>OW119933.1:8475896-9972263 GCA_933210815.1 Meta bourneti
AAGTGTATGATCTTTCATAGAAATGGAGGTAGAGGTTAGCAAGAATACTGGAGAAAGTGGTACCTTGTGGTATTCCTTGTACTTGTTGGAAAAGATGTTCACCATTAAAGATAAAATTGTTGAGGACACAAAGATTGATAAGACTATTCCAATATTGTTGAGAAATATTAAGAAGAAGGTTAAATTCAGTGTAGTAGGAGTTAAGAACATCTATAAGGTTATGGAGCGGGATGCTAGACAACTCATGGCAAAAGGCACTAAATTCCGACCTCTGATTAAAATTAAAAAATCCTTTGCACTCAAATCTTTTCTTAACGACATAGACCTCTTCTGCCTCAAAATTTCAAACAAATTTTCTTTTGCCCTGGATTTTTTCACTGAATGGAAGTGGTGCCTCTACAGTTTCTTTAAAAAATTCATCTCCTCTACTTTTAAAACTAGCACTTTCAATTTGGCAGAAATTAAAAATTCTATTAAAAACCTACAATCTCTTTTCATTATTGCACCAATTGACAAAGCCAACAGCAATTTCGGTTTCTTCTGCAAAAACTATATCTTGACCTACTTGATTCAGAACTTAAAAATTCCATCACCTACAAAAAACCACATGCTACTCATAATATTATTGTTAAAAAAATCATTGCATTCAACAAAATTCTTAAGCTTAAGAACTACAATATACTCTTCCCCTACATTACCATCACCCCTAAATTTCACAAAAACCCCATAGCTTTTAGATTCATCACTTGTGGCACTAGCCAAAATTACATGCATAAACCAGGCAAAATCTTTTTTAAAGACCTCTTCACTAGCATCCCGCTCCATAACCTTATAGATGTTCTTAACTCCTACTACACTGAATTTAACCTTCTTCTTAATATTTCTCAACAATATTGGAATAGTCTTATCAATCTTTGTGTCCTCAACAATTTTATCTTTAATGGTGAACATCTTTTCCAACAAGTACAAGGAATACCACAAGGTACCACTTTCTCCAGTATTCTTGCTAACCTCTACCTCCATTTCTATGAAAGATCATACACTTCTAAATTTATTAACTCCTATCGCTACATAGATGATTTAATCATTTTTAACTCACCAGAGTTCACTGATTTTTGGAAAAGTATTTATCCCACTGAACTCATCCTCAAAAAAACAAATAGCTCACCTTTATCTACTAACTTCCTTGACATTCATATTGATGTCAGTTCTAAATCTTCAACCGATATCTATGACAAAAGAAATGACTTTCAATTTAATATTAACAGACTTGTTCCCTGGAATTCTAATATTTCTTTCAACATCTACAGAAACTTAATTTATAATCAAATCTATAGAATTCCAGAATCATATTTGCAGGGACCAAACTACTATTGATAATCAGCTCAAAACTCTTAAAACCACCCTCTTAAATAACAACTTCCCCAACAATTTTCTTAAAAAGTTTTTTCCTTAAAAATGATTTTCTTTTTCTCGACTTTAATTTCTTTCTCCTCAGACAGATGGAGCCAAAATATAATTATATAATTATTTTTTTCACTTTTGCCCTCGTTTTTTTCTTTCAATCTCATCACTGCCCACAATCTTTACTCCTTGTCACAATTTTATTTTCTTGTTAAAATTTACCTTTCTTCCCTCCCTTTCATTTACACTAAATTGTTCACATTATCTCCAAGCCACCCTCTTTCTTTTTTAAATTCGTTATTCTACATAATACGGATCTGGCAATGTTTTGCTCTCCTAGCTTGCGCGGCAACTTTCGGTAAGGTATTACTTTGGCTATGTTCTTTTGATTCCTAACCTTGGTAACAGGTATTATTTTCATGATTTTTTTCTCTCTGGTAGTACTTTGAGTTTTCGGGGGGTAACTTATGTTGATCTCTTCGGCCTGGCCTCACATAAGTACAGAAAAACTCAAAGCATCGAATTTTTAAGTGACAACCTGGCCTTGCTCCCCTTGAAAAAGTAGGCAGGCTCACTTAACATTTACATTTTTTTCATCTTGTTTCTCGGGGAAATCTATTCTATTCTTAGGGTAGTTTTACTTATTATATATATATATATATATATATATATATTGCATAATATTATAGAAATATCTTCAATAATACATTTTCCAAGGAATAGGTTTGTAACCCACAATATTCCCTTATTATAATCGTCAATGAAGTATTAAAAGGGTTGTGTTAGTATGCATACTATACGTATGCCAGTGGCATGCAACAGTGATGTAACGGTAACATTCGGCAGAAACCTTCAGACATAAAATCTGAGTTCTATATTTTCCTATTAAGACTTTCTAATAATGTAATTTGAAGTTGTACAAGCCTAACAGAAATAAAGATGCATCACATTCTCTCGAAATGTATGATAAAGTCTGATATATTTTAGTAACTGAAATTAAAAAATAATAATCTGTTCCTTATTTGAATCTGAAACACTACAATTATGCACATTTTGTATAATTGTAGAAATATAGTTAATCCTTAGAAATATGTATTTGATTATTATTATTAGAAATAAGTAGAAATGCATATAAATTATTTCTAATTTATGCATCTTATTTCTCAGACATGCGTTTCAAATTTATACATTTTATTTCTTAGAAATGAATTTCTAATTTATTAATTTTATGTCTTTCTAAAAACTTTTTGTTACCGATAGTACTTCTATAGTAATAGCTTCAAAGAAGTATAAGGGAATGTAGTATTTGTATGCATACTATACGTGTGTCGTATGGTAGTAGTGACATACAGCAGTGATGTAATGGTAGCATTCAGCAGAAAACTTCGTGCAAAAAATCTGAAGTGTATGTTTCCCCATTAAAACTTTCTAATAAAGTAATTTGAAGTGGTAGAAGCTTAACGGAAATAAAGACACGCCATATTCTCTCGAAAGGTATGTTACGCTCTGTTTTCGATATTTTTCTAGTTACTGACATTAAGAAATAATAATCTATTTCTTATTTGAATCTGAAAGTAAACATATTCATATAATTGTAGAAGTATATTTAATATTTCTTAGAAATGTATATTTGATTATTATTATTAGAAATAAGAATTAGAAATGCATATAAATGTATTTCTAATAAATGCATTTATGTATTTCTTAGAAATGCATTTGTAATTTATACGTATTATTTCTTAGAAAAGTATTTCTAGTTTATCCATTTCATTCCTTAGAAATGCTGTATTTCTAATTTATACATCTTTTTAAAAATGCATTTTTAAATTAGTCTCTTTAGAAATGCATTTCTAATTTACACGTCTTATTTCTTAGAAAAAGTTTTGTAATCGATAGTATTTTTATAGTAACAGTGTCAAAGAAGTATAAGAAAATGTAGTATTTGTATGCATATTATACGTATGGTAGTAGTGATGTAACGGTAACATTCAGCAGAAAACTTGGTGCGAAAAATCTGAAGTGTATGTTTTCCCATTAAAACTTTCTAATAAAGTAATTTGAAGTCGTACAAGCTTAACGGAAATAAAGACACGTCACATCCTCTCGAAATGTATGCTACTTTGCGATAACCGCTAATTTAGAGTTTCTGAGGACGATTTATTCTAATGAGTTTGTGATGTCGTGTCTCGCCGGAAAGGGAAAGAGAGTTGGTAATGTAGGAAAGCGAACAATATTTAGATTAATGAGGTGTAGATATCATTATTAATGATGATGAGGGAGGCCCATGTGACATACTGTATGCAAATCCCGAAACTTTTCAAAGCTCCTGCCAAGTGTTATCAATTTTTCGCTTAATATGTCACTAAACGATTGAAAGTGATCCGCAAAAAATGAGTTACGTTTATACTGCGCTGAAATATTGGAATGGATATTTTTCTGAATACTGGATTATTTATTATTGTGGTTGTAGATTTAATAATACTGCTCATTAATTCTAAATGATTTTTTCTATACTATATTCTTTCCAGTATATTTCTTTGTTGAGTTACTTGTACGTTTTTTTCACAGGTATAGATTAGTTGAATCCTAGCGCTTTTTCTCCTGTCTTCTTGGGTGCGAGTTGTAGGTGGCTTAGGCTCGATTCCTGTAACTTATCCTGTGTGTATTTCTCTATTATGTGTCAGTAAAAACTTTCCTTGCGGGTGTGCAGGAATGAAAGATATATAAAGGTGTGTTATATGTGAATATACAGTACCTGATGTTGGTTGTCTTGTATTTGACACAACTTGGCCAAATATGGCCCTTGCACTATAAGAAACCAACCCCACCAACCATATAGGATGTATGGCCACAAATGCCCACCCAAATGTGATAGAAGTTTCAGAAATGTAAGATACATAGGTGTATGTTATGTGCGTATATTCATTACTTGACGTTAGTTGTCTTGTGTTCGTATTGGCCGAACATGCCCCTTTGACCATAAAAAACCAACCCAATAAGCCATATGTCACCCAGATGTGCTAGAGGTTATCTAATGTGCAGAAATGAATATTTCTCTCATTATAACGTTAGTCAATATATTATGATAATTCCAATGTATCGTTAGTCAGATACTTTTGTATAACGCGCAAAAATCAGAGCCTCCTAACTGCTATAGTGGTCACAGAGTTTGTCTGCAATCAGTAGTTCCCGGGTTCGAATCCCGGTTTGCTAGCGGATGGATATTGGAGATTGTCCCTGTTAATAGTCATTTCGTCCCTTTTAGTTCTGAAAGATGAAGAGGTCAGTGGTCGGGCATTGTAAATAAGTAAAAGTCAGAACACATATTTTCCCAATTGCAAACTAAACTTCCAGGAAAACCGTTCACAGCATAAATCCTTTCAGAAGAAATAGGGATTCTTCACCTCCTTAAATGGATAAGGCTAGATAGATAAATTTTCTAGGTATGTAAAAGCAGCTGAGGTATATAAATATTCTCTCATTTGATATTCTGACGTCAAAAAATGAAAGGGTGAAGCATAAGACCTCCTTAAAAAACTAAAAATATTAGAATTTTTGTTATGTGCAAAATATATTCTTTAACCCTCCAAGTGGGTTCGACGAGATATCTCGTCCATCAAGATCTAGTTAATTGTGCCAATGACGAGATATGTCGCCCAGACATCCACCAAGAGGATTAAAGATAATAGATCTTCATCCATAAAATTGTTTACAAAATTATGCTTTAATTTTTTCCCAAGAAAAACCTTTTAGTATAGTGCCCTTGAAATGGTTCTCAGATAAATAATTGTGTAACAAGAATACGCCTGAAAGACAAACACCGTCCAGAATTAGATTAAATAGGATGCGACGCTTTGCGACGCATTCACGGGTAGTAGAGCCCATGATGAAGTCGAGCTCTGAAGCGACGAAAGTCGAAATCCACTTTAAGCTTCGCGACCTCAACATCCCAGGGAGCGAGTCAACAATTGAACAACTGCAGACCGAGCGCGCTGCAGTCCGAAATGTTGCATTTGTGTGCAGTCCCTGAAGACTGATTTTACAGCGTCCGGGGTACAAGGAAGATATTGCATGGATGGCTCTCGTAACCCGACGCCATTCATCAAACAATGGCCACCGCAGTCGCATTAATGACACCAGCAGATGGCTGGAACGGCCCTCCTCCTCCCCGCTCACAGATCACCAATGGCTTTACCTCGACGCTAGTCGAACCGACGTTTTAATGCTTTACCTATCGAAAGAATTTTCATCACTAGCTGCACACAGATACCGCAGTCGTTAATGTCCCGGATTCAGTTAACGGAAGCGATTTCAGGGAAAGAAACAGGATTCGATTTCTGGAGAGGTCCTGTGTCCTGAGGGCGTGACGGGAAATAGGCGAGACTTCATTCCTGTTGGGCTCTAGAATACATCCAGATTCTCATCCCACTGCAAGTTGAATAGTTTAATTACTTTTAAAGCTGCTATTTCAACTCAGTATTTCTCAAACGAGGTTCCACGAAATAACAAAATGTGTATTTATTTAAAGTTAAAATATTGTTGGTGGTTTATATTATCCGCACGATACAATATTTTGGTCATGTCATTGAAGTGACGTTTCAACGCGTTAACTATTGAAAGCATTTCCATCACTAGTTGCACACAGATGAAGCAGTGGTTAATGTCCCGAGCTCAGTTAACGGAAGCTATTTCATGAAAAAAACAGGATTCGATTTCTGGAGAGGTCATGTGTCCTGAGGGCGTAACGGGAAATAGGCGATAATATTCCTGTTGGGCTCTAAAATAAAGCCATATTCTTGTTATCCCCACTACAAGTTGAACAGTTCAATTACTTTTAAAGCTGCTACTTTAATTCGTTCTTTCTCAAATGAGGCTGCATGAAATAATAAAATGTATATTTACTATTAAAAGTGTTAAAACATTGTTGGTAGTTTATAGTTTCTTCACCGACAATATTTTGGTCAGGTCATCGAAGTTAAGTTTTAACGAGTTACCTATCGAAAGAATTTTCATCACTAACTGCGAATAGGTACTGCAGTCCTGGCGGTTGTCTTGACGAGATATCTTGCCATTAGCCAAACTGACCAAATCTTGTACGAGATAATCGCCATTAGAAGAAAACTGACCAGATCAAACTGACGTCATCATCAAAATATTGCCATTATCTTGATGAGAGATCTCGTTATTAGCAAAATTGGTCAGATCTTGGTGGACGAGATATCTCGTCGAAACCACTTGGAGGGCTAATGTCCCGGGTTCAGTTACCATGAGCGATTTCATGGACAGAAACGGGATTCCATTTCTGCAGAGGTCCTGTGTCCTGAGGGCGAAACTGGAAGTAGGTGAGAGTGATTCCTGTTGGACTCTAGAATGAAACCAGACTGTGCTTACCCCACTGCAGGGTGGTCGTGGTTCAGTGGGTATGCCCACTGCGCTAGCAACCTTCGAGTTGTAGGCGGTGCTGGTTCGATTCCTGTGAAGTGCATTCCTCCCTGGGTGTATTTCTCTTTTCTGTGCCAGTAAAACTTTCATTGTGTTTGTCTATTAATTGATATTGTATGTCTTGTATCTGGAGCATCATGGCCAAATATTGTTCTTGCGCAGTAAAACCCCAACAAACCAAACCTTAGCCCACTTCAAGTTGAATAGTTTAATTACTTTGAAAACTGCTATTTTAACTCTATTTCTCAAATGAGGTTCCACGAAATAAAAATGGATATTTATTTAAAGCTAAAATATTATTAGTTGCTTATATTATCTACACGAGACAATATTTTGGTCAGGTCATGGAAGCGACGTTTTAACGAGTTACCTATCAAAAAAATTTTCATCACTAACTGCACACAGACATTGCAGTCATTAATGTCCCGGGTTCAGTTAAGGGAAGTGATTTCATGGAAAGAAACAGGATTCTATTTCTGGAGAGCTCCTGTGTCCTTGAGGGCCTAACAGGAAATAGGTGCTAATTGTGTTCCTCTTCTGTAAAATCTTCATTGGAGACTAAGATGAATAAAGCCACAGATTTCAGCCGCTGCAAGCAGAATAGTTTAATTATTTTTCAAACAGCTTTTTTTAATTCGGTGTTTTTCAATTGAGGTTCTTTGTAAAGGTAAACAATACATTCATTACAGGATAAAAATATTGTAGGCACGTTTATAGCTATTTTCCAGACGAGACAATATTTTTGTCAAATTATCGAAAGGACGTTTTAATGTGTTACCTATGGAAATAATTTTCATCTCTAACTGAAAACGACAGATACCGTAACCCTTAATGTCCTAGGCTCAGTTAACGAAAGCGATTTCATGGAAATATACAGGATTCGATTTCTGGAGAAGTCCTGTGGCTTTGAAGGTGTTACGGGAATTGGGCAATCATGTGCACTTGTGTACGACATTGGATCTAGATTTTGGATATAGCTAGGGTCTTATGACACTGCTAGTGAATAGTTAATTACTTTTAAGACTTCTTTTTATTTCTGTATTTCTCAAATATGGTTCTTTGAAAATGTAAACAATATATTTATTCAAAGTTAAACATATTGTGGACACGATTGCACTATAAGTTGTGGGACAGGTCACTTTTGCTGCACATCATGCGTACAAAATTGCCTAGAAATTGTCAAGAACCTGCACATTACATGGAATTTATAATACCACACATACCTATAAAAACTAATCGATGAACAATTTAATACTACATAAATTGGGGCCGCTATGACTCAGTAGGTTTCCCATTGTACTAGCAACGTGCGAGCTGTTGGCGGTGCAGGTTTGATTCCTCTAACTACCACGAGCATATTTCTCTTTTCTGTGTCAGTTACACTTTTCTTGTGGATATATGTCTACTTGACTAGAGATCTGGCTCTTGCACCATAAAAATCCCAAATATATTGGACACCCTAAGTATCATTTAGTTTCGAGTAAACCTTATGATTTAGTATCTTTATTATCCGTTCTTTTCCTTTTTTGTGAAAAGTTCTTGCATTAAAAATCCTGTACAATTACAGGCATTAAAACTTAATAAAACCAAAATGTGTACTTCAATTAAAACTGTTTAAGACATTTCTGATAATATACCAGTACAGGTGCAACTGGTTTTACTTTTGAAATCAAACTGTTTGAAGTAGATTGAACAGATTTTAGAAAGTTAGCTAAACAAAAGTGCGGCCCAATAACATATAAGAAAGATGGAATAAGTAATTTTTATAAACTAACATTAAAATATAGGAAAAAATAATCAAAACAACGATTGATAACGATTAAAAACTTAGACAATATCCTCAATGATCCTTTTGGAGCATCACGACGTCCACCATGATCAGGACAAAAGTAAGTCAAGAAGGAAACGCGAATTAAAATATTATTGTTCTAGAATAGTGTTGCCACAACTCACATTTTTAACTAAGCCCTTCTAGGCAGTGTATGAAGGCGAAGTATCTTAGACGTGAGATCTAAATAGACTGAGCATTGCTATCGAGAGGAGCTTCAAAAAGTGTGACCAACATGTCGACTTGTAGTCACATGACTGCTCTGTGAAAAATTGACTTGTTGGCCAATTTGGCCTTTTATCGCCTCGTTTGGCGATATAGCATCCAATAACAGGGTAGGTTTTGAATGTGCATTTCTGTAGAGGGGAGACAAAATTGGTGAAATTGCCAGCCTACTACCATGTCGCGTGAACCAATCAGATGATGAATCAATAGATGGTCTTCTCCCGTCCCATGGACCAATAATATGTTGAATGATCGGTTCTACCCGGATGACGAAAGTAAGGGTCTAAGGGTCACGTTACTACTAGTTTTGGTCACATGATCCTATGCACATAAAAAGGTTACCATTGCTCATTCTGCTTTTATATTTCCTCTATGCGAAGCACTGGCGTCATTCATTAGTGTGTTCGAGAACGTAAAAGCTGTCCATTCTGTCCAACTTCAGTTCTGATGATGGTGGACGTCTTTGTCCACTGAAATGTACATTGACGATCTTTTTTTAAATTTTTCACATTTGTTAGTCGTTGTTTTAAAGTTTTTTATTTTTTACCACCCATTTGATAAAGGTTTCCATCTGTTTATCTAAATATTGAAATAACTTCAACTAAAGTGTAACCAGTATCTATGGTAATACAAATGCCTATAAATCACAAATGTATTGTTCTCAATGCAAAGGTATATAAAACAATCTCTTCAATATTCTCAAAAATTCCAGTGTTAAGTTAATCCTCTTCCTGATATATGCAACGCAACTTCTTTCATACAGCAGATAAAAAAGTAAAAATACAGGGGTATTTTTTAAATTTCATGAGAAATTAAGCAGCTGTCATTGTCTCTATCTACAAAGATGATCGCGATTAATTAAACATAATTTGTTGCATGCCTCCCCACAATGCTTTTTTATGCCCATTAAACTGAGGGAAAAAATGGAGGACCTTGAGGAGAGCCGTAATTTTGTTAACTGAGATAATCTAAAGGAAAAATTCTGTCATGAAGTTTCGATAATAAGTTATGGCCGAGTTTTTTCTGTTCGCATAAAAACGCAGATCACAGGAATCACTGCAAAAGTAAAAACCCGGGCAAATGAAAGATAGCCGAGTCTGGGCAAACTGGAGCTAATTTACAAAGTCAGAAATTGCTTGTCCCTTTTATTCCTTTTTCTGAACTTTTTGCGAGTATTAATTAAAGCGAGCTAACGAGGAATGGCTGTGAGTAATCAGGATAACTAAGTTTCCTCTAACAAAAAATAATTGCAGGAAATCGAATGAAAAAATATTTTACAGGAGGCTCGGAAGAAAAAAGTGAATTTGATCAAAGGAATTTTTTTTTATTTTTAAAAATAAAAATGGAAAAAAGTTTGGTATTCAGAAAGAGGTTAAATGGCACTCTAAATTTTCTCGGTGACAAGTGAAGTACTACCTACGTGCCATCGAACATAGTTCTTTCGGATCTATCCAGCAATTTTAATTGCATCTGAGAATGGTAACTTATTTTTTGCAGTTTTACCACCAACTTTCTAGAAATAATTGATTGCTACTAAAGGTACAAATATGATTTCCCCAAAAGGGTTTTACATAAAATTAAAGATTTATTCTAAGCCATACATCGATTTAAGTTGAATCATTTACAAGTAATTACTGAGTTACAGATATATACGATTTTATAATTATTCATACAAAAAGTTTACAATTTAATCCTCTCAAGAGATTTCCGAGTAGTGTGTAGTATTACTCTTACTCCATAACACACTTAATGACTAAGTAACTACAGGTAATGGTTGAAAGAATCCATTGATTTTTTAAACTTTTAGAGATTCTATTGGGGTTCTTTCCCTAGAAATAGAATTCTTTGGAACAATTCTATTGAACCTTTCCTTGGTTATAAAAGCAGATTAACTTACTCGCCCTGAAATAGCTTGTCTTAACTATAATTCTATTTATGCTTTTTAACTTCTTTTACGCAATCTATTTTTCATAAAATTCACGAGTAACTTACTAGGTGTTTTTAATCTAATAGTAATGCTAGAGTATGAAATATTGATTGATTCACGAGATAGGAGTAAGTGAAATGAAGCTGAATTCCACTTCTGGAGGAAACACGGAAAACGTTGTTTACCAAAGTAGTCCCTCAAAGAAACCACTTTTCTGGTAAAATAATGAGGGTTGAATGGCACTCTTTTAACCCTCCAAATGGTTTCGACGAGATATCTCGTCAATCAAGATCCGACCAATTTTGCTGTTTTTGATGACGAGACCAATATCTGATCCGTTTTTTCTAATGATAAGATATCTCGTCCATCAAGATCTGGTTAGTTTTTCTAATGACCTCATCGAGACAACCACCAGGAGGGTTAATACTCATAAGAGAACTATTTTCGTTTAATTATTATTTTTCACGTGAATACGTCTTTAAAATTGGCATGCATGAAAAGAGTAGTCTGGCAACTGTTTTGTCTTATGATTTCAGAACTAGAAGAAACATCCAGAAAATAACTATAACGTAATGTAGACAAAGGTTGTTCATGCCTGATATAACCTTCGGACCGAGAGCGCAGGTTCACTGTGCGCGGGCTCCACAATATGTCGAATTTCTACGATTATGGGCTAGCTTTAGGCCAGTGTTACTTTGGATTGAATGGAGTGCGGACAGCGTAATGGTGTCATTCGAAAGCGAGAGAACTACGCTACAATTAGTATTGGACAGCGAGCTCTTAACATTTAATATCAAAATGAACTTTAATCGTTCAAACTATAAATTATTCGTTGAATGTTCACAATAACCAATCATTCAAACATCATATGACTGCTTCATTCATTACACAATCCAATATTAGGCCTGGTATTCATTTTAAAGCTACAGTTAGTGTCCTCTACCCTAACAATACCTACCAATATTTTTAATGGAGGGTGATAAATACCAAAGACTGACTGAAGTCCAACAATAGAAAAAAATAAGAAATGGCAAGAGAAAAAAAGTCTCTTAACCCATTCGGTCCCTCGCTTTCCAATATCCCTCCCACATTGAAGTAGAAGTGAGCGCAGGATATTGGAGCAGGTGTGCAAGGCTCATATCCTCCTGAAGATCGCAGCTTGTAAAAGGGATCGTTTAATATAGATATGAGATGCAGGCATTCAACAGGGCAGCCGTGACAATAGCAAAGGGGAATTCAGCTATGGCTCTCTTTCTTGGCAAATCGGGACGGTCTGAAAATTGTTCCACCATGTTTTCGTAGAATTTCCCTCCAAGTGTTCTTTTGCAAGAACATTCTTGAAAGCTGTCTTAATTATTGACTTGATAGTGTGAGATATGTTCTGAGCATTTGATATCTGAGAAATCTCTATCCCCTTTTTCCCATCAGATCAGACATCTTATAGCCAGCGATGCCGCAGTGACTAGGTATTCACTTTAGACAAACATCTATTATGGTCAGAAAAGAGTTCCTTTAATTATTCATACAAATTTAAAGAAATTAAAATGTGCGAAAAAGTTAGTCATCATTGTTTTAAGTATACAGGGTGTCTCAAAACCTGCTGTACAAACTTTTAGGGAAGATAGGAATATAAATCTAATCCTATGCTAGTGGGACAAAAATAGACAGAAGATTCTACGCATCGTCGTGGGATATCTGAAGCCCCTATGGATACGTCAAAAAATAAAGATAGGCACTTGCTACGTATGGTGGTGACGAATTGTACAGCGATATCCGCAACGTTACCACAAAAATGGTTAAGGGCGGCACATTGGACGATGTCCCTCAGCACTGTTTGCCGATAATCTTTGCGCTTGCATTAAACCCTCGTTGCTCTGCGCCCTTTTCTGCTACTTCCTATAACCTTATACCGAAGACGTCAGAGGCTTCAATGGCGCCAATAGCAAAGACAATAGAACGCTGAATGCGTGTGAATCATGTTTCCTGACGAGTTTCGTGAAGGCCGGATTCTTGTTTGTAGATACAGATATCAATTTATCGACGCTCTCACCTCATACGGATCACTAGCAGTATGGACTAAGGTCTTGGAACCAGACGTTCTACTCCTCATACAGACCCTCCTTGGAGTTATCTTTCAAAAAAGACAATGTTCATCCCCATATAATCGAATTGTTCAACTGTGATCAAAAAGTACCACTTCTTCTATGGCCTGGTCGGTCTTCAGATTCAGCCGCCTTTGAACATGTGGGATACGATTGCTCGAATATTTATCCGTATATCATCACCAGTAGTCACAACTGACGAATTGTTGAATGTGTGTGGAACAACATTTCATACAGAAATCTAGAATCGTTATCGGTCAATATCACGCCGTGTACAAGCCCATATAACTGCTAAAGGCGGACACACAAATTACTGATTTAGCACATCTTTTGACTTACAGTTCTGAAGTTTTTATTATTTATACATTGTATCCCTCAAATGAATTTCATTGCTGTAATTCAAGTCTGTTGGTGTTGAATTCCCATAGAAGTGTAGTATATATACCTACAAGAGTAATAATTGAAATGAATGTAAAGTATTCATCTAGTATAGAAAATACATATGGGAATGTAGATCCTAGTATTGAATCTATATTGAATTTGATACATAATTCTGTTATATGTACGCTGTTAACATGCATATGAGTACACAATATGCAAGATACAAAGTTATAAATTCCTTTTCACAGTTAATTGTTCATAAATAGTTTGTGTACTAAGTGCTCAAGAACTCAGCTGCCCTCTGCAGACAATACTAATGCGAATGCCACATTAACAATCATCGAATTGTATCCGTACTGGTTAAATTACTTAACATATCAGCTAGCTTAGCACAAATACAAGAGATTACGTGCCGATGCAGTTGAATCGAGATAATTTAAGGTTCCGTCTGGATCTATTCATGCGTGAGAGAGCTAGTAACTTGGCTTAATGAGACAATTATAAACGTACATTTCAAACTATGGAGAATCACTTATTTGACAAAGAGGTGTTGGTGTGTATGAATCACAAATGCACGAACTTGTGTTCAAAACTTAATGTAAACATAGGGATCGATAACAATTTCATCAAACTCCAAAATGAAACAGTAGCACAGGAAATTAGGTAGCCCTTTCTCCGTGCTTGGATGGATAGATTTCCACATTTTCTTTGACCAGTTTTAAAATCTACAAGATCCAAGCACTCAAAAATGGCGCCAAAGTCAGTGGTTTAGCTTGACCCTCCAAGTGGTGTCGACAATAAGTCTCGTTCATCAATATCTGAGGAATTTTGCTAATGTCGAAATACCTCGTCATCAATATACTGTCTATTTTTATGATGACGAGATCAAGATCAGGTCAGTTTTCTTCAAATGACGAGATATATAGTCTATAAGATTTGATCAGTTTTGCTTATGACGACACATCGTCGAGACAACCACCTGGAGGGTTAAAGAGGAGGTGACATGGGTGGAGGTCCAACGAGCCAGTGGCATTTCAGAAATATTTATGATAAAGTAATTTTTCGGTAAAAAATGTTTTAAAAAGCATAATTTTAAGTACAACTTTTTCCTTGTCATATAGAAGTATTTTCAGCAGGGATGTATGCAAGGAGGGATGACAGGTGGGTGGCTCAGAGTGCCAATGTCTTAAGGGGTGACATTTCAAAAATATGTATTAATTTTTCTCGTTCTTCATGGAAAACGCGTTGCATCACTGCAAGCACCAACTTGGTCCTTGCCACAAAAGTTGTTTCATAAGTAATGGGTGCGAAGCCAATGCTTTCGTGCACTATATCTTTAGAATATAAAGCTTAAAGCATGGTGATTTATACACGCGTGGAAACTTGTTCTGTAGTGGCCAGATTGGTGCAACAACCTTTTCTAAACTGTCACCCGTTCTGGCAAGAAACAATTTGCTTTCCTACTGGGACCTTCATTCCCTTCGGAATAATAGGGCAGTTTTGTCTCGACGAGGAACCTCGTCATTAGCAAAATTGACGATATCTAGATGGACGAGATATCTCGTCGAAACTCTTTAGGGGTAAAATGTCAATTATTTCTTTCATGCTGATTCTGCAACTATATTACTAATCAGAAAAGAGAAAAATCAATAAAATTGTCACATTATCTTCTCCCTAACGCCTGGAGAATAAAACAAGACAATAGGGGTCGTTTTTTGCTCATTACACATTGACGAAACCCGACTTATTGCTGTTATTTATGCAAGGTCAATAATTAATTGCAATTAATAATTAGTGTGTAAACAATTATTTAGATTATACTAAAATTAAAATTATACTAATTAGCATAATGTACCTTAGCAATCTAACTACTTGTATTGTACCTTCATTTTGAAAACGCAAATTTTGTTTTGGACAGAGCGTGGATTAGCTACATTTTCCCAGGTCCCAAAAAGACTAGCTTAGTTTCTGTTTTCCAATGCTATGCGTGTAAAGTTAACATGTTGCATTCCATCCTTAGAATACATCGCTTAATCATCCAAGTGATTTCGACGAGATATCTCGTCCATCAAAATATAAATAATTTTGCTAATGACGAGATATCTAGTCATCAAGATATTACCGACATTTTTATGATGATGAGAACAAGATTTGGTCAGTTTTCGTATTAATGACGAGATATATCGTCCATCAAAATTTGGTCACCTTCGCTAATGACGAGATACTTGGACAAGACAAACATCAGGAGTTAAAAATCTTTCCATGTACTCGCAGTAATCCTATTGATATAAAGAAAAGTGGAAGGTATGGTATTGTATTTTAATTAACGGCGCACTAGAATGACACAATTGGCTAATTGCGACGTCTTGGATCCGTCCCGAAGGGAAAAATCCGAAGACAACACCACGTAATTTTAAACCACGGTCAGATTTCGAGGTTACACCTGAGCTGACACCCCACTTTCCAGACTTCCACACCACGCCAATGTGAGGACATTTGAGGCCACGACAAATTTCACGTGCACCAGTCCCCTTTGTACACGATGGTCATTGGTTGGAATCGAGAAAAAGTGGGAGACAAAACATTAATATTCTCACAAACGTCTGGAAAGCACTAAACAAGACTGATCTTTTCTTACTACATCCTAGATACCTAACAACAAAGTTCGACCTTTGCTAATTTTTATGTAGGTAGATAGCTAGTTAACGTCACACTGGAGCAACACAATGGCAAATTCTTATGTATTGTAAATAATTAATTGCAATACAAATTTATTTTGGGGACATCAATATACGAGGGGTGTTCAAATGAAAAGGTACGAAACGTCGTAACAACCAAACCGGTTGAAATTTGAATATGCCGCTTTGGGATAACGTAGTGAGACATCTAGGGACACGAATGTACGAGTACCGGCGTGGTTGTGCGCATGCGCGGGCGCCCGCACATGACGCAGGAGAGAAGCAGGCAGTTGAATGTTCCGTCCAATTGACGCGGCAGTGCGTGTGAGGACATCATGGCGTTCACATTGCAAAGTTCGACGATTGAGGAGTAGCGAGATGTTATCAGATTTCTGATTGCGGAAGGTGTCAAACCGGTAGGTGAGACACTCCGTAGCCTACGCAAGTCCATCAAGAGCAAACGGCCTGGGCTGCTCACGGAGGGGGTGATTCTGCTCCATGATAACGCGCGTCCACGCGTCTCCAGGGTCACACAAAGTGTACTGGCCAAGTTCAAGAGGGAGCAGCTTGAGCATCCGCCCTGCAGCCCGGACATATTGCCCTGCGACTTCCATCTGTTTTGTCCACTAAAAAACATCTCAAAGGGAAGCGCTTCAACTCGGACGACGAACTGAAGGACACAGTGGAGGACTGGCTCTTGTCACAGCCACAGGAATTCTGGGAACAGGGAATCCTTCGGCTCGTGAAACAGTGGGATAGTTGTGCTCAGGCCTCTGGTGATTACTTTTGAATAAAGACTTCAATTATACCCGCAGTGTCGTTTCGTACCTTTTCATTTGAACACCCCTCGTATATGAAGGGATACTAGAAGCATAATGATAAGTCATTTTTCAAATTTCAAGTTTTAAAAATTTCCAAAGTTATAATGATTCACCCAATATTCAAGAGGCCATGTTACCTTAAACTTTCAAGGAACACCGCACTAATTCAAATAATCATAAATTATTTTTATTGTCTTAAATATTTAGTTTTCAGTTTTTCATTCATCTGTGACTTATCACTATGCTGCCCGGAGCTCTTCATATATTAAGTCTCCTGGTGGTGTCTCGACGTGGTATTAGAAAAACTGGTCAGATCTTGATGGACGACATATCTCGTTGAAACCTCTTCATGGTATTAACAAATATAATATGGCACGAATTAGTGCATTTTATAATTATTATTTTCATTTTAAATGTGAAAATTTTGTTTTGGATAGAGGATATCAGACTCATTTGCCCCAGATTCCCAAAATCTAGTTTCACCTCTGACCAAAGGCCCTTTGCTTTGATGACGTTACAACACTTTTAATGGTTTGGTGCTTATCTTTGGAACGTGAACACTTTTTATCAGCATCAGTTTGAACAGAAATTCCTTTCAATGACAGAAATACTCTGACAGAATGCTTGAGACAGGAGTACTTTACTGACAAAAATACTTTTCAGCCTTTTTATTGTTACTGTATTCATTTCTGTTACTGATACTTTTATACAAAATCAGAAATCTTTGACATTCCAATGCTTTAGAATTTTCATCGTAATTCATATTGCTGTAACTTTTGAATTATATGGATTTGAGAAATATTTATAACACAGTCAGAGACGCTATAACTTGCTTAAGTACTTTAAAATATATCTGAAGCCGTTAAGTACTTTTAAACGCTGAATTATTATTTAAGAAAATTATGTTAAGTTGTTTTAAATTATGTCGCGGGATGACAAAGTGTTCTGAAATAGATGTATAGTCGTTTTACTATCAAACCTCTTAAGTACAGATTTTTAGTTTGTGTGGTTTTAGCATTATTTAGTTACACAAATACTTTTACTAGACGTATTTCAAAGGCTATTAAGTCTACATCATTTATAAAGCCTTCTATCGGAGAATTTTTAAACTGGTTGACAATTTGGTATGTAGTTTGTTATTGCTAGAGAAAAATTTTGATTACAAAACTAGCGATATTTTGATAACAAAACGGCGATACATCTTTAAACATTCTAAGTCAGCGAAAAAGTTTAGCATCAAGTCTGCATCAATTATAAAGCCTTCTATCGGCAATATTTTAAACCTCGTTTCTCACAACTGATCTTCAATTGGATGTATAGTTGCTTAGTGCTAGAAACATTTTTGATTACAAAACTATCGAAATTTTGATAATAAAATGGCGATACGTCCTCAAACATTCTAAGTCTGCGAAAAATTACTTTTAATCAAGTAGCATTCGGATTTAGTTTGCTGCAATGGCGTAAACTTATTTTAAAGTGCAAATTTAATTGGCTGCATAAAATACATGCAGTGTTTGGTATGTAGGGTTAACAGACATTCTGCGCAGAAATTGCTTCGGGAAATTGACCAGAGACAAGGGAGGAGAAGCTTGCTGTTACATCTCGGTCAGAAAGACCATCCATCATTTCGGATGATGAATTGCACTTCTCCATCAATAATTATTTGTGAATGACATGCAGCAGGTTTTTGTGGCGATTACAGTAATCAGTGAACTCATCCTAATTCGCTCGAGTCGTCTTGAGAAGGTAATGCAGATTATCAAGTGTTACATGAGCTGTTAGCTGACTTAATATGGCACGAATGTTTAATTTGTGCATTTTGTTTTACTTGATTTATTTTACATGCGATTCTCGTGAGTACAAACTCTAGGAAATAAAGTAATGCACTAAACCAACGCCTGCAAAAACCACAAGTTGTGGTAACCTTATGAAAGGTCTGACCGTGGCAGCCCAGTTGGAAGAGCAATGGATTAGCAACCGGAAGGTTGAGATTTCGAAACTCAGTCCAGTCAAAGACCGTCGTGTACACGGGGACTGGTGCTCGTTAAATCTGTCGTGGCCTAAATGTCCTCATGGTGGCGTGGTGTGGGAGTTTGGAGAGTGGGGTGCCAACTCAAGTGTTGACCTCGTCATCTGACAGTGGTTCAAAATTACGTAGCGTTGTCCTCGGATGTTTCCCTTCGGGATTGATACTGGACGGTCGCAAATAGCCTGTTGTGTTGCTCCAGTGCGACGTTAATTAACTACCTGTCTACCTATTAAAGGTCCTTTGTTTGCAAAAGTGATTAAACTGCATGTACAGAAAAAGATAGAATTTATAACATATTGAGGTGGTTAACTCGCATTTTTAACTCATAACCTATCTTATCCAGTTATTACGTTCCAAACGACCATGAAGCTTTAAATACTAAAGAGCTTCAAAACCGACCAGGGTTCAAAACGTTAAGGGGATTACGGCATTGCGAAGGGACTCATTATGTATTAAATAATGTGCATAATTAATAAACGAATTAGATGTTTCAGAAACTCGTAATAAACATGCAAATAAGCGCTCCAAGAAAATGTTTTAAAAAATTCATCTGTCAATTTTATTATTATTGTTTTTACAAAATTTTAAGTAAGATGATGATGAAAGTAATTTTAAGTGAGCATCAATTAATTTCAGTTATTAAGTAATGTCGGTATACATATTTATAGTTAAAATATATTAACCATGCAATTTGGTTATTTATTAAAAATTGCATAGGATTAATCTGTGCAAAGGGCTTAGTATATGAGAAAATTGTTTGAGTTTTACCGAAAGGAATATAGAGTAAGAATGCGTTTCTAAAGAAATTTGAATTTTTAGGAAGTATTTAAATTGCAATTAAAAGTAATATTTTCCAGACATTTTTTTATATTTTATTGCCAAATCCCCAATATATCATTCATTACTTTTTTCAAACCTTCGTGAGAGTATGACTAAAAGCTCTTTTCATTAATAACAAATTTTAATTTTATATAATTATATATATTATTATTATAAATATATATTATTAAACAAGATTTCTTAGCTGTCATCAAAGAGTAATTGAATATACAGTCCAAGTTCAAAATCATACATGATTATGATTTTTAACAAGTTTTGAAAATATTACATTCCCTGCATATACGGACTATCAGCATTCTTTAAAATAAAGCTGTAACTTATATTGAGGACGGCTTGGCTAAGCATTACAATGCTATAATTATTTAACACCCTATACTTAACACTTTTAGTGGCGGGCACACATGTATACATTCGAAAATATTAAGTCTCCTTGACTTCTAACCCGTTTTGACCAACAAAATGCTTCCTAGGATTCTGTCAACCAATAGATGTGGTTACTTATAAGGCTTAGACTCTTGGCTAAAATGAGAAATCTAAATTCTTTACCATTTTACAGAAGACTTGCATCCGAAGATCTCGCTTCCAAAATTAAAGTGTGTATGAACAGAATTTGAAGGACTCCTCTGACTCATGCGTGGTACGCCTGCAGTCTGCCTGGTTCTTCACTGGGTATAATGGGCAGCAGGGAACACTAGACTGTTCTCTCTCTCTCTCTCTAGGCTTTTGCAAAGGACACTCGAAACCAACGAAGATTGGATTTGACTGGAATAACTTTTTTATGTGTTTTAAATGCAATTCAGCCCTGTTAAAGTGGGTATGAACAGAATTTGGACGACTCCTTCCGACTTATTCTGAAACTCTGCATTCATGGGCAACTCTGATGCACAAGTTTTTGAATTGATAGCCTGCTACCGAGTGCTCAAAACAACTATCAATCCACTCTCCAGAAGCTTAAACCTCGTACGCTTGTAGTCAGTCCGGTGCTTCCCTGTGTAAAATGAGCAGCAGAATGTTGTTATTTAATCACCGACATTCTAATGAAATAAACGGAGCATATGTGCGCGATCATTTCCCAATCACCTCGCTTTTAATATTTCTGGGGATGGTATTGAAGAAAGCACAAATCCTAATACAGGGCTAATTGACGAGTGTGATGAGAAACACTAGATATAGCTTCGATAGCCAATTGGCCCAAATCAATTCCCTATCCCACGTGATTTGTACTTCCAATGTCTTACGACAGCGACTCCAACCACGTGCTCCGTCTGTTTCATTAGAAGGTGTAAGTATTTAACAATCTTACCTAGACTCAACAAATATCCATAAATGTGCACCTCCTTCTCAACTGAACTATTACGAACTACTTACGACTAAACTTTCCCTCCATACAAAGACCAAACAGTATAATTTCAAGCACGAAGGCTCTGTTGCACTAACAGTTTAAAATATAATTATCAGTAGTTCACAGTACAATGGACTATTAACAAAGTATGTGTAATGAATTTGACAATATAGCCTTTGCAAGGGAGCATCCTAAAGATGTATTCTTCAAATTAATTGCACATATTGTCTTCATCTTCCCAATAGCCATTTAATTCTTAAATGTTACAATTAAATTACTTGGAATTTACTACCTTTACACCATCAATACTCAGGAGACAGCAACGAGACAAACTGGTATTAAAATTCTATACCAACAACTCTCAGCCCATCTTGGTAACAATGCCTGAAATGCGCTTTATTGAGCATGGTATTTTAGAATTATCATATAATTAAAGTTTTTGGAATCTTATGTGAACGTCCCGATAAGAAATTAGTCATTGGACAGGCTAATTAAAATTATACTGTGTTAAATTAAAGAGAAAGTTAATTAGTTGTGGAGAATGGGCATATTTTACAGCTGCAGGAAGATTCTTATCAGACACTTTTTTTCTTACTCTAGATAATTTTAAAATTGTTTCATCTAACCTATGTAACTAGGAAACAATTCAAAGATTACCTGTTTCTGGGCAACCTACTGATGTGCTATGAGAGACATTTTCTGTCACACTAAATATAGGTGGCGTGAGTGTTTTGCGGCGATACGTGTTTCCTGTACGTATTCTGACTGTGACGTCACTCGGCTTGTTTTCCAAATACAATTTTTGCACTTCCAGTAAAAGTTCCAAAGAATAAATTCCTAATTAATAAATGATAGTTGACGGGTCAACACCAAGATTCAATGCCAAGCGGTTGCCAAACTAGCCATAATGTACATTTTAAGGTAACCCCGATATGTATCATGCGAGCTCATTTGCACAGCAGAAGTAAAATCTTCGCAGACCATCTGGTTTGCTCCGCTTACACTGAAAAACCTACATATCCATACCTATTTTATTTTAATATGCAGGGAAAGTGGATGAAAATATAGTAACCATATGTAAAAATGACGTTATTCATCATAATTCCTGTTGGATATTTAGCCTAAGCTAATTAAATTTAAGAGTATTTAAATTCAGTAAATTAAATAATTAAATGTAGTAATTTTAGGGTATTAAAATTCAGTAAATCAAATTTCACAATTTTAGGGTATTAAATTTAATAAGTTTAGTAAATTAAAGTTTTAGGCAAACAGATAATATGCACATATTTTATCTAATAATTCCTCTCAAATATGCCAATTTCGTCAGTGTAGAAATATTTTTAAAACATAATGATTATATTTTGATACTTAATTAACAGACATTTTAATTTAAGAATATAGACAGTGATAACGTATGCACATAAGTGCAAAGATGTTCAACGCAAAAAACTCATACAAATATCTCAGGAAACAACCAGATCACAACCATGGATAAACAATTCAAAATATCTTTGCCGCCTATTCAAGAAACAAATATTGCATAAATACATAGACGACATGATACGTGAAATTTTTGGGATTGAAGTCAAGTAGGTCAGTCAAGTAAAAGACAATCAGAGAAAGTTTCCACGAAAGAGGGAATACACTCGCGATATCAAATCTTTTCAGTGGTAACATCTAACCTAGCTACAGAACACTCAAGCCCTTAAAAACATCACAAAATAATATTTCTCAAATGTTTGTGCAGCATCACATTATATTTCCCAGCCTCTTGGTCTTTTGACGTTTTTCGAATTCCAAATCTCTTTCAAATTCAAATCTTCTCCCCCACACACGGAGATAGGCATATCTGTACATCTATATTCCTTCCACCCACATTGAGTTCGGATTGATTAAAGCAGCATATCATATCCCCAAACCGGTTCGTTCTGGTCCTATGAATAGATCTTAGTGTTTTTGCGTTTTTTCAACTAGCACCTAATTAGGTTTTAAAATCCTTTGTCTCCAACGCTGCTCCGAAATTCCATAGCCGGAGAGCTTAGTTCCCTGGCGATCCCTCGGCATAATACCCTCACCACAAGCCTGTTCCACCACCCGGAAGGCCCTCGTAGACTACTGTCAAAGCTAATGCCAATTTCAAACCGTTCGTGAAAATGTAGATAAATTGGAGCCAAAGTCTTGCAAAACAGAATCAGCCTTGCATAAATCCAGGGCCACGCGGATGAGTAGTCGTCACCAGGCAGGGCAAACAATTTGTTTTCTCAGTATCAAATTATTATTCCGAGCATAGGGATGCAGATGTTTGGCCTCCAACCCTGTAATAAAAGTTGAATTTCGCAAATAAATAGCGGCATTGCCGGGAGGAGTGGATCCTTCCTGTATGTCCTGGGGGTCGACCAGCGACTAGAAGTCGAGTTCGGTTCGTTAAACACGCAGAATTTAACAAAGCCGCGTGCGTCTTTCCCATCTTCTATTCAGACCGCAACCGTAATCGCCAAGTAACCATGGCGTTGGAAACGAATTTCTGCCCTTTCCCGACTTCGATTAATAAGGGAGTGAAATCCTTTCCCGGTACTTGTTAGCTCTTAAACTGGAAATCGCCTTGCTGTTTCTGTCGATTTCGAGAGCAAAACGTTTGAATTGTGTTTTTTGGGAGTTCAATCCCATGAAGAGAAGCTCGAGGATAAATATGTCAAACAAACATATATGTGAGGAATTGTCTGTCAAATTAAATATAGATGGCGGTAGTGTCTCTGAGGAGATATGCATTTCCTGTACGTATTCTGAACGTGACGTCGTTGGCCTGTTTTTCGAATACGATTTTAGCTCTTCGCCAATAAAAACTCCAAAGAACAAATCTCGAATTAATATATGATAATTGAATGATCAACACCAATTAGATTAAAAGCCCCATGTTGATGCAAAAATGAAAATGAAGATAAATTATATTTAAAGGCAACCCCGATATATATCATGCGAGAACATTTAAAACACAAGTAAAATGACCGTCTGGTTTGTTTGATTACACTGAAATTTCCTCTCATAAGAGTGTGTCTGAAATGACATAGATGATATGAAAAGAAAATTTCAAAGAATAAATTTTGTATCGATGTATGATACTTGATTGGTCAACAACAATTAGATTAAACGCAAAACGTTGCCAAAACGGCGATAAACTACATTGTAAGGTAACTACTAGGAAAATTTTCACATCCGCAATTCAGTTTCATTAAACCTCTACACGTTAAATATTCTAGAGGTCCTGTTATCGTAAAATTTCAAGTGTTTGCACTCATTCAATCAAAACTTTTTATCCTATTGAATATTTTGAATTTTTTTTTCAATTACGAAATTTTTTCTATCCCCAAGTTACCCGAAGCCTTTCAATTGTGAGCAGACGTTTGAAAGCAAGCAATTTAAAAGCGTTTTTCTGTAGTGTGAAATATTACTAACATTGAGAAAAAGCGTGTGGCTAAATATTTCAAATACATAATAGTATTTCTAGTGATACACGTTTTGTGTTAGTTGAAATAGTTGTTTCGCGTTTGAATATATCTCGTAGATTTTGAGCCAATACATTTATAAGATATTTATGAGAGAATAGGGAAGTTATATTAAAAAAGATTCGACCAACTACTAAATAGAATGAAGACAAACATTTCAATGATATTTTGTAACTTCAGTACTACAGTAATATTGGGAGAATATAATCCGTGGCTAAATATTTTAAATGAATACAAAATGATACACATGGTCCCTTAATTGAAATATTTGTTTTCAACAAAAGATGCATAGTAAAATTTAAATCAAAATATTAGTTAATATTACAAGACAATGTTTGAACTTAGAAAACAAATATTTGAACAGTGAAATTTTGTAATATCAATCCCACAGTAACACTGGAGAGAAGCTCGTGGGAACAGAAAAAAATATTTAAAATGATACATATTGCCTTCATTGAAATATTTGTTTTTCAATTACAAATTTCTTTTGAAACTATATTCGTTATTTTTAGAAAGCGAATGTACTTGTAATATGTTTTGAAACTTTATTAGTTACATTAAGAAAGACTGATAATGATAAGATGATATAAATATTCATTTCAAAAATAATAATTTTCCAAATATGCATCATATAAAACCTTCAAATCTTTAAATACTGTATCACAGTTTACATAGAAAGCTAACAAAAGTGTTGTCTTGAATGAAAACGCATACAACAAAAGTTTGAAGCATTCTCTATTCATAAAAGGGATAGAAAATGCTAATTTATTATTTGACATGAGTGTTCGGTAAAAGTAAAATCTGTAGTTCTGTATTTATAATTACAAACCATCCCATTCCTTGTACCATGTGGCTGGCTGTGTCGGATTACGAAGTAGTTCTTGACATTTTTAAGGATCATGTCATCTTTCGGTTACTTCAATCGATTTAAATAAAGGGAAAGATAGAAGTGAAATAAAGTTGCTACTTTTTTTAACAAAAGAGATATGGCGAAATTCTTTTAAAGGGCTTTTAACTTCATAATTAATAAATTGTTATTAATAAATTGTGGAGGAATTTTGAAATTTTGTCTGATGGGATATTTGAGACCAAATAATATTTTGATTCGTGATAAAATAACTTTCCCGAGTAAGATCCAGCGTTTAACCCTCCAAGTGGTTTCAATGAAATATCTCGTCCATCACGATCTGTCAAATTTTGCTAATTACGAGATATCTCGTCATCCAGATATTGCCAATTTTTTGACGATGACGAGATCAAGATCTAGTCAGTTTTTCTAATGACGAGATACCTCGTCAAGACACCCATCAGGATAGTTAAAAATTAATCTTTAGGTAACCTATATGGTTGTGTGTAGGCAAATTTTTTTTTACTTTGAAGGAAACAAATATGAAACCTGAAAATATAACATTATATATAGACCATGTCAGTCAAATCTTTATTTTACTGCATCTGTGAATTACTGGAAAACGAAATGATCATTTCTTCTCATCGCACTGATTGAGATAATTACGACCTCTACGTCCATAGTAAAACGGGATTTTGGATACAATACAATCCTCCTATCACTACTCGACCCTGAAAAGGAAATAATAAATAACTAAGGTAGGTAGGTAGGTGGTTCAATTAACGTCTCACTGGAGCAACACAACGGGCTATTGGCGACAGTCCGGGATTAATCACGAAGGAAAAAATCCGAGGACAACACCTCATAATTTTGAACCACGGTCAGATGACAAAGTCAACACCTGAAGACGGAAGAATATGGGTTATAGGTACCTCACTCTCCAAATAATCACACCACGCCGACAGTGGTACATTTGAGGTCACGACATTCTTAACGTGTACCAGTGCCCATTCTGTGTGAAATGAAAATAACAATTCTTCGAATGTTATTGACTGGACTATTGGACGCCTCTTAATTTTTTTGATGAGGTCGGAATCTGAGATGGAACCCCACTCTCTAAACTTTCGCATCACTCCAACTTGAGGACATTTGAGGCCACTGCGGATTTAACGTGTACCAGGGCCCATGTATAAGACGGTCTTTGGTTGGATCGAGTTTCAAACTTTAAACCTTCCGATTCTTTCTAACCGAGGGCCGTCGTGGCTCAGTGGATATGCCCACTGAGCTAGCAACCTGCGAATTGTAGGCGGCGCAGGTTCGATTCCTGTCAGATGCGATTCCCCTCTCGTAGTATTTCTCTCTTCCCTGTCAGTAAAACATTCATTGCGTGTATGTCTCTTACTTGATATTGTCTATCTTCTGTCTGGCATAAGCATGGCCAAATATGGCCGTTGAGACATAGAAACCCAAAACAACCCACCAACAGGGCTAGCGCAACCCCCAAAATAAAATTCCATCGAAATCAACAAAGATAAATAAAAACACATTACTGAGGGGTGCGCTTGAGGACATTTCCTCCCACAAAAATGTTCTTTTGCTCTCATTGTCTGAAAATACTGGCCCTAATTTAAAAAGGAGAATCCAAACGTTCCTCAAGTAGGATCTTATCGAGGTAGCAATGGACCTCTAAGGATGCCCTATCCTGTCATCTATCACGTCTGATTATCTGCATTAACTTGCAGCTATAATGAAAAGGTCCTAATGAAATCCGACAAAAGTAGCTGTCACTAACTTCGTTAATGAAATCGTTAAATCACGTAAAGCAATGAAAACATTCATAAAAATCGGCCAAAAATTAATTTACAACTTGAATACCTTATTTTGTATCAACAAAACCACCAATAAAACATACTTTAAAGCGGGGACAATAATACTTTTCAACACTAGTGTCCTTAAGAAAAGTACCATCACAAATATATTTTTGGTGTGCTAGAGTAATACAGGTTGTTTTCTATTAAGGCAAACATTGTGTTTTCATTGTTGGCAAATAAACTCACGTGGAAAACAAAAAACAACTATATAATAAATATTTGTTTTACAACTTTGGACTAAAAGCAATTTCTAAAACATTCTCCAAGACAAACAGATTTATGTACCTTCGAAAGAGTACTTTAGTGTTTATATCTATAGCTTTTACGTTTTCAACCCTACAGGCTCCAACTCATTTCCTTTTTACCCAAATAGTTTTAGAAGTATTTCAGGGAATTTGATGATGCAAAACATACCCTAAGGCACATACAGTTATACTAAGCTGAAATATCTCTTTTGCTTCTATAAAGGAGCATGTTTAACACACACAAGCAAATTCTGTAATAAACATCATCTGAAAGGTTATATCTAGTCAAATATAAACGCGCAGTTACGTAATTTCTTTTGGAAACTCCTAATTTGAGTTAATACCCTTGAACTTCATACTATTTTTATTATTTTTACGATAACATAACTATTCTAGAGAAAAAGATGTATATCACAAAAAGTAAGTTACAGTTGCAATTTTTTTATCAATTTTAAATCAAAACATTCTGTTATAATTTAATGAATGAATGCTTGTTAATTTAGTCAATGTTTGATAATTCATAATGTGGAATCAATACATCTTATAGGTATTAATTTTAATTTCAAGTAAATATTCAAATATATAAATAAATGCAGAAAAACGATGAAAATTAATGTTTACAAATCAGAAACGCTTCCTAAAAAATGCATCCGTTTGACAAACATTTAAATTTTTTAAATCACAATCATCTATTTAAAAATATTTTACATAATTTTAATAGTTCAATAAATTATGTGAAAACCACAACACAACAATATCTATAATGTTAAAAGCGTAAAAATGTTCATATAGTTTATCAAAGTTCCTAGTTCATAGTATGTTCATCAGTGTGTAATTAATGAATGTTACATAAAAACAAAGGAATTCTACTTAACCTTCCAAATGGTTTTAACGAGATATCTCGTCCAGTAAAATCTGACCAATTTTGCTATTGATGAGATGTATCATCAAGATATTGTCGATTTTTTATGACGAGATCAAGATCTGGTCAGTTTTCTTCTTATGACGAGAGACGACGAGGTCTTGAACGAGATACCTCATTCATCAAGATCTGCTCAGTTTTGCCAATGACGAGATACTTTGTCAAGACAACCACCAGGGGGGTTAAAAGTACAACTTTCCTAAAATAAAATTTTTAGCTCTTTAGTTTCCAAATTGTTAATCTTTTATATAATTATATTATAAAATATAATATAATTATATAAAAGAGTATTTTATGTAATATAATTATAATATAATTGGTATTATAAAAACTATTTTATTACATTTTATACTTTATAAGTTTTATATATACATGCATACTCAGTAATTTCTCTGATATAATAAAGGATAAAATAAAACACAATATCGAAAGGCACTATCTTTTAAGTTACAGTAGCTTACTTTCAAAATAGTTCTCATTTTAATTGTTTCCATCTTATATAAACCTTCAAAATTTCAATTTCACACCTTGTATAACTGTACATCTTACTATAAAACGTTTAAATTTTAACTGCCTTAAACAGTTGCCTGTTCCTCATGCTTTCAAGTGAGCTGGTAATTATATTCTGTATCCATAATTCAAAAAAAGGAATATTTTTCAGTAATTAATATTAGATACATGTAATACACGAGGGTCTTATATTTTGTAAAGAAACTAAAGTTTTCACTTGTCTCTAAATTGGATACACATTTAGGCATTTAGAATCTGTTGCGATAGTTTTATCTGCAAAGATCCTCAATAGGCATCTTTGAAATCGAACAATGTGGATGTCATTTGGGAATGTTGTGAAGTTTCGAAATACAGTTATGTATATTAGTGTAGTATTTGCTAAACAATCTTAACCTCCAAGTGGTTTCAAAGAGATACATCGTCCATAAATCTGACCAATTTTGCTAATGACGAGTTATCTCGTCATCAAGATAATACCAAAGATCAAGATCTTGTCAGTTTTCTTCTAATGACGAGATATCTCGTCCATCAAGATCTAATCAGTCTTGCTAATGATGAGATAGTTCGTCGAAATAACCGCCATGAGCTTTAACTACATTAAGAATGTATTGCTTGTTTAGTATTTTCATCATCCTTTTTGAAAGTTAAATATTTCATAATGCGTCTGAAATTTGGTAAGATAAAAGTAATAGTTCGGTACAAATAATTACTCCTTTATGGAACTATTTAACCCTCCTGGTAGTTGTCCCAACTAGATATCTCGTCATTTGCTAAACTGACCACAACTTGATGGACGAGATAGTTCGTCATTAGAAGAAATCTGACCAGATCTTCATCTAGTCTTCATAAAAAAATCGGCAATACCTTGATGAGATGAGATATCTCGTCAATTATTAGCAAAATTGTCCAGATCTTAATGGAAGATATGCCTCGTCGTAACCACTTGGAGGGTTAAGAACTGAAATGTATCATTTCCAAATTTTTCTTTATATCTTGGTTGTAAACAAATAAATCAGTAATGCAAATAAACAACCTTACAAATTTTAGTTCCTCTTTCCAAAATCTATAAATAGACTACAGCACGCTATGGAAAACTTGAAAAGGGCTGAAGAATAATTTTCAGAACATTTACTTTTTCTTACAACCTTTCTTCCAAAATGTCCAACGAAACCACCCCGAATGACTTCTAAATTCGCTGACTGAGAATTTCTTTAAGCGTCTATAGCTTTTCACTTGAATACATTTAAAATTCTTCGAAGTTTGAAAAAGACCGAAATGTTTTTTACTCGCACAAGTCAATCGTTGTGATTACAAAAGAAGCTAACTTTAAACTTTACGATAGGAAATAAAATATGCAAGACCGTTCCTCTAGATATTCATTGCAACGCGTAAGCCTCAACGAGCCGAATATTAAAAAAACATTTGATGGTGCAAATAAAACATCTGATCAATGATTTTCGATAATTTAATAAAACTTGAAGTCCAACAACTATAATACTTCATGAACTTCATAATTGCCTTTTTCCTATCTATTTATTAGGGCCGCGGTAGCCCGGTTGGAAGAATAGCGAATGGAGGGTTGCAAGTTCGAAACTCGATCCAATCAAAGACCGTCGTGTACGTGGGGACTGGTGCACATTAAATCTATCGTAATGACCTCACGGTGATGTGTTGTGGAAGTTTGGAGAGTGGGATGCCTTTGGATTCGTTCTTCAACCTGCAGTCTTCCTTGCATGATTGCTGCTAACCAGTTTTGATCTTCCTGATTAACATAGTCTTCCTGTTAATAAAGTTTTGACCTTCTTGACTAATAGAATCTTTTCTATGATTCTTTAACAAATCTATATGGTTATTCACTGCCCATCTATCATGAAAACTGCTTCCTACTCTAAGTGGGGGTTGTTATAGAAACAGGGCTCGTTCATTTTGTGTAGGAGTGAAGGTAGTTAACTAATTAGTTAACATCGTACTGGAGCAACACAGCTGGCTATTGGCGACGGTCCAGGATCAATCCTAAAGAGAGATCCAAGGACAACGTCTGGTAATTTTGAACCACGGTCAGATGACGAGAACAACACCTGAGCTGGCACCCCACACCATGCCACCGTGAGGACATTTGAGGCCATGACACATTTAACGTGCATCAGCTCCTGTGTACACGATGGTCTTCGACTGAACAGAGTTTCGAACCCGCAACCCTCTGGCTGCTAATCAGCCGCTCTTCCAATGGGGCTACCGCAGCCCCTGTAAGGGGTGACGGAGATGTCTTCATTTTATTTTGTTTTCCACGAATGTTATCTGTAGATAGGTAGTTTACTGCTATGGATCTTCTCATCAACAAATGAAAATCTTAAAAAAATATTTTTCCTATTTGCCATCAAGTGAGCCTATGTGACAAACCTATGTTTTATGCATATGTTTCATCAAGCATCCCGTGTTGAAAATAGGATAAGGTCCGTTTCCATGGCGACAGAAAGAGGCAGACTTTGTGCCTGGAACAATTCTCGTGGAAGACTGACAGTAGTCATGGAATTTGCGGAGTAAAAGCGAAACTACTCTTCGGATATCCCGCAATTCTTATAGAAATAAAAAAACAAATTCTCTCCCGCATAACTCACACCTTGACGATTAATAAAGGAAACGAATTTGAAAGTTATAGGTACCGTCAACTGAGGTGGCTTTGTCCAAATTTTGTAAAAAGAGTTACCAGGTTAAAGAAGTTAGCCAAACTGCCTCCAGAGCCGCCCGGAGCATTTTATTCAACTTTCTAAGATGCAACACTGAGGTTTTGACTCCACAGAGATATCTTATCAGTTCACACATGTCACCTTTTAATAAGAACTTCAAATGACTGAATTTGTGTTGAAACTTTTGCTTTTTTGTGCAGCCTTCTGAAACTTAAGGTAAGTCAAAGTTACTATTTCATCTTGTGAGGCATGTAATGAGGATTAACGACATGTTGTTATTTTTTGTAAATGTAAATTTAAGGGGGAGGGGAAGGATGGGCGAAGTCGACCCGTGATTTATGAAAAAATTGGGGCCACTTTGCCCACCTATAATTTAGGGAGAAAATGAAGAAACCACCCCACCAGATCGTTCTGTTGAACTTTCAAATGTCACATACAATGGAGACTCTATTATTATGAAATTTCTGGGGAAGAAGTCGGTGAAATATTATATGGCGAAGATTCTCAACATTTGCGACGACGAAGACTTAGAAGTCTCCTATTTGCGGACATCAGAGAAAGGGAAGACATTCAGATTCCCAGAAAGACCAGACGAGGGAAGCGTCCAAAGTCAGGACGCCGTTACTAAAGCTGATCGTCCACGGGAAAGGAGGGGTGTGTTTAATTTTTCTCATGATGTTTCGTTTTTTTAAGTAATTTGCATTTTAATATCTATTGTTCAAGTAAGTTCCTTAATTGTTCATTTCTGTGTTAATTCCTAGTTTGAATTCTTTTTTATATTGAGTTTACTAGAATACTAGTGTTTCATTCATGTTTTAGAAGTTTATTAAATGCTTTTGTGAAAAATAAATGTTTCTCGTTTGAAAAAACTTTTACTCTTCTATAATGGTCCTTTTAACACACCAGTGGGGTGTGATTGCCGAAAAATTATTTTTCCGCCCTGGAATACAGAAAAATCGTGGGTGGGCAAAGCTGCCCCTTTTGCAGAGGTTACTTTGGTCACCCAATTTAAATTTTTTTTTACGGACTGAGTAATACATGTAAATAAAATTTAAAATCACTAATGGCATCCCTTCGCACAAATGGGACAATTTGCTTCTTCACGAAATTAAGTCTGGAGATACTAGTAATCTAAGTGTAAAGTTGAAAAGTGGGCAAATCCCCTCAGTTGACGGTAAATAAAATATGCTTAAAATCAATTCCATTAAAAATGACGTCCCAGTCTATAAACCAATTCCTCCTTTAGAGTTTTCTCTAAGTAATGTTTCTTCTACTAAAATATCCCTTCCAGCAGTCTTCCCGAAATTTATGGACGTCCCCGTTTTAGGGGCTCTAAACTATAGACTAGAAGGTGAGATGAAATATTTTCGAACTTTTTTTAATGTTTCAGTACACTTTTATGGTCTTCTCAAATTAATAGCACATGTTTATCAGTAATTTAAGGGAGCAAATTTTAAGGCAGTTTTTGATTTTCTTCTCGTGTCTATAAAATAACTATCACGTTAAGGGAAGTTAAAATAGTTTAAAAAAGAGCACGAATTTACCTTTCTAAATACAAATATTATACTCAGTACTTAAAGCTTAATTTTCTCAAATCATACAATTGCTTTCGCTGCTTATACGCAATTACATAACTTTATTATAAACACATTGAAAATATTACACTTTTTAAGCTTTCAAAATAGGAGGATCTTAAGGTACAAAAACATCCCACTTCTCACTCCCCTCGAGTAAAACTGACCCTAGAACCATAGAACCGCCGACCCTCTCCTGTGAGGGCTCTTTGCTTCCACTAGAACACATTAAAAAATCATGGGATTACGCATTCTAAGGGGTTTACAAGTACGTTCTACAAAATGAAGTCTTCCCTGAATGACTTCCAACAAGTTTTGACTTTCTTGATCAATTGAATCTTCCCAGGATACTTTCAATAAATCGGGCAGTGTAGCTCGGTTGGTAGAGTAACGATTGGTGACCGGTGGGTTGCGAGTTCGAATCCAACCAAAGACCGTCGCGCATAAAGGGGGTGGTGCACGTTAAATCTGTCGTGGCCCCAAATGTCCTTAGGTTGGCTTTGTGTGGTAGTTTGAAGAGTGGGGTGCAAGATCAGGAGCGACCTCGTCATCTGACCGTGATTCAAAATTAAGTGGTGTTGGATCTTTCCCTTCGGGTATGATCCCGGACCGTCGACAATGGCCGATTGTGTTGCTCCAGAGCGACGTTAATTAAAATACCTGCCTCTTTCAATTAATCGATGGGGTTATTTAACCATTATGTGTGTTGGGGAGTAAAAGCAACACTACATTACTTAGGTACCTCGTTTTGCTTTGATAAATAAAAAAAAAGATTATTTTCGGCATGAATCAAACCGTGAGGTAAAAAGCAATATTATACTACCCTGATATCCCGTGATACTTTGAGTTTTAAAAAGTTATTTTCCGCCTCACACTCAAACCTTGACGATTAATAAAGAAAACCAATTTAGGTTTTATTGTAGGAAATGAAATATAAGCAGACTTGATTCTAATAAAAATGAGTCTATAAACATAATTTATAACGAAGTCTATAAACCAATCGGCAACCTGTAGCTTTTCATGCATGACTTCCAACCAGTTCAGACTATCTCGATCTATGGAATCTTTCCCAGAATTCTTACAGTCAATAGTTGGTGTTATTTAGTCATGTGTGCTGTAAGGTAAAAGGACACATAATGACATAATACATAAATGACTACTACACTACTCAGAAATCATGTGATGCTTATAGGATTAAAAAACCTAAATGTTCTTTCCCGCACAAATCACACCGTGACCATTAGACATATGTAAAAAAATAATTACTCTACATCAGGATGCACCTGTGGACCTCATGTGGCCCTCCGTTGATTTGCTGCGGCCCGCATAACCACGCGTTATTTTAACATTTGACAAGTCACAAAACTCAGTTACGAGGTAACGCATTAAAATGCGCAAGTCTCTTTCTGGGTCAACATATATCTGTGAACAAACGTTTTCAGTCATGATATTAACAAATCGAAAAATAGGAACCGCTTGACAATAAAAACTTGGAATCAATTTTGTGCTTGGCAACTACAAAAACCAAACCAAGTATAAAAAAGTCTGATAAATCAATCTAATATGTCACGCATCAAATTAAATTCTTCATTGAGTATTTTTTATTAGCTTTCTCTTTTTATAATAACATAAAATACAAATAAATATAGATAATATAAATAACAAATATATATCAATAAATATAGATAATATAAATAATATATACCAATAAATATAGACAATATGAATAATAAATATAAATAATATGAATAAATACATCAATAATATATGATAGATAACTTCATGTTTTTTACCTTCCCATAAGTCACAGTGAATCTATGCTTGTATCAGTGGAGGAACGTTTTAATTGCCAGATTAATGTAAAATGTGTGTTGCGTGATAAAAGCAACAATGCATATCTCTGAAATCTCGTAAAGCTTATAGCAAATAGATTATGTGCGGGATCATTTCCAAAGGGAAAGATCAGAGAACAACACATAATTTTGAACCACGGTCAGATGACGAGGTCAACACCTCCCCTGGCACCCCCACTTAGGAAATAGGAATAGTGAAATCAGAATATTGGCGATGGCTCGGGATCAATCCCCAAGGGAAAGTCCGAGGACATCACGTAATTTTGAATCACGGTCAGATGACAGAAATAATAAAGGAAACGAATCCAAATGTTATGATGGTAAATAAAGTGAGCTTAGACTCGATTCCACTAAAAATGAGTCCCAACCCAATCTTTTTGGGATTGATCCCGAACCGTCACCAATAGCCCGTTGTGTTGTTCCAATGTGACGTTAATTAAAATACCTACCTACCTACCCAACCGAATCTTCGTTTCTTTTTTTCCCAAGTTGTCGTTGTGTCTTCTACTCCACGATCCCTTCCAGGAGTCCTCTTGAAATTCATGGACGGCCCCTTTTGCAGGGGGCTCTAAACGGTAGGCAGAGGATTTGCATCCATCTAGCCGATGAGAATCTGGAGGGGGTCTAGCGAAGCGAGAACTGCAGGAAAGGCTCTCCGGCCATCCGTGGATAAATAGGTTCCGCGACCCTCTTGCAGGGTACTATGGCTACATTTGATAACTCCGATAATACGCTTCATTGCATGGCAGTGCCACTGGAATTCCTCCTTCCCCGAGTTCTTTATTTTACACAGGATATGCCGCTTAAATCGAATTCCCCTGGGGAAGACTTTTTTAGTTTGATGCAAATAGGCGCTGTGTGGTTTCTAATAGGCAGTTTCTTTTCAATGCCGCGTGTCTGAGAAATCATGATTGAGTTCATAGGCAAGGTGGTTTTTGTGAGTGTACATCAATCTATATATTTTCGCTTCTGGACGCTTCGCTCAGATGTGTGGATTGGCCTTTTTTTAAAATCTTATTCATTCGTTATAGGCTCCGTGTGAGTGGTAAAAGGAGACTGCGAAAGGATTCCTGGATTTAGCCACTCTGCATCTCAAGTGTTGGATTATGTGTTCTGTGTGGCAGTTAGAGGTTTCCGGGATCCTTTTTTCCTTTTCCAAATTCTATCGAGGCATTCTGGGAAGTAATTTTCGCGATAAATTCGTCGTGAAATGTTCGTTTCTGAGAAGCACATCCGGATTAGAGGGGTTTTGATTTTAGCTGAATCGCAGTTTTTCTTGGTGCTTAACATAGAAACTACCAGTAGGGGTAACTTCGACCCCATTAGAATTTCTTTTCATCGCCAATTTTTTTGTGCAGAATCAAAGACATTTCGTGCCTTTTCTGAGTTTGGATGCGCCTTCCTCGAGATATTATTCAGATAAGCCATGTGGGTTCCTAATAGGCAGTTTCTTTTCAATGCCGAATATATAATGTGTAATGATTGAACAGGCTGTACCATATGGATAAACGGATAACAGTACCATGGTCGAAGGAGATTTTTGGTACCCGATCAAAAATTCCTCCAACAGCAGACTGCAAACTATGGTATGTGTTCTGATTTTGTAACACTTCCTAAAAAGTATAGATGCGCATTCCTCAAAGAAGTCTGCTCTTTCCCTTTGGGATTGATCCCGGACAGTCACCAATAGCTAGTTGTGTTGCACAATGCTACGTAAATTCTACTACCAATCTAATAACCTAAAAAAATGAAAATCTGCGTTGTGGGGTTTCTAATATAGGCTTTCTTTCTTTTCAATGCCATATTTCTGACAAATCATGATTGAGTCCATATGCAGGGTGGTTTTTGTGTGTACATCAATCTATATATTTTCGTTTCTGGACGCTTCGTTCATATGTGTCATGAGAGTGGTGAAAGGGTACTGCGAAAGGCGGTCGCCGGATTTAGCCTCTTTGCATCTGAAGTGATGGATTATGTGTTCTGTACGGCGGCTCATGTTTTCCGGGAAACCCTTTTTCCTTTTCTAAATTTTAACGAGTCATTCTTAGGAAGTAATTTTCGGGATAAATTCTTCGTCAACAGTTCGTTTCTGAGAAGCGCATCCCAATTAGAGGGATTTAGATTTTAGCTGTATCGTGGTTTCTCTTGGTGTTTAACATAAAAACCGATTGTACCGTGTGTACGTCAATCCATATATTTTCGCTTCTGGACGCTTCGATCAGATGTGTGTTCGAGTTGTCTTTTTTATCCTAGGACGACCTATCCAATCATGATGTGTACCGCGAGAATGGTGAAAATGGAACGAGGCTGTGAAATGTGACCTCTCCGATTAAGCCACTTTGCATCAGAAGTGTCAGATTATGTTTTCTGTACGGCGGCTCAAGTTTCCGGGAATCACTTTTTCCTTTTTCAAATTTTATCGAGTGATTCTCGGAAGTAATTTTCAGTATAATTTCGAAAGACAGGATCGAAGGAATAGAGGAGAAAAGGGACCACAGAAAAGTTCGCTTCCAAGAAGCACATGAAGTTTAGTGGGATTTTGATTTTAGCTGGATTGCCATTTTCGTTCGTCCTCATCGTTAGAGCCATCCAAGGGGTTAATTTGACACCATTTGAATCAAGATCAAAATGGGTTTGTGACTTTTCCTAAGAAGTCTAGATGCGTCTTCTAGAATTATGAGGCACTTGTGATCTTCTTTTTAATAGGCAATTTCTTTTGGAAGCCTGGTGTCTAATACGTATCATGACTGAGATAGAACGCAATCTGAATTTTTCTTTGGAAGTTGCTAAATAAATGGTCATAATTATAGTTATGATGTACTTATTTGGGAGGGATTTCTTTCCTTCGCACACTTCACAATGGATCCCCTTATTCAGTAGTCCTCCCATTTAGAGCAAGAAAATACGTGGCTAATGAAAAATTAGAAACTAAAATTTATTTTGTGCATGTGAAATTTTTACACAAATTTTATGATGCAGAGCGTTGTACCCCCACCGTGTAATGTTAACAGACCGCCATCCTAGTTCGTGGAAAAAGTTCGAAACAAGCTCTGGTTTCATAACCCTCCAAGTGGTATCGTCGAGGTATCTAGTTTATATTTATCTGATCAATTAATTTTGTTAAGGACGATATATTTAGATCTTGATCCCGTTATTAAGATGTTGCTGATTTTTTTACGCTGACGAGATAAAGATCTGGTCAGTTTTCTTCTAATGACAAGATATCTCGTTCATCAAGATCTGGTCAGTTTTGCTAATGACGAGGTTCCTAGTCGAGACAACCACTACGAGGGTCAAAAGAATGCACAAGACTCGAGTTCCTTTTGTTTCACACCCCTTTCTTTTGGCAGCATCATACAACTCTGTACTGTATGTACGCAGGCGTTCTAAAATAGAATAAAAGACTAACTTTTCGGTAAAAGGTGATATTTGAACAGGAAGCAAAAGTTCAAACACAAAGTATAAAAAAGGTCATTAGATCAATTTTTTAAAGAATTCAAGAATTCTAGGGTTTCTTTAATCCTGCACGAGCATGTGCCAGAGTTGATGCAACTTAACTGAGCGCCAACTGGTAGTCTCGTTTAACCAGTCTTTTTGTGTTTAATTCAGAAAACGCGCAGTTGCTATACATATCAACGTCGTTGAAAGTACTTCGCTGCATGCATTTCACCAGAACTGTTGCAGAGAGAATCTGTATCTCTCTATTGTCGTAGAAACGAGACAACCCATTTTCTATAGGGGATTCTTGAAGCATTCGAGAATGTCACATTGGCACACTTACCAACAATTGTTTCTCCAGACGTTTGTGAGATGGGAGGATATCACCCACTGTCGCAAACCACCCACCGCTGAATTCGTCAAAACCTCATCCAACTCACCCTCTGTCAAAATGAACAAGACCTGTTTCTATAGGGTGATTCTACGGTCATGGGACAAACTTCACGGAGTGATAGAATTCAACGAAACAAACACTTTTCCCCATAGAATGTATGGTCGCCAGTGCAGCGGTTGGCCGCTAGAGAGCGCAGTTAAACGCTTGTATAAAAGCGTTACGTCGGCGATGCGATGCCTGCATCAGGTGTGGTGGTCGACATTTTGAACAGCTTCCGTTATTGTGCATTTGCGTTGTACTTACCGACTGATGTTTGTAATGTCGTTTCATTTCCATGTGAAAAGTTTCTCATGTTTTGTACATGTCATTTCTTTCTTACCCGTTGTTCCTTGTACTTATCTTTAATTTATGCAAATTTAATTGTATTATTTCGTTTTGTCAAGCAGTTATTGATGTTTATTTGACATTAAAGCGTTGTTTCCATATTTCATGCCTCTTCTTTCCAACTTGCGTCTGACCGTGTGTTTGTGCCGAAATGGAAAGCGCCCTCTAGCGACCATACATTCTATGGTGAAAAGTGTTTGTTTCGTTGTGGTTCTATCACCCCCTGAAGTGTGTCGTATTAGTTTAGACTCGCCCAATAGACATTCTATGGGCTTTTATACAAGCGTTTGACTACGCTCTCTAGCGGCCAACCGCTGCACTTGCGATCATACATTCTATGGGGGAAAGTGTTTGTTTCATTGTGTTCTATCACCCCCTAGAAGTTTGTCCCATTACCGTAGAATCACCCTGTATAGTGACTCCTAAACCATTATCTATCTAACTTAAACCACATCTAGACTATCTGCCTGGAGCAGTGGGTACAGAACCATACTGTCCGTTTTGGTACTACGTTACGGAAAAGGCTGATATTTTACACCTCTGGAAGTGGAGGGTGACTTGTCCACTCATGATAAGATTTAAATTCCTTTTCCTGTAGTTGAAAAAGAGAAAAGAAACCACTGGACACCGAAAAACTAATGTAGTGATACCTTAAACTATCTGTACTCTTGAATACAACATTTCGTTAGAGGTTAGGATATAATTTTTTAGCAAATTTACTAAATTTAATTGATGATGCTTTCAAATAGGTGATTGGTGTGGTGTGGAAGTCTGAAGGGATCAGGTGTTGTGACCTCGCTATCTGATGGTGGTTCAGCAATACGAGGTGTTCTCTTATTTTTCCCTTCGGGGTTGATCCCGGACCGTCACCAATATCTCGTTGTACTCCTTCAGTTCGTCGTAAATTCAAGTACATACCAAGTACCATCAAGTAGATGAACATTTAATTTTCCTATTGCCCATCAAACACCCCCTTGGGTATGCCACTTTGATTGAGTTCATAAGTAGAGCGTTTATGTTGTATGCATCAATCTATATTTTCGCAGGGGAGAGTCAATTTTCAAAATCATTGCCTGTCCTGGTTATATAGCGGTAGCATGATTAGCGGTAGCATGATTAGCGGTAGCTTCATTAGCGGTAGCTTCATTAGTGGTAGCGTAGCATGGTTGAATGGCCACGCATTTGCATCGTTTTGGCATGTATGACAACCCAAAATATGTTCTACGCAGAGGGCTGGCTGGCAAGGACTGTGCCCAGCTTTTGGAATGTTCGCATCAAAGGGGGAAGGCGTCCATGAAAGGCTCGAGAACTTTTGAAGCAGCTGGAATTGTGTTGATATTTTTTCTAGTTTTCTTTTTTTTGTATGTTCTACCTTCAGGAATCAAGCCCGAAATATGTCCTTCACAGAGGGATTGTTGACATGGACTGTGCCCATATTTTGGAACGTTTGACATTAGCGGGGAAAGGCTTCCATGAAAGGCCCAGCAAACTTTTGAAGCAGCTGGAATCGGAGTGATATTTTTTCTATCTTTCTTTTGTAACATGATCTAACTTCATGTGTTGCATAGTGGCACATGGGGGTTAATAGACGTATTTCTTTATGTGCCTTTGCAATAAAAAATAAATATACTTCACTGCTTGAATATGCAAGATTCGATAGGCCTTTTTTATTTTAGGGACGACCTATTCCTTCGTTATCGTTTCCGTGAGAATGGTGAAAAGGAACTGTGAAACGCATCCTCCCGGATTTAGCCACTTTGCATCAGAAGTGTCGGATTATCTGTTCTGTATGGCGCTTTAAGTTTTCCGGGAATCCTTTTTTCCTTTTCCAATTTTTATCGAGTGATTCTCGGGAAGTAATGTTCGGGATAAATTTGAGTGAGAGGATGGAAGAAATAGCGATGAAGAGGAAGGGAGCATGCATGGACATTTCTGGGAAATACAGGAGAATTTGAGGGATTTTGATTTCAGCGGAATAGCAGTTTTTCTTGAGGGATTCTAGGGGACTCCCTACGCTAGAAACAATCTTTTCGATTTAATATTTAAAACATAATATTTTTAATGTCTACAAGAAAAACATTTTCTATGAAAAACAAGTTTTTTCTGAAGAATGAGAGGGTGAAAACTTAAAAATTGATATTTTTAACAATTCTTGAAATTTACCTCCTCTTATAAATCTTATTATATTTGCAACATTAATTTTATATAATGCTTAATGTGCTTTCTTTTCATCCTTAAGGAAATATCGTACTTACGATTGTTAAACATAAATAGTGAAATCCACAAAAAGTGCATGTTTCATCTTTTCAGTATCACCTTTCACCTGTCGTGTTTTATTTTTATTTATATGCTCGAAATTCGCCTTGTTATTTTTACACACACGCGAAGAGATGCACAAAATAAAAAACCAACCCGTAACTTGAAAAGTAACGTCGACAACGAAATATTTCAACTTTTCGTTGCTTTGCAGCCTTTCATAAATGTTTTTGCCTAATTAATAAATAAAGCATGCATGTTTTATAATATAAAAGTCTTTCGGATTTGTGTTTCGTAAACACTGGGAAAAATAGAGTAGTGAAAAGAAATTTAGAGTTTATTTATAGGCAGTAAGGTACCGTAATATTTGTCACTCAACAGGCTCTTCAAATTATTTCCGTAGATTCAGTTTGTTTACATAAACACTTAGAAACGTTTATTTGATTTTTCACGTCCAAAATATTCTCCTTGCCTTATTTTATCCTTTATTTGCTTCGCTTGAGACAATTAGATTTGTTTTTCCAGTATGTTGATATTTGAAATTTATGGGATTAGAAAAATATCTACGTATTCCTGAAATCTTTGCGATTTTTTCAGTGTTTACTTATGTATCCATTCTGTAGCTTCCTGAATTTTAAGAACACCAATATGAAATAACGAACAATGAAACCGCACTAAATGTAAACAAGGATTACTGATGTTACATTAAAATTTAAAACAATCAAGAAAATTAACGCAAAAATTATAGAAACGGATGTGACAGAGTTGTACATTGTTGAAGTACAATGCGTTGTTAAGAATTAAATACCAATTCATTCATTCATTTACAAATTATGTATACATATGTACAGTAAAATTATATAACGTTGAATAAAAGGTGCCGCACACGAATCTAGTTTGCTTGAGTTCCAGTGATCATAAAGGCGTTAGTCATAGTGAATAGTTCATGTTATGTGTGGTATTGGTATCGCGGGAGCATCATGGTTATTGACAGGCATAGTGAGGGGTCAGATATGAATAGATGGGATGTTCAAGAGTGGTAATCACTGACTGGTCTCTGACGTTGGGTTCTGGGGTTTCACTGATTCAGGGAACGCTGTGACACGGCGATTCTACGGGGCTCGGGATAACTTCTGTGGTTGTCGAGAAGCTCCCTCTTTACTGTCATGCACTATCAGCATTTTCAGATCTCTCTGCTCCCCGAGATATTCCAGGTATCTGTTGTTTATCTGGTTGCTCCACCTCAATAACATCCAACTTCATACCCAATGCCAACAAGTCCACTTATTCCATATTCAATCACTTGAGTGCTTGACCACTCCAAATTCCTTATATTCACAATGACGTAAGTCGTTTCATTTGATATTGGTTACTGGTGGGTTTTGGATTTTATGATGCAAGGGCCATATTTGGCGAAGCTGTGCCAAACACAAGACAATGTCAAGTAATTGTGAAAAGAAGGATGGAGAGAAGAAAGAGAAAGATTGCTTGCGCATCCTGGGGTCGCGATCCCCATGTTTACCAGAGGCAGTAATCCCCATGGTTTTCAAAATAGATCACTAGTGTACCTGAAGCCAGTACACACCTAAAGATATGCCCCGAGGGGGTTGTTGCTTTTATAGCGTTGTCTTTCACGTTTCAACTTGTCACTTTGAGGTTACAACGCCTAATGAATTCCAAAAATGTTATATCTTTTAGTCATAAAACGGACAATTCTTCTAATTAATGAAACTTTGTAGCACCAAAAAAGTTCTGTAGAAATAATATTTTTCAGAATGTAAGACATACCTCTATTCCTTTTTATCCAGACAACATACATTCTACATAGATTGCATAAAATATAGTTCGCTTCTATAGTTTCATAGTTCGCTTTCACGTTATGAGATTTCCGAGTACTGTGCGATTACTTTTACCCCACAACACACATAAAGACTGAATAACCGTATCTGTTGGTCGAAAGAATTCTAAGATTCTATGTCAAGGTCTAAGCTGGTTAGAAGCCATGCAAGGAAGACTGAAGGCTGTAAGGTGGAATTATGCTTGTGAACCCTTCAGAGGCTTAAAAGGTAAATTATTTTTAAAAAACAAGTACTTTACAAATGTTCATTATACCCAAAAGTGCTCCAAGTCCTAATAGAAGAACGTTTAAATTATAGAACTGTAAAATTACATTCTTTAAAATTGTGATAAGCTAGTTTTGTGTTAACTGTTGTTTTCTTACAGACAAGCCACCAAGTGGTTTCAACGTGATATCTCGTTCATCGAGATCCGGCCAATTTTGTTAATGACTAGATATCTCGTCCATCAGATCTGGTCAGGTTTGCTAACGTCGAGACAAAACTGTCATATTACTACAAGGGGAATGAATATCCAAGTGGGAAACACAAATTGTCTGTTCCAGGACTGGTGACAATTTGGAACAGGTTTTGCATCAGAGGCTAGCCACTAAAGGGTAGTTTTCGAAGCGAAGATAAACCCCCAGGAGGGTTAAATAAATTATTTTTCAAATTTTACAAAACCGAACTGCCTTTAATCATACTAAAAGTTTGATTATTTTTACATGAAATGGAGTATACAAAAATGTACCAATCGCTTATTCTGTAGCTTTAAGCAATACATTTCGTGAATATTCCAGCACATTTACATATTATTTTTACGTTAACACTTGAAAACATTACACTAATTGATATAATGGATCGTTTAACAGGTATAATGTTTTGAGCAATTAGTTTGCATAAATAAAACATAAATTCAAGCAGTTGCAGTTTTATCTGCATAAATCAGTTAAACATAAAGAACAACGGCCCTTTAAATACATACTTATACATCCCGAAATCCAAAAACGTAACGTTCACAGAAATGCCGTTGCTCCCTTATCTTATTAAATCGCAGTATTTGATCAGGATAACACAATACGCGAGGTGCCTAAAGACAAAAGCCATTTTTTGAATAGTGTACACCATCGAAATAATTTTTTAGCTTATTTAGAAGAGTCGAAAGAATGAGCGCTGTTTTAAAAGTACTTGTTTCTGGTGTTGGACATTAAGCTGAATTATTAGACTCATAAACATGTCTTTATCACTGAGAAATCTAACTCTCTTTAAATTACTAACTTTTTAACCCTTTTATGAGCTCCACAGAAGCGAAATACCTTAAAACGACTTTAAGAAGATTGTTGGCGAACATAAAAGTGATGCATGTTATTTATGAATTTATGATAAGCACTACTTTGCCCTGTAAATTACACACTGCGGTAAATATTAATGTTTTGCTGCAAGAAAACTGCATTCAGACATTTATCAACCTCAAAGTGTTGTAAAACAAGAGATTTTTAGAGAATGTAATTAACACGCATGCTCTGAAAGAAGAATACAAAAGAAAGACGCTCTTCGCTAGCATACTTGACTGTTGTTTGGGGTCAAACTTGTTCTGGCATGGTTAAGTATTCATTGAATTTTAGAATTCCGCTTTGGGGTTTTTTGCTAAGTGAGTGTATTCAAGAACTAATTGAGAAAGCTTAATATTTTTGTAAAACGCTAAACAGACAAGTTATTTTTATTTCTTTATTGTTATTTTATTAAAAATATTTCCTATTAGTGTCGTTGTTATTAGGAATTGTTTTGATTTAAAAGGAGTTTTTGAAACGTGGAAACAGACAAACTTTCAAACTTCGTTCGATTTTTAAAACTTTGGAAATTATTCTGAATAATAGAAGCACTTTTTATCGAAGTAATATAAATTAGTCATGAAGCGATATAGATATTTCATTTAAATCGCTTAGATTATTGCGTCCCCTGTTTTTTCTATTACATTCTATTGATTTTATTTCCTCTTTCTCATCCCAATTTTTATCCTACACTCATTCCAATTCCTCACATTTTCATATAGGATAAGGTGATGAATTCTAAAAGGCTTCTGGAGTTTAAAATGTTAATAAATTTGGAGAATTTATTTAAATTTTTCTCTTTATTATGCATTAACTTCGCATTATTTTTCTTTTTTAAGAACAAGATGCATAACTTCCTTTTTCGCTGTTATTAGGAGTAAGCTTCTCCTATATAAAGCTCAGTCTGTCATTATGTAGTTGCAATACTTTAAAAAATCCAGGAACTAAACGAAAACTAATTTTACTTCGGATTCACGGAAATTTTCGGAGTTCGGTTTAGTCATATTTTGAACATGATCCTGTTTATTATATATTTAATTGTGTTGCTTTATTTATTAATTAGGCAAAAACATTAATGAAAAGCAACGGAGCTATGAAAAGTTGAAAGATTTCGTTGTCGACGTTACTTTTCCAGTTATTGGTTGGGTTTTAATTTTGTGTATCGTTTCGCGTGTGCTTAAAAATAAATGAGCGAATTCCGAGCATATAAATAAAAAATAGAACACGACCGGTGAAAGGTGATACTGAAAATATGAAGCCCGTGCCAGCATACGACGATTGAATAAATAATGTTAGTTTACGTAATGAAAATGCAAAGTTAATTTTTATTATAAAACAGCCAAGCTAAAATCCTTAAATTTATGTTTATTCTGTGGATGGTTTTAGTTCTTATTTGAATCTTATTCGTTAATTATTAAATTAATTTATTTCTAAAATTTTGTTAAAAAATTCTTCAGAATATTATTTTTATCGATTATATCAAAAAACAACGAAATTTCGAAGCCAATTCGATTTTCATAAATTTCCGAATCCTTTTTCAACCCGAATTTTGTAGTTATCAATTTTGTTCGTCAGCGTATACTAAGGTTGTGTTTATTAGTGTGCTCTTATGTTGAAATCTTCCGCATAATATGAAGGAATACCATGAGAAGCAGGTTGTTCCCGCCTTTCTGAGTTTCGTTAATTTCAGAATCCTTTCTCAACACAAGATTATTTTGTTCATCTGTGTATACGCACAGGTTGTATTTATCAACAGTACCTACGTTGAAATGTTCTTCCACCCTATATAAGACGCAAAACCTCGAGGAGCATGTTGATCAGTCATTTCTGCCTTACATTCATTTCCAAATCCTTTTTCAACCCGAATTTTATAGTTATCTATTGTGTTCTTCAGCGTATGTTAAGGTTGTGTGTATAAGCTGGCTCTAATGATGAAATCTTCCTCCTAATATGACTCAATCCCACGAGAAGAATGTTGATCCAAACTTTCTGATTTTCTTTCATTTCCGAATTCTTTTTCAATCCAGGACTATTTTGTCCATCAGCATATACGCAGGTTGTATTTATTAACAGCTATTTCGTGAAATGTTCTTCCTCCCAATATATGAGGCAATACCATAAGAAGCATGTTGATCCCTCTTTTCTGTTTTTCATCCCCCCATTTCCGAATTCTTTTTCAACCCGCATTTCAACGTTATATATTTTATAGTATGTATGCTGAAGTTGTGTTTATTAACTGGCTCTTTATGTTGAAATCTCATAATATGACGCATTACCATGAGAAGCGCGTTGATCCCTCTCTGATTTTCATTCATTTCCTAAACCTTTTTCAACAAGAGCTGATTTGGTTCATCAGCGTATGCGCAGGTTGTATTTATTAACCGGCTCTCATGTTGAAATGTTTTCCCTCCTCCTTTTAGACTGGAAACAATTAACACGCTCCGTTTGTGTTCGCAGGCAGTGAGAAAATGTCGTAAGAGAAATAAAAAACAAGAGCAATTGCCTTTAATGACGTGCAGGGCCCTTTTAAGTCATTTTCCCCAAGAAAAAGTGACTTCTGCGGAAAGAATTTTTCCTTTTTTATTTGAATGGAAAAACTTTGTGTTTCGGCGTATTACCATTAAAGTCTCGGAGAAAAAGTGGTTGCGTGACATTAAACAAGTGAAGCGTAACCAAAATCGTGAATACGACCATAAAGGGAAAAAATATAACGTTAGCTTGCCCAGAACAGATTCGCATTCTTTTTAAGCAGAATATTTTTCGAGGTATTTCGCTTTTGAGAGAAAAAAGGAGTTTATTTGAAGACACTCGCAAAAAAACTTTTCCACATGTTTTGGAAGAAAGATGCTTCTTACGTTTGATATAAGACAAAAACATTTATAAGAATTAAAAAAGTGTTTATTTAAATAAATATTTGACATGTTGATATTTATGATATTTATTCGTGTGAATATACATGGATAAACTCTGAAGTCTGCTGTATCTATTTCCCGAAAAGAATTTATGGTTTTCTTTCGGAATTAATTTGCGCATGTGTTTTAGATAACAGTTATTAATTGCAATGCATTGAATTGATCAAATTTATTGAATCAGTTAATATCAATGAATTATATGATGTAAATTCAAGGACCAAATTCATTCGCTTAATACAAGACCTTCAAAATTCGACACTAATTCATTTGCATGATACAAGGGTTTCACACTTCGGTGATCAAATTCATTCCCACGATTATAAAGGTTTAGCCCTCCTGGCGTTTGTCTCGACGAGGTATCTCGTCATTGGAAAATCTAGCCAATCTTGATGGACGAGATGTCTCGTCATTAGAAAACTGACCTGATCTTGATCTCATCTCATGATCAAAAACTGCAAAATCTTCATAAAGAATTCAATCGGCATTCTTGATGACAAGATATCTCGTTATTAGCAAAATCGATCAGATCTTGCGGGGCGAGATATATCGTCGAAACTACTTGTAAGGGTAATTTATTAAATCATTTTTATTAATAAAAACGAATAGTTTACATTTATTACATTTATACACAATCTGTGACACGTTAAAATTTCTACTACAGAATTTTGTTTGGAATTATATGTGGTACTTATATATTTATATGGTTTTAAATTAACCATTTATAGTAACACTGAATTTTGTTTTATCTGGATATTTATGAAGCCTATTAGATAACACAAATCAACTGAAAAGATTTATTCAAGAACTAAATCGATGGTGAGAACATAGAGGAATAATGTATGCCCTACTTCAAATGATGCTTATTTTTAGTTGTTATGCATATATATTATTTATAAAACTGAGTTATCTTAGTAAAATTTAAATTTTCTTTTATATTTTTTTGAGTAATTTTAATATACTATTTATAAACAGAGAATTTTTCCAGACATTTCACAAACTTTTACTTTCAGTTAATGAACATAATTAATTTTAATGAAAAAATGGTGGAACATTAATTAAATAACGTAATTGGAAAACATAATTTTGAAAGTAGTATTGAATGGAATGCTCTATATAGTATTGTAAAGAATGCGCAACTAATATACTAAATCATTAATGGATTCGCATCCATTCCTCTTAAACTTTGAATTTTGAACTGCATTTCTAAAGTGCTCTGAATTCCTCAAATGTTTATTAGTTTACTGAAAGAATATTTTATAGTCCAAATAAGTTTACTTATTTTTCAAATTATTTACAATTAAATTATTAATTTCAATTTCCCCTATTATTAACTGTGTTACTACTATAGTTAATGCTGTTAATATTAACTGTGAGAGTGAACTGTGTGTGTGAATATTAACAGCATTAACTATAGTAGTAATACAATTAATAATATGAGAAATTGAAATTAATATTTAATTGTAAATAATGTGAAAAATAAGCTATTAACTACATGATATTTTTAAATGTAAAGTTTCACTCAAGATAGTTAGAATGTAAAGCAACATTAAACACAAAAAGCAGCAAAAGTTGACTAAACACTATCAATTATAATTAAAATTACTTTGAGTATATCCGTCCCTATTTCCATAATTCTGTTATTGTATAACATATTTTTAGAATAACATTTATAGATTAAAGCTGTTTAAAGGGAAATTTGGGGGATAAAGAGTATTGCTTATTTAAATAGGAAATGCAGCATATCTTTATTTTCAATTTTTTAATGTTAATCCTAAAAAATAAGTTTAAATAATTCAACATAATCGCACTGATATTTTAAATACGCAATACGAAGGCACACCCACATATAATGTCCTAGTATACGACATGCTCCAATAACGCTGAGAAGCTCATCACTTCATTTAAAAGCATAATTTTACAATTCCTTTTTTCCTAAACATTGTTTCCTGGTGCTCTGTGAATGAGAAAATAGATTGAATAAACAATCTACTAAAATTAAAATTAATATAAGTACATCGGTCCCTTTGTGGGTAATTAAGTTATTGCATAAAATATGTTTTAAGTGTGTACACTGAGAATTACGACACACTCAAATTTAATGCACTAATTTACGACTAGTATGGTTGGTTTCAGTACCTGAACCATTTTTATAACAGTACACTTCTGTATCACGCTCCACTAACTTTGAGAAACTCTTCACTTCACATAAAAGCATCACCATGCAAATGTTTTTTTTCCTGTGCACCGTTTCTTGGGACTGGGTAGGTAGTTAATTAACATCACACTGGAGCAACACGACGGGCTATTGGCGACGATTCGAGATTGAATAAACAATCTATTAAAATAAAAATTATTGTAAGAACACCCGTCCACCTCTATGCGTAATTCTGTTTTCTATGAAATAATCTAATTTTAGAATTACATTTTTAGATTAAAAAGTGTGTTAAGTGTGTATGTATAACACGAAATTAGACACACCCGCTCATAATGAACTAATATTTGACTAGCATGCTTGGTTAAATATTGGTCTCAGTAACTGAACCATTTTCCTAACAGTCTGTACATGCTCCCTTCTAACTTTGGGGAACTCATCACTTCATAGAAAAGCATCACCTTGCAAATATACATTCCCACGCATTGTTTCTTGGGAATGAGAAACTAGAATGAATAAACAATCTACTAAAATAAAAACTATTGTAAATACATCCGTTCCTCTATGCGTAATTCTGTTATTCTACAACATAATTTAATTTTAGAATTATACATTTTACATTAAAAAGTGTGTTAACCTTCCAAGTGATTTCGACGAGATATCTCGTCCATCACTATCTGACCGAACTTGCTAATGAGGTATCTCGTCATCAAGGATGCCGATTGAATTCCGAATGATGAAAATACTGTCGTGTTTTGGATGATGGAGATTTGGTCAGTTTTTCTAATGACGAGATATCTCGTCCAGCAAGATCTGGTTATTTTCGCTAAAGACGAGATAACTCGTCGGGACAGCCACCAAGAAGGTTAAGTGTGTACAACGCGAAATAAGACATGCTTACGTATAATGCACTATAATGCGACTAGCATGCTTGGATAAATATTGGTCTCAGTAACTGAACAATTTTCCCAGCAGTCCACATCTGTACATGCTCCACTAACTTTGGGGAACTCATCACTTCATAGAAAAGCACAACCTTGCACCTTTCATATATTACACGGCTCGAGATCGATTACGTTGTATTGCTGACACCGCAGTGTGAATTCTCCGTGATGGGATCGATTCAATTACATTAATTGGAAATATATACAAAAGAATCGCACTCTCCTGAGATGTTCATGGAGAGGTAATCGATTCATCCCTTGAGATTCAGTTCTTCAAAGTTTTAAAACCAACGGAAATAAATGGTTTTTCTCTTCCCCATGCATTCTTTTTGGGACTGGGGATGAAAAAAGAAGCAAAGCTTCTGTTAGAAAATTAAGACACTTTTTTATGGATCACTATCATCTTTTTATTAAACGGGTCCCAGCAGGCGCAATGTAACACAACGTTTTATAAAGAATGTTAAAGTGTATTCAAAACTAAAAACTAAAACTGAGTACTGGATATCAATTAAGTAAGAATTTATTTCCTGGTGAAACTCCAGCTCGAACATTTTCATAAGTTTAAATTCATTCATTTTAAACAGTGTGTAGTAAAAGTTTGTGTAGTGATCCCAGATGTTAATTAATAGCCCGTTATGTTGCTTCAGTGTGACGTTAATTAAAAAATACCAAATACTAATCGCAGATGTTAATTGGGATAAATTATGAAAATGTTTTTTGTATAATACTTTCTAAAAGGCAAGGTATATCACATATGTTGTTATAAAAGCACGGATTGGTATTCTAGACATTTTGTGCTGCATGTTTTTATGCAAGGTTGTAAATTACGAAACAGTTCTATAATGCTTTCTATAGTAAGAAGTAGAGCGCATCTGCTGTTTGCAAAGCATGAATTGAATTCTATACATTTTATGAATGTTTTACAAAAGAAAATTCTGCGATGCATTGTAATTGCATAAACAGGAGCCTTATTAAAAAAGTACAGGCAGTTTAACAGTGTTGTTCAAAAGCTTAGTCATTTTTTAACACAGTATATAAGAAACTACAAATTAGACGATAAAATTGAAACAATTTTCAGAATTAACTAAAAATTAGTTTATAGGTAGGTAGTTAAATTTACCTCACACTGGTGTGGTCTATAGGTGGCAATCCGGAATCAATCCCAAAGGGAAAGATACGAGGATATCTCGTAATTTTGAACCACGGTCAGATGGCAAAGTCAACACCGAGCTGGCAAACCAGTCCCCAAACTTCCAGATTCCTCCTCAAATCTCCTCACGCCAACGTAAGGACATTTGAGGCCATGACAGATACGTATAACGTGCACCAACCCGTAAGTACACAGCGGTCTTTGGTTGGATAGAGTTTCGAACTCTCAGCCCTCCGGTTTCTTATCCGTGACTCTACCAAATGGGCAACCGAGGCCCCGGAATTAATTTATAACATACTATTTAATTTTGTTATTATATTTTTAATTAAACTTTCAGATTCAGTTATAAAATTTAATCTGAAAGTTCTAAATTACGGAAATTATTTTATCCTATTCGACGGATTATTTTGATCCCTGTCAAATTAGGAATTGATATATAACTCTGATTGGTTTCTATCTTCTAACATGGAGTTATCAACTTTTTAAATATGAAGTGAATTAAAACCAATAAACGTTTTAAATTTAATTTTCAATTGATATTGAACAAGCATAGATATAGAATAAAAACATTGCTTCTATTTTAGATTCAAAGGAGTAAAACCCGTGGAATTTAATAAATTAATTTCAATATACACGATGTAAGACCAAAACCTCTTTTTATGAAATCATGCATTATTTAAAAAATATAAAACCTCTTACTTTTGGTAGCGTAATACTTCTTATCGTTTTTATTCTAAACTGTAAAAATGCTATAAGCCTGACATTTTCCACATATAGACAGTAATGATTTTGTTGAGAAGTGCTTTCCCTGACTATAAAACTGGTCTTGGACTAATGTAGGGACTTACTGCAAACGCTTGGAGGTTGGTTGGTTTGGTTGGTTGGAGTTTTATGGCACGAGGGCCATATTTGACCATGCTGCACCAGACACAGAATATCAAGTAATAAACACACATACAATGAAACTTTTACTGACACAGAAGAGAGAAGTACACCCAGGGAGGAATGCACTTGACAGGAATAGAACCTGCAAATGCTTGGAGGAGTCCTATAGATTTATTTCAACGTCAGAGCTCTTCGAACAAGCATGCACTAAACACAGTCCATGATATTCACTAGCCCCTTCATGTGGGGTGAGTGCGACCTCGTGAAATTTTTTGGAGTATTTTTTCAGTTACATTAATGGTAAGTTTAAACAAAAAGAATGTAAACATTTAATATAGGATTTGGAGTACAGAGGAAATATCAAAGTTGAGTGAGCAATGGTAACCTTTTACGTGCTCTGGACCATGAGACCAAAACTAGTTGTAATGTGATTCTTACACTATTTTCGTTCGCCGGATGGAAACTAACATTATCATCTGATTGGTCCACGGGGCGGGAGAATACACCCATTCACTAATTCATCATCTTATTGATCCGCGTAATACAGTAGTAAACTTTGGCTATTTCTGCACTTTTGTCACCACTCTATAGAAATGCGCATTCACGCATCTACCCTTTTATATGTTAGATCGCCAAACGAGGCGATAACATGCCAAATTGACCAACCAAGTCTTTTTTACATAGGGCAGTCACGTGACTACTAGTCGACATGTTGGTCACACGTTTTGAAGCTCCTCTCAATAGCAATGTTCAGTCTACTTATACTTTCCATCCATGGTCTAGAGCTTGAGGTAAAAGTATTAAATTTTTTAAATTACTGGGACAGAATATTAATTGGTTCATTATGAATATTTGGGTTCAAACTTACTCTACCTATTTGTTTCCAAAACGTTAAAATAATGCTTATTATGAATAACAAATTATTAATAGGGGTGTTCTGAGTTGAAGGATATGTCTAACAACAAAAACTGGGGGGGAAGAGTACAATAGACAACGCATTTTCATAGATATTTGTGACTCTTCACTCAGATGAAAACCTTTTTTGAAGGCATAACAAGGCTTGTATAACGATGGTATAAGTGTGTTGTAAAACCAATGTACTATATTTAACCCTCCAAGAGGTTTCGACGAGATATCTTCTCCATCACGATCGGATCAATTTTTCTAATGACAGGATATATCGTCATCAAGATATTGGCGATTTTTCGATGATGATAAGATCAAGATATGGTCAGTTTTCTTCTAATGACGAGTCCAACAAAATCTGCTAATGGTTTTTAATGACGAGATACCTCACCAAGACAACCACCAGGAGGGTTAAATTGTAATTATCTATTTTTATTTAAATGTTACAATTGAATACATGTATAATTATTGGCTCCCCCTTGTACTCAGAAAGTGTAAAACAGACATCCTATGGGCTATTTCAGGCATTTGGGCCCACGGTGATGTATTATTTAAGTAATGAAGCAATGTAGGAAGCCCTTACGTGACACTGGAATGACCCAGTGCAAATGGCCGTTACTTTGTCACTGAAGGCAAGTGCAAGTAACGGAGGCTAAGTGCTGGGGAGCACCCCATTCTCAGGCGTAACTTGGTAACCGATAAATAGTGGCCGCTGTTAGGGAAACAGAAGCAGTCAGCAAAAGCTCCGCAGAACTCGTAATAGAGCAATAGAGCTGTTACACTTTTTCACAACGCAGAAGAAATGTCCTCTCAACCTTGATGAGAAAGTTTTACATTTTGTTTGTCACGTAATCTTTGATATCAAAACTTATCATCATCATCACTGTAATCATCACTGTAATCATCACTGTAAAAAAGCAATCATCACTGTAAAAAACATGCTTTTTTCATGACTATAAATTAAAAAGAAAAAGCGTGCAGCAGTGTACTGGCTGCTTTAAAACTTTAGAGAATGGCTGTTCTAGGGGTTTTATGTGGCGCAATGGCCATATTTGACCATGCTGCGCCCAACATAAGACAAACAACGTCATATAATAGACATACACACACAAGAAAGGATTTCCTGACTCAGAAGAGGGAGAAATACGCCGAGGGAATTTTTATCTTTTCCTTGGGAGTAAAAACAGGGTTGCGTTCACGGAATACCCAAGCGATCTTTTCCTGCTTTAATTCCACTACTCTTTTTCCCAATCCCTCTTTCCCCTTTCACTGCACTTCCTATTTGACGTCGTCTTGCGCTTGGCACAGCTTGGCCAAATATGGCCCTTGCGCCGTAAAACGCCAAAACAACCAACCCAGGCTGGAATCGAACCTCACAGGAACTGACCCTGAACCATAAATTTTAGAAGAACTAAAGAACACAAATTAAACCTTATTCACATTGGAATGTGTGTCCGTAAGTGTGCTTTAGGGGCTCTATGGATTTTTGGTCGGGGTGAACTCGTTACTTGGTCACCACGATCACCCGATTTATCATGCATTGATTTCTTCCTCTGAGAATTCCTCGAAGGAATCTTTAATGATACCCTCCTTTGACTCTTACAAATTTCAACAAAATTTTCCTCGTGTGTGTATGTCTATTGACTTTGGTTTGTGTTTGGCATAGCATGGCTAAATAGGGCCTTGCGCCGCATAGCCCAACCCAATCAGATAACCTACCTGAATTGAAGATGGCTGTAACACTCTCTTGGTGTTTTCTGTCCAATGTGTCTCCAAACATTTCTTGTATGTATGCCCATTACTTAACCTTTCTGGTGGTTGTCTCGACGCGGTATCACGTCATTAGCAAAACTGACCAGATCTTAATAGACGAGACATCTCGTCGCTACTAGAAAACTGACACGGTCTTGATCTCGTCATCATAAAAAATGGTAATATCTTGATGACGAGATATCTCGTCATTGGCAAAATTGGTCAGACCTTGATGGACGTGATATATCGTCAAAACGACTTGGAGGGTCTTTTCTGTTTTGTATTTGGAGCAGCTTGGCCAAATATGGCTTTTGCTCCACAAGATCTAACCAACCAACCAACTTTTGTTTTACCTGTTTTATGAAAACATGAAATTTGTAATGCATAATAATAATATATAAAACGGGGCGACGATAGCTCAGTTGGTGCAATCACTAATTAACAACCGGAGGTTTACGAGTTCGAAACTTGATCTAAGCAAAGATTTTCGTACACGTGTGGCCTAGTGCAAGTTGAATCTGTCGTGGCATCAAATGTGTGTGTGTGTCCTCCTGTTGGCGTGGTGTGTAAATTTGGAGAGTAGGGCTGGCGACTCAGGTGCTGAGCTCGTCATCTGACCTTGGTTCAAAATGACGAGATGTCCTCGAATCTTTCCCTTCGGGATGGATCCCTGACCATCCCCAACAGCCCGCTGTGTTGCTCCAGTGCGACGTAAACTCAACTACCATAAAAAACGTAAATATGTGTTCTGAGTGGTTCTAAACATGAAAGCTCGCATCTAACGTTTGTCTCAAGCACAGGCAGTTTCAACGTTTCAATAACCCTAAAATGGAAACAAATTAAAATGGTTATGTAATTGGAAAAGTGGTTCAGAATTAAACATCCCCAACAATCTGGAAATAGACCGCACGTCATTAATATCTTTTGCCTTCGCACCATCCCAGATTAACCAGATTCCCTTCCGCGCCGGATATTGGTGATCCCATAATCTGGCAGAACACCATTGTAACGTAAATACTCAACAACACGAAACTAGGGTGATAACAGATGCAGATGCAGCCATTGTTATTAACCCCAAAGTCCCGCATTTCATTGACCCGAGTATTGTGTGACGTAATCAAACAAGTTGAGAGATTTGTCAAGACTAGATTGGAAGTTTGAAATGACTAATACCGCCTTTTATGATGCAAATTTTGATTCGAGTCTTTACGGAATCTGTTCTTTTCATACTTTTTCCTCGTCTCCACGAGTGCTTAAGGAGAGTTGCGGGCCTCTTATATCCGGGGAAGGTATTTTTCTGCTTTATGTGTGTGGTGGATCCGATTCTAATTTAATGAAGACTTCTATTGAATAGAGAGGGACCGCAATGGAAATCGAACTGAGCAATTTAATATCGGTTTGGAAGGGTTAAAAAGGAATGCAAGCAGGAATGTGGTTCGATTGTGCGTCTAAGTGTGACCAGGCGTAGATATTGCATTTGCCGGAGTCGAAGCATTGCTTTTAATGAACTGTTCTAGTAAGGATATTTTTTATTTCTCAGGATACAATACAATTAGGTTGCTTGGTAGTTGCATTTACGTCGAACTGGAGCAACACAGCGGGCTATTCAATAAAATTAGGTTGGTTGGTTGTTTTCGTGTTTTATGGTTTAAGGACTTTATGACTTAATTCTTTTAACTCACCAGAGATCACTGACTTTTGGAAAGATATTTATCCCACTGAACTCATCCTCGAAAAACATATAGTTAACCTTTATCCCCAAACTTCCTTGACATTCATATTGATGTCAGTTAAAAACCAACAACCGATATTTATGACAAAAGAAATTATTTTCAATTTAACCTTAACAAGCTTAATCCCTGGGACTCTAATATCTCTTTCAGTATCTAAAGGAACTTAATTTATAATCAAATCCATAGAATTCATCATATCTGCAGGGATCAAATTACTGTTGATAATCAGCTCAAAACTCTTAAAACTACCCTCTTAAATAACGATTTCCCCAACAGTTTTCTTAAAAGTTTTTCCATAATCTCTCCTTACCTCTTTCAACCTCATTTAAAAATAATTTATTATTTTAATTTTTTGTCTCACCACCAGATAGCGCCATACTTCATTTCATAATTATTTTTTTCACTATTGCTCTCTTTAATTACATCAAATTCATCCCTGCCACGCTTATAATTTCTTGTAACGAATTACCTTTTCACCCTTCTCTTCACAAGTACAAATATTCTTGCTATCTTCGAGCCATTCTTTTGCTCTTTTTAATCTGCTATTCTTGATAGGACGGATCTAGCAGTGAGTAGTTCTCCGGAGTAACTTGGCGTGGGTGGCCGCATTTTAAAATGGTAGGGCTGTATTTTTGTTCGCTGTTATTCCTTTGGCTGTTCTATTGATTTTTCCTTTCAGATCTTGATAATGTTTTATCATTTTGATTTTTTCGGGGGTAACTTGTGTTAATCTCTTTGGCTAAGCCACACACAAGTACAGAAAAACTCAAAGCATCTCTTAAAAGTGACTCCTGTTTTACTTCCCTTGACAAAGTAAGAGGGCACACTACCTCCACATTTACACATTTTATCTTGTTTTTCGGAAAAATCTATTTTAAAGTAGCCTTACTTATATATATATATATATATATATATATAATCTTCATCAATATAGTGCCGATTTTTGATGATGACGAGATCAAAATCGAATCATTTTTGTTCGTTTGACGAGATATCTCTCCATCAAGACATGAACAGGTTTACTATTGACGAGATACTTTGAAGAGACAACTACCACGAGGATTAAGGACTACTTAATAGCTCAATAAAAATCCAAACCGTGAGAAAAAAACATAATTCTAAAATTCATGTATATAAACAGCATGAATATAAAATAAAGTTAACATATTAAAAAAGGATTATAACAATAAATAAAAGAGTGAAATGTTTTAATACAAAAAATTATATGATATTGTTAAAAACCTTAAAACCGGAGAAAAACTGCAGTTTAAAAGATATCAAAGATATTACATATAAAAACTTTACTTAGAATCGAGTTTAAAATTCTATTAAAGTTTTTAAAAGATTGAAGATAAAATGTAGGGTTTCCCATATCCACCTGAAAAGCTGAAAAGTATGATTTAATATACATTTAAAAATTATAATTATATACATGCTAAAAATCCAGAAAAGATAAAAAAAGGAAAAATGCACTGCCATTGCAGGAAATAATAACATTGAGTTTTAGTTATTGCATTCCAGATCGATCAAACATACGAATCGGATCAATTTGGTCATCATTCAAACTCCTTTTTGGAAGACCATAAATTCTCATTTTGAAAGCTAGATATTTTACTTTTAAAGATCTACTTACGGACCTTAGAAAATGCAGAAAGAAAGGGGGAAATTGCGTCCAATAAGAAAGATTACATCATGTATTATTCAGCAATGAGAAACTTCTTTCCTGAGCGGTATAAGTCCTAATGTGATGGACTTTTAAAACATTTCGGAACGGTAGCTGGTATTTGATTGCCTTAGGTGTCACTGCATAGAGCAGTAAAATAGTTAAGAAAATAGAAATGTACAAGAAATAATTGATTGGTTACCTGTCTTTTTAAAACAGAAGTTGTGTTCACATTTAATCGAAAAATGGTAGAGCGGAGAGAATAAGAAAGATAGCGCAATCAAAAATCTGGATATATATCACAGATTCATAAATAACTGTTAAATTATTGCCAATGTCAGTGCAGTTTGGAATAGTTTTAACGCATTATATTCTGATTTCATATCAGAGTTGGACATATATGTATCTAAAAATCTTGGTAATGTCGGGAGCCTTCCATTTTCAAGTAGACACTTAATATGAATTGAAAATTACAAAATTTAAAAACTGCAAGTTGGAGTAATATTTTTAAATATAGAAAAGCTTGGACCCACATTTTATCTTCTTTTTATTACAAAAGTGTGATACAGTAAAAGGGTACCAGCAATATGGCATAATAAAAAAATAGTATATTAGTTTCAACAGTCAAATTTGTGCCAGTTTCAATGTAGTTAGAACAGTTTTTAACTTGGTAAATTTGTATTTACAGACAGATTTAACATGGAAAAACAAATAAAAATATCCAAATACAAATGTTGATTAAAATTAGTTATATTTTAGCCCGTTATGTTGCTTCAGTGCGAAGTAAATTCAATTTCCAAACAACCAAACCCATTCCATACAGATCTTTCCCTACACCCGCTAAAACCAATATCAGCACTTGATTTCGGACAAGTGTCATTACTCGTTCTGCGAAATCCAACCATAGCACTTGTGAACGTTTTTTTCACCTGTGAACTTATGTTTAAATCTACATCGATCTATATTAAATATAACCTTTAAAATACATAGAATAGCCCGTTGTGTTGCTCCAATGCGACACTATAAATTCAACTACCAACCAACCAAACCCATTCCATACAGATCTTTTCCTACACCCCTAAATCCAATATCATCGACGCTTGACTTTGGACAAGTATTAGTACTCATTCTGCGAAATCCAAAATAGCACTTGTGAAAGTGTTTTCACTAGTGGATTTACGGCTAAATCTACATCGATCTATATTAAATATAACCTTTAAAATATATAAAATAGCTAGTTGTGTTGCTCCAGTGCGACATAAATTTAACTACCAACCAACCAAACCCTTTCAATACACAGATCTTTCCCTACGCCCACTGAAACCAGTATCAACTACACTTGACCTTGGACAAATATCATTACTCGTTCTGCGAAATGCAACCATAGCACCGTGAATTTTTTTACCTGTAAAATTTTGGTTAAATCTGCATCGATCTATATTAAATATAGCGTCAAAAATACATAAAATAGTCTTGAAAAGCCTGCCGACCAATTGGCATCGTGGTCAAGGTGCTGACTTCTGGATCGAAAAGTTCCTGGTTTGAATCCGGGAATGTTTCTCCGTCTGTAGTGAATGTGTGGTCTCTATAAGGCGAGCTAGGGCCTAGAATGCATGTTATGTACGAGAAGTGTAACGTGAACCTACCCCGTGGTCTACCAGGGAAACACCAAATGGTTTACAATTTTACCACTGTAGTGCCATGATGAAGTGTTCAATTGGCCAGGCATTGGGAAGAAAAGACCTAAAACGACACTAATTTTTCTTTTGCTGAAGGTTAGTTGTTAGTTAATTAACGTCGCACTGAAGCAACACAATTGGTTATTGTCGCTGGTTCGAGATCAATCCCGAAGGGAACGATCCAAGGACAATGCCTCGTCATTTTGAATCACGGTCAGATGACGAGAACAACACCTGAGCTGGTACTCAACTCTCCAAACATCCACCCCACGTGAACATGAGGCCACTTGAGGCCACGATAAATTTAACAGGCACCAGCCCCCGTTTATACGACGGTCTTTGGATCGACAGAGTTTCGAACTCGCAACCCTCCAGTTGCCAATCCGTTACTATGACGACTGGGCTACCGAAGCCGTGCTAAAAGAGTGGGAAACATGTCCTAGTGTTGACTTAAAAGATATATTTCGGATTGTTTCAACAGATTCATAATCAAAATGATATCCGGTAATATGTCAAGAGTTGCTTTGTTTAATATAAATGGAGTTATTATTTTGGAACCAACGGGACATTTTATCGAAACATTTATTCTACTCCAATGGCAACTTATGAACCGACATCGGGTCGCATAAATCTCCGCCGTACAGCCATTCTTCTGATTAGAGTCTTTCATAGAAGTATTGCCCACCGATACATCAAAAAGTAAATGCCATTGTCGAAAGCAACTGGAGATAAGTGAGATCTCCCTCTGGTCTCAACTCTTAGTCACTCTGCTAATTCTTTTGGTTGGGTGATCCACGACATCATTCCATCGCTATTGTGTCACTGAAACCTCCGGATATCAACCCCAGATTCTTACCAGAACTATGCACGATCTTCTATTATAATAACTGTCTACAAGACTTATAGGGGAGAAAGAAGAGAAAAAAATTCTCTACTGGAACATTATTATCTGATTATTATATGATGGTGCGAATGAATTATTAGCTCCTACTTATCTACCCCAAATGAATTTCTGAAATACTCTCTTTGTACTTTCTTAATTAACATGTGTTTAGTAGTAGGATAACATTTTTGTCGACATGATGGTGTCGTGTTTTGTACAATATTTTTGATTTATTTCAAATTAATATGATTTTGTAATTTGTATTTAATTATAGGGCGCAGCAAATGAATGTTTAATTCGGACTTATCTACCTCTAACGTATTTTTGAAATGCGTTCTTTGTACTTCCTTAATGAGCAAATGGTGTTTAGTAATACGATAACAATTTTATCGACAGGATGGTGTTGTGTTTTGTAGAGTAATTTTTATTTATTTCTCATTTATATGATTTCTGAATTTTGATCTAATTATAGGGCACTGTATAAATGAATTTTTAGTTCAGACTTATCTACCTCTAACGTATTTCTGAAAATTGCTCTTTGTATTTTCTTAATTAGCATGGGGGTTTAGCAGTAGGATAACATTATTATCGATATGATGATGTATTTTGTAGACTAATTTTTATTTATTTCTAATTACGATAATTTCTGTAATTTTTTACCAATTATAGGGTGGTGCAAATGAATTATTAGTTCAGATTTATCTACTTCTAACGTATTTCTAAAATATACTCTTTGTACTTCCTTAATTAACATATGGTGTTTAGTGATGTAGTAATATTTTTATTGGATATTGTTGTGTTTTGTAGAATATTTTTGACTTATTTCTAATTTATATGATTTTGTAATTTTTATCTGATAAAAAAAATAAATTATCAGCTCAAATGTGTATACATAAAAATGATCTTTGTATCTAATTAACATCTAGTATCTATTAACAGGTTTACCTTTTTATTGGTTAATGCTGCTGTATTTTGTAGACCATTTTTAACGTATTTTAAATTTCAGTTCATTTAAGCACTTTATTATATTATTCAAAATTACAAATATATTTACCTTTATCACAAATACATATGTGTTTTGGGAAGACCATACAGCTTTTATATTAAATTTTGGAAACAGACTCAAGTGAATTACTTATATAACACTTCAATACAATTTTTCTTTCAAGAATCGGAAGAGTTCACGAAATAAAATTCTTCTGAAGCCACCGAACAAATAAACGATTTACAAAATTTTAGAATACAATTGTAATCTTCAACCAGATATATCCAATATTATTCAATTGACTATCTAGAAATTAAAACAAAATAGAATACTTAAGGAGGTCTTCCTATAGTAAATTATTCTACCAAAGTGGCACCCTTTTACTGAATGCATCCTTTCATATATTCCAATTTATCTCGTATTAGTTATCATTCTTCAAATTTATTTACTGATTTCAGTAATCGTTTCGTCAACTGCATCATATGCATAATATATTGAAGACAACGGAACTCTCTAATTTAAATAATTGGCAATAGAGCACTTTTAACTGAATACCTTTTCAGAAATACATTTGAATCTACCATGCTCAAAAAAATCTGTGTATTGCAATCCCTTAGTAGTATATCTGGAAAGGAGTAGTAATGCTTCAAGCTAAAGCATGTTTAAGAATGATTGAATAGTTTTGATCACTTCTGTCTGTTAAGTTAATTAAAATAAGACATTAAACGTAATTGAATAGTCACATGGTGCTGGTTTCACTTCTGATTGGTTAGAGCTTTGAAGAGCTAAATTTGCAGGGTAGGTGAATCTTAAACAACGCAATTGTTTTAATCAGAAACCTTGATTATTTCAATATATTTTCCAGTGTGTCCTTAGTAATCGTCGATAGTTAAAATATGATAATACGGTGTTTGAAATTGTCTGAAATGGTTACCTTACATTGATACATGTGTTTAATTTTTATTTCAAAGGCATTTTAAAGCAGGTACAGCTCTGAAAAAAAGAAGGCTTCTGAACGAAAACTATTATCGAGTATAAAACAAAGTTGGATTATTCTATTTAAACCACTTTTGAATAAAGAGGTTTAAAATAATAATAAATGTTCTATTAATCCCTAAAATTGATTCTTAATCCGTTAATATTATTTTGATGGTTACGAATCCTGTAACTCAAAAGCTATTCAGCTGATTCGCATGGAATTTGGTAAAAATCTTTATTATATCTTATTCTACACAAAAAAGAACAAATCATGTGAATTTTGTCTCAAACATGCAAAGAACAAGAGTCATAAATACACATGTACCAACTAAATATGTAAAATAACTAAATAAGTATGACTCCCTACACACCAATACATGCCCGACAACGATCTTCAATGCTCTTAATGAGATTGCCTATGAGGTCTGTGGGTAACAATTCCCACTGTTTTCGCATGGAATTTCGAAGTCCCTTCAGGGTTTGGAGAGATACGTAGAGAGCAGTACACGTCTCCTAAGAGCATCTCATACATGCTCAAAGGGATTCAAGTCGGGTGAGTATTTTGGCGAATTCAGACTAACAATTGTCTTATTTTCAACTTTCTGTCACGAAAGCAAGTTTCGTGGACGAACCTTATCGGCTTGGAGAGTAAATGTATCACCGATTGCATCAGCATACAGGCGAACTCATCTCTGTAGCGATGAGCAGGAATGGTTCTACCCAAGAGACATAAAGGTCCTTCCGTACGCCTGAACAGATGCCTCCCTAAACGAGTGCACTGACAGCCCCTACCATACATGTTCCTTGCGTAGACATAAGAGGAAAGTGTGATATCGTGTTAAACACTCTCCAGATGAAAATGCGTCTAAAATCACACAGCAAGGATAACCTCCATTGATCTTAAATCCAGCTGACATGCCCACTTTAAACAAGCCCTCTTGCGTCGGAGATCTCCTAGCGTAGCTCCTTTATACATCCTTCTGCTTGCTATAGACGAAAATACCAGCCATCCTGCTCAGCAAGCACAGATAGCAAATGAATTGGGGTAGCTGTCCTGCAGATAAGCGCCACATAGGGATCATCGGATTGTCCTTGCTCTCGACCTACTCCGGCTGAATCGTCGAGATGCTCATTCTGTTGCTTGAAATTGGCCCGGCCATAGACGTGAAACGTAAGTAGACTGAGCATTGCTATTGACAGAAGCTTCAAAAAATGTGACCAACGTGTCGACTAGTAGTCACGTGAGTGCTCTGTGAAAAATTGACTTGCTTGGCTGATTTGGTATCTTATCGCTTCGTTTGTCGATGTAACATCTCATGTTAGGAAGGTAGTTGAATTAACTTCACACTGGAAAAGCACAACAGGGTATGGGTGACGGTCCGAGTTCAATCCCCAATGGAAAGACAACACATCGGAATTTTGAACCACCGTCACATGACGAGTTCAATGCCTGAGCTGGCATCCCACTCTCCAAACAATCACACCTCGCTAACGTGAGGGTAGTTGATGCCACGACATATTAAACGTGGGCCAGTCCTCCCCGTACATGACCGTCTTTGGTTGAATTGAGCTTCGAAATTGCAAACATCCCCTTGCTAATCCACTATTCTTCCAATCGGTTACATTCACTGCTGACTTTGTGCCGCGACCTATAACTGTGTCATAATTTTGTAGTCAGATGTTGCCTCGAGATCATATTTATAAAATGATCATTAGGAATTTGATTTCTCGTTTTTGTTGAACTAAATAACGATCTCCTTCCAAACGCGCGTTGGGGCCGCGGTAGCCCAGTTGGAAAAGCATCGGATTAGCAACCGTTGGATTGCGAGTTCGAAACTCGGTTCATCCAAAGACCGTCGTGTACACGGGGGCTGGTGCACTTTAAATTTGTCGTGGCCTAAAGTATCCTCACGTTGGCGTGGTGGGGAAGTTTGGAGAGTGGGGTGCCGTTTCAGGTGTTGATCTCACTATCTGACCTTGGTTCAAAATGGGTGTCTTCTGATCTTTCCCTTCGAGATTGATCCCGGACCGTTGCCAATTGCCAGTTGTGTTGCTCCAGCTCGGCGTAAATTCAATTACCTTCCTACCTTGGGTTAAAGAATCAAAAAGATAAAATTTTATTTTATGCTTATTTTGTTTCAGTGATTCGTAAAGGCTCTTGGTATTGACTAACTTGAAATATTTTCTATTACGGTAACAACATCAAATCTGGAATACAATCAAAACTAACAATGCAAAATCAATATCTAAAAGGATTGTGTAAATAGGAATGAATAGTTTGCCTTGTACATCAGGCTGAGACAAATTTATCTATGACATTTTTTGCTCTAAATGATTTAGACAAGTCAAACACAAGACTAAGTTCAGTCTCTATGGTTACGGCTGAAAATTGTCAAGCTCAGGACATAAATCAGTGTTACAATCGAAGACAGGGTACTTCCTTGTCCCAAAGTAAATCCAAAGTACTGCTGTTTTTCTAAGTAAAAGCTAAGGCTTGGATTTGAGATGAAGATATTTTTAAAATTCCCCCTGGACGAAACGGTCGTAACCATACTTTGGAATATTCCATTTGCAGCTAATATTCCCATTCCTTTCCTCTTATGTATAACAAGATTATTTTTCTAGTTTCAAAATAAAGATACACAATTATTTTTAAAGTAGAATTTCACTTTTATAAGTGGACTACGTTGCTAGAAGTAAAAATAAAACAATTCCCAAAATGAAATGAGAGACAATAGCTGTGGAATGCCTCCAGCTGGGTAGCATTCTAAAAAATAATAATTTAGCATTTTCGAAGAATTCGAACGCTGAAATATTAATTTCGCCTTTTCTGTTTGTTTTGTTGAACTTCCGCACCTTTGGAGTGTGAACACATTTCAAGAATAAGTTCATTAGAGAAATTTCAGTGAATATGTATTGATGCATGAATGTGAATTCAGTTTGTGAAAAATAAGTAATTCTGTGTATTCTTGCAAAACTGATGGTGACGATAAGACGAGAAATGCACATTCATTTATAATTTAAATAAAATAAACTCTAAGGATTTTGCGCTTATTTAAGTTATCTGTAACCTTTTTGTTCAAATTCAAGTTGCATTAAAATAATAGAGGCATCGTCATAAAATTGGATACCCAAATGAATTTTTGTAATTGGTAACAAATAAAGAAAAGAATTCAAACCTATTGATATTTGCGACGAATAGCTTAGCATGTAATTGTCACCGCTGTTAAATAAACGTTAAAACAACATTATTTTTCACTTTTCTATTTTTTATCTTGTGTATTATCGGCTGAGTTTATCTTACCAAAACTGTTTACTTCACTATAATATTAAAGCCCTTTGTCTAATTTCTAAACATGATGAAATCACTAATCTCAGATAAAATTCTGTAGAAATGCAAAATGTGAAGAGTTTGGTTGGTTTTGGGTTTTATGGCACAACTGCCATATTTGGTCAAGCTGCGCCAAACCCAAGAGAATGTCAAGTAATTATGAAAAGAAATGATGGAGTGAAAAAGATCGATTGTGTATTCTGGGGTTGCGATCGCCATGTTTACCAGAGGCAGTTAACCCCATGGGAAAAGAATAGATCACTAGGGTACCTCGGTTTCGTGAATCCCGTACATAGCTAAACAAAATGTGCCCCTGAGGGGCATAATGGGAAGAGAGCAACCAATATACTTTAATACAAATATTTAAAATTAAAGTAAATTCCCTTTGGGATGCAACTCACATGTTGTGCTCATACGCTGTTGCTTAAAGATAAACACACTAATCTAGATTCATAATGTTATTTTCTAGAACAAGTTTGAGCTTACTATAATTCTATATGAAGAAATTTTACTTACCTTCCTAACGGCTTATTTTCGAGTCAAAAACCACCCTGTAGTGGCCAGCCTCTGATGCTGGCATCAGTTCTAGGCAAGGGATAATTTCTTTTTTTCTACTTGGATCTTCATTCCCCTTGAAGAAATAGGGCAGTTTTGTGTCGACCAACTATCTTGTCATTACCAAAACTTATCAGATCTTGATGGACGAGATATCTCGTCACTAAAAAAATTTACCAGATCTTGGATGAGATATCTCGTCGAAACTACTTGGAGGATTAATTTTAGAAAAGTAAGATTTAACTAATTTAGACAATGAACAATTCCTACTTAGATTTTCATTCTTCCCTAGGAGAAATAAGACAAGGTATCTCATTACCAAAACTGACCAGATCTTGATGGACAAGATATTTCTCGTCATTACCAAAACTGACCAGTCTTGATGGGCGAGATATTTCGTCATTACCAAAACTAACCAGATCGTGATGGACGATTTATTTTGTCATTACCAAAATGTAAAAGATCTTGGACAACATATCTCGTCGAAACCCCTTTGAGTGTCAAGCTCAGAAAAGTAAGATTTAGGCTTAAAAAATTTATTTCTGATTAGGTATTATGTGAAAGTTACCTCATTTTTTCCAAACAATAAGTAGATTAATCAGTTTTAGGATTTTACACTTTTCAGAAATCACCATTCTGTACTGTAGTTAACTAAATGTTTTAGAATCATTCATTTTAGCAGTTAAAATATGAAATCCATATCACGCATTCCTCGTTTAATATTACATTCTACTATATTTGCTCAATATCTTTTATTAACCCTACGTTAGTCGTGAGTTTTTTTAACAAATGAGATTATGGGGCATCTGTTGAGTTGTTCGACATTTTATTTCTTAGTTATACGCATTAATTTTTCATTTTTTTAAATATGTAGTATATTTTAGGACATACTACACTGAGGTACAAAACATAACACTCCTGGTGGTGGTTGTCTCGACGACATATCTTATTAGCAAACCTGACGACATCTTGATGAACGAGATGTTTCGTCAATAGAAGAAACCTGACTAGATTTTGATGGTCACGATATCTCGTCATTAGAAGAAAACGGACCAGATCTTGATCTCGTCATCACCAAAACATGGCCATTATCCTGACAACGAGATATCTTGTCGTTAGGAAAATTGCTCGGATCTTGATGTACGAGATATCTTGTCATTAGCAAAATTGCTCGGCTCTTGATGTACGAGATATCTTGTCATTAGCAAAATTGCTCGGATCTTGATGTACGAGATATCTCGTCAAAACCACTTGAAGGGTTAAGAAGCACCACTATTCTTGGAAGTTACAAGTACAAATTAAGCAAAGGGGCCTATGGAGATTTGCATAACGAGGATATTCAGCAGGAAGCTGGTACATCTTCAAATCTTGGAATCATATTAACAGAGGCTCTAACATAGGAATGAATTCTGATATCACCATGAATTCATCCGCAACTCATTCTAAGTAGGCAAATGAAGTTCAAAGCTTGCGTCAGTGTTCTAGGTGGTCATACAACCTACAAAAGACTGCCTACTCTCTTTTTTTAAGTTGTCGCGGTTCTTCTGCCTCGGGGCACTCAGTGCAGTGTCTTCACTTCAGTTCAAAGACTTTCGTTTGCTGCTCATTTCTGTTCCTGTCATTTTGCTTTTACTCATCGGTTTGGTAACTCTCGACTTACCTTTCGCATCATTTACCCACATCCAGGTCATTTCACTGTAAAGTTGCAACTAAAATTCTTGCTAATCCTTAACCCTTCTGCTTTTTGCTTTTCTTCCCTCCCAAGTTGTTGCCTTGTGTTTGGCGCAGCTTGGCCAAATATGGCCTTTTCTCCATAGTCTCAAATCAACCAACCTTAAGTTTTACACACAAGTGTACGGTATAATATAAGGTGGCCCTTAACCCTTTTGGTAGTTGTCTCGGCGAGGTATCGCGTCATTAGAAAGAGCTGACCAGATCTTGAATGAGATATATAGCCATTAGAAGAAAAGAGAGATCTTGATCTCATCATCATAAAAAATCGACACTATCTTGTTGACGAGATATATCGTTATTAGTAAAATTTGTCAGGACTTGATGGACGAAGCATCTCATCGAAACCGCTTGGAGGGTTACGAAGTATGTCATGTAAAGAATATGTACAGTACAATATTGTATGGTGTTTTATTTCCTTCAAAATTGAAGAATTCGAACGAAGTCTGTGAAGCAATACGGTAGAAACTTGTTTACACACACAAGTAGGTAGTGACTCTCAAATAGTAATAAAGCTTCAAAAGTGATATCCTTTGGCTGCAACGGACTCCAGAAGACTCAAAAGCACACCCACGTTCTAGTAGAATAATCGTATTGTCTGTGTACTGTCAGACATGGCAATTTATTTCTTATAAATCCTCTGTGGTATGAGACACACCAGAAGTGTAAAAAGCCATCTTTGTGTGTACTACAATGTCATAAAAGATATTTCAATCTCATCATGATGCAGGTCAGTAGTTATACGTGATCTGGAAATTGAATGTTTTCTGAGACATGTGCGGTACTGTTGCATCTCCAACGAAAAATCTGGTTTTATTTAAGCCTACAGCACATATATTTAGTTTGACAAGTCAACAAATACATTTTTATTCTGCTTTAAAGAGGTAATGCTATATACTTTTTGTACTTTGAAACTGTACGTACTTTACTTTTTAACCCTCTTGGTGGTCGTCTCCAAGAGGTACCTCATCATTATCAAAACTGACCAAATCTTGATGGACGAGATATCTCGTCATTAGAAGAAACCTGACCAGATCTTGTGCTCATCATGTTCAAACAATCGACAATATCTTGACGACGAGATATCTCGTCATTAACAAAGTTTGTCAAATCTTGATGGACGAGTTATCTCATCGAAACCACTTGGAGCGTTAAATCAGATTTAGCTGTCAGCTAAGTATTCAAGTTCACCATTCTCTACATATGTCGTTGAGTGAAATAATTTCCGCTAATGGCTTACTTTTAAACAAAAATTTTCAATAAAGTACAAAACAATTTGATTTTCTATCCATAATTAGTACTAATTAGTGCATAATTAGTAATAATCCATAATTAGTACATAATTAGTAATTCAGAACTTTATGTAATGTGTGGGAAAATTAGGATTGCAACATTCATGTCTCCAAACAGCTACACCTTTCTTAAAAATTATTCTTAAACTATTATTGTTATTTATAGTAGTTTTAAACATCTGTTATTTCTAGAAACAAGTTAGAATTTGAGTTATGTTTGTTATAAATCAGAGTTAATATTCCTTTACAATATTTTCATTTAATATTTTTATTTAGGTTGAATGGACTGTGAAATGCAAATTGTGCATATATCTATATCTGTGTGTGAGTTCACACAATTTTAATTCAAAATATAATTGTTATTTATATCATTTTAAATTAATTAACATTTCTTTCATACATTTTGAGTGCACACTTAACAACATAATAGTTTTAAAAAGTGAACATATGCATTTTCACTTCTAAAATTTATTTTTAAATGCTTTGGGTGATAATTTTTTGTCAGTGCATGATTTATAAGAAAGCAAAACTCAAGAATCATAAACAGAAATGTTATGAAAATGGTAAATAAGAATCAAATTCAGTGCTCAGAAAGGAGATTTTTCGAAAACATTGAAGAACATTTACAGCTGAAACAGATCATCAAAAATATAATACACAGGAGCAGTATGAAGATTTCAGAAATAACGTGATTGGCGAGTTTATGTACTTTGTATGAAAGAAAAACACGTTGAAGGAAAGTTTTATTTTCATATAATTAATTCAGCCAAACCCCAAAACGTTTGAATTAATAACGATAAAATAAAGCAAAGAATTTAAATCAAAAGGTCACCGACTTTTTCTTTTTCACTTCAGATGTCTTTTAATAATTTTTCTCAAGCAAGATCCGTTCAAAATAGTTCTTACTCCTCTAATTTTTATCGCTAATCTCAAATGAAAAAAACATTCAAGTTGAAACTCGAAACTTAAAAATTACTTCGTTTGAAATACGATTCCTATTTTTATTTTACGATTCAAACACTCACGAGTGAAGTACGTCAATGAGGTTCATAAGTGTTAAAGTGAAAACATTTTTTAAGTGCAGTTCAAAGGCGACAAATAAATTTTTAATAAGGAGCTTCGAAAAATAAACACCTATTTCATTGTTTTTAAATCACTTTTCTTAAGAGCAGCTACAATACTTTTCTTTTAGAGGAAATAGTAAATTGTTAACATTCCAGCAAACAAAGATAAACACTCATGAGCGTGCTAGAAAAGTACTTTTAAGGGGGTAAAGAAAAGAAGCCTCCTATTCGGACGTGATTTTAATCAAAAATTGAATGTATAGTGTTAATCTTAAAAGTTGAGATTATTGATGACACTCAAGTTCTTAAATCAGAAAAAAATATTAAATATTCTTATCACATATCTCTTTTTCCGCGATACTGTGTGAAGTGCTTTGAGAGTCTATTACAATTTTTCTGTTTGCAATTTATTTCAGAGAGGGGTTTGAAAGCAGGCTCTTATAAGTTGCTGAAGAAATTTTCTATAGAATTATTTATATATCGCTTCTATACTTATGATTCTAAGTAATGACAGGCTGAATTCCTTTCGCATAATCCAATATAAACTATCCTAGATCATAAACTGAACTTATATACAACCGAATCAATAACAATGGTTGAATCTCGTTGAGATATTTCAAAAACATGCAGTTCATTCCTGTATTAATTACCATTGAAAACATTAAGCTTCTGACCAAACGTTAATGCTTTCATTAGTTACTCTGGAATCAGTAGCACCTCGAAGCATACAAGTGAATTCCTAAACTCAGTACTGAAAGAACGAATTTTACCATTCAATATGTTAAGAGAGTAGTGCCGACCAAACAATAATGCTTTTATTTTAATTATTTACTCTATAATAATAGTAATACCTCGAAGCACGCAAGTGAAATTTGATGAACGTTTCACGGAGGTTGTTAACATCAGTTTTACTAACCCTGGTTTTACAGTTTCACAGTAGTATATTTAATTTCACGGTAGTATATTTACAGTTTTATGGTAGTATTGTACATTTATAGTTTCATGGTAGTATATTTACAGTTTCACAGTAGTATATTTAGTTTCACGGTGGCATAGTTGGAGTTTCACACTAGGTGCTGAAAGTTGCGACCATCTGGAAAAAACACGCCCAATAACGTCGAAACATGGAATTGCCGAACATATTCAAAAATCCCTGACCTTTCGCCTACACTTTCAGCCACGACAGGGACTCTTGAGATGAAGTCAGCTTTGGGGTCAATGGGGTGTTGTAGACAATGGCTTTGAGGTATCCCCAGAGGAAGAGATCTATTCATTATAAGTCGAGGGATCTTGGTGACCAAGTAATTGATCCATCCCGGCCAATCCATCGAGCATCAGAAATATCCTTTCGGACACACATCCCTATGTGAATACGTGTTTAATTTCGTGTTCCCTGCATCATTTTAAAATGTGTACAGGAAGTTTATTATTATGAATGCGATGTTGTAATTTTGATACTTCTGAATTCTTAATAAAGTAACATCAAATACGATTTGTAGTGATATTTTACATTTTTAAAGATAAGTCTGAAATTATAAAATAATTACATATTTTCATTTCAACCTTTTTTAATTTTGAATCAATTTCTGTGATTCAATTGATCACAGAAATTGATTGATTTGATTGACAAAGTATTAAAAATTTACATTCATTTATGAATAATGAATTAAAGTAAAATGTTTTTAAATGTTATTAAGTATTTTATTTTATATATCACAATCTATATATAATTCTAATTAATTTACTTTTGTGGATAAGTGTATTTTAATGAATAAAATGTATCTATACGTAATTATGTGTAAACATGAACAATTTTCAAAAAGTAAATATTTTCTTTCTTCTGTCATCCTAAATGAAAAACTAAATCCAATGAGAATGGATCTAGGCACAAATGTATACTTTCGTGATTATCAAGGGAACCATTATTAAATCAAAATCATCCTCCTTTTTCTTAAATTACGTTTCAGACGCTTGTACAAAGCTTATAATGTCAATAACACATTAGTTAAATAGAAAAGAAAACCGAACATTTCTTAATCGGGCTTTTAGAATTAATTTAAGAGGAGAATTCCTCATGGTAAAACATACTTTAATAAATCCTAATTATCCCAAAATGTAAAGGGCTTTCATTTTATTATTTGTATTTCATACATTTCGGAATGGATGTTCAAATTATACTCTTTCTTCATATTCGAAAATGTTCTTAAGCCCCTCTTGAAATTAAAATAAAAGGAAGTAATTTATTTCTCAAGGAATAAACTATGAATTAAGTTGACACTCTTACACTAGTTTCCATTAGATGACAAATAAACTGAATGTCTCCGAGCGTTATAAAAGGGATTCTGATTTAAAGAAAGCTAAAATTTAGTGATCCTTCGCAAACAAACATTTAATCCTATTTTGCCCCGTTCCTAACTCAAAGGACCTTGTTACATATTTGTTTTCAACTTGTTTCCTAATTTATCATTTGTCTTTGCCAAAGAGACTTTGTATCCTATTAAAAGCTACTTGTATCCAAACAGAGGCAGAGTGTACTGTATACAAATAAACTTTCTTCTTGTCAGCATTTTAGTGATGTTATTAAGATTTATCATGAACAACTTGAAGAAAAGGTTCTTCTCAAATGGTATTTAGATTGTTACTTTATAGGTTTATTTATTGTGAAGAATTTTGTTTTACGGTACTAAACGTAAAATTTTCAAATCATTTTAACCCACTGAGGGGTTCACACGCATGTATTTGTAGACTTCCCTGCATGACTTTTAACAAGTTTTAGCCTTCTGGACCAATAGAATATTTCCTAGTATTCTTTCAACAAATCGGTTGGTTGTTTTTAGATTTTATGGAGCAAGCGCCATATTTGGCCAAATTGCGCCATACACAAGACACCGTCAAGAAGGATTCTGGAATAGAGTAGTGTGACGGAAGCAGAAAAATATCGCTTGGGTACGCCAGGAGTGCGACTCTCGTGTTTCAAGCAATCCATGTGGTTATTTAGTCATTATCTGTGCGTTGGGAAAAAAGCAATACCACCCTACTCCGAAATCTCGTGACAGTCAGAGGGTTAACCCTCCTGGTGGTTATTAGACGAATTATCTCGTCATTAGCAAGATTGATTAGATCTCGATGGACGGGATATCTCATCATTGGAAAATCTGTGCTGAACTTGATCTCGTCATCTAAAAAACGGCATATATATAGGGTGACCTGTAAAGTCCCTTTAAGCCCTTTAAATTTAAAACAGCGTCTCGTATAGTCAAGGAAGTAACGTGTACCAATAGTAAAGTGACCATGCTGAATTTATTGAGACAGCTTACAGCGCTCCTAGCGGCGAAATAAGGAAGTTAAAAAAATAACTGGAAAAATAAAGGTGATCGGCCAAAACGTTCAATTAGAAAAATGTGCGCAATACCATAATAAAAGCACATAAAAAAGTTTCATGGAGTTATCTGTAAAATTCGCGGAGATATTCGCGATTGAAATTTGAACTATTCCATGCCTTGAAAAAGGAGTCGTCCAGAAATTCAAAAACGTGTTCTCCGGTGTTATACAGTTTTTCTTACCCCTTTCCAGATCTTACCCCTCTCGATTTCTTCCTCTGGGGTTACATCAAAAATCGGGTGTATGAAGCTCCGTCGACAATTTTGCTGGATCTGCGGTAGCGTATCATCGATAGCTGCGCTACTGTCACACCGCAGATAAGGAATATACATGCCGGCGTGCTTGATCGAATATAAATGTGTATTGTGACCGATGGTGACCTTTTTGAACACTCTCGCCATGTTTTTGTTTAGCAATAAATTTCTTGCTTTTGCTCATCTGTCTTTTACTTTTCCAATGTGCCACACTGAATAACGCGCATTTGTTTCTGACATTTTCGCATCTACTCAAAGTTTATCAGGATAAAATTATTAAATAGTAAATCTGCGTTCGTGGCTGTATAGCCGAGAGGTTTTAGCCGAGAGTTGTTGCGCGAAATTTGATTTCGGATCGTGTTTTTTTTTATTTTCCGGAGTCCGTTTCAGATATATTTATATATTTTTACTTTCTTTGTTTGAATTTAAATTCGTCGTTGCTTAACTCAGAAAAACTGTATAACACCGGAGAACACGTTTTTGAATTTCTGGACGACCCGTTTTTCAAGGCATGGAATAGTTCAAATTTCAATCACGAATATCTCCGCGAATTTTACAGATAACTCCATGAAACTTTCTCCTGTGCTTTTATTCTGGTATTGCGCACATTTTTCTAATTGAACTTTTTGGCCGATCTCCTTTAGTTTTCCAGTTATTTTTTTAACTTCCTTATTTCGCCGCTAGGAGCGCTGAAAGCTGTCTCAATAAATTCAGCAAGGTCACTTTACTATTGGTACACGTAACTTCCTTGACTATACGAGACGCTGTTTTAAATTTAAAGGGCTTAAAGGGACTTTACAGATCACCCTGTATACATGACCAATATATATATATATATATATATATATATATATATATATATATATATATATATATATATATATATATATATATATATATATTGGTCATGTATACAGACTGAATTAGAACTGAAATTAGAGAATCAGAAAATATTAACACCACCAGTACCAGTTATTTAAATACAAAATTCCTAAAGCTGCAACGGCCAAAGTTACTTTGAATCCTGTTTAAATCATATTATCTCATGACTGAGATCTGACAAACTGTTGTAGAAAATTAAAAATGATTTTGCATTTCCGTTTACATTAAGAATTCAAAAGCATTATTGCTAATTTTATTATTTGGTTATTTGAATTTCTTAACCTTCTAAGCGTTTTGACGAGATATCTCGTCCAACATCTGGTCAATTTTGCTAAGGACGAGATGTCTCCTAGAGGCAAAACTGCCCTATTACTCCAAGGAAATGAAGATCCAAGTAGGAAAAACAAATCGTCCCTTGCCCAGAGCCGATGATCGCCTGGAACAGGTTTTTGCACCAGAGACTTTGCACTACAGAACAGTTTTCGACGCTAAGATAAACTACCAAGAGGGTTAATTTTCAATAACTATTGTACTTGAACCCCTTGAACGTCAGATTTCCACGTCGTGTAGTTTGCTTTTACTTAACAACACACTTAATGGCAAAATAGCCACATCTATGGGTTGGAAGAATCCTAGGAAGGATTTCATTGGTCAAGAAGTCTAAAACTGATTAGATGTCATGCAGGTAAGAATGCAGGTTGCAGAATTGATACATGCCTACGTAACTCTGGGCTTTAGGTAATACAAACCGAGAAATTGGACACTGAAAATTAAAAATATGTTCAGAACAGACACAATACAAAATGTACTGAATCACATTTTGATCGATGTGATCGATGATGCGTCTTGTCCTTCTCTCAGAGAACTGAATTCAAAATTTCAAAATTATCATTCATAGTTAATATAGAACTTTTATTTCTAAAGACTTGAAAAACATACTAAACTTTCTCGTTTCTTGTTCAACCTAAGAACGCAGAAAATTCAAAATTGCTAGCATTTACTTACACTTTAGTTCTTTCTTTTACTCCTCCAACTTAAAAGAAAAGGAAGCTGAAGTTATGAAGAAAAACAAAGACGAGATTTTTTGCCGCGTCTCTTAAAGTAAAAGAGATAAAAGACTGATTTAGTGAATGAAAAAATAAATGATAAAGATGTTTCTTTCCTGCGATCGGAAAAACGAGCTGGAAAAATCTCACACCCATGTTACTTTATTATAAATATCGAACAGTCACGAGTAACGACTGAATGCAGTTTTTTCCTGCTTGAGCGAAAGGAAAGAAAATCGAAGTGCATTAGAATATACTTTTTTCATTTTACAAAATATTTTTTTTATTAAAAATTAAATTCGGTAAAAAATATTTTTCATAGTTCAAAGCTGTATTAGTAAAGAATTTCAACAGATTTTATGTGAGAATAATTAATTTAGGCTAAGTACTTGTGAGGGATAAAAAACAAGAACTATTTGAAGTTCGAAAGGAAACTTTCTCCTAGTAGTTCAACTGCACTCCATCATTTCTAGTATTTTTTCATTATTACTTTTTTGTCTCGCAAAACTTTTTATCCGATAAAAGAATACTACCTTCCTAACTGATCAATGATCTCAAGCACAGAGTGTTATTGAAAACGAATTTATTAGATGGCAGTTCCAAGACAAAGAATAAGAGCGAACACTTATTTTCTATATCATACTCTTCTTACTCTATTCTATTCAGTAAATTGCCTTCTTACTCTTGTGTTCTCTTGGTTTTAAAAGTGAAGAGAAAAAATTAATTTACTTTTGAGGCAGTCATTGTGAACATCCATTCTGCTAATCTAAAAAGTTATGTATCTCCCGCCTTCCTAATAAATTCATTATATTTTATTCCTTTATTTTATCTATTAAGTCCTGCGGATTGTTATGAATTGATCAATTCCATTAAAGATACCGAGAATAAAAAAAATCGTAATTAAGAGATAATTAGTGCGTTATATCACCAAGTAAATTAGTTATAGATTAATATATGTGTTTCGAAGCTCTTTTTATGATGTAAGATGCACGCTTATGAGTTTGAATATTCATGTATTTTTAATTACATCTCTAGGATAGAATGGTGTGGAGAAAATCGTTTAGAGAGGATACCTAATTAGTTTTTAAGATGGGAAACATTTGATTTCGATAGACCAACATGATATTCGAAAATAGGAGAGTGACTTCCTTTCTAGGTAAAAAGCTAGTTTGAAGTTAAAATTTGCTATCGTCTTACGACTGGAGCAGGTAAATTTTGATGAATTTTGCTTTCGCATTTTCCTTTTAATTGTGCATTACCTATCATTGAATGTATACGTCTAACAAAGAAAGCTACTCAAATTTCATTTGATATATTCGCATGGCTTCCAAAGATAATCACATTGTAATTGGATTCTTCACGCCTTTTTCTAAGAATTTTACTCGACTAATGTTTTATTATTTAGGTTTGAAAAACGTATATAAGATCTTTTGCAATATAAAATAAGAGTTAAAAATTCATGTTCGAATTTGAATAGTTTTGTTATAACATATCTTGGGAACTTTTTCTTGAATAACGACTGGAAAATAACTATTGAAACAAAATAACAAATTGGAATCATTATGCTTAGTGAAAGTAATGAACAATCGTGAGATAGAATGTATATACGATGAACCTGAATCAACATCACAACTATGTTACAACAGACATGATTTTTCGAGAGATCAAACACAAGGCACAGATCCAAAAGTGTCATTTGACTACAAATATATCCACCATTGAAATTTAACATAGGTAACTTATTATAGATAGTTTATTTTTACATTTTAATCTATATTATTTCTCACGATTTCTGATACTCTTTTAGAATGATTTCAAAATTTGAAGATTTTTGGTTCTAACTTTTCCTGGGAATTATTTCTCGAAAAACGACTGGAAAGTGACTACTGAAACAAAATAAGAACTTGGAATTATGCTTATGGGAAGTAGGAGCAATTTGGATAGAATGATCAGCAAGATGAATCAGCAACATCACAACTAAGGTACAGCAGCCATGATTTTTCGAGAGACCAACGGAAAACCCAGAACCAGAAGTGTCAATTGTCTACAAATATATCCACCATTAAAAATTAAAATAGTAACTTTATTTTAAATTTTATTGTTTTTAACTTCTTACTTATTGACTGTTTATTTTTTGCGATTCAAACTATTTTATTTTTTCACGGCTTATGGTATTCTTTTAGAATGATTTCAGAATTTGAAGGGCTTTGTTCTAACATTTCTTGGGAACGTTTTCTTTCGAAACGACTGGGAAATTACTATTGAAACAAAATAACAACTTAGAATCATTATGCTTAACCCTCCTGGTGATTGTCTTTAGGAGGTATTTCGCTATGAGGCAAAACTGACCAAATCCGATGGACGAGATATCTTGTCATTAGAAGAAAACTAACCCTTAATCTCGTCATCATCAAAAACTGAAACGATATCGCCATCATCAAAAACCGGCAATATCTTTATGACGAAACATCTCGCTATTAGCAAAATAGGTCAGATCTTGATGGACGAGATATCTCGCAAAATCACTTGGAGGGTCATGGACAATACGAACAATCGGGATAGAATGTATATAATATGAACCTGAAGAAGCATCACAACTATGTTACAGTAGCCATATGTTTTTAGACCAACCAAACAACCGAACCAAAAGCGTCAATAGTGCAAGAAATAAGTCCACCAGGAAGAAAAATGTTTTAAAAGTTCCTGTTACAAACAATTTATTAACAGAATGTCGTATATCTTATAAAAAGAGTTTGCTTGGAAAATTTCTTCCTTCCTCTGAATCATATCAGTCATGCCAAAATTCATTTCACTTCCCTACACCCACAGTAATTGAAGCAGTGGAGACGGAAAGCAGCAGAAAGAAAGCATAAAAATAAAAGCCCAACGTTCAACCAAATTAAATGAACGCTTTCTCTCGTCTCACTTAGCAATTACTATATTTGGCGTGAAGAAATGGTCATTGGGGGCTTAATGGTCATCACATGATGGAATGTATGAAAGCGGCTGTCAAAGTCGGTGGTTGATGGATCACGGCCCCGAAGGTTGTCAGAAATGACATAGACCCTCAGGGCATTTGTCCTAAAACGACAAAATCAATGTTCCGCGGAGTCACATCAATCATTTCGCGCAACTTTAACCTTTTCCAAATCAACTGGTGGAAAATACGCTGGATCTAATATTGGCGAGAAGAAACCAAAGAAAGATTTTCGCCGTTCAGACATCCGAGTAGTATTCGTCATAGTATCCAAGTTTCTTCGGCTTAATGCGTTTTTTATTTACAGATGCTGTAATTCCTGTTTTGTATTACTGTAATCATGAGGCTGTATTATATTGTAATACATAAGTTTTCACAGGAATGAAAGTTTGGTGGTGTATTTTAATATTTAGTATTGAATACACACAATCTAATTTAAACTGTCAAGAGTTAAATCTGAATACATTAATCGTGGTAAATTTAAGGTAGTTGCGGTTGAATTTACGTTACACTGGAGCAACACAACAGGCTATTGCTGACGGTCCGGGATCGATTCGGAAGAGAAACATCCGAGGACACCTAGTAATTTGAATCACAATCAGATGACGGATTAACTTTAAGAAACGTGTATTTTAAAGCTACTTAAATTATCGTACAAAAATAAAATAACACACACAACAGTTTTGTTCATATAATCAATATATCAACTAACATACCATTAGCATGATGAGAGGGGAGCACATATCATATTAATCTAGGGGTTACATTGGTACAGTAAGTACTCCATTTTAGAGTGCGATAGTGTGAGACGATTAAGTCGTTGAGCCAAGTGGGAACCCTAGGTGTGTGTATTGGGGGCATGATTTATAAATTTAAAAATCATTTTTTGAAGAACTGAATAGCTGAAAAAAGTAATGTTTGAGAGGATTAAGTTGTCGAGCCAAGTAAACCATAGATGTATTGGTGGGGAAGGGGGCTGTAACTTTTAAATTTATTATTTTTGAAGAATTGGGTTGTTCAAATAAAGTGATAATTTAAGACTAACATGTCGTTGAGCCAAGTGAGCTATAGATATTGGGTGTTGTAATTTATAAATTAAAAATTTATTTTTTTGAAGAACTGAGTAGCTTTAAAAAGAGTAATAATTTGAAATGACAAAGTTGTCGAGCCAAGTACACCGTAGATGTGTTGTTGGTGTTGTTGTAACTCTTAAATTTTAAATTTATTTTTTTAAGAATTGGATTATTGAAAAAAAGTAGTATTTTGAGAGATTAAATCGTTCAGTCAAGTGAACCGTAGATGGCGGGGGTCGGCGTGACTTTTAAACTTGAAAAATTGTTTTGAGGAATTGAGCTGTCAAAAAAAGTAGGTTGACACTATTAAGTCGTCGAGCCAAATGAACCAAATATATTTTGGGGGTCGTGTTATTAAAATTTTAAAATTATGTCTTAAAAGAATTGAAGGTTGAAAAAGCAGCAGTTTAAGTTGAGTTAATTCGTCGAGTCAAGTGAACCAGAAAAAAAGCGTCATGATTTTAAAATTTAAAATTTATTTTTTGAAGAATTCAGTAGTTTAGAGTGGTAATCTAAGGATAAAATCAGTTGAACACAATAAGGGGAGCAATTCTTTTTAGAAAATGTAAATCTTTTTCATTTTATTTTGGTGGTGTTCATTTTATTCTGTCTAACTCTTGAAAGCAAATGGTGGGATACTTGTAATGGGAATAAAATACTGAATGAAATATTTGTTAATTGAGAAGAAAGAAGAAATGTCGAAAACATATTCATACACGGTTTTTACAGATACAATCAATTAATCAAATAACAATTTATTTCTTTGCTTTTAATGCATCTGGAAAGTACACTTCAGGTTGTAAGTGGTGTCTGTCAGATACCGCTACAATGCTTAACCCTCTTGATGGTCGTCTGTACGAGGTATTTCGTCAATAGTAAAACAGCTCGTATCTAGATGGACGAGACATCTCGTCATTACAAGAAATAGTGACAGCTCCAGATCAACAAACAATCGGCAACATCTTGATGATGAGCTATATCGTCGTAAGTAAAATTGGTCAGACCTTTGTGGACGAGATAAGAATATACACAGTAACGAATCTCAACCATGAAGTATATTTTGGTGAACTGAAGTTGGGGAGCTGTTTTGCAATGTTCTGCAACAAGGTAATTTATTATCTCACGCATACAACTCCAGGTGATTTGAAAGTTTGTTGTTAAGAGTCAGATTGAAAAATAAAATACCAATTTACCAATAGATTTTCTAGTATAAAAATAAATTAGCAATTATGCATTTTAATAATTTGCAGTTTTCTAGGGGCTGTTCATAGTTGTCTTTAATGAAACTACACTACCTGACATTGAAAATGCAACACCCAGAAGGAGTGCGCAGAACTGGATGAAATTTACAGGGTAGACGCAGCTCACCGAGATATGTAAATGATGCAAACTGCGCAGCTGTCCCGCGCACGGCGAGTGAAAAACCAGGGAAGGAACCTGCAAAAGTGGTCAGTTTCGCGCCGCTCTGTTTGCCAGGTAAATCAAGTTGCAATTTGTTTTTGTGTCTCAGAGGAAACGTCTAGTAACGGAGAATGCCAGGACGCCGCCAATCAAGACAGTTCCAGCAAACAGACGACTTCACGAGGGGTATGGTGATTGGCCTCAGAAGGGCAGGTAGGTCCATACGCCAAATCTCAGCAGATACCTACACGCGTCCACGGTGCACCGGTTGTGGTACAGATGGTTGGACCAAGGGAATGTGGCACGTTTGAGGGGTTCCGGTGCAGCCAGAGTGACGTCAGCACGCGTGGACCGACGCATCCGCCGGCAAGCATCGGCGGCTCCGCAAACCACGTCTGTCGCCCTTTTGAAGCATGTGCAGGACACCCTTGATGCTCCCATATCGTCCAGGACCATTAGCCGCCGATTGATCGCTGGCGGCCTGCACTCATGGCGCCCGTTGAGACGACTACCATTGACCCAACAGCACAGACGTCTCCGTTTGCAATGGTGTCGGGATAGAGCCACGTGGACGACGGAATGGCACAGGGTGGTGTTCTCAGACGAGTCACGCTTCTGTTTTAGCAATGACAGTCGCCGTGTGCGAGTCTGGCGCCGACGTGGTGACAGGGCCAATCCGGCCGCATCTGTGGAACGCCATACCGTGAGACAGCGCGGTATAATGGTTTGGGGCGCCATCGCCTACGATAGCAGGTCACTTCTGGTCTGTATTCAGGGCACTATGACGGCCCAACGATACGTGGATGACGTGCTGCAGCCGATGACACTACCTTTCCTTCAGGGGATGCCCAATGCCATTTTACAGCAGGATAACGCCCGGCCGCACACGGCACGCATCAGCCAACATGCCCTGAAAGGTACCCAGGTGCTTCCCTGGCCAACTGTCTCCCCTGATCTCTCACCTATCGAACATTTCTGGGACGTCATTGGACGTCGCTTGCATGCGTTGCCACCGGCACGTTCAGAAGACGAACTCTGGCAAATGGTTGACAGGGAATGGGCAGCCATCCCTCAGGACACCATCCGCAAGCTCATTGCGTCTGTACCTAGACGTGTTGCAGCCTTTATAGCCGCTCGCGGTGGTCCTACAACCTACTGATCAGACGTTCTTGCTGTTCAGTAGCAAGGTGTATAATGTTGCAATAAAGATCACTTATTGCTCGTTGCTGTCTCTCTGTTTGCCAAATTTCATCACTTTCTGCCAACTCCTTCTTGGTGTTGCATTTTCAATGTCAGGTAGTGTATTTTAATTTATGATCCAAACATCCATTCAATCTTTTTGCTTAATGCGTTGCTGACATCTAGCATTTTGAATGTTCACAAATGGCATTAATGAAATTATTTTCTTTATCATCCAAACAGTCATTCAATCTTTTGGGTTAATATATTGCTGACATCTAACATTTAGAATGTTTATAGCTGTTATTAACGAAATTACTTTTATTTACGATCAAAACATCCATTCAATCTTTTGCTTAATGCGTTGTTTACAACCAACATTTTAAATGTTTATAGTTGGACTTAATGAAATTATTTTAATTTATGATTAAAACCTTCATTTAATTTTTTGGGTTAAGGAGCTGCTGACATCTAACATTTGTGAATGTTCGTAGGTGGCATTAATGAAATTACTTTAATTTATGATCAAAGCACTCATTCAATCTTTTGGTTTAATGCATTACTAATATCCGAATGTTCATACTTATTTGAATTTATGGTAAATACATTCATTGGATCTTTTGGGTTAACCCTTTGACACATACACACACATCTAGCATTTTGAGTGTTCATAGTTGGCCTAAATCAAATTTTTTAAGTTTTGATCAAAACAGCCATTAAATATTTGTGTTTAATGGTTACTGACATTTTGCATTTTGAATGGTGGGCATCAATGAAGTTATTTAAATTCATGATCAAAATACTCAATTAATCTTTTAGGTTAATACGTTGCCGACAGATAGCATTTTGAATGACTTAGTTGGCATTAGTCAAATTGTTTTAAATTTCTGATCAAAACATATATTACATCTTTGGATTTAATGCATTACTGACATTTTATATTTTAAATGTTCAGTTGGCATCACTGAAGTTAAATAAATTTATGATCAAATCACTCATTCAATCTTTTAGTGTAATGAGTTTCTAACATTTAGCATTTTAAATGTTCATAGTTGTCATTAATGAAATTATTTTAATTTCTGATCAAAGCATTCATTCGATCTTTTAGGTTAATGCATTGCTGACATCTAGCATTTTGATTGAGTCGAAGAAAGCCCTTCTCCAGACTTCAGCTTATTAACTTACTTTCTGGAAGTTAGGAATCGTGTGTCTTATCACTTGTTCTTCTGCTGAAAGGGAAGAAAAGAGGTCATATTAACTATATTATAGGTGCTTTTATCTATTCGGGATTTGATTTGCTCGAAGTATTTCTTATGTCGGAGTATGGTTAATTAACTTTCTAAGAAAGTATCTGGCCATGGGAAGAGGTTACGTGTCCTCTCGCACGTACACGAGTATATATTGAACACGAATTAAATTACCCAGCAGATAGTTTTCCCTGGCATTGAAAGAAAATTATAGGTCCACGTATAACTATTCAGAGTAATGCAATTGCAGTTCCAGAATATGCGTGGTATCATTCTTGGTGTTTGACTCGCATGGAAACAAGACATTCAATTATCTTGGGAAGAAAAAAGTGAATTGACATTGGTTTCTGTTGATAGGGTGAGTCATATAGAGCTGACTTGGGAAGAAGTTGATTTTCAGTTTGTTTTAGTAAAATACCAGTTTCAATAAATTTTAAATTAGCGATGCAGGGCAATAAAAACGCATTTTGTTTATTTGCTTTATTCTTACAGTAGGTATAAATGCTGATAAGTAGGTTCAAAGAAATTCACAATTTCGTATTAAATCTAAAATGTTTTGGGGTTATGAAAGATGACGATTTCAACAGCACAATTTTTAGTGAGCAAGTTAGTGAAAGAAGAAAATAGAACTAGTTTAGTTAGGGAAGTATATACACAATAAAATATACTTTATATCTTTTATGTACTTTACATTTATTTTATAGAAGATTTTTTTATACCTTTGTTAACCCTCCTAGTGGTTGTCCCGACCTATGTTGTCATTATCAAAATTGGCCAGATCTTGATTGACGAGATATCTCGTCAAAACCACTTGAAGGGTTAAAGAGTATAAAATATATAAAGTGCATACTTTTATTTGCTTACCACTTTCTACCTTAGTAGAAAAAAGGCCAATATCTGGATTTGATGATTTTGAGTTGTATCCACAAATCACTTCAAGGCAATGAAAGTTATAATAGAAAAAAGGGACTAATATCTTGTCAATATATGAAAATATCAAAACATTGGAAAGTATTTGTGCGCTGTATTAAAAATAAAAATTACTAAATAAACTGTTACCAAAAACTTGCAAAATTGTCATCGGTTCCTATCGATGTATAGATATACTTTTAAACTTGATATACTTATTTTCGTTTATATACTTTTAAACTTGATATACTTATTTTCGTTTATATACTTCATCAATTTGTTTACTTTCTTTATTATATATAATTAATACTGATATAATTAATACTGATAATAAATACTGATAAGTGGAATGAAATAAATTCATAGTTCATTGTGGTGTTAAATTGAAACTATGAATGGCATGAAAAACTAAGCGGAATTGACTATTCCATCAGCAGATACTTTTAATAAATAAATTAGTAAGGAAGGGAATATTAAAATGTATTTTGTTTACTTACTTACTCTTAGTTGGTTTAAATTGTGATAAGTAGTATCAGATAAATTCAAAATGTATTGCAGTGTTAAGAGTTGTCGACGGTGGAGGTTTGATTCCAGTAATTTATCTTGGGTATTATATTTCTCCTGAGTAAGTAATGCTTCACTTGAGTGTATGTTCATTACTTGACGTTGCCTGTCTTGCGTTTGAGGCAGTTAGTCTAAAAATGACCCTTGTGCCATAAAACTCAACCAACCATTGCAGCGTTTAATCGAAAATTTATGAATGGCTTGGAAAGATGACATAACATGATAATTTATGAAACTAAAAGTAGCTAAGACTAATTTTGGTATCTCAAGAAAAAAAAAACGACGTCTCACTGTGTAACCTTATATATATATATTGGCCTACACTAATGCTTTAATTGCTGAAAGAAAATACACTGCAAGTACTGTTCAAAACAACAAAAAAGAGTAGTAGAGAGTAGTTGAGAGTACATTAGTAGAGAGAGTAGTTGAGAGTAGATTAGTGGAGAGAGTAGTAGAGAGTAGATTAGTTGAGAGAGTAGTAGTGTGTGTGCTTTAGTTTCTTCCATATATTCTAATAAACTGAAAACTAGTTTAGATCTTACAGAAATAAATTTGTGAATAGCAATTATTGCAGTTTTTAATGAGATCAATTATGAAGTATTTCTTAGTTGTTCTTGTTTTATTTTCAGGAATATCTCCTTATATATAAGTACATAGATCATTTAAAAAATTTTCTCTGAAGACATTGGATTGAACTTATTTCTCTTATAACATTTACTTAACAGTTGAAATCAGTATTAACAGTTGAAAACAGATCGGCATAATAGCTAAGTATAACTTATTTACTCTAAGAATGATTATATTAATTAATTCTTAAATGAAACTAAAATCAATCTGATAGCTTAACTATGATGCATATCTGATTTAAGAATATCATTAATGTTTTAATAATCTTGATGACCAGTATATTGATGACCAGAATATCATAATGTTTTAATAATCTTAGCTTTGACAAAAAAAATTTATGTATGCTATGTATTTAAATCAACATATATATGAAAATTGTTCAATGTTAGAACATAATTAATAAAATGAAGTAGTTTTTTCTTAGTTAGGAAAATGTTTTCAATTATAATAAATTATTTCTTACCAACAATAAGTTGTCTACTCTTTAAATTATTGAAATGGGGACACTTTTCTTCATGAGTTTCATTTATTTTAATTAATTTTTATAACTTATATTTAAAGTACATAAATTTATTAGAGGATGCGAGAACAAAATATTTCATGAAATTTAGCACAATAGTCTGCATGCCATTATAAAAGAGTGTTTCATTCCTTTCAAAAATTTCATTCCTTTCAAATTTTATCAGAGGTAAAAGTTCACTGATGTGCCCGAAAAATTGGTACACCAGTGTAATATTTAGTAGGCCTCCCAAGGAAGCGTAGAACTTCGGCCAGAAAAACGATCGGCCATTGACTCCACGAGCATGTGGTGTGAACATCATACTTAACAATTATGTTGTATTCCGAGGTCTAGGATTTCTGTGTTCTACAACTTGTTGAATGGTATCCCAGATGTGCTCGATTACTTTGAGATCTGGTGAATTAGTTGGGTTAGCAAGACCTCAAACTTCGATGAATGTTTTTCTAACCATAATTTGGTGTTGTGTCTATACTTTTGTGATGGAGCATTGCCCGGGTCAAAGAGGCCGTTGTAAGTTACAGGATTTTCCAGAATTCTTCTTGAGTCAGGATACACCCTTGAAATGGTAGTACGTGAAAATAGAAGCTTCACTACCTCCGAAATGATACTACTCATCTTACGAGCTTTAACTATAAAACCGAGTTGAAAATTACTAAAATCGTGATAACTTGCAACTCTCACAGCCGAAACAGCTAGGCTTCCACAGATATCTATCGCTTTATATATGGACTTGCAAAAGCAACCGATGATTTGCATAGATGACGTTGCTATGTAATTTGTATGGGCTCATATACCTGTTTTTCTGGCTCCTCAGTGTAAAATAAGCTTTTTGTAGATTACATGTACTCTTTAAAACGGTATATTTTTAAAAAATTTTATTTCTAATTTTTGATCTGCATGCAAAAAACATGTGAAATTTTTCTAAATTTATTTACTTATTATTCCAATTTGCTGCACTAACTTTCCTCACGTAATTTAATTTTTGTTTTTAATAACTTAAAGAACTTCAGGTATATTTGAATGCCCTGAAGTATTAATTTGCTAAAGTAAAATACTGGGATGAAATTTAAACAGCAAATAAAATAATACAACGACAAAATAGCAGTTTAATTAACTCCTACCACTAGTTTTTTAGAATTTTTAGTTTCATTCAACAATGAATGGATCTCTGCTAATTGAGATTTAAGTTCAAATTTTACAGAACAGAAACTGTTATGTAAATTTAGACGAAATCCACAATTTCTAGCAGTGTCTATGCAAGTTCTTAGAATTTTTTAAGTTTTAGAGCGCAGTATAGAATACATGAGCATTTAAAAATCAGTTGGAATTATTTCTTAAATATGCTTCCTTTGGGATTGATCCCGGACCGTCACCAATATCCCGTTGCATTACTCCAGTGCGAGGTAAATACAACTACAACTACCAACCATGTTTGAATATGAAGGGCGAGGTTTCCATATTTGCTGTTGAAGGTAATTTAAAATCAAAAATACGTTCAATAGAAATAACGTTTAAAATATTGGATTATGTTTTGTAAACAACACAAGTGAGGAACTTTTAGTGTAAACAAACCACCGGAATATGAGGATTTTACTTCCGAATATCTATAGCCTATGCCTATCAGATGCATAAATATAAATCTATATCTATGCCTATCAAATGCATAAATATAAATCCATTATCTATGCCTATCACGAATAAATAAAAAATACATGAATTTTACACTGTGCTATTATGTTAATCAGTGACTGTACACTCAAGTAAATCGAGTGAAAGATGAAGTGCCTGTTATTGGAAACTAAGTCGTTTATTTGTATTCGGATTATGTATGCAAAACGTCATGCAATGTCATTTTCTAATTTTCCAATTATTTGCAATAGCCCGTTGTGTTGCTCCAGTGTGACGTTAATTAAAATACCTACCTACCTACCAATTATTTGCATTTTAATTGAATTAGGCATTCACGAGTAGGATTTTTCTTTCTTTAAATTAAAATTCAAAGCACCTCCAGTTTCAGATAAATAAATCTATCGCAACCAGCTGCCAAAGAGCCCCGACTCAAAATGTTTTTTCTGGAAAAGGCATTCAAAAAGTTTGAAACCATAAAAAACGATGTGTTAGATTCTTAGTAACCCTAGATTTGACACTTTCATGATTTGAATTACGAAAATCTTACAGGGGACAGAGAATACTTGATAACAGGAACTCTTTAATAGTGGATAAACGATTCTAATTTTGGAATTTTTCTAAAACATGAAAATTGTTAGTCGGAAAATTTTGAAAAGTGGCTTATTGTTGCCCAAAACCCTTCAATTGAATTCCCATTACTTGCGTTTTAATTGAATTCCCTTTAGAGCAATCGTCGAGAAGGATTTTTTTCTCAAAATTAAAATTCAAAGCACCTCCAGTTTCAGTTAAATAAATCTATCGCAACCGGCTGCAAAAGTTCCCCCTCTCAAAAAGTGTTTTTCCTGGTGAAGGCATTCCAAAAGTTTTGAAGCCATAAAAAACACTGAATTTAGACTCTTAGTAGCTTTATATTTGACACTTTCACGATTTAAGGTACCGAAATAATTTTACAGGAGACGGGATTAAAATAGGCATTCATAATCATTCAAAAACGCAAAATCAACTTTTTTAGTTATGGCACTCTTTCAGCAAGGGTGAATATGCACCTTCGTAGTAAGTTGTTTTGTTATACTTGTCAACATCAATTAAAATCGATTTACACAGTTCACTTGGATCACACGGTAAATAAACGGAACTGAGGAAAAGAGTAATATTGAAGAGATTAGTATGGTTTATTTATTTACAACTTAATCACATGAGCTTCAGGAGATGAATTTGCGAAAACTTAGCTTCCAAATGACTTCCTGTCTTTACCTTGGTACATGGCATCCCAGTGAATTTCGATTCCTTCATAATTCTTATTGGATAAAGAGAAATTGAACGAGGTAAGACAAGTGTCCTGAGAGAAGTGACTTTTCTTTTAAGTACTAGTCTTTGTAATCTGGAATCAAATATACAGCTGAGAAATTCTTCATTTGAAACTTTTTAAGGGATGCGGTAGCCAGTTTGGAAGAGTAACAAATTAGCAACCGGAGGGTTGCTAGCTCGAATCTAACCAAAGACCGTCGTGTACAAAGCGGGCTGGTGCACGTTAAATCTGTTATGGCCTCACTTTGAAGTGGTGTAGAAGTTCGAGAGTGGGGTGCCAGCTCAGTAGTGACCTCGTCATCTGACAGTGGTTCAAAATTACGTGGTATTGTCCTCGGATCTTTCTCTTCGGGTTTGATCCCGAACCGTCGCCAATAGCCCGTTGTGTTGCTGCAGTGCGATGTTAATTAAATGCCTACCTTGAAACTTTTTACATTTGTTTTATTTATTTTCATCAAAGCATCTTTTTGTAAATAAAGCAGATTAAACATAGAAATTTCTACATGAGGAAATTTCTGATAGTATTACATTTTATGACAATAAATAGCTTACATTAGTACCTACTAAAAACAAACAGAAAGCACGTATTATTTAAAATTTAAAAATAATGCATTTTTAGTTATTCTCTTCATTACATAACATTGAAAAACTGAAAAAAGTCACTGTGTACCTGTCAGTCAGGACTAGTGCAACTCACGGAGAGTTAAATGGAAGTCAGATTTGCAAATAATCACTGCCATAGTCATAATAGTCAGCTTTATCGATACTAGTCAATGTAATAGAAAAAAGTGGAGAATGAATTCTTTCAGCGATTTTCGTGGTATTTAACGTCCACCGTCTCATTAAGGTATCTGCCTGCCTTCGGGGTCATTTTTGAAATTACTTAAATTTTTACTTCTAACTTAAATTTTATGATTAAACACAACATAAAACTAGAAACAGCATATAAAATATAAGCATCTGATAATTCGTTCATTGCTTAGATATAAAAAGTAAGGTAACAATTGCAGTAAAATATGCCGATACGCAGAATGGTATAACTCCAAAAGTAATCATAATATCTCTATTTTGTAAATTTGATAATGTTTATAATGAACTTCTTCAGGGAATTGACTATTATCATGGTGATCACACATATATCTCAGAAGTTATGGGAACTCGATTACAACATTTTGAAAAGTTCCCTAAACTTTTGCGCAAGTCATGAATTAAAAGACTAAATCAGAAAATAATTAATTTTTAACCATGGCTGTAGTCTATTCCCTGTATATATATTTGTGCAACATGCCTACAAAATTTCAAAGCATTTGAACTTTAACTTTTTGAGTTATGCTAATTTGCGTAAAGCAAAAACATATAAACATCAATTTTGAAAAAATGGAAAAATAACTTTAAGTACATTAAGAACTACAGCTATGTAGTAATATAAAAACAGCCATAACTCCAGTTCTAAATTACTTAGAAACAAAATTTTAACAGAATTTGAAAGAAAAAAGTTCAGACTGCCAATACTAGACCAAAATTGAAACTTCGATATTTTGGCCAAAATTCATGTTTTAAAGGCAGGCAGATACCTTAAATGGAAGTCAGATTTACAGATAAACTTTCACTGACATGGAGCATGGAGCTTTTCGCATTAGTGTCTTAATCTACTCAAAGATGTATTCACGAAAAATTCAATGCTAGTCTACCAATATGAAAATTTTTTCTCTCATTCTGGCTTTCTATTTCTAGTTGAATTTATCTTTTCATGAACAATCATTCAATTCAAAAGCAGATTCAACTTAGACATGTCCAATATAAACAAATGTCTAAAATCTGAAATTCTAAGCATTATCGGTTTAAATTGAAGTCAGATTTACAGATTAATAGTTACTGCCATAGTCGTCTAGAATATTTACATTAGTATTTCAATCTACTCAAAGATATATTTGCGAAATATACAATAGTAGTCTTAACACTTACTCGACCAATATGGTTTTGGCACAGCTTTGGTTAGATCTGGGCTTTTTTCATCATGAATAAATCAAGTAACTAAACACCTATATCCTCGGCTTAGAGCAGAAACTCATTAATTGACAAAAAAAACTAATTTCACAGCACAGCGAATGAAAGAAAAATTATTAGTTTTTAGATCAAAAATAAAAATTATAAACATTCTAATATTATATTTTCTTTCCAAACGAAAACAAAAGATAATTCATTTCTCATCATGAAAATAATCATTTAGTATAAAAAATTGCCTTCCCTAAAAAAGTTAGTTAATGAGTTTCTGCTCTAAGCCGACGATATGGTATCGCTTTCATTTCTTTATTTCTAGTTGAATTTGTCTTTTTATGGCCAATCATTCAATTCAAAAGCAGATTCAACTTAGAAATTTTGAAAATAAGTAAATATCACAAATCTGATGCGTATTTTGATTTCTAAAATTCCAATACCCAATAAGCTACTTATTTAAATTGAAATCAGATTCACAAATCATGTATACGTGAAAAATACAATACCATAGTGTGATCACTCCACTAATATTATATCTTTTTCTTGCACTGATTTTCCATTTCTAGCTGAATTTGTCTTTTTACAATCATTCAATTCAAAATCAGATTCAACCTTGGAAATTTTGAAAATAAATAAATGTCTCAAATCTGATATGCATCCAATTTCTGAAATTCTAATACACAATACGCTTGTCTAATTAAATTCACGAATGATGTATACGTGAAAAATACAATACGACAGTCTGATTACTCACCCCATCTACTATATAATATTGTTTTTCTCATACTGATTTTCCATTTCTAATTTAATTTGTCTTTTTATGAACAATCACTCAATTCAAAAGTGGATGCACCTAAAATATTTCTAAAAATGAGTAAGTCTAAAATTTGAAATATATTTTATTTCTGAAATGCCAAAAAGTATGCCCATTTAAATTGAAATAAGATTTACAAGGAATCACTGCGCTAAAGTACGTCTAGAATATTTACATCAGTGTCTTAATATAATAAAAGATGCATTCGGAACTCAAAGTTATATTACTCAGGAACTCAAAGTCTTAATCTACTCAGAGATGTCCTTCCATGAACAATGATTCAATGAAAAACAGGTTCAACTTAGAAATTTCTAAAATAAGTAATTGTCTAAAATCTGTAATGTATTTTTGATTTCTGAAATTCTAATGCAATATAAGCGATGTTCTCTTAAATTGCATTCATATTTACAGAGAATGGTCACTGACATAGAACATTTACATAAGTGCCTCAATCTACTCGCAGTTGTATGCAGCGAAAATACGACCCGAGGTACTCTAGTGATCTTTAATTTTCCCATAGGTTTAATCATTAGTAAACAAGGGTGTCCCGGTGCCAAGATCCCAAGCAATCTTTTTCTGCTTTCATTCGCTTATTTTATTCCCCAATCCCTCTTTTTTCCCTTCCACGAAATTACTTGAAGTTATCTGTCTTCTGTTTGGCTCAACTTGGCCAAATATGGCAGTTGCATCATAAATAAAACCCTAAAACAATCAACCAATATCAAGTGAAAAATACAATCCCACCTTTTTATCTCTTAACCCTCCAAGTAGTTTCGACGAGATAACTCGTCCATAAAGATCTGAACAATTTTCCTAATGACGAGATATCTCGGCATCAAGATATTGCCGATTTTTGTATGATGACGAGATCAAGATCTGTGGTCAGTTTTCTTTTAATGACAAGATATCTCGTTCATCAAGATATTGCCTACTTTTTAAATACGAGATGAAGATATGATCAGATTTGTTCTAATGACGAGATATCTCGTCCGTCAAGATCTGGTCAGTTTTTCTAATGACGAGACACCTCTTCGAGACAATCACCAGGAGGGTTAATTCACCTATATGGATATTGTTTTTCTTGATCTAATTTTCAAGTCCAATGTGCCTTTCTATGAACAATCATCCAATTCCTTATAATGAAGTGTAATCAAAGAACTTTTAACTGACAGAATTCTTTTAAAGTCAAGCAGCCACCATGTTAAAGCGCAGTTAGGAATGCTCACTTCTTCCGCATTAATTGACATCCATTTGACTTCCCGAGCACAATTATAACCCCACCAGACTCCTCACTCCTCTGAAATTCGAACAGAATCATAATTCGAGTTCGTTTTCGTCTTAAATTCCAAACGCTGCCTTTCGATTGTTGCAATCTTTCATGGTGATTAATGATTACGGGAGCACCGAGCTTATTTAAAAAATGGCGACTTTCGCTCCCTTCGTGCTGGTGGGTAATTAAAGTAATTGAGACTCTTAGTCCCTCTGAGCTCATCACTCAACTCCTTCTAGCACTTACTTTTCTCAACTCTGATCTTGTTAACATCAATTCCATCATCCACCACCTACAACTCTGTCAGTCACGAAAACTTCCAGCAGTTTTGCTTGTTTATTCTTTTCAAGAAAATGAGACGGGTGTAGAAGGAAAAAATCGCATCAGGTTCATGAAGACGGAACATCAGAAATGAGAGTTTTATCGAGAAACTTCACGTGATTCGTTTCATCTGCATCCATGTTTTTTTCAGAACAAATCGATGCATTTTAATGTAGTATTTGTGAAGATGTAATTATTTATAGAGGTTATATTTTATAGATTTTCTTCGAAATTGGGATTTTAATCTCTAATAATCTTTAATCCTCTCTCTATCGATCCCTTACCAGCACGTGATAACGATGGACTAATCAATACAATAAAAGTATTCTACTTGCAAATAGGAACTCTTAGCCTCCAATAAAATTGACGATCGCTGATCATGTTTTTTGATAATTATACGACGTGATGGCTAATCTCAAATAAATAAAAGTATTCAATGATCAAATTAGGACTTAGTCTTTAATAACACTGGAAACCTGATCACGACTTTTCGTAATTACATCAAGTGATGACGATGAACTATTCATACAAATCAAAGTATTGTAAGAGCAAATTGGGTTTTAAATAAAAGTATTCTATAAGCAAATTGAATCTTAAACCTCTAACAAAGTTGTCCCTAACCATAATGTTTGATGAAAAAAAGCACTTGATGACGATGAACTAATCAAGCAAATAAAAGTATTCTACGAGCAAATTGGATTTCAAATAGAAGTATTTATTCTGAGGAAATTGGGTTTTAAATAAAAGTATTTATTCTATGAGGAAATTGAGTTTCAAATAAAAGTATTTATTCTATGAGGAAATTGGGTTTCGAATATTCCAAATTTATATATATATATATACACTCATGTCCAAAAGATAAGCATAATTCGTAAAATGCAAAATCGGGGTAAATATGGATACAATGGTTCAAAATCACTTGTGGGGAATCGTGGGACGAAGGTAAAACATTGTACATATATAAAACAGTTCAGTCGACGAAGACATACGCAAAGCACCGGCGCACGTCGGAACGAGTATAAAGTGGCCTCGAGCGGCATGGCCAGTTTAGACAGAAATTTCGCAATTGTTGTGGTACGGAGCGTTGTAAACAATCAATAAAAAGGAAAGATGTCACAAAGATACCAATTGGACATGTTTGTGATGGGACGAATTATTGGAATGCTGGAATCCGGTCGATCACAAACCGAAGCGTCATGAATTCTGAATGTGCATCAGTATCTGATCTCCAGACTGTTTCAGTGTGTGATCTCCAGAAACCTGCAGACACCATTTGCTGGTTTCAAACCACTGCAGATGTTACCCGACGATCAGTACCAGATCGGCAAGGGTAACAACCGCTCGGCTAGACCGATATTTGGCGATAACGGTGCGACGTCAGAGGAACCGTTCTGCGAGACAACTGGGTTCAGCCCTGACAGCCGCCACAGGGGTCATAGTTTTGAGACAAACTGTTTACAGGAGACTCAAACGTGTTGGTCTCTATGCCAGACGGCCAGCAGTTTGCATCCCCCTGACGTCTGCACAGAAACGCGCGTGTTTACAGTGAAGTTTGGAACATCGGCAGTAGAGTCGACAACAGTGGGGCAATGTCATGTTCAGTGACTAGTCCAGATTGAGTCTGTAAACTGATCCTCGTCGTACCACGATCTAGAGAGAACATAGAACGCGTTTTCACCCAGGAAAACATCATGGAAAGGCATTGTTTTCCTTCAGGGGAGTCATGGTCTGGGCAGGCATCATGCTGGACGGCCGCACAGACCTCCACATTTTTGATATGGGGTCTGTTACCGGTCAAAGATACAGAGACGGAGTCCTTGAGTCTACTGTTCGCTTGTTTCGAGGTGCTGTCAGTCAAGGTTTCATATTCATGGATGATGACGCGCCTCCTCGCCGTGCAGCCCTTGTCGACGCCTTCCTTCAAAGTGAAGATATCCACCGCATCAGTGGCCCTCCATCTCTCCTGATCTGAATCCTATAGAGCATGTGTGGTATATGCTCGGGAGACATATTGCAGCCCTCAGCCACCCACCAAGCTTCGTTCCGGAATTGAAAAGTGCTCTCCGTGAGGCTTGGAACTCTTTGAGCACACAACTCATCCATACCCTCATCGAAAGTATGGGAAATTGTTGTGCAGCATGCGTGGCTACTAGAGATTCCACACACCGTATTAAATTTCAGCATCACATCGTTTTAATCATTCTGTTTCACTAAAGTTTACACTCCTATTGTGAACCTTTTTCTTTCAACCATTTTCGTTGGATAATAAGTCATTATTATCCTTGTTTTGCATTGTTTTCTTCTATAACCCTATTACACCAGCATTCTTCGTTTCTTTCCATTCCGATGAGGATTTTCTGAAATATATATATACATATATTCATATATTGAAAACTGAAAACTGGCAGGAAATGAGTACCAATATTCCTTTGCACAGGATTTCAAACGTTTTGTTGGATATAACACTTGGGATGTAGTTATTCCTTCTACCTACGAGCCAAGAGATAGTGCAGTTCCGTAGTTTACGACACAGTCTTGCACAGTCCGGACACAAGTGGATTTGTCACTGCGCCAGCTATTGAAACGATCAATCACTAGTTCCTTTGTCCGATAAAAGGCAGGCTTGAGGACATCCAACCAAAAAATTTGAGGGTTTCGGCCATTCAACTGCAATAAGCTTGACCTCTGCGGTGGACAACGGATGGACGATCGCTCAAGTAAAGAAAGGACTCCTTAGAAACTTAGATGGTCAGGGGATCCTAGTTTGACTTCAGCTGACATGTAGTTTACCTACAATGTAAAAATATTTAACTATTCTTAACCATCTGCGTAAATACATATTTCATTTCTTTTTAGAAGAGATCACATGTTTCTCGAAATAAAAATATATTAAGTAGCATTAGATTATATAAGAAATGTGCTAAATTTTTCCCTGCCGTAACATATACAGTAATGCAACAACTAATGGTATTAAGAAAGTATTCTATTAACAACGCTTCTAATAAATGCCCATTTAAACAAACCGGATTAGCCCTCCAGTCATTCTTAATTTTAAAAATTGATTCACAAATTCACGTAGTTACCAAATGTTTATCCAGCAAGAGAACATTTATCGAACCTTCTCTAACAAAAGCCCGTGATTGAGGCAAAAGCCATTAATGTCGTTATCAACAACTCTCCTCTTAGTCCAGATTGTATGAGGTATCGATTGATCTCTGATAACTAAATCTGGAAATGCATCAAAATCCAATAATGAACTACACTCACCTTTTCCGGCCTGATTAATCTCTTTCCCATCAGTGGAGCCTCACAGATGAGTGATCAATGAAATAACCTCATTGAATATTTCAATGTGTCTTTATGGCCTTAATTTTGGAGACTGTTATTTTACGACACTAGCACAAATTGTTTTATTAAATTAAACTTACACTCACTCAGTGATAATAACCATTGGCATTTGATTAGCTTCGAGTAGTTTCATTATTTTCAAACTCAGTAGGTAACGGGCAATTGATGTGTAGATTGTGTATTAAGCAACTGACTTCTGTCAGTATTCGGCGAAAAGTTTAATTTTCTTCTTTATTTGTATAAAATAATTTAAATGTTTTTGTTTCAGCATCATGACATAAAAGGATTGTCTTCAGCGATTTTCAAACGGTGCGTCTCAGGTGTGACACAGGTGTGCCTTGAGGATAATGATAAGGTTTGCGTTGTGTAGATTTATTTCATTTCGACGTTTTGTAGGTAGGTATTTAATTAATGTCGCACTGGAGAAACGCAAAGGGCTATTGGCGACGGTCAGGGATCAATCTCAAATGGAAAGATCCAAGGACAACGACTCGTAATTTTGAACCACGGTCAGATGACGAGAACAAAACCTGAACTGGCACCCCACTCTCCAAACTTCCACGCCAACGTGAGGATATTTGAGACCACGACAGATTTAACGTGCACCAGCCCCAGTGTACAGGATGGTCTTTGGCTGAACCTAATTCGAACTCGCAATGCTAATCCGTTGCTCTTCCAACTGAACTACCGCGGTTCTTGGACGGTTTGGTTTTGAACTTTTGATGTGTGCTCACAAATCATTTTCAGTGCTTCCCGTATAAATATTTTTGAATATTATTTTCTTATTGCAAAGTATGTATCATAAATAAATTTTAAATTAATAAAATTACAAATGAAAGATTTTTAAAAGGACCTATGGAGCAAAAATATAAGGTAATTACCATTATATTTGTTTAAATCAAGCAAAAATAAGTCTATTTTTTTCGTCGGATCGGCAAAAAATACAATATAATTTCTGGTGTGCCCCAGAATTCTAAAAATTAGCTTGTGTGCTAATGAGAAAGGTTGAAAATCTCTGATATACTTGATTAACCAATATACTAAATAATTCAATTTCAAATTTCTCCAGGGCGTTATTCGGATGTAAAGCAGTTGATGTTTTTTTTACAGGAGTTCCAACTCCTAAGGGCCCGAACTTATTGGATCCCAAATATTTTTACGGTTGGGTCAGCACCTACAAAACTTGAAGATGGTTGGGTTTGTTGAATTTCATGGCGCAAGTACCATATTTGCTCAAGCTGCGCCAAACACATGACAGACAACATCAAGTAATGTATATACACACAAATAAAGTTTTATTGACACAAAAGAGAGAAATACTCTCAGATTAAGTTACAGGAATCGAATCTGCGCCACATCTCGCAGGTTGTGGCCAGACGTGAAATATAAGAACACCGAGCACTACTATTGAGAGGAACTTCAAAAAGTGTGATTAGCATAGTATTGAGACAACTAATTGTCACGTGACTGATCTGTGTAAAATGAATTGGTGGACAGATATGACATTTTATGGCCTCGTTTGGCGAAATAACATGTTATAATGGAGTAGATGTAGATCTCTATAGAGAGGCAACAAAATGAAGAAATACTCAAAGTCTACAATGTCGTGTGATCCAATCACATGATATATCAATGGATGGGCGTCTTTTATCGTCCCGTGGACCAATCAGATGATGAGTGTTCGTTTCCACCGGGCAGATGAAAGTAGTTTAAGAATCACATTACTACTAGTTTTGTCCACATGATACTTGGCACATAAAAGATTGCCATTTTTCAATCTACTTTCATATTTCCTCGATGGTTGCTAACGCACTGGGCACCAAATTTGGAGTAGGTAGATAGTGGAATTCACTTCTCACTGGTGCAACACAAAGGACTATTACCGAACTTGAGGAATAAATGTTGACGCGAATTGATTGTTATTGGTACACAATAACCAGCAGAAAAATTGGTCTATTGAAGAGAATGTTTTATTTCCCTGACCTTCTTTACTTGGGCTGTAAGTTTGGCTATACATTGCCGTGTACTTAGATCGTGCTTGAAGTGAACATCCAAATTAGTTCAACTTGTGCTATAGGTTATGAAAACCACTGATGTAGAGTGAATAGCAATCACACACGCAAAACGAAAACCCTCAAATTATAGGAGGTACACGCAATGACAGAAATAGCACATGAATAACAGTTGCTCAAATTACTTATCAGGGAAAGTTGAAAAATATGCTTAAGTGCGTTTGTGAATCAAATTCCATAGAATAGAACGAAAAGTAGACGAATCTACGAAAACTAAGTAATTGGTTTGGATTGGATTGGATGTTGGGTTTTATGGCGCAAGGAAAAACTAAGTAATAAAACACGCCTATGAAAAAAATGTGATTTTTTTTATGAAAAATTCATGAACGTTAATTCACGCATGGAAGAGCAAGTGATTTACTTTGGAATTGTCTCATATGGTGGATTTCTCTTTGTATAAATAGAAGCACCCACCATTGAAAAGCAAGCCCTCAATGTGATAACGTTACTTCATTAATGTGAGAACTTTCAAGTAGAAATGGGAAATTTGATAAAAATTTTATTTTCTGTACCTTTCTTTTTTTGCACAATACCTAGCTTGTACCGTTTTTGCTGTGTTATATACTGATCTATAATACCAGCTTGCTAGTTGTAAGAGGCTCAGGTTTGATTCCTCCCTAGGTGTATTTCTCTTTTCTGTGTGATTACTGCATTCCTTGTGAATGTCCTTTTACTTGATGTTTCTGGCGCGCAAACCTTGCTCCCCTCTTGCACTATAAAACCTAATCTAACCAACCCCAAGCCACTAATAGACTAAAAATTGTTCATTCACAAACACTAAAGATTGATACTTATTTAATTTTTATGAATCCCACATATATTCGAGCACATTATTATGACAAATTTAATGAACTTACATTCATAAATGTTTAGAGGAGCAGGCGTTGCTTACCCGGAGCGTATTTCTCTCTTCTGTATCAGAAAAACTTTCCGTGTTCCTTGTGTCAGTTGCTTGCTGTCTTGTGCTTTGCGCACTTAATCACATATGGTCCTTGCCGCTATAAACCAAATCAATCAAATCTCTAATAGACTAAAAATCATTCATTCACAAACCGAAGGAATAGATCTCCTTGGTGTGTAAAGGTACCCGAGGTACTCCAGTGATCTTTTCCTTTCCAATGGGTTTTACTATCTTTAATAAACACTGGGGTTCTTTGATACCCCAGAGATCTCTTTCTGTTTTCATAGCATTACTCTATTCCCCGATCTTTGTTTCTTCCCCTTTTTCGACATACTTTGCTTGACTTCGTCTTGTATTTGGTGTAGCTTGGCCAAATATGGACCTGGCACCTGAAACGTAAAACCAACCAACCCTTCCTTCACAAGCACAAAAGACCGCCATTCATAACTTGATTTTTGTGAATCCCCACACATATTAGAGTACTATAACATGACAAAGTTTAATGAACTTAGATTCATAATATGTAAATGTGTTACAGAGAATTGTATAAAATGATAAAACGCAGAGGATTCTCTGGCATTGAAAACTTCTCATCGTCGTACTCGCACTCGCACGAAAATGAACCATTAGTTAAAACCCAAGTTCTGGCTCTTTTGCCGCTGCATCACTCATTTTGGAAAACTGAATACTATGCAAATGAGAAACGGGTATTAGAAGTAGCTGAGCAGAATTATGCGCTATTACCCGCTTCTGAAAGCTGTCATATTCCTGTCCTACACCTATGAGAAGTTGGGTTGCCGCTGACAGAAGACTAATGTTCAGATTTTAGAGGTGCTCTCACAACGGAAATAGACTAGAAAAGCAATATTAGCACGATGCAAATAGCCCAGGACAACGCTGGAGTCCATTCAAGATCTGAGAAGTATTTCGGAAATCATATAGTTATGGAATAATTCTTGGGTTTATTTCTACGGATGGTTTGCGTATGTTGGCAGTTCAAATTGTTTACAAAACTCGTCAATCTGACACTAAAGGAAAGTGTTAACCGTCCTGGTGGTTGTCTCAACGAAGTATATCGTCATTAGCAAAACTGACCAGATATCTTAATGGACGAGATATCTCGTCATTAGATAAAAACTGATCAGATCTTCATCTCGTCATTATATAAAAAAACAATATCTTAATGACGAGATATCTCGTCGTTATCAAAATTGGTCAAATCTTGATGGACGCGAGAACTCGCAGAAAGCACTTGGAGGTTTAATCATTTGCCAGTGTAGTATTTGTAAATGAGAGTCGAAGTCAAAAGTTCTTGAAATAACCAAGGTTTTCTTAAGTAACTTTTATCCATATTTTATAATTACCTTTTAAGACGTTTTGCTCTTAAACTTTTATTGAATATGTATCCTGGTTCTTTGAGTAACTGTTCCCCTAAACTTGATAGATTTATTATTATTATTATTATTTTGTTCTCTGTAAATTAAAAAATTTAGTAATCCTTTTCTTACGTCATAGTGTATTTCTATGTTTACATTTTTTGCCCTTCTCTTATCTTATGTTTTTTATGTACTATACTTTTTCCTTTGTTAAATGTTTTATATGTGTGGAAGATTGCTTTGGCCCTCCCTTATCCTGAAAATCCTTCGTAAGGCAGACTATATAGATGAAAGACCCACATATGAAACAGTGTCAATCCATGGCATCCAATCCAAAGTGTTAATTATTCTCCATTGTCGTATTTTTAAATAAGAGTAAAGTGTGAATTATTCGCCATTGTGGTATTTTTAAATGCATTCACAGTCATTTAAGTGCAAACGCATTTGTTTTATATATCGAAATTGTTTATAAATATCGTATTTGTTTCATAGTGTGGATACATTTTAATGAAAACGTGCTGTTTTGCCCTTTAATAACTGAACTTAAATTTAAATATTTCGTACTCGAGAGAAAATACTTCTCTATGACATACATCGTAGCATTATGAAGCTTTATATATTTCACATCTGATCACAAGTCATTTTATGTATTAAAATTGCATCGAATAAAACTTCAATGAAATATTAAGAGAAAACCATACTTAAAAGTTACTACATACTAATACATTATACGCATTATTTATACTAAAAAGTACTTTGTTTTATTATCTTAATAGTTTACTTTTTCCCTGCGAATTCGTCTCTTTTATTTAAATTAAGCAAATTCAAATAAAAATACATAAAATACCAATTATTTTAACGTTTTCGTCCATTTGTTGAGTTGAGTATGTTTGAAAACTGATATCTGCTGCAAATGCGTATTTTGACCCATCTGGAAATAACTTTTTGAATTCATGTACGCAGTAAGTGTTTTGAGTTTGTAAAAGGGATAATAATCTCTTAAAGTTTAACTTTATATTCCTTTTCAAAGAATCGAGTATGACATATCTCGTGTATGTTAAATTGGTTATATTATATATTAAAAATACCGTAAAGATTTTGATTTTGTACTAATAAAGCACAGGAGGTAATATTTTAACAAAATAAATGTTTTAAACTATTTAGTTAAATATTGTACGAATACGACCAACTTCAAATTCAAACATTAAAGTTAAACAAATTATGCGTATCGACATATTTGATATAACACTTACGTTTTAAAAGTAAATATTCCGAAAGCATTTCATGCATATTTCGTTTATAAAAGCCTTCTAATGTCATCCTAAAGCTTAGTGATTAACATATGCTTTCAAAGATTTAGAAAGAAAACAAAATGATTTCATTTCCTATTTCCTAAAGCTTCAATCACGCATGATCTCGACATTTTGTTTCCATTTATTCAAGATGATAAGATTGAAATTCAAACCATTGAAATGGAGAAATCATCCTTAGATCATTTAAAAATTTCAATTCTCTGTCAGATTTCCGCTTAAATCCATTAACCTCCGATAGAAGAGAGTTTCTCCAAATATTTTAAGATTAATCTTATGTTCACAACTTTAAAAAGAAGTATGAGATTTAAGATTCGTAGAGTTTTTCATCAGTTTTATGATTAAATTTGCCGATAATGTCCCATTTAATATGTTGGCCAATTGATTCTTTAATGCGTTCTACTGAAGATGACGAATAGCACTTGAAAATAAAATCTAATTACCAATTTAGAAGGTTTTAATCTTATCATGGTATTTAGTATTAGCTATATAGAGCAGCTGGAAAAGATATAAATATCTACCCACACATTTAATTGTTAATGAATTAAATACTAACTGCAAATTCAACGATATTTAATTTAATATAAATGCTATTTACTGTAATATAATTAAATTACTTTAAAAAAAAAACAATTACGTGCAAATGCGTGTATTGGCAATTATACAGGGGTATTACCAATGATTCATCGGGTATCAAAACACTATTTTGCAAAGTATTGCAAAAAAACAATGACTGATGCAACATGAGAAATTGTCCAAGTTTTATTCCCATAACACAGCGATATATATATCGTTATCAAGATATAACTGATTTTTTTATGATGACGAGATCAAGATCTGGCCAGTTTTCTTCTAATGAGTATATATCTCGTCCATAAAGATCTGATAATGGTTTTGCTAATGACGAGATCCTCGTCATGACAACCATCCAGAGAGTTAACTTTCAAGGAAAGTTACATGGTGAAACAAACTACCATTTCGAGTGGTACTACAAAGTACCACTCCGAAAATTCCACATAGTACAATTTTGTTTCGACGTCTTCCAGCGACACTGCTTCCTTTCCAGACTTTGGCCTCTAAATCTTTAAATTATCATCGATTCTTTTGTGTAAAATTTGAAAGTGCGAACTCCCTCATCGTCTCGGAAAAGACAAAAACTTGGAAACTTTTCTTTTAAACAATGTCGTGGTCCCCGGAGAGCAACCTGTTTAACACCCGTTTAGCTTAATTAGAAAGTAAAGTGACTTCTTTCTTTTAAAATTCGGCGCAAACTTACAGAACCCGTTGTGATGGCTCCTTAGCAAAACTGAATGGTAAGAGATCTTAAAGATTGGCAAGTGATTAGCCCCCTTTCCTCTTCACTTTGATACTATTATACGTACTAATGAGCTGTCTAAGGCGACTGTAGAATAAATAGCAATTAAGTTTTTAACGATAGGCAGTCCCTTTAATTAATCATTACCCTTATGAATGCCAAATTAGCAGGAAAGCTCTGGTACACGGAGAGCCCTTACTGATCCATTAGATAAAGGGTGACATTTGTGGGGTCAATGGAAAAATATGGAAGATTGTTAAGCCTTACAAAGTCTGCTCACTCACTAGACGTCTGCTTGCAGATCTTTTTTCATCGCACGCATTCTTAAATGATAAATTAACTCCAATTATCAAACGGCATTTGTTAATCTTGAAATGATATTCAAACTTTGAGCACTTCAAAGACTCTTGATTTATGCGCTTAATTTCATTCTTGTGTTATAAGGATCAATGTTGGGGATTTTTGTGCATTTTAGGTTGCCTGGTGATGAATTGTACAGATGCGAAAACTCCAAAGCATGCCTTTGATTTGTTTTGGAAATTGTAATCTGGAAGATGTTTTTTAATCAGCATGATGCTTGTCTGAGTAAAAAATTTCCATATTTATTTCTTAAGGATAGTAAAGCATTTAAGGGTTTCAAATTTTTAAACGCATAGTTATCAAACTGTATTTGTTAATCTTGAAATGGTATTCAAACTTTGCGCACTTAAAAGACTATTGATTTGTGTGCTTAATTTCATTCTTGTGTTATCAGGATCAATGTTGGGGATTTTTGTATATTTTCACCTGCGTGGTGATGATAATTTGTGCAAATGCGCAAATCCGATGCATTTGAATTGTTTTGGAAATTGTAGTGTGGAAGGTGTGTTATCTGAATAATACAATTTCCATATTTTATATTAAAGATAGTAAAGCTTTTGAAAATTTCAAAATTTTTAAAAATGTCACTTTTCATTTTGTTTATTAGCTCCGGAAGATAATTTAGTGTTAGCTTATTTGTGGAAAAGAAATTGGTAATTTAGAATTTCCCTGAACTATTCATCTGAGAGAGGGATTTTCAGTCTAACAAGCCAGACGGGGTTTGCGAAGATTTTACCTCTGCTGTCCAAATGCTCTTGCATGATAACTTCGGGGTAACATTACAAAGTAGTTTATCACCATCTTAGCGACGTTTGGCGTTTAATCTAATTCGTGTTGACCAATCAACTATAATATATCCATTTGGAATTAATTCTTTGGAAATTTTTATTGGCAAATTGTTGAAATTGTATTAAAAAGAAGCCAAATGACATCAAGTTCAGAATAAGTACAGGAAACATGTATCGCTCCGCAGGAACTCTGCCTCCACCTATATTTAACTTGACAGAAAATAACAATGATTTTACTTCTACTACCCAAATGTTGATGTTAAAAAATGAATAAAAAATGTTACGATGCATATCGGATTATCTACAAATGTAATTTATCACCGTTTTGACTACTTTTGGCATTTAATCCAATTGGTGTTGACAATTTAGCCATCATACATCAATTCGGAATTCATTCAGTGCACTTTTATTCGCAAAGTGTTAAAATCGTATTCGAAAAAATAAGCCATGACATCAAGTTCGGAATACGACCAGAAACGCTACCTCCAACTATTTTTTGTCAAGCTTGACAGAAAATGCCTCACACACTGAAACTTTCTGGCATACTCACATAATATTTTTGCTCTTTTATTTATTAATCTCTGAAGGGATAACTCTCTTAATTAGGTGCCCGAATCGATATCAGTGATTACGAAACAAATAATCACAATGGAGATAGTCAAACAAGATTTTGCATACAGCAGCACTTATCCTGACAAGCTTACCATCTTTCTAGAAATGGACTCCTCCAAGGACATCTGCCTTCTCACCAGATCCTCCCTTTGTTTTCCCAATGCTGTATTGGTCAGTTCAAAAATCCATAGGTGTTAATAATAGATTCGTGTCATTGAAATAGAAAGGATCTCTTCGTATCAGATCACATATCTGTCTTAACCCTTTGTAGGTTTCAAACGCATATATCAGCTCGCAAGCCTGCAGGTTTCCCTGCATGACTTCTTACCAGATTTAATCCTGACCTATAGATAGATTTCTTTGTAGTCTTTCAGCCAATAGATGTGGTTATATAGTCATTATAAGTGCTGGGGTAAAAGTAATGAAACACTACTCGGAAATCTCGTGACTAAAGTTGATAAGATAAAAATCATTTGTTATATTTATACAGGAGGTAAAACGCAAAAATCTCTTCAAGCAAGGTATTTATTAAAATAATTGAAGGTGCTGCCAAATTATGCTGTGTACTAAGCTTACGAAAGTTTTGACATTTTACCATTTTTTTCAGAAAAATTACGAACTGAATTATTTTCTTTTATACGCTGAACAAGTTCCTCCATGTAGCGCTCAGGTCTCACGCTTCCGTCCAACATTTACTCTAGTACAGTAAAAGTAATTTGTGTCAGATAATTCTCAATCGAGAGGCAGAGCACTCCTTCCATTCCTTCATCATACCAGCCGATCGTCCTTTATCCATCATCAATCATCAGGATCCAAACACCGCACGTGATTTCGACAATCGACGAGGAAATTCTCCATATATTTAGATAGGAATGTAGTGGATGACATTGGTGGACACTGTTTCGCCATTGCGGCTTCCAGCTATAAAGCCACTGTTGGGAAAGACAAAGAAAATGCATGAACACAGCTTTGAAAAGAAAAGTTTCGAGCTAGAATGACGTCGGAATTGAAGATTCTCAGAGTCTTTATATACTAAAATGTTTACTCAAATTGTGATAGAAAGTATGCATCCTGTTTCTACTTGTTTTCTCAAAGTGTGATAGAAAGTGTGCATCCTATTTCTACTTGAAATTACTCATCCTGTTTCTATTTGCAATTTCACATCAGGAGTTCCATATGAAGTTATAGCTTAAGAAGTTATAGAAAACAGAAGTTAAAGAAAAGCGAGGAAAAGGATTACAAAGATTAAAAAATGGATTGGGGAAATAGCAAAAGTAACTGTTCTGAAAACGAAGATTTTCCGTCTAATGAAAATAGGAAAAGTATCAGTTCTAATGACGGCAAGCAAAACTTTGGTTTCAGCCTCTTTCATGTACGAATAATCCACAAAGCCGTGTACATGGATGCACCAGAGCCGGTCCGAGATCCGAAGGTAACTAGCCAAAATATGGCATCGATATTGTAAACCAAACGGTACGCCTATATACTGTCAAATCGAGAAAAATCTTCGTTGGCTTATGCATGGATTTTGAATGATATTGAAGATTGGTAAAGGATGTGGATGCTTGGTATAAGGATAAGGATGTGGTATAAGGCATAAGGATGTGGTAAATGCTTGGGTTTTATGTAAGGAAATGACGGGGAAGCAGATACTTATCCTGAGAAATTTCATCCTCCCGCTATGTAAAGAGCTTCGTGCTCAATATTTGGCATCAATAAATAATAATACACAAAGGCTTCTTCATAGGCAGTATAAAAGAGACCATCAGAAAATATTAGAATGTCCGGCGCAAAGATCTTGCAAACGAAACCATACAAAAGATAGATGCCAGGATTGCCAAAAAGCAGTATGCGGAAGATGCGCCTCGAGAGAAGTGAGATGTGCTGATTGCTTCAACGAATGTTAAATCTAAAATTAAATAAAAAACAGGATGATGTGGTATAAATTTTGAATTGGAATATAGTAATTGTATAGACTATTGTCGCGAGGTGGCGTTGCGAACAGTGACGTAACGCCAACGAGGAAGTGTGCCCTGCGAGGCAAAGTTTTGGAGGAGTTGAGAGTTAAAAATAAAGTGTATTACAGTCCGTGTGTGTGTTATCTGAGCTAGCGACGAAACATGGTCCGTCGAGCCGGAGGTCCTATGGATTTATAGGATCTGTGTGTGCTGTTTCATGTGCTAAGTGATGTGAAATTAATAATGCTTGTGGTTGGTTGTTCATGAGCTTTGGGTTTAGTGAATACCTGAATTTAGTGGAATCGCTGAGTGAGTACCTCTTTTTTCCCTACCTTGAGTATTTTGTAAATAAGTTTGCAAAATGTTTAGAGCAAATAAGAGAGATCTTTATTATGTGGCCGAAGAACTCGGTGAGGTCATAACAGATGAAATGACCAAAACCGAAATCCAAGATAAAATTAAAGCCAACCATAAATATATTTCTGATCCCCAATTTGTAAAGGATCTATTAGAATCCGTAATTTCGGAACGGAAAGCTGACGAAAGTTATATACTTGAGTTGGAAAAGATTAAGTTGCAAAGGATAGAAGCTGAGCTTGAACTTACTAAAGCTCAGTCTGAGATAAAAGTGGATAGGGATTCGAATTTAATAGTTTCGGAATCGTTGGATTCAATTATAAAAAGTATCAGAACGTTGACCCTTAAAGTTCCGAGCAAACCGGAAGCGTGGGGTATGTTTTTTAATTCATTAGAGAGAGCATTTGACACAAAAGGTGTCCCGAAACAATTCAAGGCTGAGATTTTACTTAATTTACTCGGAGAAAAGGCCTCGAATGTTATAGTTTATATAAAGGATGATGAAATAAGAGATTATGAAAAAATTAAATCGATCGTGTTAAAAGAGTTTGAGCCGACACCTCAGAAATGCTTGGAAAACTTTAAACTTGCTAATCGCCAATCAAACGAAACGTACGTGCAATTCGCTTCTAGATTAACCACAAATTTCGATTATTATCTTAAGCTGAGAAATGTAACTGATTTTGAAAGCTTAAAACAGCTAACAGTTTCTGATAAAATGTTTGAAATTTTAGATAAACAAACAGCTACTCATGTCCGTATTAGACAAGGTGAATCTTGGATGAAACCACAAGAGTTAGGAAAGGAATGTGACGTTTTTTCCTCATCTCGAGGCACGTCGTACTTCCCTCCGAAACATCCAGATAAGTTTTCAAAACACGTTCCAAAGGTTTTCCTTTCAGATTTCAGATCATCAAAATGTGATTTGTGTAAATCAGGAACTCATCCTTTGCATAAGTGCTATAATTTTAAGAGGTTATCGGTGAAGGAGAGACTTGTGATTGTAAAAAGAAACAAACTCTGTTTCAATTGTCTCTCTGCTAATCATGTGGTTTCAAATTGTGAATCATCGACTTCTTGTCCGCAGTGTAACAAGAAGCACCATGATAGTTTACACTTTTCGCGTGAGAAAAAACCAGCCTTTCAAGAAAGATCTGAAGTGGAGTATCAATCGGCGCCAGTTGTTGAGACTCCGAGTGCTAATAGGCTAAACGCCAACGCAATTCCTTTCGAAACAAACATAGTAGATCAAACTTTCGTTGGTGCATCAAATTTGCAAGCTACTCATAAATCTGTTTTGCTCTCCACAGCGATTGTTTATGTTCAAAGTAAAGATGGACGATTTATTACTTGCCGTTGCTTACTGGATAGCGGTTCAATGAGTCATTTCTGTACAACTAATCTAATTGAGTGCTTACAGATTCCAAAAGAGAAAATTAATGTGGCAGTTTCTTGTTTGTCAGGCGCCTCATTAAATGTAAAGTCCAAAACATCAGTCGTTAGTAATAAAAGTGGTAGTTACCAGCAAAAACTAGTTTCTTATTGTGCCTAAAATTACGCACATAACTCCCGCGAAGTTAATTGATATCTCCAAATTAGATATCCCAAAGACCGTAGATCTGGCTGATCCAGAGTTTAATAAACCTAGTAGAATTGATTTATTATTAGTATCGGAAGTTTTTATGAGTTTATTGAGGTGTGGGCAATTAAGCCTTTGTAATTCCAAATTAATACTACAAAATACGGTTTTCGGATACACTATGAGTGGGAGTATGTATGATAGCTTTGATACGAATAGAACGTATTGCGGCTTAGTTAGCAATTTGGGAAACTTAGAGCGAGAAATTCAAAAGTTTTGGGAATTGGAAAATGTTGAGGAGTCCTTAACAAAAAACGAAGAAACTGAATATTGTGATGAGCACTATGCGAGAACTCATTTGAGAGATAGTGAAGGAAGATATATTGTGAAAATGCCTCTCAAAGAGGATCCCTCTTGTTTAGGGGAATCAAAAGAGATCGCGCAAAAAAGATTAAACTCTTTGATTAGAAAGCTATCTAGAGATCTTAACTATTATCGTCTTTATAAGTCTTTCATAAGTGAGTACGAAACTTTAGGTCATATGACAGAAGTAGTTGAGGAACAACAACCACGGGTTACTTATTATATCCCGCATCACAGCGTTTACAGAGCAGATAGTGCAACAACCAAGCTGAGAGTTGTGTTTAACGCATCAACAGTGACAACAGCTGAGAATTCTTTAAATTCCATTCAGCTAAATGGAGGCGTGATACAAGACGACCTTTTTGCAATCATGTGCCGTTTTAAAAAACATCGATTTGTTTTTACGGCAGACATAAAAAAGATGTTCAGAATGATTCTCATTAATGAGGAACAAAGAGATTTGCAGAGGATTTTGTGGAAATCCGCAATAGACGCTCCACTTAAGACCTATCGTCTGAACACTGTCACATACGGGACAGTTAGTGCTCCATATCTCGCTATGAGAACTTTGAAACAACTATCTATTGATGAGAGGAAAGATTTTCCTGAAGCAGCGTCAACCCTAGTTACAGACGTGTATATGGACGACATTCTGACTGGTGGTGATGACCTACAACAAACTAAAGTACTTCAGCAGCAGTTAATTGGCATCCTTAAGAGAGGTGGAATGGAACTTCACAAATGGTTCGCCAATTGTCCTGAACTGTCTGTACAATCAAGTGCCGAGTATTTGTTCGCACATGCAGAAGAGACCAAAACCTTGGGTGTCTCCTGGAAGCCTCACAGTGACTATTTCTCGTTCAACCTTCTTGATGAGAATATGGGTGTCACTAAGAGAGCTGTGTTATCTACTCTAGCTCGTATTTTTGACCCTCTTGGTCTTCTGGGACCAGTCATCTCAGGGGCTAAAATATTCCTCCAACGTCTTTGGCTGCTGAAATTGGGTTGGAACGATCCATTGCCTTCGACTGAGGTAACGGAGTGGAGAAATTTCATTGCAGCTCTTGCGGCTATAAAAACCTTACACATCGATCGTCGAATCCTAACAGATCATCCTGCTTCGATCCAGATGCATGGATTCTCTGATGCCTCAGAGAAAGCATATGGTGCCGCGGTGTACCTTCGATCGACAAATTCTTCAACTGGTGCTATATTGGTTAGTTTAGTGGCTAGCAAGTCCAGAGTTTCACCCATAAAACCTGTGACGATCCCTCGTCTTGAGCTGTGTGCTGCCGTGCTTCTAGCTAAACTGATCAATAGAGTTCTCAAGGCCTTAAAGCTAAAGGTGTCGTACACCTACCTTTGGAGTGATTCCACGATAGTTCTTTCATGGATCCAAAGAAAACCCTGTGATCTCAAAACTTTCGTGGCCAATAGAGTTACCACAATTCAGGAGTTGACGTCTGTTACCCAATGGCGTCATGTACCATCCGCTGCAAATCCAGCAGACCTTATTTCACGAGGTATTGATCCTGACAAGCTAATCCATAACGAACTTTGGTGGCATGGACCCGAGTTCTTACACGAGTCAGGTGATCCTGTTCCCGAGGATTGGGAAGTTGTAACTCCCGATGAAGAGATTGAAAGAGAACTTAGAAGAAAATCTAAGGACAACAGTAACTGTTTAGTGAATTTAAATGTTTGTGATAATTTTCTTTTAAACAAATTACTTGATTTAAGTAACAATTATGTGCATATTTTGCGAGTTATATGCTATATGTTTAGATTTTCATACAATCTTAGAAACCCAACTGAAAAAAGGCAAGGCCCTCTCACACCACAAGAGTTGAGAAGTGGTGAGGTAAGTTTAATCAGATTATTACAGCAATCTGAATTCAAGTATGAATATATTGCTTTGAAGAAAAGTAAGCCTGTTACAGGCAAATTACATTCCTTAAATTGTTTTTTGGATAATGATCAAATTATTAGAATTGGTGGACGTTTGAGTAATTCTAATTTAAGTATTAGTGCAAAACATCCTATGCTGTTACCTGCTAATCATAAATTAACTAGTATTATTTTGAAATATTTTCATTTGAAATATTTGCATGTTGGACCAACTTCCTTGTTATATCATGTACGTCAAAATTTCTGGCCTTTAAATGGTAGAAACATGTGTCGCAAAATAGTACACGAGTGTATTACTTGTTTTAAAAACAAGCCTGTTGCAGTGAAACAAATCATGAGTGATTTGCCAAGTGAGCGTGTTATATCATCCTTTCCTTTTCATTTCACTGGTGTTGACTTTTGCGGACCCTTTTTCATTAAGTTTAAGAATCAAAGAAAAGGTGTGCTAAATAAAATTTATGTAGCTATATTTGTATGCCTATGCACTAAAGCGTTACACCTGGACTTTGTTTCCGATTTAACATCTGATGCATTTATTGCATGTTTAAAGCGATTTTTCGGCCGTAGGGGCAAATCTGCGAAGTTGTGGAGTGATAATGGTACAAACTTTGTAGGTGCCAATTCTGAAATGAAAAGATTATTTCGTCTAGTTAAATGCCCAGATGAAACCTTGGCAAATTACTACACTTGTGAGGGTATAGATTGGAAATTCATTCCTCCAAAATCGCCGAATTTTGGTGGCTTGTGGGAAGCAGGGGTGAAATCCTTTAAGTTTCACTTGAAACGTGTCATTGGTAACTCAAGACTCACGTTAGAAGAATTTCTAACAGTGATTTTAGAAAGTGAAGGAGTTCTAAATTCGAGACCCCTTACACCCCTATCTCCTGAATTCGACAATTTTGAAACATTGACGCCAGGTCATTTCCTGATTGGTCGGCCTGTATCAAATATTGTAGAACCTCAGTTAATTAATATTACTGAAAATAAATTGTCCAAATGGCAGAGAATTACGAAATTCTCGCAACAAATCATAAAAATTTGGAAGCGTGACTATCTAAACACTTTACAGCAGAGATGCAAATGGAAATTTTGTAAGAACGATGTCTCTTGTGGAACATTGGTGTTGATAAAAAATGATTTACCTGGCACTAAATGGCTTCCGGGTAGAATAGTGAAAATATACCCAAGTTCAGACCAAAGAGTAAGAGTCATTGATATCAAAATTCCTAATGGAAATGTATTAAAAAGAAATGTCCGTGATATTTGCATACTGCCTTTAGAAACTTAAATATGATGGTAATTGTAAATTTAAAGGTATTTGATTTATTGTACATGTTTAAGAAGTTGTATTGAAATGTGTTTGATTATATTTGTGCGTGTTAATTTTCTGTTAATTGAGTTGTAGTTTGTTATTTAGTTTGAAAACCCACATGTTTCAACGTGGGGAGTGTATAGATTATTGTCGCGAGGTGGCGTTGCGAACAGTGACGTAACGCCAACGAGGAAGTGTGCCCTGCGAGGCAAAGTTTTGGAGGAGTTGAGAGTTAAAAATAAAGTGTATTACAGTCCGTGTGTGTGTTATCTGAGTTAGCGACGAAACAGTAATATATCACACACGTTAACTAAAATAATCTGTCTAATTTGATGTGGTGCTCAAAAAGAAGTTTGAGTCACACTAGCCCCTTCCATTTTTCTTGGTAATAGGAAACTTCCCATCTTTCTAGAGTTAAAATTTCATATGGAAACTTACTTAGATGCCTAGAACTTTTAGAAGTCTTTAACCCTTCTGGTGGTTGTCTCGATGAGATAAAAATCGGCAATATTTTGATGACGAGATATCTCGTCATTTGCAAAATTAATCAGATTTGAATGCACGAGATACTTCATCAAAACATCAGTCCTGAAAATTCCTTAGGAAGGGTCATAGCAGATAGATTCTCTGTACTGACATTGAATACACCTACCAACTTTGCTGAAATTTTAAATATGCCAATTGCTAAACAGGCAGTATCCAATTAATTATAAATCACGGAGAAAAGATTATCATTTTGTTTCTAGACCTAAAATTCAATTTTTTTCTTTCTGACGCCAATCACCGGCCTCTCGACCATCAGTTGACAATCAGCTCAATAGAAATCTGGAGCCATAAAATATTTTTAAAAAACCCCAATCTATGTATAAAGTATTATCTGGAATTTTAGGGCAGTCCTCAAGGTTGTCCCCAGTCATTTCGTCCAGTTTACAAGGACGACAGATAGCTGATCTCTCTACTCCAATATGATGTCTTTGTAGGTAGTAAAGTCCGGTAAGAAGTCGAAAGCAAACGACTCCAATAGCTCGGCAAGGAATCTGGAATACGAGTCTCAATAAAACAATATAGTTTTTTATGTAGACATGTTTGTAGATTGAAAATATACAAGTCCTTAAAGACGAGCATATAAGTCTCTCGATGCTGTGTAGAGGCAAAGGGGATTTAGGTTGGGCAACTAGGCTCCAGCCTTAGCCAATTGATCCGCTTGTTTATTGTCATATATACCCCAGTTGCTTAGAATCCACTGTAAGGAAACTTTTTTCTTAACCTTTACAAGGTGGCTAAGGTTTTCTCTACATCGAGATGCACTTATACTTATAAATTACTTATTGAATTGATATAATCAAAAAATATATCAGCTTAATATAAAATTACTTAGATACGTGCACTGTAGAGGTTTCAGCTGTGCCGTTCAGAAGAATTGGTAAGTAAGCCAATTGGTAACCGAAAAGTTATAAAACAAATATCAAACTATAATTCTATACATAAGCATATATTACAAGCCTTACATTACAAAAAATTATAAATCTACAAAAGCATATATTACAAAACTTAACATTACAAAAAATTATAAATCTACAGTAGAATTAGTAATAAAAATTTCAAACTAAATAAACAGAAATATATCTTACTGAAAAAGAGCTACACATGCCCAGAGTAAACGTTCAGTATAAACTTTTATCAGTTTAACAACACGATAGATTTCTTAGTTTTTATCCTAATATTTGAGTCTGCGGAAGTCCAGTTATAAGGGGAAAGGATTCGCAACCGGAGGGTTGCGAGTTCGAAGCTCAGTCCAGCCAAAGACCGTCGTGTACACGGTGGCTGGTGTACGTTAAATCTGTCGTGGTCTCAAATATCCTCACGTTGACATGATGTGGAAATTTGGAGAAAGGGGCTCCAGTTCACGTGTTGACCTCGTAATCGGTTCAAAATTACGAGGCGTTATCCTTGGTAGGTAGGTATTTAATTAACGTCGCACTGGAGCAACCAAACGGGCTATTGGCGACGGTCCGGGATCAAACCCGAAGGCGTTTTCCTTGAATCCTTCCCTGCGGGATTGATCCCGGACCGTCACCAATAGCCCGTTGTGTTGCTCCAGTGCGATGTAATTTACTGCTACCAACTCAGATATTCGACGGGAGTCTGAAAGATGAACAAATATTTTTGATCGCCTAAAATCCTACACAACAGATGTAACCCACACGAACACAATCAACTCGAAATTCCCATAATGAAGACCTACATAAATAAATACCCTATTTACATTTCACTTGAGTACGAAACAAAAGCAAGCAATCCAATCGTGATCAAGAGCTCAGAAACTTTTGACGAAGCGCATTTTTCCCTGGAAAGCAAATCCCCACTTCATCCCTTTTAAATACTCAGATCAATACTCAAATACTCAGAAGGCCGGGAGTAAATCTTTTTTCAGTATCTCGTCGAAAAGCGGCATCATATATCCAAAGCGAGTGATACCTTTAAGATGTACAAATGTCTTAACACTAATTAACTACGTAAAAAGTGATGTATCACTGTTGTCAGGTGATTGGGTAAGAAATGGGAGTTCTGGGGAGTACTTGAAATAGGTTCCTTTTTTTCACCATTGCGTTCTCTTCTTCCAGCGTTGTTAATTAGCGTCGAAATATTTATTTTTCGTCGCTGTACCTGCATCAATAAACAAACCGCAGATCTTTCTTTTGGTTTTTAAAAGTCCCCGAAAGGGGCTTATGTATGCTTGAAGTTATCGAACCTTCCGAAATTGTTTTGAAAGATGACACGCTCGCGGAAACCAGTTTAACATGGTCGTTACGGCGATGGGCATCAGTCGCTAATTACAACTTTATTCCGAACTGCTGTTCGCTATTATTCCGGGAAGAGTTATGATACAGTTCAAAATGTTTTTACCCTACTTATTATCATTAAAACTTTCCGAGGGGAATAGGTAACCGTTGTAATTTTGAAAAGAAAGTTTCTTCTTAATTAAGTAATTATTATGCTGAGAAGAGTTTGAAAACAAATATTTAACAGGATTAAGCGAGTTTGACAGATAATTCGGAGAGAATTCGAGGAATAGAGATGAGGGATCCAATTATTTCGCGATTTTTAATGTACGAGTTGCTTGGAAATGAGTTTCCTATTAATTAGCCACTCATCCAGGAGTATCATTCAGTTCGTTGTGTTGTTAGTGTTTTTAAATTAGTCTCCACTACCACCGGAATGGCTCTGGAGAGAAACCATTTTTAAACTTGACTTTCATTGTAGGTATACTATAATTATGCTCGTTTAAACCTTCTTACAGGTAGCAAACTTGATTCAAGAAAACATGTAAAAGAATGCATCGAAACCAGCAGTTTTAAGAGATCCGAAAGGGACTGTTTAATGTTTAGTGTCACGTTACTGTTAGCGCAGAAAATCGGCTGATAGATTTTAAGAGATATAATGATTTGAGAAAAAAGGTGAATTGATTCATGTATTTGGAATTAATGAATTGATTAATGCGTTTGGATCCGAAAAAGATTGTTTATGGTTTAATGTCAAATTAATGTGAGCTCATAAAATTGGGTAACAGATTTTGAAAGATGTTTCGAGACAAAAGATGAATTTATTAATGTATTTGGAATTAATTGATGAATGTATGGATGTATTTAACGAATTGGTTAATGTATTTGAATCAGAAAGAGTTTGCTTAAAGTTTAATATCAAATTGCTATAAGCTCAGAAAATCCGTTCCCAAAATCATTCTGCATATAAGATGCAGAATGAAATTGGCATCTGAATACTTTCTCTTGTGGCCACAGTGGAACATCTCTTTCAGGTGTATACTGACTTCACAGACCCGAAGTACTCTAGTGATCTTTTCTTTTCCCATGGGGACTGTCTTCAGGAAACACTGGGGTCGCGTTCCAGGGATACCCAAGAGATCTTTTGCTGCTTTCATCCCACTATGCTCCCCAATCCATCTTTTTCCTTTCACTTGACGTTGTCTTGTGTTTGGCGCAGCTTGACCAAATGTAACCCTTTCGCCATGAAATGCCCAAACCAACCATCGGCACTCACCTATAGGGAAGCGTCCACGGTTCAAGCTTTGAACTACTCTTTTGTTTCCATTATCGTTCTTTGTTAGATGCATTTTAGCCATTTCGGAATTCGTGTAAACTCCATCACATTCGAGATCCGCTTTCAGAATGACTAAACTTTAATAGAACGCTTTGTAAACGCTTCAAACAGCGCATTCCGCATCAACAGATATGGACGTACATTCTTTGACAAACATTTTTTATTTTGACTACCACCCTCTGAAGTTTGGCCAAGAAATTTCTAATCACCCTATATGCATCTAACATTGTACACTATGCCCATTGAAATAGATTAATAGAAAATTTGATCGAGCGTTTTTTATTCTATGCATCTCCCTTCACCCTGAATATAGAAAAATGAAAACAAATAGGATAACTTCAATAAACTTAAAAACAAGAGTTCTAAAAATCATCATTAAATTATCATCGGGTGTATGTACAAAAGAAACTAAAGTTTAACATTTTAATTGCTGAGTTTTTTTTTCATTTTCTTTAACAGAAGGTATAATTGAAAAACGCAACCCTAAGTCAATTTAATTTTTTGTCTTTTTAACAATCAGGACAAAGTTCGATGATTTTTTCCCCAATCGTTGAGTACTTGATGTGCGCGTTGGATCCCGAATTCCCTGAATTTTTTTAAGGTTCCACCTCACTTAATCTCTTACCTGCAAAGTTAAAAATCAATCTGCTTCCAAGTATACGGGAATCGAAATTACTCGCTTTATTTAAATTGCCGTCCTTTAAATGTTTATGAAGAAAATTAAAGTTTGGTAAAAGCAAACGGGAAAAACTTCGTAACTAATTGATTTTTTCCCATCCTTAGCAAGGAATGAAAGAACGAACCGAAAAAAGTGCTTCTTTCTACTTCCGTCTAAGCAAACAACTAACTAGGTAATTAGAGTTGTCGGGCTCACTTAGAGAGGGCTGAGTTTTCTTTGATTAATGCCTGTGCGTTTGTTTTTACAGCAGTCAGCATCGCGATAAAAAAGAAAGGTTTTATTCATTCTTCATGCTTCGGAGAAAAGGGACCAGTCTAAGACAACCGGAGTTTAATTCGTACAAGTTTCCAATTATTTGTAGAAATTACAGAAGCTACTGAACGTGACAACTATCCTTTAAATGCAACACATTCTAATCAACATAAGTAATAGATAAATGTTTTAGTTATATAATAAATATTCATCCTTTTCAAACTGCAGTACAAACTTGTCTGTGGCAATTTGCTTAAACTACAGAACGCTGAAATTCTGTGCTTAAATAGAATTATTGAATATGTTTCATATCTTTAAAAAGAATGTATGTAGTAGTTTTTCTACAAATAGATTTTTAAATTATGTAATTGTTTCTTGGAGGTTGATATGGTTAAAATTTTTATTCAATGAATAATCCGCTTCAATTAAGTGCTCTGTCTTATCTCTTATATAACTATATTTATGTATGTCTTTTTAACTTGTACTTTTTGGATCATATTTTTTGTTCTCTGTAATTGGATATTTATCTTTAAAGAAATAACAATTAAGTAAATGAATAAGTTGTTTATTGATTAATGTTATATGAGATTTCAATAACTTTTTATTTTTATGAAGAGATATTAATTCAGCGTGAGTTATACTTCCGCAGTACCGAATGTTTATGCCATAGACTATTTTGGGCATTGTGCGAGTTTGAGCCAATAATTATTCACAATGCAGTAGAAAACTTTATTTCAATAGAAATAGAACACTTACAATATAATTTTTCCAACATAGTCCCCTTGCCTTGCACTTGTTCCATTGTCACACAAGCTTTTCATGCCACCAAAAAGGTTTTAGGATGAGCAAAGAGCCATGCATGCCATAGACGTGAGATATAAGTAGACTGAGCATTACTATTGAGAGGAGCTTTAAAAAGTGTGACCAACATGTGTCGACTATTATTCATGTGACTGATATCTAAAAATTGACTTGTTCGGAGGATTTGGTATCTTATCACCTCGTTTGGCGATATAACGTCTTATGACGTGGTAGGTGTGTGAATGCGCATTTCAATAGAGTGGCGACAAAAGCGGTAAAATTGTCAAAGTCTACTACAATCAAATGATCAATCAATGGACCAATCAGATGATGAATCAATGGTCCTTCTGGTACTTCTCCGTTTCGTGGAACAATCATATAACGAATGTTAGATTCCACAAGGCAAACGAAAGAAGTCTAAAGGTCATGTTAGACCAGTACCTAAACCACATGATACTGGGCACATAAAAAGGTTACCATTGCTCAATCTACATTAATATTTCCTCTATGATGCATGCACTGTTTCTTTCGTTGACAAGTCCGTTAAGAATAACTACTTTTCCACTTCGCAGAAATATTCTCTTGCCTGTATAACAGAACTATGTTACTCACACTATACATCTTTGTCAGTTGCGGATGGTGGTCTCGTTTCTTCATGGGTAACACTTGATTTTTGAAGTTTTCAGGTTCACTCCGGACCACTCAGTTCCAGTAGACACTCCGTTGCTGCAAAACACTGTTCCTGTAATACGCTGAAAATCTTAGGTGGATTTTGGCCCTGATAAACCTTCAGATCTCAAAAACCTGATCCCTAAAAGCAATTCTTTGATGCAAACGAAAATTGGATTAATCAGTTATTTCAATTTTTAATCCATTATAAACACCCCGTTGCTGCAAAACAATATTCCTGTACTGTGCTGAGTCTTCGATGGATTTGGGCCCCTGATACATCTTCAGATCACAAAAAACTGTTCACTGAAAGCTGCTATAGGATGCAAATGGAAATAGAGCCCCATGATTAATCACAGCAGAGACAATGGAACTGACAGACCACTTTCTAACCTGGGTAGCATTCATATGAGAGAAACGTCGTCTTTTTTACGCGCTAAAACGACAGTACTGTCATCAGAAATACGAATCTAACTACATTGTGTATAATTATTGACTCACCCTCAGATATCAGTAATCGCCTCACCTCAAAGTACATCTTTGCAAAGTACATACAACAAATTCCTTCTTTATTAGTCTTCTGTGAGGCATGTTAATTTTAATACCTTCCACTGTCAAATCTTTAGCAAAGATAAAAAATGGATTTCCATAACTAGTATTTGAATTTCCTGTATGCAGTGACAACATAATTAACAAGGTATTAGTTACATTTCTAAACTATAAGCCAGTTATATAGTATCAAGTAAACTGTCCATAGTTCTCAATCTATATTAGATTCAATGTGCTGATAAAACAATTATCCGGAGGCTATTCATCATCAGCAAAATGAGAGGTAAAACTCAGTTAAACGGATAGTAACTATTTCAAAAGCTTCAAAAATGACTAATTGAGGTGGTAATTAATTAATTAACGTCGTACTAGAGCAACACAATGGGCTATTAACGACGATTCGAGTCAAAAAATGATTAACATAGAAGATCAGACAAGACAGTTATGAATATTTCAGAGTAAAGAAATCTGTCTCAATAGTCAATTAAAAACATTCTTAAAGTGACTGATAAAGATGATACAAACAAGCTGGTTGATAGTTATTTCCATCATCGCTCGAACCAAAATAAATAAGATAACTCAAGTTTAAATCTTTGAGCATAGTTGCTACCTTTCCCATTGTTAATTTGAGTCCGTCCAGGCTCCGTGTACTAACAGAAGCTCTAGTAACTTTCAAAGTGTGTCAGATAAGATAGAAATTGATGAGACTTCTCTAATGTGTACAACTCTGTTGTGTATCTGAAGATTGGACTATTTTTATCTGTTTAAAACCAAACTGATAAAAAAAATTCCCAACAATGTTGAACAATGTAAATTAGAAAAAAGTTTTTATATTATTAAATTACTTCATTTGGAAAATTTGTAAGCTCTGAATATTTTATATTATTCCTTTTATTGGCTATATTTCCATTACACGATTAACTGATACGATACAAATATACACACATGTCCAAATTAAAGATAGTATTGAATTTGTATCAAGCAAGGTCACCTGATCTCAATCCAATAGATCATGCTTGGGATGCTCTTGGAAGTCGCATTGCAGCTTATACTACATCAACGAGGATCCCTCAAGAGCAAAAACGTACTCTTGGGTGCAAATGGGACTCCTTACCACAGGAACTCTTGGACAGCCTTATGGAAAGCATGTCACAAGTTGTGAGGCCTGTTTTGGGGTCAGATGCCAGCACATTCCTTATTAGGTTGCTTTTAATCCTCCTGGTGGTTGTCTAGACGAGCTCTTCATTACCAAAACTGGCCAGATCTTGATGGACGCGATATCTCGTCATTAGAAGAAAACTGACCAGTCCCGTCATCATAAAAAATTGACAATATTTTAATGAAGAGATATCTCGTCATTACGAAAAATGACCAGATCTTGATGGACGAGATATGTCGTCGAAACCACTTAGAGAGATAAAAGAGAAAAAGATGTTTTCTCCGCGATAACTCAAACCTACAATGTGTTCACCTAAGCATTTTCGTTTCATTTCTTTAATTCCCAGCACCACGAGCCATGTGAGTGCTATTACTTTATTCCACGTAACTTGAGGACTATCTATTTGTTATTTGAGGTACTTCAATAAAAGGACACGGGATTCGTCGGATTGTATTATCCTTAATTTTTGGACATGTGTGTACATAATTTATGTATTCATGTTATCGGTTATGTAAATGTATATTTATACATCCTTTATCACACAATGACCATTGAGCGTGTAATGCTCAGTGGGCATTGTGTGATAAAGGATCCTTTTCTTAAGTTATTTCATGATTTAGAAAACTTTTTCCCTCATGTGTGTTTTGCACTTTAATAAAAGGGCTTCAGATGTGCATGCTTTTAACCTACTTTCTTTTTCCCTTGGTCGAGAATATTTCCCCAAAGGATTGTTCAAGAGACACGGCCGTAGATCTAAGGATTCTACTTTATTCCTCACTGCTTCTACATGATATTTGCATTAGATAGAGACAGGTATATTCTTTCTTAGCCGCTCTTTTTGACTGAGTGGGAATTTCCGGGCTGTATTCTCTTTGAGGAATTCTATTTTAGGTCTTCCGACGCCATCTCTCTGTAAATACTTGTAATCGTAGTGTGCAGAATACGAATGGATCCTGTTTCTTTGACGTGATTTTATCGGATTGAAATCTCAAATGTTAGTTTCGTCGTAGATGACTCTTTTTGTGATAATGCAATGGTAACCTGTTGAAATGTTTCGGTATCCTGTCTATGTCTCCTTCGGTATCGGTCCTATTATCTTCACCGCCCTTTTAGAACAATGATTCGCGACGTGTTTGGAGGCGGTGGGTGACTTTTTGGTTGGTTGGGTTTTATGGGGCAGGGCCCATATTGGCCAAGCCACGCCAGACACAAGACTGACAACGTCAAGTAATGGACATACACAAAAGGAAAGTTTCTACTGCCTGAGGAGAGAGGAATAAAAAAGTAGCGTTATAGTGCCAGGATAAGTATCGGGAACAGAATCTGTGCCACCTAGGCAGGTAGGTTGTTGAATTTAAGTAGCGATGGAGCAACACAGCGAGCTTTTGATGACGGTGCTATCAGGTTAAAGTAGTTTCTTAGAAAAGGTATCTTAAAAGATAAAAAATGTTAACTTTGGGAAGACGAATTGAAAGTTCAAAATTTAAATCTATTCATTTGACACTTTATCAAGTTTCATTTTTGTTTTAAAACTTGTTAATGGGAGTTGAAACAAACTTCCAAATGACGTATCATTTGAAGAGCTTGAGATGTACAATCCAAATATCTAATCAAGTTCTAACATCCCTTAACCCTCCAAGTTGTTTCAACGAGATATCTCGTCCATCAAGATTTGACCAGTTTTGCTAATGACGAGTTATCTCATCATTGAGATATTGCCTACTTTTCAATGATGACCAGATAAAGATGTGCTCAGTTTTTTCTAATGACGTGATATCTCGTCCATCAAGATCTGGCCAATTTTGTTAATGACCTCTTCGAGATAAGAACCAGAAGGGTGAAGTACCTAAATTTGGGTTAATCCTTTGTGGTATGGTATTTTAATTAACGTCGCACTGGAGCAAGACAACGAGCTATTGGCGACGGTTCGGGATCAAACACTAAGGGAAAGATCCGAGGTCAATACCACGTAATTTAGAACCACGGTCAGATGACGAGGTAACACCTGAACTGGCACCCCACTCTCCAAACTTCCACACCATGCTAACGTGAGGACATTTGAGGCCACAACAGATTTAACATACACCAGCCCCCTTTGTACACGATGGTCTTTGGTTGGATTCGAACGCGCAACCTTCCGGTTGCGAATCCGTTATTCGTCCAACCGCGCTACCACGGTCTCGTTAATCCTTTGTGAAATGCATTACATTGTGCATCATTTGAAAACTTTTAAAGCAAATGCATGTTCTACGAGATAAACGATGAGTTAGGTTTTATGGCGCAAGGGCTATATTTCGCCAAGCTGCTCCAAACAATGTCATGTACTGAACAAGCGCACAAGAAACGTTTTACTGACACGGAACTATCATCAGATAGTTCAACCAGTCTTGTATTTGTTAGAATTCATCAGACTCCTTAATTATTCAAAAGAAATTCATCTCTGACTGTTCTAATTAGTTTTAGTTGCTTTCTAGAAGATATTCAAAATTTTGTTGCTTTGTTGTAATACTTAGCATATTCAAAAATTGTGTTTGGTAGCTCTCAATGCTTCCAAGTATTTTCTAAAGTATTATTGAATGCATTGAAATGTGAATCCAATTTCATTTTCTATGCTCTGTAAAAGAGAAAATAATTCAGTGGAAAAACCGTTGATTTTATTTCTGGATAATTTTAATCAAAGGAATGCAGACTTAGGTTCAAATTCTATAATAACGTCTAACTTAATTTTTTTTAATTTTCTGTTTCATATTGATGTGCAATGCCATATAGAATGAAAACAATTCATAGCGTAAAACCCAAATAATAAGTTATTAAAGATGTATTTAAGTTTTATTATTTAAGGCTTACTGAAATAACCATTACGAATAAGTAAAGTAAAAAAACAACCAAATTTGATACCGTTTACTTCTGCCTGAAGAAACTCACATCATGTGACAACTTTTGCTTAAGGAATTGCTTGAAAAGAGCCTTTGTATATATTACAGAAACGAATTTTTGCTGCGTTATTTCCAGACACAAGGAAACAATCGATAACAATCAAAGTCAGTTGCAAGCGTTCGAATTGGAACCAGACTGATTGATAGTTACTGAAACTTATGGGCAAACAGAAAACACCAATTCCAAACTCTGAAAAAAAACATGGTAAAAAGTTAAGGGTTACATTTTTATTATTGCTGTTATTATTATTATTAGTATTGTTTTTATTGTTATTATTGTTATTGCTATTATTGTTAGTGTTATTATTGTAACTATTGTTATTTTTATTAGTAGTAGTTTTATTAGATATTGGTATTAGTGATGTTATTGTTATTGTTATTAGTAGTAATGTTATTAGATATTGGTATTAGTGCTGTTATTAACAATATATATATATATTAACTATATATATATATATATATATATATTATTACTATTATTGTTATTGTTATTGTAGTAGTTGTAATGTTATTATTAGTAGTAGTATTGCTATTATTATTATTGTTAGTAGTAGCAGTATTGGCTATTAATATTGTTGCAATTATTATTATTGTTGTTATTGTTATTATTGTCATTACAAAATTATCCTTAGTACTGTCAGTCATCACAATAAATTAAGTGAACAAATAATTAGATACATACATTTTGTGTCTATAAGTTTCGATAAACGTAATTTTTTTATCTAATGTTGCTTTAATGAATAATTTATTGAATGAATTATTCATCGGTATTAGTTTCTAGGATACAAATTCAATTAAGTATAGTGCAATACCGGAAAACATGAACTCGGTTGATATCGCTATCATTGCTAGCTTCCGAACATTCCTTTGTTATTCAGATTAATTGATGATTTATATACTATCATCTAGAACATTAGTGGGCTCTAGGATTCCTTAGAAGTTGGTGCTTAAAGTAAATCTAGTAGAACGCATTTATACATAATTTGCTGAATCCAAGAGATGGTTTCTTTTGTCTTCTCACATGTGATTGAATTTATTGAACTCCATTTCAATATGGTACATAAAATCCTCAGATGGGGTTGATTTAATTAGAGCAAAAATTCTTAAAATTTTCATCTATGACAAACTTATATAAAAGTTGCTTTGAACTTAGAATTGATGGTGTGTTTGTACTAGATATGGAATCAATACAATATATCAATACATTATACAATATCAATATCATACTTAAGTTGGAATTTTCGTTTCTATTGCATTTGATCTGTATTAGCTAATGAAACGATGAGTGTTTAACTCGGACAATAACTTAGAATCAATACACTACGTTGTACTGAAGGTGGAATTTTCGTTTTTATTGCATTTGATCTGTGTTGACCTAATGGAAAGATTGTGTGTTTAACTCTTACAATAACTAGCTCTTAAAATCAATACACTACTTTATACTAAAGTTGAAATTTTCGTTTCTATTGGATGTATACATGTATGGATCGTATCCATGTAAACCTAATGGAACGATGGTATGATATTATACTTATTGGTAAATAATTATATGCACATTTTTATGAATTGAATCGTATTTTTTAGCAGGTATCTACATGTGGAAGTTATGGCATAACCCTCAGAAGGTTAATTACTGTTCATTATTTACAAACTATAAAGAATATAAATTGACTTTTTCCACCCAAAATCCATTCAAGTTGTATTTATATAACTCGATGGGGCAAAATGCAGCTTAAAATTCAATCTCCGTGACATAATTTTATTTGAAAATCGCCAAACTCGAATGAAAAACAACTTGTTTACCTAAAAGCTTTTTGGGGGATGGAATTTCAAACGAGTCTAAATAGCAATCCACCCATTTTGCTTTTATGTAGCTCGTATTGGTAAATAATTATGTGCGAACTTTTATCTTTGTCTCCTTATGAATCGAATCGGATTCATTAGGACTTATCTGCATGTAGGAATTATTGCATGACCTTCAGTAGATTAGTTATTGTTATTTATTTGCAAACTATTAAAAATGTAAATTTACTTTTTTCACCTAAAATCCGTACAAGTTGTATTTATATATAATACAATGGTATATTGCAGTTTAGAATATATCTTCATCATAATCGTATTTGAAAATGTCTAGACTCGCACGGAAAACAACTTGTTTCCTAAAAGCTTTTTTGGAGTGGAACATAATTCCCAAAACAGTCTAGATAGCACTCAGCTCATTTTAGTTTCTTGTAGTTCGTATTGGTAAATAATTATCTGGTCTCTTTTTTATGAATCGAATCGGATTCATTAGGACTTATCTACATGTGTAAATTATGGCATGACCTTCAAATGGTTAGTTACTGTTATTTATTTGCAAACTATTAGGAATATAATTTTACTCTATTTTCACCTAAAATCCTTACAAGTTGTATTTATATATAACACAATTGGTGTATTGTAGTTTGGAATGCAATCTTCGTCATAATTGTATTTGAAAATGACTAAACTCTCACGAAAAACAACTTGTTTCCTAAAAGATTTTTGGGGTGGAACAAAATCTAGGGTTCTAGATAGCCTCCCCCCATTTTAGTTTCTTGTAGCTCGTATTGGTAAATAATTATCTGCGCATTTTTATCAATCGAATCGTATTCATTAGCATATATCTGTATGTGGAAATTACGGCATGACCCTCAGAAGGTTAATTACTGTTACTTATTTACAAACTATAAAGAATATAAATTTACTTTTTTCACATCCAAAATCCATACAAGTTGTATTTATATGTAACTCGATGGGGTAAAATGTAGCTTAGAATACAATCTCCGTGACATAATTTTATTTCAAAATTGCTAAACTCGCATAAAAACAGCTTGTTTTCCCAAAAGCTTTTTTTGGAGTGGGACATAAATCCGAAACGGGTCTAGATGACACGCCGCTCATTTTGCTTTCTTGTAGCTAGTATTGGTAAATAATTATCTGCGCATTTTTATGAATCGAATCGGATTCATTAGGCCGTATCTGCATGTGGAAATTATCGATCATTTTTCCTCGGTATACACACCTCTCTCGTGAAGGCATTAAAGTAATCTATACAACTTAGGGAGGGGATTTGCGAGTGGAATTTGTTTTTTAAACTCCCTTGTTTCCCGATAGCAAAAAATTAAACAAAGCATCGCCACTGACGCCTTCGTGCATTTTCTTGGACGGGATAAAACGTAAAAGTTAAGTCCCCTATTGTTACGCTTATCAATTTCGTGCAGGCGGTTGCTGCAGTGAATATTGCCAGAGGAATTAGTGTACTACTAACAAATGGGCTTACGACAAAAAGGTGCATTTGTTATTGGGTTGTAATTCACTACTTAAGGGATAATATGTGGATGGAGTTTATGCTGTTTTATTAAGTGATTGTAATAATGTTTTTATGTGCTCTAACCGAATGAAATAAAAAAAGCAAACTGTTGGTAGTTGAATTAACGTGGCACTGGAGCATCACGACGGAATATTGGCGACGGTCCGAGGATAACACCTCGTAATTTTGATCCACGGGATCACGAGGTCACCTCGTAATTTTGATCCACGAGGTCAACACCTGAGCTGGAACCGCACTTTCTCAACTTCCACACCATTCCAACGTGAGGACATTTGAGGCCACGACAGAGTTAATGTGCCCAGCCCCCACGTACACGTCGGTCTTTAGTTGGATCGAGTTTCGCAACTCTCCTGTTACTATTCCACGACACTACCAATTGGGCTACTTTTAAACGATTACACACAGATTAAGTAAACGATTCCACACACAGTTAGAACTATATAAGTTGTTTTTATATGTGTAACAAAATCAGAGTTACGTATCATTTTACTTATATTCGCGAATTTTGAAAGCACGCCTATATTTTACTTATATCCATCTATTGATTGAGTTTCCAGGCACACACTGACTATTAATTCAAATCACTGAAGAATCCCTAGATTTGCAGATGATGCACCACCTTTCAGGTGATTTTGCTTCGCACGTACTTTTCTGTTGCTAGCACGAGCAGCTCGCACACCTGGTCCCCTAATCGTAATTCATATTTTTAATGTCATTATTATAGTATGTCTCGATAAATCAGCTTTTATTAGGTTACCCCTCCAAGTGGTTTCGAAGAGATATCTCGTCCATCAAGATCTGACCAATTCTCCTAATGACGAGATATCTCGTCATCAAGAGATTGTCAATTTTTCTTGATGACGATATCAAGATGTGGTCAGTTTTGCTAATGTACCTCGTCGAAGCAACCACCAGGAGGGTGGATTATTAACTACAAGGTGCATGACAGCTTAGTAGATTTATGTGGTGGCACTTTGTCCGGTTGAAAGAGGTCAAACCCATCAGAATGATTACATCATGAATGTGTAGCTCGTCAGATAGGATGCACGCATAGCATTCACCTGTCCGAGACGTTTGTAGACGTACCAGATGTCCCATTGAATGCCAGCTATTCAAATCCCGTTCCATTATGGAGCCACCACTAACCTGTACAGTCCTCTGTTGACATGCGGGATCCTTGGCTTCATGGGGTTTTCTCCACACACGGGTCCTTCCACCTGCCTAAAACTGTTGGAAGATCAAGCTAGTCGTTCCCAGTCATCAAGTGTTCAGTGGCGGTGTTCCTGATCCCTGGTGAGGCGCATAGCCGTGTGACGAGTGTTCATCAAGGGTACCCGGTGTCTTATAGCCGATATCTTCAAGGGAACGTTGCAGTCTCTCACTTTGATATTTGCTATTGGCCCCGCATTGAATTATATTGTTATTTGAGGCAGTGTTGCACGCCTATCGCTTGAAACGCTTCTTGCCAGGCAATGTTGGTCACGTTCACCCAGAGTCATTTTACGACCACACTGCTATCAAAAGTTACAGGTCTAGCCAGAATTTTTGAAGTCACGATATACCCTTGAAATGGTAGCACATGAAAATTCAAGCTTCTCTACCTCCGAAATGCCATAACCCATCTCACGAGCTCCAACCGCGTTAAAAATCGCTTCAATCATGATAACTCTCCATTCTCACGGCAGAAATAGATCTCGATACTTCCACAGATGTCTAAAGTTTTATATATACACCATTGACGGACGCAACCAACAAAATGCATAGGAGGCGTTACTATGTATTTTGTATAGGCTCGTCTGTACCTGCTTTTGGAAATTCAGTTTAAAGCTTATGCAATATTCATGTCTCTTTAAGTGAAACATATATTATGGGCTTGGAGCAGAAACTCCTTAACTGTCAAAAAAAAAATTTTTACAATACAGTCGCTTAAATACAAACTATTAGTTTTATGATTGAACAAAATTAGAAGCATTTTGGTAGAATCTCCTACTTTTTCAAACAGATTACAATATGACACCACGCTTTTATTCATCAGAAAATAAGCATTACAAAATATGTAATTCCGATAAATGCTAGTTAATGAATTCCTGCTTTAACCCTACAAGTGGTTTGGACGAGACACCTTGTTAAGCAAGGTCTGACAAATTTTGCTAATGGTGAGATATCTCGCCATCAAGATACTGACGAATTTTTTTATTATGATCTGATACGTTTCTTCTAATGACGAGATATCTCGTCCAACAAGATCGGGTTAGTTTTTCTAATTAAGGAATACCTCATAAAGCAACCACTAGGAGAGTTAAATTGATAATAGTAAACCCATATCCAAAAGTTAAGCATAATTCGTAAAATGCGAAAAAGTCGGAGTAAATATGAATACAGTGGTTCAAAGTCACTTGTGTAGAATCGTGTGACGAAGGTAAAACATTGTGCATATGCAAAACAGTTCAGTCGAAGTCGACATGCGCAAACCACCGTCGCACGTCGGAACGAGTATAAAACGGCCTCGAGCGGCATGGGCAGTTTAGACAGAAATTTCACAATTGCTGAGGTACGGAGCGTTGTTAACAATTAATTAGGACAAAAGATGTCACAAAGATGCCAACTGGACATATTTGTGAAGGGACGAATTATTGGAATGCTGGAATCGGGTCGATCACAAACCGAAGCGTCTCGAATTCTGAATGTGCTTCAGTGTGTGATCTCCAGACTGGCAGAGGTTTCAAACCACTGGAGAAATTACCCGATGACCAGTACCAGGTCTGCCAAGGGTAACAACCGCTCCCGAAGACCGATATTTGGCGATAACTGCGCGACGTCAGAGGAACCGTTCTGCCAAACAACTGGGTTCAGCCCTGACAGCCGCCACAGGAGTCATAGTTTCGAGACAAACTGTTTACAGGAGACTCAGACACGTTGATCTCTATGCCAGATGACCAGCAGTTTACATCCCCCTGACGTCTGCACAGAAACGCGAGCGTTTACAGTGGAGTTTGGAACATCGGCAGTGGAGTCGACAACAGAGGGGCAATGTCATGTTCAGTGACGAGTCCAGATTGAGTCTAAACTGGTTCTTGTCGTACCACGATCTGGAGAGAACGTGGTACGGCGCAGTCATCATGCTGGACGGTCGCACAGACCTCCACATCTTTGACACGGGGTCTGTTACCGGTCAAACATACAGAGACGAATTCCCTGAGTCTATCATTCGCTTGTTTCGAGGTGCTGTCGGTCCTGGTTTCATATTCAAGGATGATAACTCGCCTCCTCACCGTGCAGCCCTGGTCGACCCCTTCCTTCAAAGTGAAGATATCCACTGCATGCAGTGGTCTGCCAAGTCTCCTGATCTGAATTCTATAGAGCATGTGTGGGATATGATCGGGAGACATTGCAGCCATCATCCGCCACCCACCAAGCTCCGTTACGAATTTGAAAAATGCTCTCCTTGAGGCTTGGAGCTCTTTGAGCGCATAACTCATCCATACCCTCATCGAAAATATGGGAAACCGTTGTGCAGCATGCATGGCTACCAGAGGTTCTCACGCACCGTATTAAACTTCAGCATCACATAGTTTTAATCATTCTGTTTCACTAAAGTTGGCACTCGTATTGTGAACATTTTTCCTTCAACCCTTTTCTTTGGATAATAAAAGTCCTTATTATCTTTGTTTTGCATTGTTTTCTTCTATAACCCTATTACACCCGCACACCGCGTTTCCTTGCATTTCGATGTAGATTTTCTGAAATATTCACATAAACAGCAATTATGCTCAACTTTTGGACATGAGTGTATTTAAAAACTTTGGCTTTCCAAAATTGATAAACATAAAATTTTGTGGTTTTCAGTGGAGAAAGTATGTCATTGATTCTTGCGTAGATGTTTCTATTTCTTCCTGACAAAGCAAAACGTTGCTTTAAGTTGTATGTATATACTAGAAATCATGAAAATCGACCAGAGTATCGCTATTTTATTTGTTAATTCAGAATATATTTCAACTCCTTATCTTTCAAACGATACCTACCTGTAAACATTTGAAAATTTTTCAATTCACAAGGGTTTTCGTTAGGTACTGTAAACCATGTACAAACATGCTATCAAAACTTTAAACTCAATTTCTGAAGAACTGTGTTTTTGTTATACGATACTTTGTTCAAACAGTGATAATTCAACAGTGAAATACTCTATTATAATTACTTTTATATATCATTATAATCTATATAATACAGTGGATGTTTTGATCCTCAGTTAGTTAAGAAATTAATTTTTAGTTGATTTTTAAATGATAAAATTCCTTAAAAAAATCTTGACACTTAAAACCTATTCTCTCTAGCAACTTGATTGAGATTCGAAACATGGAGAATAATATTAGAAATAATTTCCAACGGAATTATCTTTTTGAAAAAATTTGAATTTGAGATACCATTCAAAAAACATGCTAATTAGTTAATTGTTCTAAATTAAATAGTTAATGATTAGCTTAATCTGAATTTTTCACACTGAAATGCGTTTAAGCACAAATCAATGACCTATTGTAAAAAAATGGATTTTTAAAGTCAAAATTTGAAAAAAAATCTAGTATATACCGTACACTTAATTCTTTGATTTATTTTATAACTCTTATGTTGAGTAAAAACAATTACGACCAAATACATCATACTCAAACTTAACGTATAAACATTTAGACGGATGATCCGTGTTTTAACAAGTATTACTATTAAATTGTCTTTTGGTTCAGTATTTGGAATGAAAATTAGGCTCTGCAGTGAATGTAGTGGAAGTAGTGATTTTTTCTCTTAGCACAACCTGTATTCTGCTTAGTAAATTATATCTTTGGCTAGACTACGGCTTCTTAGTTTAGATAAAACATACAGGGGATATTGTCTTCTAATACTCTTACGATAACAAAACGTGTAAACCGCTTATCACTGCTTAGCAACTGTTGTAAACTATTATAACTAGCAACTAAACGTATTTCCATTGTTGTGTAGTTTAAATACAAAACTCGATATATGTGAATAGTATTCGATATTAACTGAACAATATTTCATTTCATTTGCTTTTAAATGGATTTCATAGTTCATATCAACAAAGGTAATAACTTATAAAACTAAGGTATTAGTTTTCGTATTTCACACTGTTTCGCAATTATGAAAGGGATTCGTAGCTTAAGAAAACACACCAGACGGAAAATGGAGATTTTATTTCCGCTACCCAAATGCCCGCATAGGCTTACTTTAAAATGTAGCTTATCCTCGTTTTGGTGACGTTTGGCGTTTAACCCTTCAAGTGGTTTCGACGAGATATCTCGTCCATCGCGATCTGACCAATTTTGCTAATGACGAGACATCTCGTCCATCTAGACATGGTTAGTTTCGACCTAATCTAATGAATGATGAGATGCTATTGGCGAGATAACCACCAGAGGGTTAATCTAACTGGCATTGAGTAATCAACTGTCGTATATCAATTCGGAATTCATGCTTAAGAATTCTTATAAGCGACCAGCTGAAATCGTATTCGAAAAGCAAGTCAAGTGACGTCACGTTCGGAATACGTGCAGGAAACACGTTTCATCGCAGAAACACTATCGCCACCTAAACCTCGCTTGACGGGAAAATAGCCTCTCAACTTTTTGGTTACCATTCACTACTGAAAATTCATTAGTTTCTTTATGTTAGGTCATTCAAATTATGGAGATAATTTTAATAATTCAAAGGGTGATATTAGGGCACGGTAGCCCGGTTGGAAGAGTAACAGACTAGCAACTGGAGGTTTGCGAGTTCGAATCCAACCAGAGACCGTCGTGTACAAAGGGGGCTGGTGCACGTTAAATCTGTCGTGACCTCAAATGTCCTCACGATGGCGTGGTGTGGAAATTTGAGGAGTGGGGACAGCGAAGGTGTGACCTCTCATCTGACCGTGGTTCAAAATTACGTGTTGTCGATCTCGGATAGGGGGTTGATCCAGGACCGTCACCAATAGCCCGATGTGTTGCTCCAGTGCGACGTTGATTAAAATACCTACCTACTAATCAAAGGATGATGCTGTTTAACAAAAATATTTAATTATACGAAACTTGTCTTTGGTAGTACAGCAAATAGTGAGTTTGTTGACACTGGAAAGGTGTGATCGCAACTACAAATAAAAGCTGAAAATTTCTGAGATATTCGTTTAATGAATGCAAGCACAAATTGCAAATCGCTTTGTTTATTTTGTATATTTTATTAGTAGATAGACTTTGGTCTGTTACATTATGTAACGGGGTTTTGATTTGTTAGAGATGATACAGTAAATATAAACAGTGCAAATATTAGATATTTACCCATGCTCAAATAATAGAGGAAGCTGCATGTTGTGACATTGGTGATACATTAAATATTATAATTGTCAACGATTTTCATTTATTTCTTAATGTTTAGTCCACACAAATTCTGGTTACTAATGATGGTTTTGAATCTATTCCTCAAATATTCATGTAAAATGTGTCGAACTATTTTACGCCAAATATATCATGCACAAAGAAGTTTTCAAAATATCGTGCACAAGATACTTGCTGAGAGAAAGAATTCAAAAATTAAATAGAAAATAGATGACTTTATACAAAGTGCAGTAATAAGATTTTTAATTACCTTAATTAAAATTATTTTTCTCTTTTAACAAGAATAAATGTCAAGTATTCAGTAGAATCAAATATCACAGTTAATTTTATTATTAGAAATAATCTCGTAGAAGATGAAACGAACACTGAGGCCCATTATCTTCATTAATTCGTCATTGTAAACTCTTGTGTTTTGTAGTAAACAGCGATCCAAACGTGCATCGCGAAAGGGTATAAAGCCAATCACATCCCATACAATCGTTAATTAGAACCGAATACAATCCCGAAACACGCAACACTAAAAAACGGCAAAAGAATTCGTACGTAATACAATCTATTACTTAGTGTTTAATTCAGCGTAAGGTCGTTTTAATTGAATAGAAGCCTTAGTTTAAAAACATTCAACGCAACCGAGACCATTTACTTCAAACTGTAACCTGATCTATTTCTTTATAAGAAAATCCTTTTGCTTCGGAGTTTGTCAGTTGGAAGAATGTTGCTCGCTAATGATTAAGGTAATGTCGCGCATTTCTTTCGGATGGCAAAGAATATCATATTTAGAGTTTCATAAATTTCCTCGTAGCTAGAAAAAACTTCAACATGAGTTGGATCGATTTTCGAACCGCTGAAGCGAACTGTAGCACGCTTCTGAATGCGTTGCATACTTTAGAGCGAGGATTTTAGGGTAGGTATTAATTAACGTCGCACTGGGGCAGCACAAAGGGCTATTGGCGACGTCCGGGATCAAACCCAGGGAAAGATCCGAGGACGACATCACGTAATTTTGAACCACGGTCAGATGACGAGGGCAACAAAGGAGCCAGAACCCCACTCTCCAAATTTCCACACCATGCCAACATGAGGACATTTGAGACCAGGACGTATTTAACGTGCACCAGCCCCCTTCGTGCACGACGTTTTTTGGTTGGATTCGAACTCGCAACCCTCCAGTTGCTCATATGTTACTCTTTTAACCTTGGCTACCGTGGCCCCAAGGATATTAGGCAAGTTGAATTTTGTTTTTAAAGGACCATTCTATAGGCGGGATTTTACTTTGCTAATGGAGGAATGGTGCGAAATACAATATCAAAACCAAATTCATGATTTGGAATAGATTTTTTTATTCGGATAGAATCATTCTAATAAAGGAAGGTGATTCAGTTGGAAGAGTAAAGTATTAGCAAACGGAGGGTTGAGAGTTCGAATCTCGATCCAATCAAAGACCGTCATGTACGCGGAGGCTGGTACACGTTAAAACTGGCGTGGTGTGGAAGTTTGTAGAGTGGGGTTCCCTTCCAGATTGATCTCGGAGCAGTGCGAAGTTAGTTCAACTACCTATCTTTTGCTTAGGAGTTTGTTAGTTCGAAGAAAGAATGTCGTAGCTCGTTACTGATTAAGGTAATGGTAGATTTCTTTCCGATGGGAAATAATGTCATATTTAGAATTTAATAAATTTCCAGGTAGATAAAAGAATTTTAATACGAGTATTGTTTGATCAATTTCCAAACCGATGAAGCTGAATTGTAGCAAGCTCTTGAATGTGTTAATTGCTTTAGAGAGAGGATTTTAGGCAATTCTGTTTTTTAAAGGACAATTCTATAGGCCCACTTTAATTTTTATAATGGAAGAATGTTTGGAAAAGCAATATCGAAATCAAGTTCATAATTCAAAACAGACTTTTCATTCTGATAGGATCCTCCGAATATCGTGGCCTAAAATGTCCTCACATTGGAGTGGTGTGGAAGTTTAGAGAGTGGGGTGCCAGTTCAAGCGTTGACCTCGTGATCTGATCGTGGTTCGAAATGACGAGATGTTGTCTTCGAACTTTCCCTTCGAGATTGATCCATGAACGTCGTCAATAGCCCGTTGTGTTGCTTCTGTGCGACGTCAATTGCCTACTTACTTACCTACCTTCGAATAAAAGGACAACTGAAAAAATATGTGTTAACGTTAGTCAATTTATTTTTTACCCTTTTAAATGTCACTTTTACTGTTTTGTTACTCTGCTTTGTATGGTTTTTCCATTTTTATTACTATTATAATTTATTATTTTTATTACTATTATAATTTATTATTTTTATTACTATTATAATTTATTATTTTTATTACTATTATAATTTATTATTTTTATTTCCATTAAAGAGAGCAGATTAAAAAGAAAGTTTTGAAGTAGAATGCATCGTTACGTTGCATTACTGGGTTCCTCTGTAAAAATCCAAGTGTCCCCAAAAGTTGTACACAGACTTCGTTGAATAATTTGAAAGTTATAAAATATATAATAGCTGAGTTGAAGAGAGGAATGTCCAAAGAGTCGACCGAAATGGCGTTCAAGGTCAGTTGACGTAAAAGGGAGCATTTTAGTGGTGAAATAGAGCCTCGGTAAAATGAGCATAACTCAGGACCGCGACGAGATCGCACGGTACCGTGAGTCGTCATTCTACGCGGAGATTTATCGATATCAGTAATATTTGTGAGAAAACTGGATGCGTGTGCGAAAAATTGTGAAATAGTTGAAAACTTCGTGAAAATTACCGAAATGTCTCAATGCATCTTAATTTAAAGAAGGTTCGAGCCTACTGCAAATGCAAACAGAAAGACAAAATGAGGCGTCCATCACATGCCACACAGGAGCTACTTCTGCTCATACCACGGGGCCATCGACAACAAGACTCTTCTCAGCCTTCAATAAGGTAAGAAGGAAGTTGAATTAACGTCGCACTGAACACAACGGTCGATTGGCCACGGTCCGGGATCAATCCTGAAGACAACACATTGTAATTTTGAACCACGGTCAGGTGACGAGGCAACACTTGAGCTGGACCCCACTCTACAGACTTCAACACCACACCAACGTGAGAACATATGATGTCAACATGGATTTAACGTACACCAGCCCTCACTTATACGACAGTCTTTGGTTAGATCGAGTTTCGAACTCGCGACCCTCTGGTTGCTAATCCTTAACTCTTCGAACCGGGCCCCCCGAGTATAAATAAGTCATTCTCTCAAAACACATCCCTCTGCACAAGATTTCTGTAAACAGCCAAAAAATTAAGTAAATCTCTCTAAACCTAAACTGCACATTCACTCATTTCTATTACCCACCAACAGCCAGGCAATGAACTCTACACCTAAAAGACCTATAGCCGTGGCTCTCCGTCGATTTTTAGTCAGGGATGAAAATTCAAGTTCAGCTCTAACGTACAGTCAAGAACTGATAAAAAATCACGCTAGCTGAATGTTTAGCTGAAAATAGCACCAATAACTTTGGAAACATTGAGTTCAGCGTATGTTGATGTGACAAGAGAAGAGAGATATTTTCGTCAAAGTGAAATCAAGGTTGATCAAAATGTCATAAAATGCAGAACCTCGATTATCTGAGCTCTGATTAACTTAATGTCCCTGTTATCCGAACCGAATTCGATACCGAGTTTTTTAAACTATACTTCGAGGCACGGGAGTGCACTTTGTCCAAATAGGCGAGAAAGTGCTGGGAAACAAGACTTTTTCAAAAGAATTTAAAAGGTAAGAAAACTCACGCTCAAATTTATTGTAAAATCATCACAATAAATGCATACTGACACAAATCCTAGTACAGATTATTTTTAATCCTTGCTTTATGAATCCTTCTGCAACAGTAGTAATACAGTAATATTTTCTGTATTTCGTATTGGCCGTTTTGTGTTATCCTAAGTGGCATCAGTTGAACACAACCAAACATGTACGAAGGGAAGTGGTGCACATTAAATCTGTCGTGTCCTCAAATGTCCTCACGTTGGCGTGGTGTAGAAGTTTGGAGAGTGGGGTGCCAGCTCAGGTGTGATCTCATCATCTTGCCTTTTTTAAAAACTACCTGATGTTGTCCTCGTATCTTTCCCTTCGACTTTGATTCCGAACCGTCGCCAATAGCCCATTGTGTTGGCCCAGTGTGACGTTAATTAGAATACCTTCCTACCTTTAAAAATTTAAAAAGGAGACGACTTTTTTCCGAACCCGTATTATGCTCCAGAAATCACACCAGTAAGTATTAATAATGAAGTTTTGCAAGAGTAATTATAATTGTATAATTAGAAAATTTAAACATAATTTTAGATTGTTAGATTAAATGCTCATTTGAAATAAGAATAAATAAAATTCCAGAACAATCCTTTCTCTTAATTAAATGTTGTACTCACCGTTTCACTTGAATTGAAAAATACAAAATCGGAATATATGTGTGAACAAAAACTATGTTTAAATATATTCCTATAGTCATTCGTTAATGACCTAGGAATTAATGTGTTTCCCAGTGATGACTTCATATTCCCATTTAGTCGCAATCAACTTTCTTTACCAAGCAGAAATACCATAGCATATAACAAACAAGTATTACTTACCCCTTATGCAAAACCATTTCAATTTATTCTTCAATTGCTTTTACCCTTTCATGCACTGCAATGATTAATCACCTAGACAGCATTTCTATGCAAGGTTATGATTAGTTTTTGAAAGAAATTTCCCTCGTCTTAGTCCTGAGCTCTTAAAAAACTCTTTTATTGCGAAACATATATTCAATCGTGGAACATCATTTGATATTGTTATGCCTTTCCCTGTCACCACATGTAAAGCATTGATTAGATATTTAACGGAATGCTTAGGTTCAACTCAAATATCTATACTCACACAAAGATTTACTAATGAAGTTTCGTTGCTTTTCTTTCCACAGCAAAGAGCAGATATGTCTGCCATTAGTATCTAATGAATGTCTAAAGAGACAATAATTCCGCTGTTGTATCCTTGCGTTATATAATTGAGTATTTTTTATTTACTTTAACTGTAAGAATAGGGATGTTCGATCTCAGCAACGCAATGGATTTGGTTGCATAAATTCTGTTATCGTTATTTTTACAAAAAGTAAGTTAGAGAAGTAAAGAAATTTGGAACAAAGCTTAATAAATAGCAGAAATACTTTCAATTTCATACCAATTAAAAGCTATGAATAAATAACAGTCAGAGCATATTTTAATTATTACCGTAAATTGTGTGTAGTTTCTTAATTCAAAATTTACAATGAATTAAAATGTTAAAAAAATATTTTCAAACTTTATAATTAAATAAATAATCAATAAAAAATCAAATGCCATTTTCAAGTTAAATTGGCTTAAGATGGCAGTCCTACAAGCATCACTTCACTCGCAAAAACGTTTCGGATCACATTTCATGCATAGTGAAACTCTGTTGAGATGCATATGTCCTTGGAGGAGTCGATTCTACTAATGTAGTAAGCTCGACAGAAGAAAGGACTGCCATACTAAAAATCACGTGAAGCGATCACCATGCGTGATTATGTTTCACCATGCTCGATTTTTATGCATATCACGGGAGAAGGCGTTGAATCATGTAGTTCGGAACGAGGCTATTCTTACATTAGGGGACTGGATTCACTGAAGCAACACAACGGGCTATTGGCAACGGTCCAGGATTGATTCTGAAGATACGAGGACATCACTTGGTAATTTTAAACCACGATCAGATGACGAGGTCAACACCTGAGCTGGTACCCCACTCCCCAAACTTCCACACTACACCAATGTCAAGACATTTGAGGCCATGACAGATTTAGCCAGTACAAGCCCCTCCCCCACACACGACGGTCTTTTGGTTGAATCAGGTTTCGAACTCACAACCTTCCGGTCGATAATCCATGATTCTACCAACTGGGATACCTCGGTCCAAGTTGTGGAAGGGATTTGCTACCACCAGTCCCCTAATTTTACGAAGACTCGTTCAAAACCACGTGACTTGACTTCCTTCTCCCGAGAGCCGCTCTATACTAATTGGTGAAACAAATAAAGATCAATCGTGGAAACGTAATCTTTAAGTTTAATCTGCCCCTATTTTAAAGAATAAACTCGTTCAGAACCACGTGATTCAGCTATCTTCTCCCGAGACTATACGAATTGGAAAAACAAATAAAGAAGCCAATCGTGGAAACGCATTGTTTACTTGTCCCCTAAATTAACCCCCCTGATGGATGTCTTGACAAGGTATCTCGTCATTAGCTAAACCATTAGTATGTCTTGAACCACGAGATATCTCGTCACTAGAAGAAACTGACCAGGTGTTTACCTCGTCATCATCAAAATTACAAAAAATCAGCAATATCTTGATGACGATATATCTCGTCATTAGCAAAATTTATCAGATCTTGATGGACGAGATAACTCGTCGAAACCACTTGGAGGGTTAACACATAGACTCGTTCAAACCAAAGGACTCAAATGCCAACTCAGCGTGGCCAGACTACATTTATTTTTTGTGGTGTGACTATATGGCACCTTTGTGTAGCTGAAGTCTCTGACCTTCTATGAAAAGATGTATTTGTGAGACTTTTATAAGGAAGCAAAAGCTGAATTGAGCCTCCACTCTCCAAAGAACTAAATGGAGCGTGGATATAATATTAGTTCAGATAACTTTTTATCTACAGTGTTGCTGGTGGTTTTATTAACTTGGGATCAGAGCTCAAACCGTTAGAAAGTGTCAAACCCACAATAACGAAATATTTACGACCTACAGTGTCGTAAATTTCACATCAAATACACAAAAAGGAAAGCTTTTAGAGCTTAATAAAATCTGTATGGATAGATTTTAATTTTAAGCCTTTTTGGAAATGAAAAAATATTACAAATGTGAGCATAAAGTAACGAATTTTTGTTTTCAAAATTTTATCGAAATAATTCGTTACTATAATAAAGTTTCATTAAATTTTGAGGAATTATGAAAGGGGAGATCCTAAGTTGGTGGCGAATTAAATATTAGAATAGCCAATTAACCTTTTTATCATATCATAAACTTAAATTTAAACCTCCAAGTGGTTTCAACGAGATGTCTTGTCCATAACGATCTGACCAATTTTGCTAACGACCAGATATCTCATCAAGATATTACCAACTTTTTGATGATGCCGTGATCAAGATCTGGACAGTTTTCTTCTAGTGACGTGATATTTCGTCCATTAAGATCTGGTCAATTTTCTCATGACGAGATATATCGTCCATCGAGATATTGCCGATTTTTTAATAATGACGAGATCAAGAAATGGTCAGTTTTCTTCTAATGATGAGATCGAGATCTGATCAGTTTTTTCAAGACGAGATATCTGGACCATCAAAATATTCTCTACCTTTTGATGATAATGAGATTAAGATGTCAGTTTTCTTCTCATGACGAGATATCTAGTCTATCAAAATATTGTCGACTTTGTGATGACGACGAGATCAAGACCTGGTAAGTTTTCTTCTATGGACGAGACATAACGTTCATCAAGATATTGCCGACTTTTTAATTACGAGATGAAAATCTGGTCAGTTGTTTTTAATGGCGTGATATGTTGTCCATCAAGATCTGGTCAGTTTTGCTAATGACGAGATATCCAGTCAAGACATCCACCAGGAGAGTTAAGTCATCTTGAAGGTGATAAAAATGAATTTGCAAGCTGTTCATTTTAAAGTATGTACACCAATTGAAAAATTTCTACAGGGCATCAGAGTCGAATATAAAAACGCTGCTTTATCAAGAATCCTATTAGAGTAAGGAGTGTCTCTTCATATGAGTTTCTTCAGAAGAATTACTCTGGATTGACAGAATTGAAAAGTTAAGTTTCGCAATAAATAAAATCGTAGTACGGGGGGGGGGGGTGGCAGGTCCGGCCACTAAACATAAAAGGCGTCTGTGGTTAAAGTAGGAACTACAATCTATCTGTAAACCATCGAAGGTAGGTACTTAATTAACGTCGCACTGGAGCAACACAACGGGCCATTGACGACGGTCCGGGATCAGTCTCAAGGGTAAGATCCGAGCCCAATACCACGTAATTTTGAACCACGGTCAGATGAGGAGGTCACACCTGAGCTGTCACCCAACTCTCCAAACTTCCACACCACGCCAACGTGAGGACATTTGAGGCCACTACAGATTTAAAGTACACCAGCTCCCTTTGCACATGACGGTCTTTGGTTGGATTCAAACTCGCAACCCTCCAGTTGCTAATCAGTTACTCTTCCAACCGGGCTACCGCGGCTCAAAAGCGCTCGAATGAATCCTAAAGAATAGTTTCACCACTAGGGTGCTTAGAATTTCAGTAGTAGAGTTTCCCTCACAAAAGTAGGGCATACAGGAAATGATGTGCTTTGCCCCACTCACAACGTATCCCATTACAAAAGAAACAGTCCATGGCATGCACTTGCCCCATCCCTGTGGGGAAATTGTGATCCAATGAAATAGCATAGGAAAGCATTATTTTTAAATTACATCAATGGGTAAGCTTTTAAACAATTAAGAGAGTGCAAACGTAATAGATAAGGGTCTGGAAGTGTGTGGTAAAAATATAAAAATTTTAAGTTAGTGGAACTGAGTAATTGGTTTCATATGACTTTAGAAGTTTTGGTTTCAAACTTGCCCCATCACACCCTACATAAATAATTATTCTTACTTCTAAAACTTGTGTTCTAAAATTAATAATTATAGACGAATTTGTAGTATATCTTTTTATAATTTAAATGGCTTGGGGTAGGTAGGTATTTAATTAACGTCGCACGGGAGAAGCACAACGGGCACATATTGGTGACGGTCCGTGATCAGACCCAAAGGGAAAGATCGAGGACAACTCCATGTAATTTTGAACCACGGTCAGATGACGAGGTCACACCTGAGCTGGCACCCCACTTAAAGGTTCAGCATGCAATTGAAATACTATTAACCCTCAAACAAATGCATAAAATTGTTATACGATATTTGAGTAATGCTAATTAAGAATTAAAGCATATCTTAATGATTTAATACTCAGTACCCAAGCTTAAAATAGTAATGTGATACTGAAAGTAATAATATATTTTCTTAGATTACAGCCATGGGTTATTTGTTCCATACCTTTCATGCTCAATTAATTTAATAGTTAATTCTATAGATAAGTGTAAAATCGGAAAATAAGTCTTATGAAAAAAGTAAAAACTGAGTAAGATTTTGAAGCTTGTACCGAAATCGATAAGGAGTTTATTTTATCCCACAAATAAAGTCATCTAACTAATGGTATTATGAAACAGCAAGATTTTTTTATGGAAAATATTACAAAAATCCTTAAAGAGGTATTATTTCAAAGTAATTACTTGAAAATCTGTTTTCTCTTCTCTTTACAAGAATTTTTTTTCAATAGATAGAGAATTCTTGTCAAAAATTAATACAAAACCTAGATGACAAGTGTTAAACTTTTGTCTAAATTAAACAAATGACTTTATTTTTACTGTCTAAATAAGTATTCCTTTAAATAAATATTGTAAAATATCAGGATTTTTGATGGCGAAAAATTATAACAAATCCCTTAAGTCTTATTTCAAATAACAGAACATTTTTTCCTCTGCAAGAGAATTTTTCTGTTAAAGAAAATTTACCACTTTAAAGTTTTAACAAAAACAAGAAGATTATTTCGTGTAATGAATTGCAAACAAAAACTTTAAGCATTTATTTCATGTCGAACGCTAATCGAAATGATAAATCTGCAAAATAACGAATATAAATCAATTTTTAATAGCGCACCTTAATCTGAAAAGATTATGCTAGCTCATGACAAAAAGGAAAAACAGTTTTAAGACAAATTCCTGATCTTAATTAAAAAGTATAATCGGAAAGACAAACATTTTTTATCTCTTTTTCATTTTATGAATTTTAAAATGTACGTGTTTTATATTTTGAAAATGCACTTTATTCCATTTGGTTGTAAATTCAAATAATCAAGTACCATGTAATAAAGAACAAACACACAAGAGATTTCAATCCGAAAAAAAACATGACACATATTCATCTCCCTTTTATTTAGCGAAATTTTAAATGATGCTCGCTTTATACATTGAAAATTCACTTTATATTATTAGGTTGTAAATTCAAATAATCGGGTACCGTGTAATAAGGAACACACAAGAGTGTTTAATCCGAAAAAAGACAAAACGTAATAATCTTCCTATTATTTAACGAAATTTTAAAAGTTGAGCTATTTATATTTTGAAAATGCACTTTATGTCATTAGGTTATAAATTCTAATAATCAGGTACTTTGTAATAAGGAACACACAAGAGTATGCTCATTCGAAAAAGACAAAACATATTTTTTCCCTATAATTTAAAGAAATTTTAAAAGATGCGCGCGTCATATTTTCAAAATGCACTTTGTCATTTGGTTGTAAATTCAAATAACAAAGAATCGTGTAATAAAGAACACGCGAGAGTCTTTAATCCGAAAAAAGACATGAAACATATTTATCTCCCTTTTATTTAACATTTTAAAAGGGACTTTCTTTATATTTCAAAAATACACTTTATGTCATTAGGTTGTAAATTCAAATAATCAGGTACCGTATAATGAAGAACACACAAGACAAACTAACATTAAAGGGGTAAATAAAAAAGAAGTAAATCCCTATCTCCAAAACCACAATGATTCAGTTTCTAAACATTCGACTTCTTCATTGTTTAACTTTCTCTTCATGAAGTAAAAGGCAGAAACGACATTTAAATAGCGATCTTTAGGAATGTCAACGAAAGAACGGGAGGAGCTTTTATTAGTTTAGTGTAATTTCAAATACGTTCGAAAACGTTCCAGAAAATCGAATTGAAGCTTCTTCTATCCACAAATGACCCTGTGTGTGCGTAAGAAATTTTATTCTTGCAGGAAAAATCTCCCCAGATGTACTCTACATTTAAAAGATACTTTGCTTTTAGGGACTGTCTTTTAATAAGCCTTACTCATTCGAAGCCCGACTATTCACTTTCTGATAATTCTCTGTTTGAAATACGGCGAATCACCAATTAGAAAATAAATGAGACATCATTTAGTCAGTCGAATGATCTGTCTCAATGAAATAGTTATTGTTCTGATTTCGGTTGTTTGTACTGAGATTAGACATTTATGAATTGTAATTAAGTGAATGTCTCCAATAAAACACTGAAGGGTTTAAATTTGATTAAATTGTGCATAAAATGTTTGTTTAATTATATTTAGGAGTATACAGGTATTAATAAATGGAAGAGTGTAAGTATGGAAAAATAGACATTATTTGGGGTCAATCAAATGAGCTGTCACAATTAAAAGTAGTTGTTCTGATTTCGGTTGCTTGTACTGAAATTAGACATTTATGAAATTGTTTAAAAACGACTGCTTAAGAAATTGTACTGAAAAAGATTGTTTTATGGAATTGTAGATAGGGGGTGGACATCCCGCAGTTAAACAGTGAAGTTTTAAATTTTATTAAATTGCACATAAAATGTTTAATTATATTCAAGTGTATACAGCATTAATAAATGGTAGAGTATATAAGTATGTTCTAATCAAATAAAAAATATGCTATCATAATATAAATTTCTAATTTTTTTAAACTGGCCCTTATGAAATCCAATCTCTTTTTATAGCGAAACTTCATGCTAGTATATACAGTAGGATATTATATTCATAATGAAAGTTATTTGTCACCTGTAGTAAAATTAACGCGCATCGAAGTTTTAAAAATCCTTATACTTAAAGATCAAAATACTTTTTAAATTACATAAAAAAGTATATGTATTTCAGAGAAAATAAAAACTTGTCATTTAACCCTCCTAGTGGTTTATCTTTGTGTCGAAAACTGCCCTAATGTGACCAGGCTCTGGTGCAAAAACCTGTTCCAAACTGTCAGCAGTTCTGTGCAAGGGACAATTTGTTTTTCCTTCTTGGATCTTCATTCTCCTTTTGAGTAATAGAGCAGTTTTGTTTCGACGAGATATCTAGTCCTCAAAAAAACTGACCAGATCTTGGACGAGATATCTCGTCGAAACACTTAATCTCGTCGAGTTAATCAATAGAATAGCTAAACAATGCTAAAAAAAGACAAAAATAATCGGGAGAAATTGTGTTAACTAGCATGCAATTGTTAATTCCCCAATGGGAAACAATAGAAACTTCTTTATATATAAACCTCAGAGGGGCTTATACGTATATATCCGTTCAGCAACCTACAGTCTTCCCTTCATGACTTCTAGCCAGCTTTGATCAATAGAATATTTCCTAGGATGCTTTCATCCAATAGATGTGTTTATTTAATTATTATGCGTGTAATTCGGGAAAAAACAAAAGTACTACACTATTCGAAAATTTTATGACTCTCAGAGGGTTAAATATGAAGTCATCTCAAATGTATTTACAATATTGTAATACTGAATGGGTACTAAAATGCATAGAGCATATATGAACATGCAGGATAAATATGTATGTATACATGTTTCTAAGTATTTATATATCTCAAGAGTGCCTCTAAAAACGAAATTTAGAAGTAAAAATTTTTTCAAAAGCCACCATATATAACTTCACTCCTGTGCAAAACGTCATCTATTAAAAGTCCCTTTTTGCACTTTTTCAAAATGTTTCATTGTTATCACTGATCTTATTTCCTTGCTCCGTTTTTCTTTAACCAGCTTAATGACAATTCCCGAGAGATTTAGAAAATCCCTTAATCCTATTTAAGTATCTTTCCAGCCATTAGATGTTTGAAGGATGATCAATAAGTAGAAACGGCAGTCGTGTGCCCTCTGGTCACACTGAGGAGAATAATTTCAATTGCACTTTAAGTGCTCAATTGATCGCATCCTGGGAAATGAAAATAGAATTTCAACTCGCTTGTGGACTATGGAATGGAATTTCTTCTCTTCACTTTCCTATTTCCTTTGTGCTAGAGTTGGTTGGTTTCGGGTTTTATGGAGTAAGGCCATATTGGGCCAAGCTGCCCCAAACACAGAATAGATAACAAGTAAGGCACATGATTTTTGGCTGGTTGGTTTTACAGCGCAAGGGCCATATTTGGCCTTGCTGCGCCAAACATAGGACAATGTCAAATAATACACATGATGATTGGTTGGGTTTTGTGGAGCAAGGGCCACATAAAACCCAAACAAGGGGGGAGTTTGGTCGTATTCGGCCAAACTTCTCCAAACACAAGACAGACAACGGCAAAAAATACACATTATGGTTAGTTGGTTTTGGTTTATGTGGCACAAGGGCCACATTTGTCCATGCTGCTGCAAATATAAGAAAGTCAGGGTCAAGTAATAGACACACACACAAAGAAATTTTACTAACTCAGAAGAAATACTACACCAAGGAAGGAATCGAACCTGCGCCGCTTACAACTCGTAGGTTGCTAGCGCAGTGGGAAAACCCACTGAATCACGACAGCCTCAGAACTACACATGAAAGAGGGAAAGAGGGGATAGGTGGAGAAAAAGTGCAATGTGCTAAAGATCTAAAGTAATTATATTCCTGGTATTTTAATGTTGGCAGAATCCTTTTGGATTTTAAATTTGATAAAAGTGTATGTGAGTTTTGTTTCCAAATGTTACAAACTATGAACTGAGGAGCTCGATGTTTCGTATATTAAATACCATTAAAGTCGTTTTGTGTTTATTAATTGTATTACTAGAATAACATAAATAATTTCACAAATCTTTGTGATTTTTCCATTGTTTTAAAATTTCGTTCAATGCTAGAGCTCATGCATATGTCATTTTTATTTCGGATACTTTAACTCAACCCTTTTAGATTTAATATTTGTATTTATTTATTAAAATTTGTGGATTTTGTATTGATCGAAACAACGAAATAAGGATATCGACTTTTCATGCACACAGTAATTAGATATCGTTTTCAATGTTCCTTATACATCAAACTTCTACTCAATAAAATGGAATGATTACCCCGATCTCCATCTGACGCAAATGCTTTAAATCTTGAATATGCCTTCATATCATATTTATAACGTTAGATTTTTAAATGAAATCAACTTCAGTGTGTCGCTCTGCTAATAACGGTATTGAATACTAAGAAAGGGTTTTCTAGTTAGCGAATTGCAGGGCATTAATGCCTTGGTACCCTCTTTCGAAATTTTGGGAGGTTTTTACGTTATTAAAATGGCCAGATCAGCATGTCGCTTATACTAAAGTGTAACGCTCAGCATCACATTCAGTGGTAAATTAAATTAGTTTTTAGAATTAGATATATTTTCTTCCCTCTCTCTGATAGTTTGTTTTTGTTTACACTGAAAACACACACCTGTCATACACATATTTAAAGCCCTCAGAGGCACATCTCTTTTAGGTGTGTACGGGTTTCATGGACTCTAGGTACTCTAGGGGTCTTTTATTTCTTTAGTAAACATGGGGATCGCCCTCTCGGGATACTCAAGCAATCTTTTCTGCTGTCATCCCCTGCTCTGCTACCCTATCCCTCTTTTTATTTCCCCTTTCACGACACGTTTTACTTGAGGTTGTCTTGTGTTTGGCGCAGCTTGGCCAAATACGGCCTTTGAACCATAGAACCTCCAAACATCTAACGGATAGCGGTAGCCCAGTTGGAGTTCAAAACACGGTCTTGCCGAAGCCCGTCGTGTACACGAGGGCTGGTGCACTTTAAATCTGTAGTGACCTCAAATGTCCTCACGTTGACGGAGAGTGGAAGTTTGGAAAGTGCGGTGCCAGCTCGGGTGTTGTTCTCGTCATCTGACCGTGGTTCAAAATTACGAGCTGTCCTTGAATCTTTCCCTTCGGGATGGATCCCGGATCGTCGTCAATAGCCCTTTGTGCTGCTCCAGTGCGACGTTAATTAACTACCAACCAACCAACCAGTCAACCAAACATCTAACAAACCTTATATTTAAAATATGTATGCTTTATTTCGCTCTACACTCAAATCAACAAAATATCAAGAGTACTTAAAATTTAAAAAATTATTTTTGTTTTTTAAAAGAAACTAGCATTTATATCAAAGGTAAAATTGCTAGTGAATGAAGAACCGTGATCCTTTTGCGAAATTGACTAGCATGCATTAACAGCTTTGCACATAAGTTGGCATAGTCTGAAATTTGATGTAGTAAACTGATGATTTAATTTAGAAAACTTCTAATTATTTTTATTTTATTTTACGAACAGTATATGCAGATTAAGCATATACTGTTGGCTTCTCCAATTAGGTTTCCAGCAGATGACGAATATATATATATATACCTTAATAAATTTTTCCGAGAAATCAGATCAAATGTGTAAATGTGGAGTGAGTGAACCCGCTTAATTTGTCAAGGGGAGTAAAGCAAGAGTCACTTTTAAAAGATGTTTTGAGTTTTTGTACTTGATGGAATAGATGTTCACCATTAAAGAGGGTGCACATCTTTAATGGTTAACAACTTTAAGGGTGAACATCTATTCCAAAAAGTACAAGAGATACCACAAGGTACCTCCTTCTCCAGCATTCTAGCTAATCTCTACTTCCACTCTTTTAAAAGATCGCACACATCTAAATTTCCTAGCTCTTATCGTTACATAGAGATGATTTAATCATTTGTAACTCACCAGAGTTCACTGACTTTTGGAAAAATATTTATCCCACTGAACTCATCCTCAATAAAACAAATAGCTTACTTTTATCCACTAACTTCCTTGACATTCATATTGATGTCAGTTCAAAATCAGCGCCCGATATTTATGACAAAAGAAATTATTTTCAATTTAACATTAACAAACTTGTTCACTGGTACTCTCTTTCTGGGAATATCTCTCAGTATCTACAGGAACTTAATTTATAATCAAATCCATAGAATTCCTCATATCTGCAGGGATCAGATTACTATTGATAATCAGCTCAAAAATCTTAAAACTACCCTCTTAAATAACTATTTTCCCAATAGTTTTCTTAAAAAGTTTTCCAATAATCTCTCCTAACCTCTTTCAACCTCATTTAAAAATAGTTTTTTATTTTTCTCTTTCTTTCTTGTCTCACCGCTAGATGGTGCCATACTTCATTTTCATAATTGCTTTTTTCACCTATTGCTCTCTTTAATTCCATCAAATTCGTCACTGCCACGTTTATAATTTCTTGTTACAAATTACCTTTTCCCCTCCTTCACATGAACAAATATACTTTCTATTTTCGAGCTATTCTTTTGCTCTTTTTAATCTGCTATTCTTGATAGGACGGATCTGGCAGTGAATAGTTCTCCGGGATAGTTTGGCGTGGGTGGCCGCATTTCAAAAAGGTAGGGCTGTATTTCTGTTGGCTGTTATTCTTTTGGCTGTTTTATTGATCTTTTCCTTTCAAATCTTGATAATGTTTTATTTTTATGAATTTTTCTCTCTGGTAGTACTTTGAGTTTTCGGGGGTAACTTGTGTTAATCTCTTTGGCTAAAGTATAGAAGTACAGAAAAAAATCAAAGCATCTCTTAAAAGTGACTCCTGCTTTACTCCCCTTGATGAAGTAAGCGGGCTCACTCCCTCCACATTTACACATTTGATATGGTTTCTCGGAAAAAATCCACTTTTAAGGTAGCTTTACTTATTATATATAGATATAGATATATAGATACATATATATATATATATATATATATGTATATGTATGTATACATATGTATATATATACACATATGTATATACATAGATTCTTTTCTATTATATATCGTGGAGACATATTCTATGTATGTCATATCAACTTGTATATCTCAAATACAAGTTGTATACATATCATGTATCCCAAATGCATATTCCAGAGAAAATTAACCCAAGTAGTGCAAAAAAGCACAGCAGAAGCTTTTCTGCCCTATGTCCACTAGCTGTCATTAAAGAGAGAATCTAACCTAAACTCTCAGTTATCACTCACATAACTTCCGAAACAGAAACTTTTAAGAAAAGACCGTAAACGTCTGTTAGACACGTGTTTTAACAGGTAACGGTTTCAATATTCTACGAATCAAGAGAAGAAACTTTATTAACGCAATGCAAAATAAATCCCTTCCATTCAAAACTGAGATTGTGCAATAATTTGAAAAACTACTCAGAAAATGGCAATAAAGTCAATAAAGAGCAGAAAATGGAACACGTAAAACACTTCCCCTTTTCTTCCATGTTCTATACAGATTTGAACAGCTGCATGAGATACGAGATAGGTACTAGAAAATATGAAACTTTCTAGTGACTGGGATTCTGTGGAAGAATGTATTGTATTTTCTAGTCACAATACGAAAAGTGAAGGGCACAATACCGATGCAGGTAATAATAGTAGGAAAGAAAGCATCTAAAGCTGTGATCGATACTGTTGCGACTCATAGTTGCAACGATTCAAGTCCAGAAAACATATTCTAAGCTTATAGTTCCATGAAAATAGAGATTTATACGATTTTAAATGAGGAGTTATATGAAAAAATTACATTGCTTTAAGGATAACTTAGAGTATGTATGCGAAAGATATTCAATATGGATATATATTAGAGTGTGCATATAAATTTCTCAATAAATCTTCATTATTACTACTACTATAGACATTTATCTCTCCCTTCCTGCTTAATAAATATTTTTTTTATATCTCCACTATAGGCACTGATATTTTTGGCTTTCTTTTGACCTGCAATTATTTCATATTCTTTTGAAACTTTAAATGTTTAATATCTTAGCAAATTAAAATCTTATGATCCTTATTTATCTTAACCCTCCAAGTGGTTTCGACGTTAAATATCTTCCATCAAGATCTGAACAATTTTGCTACGAGATATTTCGTCATAAAAAATGCCTATTGCATTCCGAATAATGAAGATATTGCCGTTTTTTGATTATGACGAGATCAAGGGTCAGTTTTTCTAATGACAAAATATCTCGTCCATCAAGATCTGGTGAATTTTGCTAATTACGAGATACCTCGTCGAGATAACCACCAGGATGGTAAATAAATTAAAATTTCACATTCATACAAATTTCTATTGTTCTAGTAAGTTGTTTTATGTATTTATTCTAGACTTGTAATTTTCTCCGTTATCTATCAATTTATTTACGTCAAAATATGCAACATCTTTATATTTTCTTTGATATTTTTTAAAGCTTAAAGGGTGGAGTTAAGATTTTTTTCATGTTCTTCGAAAGTACCATGTGTGTGGGCAATGTATATTCGTAAACAATCGATATATATATATATTACAAATATTTATTTAGAGTCCAGAAAAATATAAATATGTTGGTATTAAGATAATAAGGATAATACAAACAAAATTTGTAAACAAAAAATGTCTTCCAAAGTCTAGAAATTAAGGAAGCGTACAATTTTTAAAATATTAATATTATAAAAAACTGTACTTATCTGACAAATCCTAGAATATTTACGCAACTATAGTAAATAAGAGTAATGTGAACATTTTTTTCCGTCTCACTGAAATTAAACTCTATACAAAAAGATGTCTTACAGACTAATGTGTTTTCAAGTTTATAAGTAGAATTTAATCATCTGTTCGGGTAAAAAATTACTAAACTAAGGAATATTAAATTTACTATAGAGAAAAACTGCTAGAAGGAAAGATTTAACTTTTGCATTACTGTATAAGAAGTACAGAATCGATTTAAATAAAAAAATATGATGATTGATGTTCATGATTTTTTAACATCAATTTAATATTTAATTATTACAAGTTACAATATTACAACTCAAAAACAGGATTTTACGTAGATTTTGTTTTGGTTCTTTAATGGTAACAATAAGAAAAATTTCAGAAGATTATATCGAAAGATATAAAAGTCTAGGGAGCTGATTTAATATTAAATGCTACAAATTTTTCATACTCATAATCTAGAAATACCTGCACTACATGACTTTCAATCTGGTATTAAAAGCTAAATTTTGAAAAACATTCGAAATTTGATGGCAAAATTGGGAATTTTATTTACAGTTATTCGCCGTTCAATATGGAGACGACTCCTTAGGAAAATTTTAAGTTTGTGGCTTCACACTTTTTACTCCCAATTGAATGGCAAGTTTGAATTTGCTTTTCTGCGAATGATGCAAAGGGCGGTTCAATTTTTTCACCTCATCTGTGCACGTACAGTATAATACAATCACAATACACTATCAAATGTTGACGTTCTAGCCCTTAACCCTCCAAGTGGTTTCAACGAGATATCTCGTCTATCAAGATCTGAACAATTCTGCTAATGACAAGATATCTCGTCGCAACAATAAGCTTACTGAATTCCAAATGAAGATATTGCCGTTTTTTAATGATGTCAAGATCAAGATCGGGACAGTTTTATCTAATGACGAGATATCTCGTCCATCAAGATCTGGCCAGTTTTGCTAATGACGAGATACCTAGTAGAGGCAACCAATAGGAAGGTTAAAACAATCAAGAACACTTACAAAAATTTGTAGAAACGGATATGACAGAGGCGTGCAATGCGTTGTTAAAAGTTAAATATCAATTTATTCATTCTTTTGCAAATTATGTAAAAATGTGCAGTAAAATTACTACCGCATTGAATAAAAAGCGGCGCACTCAGATCTAATTGGATTGAGGTCTACAACCTCTTACAATAGAGAATTATGTTTATCATAAAGCATGTATATCCTAAGTAAAATTAAAGTGAAGCAAACTCTGACATCACTTGGAAATGTATTTGATTCTAATATATTTGATGATTGAAACGAGCACCATCCATCGCCAAATTCATTCTATGGCGAAAACCGAAAGAAAACTAAGTAGACATTCCTCAAGTCTAGAACAATGTTGTCTAGAATGGCAGTATATGTCCCATTGATTCACTAATATGCCTCAAAGGACACTCATCAATGAATATGAATCCATCATGAAGGTCGTGCGGGAATTCCTAATGACACATATGCATTTATCACACATAGAATCTTGGACTTAGAACTATATACCTTGTTTCTGCCATCTGTTCGATACTGATAATGATTTCAATACATAATTTCAGATTCACTTGTCTAAAGGGACTAAGACACAGCTCAAAGGGTCTCTGGATAGCGGGGAAATTATGCTATAATTTCGCCTTTCGATGATATGTGGCTATAATCACATTTAACCGTCCTGGATTTTAATTCATTTGAATTCCATTCAGTGGTTAGTGTCGTTATCATTTTATCCTAAGTCATTAGCATATGTATTGCGCTTAAAACTTAATTAATAATGTTAATCACCCTATTAAGTATTATTTGAACGGAATTCGAGGGGATGTAGACACGGATTTATCTTTCATCTCGTGACAGACAATATTTTATGTATTGTCTTGTCATGCTTTTGTCTGTTGCGTGTGTCAGAAAATACCGAAATTGCGATGCGGAAATTAGAGGATATGAGCACAATAAACTTTACCGCAGAAGTCTATTCAAAATATAGGTATGTAACGTGTTACCTGTCCATAGTTTAAATATAATCTTTGCATTTAAACTATCTTTGCTGATAATATTTGGTTATTTTTAATAATTTTAACCCTCCAAGTGGTTTGGACGAAATATCTCGTCCGTCAATATCTGACCAATTTTACTAAATGACGATATGTCTCGTCATCAAGATATTGACGATTTTTGATCATGGCGAGATCAAGATCTAGTCAAATTTTTTCCAATAACGAGATTTCTCGTCCATCAAAATCTAGTCAGTTTTGCTAATGACGAGATACCTCGTCGAGACAACCACCAGGAGGGTTAAAAATCCTCATTAAGAGCAGCATCCAGCCTCCACTCATAATCTCATCGGGTTTTATTTGGAATCGCTCCCTACAATACTAATCGATACAAATAGGAATTGTCTGTTTGTATTAAATGTTTTATCTGCATTCCGGCGTAGTCAAATAGTGGTTTCTTTTCTTTGTGTTGTCTTTACTTCGCTCTGCACTGGCAACGTGAATTCCGGTTCGTGTAGACTGGCCAACATACGGCATCCCCTTCGGGGTCTCCCTAATCACATCAACGCCGTTGCTTCCTTGAGACTGCAACTCCGATGGCCAGGAATACGGAAAAAGTTCACTGTCTGAGAGAGAGAACATCGCTCAATCTCTCGACCCCCACTGTGCAGTTGGATGCAAAAGTTTCAGGGGACCAATTAAGTTATAGAACCCCTTCCGGTTAACTCCTCAGATCAATGCACGAGTCTTCAATAAATGCTAACGTCCAAATACACGCATTTGTACGTAGGTAGGTATTTTAATTAACGTCGCACTGAAGTAACACAACAGGCTATTGGCGATGATCCGGGATCAAACCCGAAGGGAAAAATCAGAGGACACCACATAATTTTCAACCGCGGTCAGATGACGAGCATTTGTACGCATTATCGTGTGTATGTGTGTCTGTTCGTGTGTGCATATATATGCATGTGTCTGTATGCCCGTGTGGGCGTGCATGTCTGTACGTGTGTGCACGTGTATGTAAGTGCGTGCTTATGCGGATGCATGTATGCATGTATGTGCGTTTGTATGTGTACGTGCGAATGTATGCGTGTGTGTGCACGTGTGTATACGAGCGGAAGTCCGTGTTTGCTCGTGAATGTGCGCATGCGAATGTGCGGTTAATAAGGAAAACAGTATGCAGGTACACCACCTTAATTAATCCGATTCGCTTCATGAAAATCCACAGATAATTATTTACCAATATGTGTGTGTATTTGCTTGTGATATGTGTAGTTAAGGAGAAAAGTATGCAGACACACCTTAATTAATCCGATTCGCTTCATGAAAATCCACAGATAATTATTTACCAATATGTGTGTGTATTTGCTTGTGATATGTGTAGTTAAGGAGAAAAGTATGCAGACACATCCTAATGAATCCGGTTCGATTCATTAAAATGCAGACAATTATTTACCTATATACATGTGTGTGAACGTGTAAGTATGAGTGTGTGTGTCTGCTTATGCACTTGCGTGGCTAAAGGGAAATGTATGCAAACACATCCTAATAAATCCGATTCGATTCATATAAATGCACAAATATTTTTGTTTACACTAAGTGCTACCAGAAACCAAAATCAGTGGAACGCAAACGAGATCTTTTCGAATTTATATTCTATTCCGGAAGTTTTTCGTTTTAATGCTTCAGACAAGGCCTCGGTCTTTTATTAAACCAATGCATGGGCTTTCAATACGTATTAACGACCGAAGACACGTATTTGTAGCGCAATTATAAAATTAATTAATCTTATTTTAATGACTTCCTGTATAGCTTAAAGACAGTGAATTCCAGCGATAATCGGGAAAATAAAAAATACTTGTGGTTGGAAACGAAAAACACACAATGATAAAAACAATTGAATGAGTATGACGTGCAGCTTCATCCTTTGTAGAACTTTCACCATAAAATCCAACTAACCTACACCAACAAATGAATGTTATTTATAGTTTTAACACCGTTTTTCATCTACAAAGTCCATTAAGTACCATTTCGCAATGTTTTGGCAATGACTAAAACTTTCCAAATATTAAGTCCATTTTAGTGATCCAATTATCAATTAAACAACTAAATGCATATTTATCTCAAAACTATCCCTTTAGAGTTAATTTTTTCCTTGTAACTCCACTGAAGTAATTGGTCACCAACAAATATCCATTTCCACCAACCTGCCATTGTTCTATTCCAAGCCCAATTCCAATTTACATCGAAAAAGACACATGAAACGAATTACTATCAATCCGGCAGAAGTCCCGCAGTCGCAATAATAATACATTTAAAGCAGTATGTAAGAAGCAAGCTTTGAAGAAAAGATAATTGTTACATCAGTCAGACTCCGAAGGTAACACAGGACTCTGGAATGGAAATATGCTATCGAAACGTCAAGTCTACTGAGGAAAATAAATTGCTAGCCCATCAGACATTTTCAGAGAAACCATGTAAAATCAAAAAGCAACGAGCTCGGTATGCCTAAATGACAAATAACTAGGCTGCAGGTGTACCAGACCTCTTTGGCACCCAACAGTTCGTAATACTTTTTCAGACTAAAATGTACCCAAAATGTACGTTGATATTAGTGAATATATTTTCAGTAAAACAGAACTAAATCTACATTGACCTCAAAACTATCTCTTTGGGGTTAGTGTGTTGTAAACCCACTAAATTGATCACCAACAAATATCCCTTTTCAAGAACCATGGTTCTATTCCCATCCCAATCCTCAACTTACGTCAAGAAAGGATACATGAAACGAATAATAATCGATCCGGCAGAAGTCCCGCCGTCGTAATAATAATACATTTAAAGCACTATTTAAGAAACCAAGCTTTAAAGAAACGATAATTTTTACATCCGTCAGACTCCGAAGTGAAGTAACATACGACCCTGGAAACGGAACATGCTTTCGAAACGTCAAGTCTTGTGAGGAAAAGAAATTACTCGCCCATCAGAAATCTTGCGAGGAAACGGGTAAAATCAAAAAGCAACGAGCTCGGTGTGTCTAAATGACAAATAGCTCGGCTGCAGGTGTACCAGACCTCTTTGGCACCCAAGGGATAGTTCCCACCACACATTTGTCCCGATGACTGATGGGAGTTCGACAACTCTCAGAGGACATTCCTGAGAGGAGGGGCTCGCCATAACCTATGCTAGATGAATGTTTCATTCCGGAAGAAGACTACCAAAATAAAAGAAACCATATTGCCCGCGGCAATCCTCTAACAATGTTGGCTAAACTGCTCAGCGAGCAATATATTCCAGTCTGCACTGGGAAGAATGGAAAGCAGCGGGCAGAAAAAAAGATCAATTGATATTTTTTTCCTTCTCGTGTTATTGATTAAAATGTCGAAATGAAAGATTCCACTGGTTTAGTCTTCTTTGTGGTTCCATATCTTGTTATGGCGCTTCAGGGTAGCGAGGGTTGCGATGAAAAATGTGACCACCTTGAGTGACTTTCCGAAAAGCGGAACAAGAGCGAACCGCCTCTAAAGCAGCTTATAAAGATGATTCGCAAACTTTTAAAAAATATCTCCCCTGCCAAATTTAGAGGTTCGGAGAGGAGCAGTGTCAGCTTTCGTGGTCTATGGAGCTTTTACGACCTTTTAAACTCTTATCCTCTGGAGCTGAAAATTGAAGACTCCAGTTGTAAGGATAAATTTCGTTGTGAGGTACCATCAAAGCAAGGAAAAGATTTTAAGTGTTTATGAGGGGGAAAGTTTTGCTTTCATAATTTTGATGAGGAGATTCTTACCGTTTTCCCATTACGGAGTCTTCGCATAAATTCATTATTTTACACATGCTATCTATCATGTTCACATATTCATCTATAAATAGTATCTGGGTAATAAAAATATGTATTCCTTCATAAAGACCAATACAATGTATAAACTACAATAAAATAATGTCTACAATATTCAGAGGTATCCTTTTTACAGGAATTGTGAATATGGGCAACCAACACGTGAGACAATTCAGTTGGTATTGATTCTGCAAATTAAAAATAAGTACAAGGCTTAAATATATTTACGCGATTTAAATATTTTCTTTATTAATGAATGCGCATCACCCCGCTTTAATTTAGATAAAAATGAATGATTTCTTATTTAATATTATTTTATTTATATTCAATGTATTGTAACTTTGTATTCTTAAATATTTACTATTCTTTAGTGAAATTAATTAAATGTTTTATATAAAATCAGACTCAATGAGAAGAAAAATTGTAGATTGGTTTGCCACTCAATACTTACGTTTGATTATACTGTAGTAAATGTTTTACTAAATTTCTAAATTTTTAATGTTAAACAATTTCTTATTAAATATAAATTTATTTATGACCAATTCCATAAATTATAACTTTGTGTTCTTAAATATGTATTATTCATTAGTTAAATTAATCGAATAGTGTATACAAAATTTTACTCAATAAGACAAAATAAATTTGTAAAGTGATTTGCCACTCTATACAGTTATGTTTAACTACACTGAAGTAAATGTTTTACTAAATTTGTAGGTTGAAACATGGTTTAGGGAACATTGAAGGTTGAAACTAGTTGGTTTGAAACATTTAACTATCTATTTACTTCTTAAGTATGAAGTATATGGTGTATATGTTATTATAGGCAAAAAAATGTTCCCGATCCCAGAGATGTAAAATATTAAAATGTCTTTTCGTGCACATTAATATGAAATATTTGCAAGCCTGAAAAATTCGTGCAAGCTAATTTTTAACTTGAAAGTTGTCAGTAAAATTGTACAGGAGAGTATATGGGTCTTAAAACTTCTTTGTGATGAAGTTTATGTTGTGAGAATATACTTACAGTTTAACCTTCTGAGGGTCCATCTATTCGTACTGCAGTCTTCCATGCATGACTTCTTAATTGTTTACCTTCTTGACCAATACAACTTTTCCTAGGATTCTTCAGTCGATATATGTGTTTATTTAGTCCTAAAATGTGTTGATGAGAAAAAGCAAAATACTGCAATACTCGGAAATCTCGTGACGCGTAGAGGGTTAGGTATATATTTTAAAGAGATTCTAATGAGTACAGCTACTTTTACCTAGATAGTCAAAAATTAATTAACTTATAAATTTAAGTAAAATTAGTTTGAATTGCGACTAAGTAATATGATTTTCATTTTACTTTATTAAAATATTCAAAAAAGGAAAAACATACTTTACTATAAAATGGATTATCCCCTTCAACGTTGGTATATAATTTTCTTTGTTCGCACTGTGTTGGTTTTCCAAACGCTTAACACTCTGTTCTGCACTGGCCAGCCTCTGGTGCAAAAGACTTCCAACCTGTCACCAGTTCTGGGCAAGGGACAATTTGTTTCTCCTACTTGAATCTTCATTCCCTTGGAGAAATAGGGCAGTTTTGCCACGACGAGATATCTCTTCATTACCAAAATTGGCCAGATTCTGGACGAGATATCTCGTCGAAACACTTGGAGGGTTAATAACATTATAGACATATATTTGTAATTTATACAAGATTTTTTTTGCAGCCCTTAACTATAAGCCAATCCAAGCCTTGTTTCGGATTGATGATAAACAAAACAATTGCATTTCATACAAAATACATATTTTGAAATCTGCAACATAGATAATCGCTTTTTTAATCCAACGTTATGAAAAATTTTATTTCAAATAATATTACATTATCTGTTTTAAATTAACAATGAAATATCCATCCCGCTACATTTCCAAATCAATTATTCCATTAACCCTCCTGGTGGTTGCCTCGACGATGTATCTCGTTAGTATCAAAACTGACCAGATCTTGATGGACGAGATATCTCGTCATTAGCAAAATTTGTCAGATCTCGATGAACGAGCTATCTCGTCAAAAACCATTTGGAGGGTTAAATACTGCGTGACCTTTAATGTCTTCCAACCACGCGAGATTTACAATTAATAAAGTATTTTTTGAAACTCAATAATCAAGACAGAACTTATCTAAAAACACTTATAAATATTAAAAGAAACAAAAGAAATTTTTACTGCTCAATCAATCACTAAAATCATTACTTCTATAATAAAGAAGAAATCAGGGTGAATCTAAGCAACAAAAACTGCAAGAGAAAACATATGACCATAGGATTAGATAAAGGCGTAAAAAGGATCTATAAACGAAAATTATTGCTTCACGAAGTCATTCCGGCTGTTAAGACATAAGAGAATAATACTAGTAAAGTTAATGTACAGTAAATATACATTTGACTTTATTATGTAACAATGGTTTCTTATTCATTCATACTCAATTAATCGTTTAGGTTATGAGTTTGCGTATGATACATTTGTTATGAATCAGAAAAAACACATTTTTACCCTAGTTTATCAGTTCACATTAATGGACGAATACTAGAAATTAGGTTAGAAAAAAATAGTTCATTAGTTTCTGGCCACTTTGAAGATGAAGGTAATAACATTTATTCAATCTATCTGCTTATGCTGTAAGAACTGAAATTGGTAATGTTTAAATTCACTTTTTATAAAAGTCATTAACTATATCATGGGACTAGTGAAGTTAATGAACAGTAAATATACATTTGACATTATTAGGTTGCAATGACTTTCTGCTAATTCACACTCAATTAGTCGTTTAGGTTATGTGTTGCCATTTGTTATGTATCAGAAAAAAACACATTTCTATATTAGTTTGCTAATAAACATTAATGGACAAAATATTAGAAATTAGGTTTGATAAAAAATAGTTCATTAGTTTCTGACCACTTTGAAGATGAAGATGCTAAAATTTATTTAAATTGCTACTTATGCTGTAAGAACTGAAATTGATAACATTTTAATTCACATTTGTAAAAGTCATTAACTGCATCATGAGTCTAGTGAAGTTAATGTACAGTAAATGTACATTAGACTTTTTAGGTATCCAATGACTTTCTCCTCATTCACTCTCATTTTGTCGCTTAGGTTATGTGTTTGAGTATACATATATCTATGTAACAGAAAACAACGAATGTACCAAATATTTTAACACATAGTTTGTTAGTAAACATAAATGGACAAACAATAGAAATCAGGTTGGATAAAAAACAGTGCTTTCTGACTGTTTTAAAGAAAAAGAGTATAAAGTTTATTATATTACTACTTAGTGTTGTAAGAATTGGAAAAGCTAATAATTTTATTCATTTTTATGAGTCATTAAATGAATCATGAGACCTGTTGATAAGATCTTAAAAGATAGAAATCTTACACAAATTTCAATATAGTTATTTGCGAAACAACGCCATATCTGAACTGCGGGCTCGGTAAACCTTTTTGGTGGGCTGTATCTGCTTTTTGGGCCAGTTAAACATGTCCGGAGGGCCGTATATGCTCTGCAGGCTTATTTAAACTATTCGGAGGACCTAATCTGGTCTGCTGGCCTGATAAAAATATTGGAGTACTGTACTAAGTAGATTAGCCACATATTTAAGATGTGTTAACGATAATCGTTAGGTATCACATAGCTACCCTAATAAGATGCTCAGGTGTCATTGCCATAATATCCTTTTCTCCCTATAAGATTTTTTCTGTGTGCATCGAAGATGATACGAACAGCTCAATTAGTGAACAATAGAGCTCAATTAGTGAACAGCGGAGAAGCTGTGGTAAACGCTGCTATCTTTATAGTTAGGCCTTAAAATAGAACATACGATATATTTGTGTTGTCTTTGGTGGTGTTGCTTTGTGACAACGCAATACGTTTCCAACGCATGGCACAAAAGATGTGATAAAGCCATAATTGTTGATATATTTCTGTTACGACGAAGTGTATGAGAGCTGATACCTTTTTGGAAGGAAAACCCACCTCTTGTGCTAGTTAGGTATCTTTCTGTGGACCGGGTAAACCTGTCAGAAAGACCGTATCTGGTAAAGCCGATAAAAATATTTAGAAGGCCGTAACTGGTCTGCGAGCCTGAACTCATTTATCTTACGACTACGGTTCCTTATTTTATGCGTACGATCCTTTATATCACGCCAACAGTTTTTGTGGACGTCCCCTAATCTCTAACCAGGACAACAGCTATTTCTTTTAGCTAATAATCACTTAGAATTACGAATATCATGGGAACAGTTCTTTCACTACTTTTCAGCATATGTAAAAACAGCTATAATTTTGTGTTTCGAATTTTTTCAAGAAATATTTTCTCGTCAAAAATATATTCTTCATTGAAAATTGAAGTTAATTTCGTGTAAAGTCCTGATCTTTTCAACCATCTTTTACACCACCTTTACACCACCTCCTAAAGTAGTTTTATCTTCACAAATAGGAACCATCCAGTTAAATTTATGGATGATCCGATTTGATTTATGACTTGCAAATATTTCTACCGTTCCCTTTCAGACAGTTTTAATTAGCAATCGCAGCACGCTATTACACAGACGACCAATATTCTGCTTTAATCTCTGTGCTTGAAAAATTTCAACGTTACGAAGAAAGATAAACTATTTTTGGCTCTGTTTTCTTAAGAGGACCGCATTAATTAAACCACTTATTCACTTTTTGATAAATATATCTATCTCACTCTTAGGTTTGAAGCTCTCTAATGCAAATATCTCTAAATTATTTAATTTAATTTTGTAGACACAGGTTGAGCCTGGAGGTGTGGGGTATCCTGCAATTTTCATCGACTTGCCAATTACAGCATTAGTGTTAAATAACAAAAACCTTTATTTCTGAAAAATTTCTTTAAATGGTACAAAGTATAAACTATTTTTGGGTGTATTTTCTTAAGAGGACCGCATTATTTAAACCACGTATTCCCTCTTTTGATAAATATATCTATCTCACTCCTAGGTTTGAAGCTTTTATGCAAATATCTCTAAATAATTACATTTAATTTTGTAAACACAGGTTATAGTGAGTCTGGAGGTGATAGCATCCCACAATTTTCTTCGATTTGCCATTTGCTGCTGCAGTGTTAAATTAGACAAAACCTTCAAAACCAAAATTTAATGTACTAAGAACGTTTATCTTACTTCTAATTAATATGTATGAGAGTTTAAGCTAGTAATATGGGAATAAGAATCTCCAATGACTGTAACGTGATTACTGAATGAGCTTGATCTATAATTCTCCTTTGCTTAATCTGCACTTGCATTTCCCGCACCTGATCGGATGACCGACTGACCGACTCGTTATCGAGGCTTGACGATCAGGAAAAATTTGAATGTGTATATATGATATGATATGAATGTGTATATATGAATGAATATATATATATATATATATATATATATATATATATATACCAGAAATGAGAAATGCAGACCAGCAAGAGGCCAGAAGGCCAAAATTGCATACAAGCATAAGACAAAAGGCTAAAACACCAAATTACCGGGGTATAAACATAGTCAAACAGAACTGTCCATGTATGAGCGCTGAAGCCACAGACATGGTATGGCTAGCAATATAATTCAATAATACAAAACAAAGATAAATTTAGGAATTTAAATTTAAAAGTATCAAGAAACTTTAAAAAAAAATGAAGTGTTGGTGGATCAGGGAATCATCAGGAGCCTGACCCAGTCAACACAATATGGTGTTTTCTGAGTGTGGGCGGCAGCTTTCTAAATTTCTGATTGTTTTGTATTATTGAATTATATATATATATATATATATATATATATATATATATATATATATATATATATAATTATACGTATATGTATATTACGTATAATTATATATATACGTATATGTATATATATATATATATAATAATAATAATAAGTAAAACTACCTTACTAATAAGAAAAATATTTTATATATACATATACGTATAGACCATCACCACAAATCAAAAAAGAGAAACCAAATAAAAACAAAAACAAAATGCATGTAATAACAAGAATAAAAAAGTGGAGCAAAAATAACAACAATAGTATTGACAATAATATTGACCCTTTAGATGAACAGCGCTGAAAGCCGCAGAGAACACTATTCTTAGAGAACTATTCTTAGGGTAGCTTTACTTATTATATATAGGTATATATACAAGATTTTTATATATACCTTTAAGTACGTATAAAAGTCTTGTCCGTACTTATCTCAATTTCAACAGTATTTGACACTGTTTTGCCCAACACGCACAAATGTTTAGTACAAATGTTGTAGTAAAGGTATTCACTATACGGTACAAGTATCTTTATTAGGTATCTAAATTTTGTGTAGTAATTTTTCCAAATAAGTTTCCCCTCCAGAATTTAAATAATCACAGCGGCTTAAAAATTACATTGGTTCCCGAAAGAAAATTTTCACTGTTTTCTTATATGATGCCCCCTAGACTTAAGCAAATTTCGTCTTGCTAATTAAGCTGGGTAGCTTCAATTAATCAATCACTCATACTTAAACACATCATAAAAGTTTACAGCAAAAATAAGCTGCTCAGGTGCTTTAGTAAGGAAATAATTAAAGCTTACATTCATTGGTATGCAAAATACAATACATTCGAGTTAGATGGTTAAGGATGAAAATTACCTAAGTGGCTTAATATATAGGAAAGTGCTTTAAAGTAATCCTTCATCACACACACACACACACAAACTGCAAGTAATCAGTCTGGATTGAGAACTCTAGTGTTAATACAGCACTGAGAAAACGTTAGTTACTCCTTAATATTCTAAAGAAGACCGTCGTATACTGTGAGGGTCAGCTCAGGTGTTGACCTCGTCATCTGATCGTGGTTAGGAGGTGTTACCTTCGGATCATTCCTTTCTTGATTGAACCCAAATCGTTGCCAATCATCTGCTGTGTTGCTCCCAGTGTGAAGCAAACTCAATTACCTGCCCACTTATTTGAAATGAAGTTGAATTATTTAACGAATATGTATACAGGTTGACCTGTAAAGTCCCTTTAAGCCCTTTAATTTTAAAACAGCGTCTCGTATAGTCAAGGAAGTAACGTGTACCAATAGTAAAGTGACCATGCTGAATTTATTGAGACAGCTTACAGCGCTCCTAGCGGCGAAATAAGGAAGTTAAAAAAATAACTCCAAAACTAAAGGAGATCGGCCAAAAAGTTCAATTAGAAAACTGTTCGAAATACCATAATAAAAGCACAGGAAAAGTTTCATAGAGTTATCTGTAAAATTCGCGGAGATATTCGTGATAGAAATTTGAACTATTCCATGCCTTGAAAAAGGGGTCGTCCAGAAATTCAAAAACGTGTTCTCCGGTGTCATACAGTTTTTCTGAGTTAAGCAACGACGAATTTAAATTCAAACAAAGAAAACAAGCACGCCGGCATGCACATTCCTTATTCTGCGATGTGACAGTAGAGCAGCTATCGATGATACGCTGCCGCAGATCCAGCAAAATTGTCGACGGAGCTTCATACACCCGATCTTTGATGTAAACCCAGAGGAAGAAATCGAGAGGGGTAAGATCTGGAAAGGGGTAAGAAAAATTGTATAGCACCGGAGAACACGTTTTTGAATTTCTGGACGACCCCCTTTTCAAGGCATGGAATAGTTCAAATTTCAATCACGAATATCTCCGCGAATTTTACAGATAACTCCATGAAACTTCTTCCTGTGCTTTTATTCTGGTATTGCGCACATTTTTCTAATTGAACTTTTTGGCCGATCTCCTTTAGTTTTCGAGTTATTTTTTTTAACTTCCTTATTTCGCCACTGGGAGAGCTGTAAGCTGTCTCAATAAATTCAGCATGGTCACTTTACTATTGGTACACGTTACTTCCTTGACTATACGAGACACTGTTTTAAATTTAAAAGGCTTAAAGGGACTTTACAGGTCACCCTGTATATACAGGGCGAGTCTAAATTGTTTTTACAAAATAAGAGGGGTGATAGTACCCATCCAGACGAGCAATAATTACCATGGAACATAGGGTCGCATTCCACTCTGAGAGGCAGAAAAGAGTAAAGTCGAAACGCGTTGAGCATGAACAAGTCATCGCCTCTGACGTCGTTTTGTACCTTCATGTTGAAATTCTAATTTTACTCTTTTCTGCCTCTCAGAGGGGCAGAAAAGAGTAAAAGTTCCTCGTGGAGTGAGTTCCTCGGGAAGATTTCCCCGAGAAACAAAGTCAATCAGTATAATATCAATACCAAGGCAGTAAAGGGTCAATATTATTGTCGTCATTTTGCTTCACCTTCTTGTTTTCTTGTTATTACTTGCATTTAGTTTTTGCTTTTTATTTGGGTTTCATAACTATTCAATAACTCAATTCAATAATGTCTCTGTTTATCTGTTTCTGTAAATTTCTTTGTTTTGGATTATTGAATTATATTGCTATTCATGCTGTCTGCCGCTTCGTCGCGTATGCATGGACAGTACTGTTTTTTGGCTTATGTTTGACTAAGTTTATACCCCGGTATTTTGGCTTTTTAGCCTTCTGGCTGTTTACTTGTCCGCAGCTTTAGCCTTCATGCTTATACATACATATATATATAAATAGATAGATAGATATAAGAAGAGACTACCTTAAAAATAAATTCTTTTATGCGAAACAAGTGAAAAGGTGTGAAAATTTGAAGGGACTGAGCCCTCTTACTTGTTAAGGGGAGTAAGGCAGGAGTCACTTTGAAAAGAAGCTTTGCGTTTTTTTCTGTACTTGTGTGAGGCTTAGCTAAAGAGATTAACACAAGTTATCCCCCCGAAAACCCAAAATTCTAAAGAAGATAAGAAAAGAATAAAAATCATAAGACAAAACATCATCAACGAGATTTGAAACGATGAGAGAACATCCAAAGAAATTTAAAGGTTAGAAAAGAAGGAAAGGTTATGGAGCGCGGGATACTAGTGAAAGATCTTTAAAATAAAAGGAATCTATTTAGGAAATATTGTTATTATTTGAAATAAATTTAAGAACTGGAATGTTATTAATGATCCAACAGTTTTCTTTTATCGTGATTGCCTTAAGAATAATTTTTTAAAAATTAAAATATATTTTGCCTGGTTTAGACATGTAGTTTAGGTTAGTGCCACAGGTGATGTATCTAAAAGCTATGGGATTTTTGTGAATTTTAGATACATCACCTGTGGCACTAACCTAAACTACATGTCTAAACCAGGCAAAAAAAATTTGAGAGAGAGGGAAAGTACTGACACAAACGAGGTAAATACACCTAGAGTAAGTTACAGGTTTCCAATGTAGTGGGCAAAACCACTGAGCCAATGTGCTTAATATTCTGGTGTTCAAATGTTAGGTGTATCAGTATACTTGTACCAAACATTATCGTCGGAATGGTACACTTGGGAATACGTAGCAAATCTTATTCAAAACCCTTGTGCAGGTATGTATTCCCAGAGGAACTGAACTAGATTGCAAATTTCATGTCGGAAAAATTTAGTTTCCTTCAGTTTCTGCACCTTTATCTGTTATCTGGTAAGAAATTTAACGTTTCAAACATGTTAGTTGGTCATACATAGACAAATATAATCATAATAGTCACAATTTTGAGTGTGCAGAATTATAGATTTTGCTTCAGTTTAAGGGGAGTTGAAAGCAAACTTTCAAAAATATTAATTTTGAGATTTTTACAGATTTGGGCTGTCTAGTTTACGCTCTTCCAAATAGTACTGCATTTTGTTAAAGTGCATATAATTTTTAGCTATTGATGACAGCTAATTTATTCTTCGCTTAAAACGAAATTGAACTCCATATTACATTACTCCAGCTTTAAAAACAACTAATAATAATTTAAGCATTCGAAATCGTGGTTAAAATAAGGTCAAAATGTCTTCTGAGCAAATAAGAAACAATAATGGGTTCAATGGATTCGTCCGTCCACAAAGACAGATCATACCATATTTTAAATAATTTGTGGATTTTTTTTACTCCTATCAATGCTTTCTCATGAACAGAGCTAGAACTGAGTAACTGGAAACTTGAATTTTGTGTACTTCGCATGATTAAAACCATAAAAAGGCCGTTTAAAAACCCCGTTTAAAAAGGCCGTTCTTTAAATTTTTAGAAATTTAAAGAAAATTTTAAATTTCTAAAAATTCTTTTTACTTTAAATATATAGACTTTCCAATTTCAGATTATTTTCCTACTGATATTCTATTTGAATTTTCAATTAATATAATTCTCCATTTGCTATAATAGTATTTATTTATGTAGCAATTCAAAAATTTGCATGAACTCTTGAATTTAAATGACCGTGTAATTACTACAGATATAACGGATTCTTTTAGCATTGCGTAAAAAGTGAACTTGTTTAACTATTAAAAGTTCTGTTTATATAACTATTTCTGTAAAGATGTGAATATTGTGATTATAAGGATGCAAAAATATTAGAAAAGGATAGGAAGAAATTGGCTTCTGATTCAAGAGTATATTTTATTATGAATAAAAACATCGATATCCTAAATTAGTTACCTTTTAGTGTTTCTCAATTTAGTGAGGGACGCCTATTGCATACGGTGTCAAGACAATAAACGCGAAATATAAGTAGATTGAGCATTGCTATTGAGAGGAGTTTCAGTGTGACCAACATATATCAACTAGTAGTCACGTGACTGCGCTGTGAAAAATTGACTTGGTTGGCCGATTTGGCATCTCATCTCCTTTTTTGGCGATACATCTTATGACAGGGTAGATGTGTGAATGCGCACTACTATACAGTGGTGACGAAATTGGAGAAATGTCCGAAGTGTACCATTGTGGCGTTCGGACCAATCAGATGATTAATGTTTGTTTCCACCAGGCAGACGAAAGTAGTCTAAAAGTCACGTAAGTACTAGTTTTGATCACATGATCCTGGGCACATAAAAATGTTACCATTGCTCATTCTACTTTTATATTTCCTCTATGGTTATAGACAACGCATGTTTGATTCCTCCAACTTACCCTGAGTATATTTCTCCCTTCAAGTATCAGTAAAACTTTCCTTTCGTGTATGTTCATTACTTGACGTTGTCTGCCTTGTGTTTGGCACAGCCTAGCCAAATAGGGCTCTTGCGTCATAAATAACCAAACAACTAGGATCAAAGTTAATGAAGATTGATTTATGTACATACTCAGAAATGTTTAAATTCTTAGATGAGCATACTCTTCGATTTTCTACGTTTGGAAAAGCAGTTCCTATCAGTCAGATCTATTTAAATGATTTCATAATTCCCTTAAAGATTGATGTGGCTGTCCGAGATTTACAAAATCATACAAAGTACCCAATTTCTTTTTCACAAAAAAGTATACGAAGCACACTTCCTTATCCGAGGCTGTTGTTTTTCTCCTTTGTCTAGCCTCTACTGTCTCGGAAGAATAAGTTTTCGTTGGGCGGCGGTAGAGGGAGCTATGAGTGAGTCTTCACTGTCTTTGTTTTGTGAGGCGTAAAATTGCCATTCGGAGACGGCCTAGAGCATCGTCTTGGACTTCTGTCTTTTCATTGTCCTGAAGCAACCGAAAATCGAATCATGTACTACTCGATATCGGAATTCCCGATTGGTTGTGTCCCTCAAGACTGGTGACGTCACGTTGCATGACGTCACAGGATTGACGTCTTAACGATGACATAGTCGAGGAAGGAAATTCAATCATTGCTTTCTCTTTCTCTTCGAAGGAACTCTCTCCAAGCGTTTGCTTTTTCCCAAGAAAATCAAAAATTACAATACTGAGTAGCATGTAGGAGGGTTCCTTCTTTGGTGTTTTGTTTCAGTTCACAACTGCATTATTACGTTGAATTTTGATCTTTCATTTGGTAATTCAAATTCAGCTTTTTTTTATTTTGCATTAAGGAAATTTTTCATTTCACTATTCAAAAACAGCTTTTTTGTTATGCATTGAAGTAATTTTTCATTTGGTAATTCAAAAACAACTTCCTTTCAATTTTTCTTGTTTTTCTTTTAGTAAAACAAAATAATTTTTTTTGTTTTTCTCCACTTTGCAGTAAAGTACTTTCTCTTTGGTATTTCAAAAGCATCTTTCTTTAACTTTTTACTTTATTTTGCAGTGAAGTAATTTTTTAATAAGCAATTCACATATGGCTCTATTTTTACTTTATTTCGCAGTAAAATAATTTTTATTTTGGTTACTTAAAAGTAGCTTACAAGAATTTTTGTACTTTATTTTTTATTATCCGTTATTAAAAGGAAACTGACCAGATCCTGATCTCGAAATCATCATAAAATTGGCAACATCTTGATGACGAGATATCACGTCATTAGCAAAATTGGTCAGATCTTGAGGGACAAGATACCTCGTCGAAACCACTTGAAGAGTTAATTTCTTTGGAAAACATTAATTATTTCAAACAAACTATCAAGCAATTTTTTAAAATTTCATCTAAATAATTCTGCTTGCTCCATCTGACTTTTCTGTCATTATTAATACACATAATTATGAGTAATAGGTACTTACATGTACTTTGAAAATTCATGTTGAATTTTGATTCAAATTTTTACTATCGGAGTATTTTCTTTTCCTTCCATCAATAAATCAAATAAAGCTTTTTTTTTCATTACTTTTACTAACGATTCACCCTGTATGGGAACTCATTCGGTAACCTGTAGTCTTCCATGCATGACTTCTAACTAGTTTTGATCTTACTAACACATATAATCTATCCTAGGATTCTTTCAATCAATAGATGTGGTTATCTAGTCACATGCAATGCAGGGTAAAAGCAATACACCACTTTTCGCAAGTCTCGTCACACTCATAAGGTTAACCCTCTTGGTGGTTATGTCGACGAGGTATCTCGTCTCATTAGCAAAGCTGACCAGATCTTGATGGACGAGATATCTCGTCATCAGAAGAAACTAACCAGAAATTTATCTTATCATCACAAAAAAATCGGCAATATCTTGATGACGAGATACCTCGTCATTAGCAAAATTGGTCACATTTGGATTGACGAAATATCTCGTAGCAACCATTTGGACGATTAATTCTTCGAAATGTGAGAACCTGTTTGGTACAAGGTCAAATTTGACACTTCACTGCCATCTTTTTTACACGAGGGCTAAATAGACTGGGACCGTGACAAACATTCATTGACTGGGATATTTAACCTACTGCCAGTGCACTGACCACTCGGCCACCAGACCAGCTCTGTTAAAGTACAATAATAAAAGCTGTAATATTAGGACAAGTAAACATTTATCGCGAGTTTCGTATAATATTCATAACCCATTGTTCAAAAAAACATTTTATAAGAAAAATATTAAATATTTTCCACATCTTATATTACGTGTTTAGAAGACTCTTAACACCTGTAATAAATTCTTGGGAGTGAGGTGCAATCTCAGGTGTTGATCTCGTCATCTGACCATGGTTAAAATTACGAGGTGTTATCCTCGGATCATTCCCTCCGGAATTAATCCAGGACCGTTGCCAATAGCCCGTTATGTTGCGCCAGTCTGACGTTAATTCAACTACCTACCTAAGTACCCAATTCAACACAGCCCGGGAACTTTCAAATTACAAACAAAGGAACAAAATTTTAAATGGAAAATAGCTTTCTTTTACTACAAGATTCGTACTGTTAGCTTTTATAAAGCAAATACACGAGAAAAACTTCCGAGTTTAATTAATTTAACTAATATGTACTGACGCTTAATTCTTTATAATAGCCTTAGGAATAAAGTACACGCAATACACTTGTTTTTACGCATTTTCTAGCTCATACGGGATGAGTATCTGGGAAAAAATGCATAACTCTCAACCGTCACAACGTTGATATTATTAACCAACAATAATTGATAATGGTATATACTCTTTATACCTCTACCTCATTATAAATGCATTACCTTATTTAATATTCCATCTTCCTTGTGGAAAAAATAATCATTTAGAAGAATTTTCTCGGTCTTATGTGTACTTATGTAACCTATGCATACCGAGTTTGTGTATCGCTTATTTATTAATCATTTCTTAATCTGAATAATTCATTTTTATCTCATTTTCCTTTCCTCTTGACTTACAAATTTCTGCTGCATATGTTAGAAGAGATGATGGAAATTATCATAAGGTTATAATGAAAGTCGAACCAAGAGCAATTTTAAATTGTTTATTAATATCGGATTGTCTCTTACATATATGGTTTCAGGGTTTTAATTACAAGCTTCTTTCAGAGACCTCAAGGATTTTACTTAGACATATTTCTCAATAGGTTTCTAGAAGCATTCATTATGCAGTTTAAATACTGTTCTTAAAATTCATTTCATATTAAAATGAACTTGATAAATTTTTTAAACTACTAATTATATCGGTTTATAGCAGCGGCAGTGCAATTCAGTGATTCCCTTTCAAACTCAAGACACATGTTTTGATTTTTACATCGCATATTTAATTTGTAATATTAATTCATATTTTAACTTTTTTAAGTACAAAACGAATCTAAAAAATATATAGAGGGGTTTTATTTCTAATTTTGTCTTAATTAGTTTCTTAGTGTTTTTTAATTTTCCTATTTTGTTTAATTAAATCTTTTAAGGTTCTAATAGAAACTATACTTTTATTAGAACATTAAGAAGTTAAAACACTTAAAATTAGCGTTTCTCAATGTTTCATAATTGTAAATGTCACATCCGTTATTGTTATTATATTACATATTTATGTTTATTAAGTTTTCTACTAAGCATAAGGTTATTTTCTTAGTGTAATTTTTGAAACTCAATGAAAAATAACGATTGAATCAAAAAGTTCATAAATCTTTCTTCTAAATGCGAATATATATTTCAAACTATTAGATATCTTCATGTTGAAAAACTTTATTCAACTTACTTTAGATGAATTCAAAATAAAAATTGAATAAAAAATGTTCGTAAATATTTCTTCTAAATGTGAATACATATTTCAAACTTTTAGATATCTTCATATTGAAATTATTTACTAAACTTTAACTTAATGCAAAATAAAGATTAAATCAAAAAGTTCATAAATATTTCTCCTAAAGGCGAATACATATTTCAAACTAATAAGTATCTTCATGTTGAAATCCTTTATTCATGCTGATTTTAGGTAATAAGTTTATGCTCGACTAATTGAAAATTCACCACTGATATCTGCTTTTAATAGAGTCAAAATAAACTTAGTGCCTATTAGAGTATCTGAAACGATAAAAGCGAAACGCCGAAAGTTCTCCCTAAAATAACGAAAGCGCGATTCCACAAAAGCCCAGATTCGCGAAGCAAACTCCCAACTTTCAGCTTCGAAATTGCTTCACAGCAAAGCATCTCCCCACAGTCATCCCATTCTAAGGCAATGCGTTATCTATGTGGGCACATGTCGAAAGGACCGAAACATTCGCGGAAGATTAGCTGCTGGCGAACATATTTTAAGATAACCACCCTTCTTAAAAGTTTTGATTGGCGAGAATCGGGATCTGAAATGAGTTTGCGGCCGAAGCCTCCCTGCTAATCCTTTTCTGGCTAAGACCTAAGAAAACCAAATATCGATTGGTGCCCAAATCCCACTCGCCCCCTCCCCGTCTGCCATGGCAAACTAGTTTCCATAAATGTGGCTAGAGGGATTAATTAATTCTATTCAATTAAGAAGGATTTTTCCGCAGTGCGTGATCGGGATATCGTTTAAATAAAATTCAGGTGCCATTGTACGAGTCTCTCCCACTTCTTCGTTTCGGCGTTTCGATTTTTTGAGACCGGGGGAGAAAAATTAGGGCAGATAAGGGTAAAAGTAAACAAAATATGCAAGAAAAGCAAACAGGAGTCTGAAATCTGGGTGAGGAATGTACACAGTTAAAGCAGTAATTAACGGTCGGGGACATATTCGTTATATACGGCGGGCTCAGGGGGATTAAAAGTCTTTCTGCCTAAGCTGCTTAATAAAAGTAGAAGGTACTGAGGGAAATCAGTGGCTTAATGAACGAAATTAATAAGCAGGCACGCTATTTTATGACAAGTTAATTAGTTGTTTGGAAGCATTTTTCCGACAGTAAATTCTCGTTTTGTTTCGGAATCGGTCGGTTTTTCTTGTGACTGAAAAGAAGCAGATTCCCAAGCTATTGATACATCAAATCTTATGGGGCTACATAACGAAATTTCTTGTGTACACTTTAATTGGAGGAAGGGTACACAAAATGAAATCGCACTCACATAGAGATGTCTGCAAGTGCCACCAAATGGCGCTGTTCGGAAGCGTGATAGTTGGACAGTTAGTACGGCAATCTATGCGTCGACAATGTCGAGCTTGCATTGCTGTTGGTGATCGCAACTTTGAGCACCTACTACGAACTCGACTACCAGTGGCGGCAACTTAGAAAAATTGTTGGAGGTGGGGGCACAAGCGAGACTCCAATACCCTTCGTGTGTCTTTTGTGTCTCACGATAATTTTTATTTACTCATTTCAATACGATCTAATTAGATCGTAACCAACTTCCTCGTTTAATTTGTGACTGAACAGAAGCAAATTTTCAGACTATTGATACATCAAATCTTATGGAGGGCCACATCTACAGGATGTTTCGAAACTTCCTGTATCAACTGCAATAGGAGGTAGGGTGGTACACAGAATTAAATCGCTCTAACTTGGAGATGTATATCAGCAATCCCCACCAGATGGCGCTGTTCGGAAGAGTGTCAGTTGGATATCTACAGCAATCTATTCGTCGCACTGTCGAGCTTGCATTGTTGTTTGTGATCAGCTTTGAGATTAGTAATTTTAAGTTTTGGCATTTGTCCTCGTCTTTTCTCAAAATTTTTATGTGCGTCTTTAAACGTATAATTAGTTAAGTTTTGGCATTTATCCTCATCTTTATTCAAATTCGTTTTTCCTTTTTAGAAAGAGGTCTGCTTTCTCCGAAGTTTTAAAATTTTTAATATCCTGCACCCACTTGTCAGCGGATGATTGCAAATATTTATGAATGTGTAACATCTTTGAATGTGTAAACCTTTCTTTGACTTAGATTCTAGAGTTGACTCCAGTGGAGCACGGAGTCTCCTCCCAGCCACCTTTGACGGGCTTCAAGCCCTTGTTGATAGGCTGGGTGGCCTGGGTCATAAAAAAACTTTGAGCACCTACTGCGAACTCGACGACCAGTGGCTCCGATTTACAAAAATTGTTGAAGGTGGGGAGCAAGTGGAACTCCAATAGCCTTCGTGTGTCTTTTGTGTCTTAAGACATACTTTTTACTCATTTCAATACGGTCTAATTAGCCATCATGCAGCAAAAACTGTCAGTAGAGTGACAAACCTATTCAATATCCATATTGTCTCTACAGAGAGTGTTTCAAAACATTCAGTACAACCTTTAACCCTCAAGTTTTTTCGACGAGATTTCTCATCCATCAAGATCTGACCAATTTCGCTAATGACGAGATATCTCGTCATCGAAATATTGCCTATTTTTTATGAAGATATCAAGATCTGTTCAGTTTTTCTAATGTCGAGATATCTCGTCGAGACAGCCACCAAGAGGGTTAAGAGTTGGTCGAGAGCACAAAATTAAACCTTATTTACATATAGACGTATGTCTGCAAGGTCCACCCTGATGTGCTAGAGGGTACACTAAGGCGTAGGAATGAAAGACGGCAAGTATGCGAACAATATTTTACAGTTTGACAATAGTTTTACACTTGCAGTTTCACAGTAGGTGCTCAGAATTGCTACCACCAACAGTAATTCACGTCTGACATTGTCGAGGTATGGATTGCGTATTAACTAGCTAACCCCTGATGTCTAACAGCACCCTCTACCAAATCCAGGTGACGCTTGTGGACATTCATCCCTATGTGAATACAATATAATTTTGTGTGCATCCCTCATCTTAAAATTTGTACACTAATTTTTGAAACACCCTGTATAGCATACTGTTTAAAGGAAAAGAGCGCTTTAATTGAAGTTTTTTTATCGCTCTGATTTCCTTGTTGAACTTCTTACAAATTTAAATTTTAATTGAGTTGACGCTTTTATGATTTCTTAAATTTTAATTTCTAATACTCCCTGCACACTCACTGTTGGCTCGATCGCTTTGAAATATTTTATTCTAAACATCAAGTTGACTTGAATTTTAAGTTTTAAAAAATTATTTAAACCTTCTGGTCTATCTCCTTTTTGCATTCATGTTGTAGGTTGTATCAATTTATGTGTCAGCATTGGTATATAGATCAGATCAATCCAGCCCTAAACGCTTAAAACTCGTAAAAAAATAAACTGACATATCAAACTTATTTGATTGACATTTGCCATAAACTGAATTTACAAACAAGCTTTATTCATAATATATTTCAGAAAATACTGTTTAAAAAAATATTACTAAATCATTTAATTTATTAAAGCGTTAAATTACTTTAATCAAATAGATACTCGCCTTTTTTAATTTTTAGTTTCAAATTAGATTAATTTTCTTTCTCTTGATTTCTATTTCTTTTTCAAACATGCAATTTATTAAAAGATACATGGGAAGCAAATGTCAGAATATGTATCTGAAATTCGTCTGAACAAAATTCAATGTTGCCTCTAGAATTTAGAAGATATAATAAACTTTTATCAGTCATGAGAAACCAAATGTCTTAGAATATATATGTTACCGCTAAAGTACGGAAATCAGGTAATCTGCAGATTACCTACGTAATGTGCAGATTAACTACGCCGATTCGTTAAGTGCTGCAAAATTGTTTCATTTCTCAAATTACCTAGGTAATCTGCTGATCACCTAAATAATCTGCACATTACCTACTAGGCACTTCGTTAAAGCGATAAGATCTTTGCTCGAACAACAGCAACGTTTTTGTACGCTTAAATTAATACTCAGACAATCAACTCAGTAATACTAGGTACTACTGATTGAAAAACACGCTATACTTTAATCCCATAATGTTATAAGTAATTTCATATAATAATCAGTAGATGTAAATAAAATATACTGACAATCGTTGAAACATGATGTTATTTATTCATTTTTCGATATCTAAAGAATCAAGTTGATAGAATCAATGAATCAACAGAATAGTTAATAGAATCAAGCAATGAACAAAGTATAATACAAAGAATAAATTAAACAGTTTAAGAGAAACAAACTTTTGCACTTGAACGATTCGAAAGCCATTAATGTGCCCATTACTTAGGTAAAGTGTGGAAAAACTCTTATTTTGTAGATGATCAAGTTGATAGAATCAATGAATCAACAGAATAATTGATAGAATCAAGCAATGAACAAAGTATAATACAAAGAATAAATTAAACGGTTTAAGAGAAACAAACTTTTGCACTTGAACGATTCGAAAGCCATTAATGTGCCCATTACTTAGGTAAAGTGTGGAAAAACTCTTATTTTGTAGATGATAAAGTTGATAGAATCAATGAATCAACAGAATAATTGATAGAATCAAGCAATGAACAAAGTATAATACAAAGAATAAATTAAACGGTTTAAGAGAAACAAACTTTTGCACTTGAACGATTCGAAAGCCATTAATGTGCCCATTACTTAGGTAAAGTGTGGAAAAATTCTTATTTTGTAGATGATTCCACACTTTAACAGAACAAATCAGCTAATCTGCAGATTACCTAGGTAATGTACACATTAACGGCTTTCGAGCTTTAACGGTAACATATATACGAAACTCAGCTGTACAAAATAACGTTCTGTTCTTTTTATAAGCGAATGAAGAAGCAATAAACTCTCTTCGGTCGGGAAGTCAAATGCGTCATAATATGTGCATGAAACTTAAGGTAACTACTTTGAAAAGAGATTTTTGACAAAATTTTCATACTTCATTTTATATAATACTCTTAATATTTAGACATTTTTCTTTACAAGACTGTTTTTATTTTGTCTGTACGGTGAATAGATATAGCAATTTGAATAGATCTTGGCAGCTGTTTTTTAATTCGTTTTCAAATCTTTAAATGCAATTTTCTCTGATTGTGATTCGAGCACAATTTTTGCACGAAAATCGCTATAACTTAAAATGTACCAAATATTTTTGAATTAAATTTGGTGTACTGATTTTTATACTTGTTTTGGAGGGGCTGAATTAGGATATAAGTGTTATCTTGAAGGGATAACTTTTTAGAGAGATTTCAGTGTTGTGGTTTTAGGAAAAATTTCAAAAATTTATATTTTCTTCAACATTACTCCCAATATCTCATGAGTGGAAAGGAATATTGCATATCCTTTAGTTCAGGCCCTAGCTTGTATATTTAGGAGATTTTATGCAAAATTTTAGGCAAATGTACTCATAAGTTTTTCGGTTGTTATTTTTTTGTTGACATCATTATTTAACTAAAATTTCCCATTTTTGCAAGTTTTTTAATAAATTATAATATTTTTTAGTGATTTTAACGTGTTTTTTATAAGTTGTTTTACTTTAAAACGAAAAAAAGTACTCCGAACGTACTCAGATACCTTAAGCTGTACAAAACTCGTGTGCTGCTGTTTTTATAGGTGAAAGTAGAACAAACTTATGACAGGAAATTTGATATTTTTCTATCATTTTTCCCACACATCAATTACTCACTCAGAACTGCATATCTTACATATTTCTTCTAGAAATAATTTTACTAACACTTATTTTTATAAACCATTGAAAGAGTATTTGTAGTTGTGTATTATATAAAAAACAAATGTGTAGATGGACTGCCTGAAAGTAAAAGTAAAAATGATGAGTAATTGAATTAAATCATAGTGTGTAAAAACTTTTTAATTAGGTAATGATGATTAAAACTCTCATAACAAATTAATGAACCTTAGTTTTCTAGTAAAGTGATTTCTTAAAACACGGCTTTTTTCCCAAAATAACTGTTTATTAAACATTTCCATAGAAATAATTGGAATTGTATTTTTAAGCTAAATTAGATTTTGTTCCAAACGGTGTTTCCCTTTTCATAAATAATTTGGTCCCACTGCAGAGCTTATGTACAAAAGTAATTATATTTAATGTAATTAAATGGCTTCCTTTTTTATTTAATGATAAAAAATTCCCAACTTGTCACCCTCAATATATTTTAATTTACTTAAGCGCTCAAACTGTGATATTTAAAATAAATGGCTATAAAAGGATTCATTAGCTATACCCTACCCTCTGTAATACTGTTCTGCTTTGTTTTCATCTGTTGTGTTTTTTGCATTTACCTCTCCTGCATTAGTAAAGAGAAAATAAGAACTCAAATGCATGAAAACAGCTTTGATTTAGTTTTGTAGGAGACACTAATTACCGGCTTAAGCCGTTTTTCCATTAGAAGAAAATTAATTTCTTACTTATGCTATTTAATAAATCTTCATACTGGATCATTACAGTCTTATTAATAGCCATTCTACACTAATTAGAAATGAAAATTGTCCTTGTGATCTTAAAGTAAATTACTGATATAACTAAGAGGTATTTAAAAGTGTGTTAAAAAACATTTTACCGCCTTTTACTTTAAGCTGGTCATAGTTTTAGTGTACTCTAAACAAAACATGCATTGATAAACTGTTTAAGGACTTGAGATTGCTGTTACTCGAATTCGAGTTTAAGCGAACACGGTGTTGAGAATTTTTTATAGCAGGATTTTCAATTCATTGTATTTCTGTTTTGTTTCTAATGTAAAGCATTTTTTAAGTTCAGGTTTGGAAGCTTTGACTGCTATCATCAGCATTAAAATTGTTTCTTGGTATTCTCTATTTTATGTATTGGTTTTAACGAAATGGTTTAGACGAGATATTTCATCCATCAAGATCTGACCGATTTCGCTAATGAACAAGATATCTCGTCAAGATATTGCCGAATTTTTGATGATGATGAGATCAAGATCTGGTCAGTTTTCTTCCAATGACGAGCTATCTGGTCCATCAAGATTTACTCCGTTTTGCTAGTGACGAGATACCTAGTCGAGCCAATCACCAGGAGGGTTAAACAAAGGCACATGAAAAACCTTTTCTGGAGTGTTTCAAATTTATTGCTCCATTCGAAATTCAAAGAGCGTTTATATGAAATAATCTAAACAATAAAATTAAAACTTCAGGGAAATTATTGGTATTTATTTCTGATGTGGGCATTGTAAAAATAATAATTGGCATTTTTTGCTTTGGTGAACATAGCAAAATTTGAATTACACGATTCTTTAAGTGTTTTAGTTTACTTTATATTTTTCATTTGTTCATTTAATTTTACAATTCAAGGGTTGATCATTTCATGACCTTTATCTGAAAATTCACCACTGCCCTTTCGAAATTTGAAATTTTGCAGTATTCCCATAACAATTAAAATCGTACTTATGAATCGACATTTTTATACACTATTCCATAAACTTAAACCTCCTGGTGGTCGTCTCAACGAGGTTTCTCGTATTTCGGAAAACTGATCACATCTTGATGGACGAGATACCTCGTCAGTAGGAAAAAAGACCAGATCTTGATCTCGTCATCATAAAAAATCGACAGTCTTGATGACGAGATACCTCGTCATTAGCAAAATTGGTTATATCTTGATGGACGAGATATCTCTTCGAAACCACTTGGGGTTATAAAAAGTCTTCCAGTAATTTTTCGAATCATTTGCCATTCATTAATTATGCCCGAAGCAATGCACACTAATTCTTTTGTTTCACATTATATCTACATCACACTTCATTTAATACTTTCTCGACAAACCTGTAAACATTAGAATTATTTTAAAATTTAAATTGATGATATTCGGCTGCCATCATCAACACTAGAACTGTTTCTCGGTTTTCATTATTTAATTAATTGGTTTTTAGACAAAGGCATATGAAAAATATTTTTATTTTGGAGTTTTTGAAAATTCTTGTTCCATTCTAAATAAAGAGTGTTAATATGAGACAATGCAAACAATAAAACTATAGCTTCAGGGGAAGTTATCCCCTTACTTTTTTCAACATGTATGTTTTAATCTGACAAATATAGCGGAAATAATATTGTAAAAACGTTAACAACTATATTCCGTTTATTTGAAGCGTTGTTTTCATATTATAGAATGCGCTTCTTAGTATCCGTAGCAATTTTGAGCTTTGCAGTTTTCAATATTCTCCAGTATTGTAAATGAAGGGATGCAAACATGAAAAGTGTATTACATTTTTTTTAAACTAGCAAATATCGAAGAGGCAATATTCTGAAAACATTGTCAACCCCATACACTACTTAATTTTTTATATTATGAAATATGCTTTATAATATCCGTGATAATTTAAAGCCCTTCCGTTTTCAATATACTTCAGTATTGTAAAGGAAGGATGCAAACATGAAAAGTATATTACATTTTTTTAAACTAGCAAATATCGAAGAAATAATATTGTAAAGATGTTATCAACTATGGGCACCGTTTACTTAAATTGTGCTTTTATATTACGAAAAATATGACATACAGAAGAGATAAGAGACTATTGCTTTTAGAATATTAAGGGAGCTTCAGCAGCTTTCTGTTATTCCATCAAAAATACTCCTCGAATAACTGGATCTTTTAGTTTACTTTCGCATGCTTTAACTTATAGCTAAAATCGCGACGCAATGAAGAAAAACTTATTCAAACACTCACCGTTGAAAAAGTCCACTACTCCCTTTGTTAAAAAGTAGCGAAACTCCGAACATACCGTTTTTTATTTACTTTTTAAACAAAAATTCCAGACCGGCTTCTTTTAAGAAGACTTCCATCCCCGTAGACGCTGCGAACCGAAAATAGACTCGCGGAAATTTCACTTCCAAGGGTTCGGGAAAAAAAGACCTCACGAAGAAAGGGGAGATAAAGCCTTTCTAATACGAGCTGCCTGACAGATATATGGGCGATCGTCGAAACTGCGGTAATTGAAATGTGGTGTTCCCACGGAAATGTAAACTGGGACGCGATGTTTAGCCTGACAGGCTGTCAAGTAAGGACTAAGATTTACGTCTCCACAGCTTCCATCGGTCCTGGCTCGTGACACAAGAGGAAGACTGACCAAATTCTATCTCCGCTTTGCCCAAATGATGTCGAATGTTCCGTCGCTGCATATGGTTGCTTGATTGCAGGAAGTTCCCTGAGCTGGCTTCCGATAACCTGATTCGTCCTTCAAATCGAATGATTATCTCGTTCTCGAGCATAACGGCCTGCTAATCCCTGGGGGATAACCACTGCGGGGTTGATCACCGCTAATTAAAAAGTTAGGTTTATCGTTTCGGAGCATGGTCTAATTCACTATTCAAATGCCAGCCGTCTCTAAGTGTCAGGGATGCTTAATTTCGACTCGCTTCCATCCGAAATACAATTGATTTCCAGTCGAGGCAATTAGGTTTTGGAGGACTGGTTAAACAGCTTCCCTTGTATGGAGGGGTGAAGAAGAGACTGTTGTGATCGTTGAAACTCTAAACTTAATTTGCAACAATGCATTTATTAAACAATCATTAGCAGCTGCCTTTCGTTCGAAAATACTGTATTTTATTTATGGAGAGTTGGAGGTCCGGTGTCGACAGTAATAATTTACCTAAACTCTAAGTAAATTATTGTTGCCGGTATGGCGCTCCAACCTATTAAATAAAACACTGTATTTTCATGTGAAAGCTAATTTACATTCATTTTGTAATCAGGCATGGTAACCGAGAGGTTAGAGGTCTGGCTCTCCGACGAAAGACAATGGTTTCGAATTCCGTTGTGGACACGGATAGATGTCCATGGTTTGGAATGCGCTTGAAGGTATCTGACTGGGTTGAACAGTCGATTTTGGACTTCCATACTTCGCTTTATTTAATATTCGTAATATTTAGCCAATTTTTTACAAAACTGCTTTTATTTTGTCTGCACGGTGAATAGAAGCGGAGATAAAGTAGTTTGAATAGGCCTTAACAGATGTTTTATAATTCGTTTTCAAATCTTTAAATGAATTGTTTGTCTCTGATTGTGATTTTGAGCAAAATGTTTGCACGAGAAACGCGATAACTAAAAATGTACTGTATATTTTTGAATGAAATTCGTGCACTGATTTTTATAATTGTTTTGGAGGATCTGAACTAAGATATCAGAATCATTTTGATAGGAAAACGTTTTAGATTTCAATGTTGTGGCGTAAGGAAAAATTTCATGTTTTCTTTTACATTATTCCCAATATATCATGATATTAAAAAAGAATATTGCATATCTTTTTGTTCAGGCCATAGCTTGTTTATTTAGGAGACTTTATACAAAATTTTAGGAAAATGTACTCTGAAGTTTTTCGGTTTGTAATGTTTTTCTTTAACGTCATTTTTTAACTACATTTACCAATTTTTCAATAAATCGTAATTTTTTTGTTTTATAATGTGTTTTTATAAGTTGTTTTGTCTTAAAAAGAAGAAAGCAGTATAATTTTAACATTAAAGAAAAGGACTCCGAACGTAGATACCTTAACTCTTTGATCGTCCTATTAGTGCAACATTGTTTTTAACCCACAAACACACACAATGGCTATATTAGTTGAAAGGATCCCAGCAAACATTCTATTGGTCGAGAAGGTCAAGTCGGGTTAGATGTCATTCAGGAAAGATTGAAGGTTTGTTGGTTGGTTTTTGAGGTTTTATGGTGCAAGGGCCATATTTGGCCATGTTGCTCCAGACATAATACAATATCAAGTAATTGATACACACACAGTGAAAGCTTTACTGACACAGAAGAGAGAAATACACCCAGGGAGGAAAGGAAAGATTGAAGGATGCAAAAATGATATATGCGGGTGAACCACTCAGAGGGTTAAGTGGCAGATGCTGGGCTAACTAACACTTATGGAACAAAAAACAGCCGTACAGCAGTAAACCATATCTTATTTCTATGTACTTTTTCTCTTAATATACGGAAGATACCGGTTTGAATTTTTTTTGCATGAGAGGGAGTTCCACTATCCAAATGCTCTCACATGATACATACCCAAGGTACCGTAAAATGTTATTTATCACTGTCTTGGTGACTTTGGTGTCTAATCTAATTGACGTTGACCACTCAACCATCGTATATCAATTGGTAATTCATTCTTTGTAATTTTTATTGGCAAAGTGCTAAAATCGCATTCGAAAGCAAGCCCAAGTGACGTCACATTCTGAATGCGAACTGCAAATTCGTTCCACCGGAGAAACAATACCACCACCTTCATTTAGCTTAGCAGAAAAGCCTCTCATACTCAATAGGCATTTACTTATACATTGAAGTGAAGATTTAATGCCACATAGCATAAAAAATTTTTGAATATGTAAACATTGAACAAATCATAACATTTTCTATTTTTTGTTATGAAATATTATTTTTAAAAAATAATTACTCTACATACAACAAAAGGTACCTGGAAGATATAAAATGTTCATTTTAAGTAAGTAAAATTAAAAGTTAAACATTTTAGTTCATTTAATTGAGTTCATTACTTCTGTTCATATTTTTAAACTTTAATTGAAATTGAAGCACAAATGGATTACCTTTTAACCCTCCTGGTGGTTTAACTTCGCTTCGAAAGCTGTCCTGTAGTAGCCAGCCTCTGCTGCAAAAACCTGTTTCAAACTGTCACCCGTTCTGGGCAAGGAACAATATCTTTTCCTACAAGGATCTACATTCCCGTGGAGTAATAAGGCAGTTTTGTCTCAACGAAGTATTAGCAAATAGGCCCCAATGGACTCTGGACGGACGAGATGTCTTGTCGAAACACTTGATGCGTTAAAATAGCATAAAATAGACTAGCCAACCTCTGAAAATCTCAAAACCGTCATTTTTGAAACTGCTTGGTTCCAAATCCCGTAGATGTTCGGCTCGAAGCTCACAATGCATCATCAACCAAGTACTACCATTTCAAGCTCGTGTATGTCTTCTATGGTTGGAACACCATCACATGGTAACCTAAGAGTTTTCTTGTATGGTTTACTTTGCAAGATCTCATTGGTCGACTTTTGAATGACCACAAACTGCAGACATTTTAAAATACCTATTAACCCTTTGGATACGGGGACCGGCCGAAAGTTTCGAGTCCCCTCGATACGAAAGGCTTGGATTCTTTCAGACCTCAATCTCATGAAGAATCGCCGCAGCCCATTACGGTTTCCATCCCCTCTTTTATACAGAGACCCGAGCGTGAATAGCTTTATTTTCCCGTTGACAAAGATGTCAGTGTTATCGACGGGGAGCCTCGCAAATTGTTTATCCTCGAGCATCTAATCTATGAGAGGTTGAGTAAATGAAGAGATACACTTAAAAAATCACCTCCGGCCCTTTCAGTTTACCCGGGCAGAATCTGTCCCTTCTAGGCATACCCACGACCCGACAATTGAAACCGGCACATTAGGTGATAATGGGACGACACATATTTCCTCTTCTCCTGGGGGAAAGCATAGTAAAGGCCGTTTCGGCCGGTTTCAGTAAGTTGTCTGAAAAGCCGTTGGGCTGGCTGCCGTAACGAAAGAAGGAAACGATATTCTGCCCCGACGTATGCAGAGGGTTAGACAATTAAAGGGTGATTCAGCTAAGCGTGTACAAACGTCCGGGAGGGGTAAGATTCACAAAGACAAATCGGAATCGTATAGCAAAGCAGGGTTGGAAACGCCATCTTCATATGCTAGTGTACAGAGAGGACAAGAAATAAAAGAGCAGTGAGTAAGAGAACAAAATGTTTTTTATTACTCACAAGATATTTGCGAAATGCTTTGAGGTTACAAAACGGGGGTGTTCAAAGTTGCGACCATGATCTGTAACACATCAGCGGCGCATGGAATCACGTACAGTTTGGAAAATTTATGGCGTGTCTTAGACTTTCCAAGCAGATACAGAGATGTCTGCTACAAGTGCTTTCCTCATCACTTTCAACGGGGGTGTCGTACACCAATCTGTGATGTAACCCCAGAAGTAATCAAGGCATGTTAAGTCATGAGATCTTGCAGGCCAATGATGATGAAGGCGGCATGAAGATGGCGTTTCCGACCCTGCATTGCTATATGAGTTTGATTTTTCGTTGTGCAACCTACCCCTCCCAGAAGATTGCACACACTTAGCTATATCAACCTGCATACAGAAACCGATGCAGATACATTGAATAAAAATTGAATAACTACACAATAGTAGTCTTCTTTTTCGTAATATGTACTCATTTTGACTCGTTTTAAAAGTATTATCTAAAAAACATATTTCAAACAGATATAAAAAAGTATGTTTTTATTCTTGCGCATTATAACGTTTTTGCAGTTGTCAGTTCATATTATAGAAACTACAACATCCATGTTCGTGGATACTATGGTCATTGGTTATTTTAGGTTTTATGGCGCAACGGCCGTATTTGATCAAGCCGTGCTAAACACAAGACAACGTCAAGAAATTTTGTGAAGAGGGGAAAAAAGGGGAAATGGGGAATAGAATAGTGCGATCAAAGCAGAAAAAGATCGCTTGGGTATCCAGGGAGCACGACTCCCATGTTTACTTAACTCTCCTGTGGTTTTCTCGACGAGGTATCATGTTGGAAAAAGCTGACTTGATTTTGATGGATAAAATATCTCGTCATTAGAAAAACTGACCAGATCTTAATATCGTCATCATCAAAAAATCAGCAATATCTCGATGACGAGATATTTCATCATTAGCAAAATTGTTCAGATCTTGACGGACAAGATATCTCGTCGAAGCCACTCGGAGGGTTAAAACAGTAAACCTCATGAGAAAAAAGGATCACTAGAGTACCTTGGGTCCATGAAGCCCGTTGACACCTAAAGGAGATGTGCCTCTGAGGGCCATGGATAGAATGGATTAAATAAACTTCTTGAGTTTTTATTAATTGATAATGTTTTATTTAATATTATTCTATAAATAAACTTCCCATTGAAATCATTTAAAAATTATTTTATGTATAAACTAATTACACACACATACATTAAAGCTTATAATAAAAACAGATGTTACATGCACACTTATCACCTTTAGAATAATATGAAAACAATAAGTGCAATAAAAAATTCATATCAAGGATAATGAACTGCTATTAATAAAGATACTAAAACTAAAAACACTTTACTGGTTTTAAGAAACAATATGCACGAAAAAATTAACTAAGTAACTTTCAAAAAAATACTCAAACTAGACACAAAACTAGTTTTTATAATTACTATGTAATCAAAACTATTAGCGACAAATTTTATTCCTTCAAATTCTTTTTAACTCTCTAAACCATCCACTTAACTGAAATTTTTATTTTCGAGAAGAAACTTCACAAAACCTGCGTTGAAAATTACCAAGGATTCAGAAAATTAATTTTTAATCATTCCATTTTATGCGCAATTTTTTAAACTTCTTTCAGGAAATATTTTTCTCCTTGAAGTACGAAAGGCAAAAAAATTAACTGGAAGCCGAACAATAGATTGTTGTCTCTCTGGTATCCTAAGGCAAATTTAATCTGCTAAAATACGTTCTTAAAAAACATCTTTATTCATATTTTGTGGAATAAGGAAACAAAAAACATTTCAGAATCCTTTTCGCAAATATAAATGTACCTGTGCGATGTTTTACGATGTTACAAGCATGATCAATGCAATTTAGATTACAAGTAGTTTTTATTTGAGGAATAAATTATTGATATGCGAGGACCAACATATATATGTACTCTAAAATCTAGCTGAAGAAGGAAGAAAAAGGGTATGGATATAATAGTAGAAAATATACAAAATCAGCACTTTTGAACTGATTTCTCACGTGGTTACATCTAGGAATTCATTACATTGACTTATTCTTTCTTTGTCAAGTGTGATAGATGTACAGGCCTTGTTAAAAGTTAAAGGTTAATTTATATACATATATATTTATTGCAAATTATGTATACACTAAAAATTATCATTAACACAATGAGGAAAATCTCTTATATAATTTATATTCAATAAAGTTCTACATCGTGATCATTAAACTACACAGGTAGGTAGATTGGTAGGTAGTTGAATTAAGCACTTGAGCAATATTGCTATTGAAGACGGTCCGGAATTCATCCCGAAGGAAAGATCCGAGGACAACACCTCTGAATTTCGAACCACTGTCAGATGACGAGATCAACAAGTGAGCTGGCACTCCACTGTCCAAGCATTTATTACTGGTGTTAGAGTCGTGAGAACACTATGACATGGAAAATGCTTGATATTTTTCGTATGAAATAGTTGTGTGAGCTATGGTTTATGAATATTATTCCAAACCCTGGATAAATGTTTACTTATACTTTAATGCGTCCACTTTCTTGCTATACTTTAACAGAGCTTTTCTGATGGATGAGTGGTCAGTGGACTGACCTTAGGTTAAATATCCCAGTCAATGAGTGGTTTGGAATCCCCTTTAAGTCGTAGGTCCCGTTCTAATTAGTCCTCATGTAGAAAAAAGATCACCGTAAAATGTCAAATCTCACCTTGAACAGCAAGTTCTCAATTTTACCACAGTCAAAATATTGATCCTCCAAGTGATTGTGATAAGATATCTCGTCCATCAAGATCTGACCAATTTTGCTAATGACGGGATATTTCGTCTTCAAGATATTGCTGATTTTTTTATGTTAACGATATCAAGTTCTGGTCAAATTTTTTCTAATGACGAGATGAGATATCTCGTCTATATCAAGATCTGATCAGTTTTTCTAATGACGAGATATTCCTTCTATCAAGATCTGGTCAGGTTTGCTAATGAGACGAGACCTTGTCGACACAACCACCAAGAGTGTTAACCCTATGAGTGTGACGGGACTTACGAGTAGTGGTGTATATTGCCTTTAACTCACAATGCACACGACTAACTGATTTAGCGTACACCAGCCCCACGTACACAAAGGTCTTTGCTTGGATCAGGTTTCGAAGCCTCAACTGCGTTTCTTTAATCCGGTACTCTTCTACTGGGCTTCATCGGCCCTTGCAGCACTCCATCCTATATCATTGATGGCACAGTGGAGGTATCATTGGAGATGAATATGTGTTGTGAGGGAGATGCGAATTGATGAGTTTTTAGGAGATTGATAATCACCGACTTTTTGTCTTGGGCATTTGGGCACTGGATTGATGTAGATTCAAGTTGCGATGTTCCTACGATGATACTATGGAGTTCGAGAGGAACCCATAGTATCGAGGTACTTAGTTCCTCGATTAGAACGTGTATCACAGGTCGTCCACTCCCGGCGTTCACAAGATCTGTGTCCGTTCCCCTAGAAATTCCAAATTTCTCTCCTTACCGGCTCCACCCCAATAAAAACCCAGATTCAAAATTAATGAAAGAAATGAAAGAAAAACAAGTATGCAAACAATATTTTTACTAGTAAAAATTTCAGTTTGACAACAGCTTTTTTACATTTCGTGGAATATTCCTATTTCATAAAAAGTCGAGTGCAAAAACGCATTCGTTTGGTCATTCAGCATGACTCCAATGAAGGCCGATCATTTAAAAACTGAGAAGTCATCTGCAATTGCTGGGATCACCTTTCCTACCAAACAGGCTAAAAATTCGTGTCTCTACTAGACAAGAAGAAAGATGATCCTCCGTCTTTTGGCATGGGTCGGATGTGTTTTTTATGGCGAAAGGTCATATTTGGCCAAGCTGAGCCAAACGCAAGACAGATAACGTCAAGTAATGGACATACACACAAGGGAAGATTTTACTAACACAGAAGATAGAAATACACCAAGGGTAAGTTACAGGAATAGAATCTCAACGAGTAGGTTGCTAGCATAATGGTTAAACTCACTGATCCACCTTCTGGCATAGGATAAAAAAAATTCAGAGTACTTCGTACAATTTACCTTCAATGTTCAAAAGGTGGAGCGAAAATTCCTATCCTCTCTGAACTGCATCTCGAATTGCGTTTCTCAAACTTTACCTCTACAAATGCATCGTCGCATAGTACAAAGGCAAGAAACTTTCGTTTTGTTTATTACCAAGGGACTTTTAAATATTACTTGAAAGTTTTCAACTGAGCTTAATTTTCAAATTTCTTCTATTTCGACTTCAATAATTCAATCTTGGGAAAAAAGCAAGAGCCCCGCAAGATCCCCTCGGGTCAGATTCTTTCTCATTACTAGTCAGGAAACGGGAAAAAATCATTTCTGGGAAAATTTGTTTTGTTTTTTCATCTAATTTTTTTCTTTGTGCCGCGGGAAAGTATAAAAGAAAATATGTTACCTCGGACAAGCGAAAGCATTCCATATCAGCGATCAACATTTTCTATGGGGGAAATTTCCAACTTTTTTATCCTTTCCGAGAACAAAGGCTGCATTTCCATGAAAACAAAACAGCCCGTGTAGACAGTTGGTGCCTAAAGGTAACTTTAGAAGCAAATATTTAAGACTTGAATGATTGAATTATAAATTCTCAAGCCAAATATGTAATCAGTGGCACTAGTCCAAAATACAGGCGGGCATTAAATTTTCACAATGGCGCCTAACACTCCTGGTGGTTGTCTCGACGAGGTACCTCGTCATTAGCAAAACTGACTAGATCTTGATGGACGAGATATCGCGTCATTAGAAGAAATCTGGCCAGATCTTGATCTCGTGATCATAAAAAACAATAATATCTTGATGACGAGATATCTCGTCATTGATCAGATTGTTGATGGACGAGGTATCTCGTTGAAACCACTTGAAGTGTTAACACAAACTGGTGGTTTTTATATACGGGAAGTCCCATAAATTTTTTAACATTTCGATAATTCATAAAAATCGCGAATTTTCACTTTTTATGATGACCTGTTGCCCATTGGTTGCTCCATTAGTGATATGACCAATCCAGTCCAAGTCGTTCATTTGCTATGCCATAGCGCTGGCGCGTACGTCTATTCACATTGGTCTGGCGGTGCGAGGATGACCTGACAGACTTCCAGTTTTCTCGAAAAGTCGACTAGACTGCAGTCAGACAGGTGTTAAAGGAACTCGACCCCTTCTTCCTTTTTTCTTCGTCTGAAACATTCGTAGAGCTTTCGTTGATAATTCCCCGCTTGCGTTAAGCAACATCACAAACATTGCCTCATCTACCAATGTCAGTAACAAACCTTACAACTCCCTTTTCATCAACATCACGCGTTCATTATGAGCTGCCAAAGATACACTTTCCGTTTTATAGGACTCTCATCTGCATATCCCTTACACATGTGGCATTTAATACAGTACCCTCTATCGGTGAAGATTTGAATTAAAGTTTTTCCACCCCTCCAAACAAATCCCTCCTATTGCGATTCTTTTTCTTACAAACCGCACTTTAATATACCAATTTTTGCGATTCTTATGAATTATTGGTGTTAACAAATCTAATGGACACCCTGTATATTTTCATAACTATCTTCGAATAGTTAACGTTAATTTACAAATTCATAGGATGCGTTATTAATGTGTTAGAAATGTCATTACAAAATAACTATAGTAAATAAATACTTAAAGTAATCAATGAATTTAATTATTAAATTAAATAAATTAAGTATTTAAATATAATATTGTTAGTAAGTGTATAAATACGTGTATTAAAATGAATATATTCTCATTGTGCATGAATATAAACACAAAATATTTGAAAAATATAATAATGAAATTGGCATTAGGAAACTTTTTAATGCCAGGCCAATTGAACATTATTCACTGTCACTACAATGACGGATTTGCGAACCACTTTGCGTTACACTATTGCACCACGGTGTGGACTCACGTTACACCTCACATACATACCACACATTTTAGGCAAGATCACATATTCATTCCAGACCAAAAACATCCATGCCTTTACCTAGGATTCGAATCACATACCTGTCGATCCAGAAAACAGCATTCTGATCACTAGACCGATTGGTCGTCTCAGAAAACTTATATTTTTTAATATACAATTTCTCTGAACATAAATATGTATTAAAAATTCATTCTATTTACAATGAAGAAAATATTTCATGCTTTTCAATCATTGATTTAGCCATACAAAGGACAAAAGATTGTAAAATCTGAAACAAACTAAGTTAACACAATGTCGTATTCAGTTTACTTTACAAAATTTAAAAAGTATGAAAGCGTAGAGAAATTAGGCATTTTATAAGTGGTTGAATGAAAAGTTATGTTAGTTCAAATGTATGTATATGAAAGGAAAAATGCTATTTTTATGACACAATTTCCACATAACCTTCCAGTTTCTCTACTATAAGGGGACACGGTACCCTTAAAATGACCAAAATATCGAAAACAATTTTATTGCTTTATTTTAAATATACAACCCTTCTGAATATGTGTGCAAAATTTCATAGCTCTAGCAACATTATTTTAGGAGTTATTTAAGTTTTTTCTCTTGGGTGTAAATAACCGAAACCAAAAATTTAAACTTTAAATGGCTTTTTCTCAGCTTTCTGTTTTTGATGACTATGAAGTACTCAAATTGCTAAGGCTTTTTTTTTTAAATTTAATTTAGAGGTTTGAAACTTTTTGTAGTTGTTCACAATAGTATATTTGACAATTTTGTGCATGCGATAAGAATTTGGATGAAAAGTTTTTTTTTAATTGACAAACTAAAATTATCTTGTTTTTTAGTTTTTCACAGTATTTTTTAGAAAAAAATTCTAGAAAAAGGAATAATCAGAATACATGCAAACCCATGCACAGAATTGTGTAAAATACTGCAATGAATAGGAAAGTGTAAAAAAAATTTTAAAAGATGATATTTAAAAAAGTAGTAGGGATTTTAAAATATTGATTTTTTTTTCAAAAAAATTAAATTTCTGAATTATTGCTCTTGTAAAATTAAATTTTTTCGCCTGAAATATTCATTTTATGTGCATTTCAATATAGTATACTAAAAAATTTTGCTACACATATGAAAACAAAAAAAATTGTTCAAAGGGTACCGTGTCCCCTCAACAGTAATCGTGCTGTAAAAACAGTTTTACAGATTGTTCATTTTACCTTAGATGGTAGCCATGAAGCACCTTATAGATTTAAGTTCTGTTTTTACATCGCTGCTACAAACTTCAACATAATTGTTAAGCTCAACTAAAACATTTAAACGACTTTTCTAAATAATACACACTACAGAGAGCTTAGTTTTACTTTAATTATGTATTACATTAGAGCATGCATGTATTTATTGCTACTTATAAAATTTGATCGATTTGAGTTACAATCATCTGGTACCATCTCGAAATTGCAATACATAACCAATCACGTGAATGCTTTAATAAAAGTTTTTATTATATGGTAACAATCTCTTAATTTCTATGAAATTTGACATTTACTAAACCACTTGGTATGAAACATCTCAATCTCAAAAATACTTAAATCAGTCTTCAACCCTAACAATCCAGGACTAGACATAGCAAACTTTAAATCTACAAACTTAATGTGTCATTTAACTCTGTTAATGCACAGATTCAGCACTGGTTCAAACTGGTGATGGTATAAGATACAAACTTTTTATTAATTTAATAAGTAACCGTCAATGTGTGAAAATAGGCATTGTATTTAATGCATGGAAAATCTATACAATGTGTCGTAAATCGGATGTCAAAGTATGAAACTAAGTATTTCACACATTTCCTAGGGCCAAAAGGCAAATAGGTAAAGAATAAATACTTCCGCCAATGACGTTTTTATTGCAGGCATTGCATACAAAGCCTATAAAGGTTTCCTAGGCACAACCCTTTCCAAACACCACAAGTAGAAAGGCAAAATTAGAGATGCAAAAGTTTTGCCTTTCTACTTGTGGTGTTTGGAGGGGTGTGTGGGCTACTTTCGGCGAACTGCCACCCACACGCAGAAAACACCATATTGTGTTGACTGAGTCAGGATCCTCCCTGATGACGCCCTGATCCACCAACACTTCATTTTTTTCGAAATTTTCCGGGTACTCTTTAATCTAAACTTCTAAATTTCTCTTTGTTTTCAATTATTGAATTATATAGCTAGTCATGCTACGTCTACGGCTACAGCGCGCATACATGGACAGATCTGTTTTTTAGCTTCTGTTTCACTCTATTTATACCCCGATATTTTGGCTTTTTACTTGTCTGCAATTTTGGCCTTCTGGCTCTTTACTAGTCTGCATTTCTAATTCTATGCTACTATGCGCTTTAATATTTTGTACGTATGATTTTTCAATATTTTGTATATATATACATATATACAGGGTGCAACGCAAAGTCCGTGCCCGGCCTTTATTTTCGCAACCGTTGGTCGTAGACATATACTTCCAATTACAAAAATGTTTCAAATGAGGTAAACATTCATGTAATGACATTTTGCAATTTAAAAAATCAATTTTGTAAAAATTACAAAAATTAACTTTTTATACAGTCCCCGTTCCCTATAGTGATATTTAGTTAAAGTTTACAATCAGCCTAACAAACGTAATACAAAACGTTTCACTTCTGTGTGACAAAAACTGACCGAGATATTTAATATCAAAGTTTGGGATTTATTCAGATTTATTTTGCCTTCATTGAGGGGTCGGTTAAAATATAACTTAGAATAATTCGAGATTGAAATCAGAGTGCAACGCCTATTTTACGGCGAAAGGGGGTTCCCCGACCATAAACGATGGGTGTATGTATAGTAAAGTGGACATGCCCGATTCACTGAAAGCGGTCGCAGCGCCCCCAGTGGCGAAACATGGAAAGTTTGGAAATCTAACTCGCACAAGTTACAGACAAGCATACAGCGGAAAACGACACATAAAGTGGAGAAATCTACTGGAGATACTGCTCAAAATGTTTCCCATTGGTGGGTGGCAATGCAAAATTGATTGCGTGACAGTACTGAATCGTGGACGCGTTGGAGCATAGCTGGTGTAACTGTGCGACAAGCAAGGCTGATACGCTGTTTCAGATCATCCAGAGAGGTTGGCTCGGTCGCATAGATCTGTTCCTTGACGTAACCCCAAAGGTAGAAGTTCATGGGAGTCAATTACGGCGAACGCGGTGGCCACTCTACCCGACCACCATATCCGATGATCTGTTGGCCGAATTCGGTGGCTAGATACGCACGAACGTTTTCTGCTTTATGCGGAGGGGCACCATCATGTTGGAACCACACACGACATGCATCTCGGAGAGGCAGCTGTTCATACCAGTCACGTACCGTGTCTTGGAACAGGAGCAGGTAACGATTGCCCGTTAAGGTCCCGTCGTAGAAGATGGGTCCAACAATCTGGGTTCCGCATAAACCGCACCATACATTCGTTGACCAGCGTACCTGGTGTCGTGCTGTGCGTCCCATGTGAGGATTGACCAGAGCCCAGTAATGCACATTGTGGGTGTTGACGATGCCATCCCGTGTGAATTGCGACTCATCTGTCCACAGTATGTCGGAAAACAACGACGAAATGTCGTGCAACGTGTTGAGCAGGAAATTACAAAAGTCAAATCTTCATGCGTCGTCACCCGGCATCAATGCTTGCACCAGTAGCGGACGGTATAGATGCGCACCATGCGCATGTAACAATCGCCAAATATGTTGACGCGTGTATCCACATGCCTCGCTTGTTTCCGCCGTGCTTAGGTGTGGATTTGCAAGGGCGTATCCCAGCACTTCCTCCGGTGTCACTCGAATGCCCGATCTTGTCCGTCTGCCTGATATGGGTCGTGGTGTGAAGCCGACGGTCTCTCTGAAACGGCAAAGTACAGTAGCTATAGTTCGATGCGATGGACGTCGTTCCATAAGAAAACGTTCGCCATAAAGCCTAGCAGCGGCTCTGGCATTTCGTTGACATTCGCCATAAATCACTATCATTTCGGCATATTACGCGAATGTGTAGCACACCATCACGATTTCAGCGCGGACTAGTTTGCCCACTTCTGGATGGCTAGTCTTTTATCCCGAGCATGTGGCTGCGGTACTACCCTATTTGCATAATCATGATTAGCATGGGGGTTATAGCCCCGCTGGTAGTTTGCATTCTGCTGCCATTTATCCGGTTCTTTTTGCTCATTTTTCATTTTCAGGGTGTCGATTCTACATAAATCGACAATGGTCTTCAACTTTCTAATTGACATCTTTTGTCTACCTTGCTTAGTTTCGGAGTTAGATTTCCAAACTTCCGTGTTTCGCCACTAGGGGCGCTGCGACCACTTTCAGTGAATCGGGCATGTCCACTTTACTATACATGCCCCCATCGTTTATGGTCGGGGACCCCCTTTCGCCGTAAAATGGGCGTTGCACTCTGATTTCAATCACGAATTATTCTAAGTTATATTTTAACCGATCCCTCAATGAAGGCAAAACAAATCTGAAAAAATCCCAAACTTTGAAATGAAATATCTCGGTCAATTTTTGTCACACAGAAGTGAAACTTTTTGTGTTGCGTTTGTTAGGATGAGTGTAAACTTTTACTAAATATCACTATAAGGAACGGGGGACTGTATAAAATGTTAGATTTTGTAATTTTTACAAGATTGATTTTTTAAATTTCAAAATGCCATAACATGAATTTTTACTTCATTTGAAACATTTGTGTAATTGGAAGTATATATCTACGACCAACGGTTGCGAAAATAAAGGCCGGGCACGGACTTTGCGTTTCTCCCTGTATATACTATATATATATATATATATATATATATATACAGGGTTAGTCTAAATTGTTTTTACAAATTGAGAGGGGTGATAGTACCCATCCAGAAGAGCACTAATTACCATGGGACATAGGGTCGCATTCCACACTGAGAGGCAGAAAAGAGTAAAATTAGAATTTCAACATGAACTTACAACAGTGTCGGGAAAGCGAATGAACGATACCAAAAGTTGCACAATCTGATTTATTGATCAGAGAAAAACTCACAGCAAGTGCTCAAAGTGGCGGCCACGCGTGTCGTTGCACAGTTCACACCGGCGAAGGAATGACTGGCGCACCCTCTCGAAGATTCCTGGTATTGTGTTAATTTTGTCTGCGGTAAGACCGATTCTCGCTACGAGATCTTCAGCCGAGTCCACAGGCGTCTGGTACACTAAAGATTTCATGTGCCCCAGAAGAAAAGTCCAGTGAGCTGAGGTCCTGTGAGCGAGGAGGCCAAGCCACAGGTCCGCCACGTCCGATCCATCGTGCGCTACCGACCAGGCCATCTTGCTTAGGAGATATGCTACGTAGGCAGGTACAAAATGACGTCAGAGGCGATGACTTACTTGTTCATGCTCGACGCGTTTCGACTTTACTCTTTTCTGCCTCTCAGAGTGGAATGCGACCCTATGTTCCATGGTTATTAATGCTCGTCTGGATGGGTACTATCACCCCTCTTATTTTGTAAAAACAATTTAGACTCACCCTGTATATATTTATATATATATATAATTCAATATCACAAAACAAAAGAAATAGGTATCCAGGAATTTAAACACAAGAACACCAAGAAAAAAATCACCAAAAAAGAAGTGTTGGTGGATGAGGGCGTCATCAGGGAGGAACCTCACCCAGTCAACACAATATGGCTCCCTGATGACGCCATCATCCGCCAACATTTCATTTTTTCGAAGTTTTCTTATATAGTAATACATATGTATAGTAATATATATATAGTTTCGACGGCGAACGAAAATATATATAAGAGTGAAATTGAAAACAAGCCCTTTAACAGTTCACATGAACATAACCAGATTGCTTTCTCTTAATTAGATAATTCATAAATCTTCAATGCTTTAAAAACAAAGTTATCTCCAATGAATGCCCGAAATAAAAATTTAAAAAATATTTTTACTTGAATAATTCATTTAAGAGTGCAATTCCCTGTCGTGATGCTTGGAATAATTTCTAATTTGCCTTTCAATGAAAGATTAATTGAAGATTAATTTTGACTTAAAATGCAACGGAAATTCATACACACTTACTTCAACGAAAGAATACACCGTTTGGAAGAGAAATATCAAGATCACTTTTGTTTCTGCTTGCTTATAACAATAGAGAGCCACATGGAGGCGTTTTAAAAAATCACTTGAAAATGATTTACCTATTTCCATTAATCACAGAGACGAGTAAAAATGATTGCGTTAAAAACATAATCACTGACAAAAGGAGCCTAATGAGTATTTCCGAGAGTGATTGTACCGGGTTATTGATGGGAATGGTGGTACATTAATCTATGCATTCCCATTTTTACAGCAGCCCTAAATTTTTTGGTCTGCTCTGAAGATTAAAACATATCAAGCCTATGACTTAGGTCATTATTTACTTACTCGGTTAAATTGCATTTATACTGCATGCATACCTTCAAGATGCATTAATTAAACCTTCAGAAAGAGTGATTACAATGAGTAACACGATTGTTGGTGAAGAAGTTATAAATTTGAGTGGTGAAAGAAGCGAATTGCAGTTTATCTTTATTAACAGCAACGTTAAATTGGAAGTAGGGAATGAACGATGAAAATGCTATGAAGTCTTAAATAATAGGTCATTTAAATAACGTAAAAGTGGTTGCAGTAAGAAAGTACATTTAATTTAATTTGAAAAATTGGGCAAAATGTGGAGAATAATCGATGAAACATTCCCCCATGAGGTTGAATTCATTGCTCTATAAATTGCAGTCATGCACGAAAATTTATACTTAATTCACTAGGCCCTTGGTTGTTATTTTAAGGTTGATATACACTTGAGACTGTTTCGTTGCTTATGCGAATTTCGATTATTTCTCTCTTACACTGAGCTAATATTTGAAACGTTTTGCAGTTAATGTTTAAAAAGTTTGTATTTAATTTAACTTGACAAATTTAGAAAAGGGGAAGAATAATCAATGAAAAGTTTCTCCACGAGTTGAATTTATTGTTCTAGAATGCACGACAACTTATATTTAATTCACTTGACCCTAGATTGCTATTTAAAAGCTAATATGCACTTTTGATTGTTTTGTTTGTTACATGAATTTCGATTATTTTCTTACTTAGTTAATGTTTCTAAAAAATTACAGTTAATGTTTGAAATGTTTAAATTCTGAAAAATGTTAAGAATAATTGATTAAAAGTTTCCCCGTGATTTTAATTCATTGCTCTATAAATTTCAGTCATACACGAAAATTGTTCTTTTCACAAAACCCTTGGCTGTTATCCAATAGTCGATTTTACACTTTAGATTGTTTCGTTCGCTTAATGATTTTTTAAGTTACACTTAATGTTTTAAAAATAGGTAATGAAGCTGTAAAATTTGTCAAGAGAAAATGCTTAAATCGTGAATACATATAAGTACTATATCAGGGTGTGTATACTCATACATTCTAACAAATAACAATCAACTTGTGATGGCATCTATCGAATTTAGCATTTGAAAAATTCTACAGGGCAATTGTGAAGAAAATCAACACTTTAACAATTAAATTACTAAATAGTACAAAATAATAATTTCGTGTAGTATCAATGAAATCTCTTTAATTATCTGCTCTTAACTACTATATCATTGAAGGACTTCGGAAAACCTAATGATAAGCCACACTTTAAATTTTTCAGGAGAGCCCTTTTCAAGTTTAAAAAATTCCAAAATTATATTCTTTATCAACTATTCAATAGGTCATGTTATCTTAAACTCTCAATACCAAGCACTCATTCAAACAGTTTATTTTCATCCTCTTGACTATTTTGTTTGTAGTTTTTTCATTAAGGAACATACATTTCTGTCTTATCACTATATTGCCCGGAGCCCTTCAAAAATACATATATAAAGAGGGAGGTTGTTTTATCTGCTCGATTATTATTCCTGGAGTATTTCCTCTTGTGTAATATAATTAGTTTTAGATTTAATACATTTTGAATATAATGAAAAATAAAGCTAATATGTTTAATATTAGCCTTATTTTTCATTACATTTTAACAATAACCACCTTTGATATAACTTTAGTTTTTCCTAGATGTGTGTGTCTTGAGCACTGATATGAATAAAAATAAATACTCCAAAAATGCACTTATAAAAGATTAATAACTTAATAAAATATGTTGCTAAATTCTTCAGAATCAAATAGCCGTTTCCAAGTTGATCAGCTAAATGCATGCCGATTCTAAGAGACGTAAAAGAAAATTCACCTGCTCTTTTACTTGGTATGAATATCATATGCCCGAAATAAATTTTAAGATAAGAAATGTAGAAAATTAGAAAATTTTATGAGACTCGTTTTTTCTATCAATAAATATTAGTCACTTTTTATCACTAAATTTAGACACATTTATGATAGTTTTGTAAAAATGAAGGAAGCATTTCATAGTGATTTTTAACAAAAAAGGTCTTTTTGATTTTGAAACTGACTTCGATTTTAGCAGAAATATAGTAAGGTATAACGATGAAAAATTTTAAATCCCTTTTCAAATAAATTATTGAATGAGTGATTGATTATAATATGCTAAAATAAAGCTCTTTTTCACTGTTAAAAATCAAGTATATGGAATCTTTCTCAAATTACTTCCTTTCATTTAGTCTTCCTTTCAATAAAAATGCTACCCAGTACCCGATTTAATTTTACAATTAAAACATTTAGAAACAAAAGGGGGATTTTTAGTTAACAAGAGGAAATAAAACGTAGGTATCACTTTCAGAGTTACTCTTTTCGTCAGACAAAAGCTTATTTGCTTTGTAAAGCTCTCTCAATTAAGAGAATCCCCTCTCATTGATGTAAATTTTATCCACCTAGTGATTAGTATTCAAGACCAATAAAAAAACTCAAAAGAAATTCACTATCGTTTCCAAATTACTATTATTGTGTGGTTTTTTCGGAAATCCAAATTGTGAATCGCGAGGGGAAAAAAACCTAACACGTGTTTTCTTGAAACCAACACAATTCAGGAAAAGTCCCGCTTTCTTTATCACCACGGCAATAAAATTCTTCCCAAACAAAGGCAATTCGGTTGATGACTTCGTTTGCATGAACGCATAAGCCCTGAATTGCTCTGCCCTATTTACTTGTTTAGAACCCGAAGGAACTGCAGATAATGGAGAAAGTATATTTAAATTCTCCCTTCGTAGCTGTTTAGGGAAAATAAAGACGATTTGAATTTTCCGCACAAAAACAATAACCATCCACTTAAAATGGCAAACTTATAAATCACTTTATTTTGCGAAGTATATTTCTTTTCCGGTCATTTCTTTTCCTTGGAGTAAGCATTAAATTTTCTCAATATGTTTTCTTCTCAAAGGCATTATAATGATACACTGGCCAATGTTGGTAATCATCTATCTCCGATTGGTAAAAAGTCACTTAGAAATCTCATAAACCCCCTGATGTTTTAAATTCAAAAAGTTTATCAATTTAAATAAGTTCACTTTTTGTTAAATATAGAAAAAGTGTGGTTGTATCGCCTACGAAGCAAAATAGCAACGCCATCTGCATTAAGTGGGGATCGAGTTTGAAGAGTGGGGTGCCACCTTAAGTGTGCGGACTTTGTCATCTGACGAGGACAACACCTAACATTACTGGGCCGCGGTAAGCCAGTTGGAAAAGCAACCGGAGGGTTGCGAATTCGAAACCCGGTCCAGTCAATGTCCTCGTGTACACTGGGGCAAGTACACGTTAAATCTGTCATGGCCTCAAATGTCCTCTCTTTAGCTTGGAATGAGGTGCCAGCTCAGGTGTTGACCTAGTCATCTGACTGTGCTTCAAAATTATGAGACGTTGTCCTTGGATGTTTTAGGGAGGGGGATCCTGATGGATTGATTCCAGACAGTCGCCAATAGGCCACTGTGTCGCTCTAGTGCAACCTCAATTAACTACCAATCCAACATAACTATAAGTAATTTTATAGGTAATGGGTCCTATAATGAGTGTGGCAAAATTTCGTTATTTTAGAGCAATTAGTTTTTGAGAAGATATCTTGCGAGCAGCAAAACTATAAATAACGCTTGGCAAAATTGATTCGTATATTTTTTTCATAAACAGTTTAAATGACAGAAGATTTAGAGATTTTCTTTTTAAATATAACATTCATACTATCAAGGTTCTAAATTTGAGAAGCACCCACTGAAAAATTAATTTTTTGCACAACTTTGAAACTTCTACCCGTTTTCAGTGAAATTTACATCGCTCGAAGGCCCTTAGGTTTCATAACTTCAACATATCTTTGAAGGACTGCACTGGAGGGACAATAGTGGAATGATTATAAAAATATGATGTAATTTTCTCAATTCCTACGTCTTTTTGCTCCTGTCGAAATTATTTCCAGCACGCGCGTATCGGGTTTCTCCTAAACTTTATTTTAAAGATCTAAGTTCAGCGTTGTATCTCTTTTTTCATAAACATAAAAGTTTAATCGTTAGAAGCTTTTAGGTAGGTAGGTATGTAGGTAGGTATCACACTGGAGTAACCAACGAGAAGCTTTTAGGAAATGATTTTTATCAAATCTTTGAATGACTATTTAAAGGAATTAGGTGGTACGATTATAAAAATATGATGTAGTTTTATCAATTCCTACCAGTAAAAATGGTTTCCAGCACGTACGGGTTTCTCTAAACTTTATTTTAAAGACCTAATTTCAGTGTTGTATCTTTTTCATAAACATAAAGTTTAATTTATAGAAGTGATTTTAGGGGATGATTTCATTTTTCAATATAATATTCATAATGCTAAAGTTCCAATATTGCAAAGAATCCCCAAAATCATTTTTAAGGAGCTTTGAAACTTCTTTTCACTGAAATTATGACGTTCAAAATTCCTACTCGGATTTCATAATTTAATCCAATCTTCAAATCCTTTAACCCTCTTGGTGGTTGTCTCGACAAGGTAACTCGTCATTAGCAAAAAGTATCAGATCTTGATGGACGAAAAATCTCGTCATCATAAAAATCGGCAATATCTTGATGACGAGATATATAGTGAGATATATAGCAAAATTGATCAGATCTTGATGGACGAGATATCTCGTCGAAATCGCTTGTAGGATTAATCCTCCTGGTGGTTGTCTCGACGAGGTATCTCGTCATTAACAAAACTAATCAGGATATATCTCGTCATTAGAAAAAAAATCGAATCACAATCATTAGAATAAAACTGACCACATCTTGATCTTGTCCTCATCAAACAATCGGCAATATCTTGATGACGAGACATCTCGTCATTAGCAAAATTGATCAGATCCTGGTGGATGAGATACCTCGTCGAAACCACCACTTGGAGGGTAAGTGGTATGATTAAAAATAGGATCCAATATGCCCGATTCTACGTGTTTTAGTACTTGTCCGAAAGATTTACAGTATATCGGGTTTTTCAAAACTTTATTTCAAAGATTTAATTCCGGTGTTGCATCCCTTGGCCATTGCAAACACTTGATTGTTTAAACTCCTCCAAGTGCCTTCAGGGGAGGGGTGACAGATACCACAAGACTCCTTTCTCTCTGCTAGGTTTTGCATCTAATGGTGTGTATCGGTTCTCCTTACTCAATCCTACCCCTTGGAGCCTGGTTCGGCGGCACTGGGGGACCCAACGGTCACGCACCGACAGAATTGATTGGCTTTTAGGGGCCCAAAAGAGGGAGGAGCCCTCCCACCCCAAGAGACCCAGTCTCATTCTGCTACGTGCTTGTGGCTATCTTCCCCCCTCGGCCCTGAAGAAAAAGGGGTACTCGCCCTTCAGCCTTGTTATCCAACTTGAATTCTTTCTCTTCCAAATCAGGGATCATTGATCTTTCTAAAAGAGTAAAGGACAGAGTTTCTTCCAAAAGTTCGGGGAATAGATAGATAAACGATAAAAAGGCCTGCTGTTGAATATCTCAATGGGCTTAGGGCCTAACGACGTTTCGGAGATAAACTTCACAAATACCGGCCTTAACTCGGAGAGATTTTCAGGGTTTAATTTATTGAGATAGACGGTTTGTGATTTTACTTTTCGTAGTGTGCGTGAGGAATGTGTATACTGTGAAACTAAAAGCTTTATTGGAAAAGGCAATGAATATGAGATATTTGCAAATAGTATAACTTCCTAGCAAAAAATCTCACCACTCATTTCAACGTCCGGAGTTACATTGCTTGACATGAAAAAAGGCATTTCGTCGTTGCTGCTGAATACCTCATTGGTTTTAGGGCCTAACGACGTTTTGGAGGAAAACTTCACAAATACCGGCCTTAACTCGGAGAGATTTTCGGTGTTTAATTTATTGAGATAGACGGTTTGCGATTTTACTTTTGTTGGCATGTTTGGGAATGTTTGTGCTGTGAAAGTAAAAACTTTATTGGAAAAGGCAATGAATATGAGATAGTTTTAAATAGTACTTTTTTCCTAGCAAAAAATCTCACCACTGATTTCAATATCCGGCTAGTCATTAAGATAGGTATTTCGTCCATTATTACTTGATACGGGAAGTGCAGTTATAAGAATTTGAAATGAGATGAACGATTAAAAAAAGGCCCGCTGTTGAATATCTCAATGAGGGTTAGGATCTAACGACGTTTCAGAGATAAACTTCCCAAATACCTGTCTTAACTCGGAAGATTGTTAGGTAGGTAGGTGAATTAACGTCGCACTGGAGCAACACAACGGGCTATTGACGACAGTTAGGGAAAGGGAAAGATCCTAGGACAACACCTCGTAATTTTGAACCACAATCAGATATGACGAGGTCAACACCTGAGCTGGCACCCCACTCTCTAAACTTCCACACACCAACGTGCTTAAATAGAAGGGATTTTCAAGGTTTAATTTGTTGAGACAGACGGTTTGTGCTTTTTTACTTCTCGTGGCATAAGTGAGGAATGGTTATGTTGTGAAACTAAAAGCTTTATTGCAAAAGGCAATGATTCATGTTTTATGTTCAAAAGCCCATTAAGATAGCTTAACTAATATGACTTTTATTTCTATTTATAGGAGCTAAAGAATTTATTTACAAATAAGAGAAATATCAGTAGCAGCCCCTAGCAATGTTGTTACAATATCTCTTTAATCCTGCCACTTTTTTTCGATTATACTTTTTTCCTCCTGTCAATGGTTGTAACCAAATAAAATATTTCTATGCGTATTCATTCCAGCAAATAGAGGGTATTTAATCAGAATTTTCACTTAATAACAGGTAATAAGCTTATATCGACGAAACAGTAAAATTATGTACTTACAACTTTTCATTCCCATATCTTATAAATCTCCCGATTCTTTAATTATATAAGCACATGACATTTAATTCTGTTATTGCTTCAAACTGTAAAACTCTGTTTAAATGAATACAATTCTAAACATTACATTTTAAACGTCTTGAAATAAATTGCAATGACTGCAAAAAGTTTCTAGTAATTCTAATTTACCATTACAATATATGTATATACAAGGCAAAACAATTTTTTTTTCTCAAATTTCGTGTATGTGGAACACTTTAGATTCCATCATCCAAATGAGAATCTTTCACGTTGGGTTTTATGAATGCTGTACTTGAAAGTGTGAACATATAATTCATTTGTTTTAGTATACATAGATCATCAATCTTAAAAAAATTTCAAAAATGTTTCACTTCTTAGGGAACGTCTAATGTATCCCCTTAAAAATTATTTATAAACATGTTTTTAAATAATTTGATAACAGATATAGCAATTATTAATTAAATTTAACTTTACATGGAAATACAGGATATCAAATTGCTCAAAAATTGGAACTTAAAACCTTTTTTATGGAAATATATTGTGTACATAAAACTATTTAACGTAAACCTTTCATGCATTGGAATAAAACCCTAGAAAGGCAAACTTAATTTTAAAATGCACATGCTTTTTCTTGATATTTTTTATCATACATTGAATCTTTTTATATGCATGAAGAGATATATTGCTAAATATTGCTACTAAAAACGTTTATGAAAGTAGATTTTCACATAAAAATTATTTAACGATAAAGACTGACTAAATAAATTAAAATAAAACACGATTAAGCTAAACCTAATTTTATAATGCATGCTTAAGTGTTTTATTTCACTCCTATTTGAGCTTTTTTACGTTTAAAACTTTAAATTCATATTTTATTTGAAGCCGTTAGCAGTAAAACTAAAACAAACATGTTACATATATGTATATTAGCAATATTTCTTCTCTACGATTCGTTCGAAATTCAAGAAAAACAAGCCGTCGAAATCTCCGACGTTGCTTTAAAAACACCCCAAAGACATCGCACATGAGTTTTATTTTCTCTGGGTAAAAATAAATATGTTGTTTTGAAGGTAAAAAGTCGAATGCAAAAGAGGAAAAAAGGGAATACTGGTTCCCCTGAGTTTTATTCAATTATTTCATTAAGGTAGTAAAACTATGTTTTGGACAACTTCCTCTAACAAAGTTGCGGAAAGAAAGAAAGTAAACAAAATAAACCTTGAAGGCACACAAGACGCGGAGAGAGCTGTTGTAGATATTTTGATCACCTACGGAAATGTAATTAGTAACAAATGCAATCAAGTTTTACATGGAAGTAGAGCTGAAAAGGGCATCGATGGATCGAATTTTCCCCTACTATAAGTGAATAAACGAAGAACTTCAGCTCATTCTGTTTGTAAGATAAATAAAGTATTTCTTGTGGCACAAGCTGACAAAGTACTTTGCCAGTGCTCATACACTCTTTAGTTTCATTTAGTTTGTAAGATAAATAAAATATTTCGTGTAGCACAAACTGGCAAAGTATTTTTCGATGCTCGTACACTACTTTCATTTAGTTTGTAAGATAACTAAAATAGTTTTCTTGTAGCACAAACTGACAAAGTATTTTTCCAGTGTTCTTACTCTCTTTAGTTTCATTCAGTTTGTAGGATAAATATACTATCTCTTGTAGCCCAAACTGACAAAGTATTTTTCCAATGCTCATACACTCTTTAATTTCATCCGGATATGTAAAATAAACGATATTACAAGATGTATCAAATGAGTAGATAATAAACGGTCTACAAAGATTAATGATATGTTTTTCGATGGCATATATGTTTGTATGTGTTCAATTACAATAATTTACTCTCAATATAGGTATAAATTGAAAGAAAATTGAAGATGTATTTAGTGAAATGATATGCCTAATTTGTATGTAGTAATGTTAAAAGAAAAATAAATTACTGATAAGACAATTTTTCTTCGGTGAAAATATGAAAAGTTTTGAATAAAATACGTCGAATAAAAAGATTAAAAGATATAAAAAGATTATACACATTATAATGACTATTAATGTATACTTGTTTTTAGTTTAAATTATTGTATTAAAAATATTTGTTAAGGTAGTATTCGAAAAAATTATATTCGTGATGGTATATCTTCCTGACCTCCTGGTGGTTTATCTTGGTGGTGTCGAAAACTGCCCAGTAGTGTTCAGCCTGTTCGAAACTGGGCAAGGAACAATTTGTTTTTATTCTTGGATCTTCATTACCTCTTGGAGTAATAGGCCAGTTCCTCGAAACACTTGGAGGTTTAAAGAATCAATACCAACGCCATAATACTCTGAATAATTAACCAAATAATTCAGCTAACAAATTATATCCTTCATTTCCATGCTATTCAGGTAGGAAATAAAAACGAAATCATTCCTAGTTATTTTATTAAATGGCGTATATTGAGTAACCCAGAACTACTAGAAATTTATGAAAACACAAAAGCATTCATTTGTAAAGCATGCTTTGTAATCATCCAACAAATACACATTTCACTAATATAAAAGCAGATCATATTCCAGAAAAATTCATTTCGCTTTGTAGAGAATATTCTTCATCTTTCAAAATCCTATAGAAGTTGATTAAATGTAAAATAAATTAAACACGATGTATGAGCTTATATTATTTCGTTTTTCATTAATGTTAGACGCGCGAAATCTACGAAAAGAAATTTATGTACTTTCTTGAAATGAAATGAAATATTTTAATAGATTCACCAAAAAATACGATCATATCTGCTTATTTGTTTCGAAGCTTTTTTTGAAACTTGTGTTATAAAAACTATTTGTGAACTATTTTTTAATTGTGCTGCGTAAGCATATGTGAAGATGAATCGGGATGAAAATTATATAATAGAGTTCTTGTTTATGGTCGATTTTTTATTACTTCAACGTACAAAATATTTGACATTTTAATAGATCATACAACTTTCAACCTATTTAGCTCAAGCATTTAACATTCAAATTCGCTTCATCTTTAAATTGGAATATCTTTCAATAACAGTTTTTTTTAATTTCTAATTAATTCGGTATTACTTTAATAAAGGAGTTTCTAAAGCTAGTCTTGGAATCACAATAAAGGCCTGCAAAAAATTAATACAGTAAATGTTGAACAGATGACAAAGCCTAATTTTGGTGAGCTCAGTTTCAATCTGCTAACCATTTTCTCACATCACGTATTACTTTCATTACATTTTCTCATATCCGTATTATTTTAATAATAGAATTTTTAAAGCTAATCTTAGAATTTACACTGGGACGTAATCTTGGACAGTTACAAGCATATTAAACAATTCATACACCAAAAGTTGAACAGACGACTGAACCTAATTTGATGGAGTTCAATTCAATTCTGCTAACAATTTTTCTCATATCATGTGCAATTCGTTTTATATTTTAGAAATACAGTACCTTGAAAACGACGGAACCGGAAGAGTACCGGATTTCTGAAGCTATCCAAAAGTTGCGTAAGGGCTGTTAGATAAAGCACATACTTGTACGCACCAGGTCACTTTAACAAAAATATGTATGAATATACCATAGGTTCTGTTTCCCTTTGACCACATAGACCAATTTCAATGTGCTGACCTTTCTCATGTACAACAAATTGCATCCGGCGTGGGGCATGCTCTACAGTTGAACATAATGAGTCGGTTAGCACAGAAAGTCACAGCAGAGGAAGGTCAGCACATTGAAATTGTTCTGTGTGGTCAAGGGGAACCTGATTCTGGTGAATAAAGGATTGTTTCCTGTGAGTATTAATTTGTATGTATATTACCAGTTTCTTTTAATTGCAAAGTGCCACATATCCAGCTGGAATTAGTGGAGTGATTGTTAACATACTCGAAACTTAGCGTAATCCATTTTATCAAATTTCTTCTTATCGGCAACCTTTGGTACTAAATTATTTTTCCGCCAAAGATATATTCCCATGTCTTCAAAGGTCTCAATGCAAAATTTTATTCCAATCGATTTAGCTGCAGATGCCTCCAAAGATTGAGTTATTTTATGGCCATCCTGTGTTTCAAGAGGCAAAATCTTCATAGGCCTATGTAATTAAAAGAGCTTAGATGCTTCAAACTTAATTCCCAGTAAATTAACTTAAACAGTCACAAACTTAATTCCAGGTCCCCGTGGCTCAGTGGGTTTGCCCACTGTAATGTACTGTGTCGGTAAAACTTTCCTTTGCGTGTATGTCCATTTACTTGACGTTGTGTGTCGCAGATTGGTAAAATGCGGTCCTTGCACCATTAAAACCCAACCAGGCAATCCGTTGAAAGCCTAAAATGCATTAGTAGTTACTTCAGTAATTCGTAACTTGATTTACAAGCATATGTGCACATACATACCGGGTGTTCATGAAGCAACTTTCTCTCTATACGAGCCCCTAGAGACCACAATTTTCAACGAATTGGAATGAATCTTGAGATATAAAAATTTCAAGGAATGGGTTCGAGAATTATGCAAATAACAAGAATCGAGCTCTCACGATTGCGGATACAGTTAAAAATTTTTGAAAATTTCGAATAGCAACGCCCGCAATGTAATTGACACAGTAAAAACAAAAATGGCGTTGGAAGGTCACCTTTAGCTCTAAAAACGACTGCACAAGAGCACTGTCAAATGAGATAAGTGTGAACGATGAAGAAGGAAAGACAAGCAGCAGTGATAATGCACGTAAATTGCATAAATCACAAGCACCTATCACAAAGCGCCATTTAGCACCAGCATTTGCAATAAAAGAAAATGTTATGGTTTCTTGTTGCCTTTCTTTCCTCTGTCATTCACACTCATATTTGACAGTGCTGTTGCTCAGTCGACTTTAAAGCTAAATTTTCAACGCCATTTTTAGTTTTTTACTGTGTCCATCACATTACGATAAAAAAAGTGAGTGCTGCTATTCTAAATTTGTTCAACTGCATCTGCAACCTTATGAGCTCGATTCCTTTTATTTACATAACTCTCGAGCACATAACATAGAGTAAATATAAAAGTAGAGTGAAATATGATAACCTTTTTATATGCCCAGGGTAGTGTGACCAAAACTAGTAGTAATGTGACCCTTAGACTATTTTCATCTGCTGAGTGGAACCTAACATTCATCATATAAGTGGTCCACGGAACGAGAGAATACGCCCATCCATTGATTCATCATCTGATTGGTCCATTGATTGGTCATTTGATAGTAGACTTTGATGATTTCAGCATTTTTGTCGCCACTCTATAGAAATGCACATTCACACACCTACCCTGTCATAAGATGCTATATCGCTAAACGAAGTGATAAGATACCAAATCGGCCAATCGAGTCTCTTTTTCGAAGAGCAATTACGTGACTACTAGTCGAAAATTGTTCACATTTTTTAAATCTCCTCTCAATAGCAATGCTAAGTTCACTTACATTTTAAGTCTTGAGCGCATACCTTGAAATCTTTAAATCTCAAGTTTCATTCCGTTTCGTTGAAAATCGAGGTCGCTAGAGATGAATCGAGTTGTTGAGTTTAAATTTTAAAAATTAATAACTGCTTTAAAAATTCAACCGAGAAATATTAATATATCTTTTTTAATTTTTCAATATGGTAATCATTCGAAACCGTGGTGATATGGAATAAAATAATCTGCTTCCTAAAAATGCTATTCGATTTCAACGAAAATACAAGCTCATGAATCGAAATTGAATAATAAATATTCAAATAAAATACTTAAACAGATTTTTTGTAGGATAAAATACCGATTATAGACAACAAATTCCATTTCCAAGCAAAAGGCTTTTGTGCAGTTTTTAAAATCCGGTTATGCGAATATTTGAGTCAACAATAAAATTAACAGCTAATATAGAGGAAAGAAATATTAACTCAATCTAAATTCACAATGCTTGTTTTTAAGAGTCATGAAACGTTATTACGTTTTTTTATTCATTACTTGTTGAGTAAATGAGAAAATTACAAACAGAATTTTCTAGAAACATTGGTACATGTTCGACTTAACCACTTAACGCATTTACCCGTGTCTGACGCGGGCGAAAGTTACCGGCAAATTTGCACAAGCCCGTGTCTCACACGGGCGCTCTTGTATCTCGCGTTATTTTATTTCTAATGCCCCCCACAACTGAAATTGCAAAAAATAACTTACACTATACCTATATATTCATTTTCTGTCAAAAAAATCTCGATCATTTTTTACCAGTTTTTCCGAAAAAAACTCGTGCTTTAAGTGGTTAATAGACTGCTTAAGGTCAACTTAAATAACACTATGTGGTGTTTGAATATAGAAATATGAGACTGTATTGGAGAGCACGTTACTTCTCATGCACTTTTTATATGATTAGCTTGAATAAAGGAGGGCTTTTTATTTTGTCTTTATTATTAAAACGTATATGTAAAATTATCTATTAATATCATAGGATTATACTTTTTCATTTTCCGTAAAAGTACTATATCTCAATTTCATTAGCAAAAGACATTTTTTACCTTTTATCATATATTTCAGTTTTACATATTGCACACTTTCAAATATATTTATGGTTCTATGAACCTCTTTTTCTAACGCTTTTTGATTATCTATCATCTGTACCTGCATGTCATACTTCTAGTTCTACGAATATCTTGATGTTTTCCATTTATTTTCATGCCTCATCTTATTTCATTTTCTAGTTTTTCCAATTTCACATAAATCACTAGACACTAGCTTCATGAAAAATATCGCATTCATGTATGCACTGTTGGCTTTGTAGACTCATCTTCTAAGCTTTATCCAAACTAAGGCTTACAAAAGTATGTGCCTTAATGAGTCTATATGTTACTGTGTGATTTATATAATAGAAGGCTCATTGCAATTTTGTTCTTAATTATTTCATTTTGCGACAATCGCTTAGAAGGTTAAATAATTTAAAAAGTCAATGTTATAGGTCGATTTCAATTTAATTTTAAAAGCTATCAGCACTTGAAAAGTAGCTTCCATTCACATGATTTAAAAATTAAACCTTTTGGTTTTTACAATGCCAGACAATTTAATGATTTTTTTATGAAAAAACACGTATAAAAACGTTCATGATAATTATTCCAATCTCGTTGAAAACATATATTGGAATAAAATCTCAACCAGAAATTAGCCCAAAACGTAAATCGGGACAAAATACTTTTTTCTCATCCCATGAAAGTAGTTTCCTTAACCAAAATTTTCTATAACACTGCTGACTATTGACATTATTGCCTATAACATTGACGTGCCGCGGTAGCCCGGTTGGAAGATTAGCGGACTAGCAACCAGAGGGTTGACAGTTCGAATCCAACCAAAGACCGTCGTGTGCAATGGGGGATGGTACACGTAAAATCTGTCTTGACCTAAAATGTCCTCACGTTGGCGTGGTGTGGAAGTTTGGAGAGTAGGGTGCCAGTTCAGGTGTGACCTCGTCATCTGACAGTGGTTGAAAATTACGTGGTATTGTCCACTGATTTTTTCCTTCGGATTTGATCCCGGAAAGTGGTCAATAGCCTGTTGTTTTGCTCCAGTGTGACGTTAATTAAATACCTACCTATAACATTGACTTTTTAAAATAATTTTAAGAGTAGTAATAAGCAAAGTCAATTTAATTGAAAAGTGCAGCAGGAACTTAAAAAAGTAGTTACCATAAACACAACTTAAATATTGAACTTTTTGGTTCACAATACCAGACGGTTCGATGACTTTTAATACAAAAACATACGTAAAAGCTTTCTGGATAATTACTCCAATATCGTTTAAACCATCCACTAAATAAATTCTCAAGCAGAAATTAACACAAAATGTAAATCGGGTTAAACTTTTTTTCGCATTCCATGAAAGTATTTTACTTAACCGTAATGATCTATAGCAATGCTGCCTATTGCCATAATTGCCTATAACATTGATTTTTTTTAAATAATTTAAAAAGTCAATGTCATTGGCAAAGTGCAATTTAATGAAAAACTAACAGGCACTTGAAAAAGTAGTTCCCATACACACAATTTAAAAATTAAACATTTTGATTCCTCCCAATGCCAGGCAATTCGACGATTTTTAATGAAAAACATTCATTAAAGTTTTCAGGAAAATTACTCCAAAATCCTTTAAAGCTTCCACTGGAATAAATCTAAACCAGAAATTAGCACAAAACGTAAATAGGGAGGAAAAATTTTCTTCCCATCCTATGAAAGTATTTTCTTCAACCACGCATTTCACATTCCGGTTTTTCGCGGACATATATAAAAATTTTATTTTTGTGCCGTTTTCCTGTCAAATAAGGATTTAACTATGAAGCAACGATGGACCTTTATCTTTCCGCAACACCCACATTTCATCTTGTGAAAGCCAAATTTAAAATCTGCCATTGTCAATTCCGCGTTTTCATATTTCTATCTGCTTTCAATTCTATCACCTTCCATCATTTTTATCTTTTCCGCAGACCAATATTTTCCAGCGCAATAACGCACGTACCGCGACGGATCAAAATAGATATATAAATATCTCTCTCTCCTTTCCTTCTTCCTCTCTCTCTATTTCTATCGCTCCCTCTTTCAACGCGCCCTCTTTCTTTTTACCCGCTTCTCTTATATGTATATAAAGAAAATAATGAAAAAAGAGAGCGACACTAAAGAGCACAGACCACACCTACCAATTCCGGGACGTCGGAAAGCGGAGGGATAGAGAATGAAACAGAAGGGCGAAAGAATACAACTATTTTAAATTTGGGCTTCCTCGGATATTAGATATAAGGGCGAGAAAAATATTCGCCAAAAGAGTTTACCGTAAAATGCGGAAAATAAAACACTATTTGAGACAAAAAATGTATCGAAACTTCTTTCACAATGGAATTCGAAGGCAAATAGAATGAAGTTTAACGTCCGTGTATCAACAAGAAATGGATTTTTGAATTCAGAAAGATGTTTAATTCAGTTCAATTGGATGTTAAAACATCCAAATTTGCATAACTCTTCTGACAAGAAATACATTTTAGAGCATCTACAGGTGTTGTTTATTGCTCTTGTTGATCGTCGGGAATGCTTTTAAACCTCCTGCCTCCTGGTGGTTGTCTCGACGAGGTATCACGTCATTAGTCAAAACTAGCCAGATCTCATCAAAGACCAGTCATCATCAAAACATCGGCAACGTCTTGATGACTAGACATCTCTTCATTAGCGAAATTGGTCAGAGATTTATGGACTAGATATCTCGTCAAAACTACTTGGAGGGTTAAGTGAAAAACTATTTGAAATAGATCAAATTTGATAATTTAATCCTCTTGGTGGTTGTATCGAGGAGGTATCTCGCCATTAGAAAATCTGATCAGATCTTGATGGACGAGATTTATGTGCCATAAAAATATGCAGAACCATTACAGGTATGCATAATAAAACGTTTAACAAATAAGTTGACGTTTATTGCATGATCCAAAATCCGTATTAACATTAATAAATCAAGATGTAGCTTCTAAGAGATCAATTGTTCTGTAAAGGTTCTCTTTATATGCTGGAATAAAAATTTAATGAGTGTTTTAAATTTTACTCTTTATATGCAAATTATTCTCCACTTGACCTACAAATTCACAGTGGAGCAAGATATTGGTTCGAAGCTAAAATTTAAGGGGTATAAATATATTTTATCAGATCAAGTTATTAATTTTGTGACAAACGTTCTTATAAAGCTAAAAGGCAAAATTTAATTGGCACGATATATTTTATGATGTCAAGAAGTTGGTTCGAAAATATAAAAGATTTTGTGAACTAAAATGTAAAATTTAATGGGCGTATTAAATTTTAAACTCTTTAATATGCAAATTACTATCTTGACCTGCAAATTTATTTTAGTAGATTAAGCTGTTGGTTTGAAAATATAAAAGTTTATATTAAGCCAAAATGTTAAATTTGATTTGCTTCATTAAATTTACAGAAGGTTTCTTTCTATTAATCAAAAAAATAACTCATTAAATCAAATTTATAACATGCATTTTTCTGTTACATTTACTCCTCTGCTAGTAAATACAAAAGATAATTATTGATGCAATTATTTTATACAGCTCTTGTAGTGGTTTTGAACTAAAATAAACTGTTCCTCTCTAATCGTTCTAAAACCAATATTTTTAAATTTAGATCACACGAAAGTCTAATCTGAGATTAGTTTTTGCTCAATGACTCTTTCATTTAATTTGATATTTATCTTGCTTAGAACCAATACATTTAATACTTTCCCAATATTTTTCCAACATTGAATAATTAAATACTTTAAGGGAACATTACTCCATATCAAACATTTTCATTACTAGTTTGTTTAGTTGAGAAGATCAAATCATGATCAAATCACGTCCAAGTCACCATTGTCGGGTTTCCAAGGTTAGGTGAGCTCAATTATGCATTTAAACTCAATTAAAGGGATTGAAAACTTAATGTACATGTTATTAACTTAGTATATAATGTTATTACAATGAGAACAAGCTTACTTAGATTATTTCATGAGAACAAGCTTACTTAGATTATTTCATCAGAACAAGCTTCTCTCCCAATCGGGAGTCAGATGAGCAGTGCTTGTTTTTGCTCATGTTTGTCAATGCACGTGATGCGCTCATGACAGCATTTGGCCAATCAGAGAATGACTGTGCACAAGAGGACTATGACTGTTGCAGGCTTTTATCAAAAGGTTAATTTCGAGCAGTGTTAGAAATTTGCAATAAAAAATCTTAAAACTTTTTCTATTAAAAGTTTAATTGTTATCGAAACAGATAAAGAGTAGAATGTAAATAAATTATTAACTAGCAAAACCAATTTTCATGTCAAAATATTTCAATACTATTTAATTTTAATTGATTATATTTTTCATTTAAAAATATACAAACGAATAGTGTTGTTGAAGCTCTATATTTCAAAAAAAGTCTATCTTTATTTATCTCTAAAGTTTACTGAAAATTAGACAAATAGTAACTCTGTATCGATGTTTACATCAAATAAACTCTCTTTCTTATGTATACTATTTACTAAACCTGTGTGTGCAACTTATTTATTAACTTGAGCCCTGCAGCTTAAAAATAAAACGAACATTTTATAAGTATCTCACGTGAATTTTTATTTTATTTTTGAAACGTTACTACAATTCCATGATATTGATTTCTTTAATCGAAGTTAGATTTATTAGGTAATTATGAAAACTGTTCGTAAGTATGGTCTTGGTTCTGACATTTTTTGTTAAACGAGAGCTAATTAGACCAAACAATGCTTTTAAATAAGAAATGAATAATAATGTAAGTTTTCGTAAAGTTTGAATAATAATGTAACGTATGCTTTTTTTAGGTGGAGTAATGTTTCATTGAGTTCAGACTTTTTTGGTTCAGATGTGTGAGAAAAATCCATAAGCCCTCTGAGGGGTTCTCAAGCATAATTCCCCTTGCAACCTGTAGTCTTCACTGTATGACTTCAAACCAGTTTTGAATTTATTGACCAATGGAGTCTTCCAAATGATTCTATTCTAAGGAAATGACCAACAGAATGTTTTCAGAGTTCTATTATAAGGAAATGACCATTAGAATTTTTCCAAGAGATTCTATTCTAAGTAAATGACCACTAGAATCTTTACAAAGGATTTCTTTCAAAGGAAAGCACCAACAGAATCATTTTAAATTATTCTATTCTCAAGAAACAATAGAATATTTCCAAAGGATTCTGTTCCAAATAAGGATCAATAGTATCTTTCCAAAGGATTCCTATTCTAACTAAAAGACCGGTAGAATATTTCCAGAGTCTAAGGAAAGGATCGATCAAATGTTTTCAAAGGTTGAAAGAATCTATGGATTCATTCAATCACAATAAATGTACCATAATTAATCATCATGTGTGTGTTGTAGGATTTAAAACAATACTACACTCCTTAGAATCTTGAGACGTTCAGAGGTCAAATCCATATGGACAAATATCTTAAGACTGAAAATATCAGTTCCTTTTCGGATAGGGGTAATTTAACCAAAATTATCGTATTCAACTCTTGATAACGGTTCCATTCTTCACATATATAATGAGTAGCGTTAATTATAAATTAACCCTCCTGGCGATTATCTCTACGAGGTATGTCGTCATTAGCGAAATTGACCAGTTCTTGCTGGACGAGATAACTCGTCTTCTTAAAAGACTGGCCACATCTTGATCCATCGTCAAAAACTCGCCAATACCGTGATGACGATATATTTGGTAATTAGCAAAATTACTCAGATCTTGATGGACGAGATATCGCGTCCAAACCACTCGGAGAGAAACCATAACTAGAATTAATTGTGTGTAATTATAATTTATTAATTTCTTACACAAATTTACAATATCCTATGTTCGTAGCCTTTTCTCGCTGATTGAAAAACATTTTATGGATTGTTTCATTGTTCAGAAATAAAAATACGATGATTTTTACGCTTGACTTAAGGTTAAGTATGATAGAAATAAACCTTATATTTCTAGTATATCACACAGATTAGAAACAAATGCTGAGTAAAAAGGTTTACTTTTAAATTGTCAGATAATTTCAAATTCATCATATATGCACAGCAGTCCAAACTGTTACTAATCACAGGTTAATACTTTAAAATTGTTTCGTGCCTCACTTGTATTTCTGCATTCTGTTTCAAGTTGTCATAATTTTATCATTGTGTTAAATTACAATTAATTGTCAACACCTGTAACCTTCGGAAACGCAAATAGAGCTCTAAAATTAATGTTACTAAGCGCTCTTATAATATATTGGAACTAAAATTGCTAAAGATCAAAGCTATAAGGATTTTAGTGAACATACTTGCAGTGAGGAGTAATTTTATTATAAAGTAACATTATATGTATTTAGTTCGAGTCTTTCATCACGCAATATGTTTTACACTAAAATGAAAATTTGATATTTCTGTGTTTTGATAATTCGAGAATTTCTTCATTATAATGTCTGAGTTATTAATTAGTGTTTATATTTAAGTCATTAAACTAATTGAGCTAGAATATCTAAGTGTTTGATATTTTTATAGTATGAGGGATTTTCGTCAAGCTAAATGTAAGTGTTGCTGGAGTTTCTGTGAAGAAAGTGTTTCCTGTACGTATTTTGAATGTGACGTTAGTTGGCTTTTATCGGGAACATGATTTCAGCACTTCAATAAAAATTCCAGAGAATGAATTCCGAACTTATATATGATATTTGATTGGTCAATACCAATTTGATTAAATGACAAATGTTGTAAAAAAGGCGATAAACTTTATTTTAAGGCCCCCGATATGTATCATACATATTACTATTTGGACAGCAGAATTAAAATCTTCGCAGACTGTCTGGCTTATTTTTTACACTAAAATCCCTCCCATATTTACTTATTAAATTATTTATTCTGCGATTATAGACAGAATCCCATTACAAAATCGCAAAATAATGGAAAGATATAGATAACACTTTTACAAAAACACTCATCAAATCATTTTTCAAACTCATTCTTTTAACAATGACAATGAATTATGAAAAACATTAAACTGATCAGAATGACTGTTATACAAATCATAAAATATATTAAAAGCATTATTCTCAATGTAATTGAAACGAGAAAAAGGAATTTGAAGTAAAACTTTGGATCTTAAAATGCATTCAATGGTATGAAATTGTATGTTGGATAGTAATTCTGGAGAGTCAACATAATTACTCAAAAGTTTAAAGAGAAAAACAAAATATACTGTTTTTTCCCTCGAAAAATGAAATTAAGCGAATCACGTAAGACAGGTTTCAGGTGAATAGTACCCATATTTTTCAAAGTAAATATAGCGCAAGTAATTATTTTGTGTGTACCGCTTCAGTTTAATGAATATGATTTTTATAAAAGGGATCAGATTAGTGAGCCATATTCCAAAGTTAGTTTAACCAGCGAGTTAAATAAAAAACAAATTTTCAAAGCATTTATACTCGTATTTCTTAATAATGAAACCTAGATTTTTATAAACCTTACCAACAATGACATTAATATGAAGAGTAAAATCTAGATAAAATCTAGACAATCAAAGCTTATTCCCAAACCAATAACAATGCTTTTACGGGAGTAATATCTCCATTAATATAATAGTTAAATTCAAATCATTACCTAAACACTAAATGATCATTCTCAACCCTCCTGGTGTCTGTCTCGACGAGGTATCACGTCATTTTTCTCAATTGGACAGTCTTAATGGACGAGATATCTCGTCTTTAGAAGAAAACTGACAAGGCTTTGATCTCAACATCATCCAAAATTCGGCAACATCCCGATAACGAGATATCACGTCATTAGCAAATTTGGCCAGATCTTGATGGACGAGATATCTTGTCATTAGCAAAATTACTCAGATCTTGATGGACGTGATATCTTGTCATTAGCAAATTTGGTCCGATCTTGGTGGACGAGATATCTCGTCACTAACGAAATTGGTCTGATCTTAACCCTCCTGGTGGTTGTCTCGACGAGGTATCTCATCATAAGCAAAACTTACCAGACCTTGATGAACGAAATATCTCGTCATTAGAAGAAAACTGACTACCGTCTTGATCTCGCCATCATAAAAACTAGCAATATTATGATGACGAGAAATATTGTCATAAGCAAATTTAGTCAGATCTTGATGGACGAGATATCTCGTCGAAACCACTTGGAGGGTCAATGAATTTGCTGCTAAATGCACCAAGTTTCTCAAAAGATGTACATTTCTGCGCATACAGCTATCAGCTGCATTTTGCATCACTAAACTAACAGAATGCTTTCCTGAAGCATAAAATTGGAGCTCGGCAAGTTACAATTAATTTCCGTTCCATCTAGCCAGCCTTGAAATAACAAATACTTTCAAGAGTTCAGAATGCTCCCCGATAAAAGTTTGCGCCAGTGAATAAGTACGGATTCGATTACTTTTAGAAAACCAATTCATTACAGATTAGCGGAGTCTTATGTAGTATTAGAAGATTTAGAGAGTCTTAGAGGTTTGAGCTTTGTTTTTACTTCACTTTCTTGACCAACCTGAAAAGTGAGGGGGATCAACGACACTTTCCGAACTATTGGCGAATTGGTACACTTAATTGGGCCATTCGATTAAAGGAGCCCAAAAAATGTTACTTGATTCAAGTGTTGTTTTGTGTTACTTATTACTTCTTTGGCCAAGTATTGTAAATTAACTGTGGAGTCATTTTGTCCGTCACTTTGTTTATCCCTATACCAGGTTAGTATGGAAAGATTTATTAAATGTGCTGGAACTAATTACATATACTTTGTATCAAAATCTTACAACTTTTTATCTTTCGTTTTCAGATAATGTGTTAGACTGTAATAAATGTGGATAGACTAGAATACTAAGAAAATTTCAAAAAGGCTTTCTTGTATTACAATGTACTAGTACATGTATAATTCTAAAGAAAAAAATTGGTAGGTTTTGTCCACGACATAAACCGTAGTTTTGACCTGAATACTTGGGCCTGATGTTGTATTGTGGAATGAATGAAGCAGACATAGGAAATTTGAAAGATCGTTTATTGTGACTATTCAACAATTAATTTACAATTTGACTGAATTAAGTGCAGTTTGATATTAATATTGAAGGATGATTTTATTGATTAAAGGCCTGAGATTCATAGCGTAGTTCGGTAGTTTTTGAAGAGTTGTAACACTTTTTGTAGCTTTTCATGCATGTCTCCCTGTACTGTTCCGATTTTAAAGACGTGTTCACGTCAAAAACGCTTGAAACTGGAACTGTATTCTTAGGAACTAAGTAAAGTCATTAATGTCTCTATTGTATTTATATCTTGAGTTGGTTGTATTTATAAGGCACAAGGGCCAGACGTGGACAAGCTGCGCCAAGCAATGTTTATCCATCAAGTAAATGGACAGACACAAAAGGAATTTTTTACTTAAACAGAAAAGATAAATGCACTTTATAACTTGGAAAAAATTCAGATTATGCATCGTAATTCAGGCATACACCATAATCACAATAACTTTTCTAATACTTTGACATACATTTAACTCTTGAATTCATATAATAAATAATTAAAAGTTATAATACCGAAACTACAAAATTCTCCTACCTGAAACAAGAATAAATAATAAAATTCATCTGAATACTGGACTGCTTTTGATTTGCTTATTGATAGAAGTTAATTGTTTGTGTTGAATTTACATAATCTATTTCCAACATACCGTTTACAAATGTTCAGAAAGTTTTTATGTACAAATTTTATACATGATATTAAATAGTATATTTATATAGTTACTAATTTTTTTGTATATATTTATTAGCATATTTGCATTTCTCTCAAACTATTTGCATGCAATCTATCAGAACTTTTCTAGATATTAAATTTTCATATTTTACGCATATTTTTCTTCACTCTAGTAAACATTGATATACAAGGCACGGAAATTTCATGACATACTTATCTATATAAAATCAACATCATACACAACACATTTATACAACAGATATACAAGTTTGCTGTCAGAACTAAATATTTTATTTTACACTAATTGTAGTTAACACAAGGAGGGTCATATAACTGGAGTTTCCACCATAGAAACTCCAGTTTTCCCTGCTTGACTTCAAACCATTTTTAGACTTCTTCACCAATAGAACTTTCCTAGGATTTTTTCAACCCATGGATGTGGTTATTTAGTCATTATGTGTGATGTGGCGTAAAGGCAATGCCACACTACTCAGAAATCTAGTGATGCTAAGAGGGAGCTTTTGAATTTGAAAGTTTGTATATTATTATACTTACGGCAATATTTTCAAATTAAAGTATACATTTAAGATGCAGCATTTGGTTTAAATAAAACTACACTTGATTTACCATTCAACAATTTAAAGTATATGTATATGTACACTAGAAATCACGAAAATCGACTAGAATAGCGATTTATTTTATTGCTTCAAAATATTTTATAACTCCTTAGCTTTCAAACGATACCAAGATCTGGTAAATATTCGGAACATTGTTCTAGTTACAAGGGTTTTTCGGGGTTCTTAGAAGCATGTGCAAACACGTTTCCAAAAAAACTCAATTTCTGAAGAACTGTTTTTTCAATATGATGCTTTGTTCAAACGGTGATAACTCAACAATGAATTGATCTGTTATAATTATTTTGGTACCATCATAATATATATAATACAGTAGATGTTTTGACTCTCAATCAGAGTTATTAGTTAAGAAATGAATTTTTAGTTGATTTTTAAGTGTTAAATTCCTAAAAAAAATCTTTTTTATGCTTCCTTGTTGAGAAATATTTTAATAAAACTTATTCCCTCCAGCAACTTGATTGAGGGTCAAAACATGAAAAATAATATTAGAAATAATTTCTCACAGGCATTGTCTTTCTGAACAAATTAGAATTTAAGATTTCACTGTTCGAAAACCGATAAGTAGCTAGTTATATCTAAATTAGATAACTAACGATTAGCTTAATCTGATTTTTTCACATTGAAATGGTTTTAAGCATAAATCAATGACTTATTGTAAAAAACAGATTTTTAAAGTCAAAAATTTTAAAATATCTTCTAGTGTATAAATGCACCTTAAACTTAAAAAGCAGAAATCATTGTTCAGAAGTTTTAAAAAGAAAAGATGATCGTGGGCGCAATTGAAATTTTTAATGCTAAGAATTAAATAAATCAAAGAACAAAAAAGTTCGGATTTCCTTTTCATCTACAAGTGTGATTTTGCACTGAAAGAGCCAGCAGGAGAGATGCCATTAATCTTTATTTCTCTTATCTCGTCATTTTTCTCACTTTTCTCTTATTTCTTTGTAGGATTTATGAATTACAGTTTGGAGAAGAATCATGCCGAAGTCGCAACAAGATTTACCTTTTTGGTGTATCTTTTTTTAGTTTAAATTACTCTGGCAAGAAATCTCCCGAACATACCTAGAAAAAGATTTTCATTTTATATAAAATCAGCATTCTAAGTAAGAAGCGAATGAACTCGAAGATTTCCTACTGAATATAAAGAGTGAACTCCCGAAAGCATAATAATAGTAGCGATTGAAAATATTTTTTCCCTATGCACGCTTACTTTAATATTTGAACTTTTAAAAACTCATGTCACCCAAATTTGATATCACATAAATATTAATGAAATTTCCAGTTTCAACTTTAAAATATTAATTTCCTTCTATGTATGAATTTTTTCCTTGAGAACATAATAAAAAATTGCGATTTATTGTAATTTTACCCGTATGTACACTAATATAGTACCATATACACAATTGTGAATATAATATAGTACCATATACATATACAATTTTCAATGTTTGTCATATTTTTGAGTGTATGTGACATTAATTCAAATGTTAAACTTGATCTTTGTACACACAAATTTAACTATTCAGCCAGATGTCACAATAAAACTTCAATGTTGAACATAAATGCTTGAGTGCCTAATTCAAATGTTGAACTCGACCTTCGTACATACATATTTAATATTTCAACCAGATGTCACTACAAAATTTCTGTTTGATATATATTGTTTTAAAGTGTATGTAAGCATATATTTAAGTAAGACACTAATTCAAATGTTAAACTTTATATTTGTCTCATAAATTTAACTACTAAGCTTGATTTCACAATAAAACTTCAGTGTTTAACATAAATATTTCAGTGTCAAATTTTACTATTCGGCCAGATGTCACTACAAAACTTCAATATTTAAGTGTCTGTAACAATAATATTTCTGCATAAGCATACAAAAGGACCTTTAACATTCACGGAAGTATAACATTTAATCTATTAACGGCCAAAATTCCCCATGAAACATTCAACTTTATTTAATTGGCTTTAATCATTTAAGTTACAGGATAGAATTACAGACTGACAATTTTGAGCAATCTGAGGCATACACTTAGATGCAGAAGTTAATTTCGACCTCTGTTTTGTATCAAGTGAAGACATTTTTAAACCCCGACCAGCCATTTCCCCCAGACTGAAATTGTCCATCTTGAAGATCTAAAAGGCACTTGGTCAGATTCCAGAGGGATAATTTTCGAATTTTACGTATAATTTATAACAGATAAGGGCGTATAATGGAAACAAAAGGTACGTATAATTTACAATAAAAACATACAAATTGGCTTTAGCATGCACTAAATATAAAACATTTAGTATACCTGTGTTTTGTTACATTATACGAAAAGGCATTTTATCTTGAAGGGCACTTGGTCAAGTTCCAGGACAATTTTCGAATTTTGCATACAATTTACAACAAAAGGATATTTGTTGTAAATAATTTTTAAAAAGGGTGTATAACTGCAACAAAAGGTATGTATAATGTTCACCAAACAAACAAAAGGGCTTTAGAATGCACTAAAAATAGAAAATTTTAGTCTATTATCAGCATAGAATTATAAACTGTCAATTTTGAGCAATCTGTAGCATGACTTCGATAGAGAAGTTAAGTTCGTTCCAACATTCCTCTCTCTGCTTTGTATCAAGTGAAGATATTTCTCAAAACCCGACCAGACATTTTCGCAGACGGAAATTGTCCATCTCGAAGATCTAAACGGCACTTGATCAGGTTCCAGAAGGATAATTTTCGAATTTTACGTATAATTTAACGCGATGGGATTTCATGTCGTCCTGTCTCCTTCCCCCAAAATATTAAAAACAAGTAAGAAAAGTGCAAGCCAAATTTTTCGAAAACGGATTCCAAAATGTTGAATAACAGCTCCCAAAAAGTATATAATTCAATTCTGATTGCCGATGGACATTATAAATCAAACGGCAGCCTTTAATCTCACAATGGCTGTCACATCCGCATGGTATTATGATCTATGGTTCTTACAAATGGTGATTGATGACATAATAGATGACATAGTCGCCTTTAGAGCTCACAGGGCCAGCCACTTTGTTAAAGTTCGGATACTTTTTCCTCTCCCGACGTTATACACTTTACCGATTCCTTTTTCTTCTACAACGTAGCTCGGAAGATTGGAACAGTGGTATGAGACTTCTTAGTCTTTATATATTTAAAATGCGATTTATTTTAGCCTAAGGTCTCATACGTCAAGCGCTTTGTAACCGTTTCCTTTGATTTTCTAATAGCTTATGTTGTCAAATGAAGTTACGAAGTCTCACACGCACTGGAAGTGAATTGACTTAGATAAATCATGACAATAGAATATTAATGCCTGCGACGAATATGTTACTACTCTACAGTGGGCAATTTTATTTCTTTCACGGTTTCTTAAAACCTTTAAAGAGAGAGTGTTCCCTTTTATTGAGATTCTTGGTAGAATAAATCGCTCGGATTTTCCTACTTGGCAAAACTACTGATTTTTTTCGAGTTGGAGATTTTTGACAATTTTGAAAATATTAATATATATATATATATATATGATGAAAGGTTTTTCATGACAGTTAAATGTTGGATAAAGGTTTCAAGAAGCGTAAGTGCAAGAATGTATATAAATCAGAAATCTATCATAAATTCTGAGGGGTATTATGAATTTACGTTACCTTGAGAATTCACTCAGTGATGAAATGTGGCACAAATATAATGAAAATAAAAAGATTCATAATTTTGTATTATTGCTTTCAACCTAAAGAGTAAAATTCACTTCGGCTGCAATTTACGAGACAAATCTTCTGGATTGGTTGCTTGGTTGGTTTTGGGTTTTATGGGACAAGGGCCATATTTGGCCAAACACAAGACAATGTCAAGTGATTGTGAAAAGGAAGGATGGAGAGAAGAAAGAAGAGAAAGATAGCTTGGGCATTCTGGGGTTCAAATCTTCTGGCAACCTTGAAAACCTTAACAGCAATGGCTACCGTCAGACTTTTATTTAAGCTATAAATTTAACTGTTTTATGATTTAATTATAAAAAATCCAATTAACTTGATTATTAAAAAATATTGAATTCTTCGATGCAGTGAAATAAGCATACAAGCCAAAAGGGTGATTATTTTGAAAATAATTACAAAACGATTGGCTACTGAAATATGTGCAACCTATCCTTTAAAATTCCTTTTTTTGTGATATTTAACCCTTCTGGGGGTTGTCTTGATGAGGTATCTTGTCATGCAAAGGTGATCTTATCTTTATGGCGAGATATCTCGTCATTAGTAAAATTGGTCAGATCTTGATGGACGAGATATCTCGTCGATAAACCCCTTGGAGAGTTAATAACGCCAGAATGTCCTTTTTTCTTAATATAAAATCTATTATGAATTCTAGGGAGAGGGTATTACAAATTTATATTTACTTAAGAACTCACTCAGTGATGTGCTTTAACAAAATGTTGAAGCACTAGTTTCAAGAACTCTTTCGATATAACAATACTTTCATTACAATATTATATTTAGTACTACTTTAACCCTCCTGGATTATCTTCGCTTCGAAAACTGCCTTGTGGTGGCCAACCTCTAATACAAAACATTTTCTTATTTGGATCTTCATTCTCCTTGGAGTAATAGGGCGGTTTTGTCTCGACGATGTATCTAGTAATTAACAGAACAGATCTTGATTGGCGAGATATCTCTTCATTGACAAGTTTGCCAGATCTTGATATATGAGGTATCTCGTCCAAACCACTCGGAAGGTTAAATCTGATATTGATTTGCAAAAATTCTACGTAATGTGTACTTATCCGAAAACCCGTAATACAACTCAGTTTAAAATTTCAAGCCGCAAATCTTTCACAGTAAAATAGTTTTTATTTTAGACAACAGAAATACACACTATATTATACTAAAAATGAAAGTTACGTAAATATGTACATGTATGTCACAATAATTTACTCCTTAATTCGGATTCCCTGAAATGTTTTCAGTTGTGGAAGCAAAGTGTTAAAAAACACATATTTTACTATTTTGACTCGTAAGGGACCGGATTAAATTTATCCAATATAAACCGTATGAATTTTTTTGGAACTGAAGCCCAAAAGTTTAAAACGATTTTTCGTGAATTTCACAGACCTTCGAAATTCAAATTATTCAGTCAGCTTTCCGATACAATAAAGGTAGCATAAGTTTATAGTAGTTACTGGGTCGAATCGAGTACTTTTAAGAGCCAAATGTTTGATATTTGAGTATTTTTAAGAATCGAATATTTGGTATTTGAGTAGTTTAAAGGCCGAATATTTGCACTTGAGTACTTTTAAGAATCGAAATCTTGGTATTTGAGTACTTTTAAGAATCGAAATCTTGGTATTTGAGTAATTTTAAGAATCGAAATCTCTTGGTATTTGAGTAGTTTTAAGAATCGAAATCTTGGTATTTGAGTAGTTTTAAGAATCGAAATCTTGGTATTTGAGTACTTTCAAATATAGAATGAGAGTATTCGAATATATATATAATACAAAAAATGATTAATCGATAGAAAGAATCAGCCAACTACGATATAAGATTATTATTTAAAAATAACACTGACCATAGATACGCATTCAATTTAACATTACTTTGGTGTTAGAATACTTAGGATGAATTCTACTGTAATCAAATATAACAAGAAAGTATCGAATACAACGAATACTTTTAAGTATCGAGTACACGAGTGCTTCTGTATTTGAGAACTCCCTTCTCTAATAAACATATAACTTCATCAACGTCAATACGACTAAATATTTAAGCGAACATAAACTCATCTTCTCAGATTAATATATATTTCAGTCAGCTCTCTCTCTAGACTTTCTCTTGGTACCCGAAGTAGTTTCCACATTTCCTGCTCTAAGATTAAGAAGTTATTAACCAAGTAGCCCATAAAACTGAGCAAGATTATTGAAACCTGTATCAGTTTGCCAAAGGGTCGTAAACAAAGATTGAGAACTTGAAAGAGAATGTGACTTCTTCGTAAATTCCTATTTTGAAACCATTCTAAAGAATGATTTATGTTTCCTAAAAGTAAAGGTATACAGCATGGGTATGAACTCTCTTCCTTGACTCTTGCTCTAGATGCTATCTTTGAAAGCTTTTAACTCATATTATAGTTCTTGGATTTGGTCACACTAGCTATTATAATACCATTTAGTACGATATAAAAATATTATTTAATGATAGTAAAGATATGATTCAACTATTTTGTATGCATGTTGCTATTTTAACCCTCTGAGAGGCTCACATGCATATATCCGTTCTGTAAACTGCAATCTTTCGTGTATGACTAACCAGTTTTGACCTTGACCAATAGAATCTTTGCTAGGATTCTTAATCCAATAGGTATAGTTATTTAGTCTTTATGAGTGTGTGGTGTAAAAGCATACAACTGGAAAACCTCATGATATTCAGAGGGTTCAACTATAGATATAGTATATTATGCAAAGGCTGTATCCATGTGTCTAGCTCCTTTGAAGAAATTAGAAGTATGTTTATGAAAGCATACTGGGTGTTTTAATCCTCCAAGTGGTTTAGATGAGATATCTCGTCTTTAAGATCTGGCCAATTTTGCTAATGACGAGATATCTCGTCATTCAGATATAGGTAAATTTTTATGATGGTGAGATAATTCGTCCTTCAAGATCTGGTCAGTTTTGCAAATGAAGAGAAACCTCGTAGACCAAGACAACCACCAGGAGGGTTAAACCAACCTGTACAAACTTTAAGAAGAGGTATTCAGCACAAAACGCAACCCTATACACATAGAGATGTATGCCCGCAAGCTTCACATGGATATGCTAGAATGCGTGCAGAAATAAACGACAGCAAGCACATGAACAACATTTCATCAGCCTTAATTTTACAGTTTGGCAGTAGTTTACAGTTTCACAGGAGGTGCCCAAAGTTGCGTCCACCTTTCAGGATAGGGTAAGCTAAATTGCGATATTTAGAGGACATAAATAGAATCATTTGGTGATCATTTAAAATGCAAAGGATCTTAGATACTAAGTAAAAGGCATCTTTTATTATTTAATTTCCCTCATCCGAAGAGGATACTTTTGTATATTATTTGCTTCAACTTGCTTTTCCTAAATTCAATTAACTCTCTGAGAGATTCACGCGCATAAATACTCATTCTGCAACCTGTAGTCTTCCCTGCATGGCTTCTAACCAGTTTTGACCTTGACATATATCTTTGTTAGAATTCTTTTAAGCAATGAGATGTGGTTATCTAGTCATTTTGTGTGTTATGATGTGAAAGCAATACTTCGCTACTGGGAAGTCTCATGAGGCTTAGAATTCAAGAGTTATTTTCAATTGTAGTTTGAAGTGGCTGGATGTTAGGAGTCGAATTTCTTCTCTAGAATGCTGTCGATGCTCTTCATGGCTGATACGGTTTATGCATAGTTAATGGGGTTATTCATCAGTATCTCTTTGAATTATTGTTTTATTGGTTTTTTTATCCCTTCATGCTTTAACTTCTGAGGGGCTCACAAGCATAATTCCATCTTGCAACCTGCGGTCTTCCCTTCATGACTTCCAACCAATTTTGACCTTCTTTTCCAATAGAATCTCTCCAAAGGATTCTATTCCAAGGAAAGGAATAACAGAATCTTTCCAAAGGACTCTAAGAAAAGGAGCAATAGAATCTTTCCGGATGATTCTATTCGAAGGAAAGAAGCAATGAAATCGTTCCAAGAGAATCTATTCCAAGGAAAGGATCAATATAACATGTCTAAAGTTGAAAAAATCTATGTATTCGCTTGAAAGATGTGGTTATTCAGTCATTAAGTGTGTGTTGTGGTGTTAAAAGCCCTGCTGCACTGCTCGAAAATCTTGCCACAATTAGAGGGTTAACAATTGGCCTTTGGTTCTGAATTCCAGTGTTTATGTTTGCGCATTGATAAATTACTTTTACATTAAACTATTCATAACGACATACAGGAACAAATGGATTAGGTGAAGAATGAAATTTTTCCTTATCTTAATATTTTCTTCCGAATAGTTTCTATATTTATAAACCCTCCTCAGCCAAAGCCCAACACGAAAACTCTGATCTCAACTAATGTTCTTATTACATCTGCAAATGACAGCTTTCATTGTGCTTGGCTGACTGCGGACCCCCCCCCCAAGTAAAAACCCACAAGCATGTCGAGATCAATAAATTGTACTTATTGTGCACATGAAGATAGTCATAAGTAAAACTTTAGACGTGTTTATTAATTTCAGATCAGATGTAGGCCAGAACACAAGATAAGTTATATTTTCCAATAAATATTGAATATCCTGAATAGTCATTTATGTTGTAAATAGGTTTTGTATGCAATTACAACATTCAATCCTGAAATAGTTTAAAGTTAAACTTCTATATTTTTCTTATTTTAATTTCATTTTTATGAACGTTTCTGACCGTTGTTCAAAATTACGAGGTGTTGTCCTCGGATCTTTCCCTTCGGGATTGATTGATTCTGGGCCGTTGACAATAGCCCATTGTGTTGCTCCAGTGTGAAGTTAATTCAACTACCTACTTACCAACTACCTATGAACGTTCCAATTCAATCTAGATGCCATATTCTTAATGTGATGAGTTGCATTTCAAAATGTTAAAAAATGTTATTTCAATACATTTTATTTAAATTTACTGTTTCGATTAAAATTAGAGGTAAATTAGAGTTGAGATTTCTTTCAGTTTTCTTTAGATTATTTACATTAGCTTGTTTACATTTGTCTTACATTGTTCTTGGAAGACTAACGATCCCTCTTTCCCAAGTAAAAACCCACAAGCACATATTGAGATCAATTGTACTTATTGTGAAAAAAGGCTAGTCACAAGTAAAACTTTAGGCGTGTCCAGTAATTTTAGATAATATTTTGGCCCAAACATAAGATAAATTATATTTACCAATAAAGATTAAATATTTTTCATATTTATCTAAATGTTATAAATAGGTTTCAGGTGTGATTATATCTTCTGTCCAGAAATAGAACTTCAAGTTTAAATGCCTTTAATTTTTAATTTTTTATAAACTTTCCACTTCAATCTAGATGTCATATTCTTAACGTGATGAGTTATATTTCAATAATTTAAATGTTATTTGAATGTGTTTTTAAAGAAATGTATTGATTTTATTAAAATTAGAAGTAAATAAGGGTTGAGAGTTCTTCGAATTCTTTTTAGATTAAAGGTTTGCTTTACATTTGTCTTACATTTTAAATATTTCAAAATTTAAGTATTGACAAATTTACATTAATAGTCTTATTATTTGCAACTTGTTTTCTTGTACAAAACTATATTGAGTGGGTATATCTCTAAGGCGGTTTGTTTTAGTAATAGGATAAGTTAACCCTCCAAGTGGTTTCGACGAGATATCTCATTATCAAGATACTACCAATTTTTTGATGATGACGAGATCAATATCAGGTCAGTTTTCTTCAAATGATGAGATACCTCGTAGAGACAACCATTGATGGATTGAATGTTATTTATGATGTGCAATGTGCTGTAATATATTTTTACCTATTTTAATTATGCACCTTTCATGAGTTTGTAATTTTTTTACATATTTAAAAGCACTAAATACCTAAGAATTTATAAGGGAATCTTATCAAAAACATTTTTTGTTGAAGCTACACCATTTAAATGTTACCTTTTACTTGTAAATGCCCTTTTCTTTGTTAAATGCAACGATGCATATTCAATTTCAGTCCTCCAGGTGGTTGTCTCTACGAGGCATCTCGTTATTAGAAGAGTTTTTGATGGACGAGATATCTCGTTATTAGAAGAGCTCTTGATGGACGATATATCTCGTCATTAGAAGAAAACTGACCAGATCTTGATTTTGTCGTCAAAAAATCGACAATATCTTAATGACAAGATGTCTCGTCATTAATAAAGTTGGGCAGTTCTTGATGGACCAGATATCTCGTCGAGACCTTGGGAGGTGTAAACAAAAAAAATACTATTTTTACCAAAATTTAAATTAACTTTAAACATAAATATTCCAAGCTATACATCAAACATTCGATTGAGATCAATAATTTAATTTGAAACTTACGAAAAATGCATTTCAGCGTAGTCAGTTTTAAAAATGAAGTCAAGTTACTCTTTCTCTTTCTATGTGTATACAATAATATACTAGTAACAATTTCTATCCATGAGACAAATTTCAAAGTTTCAGTGTCAGGTATTTGAATTATTCAATTAGAAATAGTAAAAAGATCGAAACAAGTTTTTAAAATTTCAAGTCAACTTTAAACATATTTTATTCATAATTTACATGATTTTTATACAAAATTTTACTGAAACAATGCAGTTCATGCAATATTTCATAGCTTGAGATATGCACTTTTAAATAAATTTGTTTGATTATGAGACTACATTTTCTTATAGAAATATACGCAAGCCGGGAGTACAAAATTCAGTAACATTGCTGTAAAAATAGCAGCACTTACATTTCATCAAAGAACTATTACGTGCTTGAACAGACTCAGACAGTATACTATATTTTCTTATTGCCGTTTATTGCAGAAAGGTTATCAGAACAGTTGTCACTTTTGCTGCCAAAGCAAGAGTAGGCCATATTGTCACTCAGGCACATATTCCGCTTAGCCGATTCAGGTAAATGTCTTGTTTGCCTGAAGAACAGAGATACCTTGGAGCAAATCTTGTTTTTCCTGTACTGGTTTTAGGGAATTTTCGACTACGCTGTGACTCACAATCCATTGTTGCAGGCTTTTTCATCCTTTTTTAGGTATATTGCGTTTCATGTTTATCGAAGACATAGTGATGTCGGTACGAATACACCGGCCCAAGATGTTACGTCTTATTGCAGTTTATTATGCTGATATTTTATCATACACTTAGAAGTTCCCAGGTACCTTGAAACAAAAAAGTAAGGGATGAAAGTAAAATAAAGTATAAAAAAGTATAAAGCACTTCAAATAAAAACATTTAGGAAATTTTTGTACATTGTAGATGAAATAATTGATGAATGGCAAATTTTTCGAAAAATTGCTGGAAGGCATTTTAAAACATCCTAGTGGTTTCGATCAGATATCTCGTCCATCAATATCTGACCAGTATTGTTAAGACGAGATATCTCGTCATCAAGATATTGCTGATTTTTTAAGATGAGATCAAGATCTGGTCAGTTTTATTAAAATAGCGAGATATCTTGTTCATCAGGATCTGGTTAGTTTTACTAATGACGTGATACCACGTCGAGACAACCACCAGGAGGGTTAAGAAGCGAAGTCAATTTCTTCAAAACATCAACTTATAAAGATATTAATGCAAATTTTGAAGTGACAGTAGAATTTCAAAACAAACTTTTGAGATTATCTGATTGTTATAAAATTTTCACACTTGCTTTTGTTTTTATATGAAGTTTGGTCTAAAAATATAAAGCTGTTCAGAAGGTACATAATATGCGATCAATTTTGACCAAATAATATTACATAATATGTGGTCAATTTTGACCAAATAATATTACATAATATGTGGTCAAAATTTTTGATAAATTAGCAAAAGTTGATAAGTCCAATGCGCCATTAATTTTCCATATATCATTATCATTATTTGAATTAACATAGTAGTTTGATAGTCTATTTGATAAGTGCATCTCTGAATTGTAAAGCAAAAAATTGTGTAAAGACAACAAACATTTTCCCAAAAATCATAGGTTAGGTAACATTTAGAACAAATTTCAAAATTTGAGAGTATAATGAATTTCTCATCTGCACTAATATATATATATATATATATATATATATATATATATATACACTGCTGGCCACCGTAAATGCAACACCCTGAAGGAAGCATGCAAATAATATGAAATTTACAACATGCATTAGCGGAGGTGAGATATGCAAATGATTAGAATTTCAGCGCAGACGCACATCACGCGCGCCTATGGCGCCACTTCAAAGCGCTATTTAAGGCTTGGAGATTTCGACGATTTCAAGTACGGCAATTGTGTTTTTCTTGTGGTTTTTTCAAAAAAACGATCAATTATGCCTCGTAGAAAACAGCGATCATCTTTTGATCAAGTATCCGAGTTCGACAGAGGAAGGATAGTGGCCTACCGAGATTGTGGATTATCTTTCAGGGAAATCGGTAGTCGTGTTGGACGAAACCAAACTGTAATGCGGATATGTGATCGTTGGATGCAGGAGGGTACGACGGACCGACGTGTTCGATCGCATCCACCTCAGTGCACCACTTCACGTGATGACAGGCATATTGTGCGTATGGCAGTGACGGATCGCTCAGCCACATCACGAACCATAGCACAGCACATTCAGTCTGTACCGCATCATCCAGTGTCTGCGCGTACCATTCGACGCCGTTTACAGCAGAGTGGTCTGTCCGCAAGATGTCCATTGCTTCGTCTACCCTTGACGCAGAACCACAGACGTTTCCGCCGCCAATGGTGCGATGAAAGAAGGATGTGGACGGCAGAATGGAATGAAATTGTCTTTACTGACGAGTCACGCTTCTGTCTGCAACACCACGATGGTCGGATTCGAGTCTGGAGACACCGTGGAGAGAGGATGCTGAACAGCTGCGTTATGCACCGCCACACTGGTCCTGCACCGGGTATTATGGTATGGGGCGGTATTGGATATCACTCTCGCTCTCCTCTAGTACGCATTGCCGGTACTTTAAACAGCCAGCGCTACATCTCCGAGGTGTTGGAGCCAGTTGTCCTTCCTTACCTTCAGGGCTTGCCCACAGCCATATTTCAACAGGATAATGCGCGACCACACGTGGCACGCATTGTCCAAGGGTTCTTCGTCAATCGCCAGATTGAATTGCTTCCCTGGCCAGCTCGCTCTCCGGATCTTTCGCCGATAGAAAACATGTGGTCCATGGTTGCTCAACGATTGACCCAGAATACATCCCCAGCTGCCACACCAGATCAACTTTGGTAACGTGTGGAAGCTGCTTGGTCTGCTGTACCCCAAGAACATATCCAAAGTCTCTTTGAATCAATGCCGAGGCGTGTGGCAGCGGTGATCTCCAACAATGGCGGCTACTGATTTTGGCAGGAACCACACTTCACAGAAGTCTATAAATTTAATCATTTGATACTTGGTCAACATGTTATCTACAAAATAAATTTTGTTGTGATATCTCTTGTCTTTCTTGGTGTTGCAATTTGGGTGACCAGCAGTGTAAATGGTTGTTCGAAATGTATATAGTAAGCTCACAACAGGAGCCATAAGTGTGTATTTGTACGATGTAAATAAACATTAATTATAATACAAATGGCTCTTCGAAAAGAATGTAGTAAGCTCTCAACGGAATCATAATTATGTATGTGTAAGATGTAAATCATTATAACGAAAAAGGTTGTTTTTTTCGAAGAGAATAGGAAATCAATATTTGTAGATGACTTCGATAAAAATATTCTGATACATCATTAAACGATGTAAAGTTGAAATCGTATAGTTTTTACCAAAAAAATATATTTTATTACTTAAAATTTAAATAATTCTTCAAAATATATTTCAATTTTGCATGGTTTCTAATGAATTAAGTCATTTATTATTATTTAGATAATAGTCTTTTTGCAAGATTTATGGTAGGATTGTACATTACTTATTAAAATATGTAATCACGTGATATAAAATATGTAAATTTATAATATACACGGAAGCGAGACTCAGTCTTGTTTTGTTTTTTCACGTCTACTTTACAGGGAGTGGAATAAAATATTAATGTTCCGCATTCTTCTCCCATGAAAAACTTTTTATTTAATTGAAATTCGGATTCCGCGATGAGAGACAACATAATTATTCAAATTTTTTGTTGTTATACAGCTTGTGAAGCTTAATGGCATAGTCAAAAAGCAGCCACGTCGGGTTTTATGGAAATGTAAATTTCACGTTAATTAAAAAGAACAAAGCTCTTTACTAAATGATAAAAAATTTTAAAGTATGAAATGAGAAATAGTATACCCAGTTCTAATCACGAGAGTAAAGCTATTTTGAATTCGTTAATGTTTAAGGGCATTTAATTAGGTATAGATTTATAAGAGTACAGTTAGAACTAAAACATGTTCAATATCTAGAAATGTGTAATAAAATGTTGGTAGTTTCTTGAGATAAAAGATTAAATGCATTGGTTTGGATGTTTGTTAAACAGATTGCTTCGTAATTTCTTCTGGAGCTAAGTATACTTATGTAAATGAAGTATCTATTTTACTTTCTTATTTTGATGCTATGGCATACATTTTCAGTACAGGAAAAATTTAATTTGTAGTTTAGAATGAACACGAATGTAATTAGAATAGTAAAAGTTGGATTGCACCAAATCGATATCTAAGTTTTTATAAAAAGTAACAAAAGTAATTGAAATGAATACAAAAGTATTTGCTTTTAAATCTGTAAGATAAAAATTAATAAAATTCATTTCTAGTTCATTTTTCGTCCAGTTAATTCAAATGCTTTTATTTCAATTCATTAAAGTTAGACTATTTAATTTCAAACCCATACTCCAACTAATTAGGAAAAAAGAAACTTTCGTTTAAGATTGCTTACATCAAATATACAACCGTGTTTTTATTTAAGGAGACAGTAGACTTTCAAAATCACTGAACTCGATTAAAAAATCGTTTTTTATTTTTATTTTAAAATCAATTGATTTCAAATTATAGGTAGGAAAAGAAATTTTGAATTACAGTCATTATTGAAGGAGTTACATATTCAATAATATAAAAAAATATAATTTATGTAATATAAATCAGAATTGACGTCTGTCTGTTCTCTATACAAATGTACACCACTTGACCAATCCACATCAAATTTGGTACACTTACCTGCGGGTAACATAGGTTAAATATTAGCCCTAGTTTCATTTGTCCTAGGCATACAGAGGGGCTAAAAGTAATTTGAAATCCCATGGGAATAACATTGAGCATTATTACGATTGTGATACGAAATTCAGATTGTTTTACCAGTATTGCCGAAAGTGCTATTTTTTCCAAAAAATTATATTTAAAGAATTTAAATTCGAATATTTAGGTTTGAACTTATTTTTTTTCTTTCCAAAATATCAACAAATTATAAATATCTAACTAATGGTATGAAATAATTAAAAACATTTAATTTTGCATAACTTATATTTTGTAACGAAACCAGTCTATTTAATGCGAAAAGCTCAAGCAAAAAACCCACTGATAATAAAAGTGTTATTTTGCTTCTTGGTATCTGGCTGGTATCCAAAATTTTTGTTTCATTTTCTAACGAATTATTTACTCTGTGCAAAATATCACTAAAGACAGGGGTTCATTTCATGACGGTATGTGTATATTTCGATCAACTTTCCATAAAAGTCATTGATTCTATTCATAATGGTTTTTAGAATTCCTTTTCATAAAAATAAATCAAGCGTACAAAACAAAACCTTTTAAAATAAGACTGTAATGTCTTACTTTAAAGAGGGGGGTATTTCAATTAACGTCACACTGGAGCAACACAGCGGGCTATTGGTGACGGTCCGGGATCAATCCCAAAGGGAAAGATCCGAGGACAACACCACGTAATTTTGAACCACGGTCAGATGACGAGGCAACACACCTGAGCTGGCACCCCACTCTCCAAACTTCCACACCACGCCTACGTGAGGACATTTGAGGCCACGACAGATTTAACGTGCACCAGCCCCCTTTGTACACGACGGTGTTTGGCTGGATTCGAACTCGCAACCCTTCGGTTGCAAGTCCGTTACTCTTCCAACCGGGCCACCGCGGCCCTCCTTTAAAGAGGGTGAAGCCAAATAAAGTTACTTTAAAATAATACAGTTAACGTTAAATAAAACTTGTAACCATACATTGTAATTCAAAGATTTTTAAAAATTTGAAGTAGGTTTCTATTACAAGACAATTAAAATCAGTAAAACTTAAATTTGTTTTTTAAGTTTCTAATCATATTATTGTATTGTATTGAAAGCTGTACTCAATAGTCAAGCAACATCTATACATTACAATTAAAGTGATTTACATCTCACACATACATACTTATTATTCCTGTTGCGAGCATACTACATTCAACGTAAAGAGCAAAAGAAGTAGCAAACTCATCTTCAAAGCTAAAAGAAATACATATTATTAAATATATTTCAGAAAATACTTATTTACTGTCGTTCCCCTATAAGAGAAATTCAAACGCTTAAAATTTTTAATCTAATAATTATGCTTTAAGTATATCACAGGATAATTAGAGTTTAATAGTAAGCATATTTAGTTGAATATTAACTTAATGCTTGGAAAATATTTCTTTGCATCTCTAGTCTTGAAAGCTAATCCCCTTAATTAAATATGGATTTAATAATAATTTTGAGAAAAATTTACTTCATGTACACAAATTTAAAGGTTTTACATTTAGGGTACAAGATATATATATATATATATATATATGTTTATTTCTGGTGTGACCAACATACAATGTGATGTGTATAACAGTTTTAAGCTCCTTACAGAAAAATATTGCTATGGTGTATTAATTTCAACCAACTTTTCCTGAGGTGCGTCACTAACCCGAAGTTCAGCACGTAGTTGCTGGTTTGGTTTTTATGTTAAAAGGTCCACAATCTCTCTCTCTCTCTCTCTCTGCACCAAACACAAGACAGACAACTTCAAGTAAATGAACATGAACACAGGGAAAATTTCATTGACACAGAAGCGTTTCACTGATACAGATGAGTTTATTTGGAGAGTTCTTCGGACACAATTATGTTTTTCAGAACGACAGTGCCACTTGCCATGCTTCCGGGACAACGCCGGGCTGGCATACAGAAAATCAAATTGTAAACCGAACGAACTGGCCTGCTCAGAGTTCAGATCTTAAGCCAATTGAGGACCTCTGGGAGAAATTGGAGAGAATGGTGTGTTATATGCGATTTGACTTACTCAGTAACAAAGTTGGTCATTGTACTTAACCCTCCAAGTAGTTTGGACGAGATACTTTATCATCAAGATATTGATGATGTTTTGATGATGACGAGATCCAGATCTAGTCTGTTCTTTTCTAATGACGAGGAGTCCATCAAGATCTGGTCAATTTTTATCTAATTACAAAATACTTCGTCGAAACAACCACCACTGACTGGTAAAAGATCCCGTTACTGAATGGTAAAAGATCCCGTTTCCTATTGGCCAGGAACAGTTTGCCAAGAAAGCTGTAATCGGCACGAACCTATAAACTACTGATATAAATAAAATCTAGTTAATCTCTTTTCTCTGTCCAATCATTTTTGTCTACACAGCGTAGCCCATATAACAGAAAATATATTGTACATAAAATTTTCAGATATAAGGATAAATCTATTGAAGGTATGTATTTTTGTGAATTATTTATAAATTAAGTAGTTCGTAGTGCGACGTTCTTGCAAAATGTTCCGCTAAAATTCATTTCTTTATACGAGTTATATGAATTTATAAAAGTTCTTAAGATATTCTAAAAAAATTGTATTTGATTATATGCGGCACGTACTTCATTTTACTGTTTCATTTTATTAAAAGAACTAGAAAACAATCAACGCTTCAATTCTTTATAGTTAATGGATAATTTTAATCAAAATTGTTATATTTTCTCACTGCTGAACCGAAACGATTACACGCTTTTCTCATCACAATTTTACAAGAACTGAGATGTGTCTATAATTTTATTCTTTTCTTCTCGTGTCTCCGTGAGGACCCATGTAATTCACTTTGAATGAGCAAATGCATTGAATCTAAAGTGTTTTGTTTCAGAAATCGAATTTAATTTACTTCTCATTCTCAGCGTCCTGTTTTAATTAACTATTCATTGCGTTATAAATAAATAAAACGCATTTCTCCTAAGCTTGTATAATTTGCCTTCTCAAGATATAACTCAGAAAATACAAGAGTGAGTTTTCCATCTTTCTATTTATTTTTAAGGTAGGTAGTTGAATTAGATTCGCACTGGAGCAACATATTCATTATTAAGTAAACTCTGTTTTAAAAAAAACGTTAATATAGATCCATGCGGGGTTTTTTAAAGATTTTTTTAGATTTATTGTTGAGAGAATTTTATTTATCCACTCTCTTTTCAAACTCCTCGACCATTATTTCTTCTGCCTAATTCGATGAATGACAAAGCGTCTCTCATCTTTTACTCTGTGCATTTTGCATTGTCAATCAACTTTCACGTTGCTCCTGTTTTCTTCGTAATGTTATTTTCAACGCCCTTCAGTTGCGAATGATTGTCGACTGTGTCTGTATTTTTAAACGCCCGCTTTACCAGAATTACGGCGCTTTATTTTTTTTCACCGTCTAACTACTTTTATTATACTTTTCGCAGATAAGATGTCACCTCGAAGGAACCAAAGTGGAATTCTGTCACGAGTAAAATACGCAGTTTTAATCTCCCTTTCAGCGATGCTTCAAATAACTGTGTCAACCTCTTTCCGTCCTTATTTCTATTTTCAATTCGAGTAAATTGAATTTAAAGAAAAAATTGCATTTCATTCTGTAATTGCATAGAGACAAAAAGTTCCGAAACCCTAGTAAATCCGACATCAATTTATTTTTTAATCAATGCTACAACTATTTTAAAAGGTTGAAACATGATTTTTAAATATCGCACAAGGGCATATATCCATAAATTTATATACACGAGTTTTGTATTTACTTATCCGTATTCCAAAGAGTTGGGCTTGACTAATTTCTCTTAGGGCTTCGCTTAAAACCAGTCTGATAGAATAATAATTACAAACTGAATTCCCATTACTTTAGTCTATACAAGGTAGCAACCCTACTAAAATAGGAGTGCTATAGTTAGTCCTACTCAACCCTATTAAAATAGGAGCATTAATAATACTAAAATAGGAGCATTAACTCTACTAAAATAGGTTGCAATATAAATGCGACAAAGTTGTAACTATTCTGCTACTATTACAGAAGTAGTGTCGTTCTACGATAATTTTTGGCTACAAGTGTGCTAATGACTCCGAGTCAGCCTTAAAGTGAATTTCTAACCAAGAACATCCATGCCAGACCGGTATGTGAATCTAGAACTTTTTGATCAGACTGCAACAGTGGTTTAGGTTCGGTTTATCGCTCCATAGTCATATTTTTGCTATACGTGGGCTAATTGATCAGAGGCTATGATTTAAAGTGAATTTCAAACCAAGAAGAATGGCCAGACCGGTATGTGAAACCATAACTTCTTTAATCGACTGAAACTGTGGTTTTGATTCGGTTTGTCGCTCTACCGTCACTTTTGTGACACTTGGGATAGTTAGCCCTTGAACAATTATCTTTGATTATATATATATATATATATATATATATATATATATATATATATATATATATATATATATATAATTTTTTTTAATATTTCAATATTTTAAAATTCTTATTCCAGCTAATTTTAATTTGCTTGTCTTTGTTTTCTTTGACGTATCATCACAATTATGTGCATAGGTTTGTATGTATTACTACTATTTACTTTTATTACAAATATTTTTATAATGGATACCATGAAAAACAGGAAAAAGTGGTCTCTTTCTCATAATTGATTTTATCAATTTCTTCTAAATCCTTTTATTCCATGCTGAAAGTTATCAAATGCATAATAAAAAAACAACCACACAAAGTTCCAATTCTTTATATTAATTTAAAAATAGCCTTAGCTTTTTTAAATGCATTGCAGATGAAAAATAGATAGCTGAGAAAAAGGACTTTATAGTTTAAAAGTTAGTTTCATTCCTGAGTTTTAAAAAAACTTTAATGACTAGCTACATAACGTAGGTAGAGCTTTGAAATTTTGTAGTCCTATTCTTTAATGTTGTACAATTAATATAAGACAATAAAAATGTTCGATGTTTTGGTCATGTTTAGGGTACCGCGTCTTATTAATATAGAAATAAGAGCTGTTTTGAAACATTAAAAAATAAGTTATAAAAAGAGGTGCTTTGAAACAGAAAAATAAGTAATAAAAGAGCTGTTTTGGAACAGTAAAAATAAGTAATAAAAGAGCTGTTTTGGAATAGTAAAAAATAAGTAATAAAAGAGCTGTTTTGTTACAGAGAAATTTGGGTTTTCCAGCAAATTAATGCTAATTTAGAATTTCTATTTATTTAATATTTGAAGTTTTAAACATTTTTTGAAGCCCGACCACTGACCTCTTTGGCCTTCAGCATTACTATAAGGATCAAACGGGTGACTATTTGTTAAGGAGCACCCAGTGGCAACTAAACATAATTATAGTATTTATTTTAGTACTTATACAGGATATCTTTAAAATTCTCTAAACTATTATTTGTCTGTGGCATATATCTTCAAATCTAGTAAAATCATAGTAAATGAAATATGCTTTTACTTTTGAATTACTGTAATGTGTCCAAATAAATTCGTACTAGGAAAACGTGAACTTAATTGGTGTTCATTCGGAATTAATTCAACTGCTTAATAATTTTAATAAAGTACAGAATCTGAATACTGAATGATGAAATTCTACTTGAAGCTTATGATTTCAAATTTATATTAAGATTTTGGAGTTAAAGTACTGTTTTCCCAAGGAACGGTTTAAAAAGTACAACTAACCATTTCATTTATGCCTCCAATAAAATCTGTTTTTAACACAATAAATTCATTAGCAACAATATTAGCAACTTTGTTTAACGTAAAATTTTAAATTAACAAATCCATAAATGCTTCAAATTTTTTTTTTAATTAAATTAAAAGTTCACTAAAACTTTCCCTCGTTTTAGTAGTTTTTTTTCTAGAAATCTTTTTAAAAAATTGTAATACAATTAAAAAAAATTTTAGGGAATTCAATACATCGATGTACTCTCCTGCAGTTATTCTCTCATTCTTCTTTTATTCCTTATTACATCGTTACACTCTTTATCAAATTGTTATATCTAATGTTCCAATTATTAATAGGACACAGGCCCCTAAACATGGCCAAAATATAACAGAAAAAAATTAATAATTTAGAGCATGAAATAAAGATTTAGTAAAGTATTTAAGTTTTTAATCAATCATGACTCTTTTTTACTGCTTTTCATAATGCTGAATATGAAAATATTAGTAAAAATATGAATAATAGTAGTATATGCAAACCCCCAATAAAATGTGTGAAAATACTCCAAGGAAAGTAAAGAAAAAATTTGTAAAAATAATAAAATTTACGGGGGTACGAATTTTAAAATATTGAAATATTTTTAAATATAATTTTTCAATTATTGTTCTAGTAAAAATGATTTTTTTTCTTCTGTAATGTATATTTCATATGTATTGGAATAAGGTACACTAAACCAGTTTGTACCAGATATCAAATGAAAAACAATCGTTCAAAGGGTCCTTAATCCCCAAAAAATTAATATTTCATTTAATAAAAATTTGGATACTACAGCTATCATTTTTAATAATAAATCTTTCCACTTAATTTCAGCATTTCCCATTAAAAGCAAATAGACAGGGTGCGCCATCTGGTGTTATTTCTAAAAGTTTAACTTTTTAACTTGGAGAAAGATTGTCGAGAATTGATAAATTGACTCATGGCCAATGTCGTTTAATTCAGAAAGGGAGAGAAAGTTTGGCCATGTCTGCATTGGAAATTAATGGAAACTCTTCCTGTGCATGTCTGAGCTAGACCCAATGATAAGCGCCGACGCCGACTTAATGGGTTTCAGACAATTTCAAAGCCATATAAATATTCCATTCCTTACCCTAGAGCTGATATAAACCTATTATAGAAGCGTTCGTCAGTATTGTGATGAAACTATTATAAAAAATTTTGAAAAGTACATTTTAATAGGAACTTAACTATTAGGTGCTATGATTAATTTTTCAAAAAATCGTGCTACGTTAAATTAATAACGATCACAATTTATTTGAAAAGATAAAATTTGTGAAACGTGATGTTTAGTAACATATGAGTAGAAAGTATGCAGAAATGCAATAGTTCTTATGAGATTTATCATATTGTAATGTAACAAAATATTTTGTTTTAGAAACGTTTATAATACGTTTTAGGTTTCAGAAATTCAAAACAAATTAAATTAATGTTTTGAAAATAAAAAAGTTTGCATTAATCTTGCCTAAAATTGTTTCATTTCAACTTCACTGGGATTAGAGTATGAATCAACGGAAAACATTTTGTTTAAATTTGAAGAATTATTTTTGTGAACCAGTAATTCTTAAAAACATCGTTGGAAATTATAAATAGTATGAAGTTTTATATAAAGATATGTTTAGTTACTCTTTTTAGAATCTTCAATACACAATATATATGTTATTGTCAATGTGTGAAATTAGACATCGTATATAATGCCTAGGAAATCTATATTTATAACTATTTACTTTGTACATCTTTCGTTTTCATATACTTCTTTTCAATAAAAGCCTTTTCCTGACTAGCTCTACATACTTTGCCTAAATGTAACTAGTCGTTCTGTATAATTCCTAGGTATTATATGCAATTACTAGAGAAAGTATATAGTATATTAAGAAACAGACATTTCATTGCCTTGCCTAAAAACACCACGCACTCTATAGATTTCCTACGCATTATATACAGTGCCTGCATTTTACATATTGCTGGTAACATACATAAAAATATAAAAAAATTTTACCTGGATCTTTATTGTAATTCTACCTTTTAAGTTACGTGTCTCAAATTGTTTTGGTGAGAAATATTTTTCAATCATATATATATAAACATCCACTTTTCGAGCTTTATAACCTACATAAATTAGAAACAAGCAAAATTAATACAAGTTTAACGCATATATTGACAAAATATTTATAAAAAATAAGATTCAAAGTACACTAGCATTCAAGGAAATACTAGATCTTAATTACTTGTTTAATAAGATATATCTGGATAATCTGCGAAAAAATAATAAATGAATTATGCCTATTTCATATTGCCTATCTGTATATTGCCTATTGTTTTGATTCTAATATTGTAAAATATTTATTAATATTGTTTGATTTCGAGACTAGAACTCAAAAAAGAATCCAAATGTGTCGAAATGAGGTGTAAGATCAATTACTGTCTCGAAAGAATGTCATTTTGAAAAACCTATCGCTAGGCCTGAGCAGTTTCATTAACCTTTTAGAAGTGGGTTTTCTGACAGTAAATGCTTGTTCTCGCGATGAGCATTACACTGTCTTATTGTAATCTATTTGAAAAATAAAATACTATTAAAATGCATATAGTTTTTGTTTTTGATTGAAGAACTTTTTCTTTAAGCGGCTGTACTTTTCTATTTTTTTATTTATCAGTAAATGAGTTTGCACTCTAAGCCGCTATATAATGTTAAATGGTTTATGTTGTTTCACAAAAGATGAACTCACACAAAAGTACTTGTCTCTGTAACCTAATTACAATAAACCAACAAAAGTACTAGTAATAAAATTAGCATACATTTTTCTAAAAACTAATCTTACTAAGCATATTTCTTAGTTCCATTTACAATTCTGATTTAGAAATGTTATCTGAAAATTTATTACAGCTGTTCTAAAGATCTACAATGAAATCAGTTTGTTTAAAAACAGATTTCAAAAACACAGTACCCCGCATTTATTTGATTATAATCTACATAAACTGTGATTATAATACTACATACTCTTCAAAAAAGATGTTCCGCTACTTATCTTATCAACCAATTGTGATACTTCGTTAAGGTATTTCAGCAATAGAAAAGAAGTAATCACATACAAATATCGCATTCATAGGAATATTCTTAAGTTCGAATATCTACAAAAATGTGCAGTTTAACTTTTTGACAGGATTTCTGCCAACAATTTTATCTAATTGCAATTTTTTTCTCCCATTTATTTTATGAATTTTTTTAAATATATGTCCTGATTCATAAGTATTTTCTATCGCAACTATCCATAAAATTATTTACTATGACTATAAAAATAATATCAGTGCAAGATAAAAAATATTATAGTATGTCCTTTCTATAATCTATTAGCAACATCCTTGGACAACTTTTTTTATTGCTGGCAGCTTTTTGTTTTAACCTCCAAGTGGTTTGGACGCGATATCTCGTCCATCAGGATCTGACGTTTTAGTCAGATGTTTTTAGTTAGTTTGACATCTCTGTAGAGGCTGGCCACTACAGAGCGAAGATAAACCATCAGGAGGGTTAAAGTGGCCATGTCTGTTTTTCTAGACGACGTACAAGTACAAGGGCCCACTCTGAACACACATGATATAAAATTAACCCTCCAAGTGGTTTCGACCATCAAGATCTGATCAATTTTGCTAACGACGAGATATCTCGTCATCAAAATATTGCCTAATTTTTATGTTGGCGAGATGAAAATCTGGTCAGTTTTCTTCTAATGATCGTGATCATGTTTCCTTCAAATGACGAAGTATCTCGTCTATCAGGTCAGATTTGCTAATGACGAGATACCTCATCGAGACAACCATTAGGAGGGTTAAACAAAGACACAGCTACCTAATTTAAAATGCGTTTGAAGTCTAGAGTCCGTCAACACTCTTACCCTAATAACGTAAGGGGATCCTTTGATTTTTCAGTGCAAAATACCTAATGAAGAGTTCCTTCATTTTAAAACACACTTACTACTATATGATAAGTTAGACTTCATAGAAGTCTCGTATGTGAAGTGATTAAAAAGGTTTATTTTCATTTTAATTCTTAACCTAGTTAAAAACTGAGTGTTCTCTTTCTAAAACAGTGCTTTAATATTTTATCAGCCGTGTTTCGGATTTATGTAGTGGATAGAAATTATCGCAGCTAGTATGTATTAAATCAGCAGTAAAAACACACTAATCTTAATTAAGTTAAAACAACGTTGAAAATTCTCTGGGTTAAGTAATTTAATTTTGAAAGACTTCAGATTCACTCAAGATTAAATTGATTAATAATTTATTTTAGTAGTGGGTTACGCATACATTAAACTATGCCATCACATAATAAGTCGCCAAAAGTTTTGCATAAAAACACAAAATAATTCAACAGTTGAACACAGCTATACCATGTGCAATACAGCCTAATCAATTCTGGAAAACTTTAACTATCTTCCAGGAGTTTATGTTCGTTGTTGCATTGCACAATTCTTTGTGTTTCACTTTTGGCACAACCTGCGAAAAATATAGAATGTTGACACTACACCAATGAGAAAACAATATTTAAATTTACTTATATTAACAAATTATTTTTACAATAATAATTGAAAACACAGTCTTAGTCACGTTAAGAATTGAAGGGCTCCGGGCAGCATAATAATAAAAGCCACAGAAATATATATTCGGTAATGAAATAAAATAACCAAATATTTAAATGGATAAAAGGAATTTCGGATTGTTTGAATTAGTGCTTAATACTTGAAAGTTTAAGATTGCATGACATCATGAGTAATTTATGAATCATAATTTTGGAAATGTTTAAAATTTGAAAATTGATCTCCTTAAATATCTAAAGTGTGGCTTATCATTGTGTTGAGACCGAAGCCTGTACACTATGTAATTGAGTAATTGATGGATAGATTGTATCTCTCAAAGAATTTAGAACTGTAGTACTATGCAGATATGAAATTATTCTAGATATGCTTTAATGAATAACTTATCCAACAGGCATTTGACAGGCATATATATATATACATATATATGCAAAAATCAAATAAGAGAACCCAAATAAAAACAAAAACAAAATGCAAGTAATAACAAGAAAAAAAGGGTGAAGCAAAATAACAACAGTAATATTGACACATTAGATGAACAGCGCTGAAAGCCGCAGAGAACAAATAAAGGGAAATAATAAATAAAGCTACCCTAAGAATAGATTTCCCCGAGAAACAAGATAAAATAAAATATGTATATGTTGAGGTGAGCCTGCTTACTTTATCAAAGGAACTCCTTCGATTTTAAAGACCTCTTCACTAGTATCCCGCTCCATAACCTTATAGATGTTCTTAACTCCTACTACACTGAATTTAATCTTCTTGATATTTCTCCAAAAAATTGGAATAGCCTTATCAATCTTTGTGTCCTCAATAATTTTATCTTTAATGGTGAACATATATCTCAACAAGTACAAGGAATACCACAAGGTACCACTATTTCCAGCTTTCTAGCTAACCTCTTCCTCTATTTTGAAGAAAGATCGCACACATCTAAATTTGTTAGCTCCTATCGCTACATATAGATGATTTAATCATTTTTAACTCACCAGGGTTCACTGTCTTTTGGAAAAATATTTATCCCACTGAACTCATCCTCAAAAAAACGAATAGCTCACCTTTATTTACTAACTTCCTTGACATTCATATTGATGTCAGTTCTAAATCTACAACTGATATCTATGGCAAAAGAAATGACTTTCAATTTAATATTAACAAGCTTGTTCCCTGGGACTCTAATATCTCTTTCAGTATCTACAGAAACTTAATTTATAATCAAATCCATAGAATTCATCCTACCTGAAGAGATCAAACTACTATTGACAATCAGCTCAAAACTCTTAAAATTACCCTCTTAAATAACAACTTCCCCAACAGTTTTCTTAAAAAGTTTTTTCTATAATCCTTTTTCAACCTCATTTTAAAATAGTTTTTATTTTTATTTTCCTTCTTATTTTAACAACCAGACGGAGCCATTAATCAATTTCATATATTTCCCACCTTTTTCTCTCTTTTATTCCATCAAATTCACCCCTGCCACAATTTCAATTTCTTGCTAAAATTTACCTTTCTTTCCTCCCTTTCACTTGTACGAATATTTCATGTTATCTCCAAGTCACCTAGCTCTTTTTAAATCCGCTATTCTAGATACGACATGTCTGGCAGTGTTTTGCTCTCCTGGCTTGCGCGGCAATATTCGGTAAGGTAATTCCTTTGGCTGTTCTATTGATTTTTTCTTCCTAACCTTGGTAATAGGTAATATTTTTTACGTTTATTCTCTCTGTTAGTACTTTGAGTTTTCGGGGTAACTTGTGTTGATCTCTTCGGCCCGGCCTCACACAAGCACAGAAAAAACTCAAAGCATCCCTTTTAAGTGACTCCTGGCTTTGCTCACCTTGATAAAGTAAGCAGGCTCACTCAACATTTACATATTTTATAATTTTTAAAACTTGAAAAAATCGATCTCGCAAAATTTGATGTGTGGCTTATCATTATGTTGCCAGAAGCCCTTCGATTGGACTTTTAAGTACAAGAAATAGATTGTATATCTCAAAGAATTTTGAACCACACTATGCAGATATGCAATCATTCGAAACTTGTTTGAATATATAACTTATCCATCATCAGGTATTTCGGAAGCGCGCAGTAAAATATTTGTTATGAAATTCCAGTCTACGTCTATAATTAGTATAAAAATTATGCCCTTATGGACCGAACTACAGTACCATAAAGTCACAATCTACCAGATATGTTACCATATCAAACTTACGATTGCAATCACGTTATCGCTCGCATGTTATTTGGCAGTAAGATTGTTTTATCGATTGAATACTACATCACTTTATCATGTTTTACCATACACATTTACTTAATGGCGACTGTTTTGAAGATCCACTGAAACCGTAGCTAACACGCTGGAATGTATTAAATTGCTCTAAATTATGCTTCGATAATCATGCTTAGCATTCTGCGTGTCCCAACCGACTTTCGTTTTTCAAGGTAAAATGTTTATTCCATTAAATATACTCCAGATAAGACATTCTTACTCAGCAAGAATATATTCTTTAGGGGATAACGTTTTGTTTGCAATTTAAAATAACGGGTATTAAATTTAAACAGTGTCTGGAAAGCTATATCGAATACATTAAACAAAATACTCTGGTCGAAATGGAAAGTTTTGTAAGATTCTAGTTTCATTTAAAAAAGGGAAAATTTTGCTTAACTCTCCAAATGATTTCCATGAGATATCTCGTCCATCAAGATCTGGCCAATTTTGCTAATGACGAGATATCTCGCCATCAAGATATTGCCGATTTTTTTATGACGACGAAGTCAAGATCTGTTCAGTTTTCTTCTAATGTGACGAGATAACTCATTCATCAAGTTCTGATAAACTTTGCTAATGACGAGATACCTCTTCGAGAGAACCACCAGGAGGATTAATTTCAGTTTTGAAGTAATATTATCAAACTCGTATACTAATTTATAGGTCTTGGTAATACTTTTTGACATAAAAATTACTAGAAAATGACGAATGAAAATGCATTGTTGACTCAAAAAACTACAAAAATTGCCCTAAAACCTTTTACAGAACATTTTATGAAAATAATAGTAGCCACAATAACAATAAAAGAATCTAAACATTACAATAAATACAATTTAAATTTTTAGCTTCTCTGCCAAACTAAACATCTTTATTTTTGTCGAAAAAATGACAAAAAAACTTAAAAAAATAGAAATGCAACAAACATTTTTGACATTTTATGTGTCAAATTGAATAAACTGACGAATTGTCAAAGCGAAACATAAACCATGCGCAGATTTTGAAAAGATACTGATTTTGTATGGTCTACCAACGAAGTTTGAAATATTGGAAAGCTATATTTCACATATTATTCCATTCATAAAATTACTTCGGTTTGTGGACTCCCCAGAAATTTCACCAAACATTATTACCTGACAGAGGTGAGGAATAAAATTTATCCACAAATGCCATTTTCTTGGAAAGCACCAAAATATGCAAGGTTACGCCTTAAAATTCCTTAATGTCCGTTAAAATTGAAAAAATGCAATTAAACATCAAAATCATAAAATGCATGAAAATGCCCGAAAAAGCAATAGATTAAAAGCATATATCTTATGAAATGCATTTCTATTCACTCGGATAACACTTCGGTCGACATAAAATGCAGAATCATCAAAATCCTGTGGCTCTGGTTATTTGTATTTTGCAAATTTGTGTTTCCTTTTCTCTTGTCTCCCGATATAATGCGTTTGACGAAGTTAGACAAATGTGGACAGACTACATAAAAATCCTGTAACAACATATGAACTCTCAAGTCTTTATTTTATGCGCTTAGAAACAAACAATACGACTACTAGTGAAAGATTCATTTAAAAGTATTGTAACTAACCAAATGCTGTTATGAAAGTGAGTTTTACTATGAATAAGAGATCTATTTATACAAAGCAGAACTATTTCTGTTATTGAGCTAAAATTGCATAATGAAAACAAAATTATAAAACTATTATTTAAATAATAGTATAAAAATTTAACATTTGATTTACTGTTTGTGTATGAATAATGAACATAAACAAAACAGCATTATCTTTTAAAATATTAAATTGAAAAATTTATGAAAAAACCATTACATCTTTAAACAGCAAAGACATAATGTGAAATTTCAAGGATATTACAAAATATTTGTCAGCATTAAAGTTTTCGAAAATCAGTGATATATTATTTTCAATTGACCACGTGTCTTGAATAAACAATTTTTTTGTATATATTTATAAATATATAAGAACAGTTCAAGTACTACTACAAAAGAAATTGAATTAATGTGTAAAAAGACCCATTGATATCAATTCTAATGCACTTCATGTATGGTACCAGAAATCGCTACTCTTTTTCACCTAGAGAATGATGAACAGTATGTATGGGTTGTAAGAAGATAATTTAGAAATTAAAAATTTGAGATTTTTGAACAAAAACAATCAAAATTAGATTTCACCAAGGTACTAAACACATCAAATTTCAAATATTTCCATGGCCATTTTTCGATGCTCCCCTTTCTATATATGTTCTTAGTTTTTGAAAAGAAAAATGAAGGAATTTGTAATTTTGGAGAAACTAGTCAAAAATAAACGTAGAGCTACAAATCAAGCAAAAACCATGGACAAACTCCGTCACAAGGAACCCGAACCATATATGTGATATGTGCTGCTATCTAGCGGTACGTTTATGATTTAGACACTTAGTTTTAAAAGATTAGTTTCATTTAATGCACGAAACCTGGTATCATAAAAATACTGCACTCTGAAAACGTGAAATATATGTATTGGATGCATAAAAGATAAAGCAATGCCACAAAAATTATACCGAATTATAAATAACAGCTTCTTTAAATACTGAAATTAGCAAAACATTTTCTAAAAGATTCTCCAGCAAAATTCCATTTTCTCATATAATCTTCCATTCCAACTTTCTTTACTTCTTTTATTAGCATTTACTATTTCAAAACTATTAGATCTTTGAAAGTAAAACTGAACCAAATGATAAAGAAATTAAGAAAATGGCCAGGCATAAATCCAACATTCAAGTATATAATTGTATGCAATCAGTCCGAAATATTACTCTACAGTCTCATAGCTATTATAGAAAGGGAATGATACTGAAAGAAGTATTGCTCACAAATTTTGGGGAATATACTAAAATGATTCGTTGAAAATAGGTATAAATTTTTAAACATTGCCTAATAACATAAATTGTTCACATTTTTAAAAATCAAATATGAAAAATATATATTTGCGTGACGACCAATCGCTAAACATTAACTAGCGTTCAACTCGAATTTCCATCTGTCTTGTTACTTTCGTGACATAAATTTTTGTATATAAATTATGACAAATAACTAAAATTTTCTGACGGATTATTAACCCTCCTGATGATTTTCTCGAAGAGGTGTCTCATCATTAGCAAAACTAACCAGGTCTTGATGAAATGAACGAGATATCTCGTTATTGGAGGAGAAAACTGGTCAGATCTTGATCTCGTCATCGTCAAAAAATCGGCGCTATCTTGATGACGAGATATCTCGTTGAAACCAATTGGAGAGTTAATTTACCGAGTACAAGATTGTTCTTTTATGTATTTACTTTGCCGAATTGAAATAGTTCTTTTACAAACTTCTACCCCCCATGGCTATCGTTATTAAAGCATATATATATATATATATATATATATATATATATATATATATATATATATATATATATATATATATATATGTGTGTGTGTGTGTGTGTGTGTTCCACCATACCTCTATATAAATTAAACCCAAATCTTTGAGCATTTGTAATTTTGGGTCAAAAATTCATGTTCTTATGTATAGGTAAATAATTTTAACACAGTCGTAGTTTTAATAATTTTTCATAAAATATCATATTTTTCTACTTTTAACTACATATTTTTAACGCATCGCACAAATCTTCATACATGAATTTATGTTACATGATATTTAGATTTTGAATTCAAACACTTAATGACAGAAAACTTAAATCATCCAGAACTGATTATAATATAGCGAGTGTTGGGTATATATATATTGCTGCAATATATAGCTATTTCAAAGCATGATTTCAGTTGCTAAAAATATTTTCCATTCTAAAAGAACAAAATATTTGGTTTTTATAGTAGTCAAACCAACTCCAATCAAAAGTATAATTATTATATTTTCTTCTTTTGCTAAAAATTCTTACTACTCTTGTTTGCATGTATCTTAGTGTTTCTTAGTCATACACAAAACTCTTCCCTTTTATCGATCTTAAATCCTTTAGATTTGTATTCATTTTGGCCTTTCATTTCCTTTTTCTCACACTATGTTCAACCCTCTTATTTGAATATTACTATCTCAGATATAATGTCACTTCTCAATTCCAAAGAAACCTTTGATTACGACAACAAATCCTGACCACAAATGCTTTCTCAGACTCTTCAATAACCCCCAGATCGTATAAAAATAGTATCGTCATATCGTATAAAATAGGTTTTTCTTGTCAAGACCACCATCATGTTAGGAGCTCAGATATCGGTTGCTTTTGTAAAGAGGGATCAACAAATCTAAACCCTCCAAGTGATTTAGACGAGATCGTCCATCAAGATCTGGTCAACTTTGCTAATGACGAGATATCTCGTCAACACAAAACCACCCTATTACTCCAAGATCGAATGAAGATCCAAGTAGGAAAAACAAATTGTTCCTTACCCAGAACTGTGGACAATTTGGAACAGGTTTTGAATCAGAGGCTTGCCACTAAAGGACAGTTTTCGACGCAGATATAAATCACCAGGAGAGTTAATAAAATGATTTACTTAAAACTTGTTTATGTCTTATGTGCTTAAGCATGCTATATATTCTATCCTGATGATTAGAGCAAAGCAAGTCATTAACGAAAAACAAATATTTTTCGTGTTGCGCTTTTGTCCACAAAATATGAAGAATTTGGATGAAAGTAGCATTATAGTTTGTCCACAATTTTACTTTCAAATAACCCCACGAAAAGGTTATCCCCAATGAGCTTTGATATAATCTTATAAATATTGTGAAACATCTCTACTATATTGGCGCCGTACGATATCCCAGTAGAGGGTGAAAATGAACCAAAGCAAAACGATATGAAGTTCAAGGTGGATTCTGAAGCACTTCTGCTACAGGCTGAGAAATAATGAGTTCTTGATCCTTTTATTACGTGTGAAGCTTGCCACATGACCCGAATAGAACTCTTACGTCTTTCTTATTTATTTCTTCTCGAAATCATGTGAATTCGTTTCAGGCGAGACATCCTTCTCCGAAGCATGTCATCATTTCGTAGTCAAAGGCAACTTGCTGTACGTTATGTCGAATTATTGCGAGTTGAAAAGGCAAGTCCTTATAAATTTAAGATTCATGCTGGAGATTTGCAAAACATGCGGAAAAGGAAATGATTTTGCTCACAAATGTATTCGTTTCTTTCTAATTGTTGGAAAATTTATGGCGTTGTAATTCACTCCACTTAAAAATCAAGTTATCGTTACATACTGGAAAATAATTACGAATAATTATTTTCAGAACTTAATGAGTCAAACTTTTAAGTAATTCCAAAATGCATTTGATACTTTCATTAGTGCAGATAGCTTCCTATAATGAACTTGACGAATTCCAATAAAGTTAAAAAGAAAACACAAATGGGAGTGCATATAATTACATAACCCATTGAACATATTAAAACATAAAATTACGTAACCCATAAACAAATTATTATTAACATTCAACAAATAACATAAATGATTTCTAAAGCTAGAAATAAATTTCTTAATTTCCTTCCTCGTAGACAAATTCGTCAACTTATCCGAGTTCCGCACGTTAAAATGTTGAAGTTGAATTCTAATTCTGTTTAACTGTCGAGATCAATGGGTGAAAATCAATCAAATATTATTTCAAGAAGGAAAATCTTGAAATTGCGTAGGATATAGCAGCAGGATGAGATAATTAGACTTTTTCATCAGGTGGTTAATATATTGCTTATTTTTAAAGCAAATACTTGATTAAAAGCTATGTATGTTGAATACGAGTATTTTAATTTTTCTTAAATTTAAAGTGTACTTTGACACGATTTGAAAATTGCTAGATCTGACCAGTGTCGTATTTCCCTTTATGCACTTCAGACACCTGCCCAAGTACAACAAAATATATAAGGCCTATCAGAAGTAGGCCTTTTATTATTTACACTAATGAAAATTCTACAGAATGAAAGAAGATTGAGAATAAAATGTCGTATACCTTTAAAATAGTAAATCATGAAACTAGCTTAGAGATATACACTTTCATGTTCTTGAAAGTTAACATATCACATTCAAAGTTTGCTCAATCCTCAACAATCCTACCAGTGGCCAGAAAAATAAAACTACTTTACATATTAGTTCAAAACTAGCCCTTTTTAAAACAGACTTTTTATGCGTCTCGAGATTTCTCCTAGAGGTTCTTTTACTCCTAGAAGAAGTTTTTGCAATGTCAGTTTTGGGCTTCTCCATCAGATGCTTTATCATATTTTTCTTTATTTTTTCTGTTGTTTGAAATCTTGCCCTTTGAGCGCCATCTTAAGTCTGAGAAATTACAAAAAGTCTCATGGATCTATGTCTGGTAAGTAGGACTTCTGAACTTGTACATAGCCGTCCTAGGTCAAAACATTCTGTACTAGGTGCACCGCGTGCGCTAACGAATCATGGTGTGGGACTATCTAGTAGCCATTTTCTCTTATTTCTGGTGAGGAACTATCCATCCAGTTACCACTCTCTCTGATTTGGGTTTGGTCCAGTCACCACTCTGTCTTTGACTTGTGGTGAAGGACTATTCAGTCACCACTCTCTCTGATTTGTGGTGCGGGACTATCTAGTCGTCAATCTCTCTGCTTTGTGGTGAGAGACTATCCAATTGCCTTTCTCTTTGATTTGTTAGTGTGGGACTATCCAGTCGCTACTCTCTGATTTGTGATGAGGGACTTTCCAATTGCCTCACTCTATGATTTGTGGTGTAAAACCATCCAGTCTCCACTCTCTGATTTGTGGTGAGGGATTATCCAGTCTCCACTCTCTGATTTGTGGTGAGGGATTATCCAGTCGCCACTCTCTGATTTGTGGTGAGGGACTCAACACAAATCAGGACGCCAGTCCCTGATTCGTCATCTATTTCATCTGACAAATTCTCGAAGGCGATGGATAAGTCAAATAATATTCATTTTTGACAGTTTGTCCCTAAAGAGTGGTTTCGTGATGAACTGCGACCTCGTTTTTGAAACAATTTCTAAGCAAGATCTTCTAGCTGCTTCGTGATTGCGGTGTATTTGACTGTGAAGGGGTTTTCCGTTGTGCCTGCCGTTTTCCAATGAGATGAATGTGCCTTTGTTTCAGAAAAATATGTTCAAAACTCATGTCCGATCATGGATTTTTCACAAAATCCGGATCTAGATTGGCGGATTCCAGCATGTCTGGAAACAAATATAAGGCGAATACAGTATATATGTGGGTATAACGGTTTTCTAGAGCTGGGCGATCTAGAAAAAACCACATGTCCTCTCAACCACATATCGTAATTGTAATTCTAAATCCCTTAAAAATTTCTGTCATAAACATTTTGCTGTTAAAAATTTTTTAAATTTACTTTACGTCAGTCGAAGTCGCTTGTTAATCGGTGTACTTCAATTAGAGTCAATTCCTTTCTGAAAACTTGGCCAAATACGATCATTTCTCAATAAAATCCAACCTAATCAACTTTTTTGAAATTTTGTAATGACAATAACAAGCCAACAAACACTATAATTAAAAACAATAGTAGGCGGCTATGAATCTGATCAAATTAGATGGCCTTTCCTTTTCTTCTGTCTGTCCTATATATTTTGCATTGACAATAGTGCATCAGTAACCGGGTTTTGAAACAAATGAAATGTGGAAATTCCAAGAGAAATGAATGGAGTTATCAGAATCCTAGTATTCCCAGAGAAGTTTGCAAAAGTACTAATGTAAAGTGGTACTCGTGAAAGCTGAGATTCAGTGACAGAAGTTCTTGTATCAATCATTGAGGGTCGCTCTAGACATGCTAACGTACACGCGGATTATACGAACGTTATAACTCATTAGCCTGTTTGGTTTGTTCGTAATTTCTATTTTGATGCAAGTCCATACCTCTCATCCATGCTTCATCATCCGGTCTATTTTTTGCCACTGCTGCAATTAAAGAGGTTATTTCCTGGGTTATAAAAACCCTCTGAGCGTCACACGATTTCAGATTAGTAAACTATTCCCTTTACCCTACAACACACTTAATGATTAAATACCACATCTATATTGGTTGAAAGAATCTTATGTAGGATTCTTTTGGTTAAGAAGTCTAAAACTGGTTAGTCATGATAGAAAACTACAGGTTGCATGATGGAATAATCCGTTCATGACCCTCAGAGTGTTGAGAACAAATCAATTATATCATCCATTTCCAAACCTTAAGTGAACTGTTGTTTCATAACATTAGGGAATTTTTTATTAACCACTGTTTTCTTTTGATAGTTTGTTTAGACACATTTCATTAGATCAACAATATCGCACTATGTAGATATAATTTTGATTACCAGATAACGACATAAAAATACAGGCTTCTAATAATTCCCTTCAGTGTGAGCACTTTTACCGTATTTTAAGTAACAAATTATGAACTTATGCGCAGTAAAATATTTAACCTGTTAGATGCCAGCTTTAAATCCAGACTATTTTCTAATGATTCAATGATTTTTACTCATATATTCCTATTAAAAATAGTGAGAAGAAAATTTGCAATTTCGGAAATTTTAAATATAATTAAATTGTAACCAATTGGGGATCTTTGTGTTGTATTACAACGACCAAATAAAAAATCTCCTACTTTTGGATCAAAATATATTCTTAGACAATAAACTTTCTTGGAGTATAGTGTAGTTAAGTAGTAGATTTTCGCTTTATCCTTCCGTCACTTAAAAAAATGTTCTGCGTTTGCAACAACGATATAGCGGCACAAACTGCCAATAATACTTTAAAAAACATCTTTCCCAAACAGGAACTTAAGCTTTAAGATGGATATACACAACAAATTATTTTTCAATTATTTTTTAAACGTAGGCGATTGTTGTCTTATGCACTCAAGAGATTTAACAGCTTTTCGTAAATTTGCTTTTTGATTTAATTAACCCTTAGGTTGAAAGAAGGATCGTTGAACCGATAAATCATTTCATAAACTTGAACTTAGTCGGACATTCTTTAATGCCTATCGTTCTCAGATGAATCATTGCTTCGTTTTCTAATTTTAAAAGTCATTAAGAAAGCTCTAAGTTCTAAAACATTCGCCGACTTTTCAGTTCCCAGGATAACACGCTTTATCATTTCAATGTTGGTTGTTTAGTTATGAAACTTCAAATCGATTTATCACTGAAGGATTTATCCGAATTTTAAGAGTCGATATAGAGCTAAACATTTGTGCTGAATATTCATAAATAAATCAGTGAATAAGTAGAAAGAAACCACAGTAATTGGCAATTGAAACTTTCTAATCAGTACTGATGTACAATATTTACTCATCAAAATGCATTTCGAAATCCATTTTAAATAAGCATCGGAGGTAAATTTTTAGGTTAGGTTAATCATATCGAAAAAATTGATTAAATGATTCATATTGCAAACGAGTATCAATTAGGGTGAAATTACAAAATGTAACTCCGAGTGTACCTATAATGCACGAAGGCTTAATCTAAAAAGCATGACTCGTACAAAGAGAGGAATTCAAGAAATATATGTATTTAAAAATATACAATTTTATTATTTGCCTTGCATTGGAATAGTTTTGTTTTTAAAGCCCTAACCACTGATCTTCAGCCTTCGGCATTACAAGGGGTGAACTGACGGCTATCCGCAACTAAATTTTGAATTAGAACTCTCCAAATTGTAAGACTTAATTTCAACAGTTATCACCAATTGTAAAAATATCAAGTACAATTCAATTGATACTATCCATTCTGTCTGAAAGACAAACTAAATGCAAAAAACTATGTTAAAGTCAAACACACTTTTTTCCTACAGAAATCATGTACAAATCGTTTTAACCCTGCTACCATATTGATTCATTAACCTGTCCTTGCACTTGTGACCTGTAGGTACATATCTCTTTTACCCTGAGTAATCGCCTAGACTAAATTGAATAATGTCACGAGTCTAGGAACAGTCTCGTCAATTGCATTACCTGACTCCATCCAAAAGCAACAATACCTACTTACTTCTGTAGACGAAGGAAACATTGACGTGTCTATATCCGGAAAAGAATGCTTCTCGTTTAGATCAATTTCCGCCATAGCACTTTGGGCGACGAGTGCATATTTTTTGGATACATTTGATTTCCTGCCCCAACTCAAGTGTATGTCACGAAATTAGGATTAAGGAAGTTATTTTTCAGGCCGGCCAAGTCTCCTCCACATGCAGATCAAAGCCGATACTTCTTATCGTCCATTGTCAAACGTCTTTGTCGTGCCTCGAAGCTGTGTCAACTAAATTAGCGTAGCCAAAATACATCTCGTATGTATGATATCCGTTTTATTCCAGGAAAGATACACAAACCTAATAAAATTAGATACTTAACCCTCAGTAAATCTGCGATTTAAGTAAATAATCACGAAATCAAAATTAAACATTCCTCTAGTGAAATATATTTGATATCCCCTTTATTCTGTATGGTTTTATCTTCAGCAATAGCGCATTAGACAGATTATATTTTTATCGAACTGTTTTCAAGCAAAAAAACAGTTAGTGCTGTCAGAGATGAACAGAAAGTTTTTACTATAAATTTTATTTAGTTTCCGACAGTCTAAGAAATCTAAGACTGTCTAAGAAATCGTACATAAAAATAAAAAAGTATACGTAAAAAGAAGACACAGTACTGAACTCTTCTGATGGTTGGCTCGACGAGGTATCTAGTCATTCGCAAAACTGGCCAGATATTAATGGGCAGATATTAATGGTCATTAGAAAGAGCTGAACAGATTTTGATCTCGTCATAAAAAATTCTGCAATATCTTGATGATGATATAACCCGTCAATAGTAAAATTGGTCAAATCTTGATGGACGAGATATCTCGTCGAAACCACTGGGAGGGTTAAAACAAAAGCAACTTTGTTCCAAAGATGTATTTTATGTTATATTCGTGTTTTATTTTTATGGTACTTTAAAAACAAATTATCATTCAATATTTTGGGATCTATAAAACAGTAAAACTACATTTCAATTTAATTATATTTATTTACTAAATTTTCACTATAATTGCTGCAAAACTTTAAAATCAAGATTTGACTTTCTAAGACGTAAAACGTGAATTAAACTTGCAATACTGAATTGCAGATACGTAATAAAGACGTTTCTGACATCAGAGGACATCAGTAGCCCAGTTGAAAGAGCAACGGATTAGCAACCAGAAGGTTGCGAGTTCGAAACTCGTTCCAGCCAAAGTCTGTCGTGTACACAGGCGCTGGGGCACGTTAAATCTATCGCTGCCTCAAATGTCCTCACATTGGCGTGATGTGGAAGTTAGGAGAGTGGGGAGTCAACTCAGGTATTGTTCTTGTCATCTGACCGTGGTTCAAAATTACGAGACGTTGTCCTTGGACTTTTCCTTCGGCATTGATCCCGGACCGTCGTCAATAGCCCGTTGTGTTGCTCCAGTGTAACGTTAATTAACAACCATCAGTAAATTGGTTCCCGAAGGAAAATTAATAAAAACGTTTGAATAACTTTAAAACGAATATTCCCTCAAAGTCGATAAAAAAAATGAGTTTTTATTACATACAGGGTGGTCCATACGTAACTTTATCATTTAAAAATTAATAAGTTTTCCTTTAAAAAAATACTTATTTAGTTATCATGAAATAAAATACATTATTTGGAATTATTTTCTATCAACTTTGGGAAATTAAATCTCTTAAGTCGTCTTCCCATTTGCCTCTTCACAATGGGCATATCCCATCACCACTCGTGACGTTTCTGAGCCTAGGGTCCTAACTTCTCGAATCCTTAGCTGTCCTTAAGCTGCTGGATGGTCTGGGGCTTGTTAACGCATACCCAACTAATACAAGAGGTGATAAAAAGGTAGTATCTGTCTCACACATCGTGATTACAGAAATATACCAACAATTATGTCTTTATCACATATTTTATGCCATCTGATGCAAACGCATCGTGTCGTCGCAAAGCATCTCTAAATATATCGGATATACATCGTTTATGCATCTATCTTAAAGTCAAACTATTAAGATAAGAGCGTCAAGGTGCAAATCCCTTCTAACTCACCGTTCTCCCATATCCCTGATGTGTTTGGGTCATTAGCAGGTCCCCGAACAGGGGAAGCATATAGACGGAAAAGTGGGGCTGGGAAACACCTACCATGAGAGTATAGCGCGGCTAAGAGCAAGGAGAGCTGTCTTTCAACTCTTGTAGGATCGGGAGGCAGCTTCCCCTGCTTCTACGGTCCAGTCCCCCTAGTCGGAAGGGAGGTGGAGAAGAATCTTTCCTCACCGCTATCCTGTTCCAGGCCAGTTTCTGTTCACTGCTACACGAGTCACCTACTAAACACGAGTTTACCACATCTTCTCCGCTGTTCACTAATTAAGCTCAATTGGTGAACAATGCTGCTCGTCTCGCTTGCGCTGCAGAGTAAATATAACACCACAGCGGGACTCCTGGGAAGACGAGCGGTATGTGACCCGTCGTTATTGTGCTGGTAAATAGCCCCTTCAATGAAATGATAAAACAGTAGGTTGTAGGATTGACTGGATGTATCGCTGTGCTTTCAAATTACCTCGTATCACTACTAGAGGGGACCGGCTGTACTAAGTGATGACTACCCACACAATTATATGAGTAGTTAAAGATGCTACCTACCCTCAGATCTTTAATCATATAAGGGATGTGAAGCAGCAGCTGCAGAATGCTAGGCATTATTTGTCACAGGATATCATAAGGGCTTGCTTGACACCATGCCAAGCCGTATATTGGCATGTATCACCGAAGATAGGGCTTTACAATTCAATAATTTATGACCTTTCAGATGCAATTTTACAAAAACAAAGCCCTCTAGATTTGATATTGTGATAATTTCTTTGTCTTCAAGAACGTTACACAATCTAAGTTTCATTCGGATGAAATACTGGTTTATGGGAGTTTCTATTTTTTGGCACAAAGTTTGGCACCTTTCCGGTCGGATCAATTTTGACCACCAAACACATCCCCTAGTATAAACTTATTTACGAGTATACTTAATCATATACTTCGTACTATTGTGTGGAAAATCATTTTTCTAAATATATACTGTTGATATTTAGTATAATTGATTTTTAAACGTATGTACAGTAGCGAAAAAAAAGAATCACCTCTCTTCATTCGAGCAATTTTAACAGTAGAGGAAATTCAAAGATGTCGTTCGATAGCAACTAACGTCTTCTATAAATTCAAATTCATAAAATTTGCATAAGGGACCACCTTCATATTAAATTGAGCATCAACTTCATAATTTCCAATAAAAACCCCCTATTTGGACACGCAATTTCAAATCTATATCAAAATTTAACTTCAGGTACCAAATTTCATGTCATTAGGTCTTACTGTTTCGAAGTTATGAGTACAGAAAGACTAGAGCTAGTAAAGTTAATTCAGTTTCTCCGACTTTTATATATATATATATATATGGATATCTTCCTAAATAATATTTCTATAGTGCTAATATTTTGTATCATGTTAATGTTAAGCAATCTAAACAAAATCCACCTAATATTTAATTTTAAACATAGTTTTTAGTATGCAATAATAATTATTAAATTAATGTTTGAAAATATTATGAATTGGAACTTTACTATATTTTGATAGGAATTGCTTCAGAACTTCTAATATGACCATGGCAAAATTTCAGGCCATTCCAAGTATTAGTTTTTGCGTTACATTAAATTTTCCTCATTTCAGGATTACACTTGCTATTACTTAGAAGGCAATTTTCATATTTGCTTTTCTTTCTTAATGTGTACAACTTTTTGTCGACAGTATTATCCTGATAAGATTTGATTTATTGTTTTGACTTCACGGAAAATTTTTGAATTAATTTTTCTCTTCGGCAAATAAATTCCATCACTTCAAATTTGAAGTCATTCTGACCAATAGTTCCTACTAGAGCCTTTTAAAATGCGAACTTTCATTATGCTCGCCCTGTACTACCAAAAATTAACATAAATTTCAAAACTTATTTGTAACTGAACAGAGTAGATGAATATTATCACTAGTTGAAGTATCTACTATTATGTAAACAAATGAAGGATTGAATTTTGCTAAAACATTTTTCTTCGAGATATGAAACAAATAAACAGGAGTAAATTTAGTTTTCATGACTGGCAGCATTTTTGTTGTAAGTAGAAAAGGTGCAAAATTTATGTTGTGTGTATTTAAAGCAAAAATACTATTTTAATTCATGGTATCAGGGTTCAAATATCAGGGTATTTAAATGTTTATTGGTTCTTATAGCGCAAATACCATATTTGGCCAAGCTGCCCCATATGCAAGACACATCAAGTACACACACAATTAACACTTTACTAACGCAAAAGAGAGAAAAACACCCAAGATAAGTCAAAGGAATCGAACCTAACTCAAGTATCCTACAATGACAAATGTAATTTATTTCGTATAGTAAATTATAAAAACTGACCTAAACTTTTACATTCCAGTTGAAATCTTGTTTTTTCTAACCGAAGTTTTGATATTTTCCCCTGAATTTCCGTGGATATTTATAATTATGTTTCATGTATTTCAAATGTGCATAGGCTCCTCTGATATCTCTCTGACATAAATATTTTTAATACAATCGAAATAATTTTATAAAGCTTGAAATATTGATATCTAAACTTTCAAGTTTCAGCTCATTTCCATAAGCTTATAAAAAATGCTACACACTTCAATGATATATTCGAAAACAGATAGGATTATACAAATGTTCTGAGAAAATTAGCTGCAAGTTCTTGTAACCTTAGCTGTTTTTCGCATTTTTCTGAAGTGTCTTCTTTGTCTTCCATGAATATCGATATCCAATTCATTTTACATTACTTATTTTAAAAGAATCTTAATATTAATGAACCATAAGATAATAAATGGCAGGCTAAGAGTTCTACTCAGAGGATAGCGATATCAAATTTTAATACATGTGAAAGTTATTATCTGCCACTTATTAAAATTATAATGTCTGTTACCGAAACTTGACTATAAGATATTAGTGAAATTTAGTTTAGTTTAGTGAACAAAAGAAACCAAGTAAGGTAAGAGAAAACACGACACTTGGTTTGAGATGACAGAATTCGTATCAAAATGAAATAAAGTATCTGGTTGAAACAGAAATATTATTTTATCAGGCGTATTTTTAGTGAGTCACATTTTATATGTTATGATAGACGAGAACGTCTCAAGATTTTACTAATACAGACCAGATAATGCTTCAGGTAATGCTGATTTGTGATGCCAAACCATTGGACATGAACAGAGGGACTTCTAAACAAGTCATCAAATGAAGCATCTTTTCAACCAATAATGTCCCTATTTCACGCACGAATACTATTTATGGAATATACACTGAATTTCAGTTGCAATCAAAGTAAATCGTGGTGAACAAATGAAGCTAATCGAACCATTAAAAAGGGAAATGAAAGAAACGAATTCAAATTTGAGGGAAGAATTGAACTACGAGTTGCCATCAGGATACGGTGACAACGAATGTTGGCAGCAAATCTAGAAGGTTTTTTTGAGAATGTGAATGTTACTATACCGGCTGACATACATTAAAAAAGCATTAATAAAACGATTGTCTGTTACTTTAAAAATTATTTGTGATAATTTTTCGATTGATAGAGCCAGATTTGGAATTAATGCCTGAGAAGCAGCTAATTCAGCTATTTGATTACACCTCAGGCATAACAGTTTATAAAATTATACAAAAAAAATGAATTAGTATATTTAGAAAGATTACACAATCATCTACAAAATCCCGTTATGACCAATCAGACCATTAGGTAACGAGATAAGGCGTTATATACGTATGTGTGTGTGTGACATCGTGCGGTGACCCCAGAAGAGTGAGGATTGGTAAGGTTGGAGTACAAACATCTCAAGATGAAAATGCTTAAGTACAGAACAATAAGAAAGACTGCAAACGCCTGGAAAAAAATTGAGTGCTTTCTATTTCAATTTTTTTAAATGATTTCAACAGTAAACTTTTATGAAAATGGGTGTTTCGTGGAAATTGTAATTCAAACTTTAATTTTACTTTAGAACGGTAATAAGACATGTCTCAAGTATTTGTTTTAATTTTTCGCTCAGGTAGAGTATCCAAAAACTTAATATTAGAGCTACAAATTATGTTTCTAAAACAACAAACACATATCATAGTTTAAAGATAAAATACTCAATTACGAGTTGAAATTTCTAAATGCGATCAATACTCGCGATAAAGAGCTTACTACGGAATATTTTAAGCAAAACAATGAAATAAAGAATCTCTCTTGTAATTAAACTATCACGAATTTAAATTTTTCTCACACCCAATTTGGTTTTTATACTTTCTTAGTATTTTATTTTTAGTTACTAAAAGTTTCAGGTTTTGAAGATTTTAAATTCAAACACAAAATATGGTCTTCGCAATGCTTTAAAAAGAAAACTTAAAAACTCATCCGAATTTGATGAACATTTAGAATTCTTAATTAGAATTTCAATAATTTATGGAACCTTCTTTCATTATTTCTCAGCTGTATGATTTTTAGTTTCTCATGACATGCATAGATTTTTCTTTCAACTTATAGAAATATTAATCACACCAATAAATTTCTTTTACAACCTTAATATACACTTTATAATTCGTCTTTATTACTATTTGACTCAAGATCGTGAAGAAGTTCGGAGGTGGAGTTAGAAAGATGTCACAACCGAGCATAAAGGGTAGCGAAGATTTCAATCTTAGATCTCTGATACGTTAAAGACAAGATAGTTCGGAAATTCATCGATCGATTATGATTTAGAATTTTCTAGTTTCTCTTTCCACCAGTAGCATCTGAAATAAACAAACACAATACAGTTTTATTTTATCGTAGAAAATCTAGCTCATTCCACTACTCACATAGAAAACACGACGCAAAGACATTTCTATTTGTTTAGTGTCGTTTAATCTAAATCGTAAAGTCGTATTGATTCCATCTTCCCCTTTGAGCCACTCTGTCACGATCAGTTAAGTATATAAAAAGACAGTAGGAGAGGCAGAAAAATCGCATTTCCCCAATACCTCTCCACCGACCATCATGGGTTGGCATATTCATTTCTTCTTGGCATTGGTCGTTGCCTTACAACAATGGCATGGTACCCAAAGTAGGAGATTTGATTTCTCCTACAATAACCCTTTCGCGAATTATGAAAAGGCAGAGGCATTCACACGAGCCTTTGTCCACTATGTGTTATCATCCAACGTATTTGGAAATCAAGGCGTTCAAGATATTGAGGGAATTGTAGACACTCTTGTGATGGCAATGAAAGATTCTACACAAGGCCAGACGGAATCCAGAGCTAGGATTAAAGCTATGACAATGGCTTTTGCATCATCACTGGCAGAATTAATTGTTTCCGAAACCAGCACAGAGATGGATGTTGAACAGAAAACGCGTTTAATAACCCAAGCGTTAGAACATGCATTTTTAGAGACTACTGGAGTTATCAACAAAGGTTTTATTCAGCAAGTAAAAATTCTAGTTGAGCTCTTTTCTTTGGACGCATCGAATGAAACAGATGTTGAAGAAATCGAACCCGAAATAGTGCCTTCACGTAACGGTAGAAAGAGTGCAGAGATGGAATATTTGGTGCCTATGGGCGGTCTTGAAGGAAAAGAGTTCGGCAGTGGACGCCTTAACATGAGAGAGGGCAATTTCCCATACGAAATGAAACCTTTCAGTGGTGGTCAAAGAATGCCAGAAATGCAGTACCGAAAAGGAAGAAACAACGGACCGCTTCTTTCTGCTCCAGCGCCACATGAATTCAAGAGGAAAAGTCCGAGTTCCAGCAAAGAGAGAGAACCACTTAACATCGGACCCAACATGGGTGTACCAAGTAACGGGGATGAGAGCCACGAAGAATTTAAGTACATGTGGGGAAGTGGAAATGAAGAAGGTTTTAAACACCCAGCCCCCCAAATGTATGGATTTGGAGGTGTGCCAAAGGAATCTTTCATGTACTACGAAGTTACAGGATCTCCATATAAAGAGAAACAATGGGTTTATCCACAAAAAGCTCATGCCAGACCATGGTATTCTCAAGGAATTCCTTATGAGTTTATGGAAGGAAAGCAAGGAGCAAAGGGTCCAAATATTATGAGATTTCCAGAAGAACCAGAAGGCAATAGAAGGGAACGTATTGAATATGGAACAGGTCAAAGCAGAGATAGGTCTCCAGAAGATGAAAGGGGAGTACAACCAACGGAACCAAATGAACACAGTAGTGACTCAAACCAAAATATCGGCACAGGAGTTGAAACAAGTGGAAATAAGGAATCGAATCAACCTTCAGAACAAGATGTGGCGGCACCAGCACCAACAGATTTTAGTAATACTAGTACTTCTAAAGAAGATATCGGCACAGGAGTTGAAACAAGTGGAAGTGAGGAATGGAATCTACCTTTAGAACAAGATTTGGCGGAACCAGCACCAACTGATTCTAGTAATACAAGTACTTCTAAAAAAGATATCGGCAAAGGAGTTGAAGCAAGTGAGACTGAGAAAACGGATCAACCTCTAGATCAAGATTTGACTGCACCAGAACCAACAGATTCCGGTAAAACCAGTACTTCTAAAGAAAATATCGGTTCAGCAGTTAAACCGAAAAAAGTACGAAAGTTTCCAAAACTTAACATGTTGAGTGGACAAGCTCCTACAACAAAAGGAAGCTCTTCAGCAACTCAGCAAATTGGAAGAGGTGTAAATCAAGACGGAGGTCATGAACTTGAAATAGAAGAAGACATAACAGTTTATGTAAATGGTAAAAAATTCGGTAGCAGAGAATTGGAGCAGTTTATGCATAGCAATGGTAATTTGAAACACTTCATGCAATCCAGTCAAAGTAAAAACCCTACACCTTCTCAAGGTCCACTCACAATGGCTGCACCTCCTACGATAGATGACGACACTACAACTACAAAAATATCGTCAACTGGATCAAATACTAAAAGTTCAGCACTTTCAAATATTCTATCAACAGTCAGTGGTGGAAGTTCTGGATCGGCAGCTAGTGGTGGAAGTTCTGGATCAACTGCCAGTGGTGGAAGCTCTGGATCAATAGCCAGTGGAGGCAGTTATGGATCCACCTCTAGTGGTGCAAGTTCTGGATCAACTGCCAATAGTGGAAGTTCGGGATCCACAGCCAGTGGTGGAAGTTTGGGATCAACAGAAAGTGTTAGAAATTCGGGATCAACAGCCAGTGGAGGAAGTTCGGGATCAACCTCTAGTGGTAGAAGTTCGGGATCCACAGAAAGTGGTGGAAGTTCGGGATCAACGGCCAGTGCAGAAAGTTCAATGAAAACTTCTGCAACTACACCAGCCAATACTCCAACTAAGAGTTCTCCCAAATCTTCATCTAGTGGAAGTTCTGGATCAACTGCCAGTAGTGGAAGTTCCGGATCAACTGGCAGTGGTGGAACTTTAGGATCCACAGCCAGTGGTGGTAGTTCGGGATCAACAGCCAGTGGAGGAAGTTCTGGATCAACAGCCAGTGGAGGAAGTTCAATAACATCTTCAGCAACAACACCAGCCAATGCTCCAACTAAGGGTTCTTCTCCACAATCTTCAAGTGGAAGTTCTGGATCAACAGCTAGTGGTGGAAGTAAAGGTTCTACCTCAAGTGGTGGAAGTTCTGGATCAACATCCAGTGGAGGCAGTTCTGTATCCCCCTCTAATGGTGGAAGTTCTGGTTCAAGCGCAAGTGGTGGAAGTTCTGCACCAACAGCCATTGGAGGAAGTTCTGGATCCACCTCAAGTGGTGGAAGTTCTGGATCAACCTCTAGTGGTGGAAGCTCTGGATCAATAGCCAGTGGAGGCAGTTCTGGATCCACCTCTAGTGGTGCAAGTTCTGGATCAACTGCCAATAGTGGAAGTTCGGGATCCACAGCCAGTGGTGGAAGTTCGGGATCAACCTCTAGTGGTGGAAGTTCTGGATCAACGGCCATTGGCGGAAGCTCAGGATCAACAGTAAGTGGAGGAAGTTCTGGATCCCCCTCTAGTGGTGGAAGTTCTGGTTCAAGCGCAAGTGGTGGAAGTTCTGCATCAACAGCCATTCGAGGAAGTTCTGGATCCACCTCTAGTGGTGGAAGTTCTGGATCAACGGTCAGTGGCGGAAGATCTGGATCACCGGTCAGTGGAGGAAGCTCAGGATCCACCTCAAGTGGTGGAAGTTCTGGATCCACCTCTAGTGGTGGAAGTTCTGAATCAACGGCCAGTGGCGGAAGTTTTGGATCCACCTCAAGTGGAGGAAGTTCAGGATCAACAGTAAGTGGAGGAAGTTCTGGACCAACAGTAAGTGGAGGAAGTTCTGTATCCATCTCTAGTGGTGGAAGTTCTGGATCCACCTCTAGTGGAGGAAGCTCTGGATCAACAGCCAGTGGTGAAAGTTCTGGATCAACGGGCACTGGAGGAAGTTCTGGATCAACAGCTAGTGGCGGAAGTTCAATGACTACCTCTGCAACTACACCTGCTAATGCACCCACTAAAGGTTCCTCGCTAAAATCTTCATCTGGTGGAAGTTCTGGATCAACAGGCACTGGAGGAAGTTCTGGATCAACAGCTAGTGGCGGAAGTTCTGGATCAACGGCGAGTGGCGGAAGTTCTGGATCAACAGCCAGTGGTGGAAGTTCTGGATCCACCTCAAGTGGAGGAAGTTCAGGATCAACAGTAAGTGGAGGAAGTTCTGGATCCACCTCTAGTGGAGGAAGTTCTGGATCAACAGCCAGTGGTGGAAGTTCGGGATCCACCTCAAGTGGTGGAAGTTCGGGATCCACCTCTAGTGGTGGAAGTTCTGGATCAACGGCCAGTGGCGGAAGTTCGGGATCCACTTCAACTGGAGGAAGTTCAGTATCAACAGTAAGTGGAGGAAATTCTGGATCCACCTCTAGTGGAGGAAGTTCTGGATCAACAGCCAGTGGTGGAAGTTCTGGATCAACAGTCAGTGGAGGCAGTTCAATGACTACCTCTGCAACTACACCTGCTAATGCTCCCACTAAAGGTTCCACGCCAAAATCTTCATCTGGTGGAAGTTCTGGTTCAACGGTCAGTGGCGGAAGTTCTGGATCCACCTCAAGTGGAGGAAGTTCAGGTTCAACAGTAAGTGGAGGAAGTTCTGGATCCACATCAAGTGGTGGAAGTTCTGGATCCACCTCTAGTGGAGGAAGTTCTGGATCAACGACCAGTGGCGGAAGTTCTGGATCAACGACCAGTGGCGGAAGTTCAGGATCAACATTAAGTGGAGGAATTTCTGGATCCACCTCAAGTGGTGGAAGTTCAGGATCAACGGCGAGTGGCGGAAGTTCTGAATCAACAGCCAGTGGTGGAAGTTCAATGACTACCTCTGCAACTAAACCTGCTAATGCACCCACTAAAGGTTCCTCGTCAAAATCTTCATCTGGTGGAAGTTCGGGATCCACCTCTAGTGGTGGAAGTTCTGGATCAACGGCCAGTGGTGGAAGTTCTGGATCCACCTCAAGTGGAGGAAGTTCAGGATCAACAGTAAGTGGAGGAAGTTCTGGATCCACCTCTAGTGGTGGAAGTTCTGGATCAACAGCCAGTGGAGGAAGTTCTGGTTCAACAGTCAGTGGAGGCATTTCAATGACTACCTCTGCAACTACACCTGCTAATGCTCCAACTAAAGGTTCGTCGTCAAAATCTTCATCTGGTGGAAGTTCTGGATCAACAGTCAGTGGTGGATCTTCAGGATCCACCTCTAGTGGTGGAAGTTCTGGATCCACCTCTAGTGGAGGAAGTTCTGGATCAACAGCCAGTGGAGGAAGTTCTAGATCCACCTCAAGTGGTGGAAGTACGGGATCCACCTCTAGTGGAGGAAGTTCAGTATCAACAGTAAGTGGAGGAAGTTCTGGATCCACCTCTAGTGTTGGAAGTTCTGGATCAACGGCCAGTGGCGGAAGTTCTGGATCCACCTCAAGTGGAGGAAGTTCAGGATCAACAGTAAGTGGAGGAAGTTCTGGATCCACCTCTAGTGGTGGAATTTCTGGATCCACCTCTAGTGGTGGAAGTTCTGGATCAACAGCCAGTGGAGGAAGTTCTGGTTCGACAGTCAGTGGAGGCAGTTCAATGACTACCTCTGCAACTACACCTGCTAATGCTCCAACTAAAGGTTCGTCGTCAAAATCTTCATCTGGTGGAAGTTCTGGATCAACAATCAGTGGTGGAACTTCTGGATCCACCTCTAGTGGTGGAAGTTCTGGATCAACTGCCAGTGGTGGAAGTTCTGGATCAACGGGCACTGGAGGAAGTTCTGGATCAACAGCTAGTGGCGGAAGTTCTGGATCAACTGCGAGTGGAGGAAGTTCTGGATCCACCTCAAGTGGTGGAAGTTCGGGATCCACCTCTAGTGGTGGAAGTTCTGGATCAACAGCCAGTGGAGGAAGTTCTGGTTCAACAGTCAGTGGAGGCAGTTCAATGACTACCTCTGCAACTACACCTGCTAATGCTCCAACTAAAGGTTCGTCGTCAAAATCTTCATCTGGTGGAAGTTCTGGATCAACAGTCAGTGGTGGATCTTCAGGATCCACCTCTAGTGGTGGAAGTTCTGCATCCACCTCTAGTGGAGGAAGTTCTGGATCAACAGCCAGTGGAGGAAGTTCTAGATCCACCTCAAGTGGTGGAAGTTCGGGATCCACATCTAGTGGAGGAAGTTCAGTATCAACAGTAAGTGGTGGAAGTTCTGGATCCACCTCTAGTGTTGGAAGTTCTGGATCAACGGCCAGTGGCGGAAGTTCTGGATCCACCTCAAGTGGAGGAAGATCAGGATCAACAGTAAGTGGAGGAAGTTCTGGATCCACCTCTAGTGGTGGAATTTCTGGATCCACCTCTAGTGGTGGAAGTTCTGGATCAACAGCCAGTGGAGGAAGTTCTGGTTCGACAGTCAGTGGAGGCAGTTCAATGACTACCTCTGCAACTACACCTGCTAATGCTCCAACTAAAGGTTCGTCGTCAAAATCTTCATCTGGTGGAAGTTCTGGATCAACAATCAGTGGTGGAACTTCTGGATCCACTTCTAGTGGTGGAAGTTCTGGATCCACCTCTAGTGGAGGAAGTTCTGGATCCACCTCTAGTGGTGGAAGTTCTGGATCAACTGCCAGTGGAGGAAGTTCTGGGTCAACGGCCAGTGGCGGAAGTTCTGGATCCACCTCTAGTGGTGGAAGTTCTGGATCCACATCTATTCGAGGAAGTTCTGGATCCACCTCAAGTGGTGGAAGTTCTGGATCCACCTCTAGTGGTGGAAGTTCTGGATCAACGGCCAGTGGCGGAAGTTCTGGATCCACCTCAAGTGGTGGAAGTTCTGGATCCACCTCTAGTGGTGGAAGTTCTGGATCAACGGCCAGTGGCGGAAGTTCTGGATCCAACTCAAATGGAGGAAGTTCAGGATCAACAGTAAGTGGAGGAAGTTCTGGATCCACCTCTAGTGGTGGTAGTTCTGGATCCACCTCTAGTGGAGGAAGTTCTGGTTCGACAGTCAGTGGAGGCAGTTCAATGACTACCTCTGCAACTACACCTGCTAATGCTCCAACTAAAGGTTCGTCGTCAAAATCTTCATCTGGTGGAAGTTCTGGATCAACAATCAGTGGTGGAACTTCTGGATCCACCGCTAGTGGTGGAAGTTCTGGATCAACTGCCAGTGGTGGAATTTCTGGATCAACGGGCACTGGAGGAAGTTCTGGATCAACAGCTAGTGGCGGAAGTTCTGGATCAACGGCGAGTGGAGGAAGTTCTGGATCCACCTCAAGTGGTGGAAGTTCGGGATCCACCTCTCGTGGTGGAAGTTCTGAATCAACGGCCAGTGGTGGAAGTTCTGGATCCACCTCAAGTGGAGGAAGTTCTGGATCCACCTCTAGTGGTGGAAGTTCTGGATCAACAGCCAGTGGAGGAAGTTCTGGTTCAACAGTCAGTGGAGGCAGTTCAATGACTACCTCTGCAACTACACCTGCTAATGCTCCAACTAAAGGTTCGTCGTCAAAATCTTCATCTGGTGGAAGTTCTGGATCAACAGTCAGTGGTGGATCTTCAGGATCCACCTCTAGTGGTGGAAGTTCTGGATCCACCTCTAGTGGAGGAAGTTCTGGATCAACAGCCAGTGGAGGAAGTTCTAGATCCACCTCAAGTGGTGGAAGTTCGGGATCCACATCTAGTGGAGGAAGTTCAGTATCAACAGTAAGTGGAGGAAGTTCTGGATCCACCTCTAGTGTTGGAAGTTCTGGATCAACGGCCAGTGGCGGAATTTCTGGATCCACCTCAAGTGGAGGAAGTTCAGGATCAACAGTAAGTGGAGGAAGTTCTGGATCCACCTCTAGTGGTGGAATTTCTGGATCCACCTCTAGTGGTGGAAGTTCTGGATCAACAGCCAGTGGAGGAAGTTCTGGTTCGACAGTCAGTGGAGGCAGTTCAATGACTACCTCTGCAACTACACCTGCTAATGCTCCAACTAAAGGTTCGTCGTCAAAATCTTCATCTGGTGGAAGTTCTGGATCAACAATCAGTGGTGGAACTTCTGGATCCACCTCTAGTGGTGGAAGTTCTGGATCCACCTCTAGTGGAGGAAGTTCTGGATCCACCTCTAGTGGTGGAAGTTCTGGATCAACTGCCAGTGGAGGAAGTTCTGGGTCAACGGCCAGTGGCGGAAGTTCTGGATCCACCTCTAGTGGTGGAAGTTCTGGATCCACCTCTATTCGAGGAAGTTCTGGATCCACCTCAAGTGGTGGAAGTTCTGGATCCACCTCTAGTGGTGGAAGTTCTGGATCAACGGCCAGTGGCGGAAGTTCTGGATCCAACTCAAGTGGAGGAAGTTCAGGATCAACAGTAAGTGGAGGAAGTTCTGGATCCACCTCTAGTGGAGGAAGTTCTGGATCAACAGCTAGTGGAGGAAGTTCTGGTTCGACAGTCAGTGGAGGCAGTTCAATGACTACCTCTGCAACTACACCTGCTAATGCTCCAACTAAAGGTTCGTCGTCAAAATCTTCATCTGGTGGAAGTTCTGGATCAACAGTCAGTGGTGGAACTTCTGGATCCACCTCTAGTGGAGGAAGTTCTGGATCCACCTCTAGTGGTGGAAGTTCTGGATCCACCTCTAGTGGTGGAAGTTCTGGATCAACGGCCAGTGGCAGAAATTCTAGATCCACCTCAAGTGGAGGAAGTTCAGGATCAACAGTAAGTGGAGGAAGTTCTGGATCCACCTCTAGTGGTGGAAGTTCTGGATCTACAGCCAGTGGCGGAAGTTCAATGACTACCTCTGCAACTACACCTGCTAATGCTCCCACTAAAGGTTCCTCGCCAAAATCTTCATCTGGTGGAAGTTCTGGATCAACTGCCAGTGGTGGAAGTTCTGGATCAACAGGCACTGGAGGAAGTTCTGGATCAACGGCGAGTGGCGGAACTTCTGGATCAACAGCTAGTGGAGGAAGATCTGGATCAACCGTGAGTGGCGGAAGTTCTGGATCAACGGCCAGTGGCGCAATTTCAATGACTACCTCTGCAACTACACCTGCTAATGCTCCCTCTAATGGTTCCTCGCCAAAATCTTCATCTGGTGGAAGTTCTGGATCCACCTCGAGTGGCGGAACTTCTGGATCAACAGCCATTGGTGGAAGTTCTGGATCAACAGCTAGTGCCGGGAGTTCTGGATCAACAGCCAGTGGCGGAAGTTCTGGATCAACTGTCAGCGGTGGAAGTTCTGCAACAACGTCCAGTGGCGGAAGTTCAATGACTACCTCTGCAACTACACCTGCTAATGCCCCCACTAAAGGTTCCTCCCCAAAATCTTCATCTGGTGGAAGTTCTGGATCAACTGCCAGTGGTGGAAATTCTGGATCAACGGGCACTGGAGGAAGTTCTGGATCAACAGCTAGTGGCGGAAGTTCTGGATCAACAACGAGTGGCGGAAGTTCTGGATCAACAGCTAGTGGTGGAAGTTCTGGATCAACTGCAAGCGGTGAAAGTTCTGGATCAACGTCCAGTGGCGGAAGTTCAATGACTACCTCTGCAACTACACCTGCTAATTCTCCCACTAAAGGTTCCTCGCCAAAATCTTCTTCTGGTGGAAGTTCTGGATCCACCTCGAGTGGCGGAACTTCTGGATCAACAGCCATTGGTGGAAGTTCTGGATCAACAGCTAGTGCCGGGAGTTCTGGATCAACAGCCAGTGGCAGAAGTTCTGGATCAACTGCCAGCGGTGGAAGTTCTGCATCAACGTCCAGTGGCAGAAGTTCAATGACTACCTCTGCAACTACACCTGCTAATGCCCCCACTAAAGGTTCCTCCCCAAAATCTTCATCTGGTGGAAGTTCTGGATCAACTGCCAGTGGTGGAAATTCTGGATCAACGGGCACTGGAGGAAGTTCTGGATCAACAGCTAGTGCCGGAAGTTCTGGATCAACAGCGAGTGGCGAAAGTTCTGAATCAACAGCTAGTGGTGGAAGTTCTGGATCAACTGCCAGCGGTGGAAGTTCTGCATCAACGTCCAGTGGCGGAAGTTCAATGACTACCTCTGCAACTACACCTGCTAATGCCCCCACTAAAGGTTCCTCCCCAAAATCTTCATCTGGTGGAAGTTCTGGATCAACTGCCAGTGGTGGAAATTCTGGATCAACGGGCACTGGAGGAAGTTCTGGATCAACAGCTAGTGCCGGAAGTTCTGGATCAACAGCGAGTGGCGAAAGTTCTGAATCAACAGCTAGTGGTGGAAGTTCTGGATCAACTGCCAGCGGTGGAAGTTCTGCATCAACATCCAGTGGCGGAAGTTCAATGACTACCTCTGCAACTACACCTGCTAATTCTCCCACTAAAGGTTCCTCGCCAAAATCTTCATCTGGTGGAAGTTCAGGCTCCACAGCCAGTGGCGGAAGTTCTGGATCCACAGCCAGTGCAGGAAGTTCTGAATCTATGTCCAGTGGAGGAAGTTCAATGACTACTTCCGCATTTAAACCAGCTAATGCTCCGGCCAATGCTCCAGTTAAAGGTTCCTCCCCGATATTTTCATCTAGTGGAAATTCTGGTCCAACCGCCAGTGGTGGAAGTTCGGGATTTACAGCCAGTGGTGGTAGTTCTGGATCACCTGCCAGTGGTGGAAGTTCTGGATCGTCAGGCAAGACTTCCCCCTCAAATTCGAGTGGAGGGAGCTCAATTACAAGCTCTGCTACTACACCTGCGAGCACTCCAGCACAGAGTTCTTTAACAACTAGTGGTAGCACTGGTCTTGCTTCCACTGCCTCGTCAATTGCAGTTTCTAAACCTGAATTTGATATTGAAATTGATGAAGAAATAACTATATTTTTAGATGGCGAGGATATTGGGGAATCTAGTTTTGAAACTGATTTCACATCGTCTGATGAATACTATGACATGGATGGAAATGATAATGGCGATAATGGAAATTTAATGGGTGTTCCACCACCAGAATATTTGCCCGATGTTGATTCTTCTTCGGGAAGTTCAGATAACCTTTTGCGACAGGCTGCTCCAGAAAGCTCTGAATCATCGTCATCTTATCCATCTGATTATGCTCCATCTGACGACTATGTTCCTTTCAACTCTATTGATCTTGAACATTTATTAGTTAATGAAGAGAGTGATTCTCCTCAAGTACTTGTTTTACCCGATTCTGAATCTGATGAATTATCTACTCCTCACAGCACTGTAGATTTATTAGGTGCACCTGCTCCTGATACAACAACGGAATCTGCTTCGAATTCTCCTGAACAAGAAATGAACAATCCAACGTCTTTCGATACCTCTCCCGATAGTCCTAAATCGGACATCGTCAAAGCTATCAATGCTTTGTTGAGGACATTGATGGGTATGTGGTCTGGACAGCCGGAGGAAAACGAACCATCTACGGAAATCAATAAAAACAATGAACCTAATCCAATGGAATTTGGAGGTATGATGAGTGGAGGTTTCCCTATCCCAAGAGGATATGAATATTTGTTTAGACCAGATCAACAAGGTTTTCCTGATTCTCCTGGGAATGAAGAGCCTTCAAATTCAGAAACAGATCATGACATAGACTATTATATCGATGACATAAGCAAGGACAATCAACCACAGGAGTTCCCGAGTGACGGTCCTCTTCTTGGAGATGCCGCTCCAGAAGAAGCAAGTAGTTCAACTGTTGGATTAGGATCAGTAAGACGGGGAAGAAAGAAGCCTCCAAAGCATTCTGATCTTTTACAAGATACTCCACAGGATTCCCCACAAGATTCTCCACAAGATTCTCCGCAAGATTCCTCACAAGATACTCCACAAGATTCCCCACAAGATTCCCCACAAGATTCTCCACAAGATTCTCCACAAGATTCCCCGCAAAATTCTCCACAACAAGGTTCACCACAAGATTCTCCACAACCACAAAGGTATCCAATGAGTGGTAGCATTATGGATGAACCTCAACTTTATCCAACTGATTATAACAACAATGATGTACGGTATATTTCAAACTATTACGATGAGTATGATGATCAACCCCTACCTTTTGAAGCATATGAAGAACCTTTCAGAAACTATGAACCATATGTTTACGATTCCGATGGGCAAGTTGTAAAACCGTACTTCAGACCTTTCGCTTTTCCCTCGGGTATTCAACCAATTCAGAACATTGAATATCCCTATGAATATAGGGAAGACAGTTTAGGACAAACTCCATCAGACTATGAATCTTCTAAAAAAGATCAACCAGTAATGGGTCCCTCAGATTATAACGACGATGATTTGAAAGACGAAAGCCCATTTGATGACTCAGGTGAACAGCCAGAAACACCGGCGGACTATAACGCCGATTATGAACCAGTCTATCAAAATAGTCAATCGCCAGATTCTATGCAATATGCTTTCCCTAATTATGGTCCAGAAATGATATCGTATCAAAATTATGCACCAGATTATTATGGAGAGGGCCTCATTGAAATGGAGCCGATCCCTTACGGAGCAATTCCTGAATATGAAGGCCCCATGGAAATGGAGCCAATTCCTTACCAAGCAATGCCTGAATATGAAGGTCCCATGGAAATGGAGTTGATTCCTTACCAAGCAATGCCTGAATATGAAGGTCCCATGGAAATGGAGCCGATTCCTTATCAAGCAATGTCTGAATATGAAGGTCCCATGGAAATGGAGTTGATTCCTTACCAAGCAATGCCTGTATATGAAGGTCCCATGGAAATGGAGCCGATTTCTTACCAAGCAATGCCTGAATATGAAGGCATGTTGGAACAAGAGAACCCTTATTTAAGAAGACAACCACAAAATAATGAAAGTTACTTAGAGCAATTTCCTATTCAAGACAGCGAAATTCCTGAAGAACCTCAATACAATGGAGAATACATGATACCTGTGTATTATGACTATTATGGGCAGCTTATGCCAGTATACCAACAATCATATCCAGACGATGAAAGTGAAACATATCCTAAGTATGAAAGTGCTGTTGGGGATGATGAACCCTCTGAAGTCGAACAGGACTATTTTATCCCAGTTTACTATGGTATGTTGGGTGCTCCTAATGATGAAAATGAAGATGATTTTTATCAGCCATTAGAAGAGGATTATCCATCTTATGACCAAATTCCTTTGGAGTCCCCTCTTCGTCCAGATGAATACAAACCTTTGCGTCACCATAGAAAGATTCCTAGAAACAAGAAACAAGATCTTCATGGTACAGCCCCGTCTGAACCCTCCAATGAAGAACCAAAGGATCTTATTGAATATGGAGATCTCTTCATGAAGAAATTAGATAGATCTCCATATATCCCTATGCGCTTTAAAGAAATGAAACAGCCAGACTATTCTGGAAACGACGAGAGTCAGGAACTTCTTGAAGATGCAGCTCCACCAAATCTTAGTGAAGAAGAACCAGATTATCCAGAAGATTCTGAAAACCAGAAACCTTCAGATGATACTTCCTCTACACCTACTACCGATGATAAATCGAAATATCCAGAGCCAAAGGATCTCATTGAATATGGAGATACCTTAATGAAAGAATTAGATAATAGATATCCAAATATCCCTATCCGCTTTAAAGAAATGAAACAACCAGACTATTCTCGAAACGACGAGAGTCAGGAACTTCTTGAAGATGCAGCTCCACCAAATCTTAGTGAAGAAGAACCGGATTATCCAGAAGATTCTGAAAACCAGAAACCTTCAGATACTTCCTCTACACCTACTACCGATGAAAAATCGAAACATCCAGAGCCAAAGGATCTCATTGAATATGGAGATACCTTAATGAAAGAATTAGATAATAGATATCCAAATATCCCTATGCGCTTTAAAGAAATGAAACAGCCAGACTATTCTGGAAACGACGAGAGTCAGGAACTTCTTGAAGATGCAGCTCCACCAAATCTTAGTGAAGAAGAACCGGATTATCCAGAAGATTCTGAAAACCAGAAACCTTCAGATGATACTTCCTCTAAACCTACTACCGATGAAAAATCGAAATATTCAGAGCCAAAGGATCTCATTGAATATGGAGATACCTTAATGAAAGAATTAGATAATAGATATCCAAATATCCCTATCCGCTTTAAAGAAATGAAACAGCCAGACTATTCTGGAAACGACGAGAGTCAGGAACTTCTTGAAGATGCAGCTCCACCAAATCTTAGTGAAGAAGAACCGGATTATCCAGAAGATTCTGAAAACCAGAAACCTTCAGATGATACTTCCTCTACACCTACTACCGATGAAAAATCGAAATATCCAGAGCCAAAGGATCTCATAGAATATGGAGATACCTTAATGAGAGAATTAGATAATAGATATCCGAATATCCCTATCTTCTTTAAAGAAATGGAACGACCAAAAGATTCTGGAAACGACGGGAATCAGGAACTTCTTAGAGATGCAGCTCCACCAAATCTAAGCAAAGAGGAACCGGAATATCCAGAAGATTCTGAAAACCAAGGAAATGAGGAACCTGAAGTTGTTGATATTTCCTCTACAACTACAAGCGATGAAAAACCCGAACATCCAGATTATCTAAATGGCAAAAATAACAAGGATATTCTTGGTAAAGCAGTTCAACCCAACTCCCAAGAAACAGATTATCCAGATGATATGCAGTATCTTACAGACGCAGCTCCATCTGAATCACCTAGTTATGAAGGAAAGGATTACCCAGATAATAGTAGAAACGACGATGATCAGGATATTGGCAAAGCAGTTCCACAGGAATTCATGATTTATGGAGAATCAGAATATCCATATGACGATGGAATCAACAAGAATCAGGATGTTTACCAACCAGAGCCACAAGATCATATCAGTGATGAAGAAACGGAATACCCAGATGGAAACATAAGCGATGGTCTTAAAGATTCATCTCCATCCGACCTTGCGCCATTCATAGAGTACGCAGATTATCCAAAAAATCAGGACCTTAGACAACCAGCTCCATCGGAATATATGATCTATGATGACTCAGAATATCCAGATAATAATAGAAATGACTATAACCAGGATCTTGGCCAACTACCTCCATTAGAATATTATATGATATATAATATACCAGATATTTCAGATGATAATGGAAACGATGATAATCAGGACCTTAGTCAAGCAGCTCCATTAGAATATTATATGATATATGATATACCAGGATTTTCAAGTGATTATGAAAATGATGGCAATCAAAATATTGACCAACCAGCTCCAACTGAATTTATGACACACAAAAAATCAGAATATTCAGATTATAATGGTAACGGCGATAATCAGGATCTTGGCCAACCAGCTCCATCGGGGCCTTCCGATGAAACACCAGAGTATCCGAATGATAATGAAAAAGATGATAGTCATAATCAAGGCCAACCTTCTGCACCTGAATTTATGATCTATGATTTGTCCGATTATCCAGATGATGGAAAAGGCAATAACCAGGATCTTGGCCAACCAGCTCCATCGGAATATTATATGAGTTATGAAAAACCCGAGTATCCAGATGATAGTAAAAACGACCAAAATCCGGAACTTGGCCAACCAGCTCCACCTGAATTTATGATATACGGAGAATCAGATTACCCAGATGATAATGAAAACAATGATAATCAGGATCTTGGCCAACCAGCTCCATCGGAATATTATATGAGTTATGAAAAACCCGAGTACCCAGATGATAGTAAAAACGACCAAAATCCGGATCTTGGCCAACCAGCTCCACCTGAATTTATGATCTATGATTTGTCCGATTATCCAGATGATGGAAAAGGCGATAACCAGGATCTTGGCCAACCAGCTCCACCTGAATTTATGATATACGGAGAATCAGATTACCTAGATGATAATGAAAGCGATGATAATCAGGATCTTGGCCAACCAGCTCCACCTGAATTTATGATATACGGAGAATCAGATTACCCAGATGATAATGAAAACAATGATAATCAGGATCTTGGCCAACCAGCTCCATCTGAATATTATATGAGTTATGAAAAACCCGAGTATCCAGATGCTAGTAAAAATGACCAAAATCCGGATCTTGGCCAACCAGCTCCACCTGAATTTATGATCTATGATTTGTCCGATTATCCAGATGATGGAAAAGGCGATAACCAGGATCTTGGCCAACCAGCTCCACCTGAATTTATGATCTATGATTTGTCCGATTATCCAGATGATGGAAAAGGCGATAACCAGGATCTTGGCCAACCAGCTCCACCTGAATTTATGATATACGGAGAATCAGATTACCCAGATGATAATGAAAACAATGATAATCAGGATCTTGGCCAACCAGTTCCATCGGAATATTATATGAGTTATGAAAAACCCGAGTATCCAGATGATAATAAAAATTACCAAAATCCGGATCTTGGCCAACCAGCTCCACCTGAATTTAAGATATACGGAGAATCAGATTACCCAGATGATAATGAAAACAATGATAATCAGGATCTTGGCCAACCAGCTCCATCGGAACATTATATGAGCTATGAAAATCCCGAGTTTTCAGATGATAGTGGAAACGGCCAGAATCCAGATCTTGGCCATCCAGCTCCACCTGAATTTATGATCTATGAATTACCAGATTATCCAGATGATGATGGAAATGACGGAACTCCAGACATTAAGGGCGCATCGCCATCCGAAATGACGAGGTATGAAGAAACAAAATATCCAAAAGATACTGAAAAAGATCATAATCCGGATCTTCTTAGAGATGCTCCTCCTCTAGAAGATATGAGCGACAGTGAAAATACAACTCCGAAAGACACTGAAGATGACAGGAAGCCGGATCTTCCTAAAGATTCCTCTCCATATATGATGATTTATGAAGGAACAGAACCAAGACAAGACTATGGGGAATACACGTATTTGGACTATCCTCTGCCGGAACCCATAAACTACGAAGAAATGGAATATAGTCCAGTTGATGACGGTGACCAGGATCTTCGTGATACAACTCCACCTGAACTTACGAGTGATAAAAGACCAGAATATCAAGAATACCCAGAATATCCTGAATATCCAGAATCTGGTAGAAATGACCAGGATCTTGGCGATGCTGCTCCCTCCCAACCCATGAATGACCGTTATCCAGATTCTACCAACCCATCACCTTCAAAAAAGAGTCCATCTAAAAGGAAACCAGGAAAAGAGCCTGCTCCAAATGTTCCCAGTGATGAAGATCAATTCATACCAAAATTGAGAGGCTTCCAACTTGCACTTCGCTCAAGCGATAAGGAATTCGACCTGCCAGAATTTTTGGACAATCTCTCCAAAATTTTGTACTCCATTGATCAAGATGACGGCGATGAGCAATCTTGCTGCAGAAGTAAATCACTTCTGTTAGAAGCATTATTTACAGCAATACAGTATATGGTTAAGATGAGAAACCATCATTAATTTTTTACATATATGAAAATTTAGTAATAGAAAAGTTTGTAAAAGAGATAAATATAACAATGCTCTGAAAAATTTCATTTCGTCAAGCATATTTCTTCCCATACCCCAAGCATAAAATTCTTTTGAAAAGAATAAACCCTCTGTTTTTGATATAATGTTAGATTTTCAGCACAATAAATTTTATTGTAAAATAGTTTTGATTTGCTATACCATTTTTACAAAATATAGGTTATATTTACAAAATTAAACCTAATTTAAAATAAATGTATAAAACAATTACATAGATGAAATTGGTCATCCTACATGTTTTAATTCAATGATAGTTTGAAAATATGTTTACTGAAACACGAAATCTGAGTTTATAATTCACATTTTAAACTAAAACAAATTTAATGTATATTGCCTTTATACATAGGTTTATGTTGTAAAAATGAAATTAATGTGTTTTCATTTCTACAATTATTAATGGAACATTTTTAATTGAATTTTCAGTCTTATATTACGGTCGAATGCATTTTCCTACATTCTTACACTTTATATCAAATACTCAGCTATTGTAAATAGCTTTTCAAACATGTACTATACAGATTTCGAAGTAAATTTCAATAATTTTATTAAATGTTCAATTTCAAATCTCATAACTTGGGTTCTGTTTAAAATATTCTAGATAATATTGATTAACTTAACATACAGATCCTCCAAAAACTGCTAATAACAGGCGTTTATGAATAGAGGGTATAAACTCCTAATTTTCGTTAAAAAAACCCAAAAATTATGAAATTTCAAGCAAGTTATCAAATAATATAATTTACGATTCAGTTGAATCCTGTTATGGTTTACAAATTACCGACATTCTCATTACATGTATATTATTGTAAAAAAAAAATTCTCGATACCAGTTTTTACCGGTTTTAAATTCTAATTTTTCCTTTAGCGAAATGTTTTAAGCGCATTTCCGAAATGACAGCAATTGTAGTAAAGTCACTAAGAAGACGTGTAATTTGTTAGCATGTAAATATTTTTTTATTTGCTGCGAAATTTATTTACTTCCTGTTACTGTCTTTACTACTATGTTATCGTGTATAGAAAACACATTTGCAAAAGAAATTTAATTTTTGATTTAACATAAGGGATACAGATCAAATACAAACATTCGAAATGACGGCCAAGTGCGAGATGAAGACAAGTGCAAACTGAATTTATAAGACTCCGACCATTTAACGCTGTTCTGGTTGGACACTGACACAGTTAAAGAATACTATTTCAACAGTCCAACAAAGGCTACCAAAATAAGGAATAAAACCAGGAACCTAAACTTATTGAGCGGTGGCCCACATTTGGTTACTGAAACACATACCATTACTGGTATACGACAATATTTACAGCTACTGCAAACACAATTGTCTAAAAATAATCTAAAAATAAAGCTAAAATGATAGTAAAATATCATAGCTAAAAAAACTGGTAATGATGTTAGGTAACGGTATTTTTCACCAATCTACATACAAATGGTAATTCATTACCTGTTTTTAAGCCCTAATTCCTGTTAACTATTCATATGAGTATATTGCTTGGAGAGGAGAGTAATACCCACTTCAATAAAAAGATTTAGAAACTTCCATCATCATGGCCCAGTAAGGCTAACCCTCCTGGTGGTTGTCTCGAAGAGTAGTCTCGTCAATCGAAAATTGACCAGATCTTGATCTCGTCATCATAAAAAAGGGTATTTTCTTTTGATGAGATATCTAGTCAATAGCAAAATTGGTTAGATCTTGAACGAAATATCTCGACGAAGGTTGAAGGGTTAATTTCTTTTAATTGGACCCCAGTTCCTCGTCATTTACCTCCTAGTAAATAGATTTAAAGAGAACTAGACACTTTATTCCTAAAAATCTTACAATATTCCTGCTGGTCTACCGGTGCAGTTGGTTTTGATACCTCATTTAGAAGGCAGAATTTAAGGTTGTTTGGATTTTCTGGCACAAGGTTCAAAATAGGACAAGCTGCTCCAAACGCAAGATCAAATAAAAGCAACCAAAACTGAATAGGTATAAAAAAGACTGCAAATGCATATGGATCTAATTCAATGTTACATTAAAATTTTAAAACAAGTAGTCGAAACAATAATTAAAATTCAAACGCTTTAGTAAAAAAAATAGTATAAAATCGGTAAATATGACATACAAGTATATTGATCAACAACATACAATATTATTAAACATTTTTATTGAGATCAGTATTTAAAATGGTGGATGTTCATGGGAGGAAAAGATGAATGTGAATTATATAAAAACATAAAATTTAAAAATGTGAGTAAGAGATAATTTTAAAATATTTGAATGAGGACTTTTCCCAATTAAATCCAGCAAACTTAAAATAGAGTCGTTAAAAAGTGTCATCGATGATTAAAAACTGTAGAATCGATTAAAATATGCTGAATAGTAGAACACACTTCCACACACAGAGGTACTCTCTCCTAATAAGATATATCTGTAAGTGACGTTTATCAGAAAAAAAAATCATTATATGGTAAATAATGATAGAAAAATCGTAAATGTTGAATGTCTTCATTTAAAAATTTTGTGTGATTAATAGTTCGATGTATGCACTAAAAACGACTGTTAGTAATGGTAATTTATTAACGTGACACTGGAGCAACACAATGGGCTATTGGCGACTTTCTGGGATCTATCCCCAAGGGAAAGATTCGAGGACAACGCCTCTTAATTTTGAACCAGGATCAGATGACGAGGTCAATGCCCCACTCTCCAAACTTCCACACAACACCAACGTGAGGAAATCTGAAGCCACGACAGAATTAACGTTCATCACCCCCGCGTACCAGACGGTCTTTGGTTTGACAGAGTTTCGAACTCGCGACCCTCCGATTGTTAATCCGTTACTCTTCCTATCGGGATACTGCGCCCCCACATATAATCGTATAAAGAACCAGATTACTCACATGAACATGGTCCATCACTGGCTACAAGTGAGGTTAATCTAAAACAGTTTAATCCTCCAAGATCTGGTCATTTTTGCTAAGTACGAGATATCTCATCGAGACAAAACTGCCCTATTACTCCAAGGGGAATGAAGATAGAAATAGGAAAACAAATTGTCCCTTGCCCAGAACTGGTGACACTTTGAAACAGGTTTTTGCACCAGAGGCTGGACACTACAGGGCAGTTTTTGACCAATTATCTAGTCATCAAGATATTGCTGAAATTTTTTATGGTAACGAGATCAAGATCTGGTCAGTTTTCTTTTAATGACGAAACATCTCGTCCATCAAGAATCTGGTCAGTTTTGCTAATCACGAGATTCCTCGTCGAGACAACCACCAGAAGGGTTAAGGTCTCTAGCCTCTTAGAAAAGAGCACTTCTGAATAGAGCGGGGCATATATAGGGGAAGGTGTCGTACCATGGGACAGTTGTACCTTGAAACAATTTATAGTGCGCTGCCTCCTTTTAAGTAAGTAGCAAAATAACAAATTGCAGTTTACCATTTGCCACCAGAGAACCTTCTCATAAAGATTGGCACTCCACAGGTGTTTGTTGTATTTGCTGAACAACTAAATGAAATACGTCCTCTGGTAAGTAAATATTTTGGATTTTTCATTTTGATTCTGGTATTTTCACTGATTATAATTATATTTTTTAGGGTTGGTAAAGTTAGTTAAAAATTTGCTCTACTCAATGATGATACGATTTCAATGTAAACATAACCTGATACTACTTTCTAGACTGTTTTACTTGTAAAGGCAACCACTTGTACCTAGGGGCAAAATAAATGCTATACCTTAAATCTTAAGTTTAGTTAATTTAATGACTTTATTCTTGATTTCTAACATTGTATTATTAAAAAGAGGCTAATGTAATTTTCAGAATCATTATTTACTATTATACATATTGAAACTGTGTGCAATTTTCAATGAATACGGAATTTAGTATGTGTGGAATTGATTTATTTTGTAGCCTACTTTAAACAATCTAAAGGTAACATGTATCCCAAGGTACAGCAACATGTATCCCAAGGTACAAAAAAAACATGTTGAACCTTGGGACATAAGCATAGATTAACAAAACAATTTGTTAAACAGTTTGTATTCGAGGTACAAATAAATAAAAAAGGTTAAATTCTTTCAAAAGTAATGAATGTAAATAGTTGATGGAAAACAAGCTGCAGCTGCATTATAGCCTCAGGAAAAATATTTGTTTAAAACTGTCCCAAGGTACGACGCCTTCCCCTACATTCAAATGAGAAGTGTCTAGCACCTTGGAAGAGGGGACAGGAAGATGTGAGAAATCTCAATTCTACATCCTATTATTTTATTTCCTCACAATTCCGTAAATAATCGTACTATATTTTTGCATGATTAGAACTCTGCAAGAAATCCAACTGAAAGGTTTCCTCCCTGGGTGTATTCCTCTCTTCTGTGTCAGTAAAACTTTCATTGTGTGTGTCTGTCTATTACTTGGTATCGTATGTCCTGTGTCTGGCGCAGCATGGCCAAATATGGCCCTTGCGCCATAAAACCCCAAAACCAACCAACCGACTGAAAAGCACCATTGTCTTTTCATTAAGTATTCAATTTCAATGTCCGAAAAATTTTAAGGAGGTTATATAAAAGTATTAATGCTTTGTATTGGATGTTAATAGCAGGATTATTGTTGCTTTGTATTATTTTTTCTATTACTGAATTTGAAATCTATCCAAAAAAATATAAGTATAGTGCAGCTCTGGTGAAAAAGCAAATAACCTCGGATTTTTAACGTCAAGCTCCGAATTCGTGTAACTATGGGGAATGACGCCTTACGCTACAGAAACGATATTATCTGCTGACCTAAACAACGCCCTCTATCACCTCCGGACAAACATTCCATTCCGGATATCATTTCCGGACAAACATTCCATGACAAAAAATGGTTATTTTGGGCCCCTCTACCATCCTTTAGAATTTGGCCAGATATTTTCGAAACACCCTGTATAACAAAAGTACTTAGAGCTATTTACTTTTTGCCGTGTACCTTAAAATTTATATAGAATCGTACAATCTACTGTTAAGCTATGAAAAACTGTTGTCACACTTATTGTGTTCCAAAATTTTCTTGGCTTTTCTTTCTCTTCCAGGCTGAACATATTTCGAGGGATAGCAGCCTTTATGCCAATCATTTTGAAAGTTAATGTTTGTGTAAAAAATTAGTTTAAATAGAATGAAAATCAGTTTTAACAGTGGCTTTTTCCTTTTGAAAAATACATGCATCAAGACATTTCATTACTGATAATTCGTGCACTGTTACATATATAATTGGCAGTTTCATTAACCCTTTCGGATTGGTTGTCTTTTTTTATGGCGCAAGGCCATATTTGGTTATGCTACGCCAGACACAAGACAGACAATATCAAGTAACAGATACACACACAAGGAAAGTTTTACTGACACAGAGGAGAGAAATAGACCCAGAGAAGATTTGAACCTGACAGGAAACGAGCCTGCGGAACCTACAATTTGCAGGTTGCTAGCGCTTTTCGGCATACCCACTGAGCCACCTTTAGCCCTTTCGATATATAAATATTTACTTCATTGATATTCTGATAACAAGGGTTGATGGTGTAACATAAAAGGGTCCACCAGGCCTTGAAAAATTTTAAATCTAAATTTTTGTTATGTGGAAAATAACCATAAGTGAAAGGTCTTCACTCAGAAATCTGTTCCTAGAAAACCTTTTTTAATACAGTGCCCATCAAAGGGTTAATCAGAAAAATATATCTTGAATCTCTTATTGGGATAATTTCACAGACAATGCAACAGAATGAATAGACTTTTCAGCTGAAACGCCTGCCTTGAGTCATGTAAAACGATTGAAGAAAAACAATCAATCATAAAAGTATTGATAGATTAGATAGCCAATGAAATTGAAGCGTGTCGAGGGGTTTTGTGGAAATTGGTTTTGAATAGAGTAATGTGCTTGTGCTCTTTGCATCATCAGTTACATTACATGGGATGACAAAAAGAACTGTCCTGCTAAGTCACGATTTATAGTTGGTAATCAGCTATAATCGTGTAGAGAAGATGGCCTGAATACATATGTAGAAGTAAATTAGAAGTCTATCCCATTGTAACAAATTGCATTGACGTAACTTCTTCAAAAACATTACCGTATTTTAGTGATTGCATCAGACTATTCGTGAATGATGAATAAGTATTGTAAACAATAATAAAGTATTTAAATGTATTTTTCTCAAGTCAATTACTTTGTTTAAACTTCCCATGATGCCCTGGTGTAACGCAGACTCGTCAATTAATGCTTGAAGGATCAAACGATCTATAACCTGGCATTAGGAAGTAAATATTTTCTTTAATCCTCCTGGTAGTTGTGTCTACGAGGTATTTCATCATTAGCAGAGCTGACCGACGAGATATCTCGTCATTAGAAGAAAACTAGCCAGATATTAATCTCGTCCTCATAAAAACGGCAATATCGATGACGATATATCTCGTTATTAACAGAACAGTTGGATCTAGATGGATGAGATATCCCGTCAAAACCACTTGGAGGGTTAAATACTATAAAGCATAAAATAAAAGTGATAATTTGTAGTATGTCATGGATATATTTTGTGTGAAATTATCCATGCCATAGGAGGAATTACGATTTCGACAGATGCAATTTGTTTTAAAGTAGTTTTCCTGCTATAGTGGTTATAGCGCTTGTCTTCGATTCCTGGTTTCTAATTCATGGATGCTTTTTTTGTTTTTGTTAGAAGTAACAGCGGCTCACCAATGGGTGCTTTTTCACAAATAGCTCTCGATTCGCCCCTTGTGGTACCGAAGGCCAAGAGGTAAGTGGTCGGCCTTGGAAAAAAATTGCTTTAAAATGTAGGGAGGTAGCTGAATTTACACAACTGGCAACACAACTAGCTATTGTCGCCGTTCTAGGATCAATTCTGAGGGGAAAGACCCGAGGACAACACTTTGTAATTTCGAACACGTCAGATGATGATGTCAGCACCTGAGATAGAACTCTCCAAACTTCCACACCACACCAATTTAAAGTGCGGGAAAATCAAAAGCATACTGATAATCATGTATTCTCATCTTTGCTTTACCTTCACGAAAATGTTTTTACGATTCATAAGCAAACTTTTAAAGTCTGATCTAAATATTTTATCAATACTTAAAGATGTTTTACGTTTTTCATGACAGGAAATTGCTCCTGTAATATGATTTCCACGAAACATACGTGTTATTTTCTGAATAGATCTTCATTGCTACTAGAATATGAAAACTATCGACAGTATCGGTAAATAATGAACGGAAATTCGCAGTACCTACTTTCACCGGTTTTCAGTTTTAAGTTTTTCATTAAGCTGGAGGTATTTGGATTTTAGAGTTATAGAATTACCATCCCACAGGCTTGGGGCACTAGTTCTGTACTACTACGAGCAATGAAATAATTGTTTAGTGTTAATAGGATAATATAAAATTCTATCACTATTAGTAGGTACTTAAAACTTGGAAAGTGACGAAAGTTTTAAAATCATTTTAATTGTTAGTGCATATTTATCTGTTATTGTGTTGTTTCTTATCTCACTTAGTTTAAACAAGCTAGACCCCGTCCGTGGGTTCATGCACCTTCAAAAAGTTCAAGACGAGTAAAGGATTAAAATAAAATCCTCCGTAGACAGCCCAGACAAACAAGGAGGTGACCAAGAGACCTCCGCATTGCATTTCTGACAGTCGGTAAAACCTTAAAACCATAATCAAATTAAATGAATTTCATATGTCTACTGGCCAGTCCAGAGATGGCAGTTTGCTGACTTATCACTTTCAAATAAATAAAAAATAGGCTTTACATACAATCCTCTCTGAACAGCTCCATACAAGCAAGGAGGTGACCAAGAGACCTGCTCCATATTGCATTTCCGACAGGTCGTTAAAACCTTAACACCATAATCAAATTAAATGAATTTCATATGTCTACTGGCCAGTCCAGAGATGGCAGTTTGCTGACTTATCACTTTCAAATAAATAAAAAATAGGCTTTACATACAATCCTCTCTGAACAGCTCCATACAAGCAAGGAGGTGACCAAGAGACCTGCTCCATATTGCATTTCCGACAGGTCGTTAAAACCTTAAAACCATAATCAAATTAAATGAATTTCATATGTCTACTGGCCAGTCCAGAGATGGCAGTTTGCTGACTTATCACTTTCAAATAAATAAAAAATAGGCTTTACATACAATCCTCTCTGAACAGCTCCATACAAGCAAGGAGGTGACCAAGAGACCTGCTCCATATTGCATTTCCGACAGGTCGTTAAAACCTTAAAACCATAATCAAATTAAATGAATTTCATATGTCTACTGGCCAGTCCAGAGATGGCAGTTTGCTGACTTATCACTTTCAAATAAATAAAAAATAGGCTTTACATACAATCCTCTCTGAACAGCTCCATACAAGCAAGGAGGTGACCAAGAGACCTGCTCCATATTGCATTTCCGACAGGTCGTTAAAACCTTAAAACCATAATCAAATTAAATGAATTTCATATGTCTACTGGCCAGTCCAGAGATGGCAGTTTGCTGACTTATCACTTTCAAATAAATAAAAAATAGGCTTTACATACAATCCTCTCTGAACAGCTCCATACAAGCAAGGAGGTGACCAAGAGACCTGCTCCATATTGCATTTCCGACAGGTCGTTAAAACCTTAAAACCATAATCAAATTAAATTAATGTCAAATGTCTACTGGCTAGTCAAGAGATGGCAGTCTGTTGACCTTTATCACCCTTGAGTAAGAGGACATCTCCGGGATATTTTCTCTGTGGATTTTTTCTCTTTATTCCACTATGAGTGGGAGGAATTTTCCAGTAGATATTATTCTGGCATATTTATCCACTTTGCTGAAATGCCTGTTTTAAAATCTTATAAAAATTAAAAAATTACAACAGAAAATATAAGGAAATTTTCAATTTGCATATGCTTAAGTTATGAACACGTAATTAATTTTTATTCACTTCTTGAAAAGTTGTCAATGGTTAAAGCATTAGGTACTAATTATCGACATTCTCAAAACCCGATTAATTACCGACGAAAATTCTTTATGTCGGTTTTTATTTCTAATTTTTCTCGTAGCAGGGGGCACTGACTGGGCGTGAATACTGAACTAAAATCGGGTACTATAATATTCACTGATACAAAATTAAACATGTGTATTGGGATAATATAAAATAATCGCAAGGTAGTTTTTGTTCTTCATACAGGAGTTTCATCATGACAACATTCTTAGGACTGCAGTCTTGCAACACTCGACCTGCAGTCGAGGCCTACTTTTTTGGGAATCATACCTACCAACAGCAAAAAGGAAACGAGTAATTTTTAGCTCTGGAATAGTAATTATTTTTTCTCCTGAATGAGAACTGATTAAATATTTTTCTTCATTTTGAAAACCCACTTAACCATAAAATTCATTCACTGACTATTTAAACACTACGTCATCTCTCACTGCAAAGACATTCCACAAGTCATAAAATAATACTTAAATATCCTGTTAGAGCAGCTTCAACTCTTTTGTCCTGCTTTATTTCAGTGCGTTCTATTAAAGAAATTGTGCTTTGATTCTCCCACTTTCATCTGAATGCAACAACTTTCGATTCTTTCGGGTCGTTTTGGGACCCGCATCCTGCCGCATGTAGACCGAGACAACTATCAAACGCCTTTTCAGCAAGAAAGGATAGGTTCAAGATGTCAAATCTTATGCGGACCATTCTTCATATCGTGCGACAGACCAAGCGAAGATCGCTCTTCTTCTTCGGCAATGAAGTTGAACCATCCAACTCAACTGTGTACTTTCCATCAAATGCAGAGCACAGTCCATGTAGCAATTAGGGCGGCTACTATTCCTGCCAGAAAGAAATATATTTGACGCAACAGTTTTATGGGCAAACAATGCCACGGATAGCAGCGGAGTTTTTACTATAAAAGATTCAAATTGAGCTCTTCCACCATCAGTAGACATACTCAGATAGGATTAAACACTTTAGGATCCTGTGATACATGTTAAGAAAGGTAAGTAATATAGTTTCAAGTACTAGCAGCATTGGCGAGTAGGATACCACCTCTCTCATAAATTATTCTGTATTTTATTTAGATGTTTTGGAATATTTGATTTATTTTCGATAACGTAATTCCTTTAAATAAGAACGCTGCAATTTTTAAGGTTACTCGAATGTACCCTTAAAAAATTTATCTAAAGACGGATCTTAAATTGCTTCAATAGTTTCGGGATTGAATTCAGATAGGTTTAAGTAATATTACTGTTTTGAACGATTAACGATTTTCTAAAACTGCGGCTTACAAAATATTACACAGTGAAATTCCTAAATTAAACAAATTTTTCGTAGACAAAATACGACATATAACGTATATTAAATCACTTAACTCTGTTACTGTTTAGGTCTTAATCTGTTCTAAAGTAATAGCCCGTTGTGTTGCTCCCCATTGCGAAGTTAATTCAACTACTTTACCCACCTCTTCTAAAGCTTTTGAAAATTAAACTGTCGATGCTTCAAAATGCAAAAATTCGAACCTTTAATGACATTGGAGTCTTGAAGATGTTTATTATATGCCTCATAAACCAATTTTTGCTGTGCATTAGGAAGTATAATTATATGATAATATGCATACTAGGTAAGAACTCATGACCTCAACTCAACTATTGTTTCCAAAATTCGAAAAGCGAGTTCCAGAGACACTTTTAGATTTTTCGTTTATGCTTGCATATAGATACTGAAGTAATATAAAGCAAGATGCTTGAAAATAATTTAAGATTAAAAATGACATGTACCTCAAATGGGGAAGTGCCATCACTGTATTAAACAGAGCTTTTAAATTTTGGTGGTTTAGGCTATGAATTTTAGATTGGAGTTTTTCGATTCAGATGTGGATAGATTTTTGACTTTTTGTCTATACTTCTCGACAGATATTGAAATAATGTGAAGACAAATGTCTTGAAGATAATTTGAGATTTCAAATGATACATAACTAAATGAAGTGATATCACTACAAATCAAAACTTACTTTTTACGCAAATAACCTTATTTACTAAAATAAAAATGCGTGTTTTAAAATTGTAAAATTCACGTATTTAAAATTAAATGCAGCTCATAATATGCAGAAATGGAGTATGTATTCTTAAGACACATGAAATGACTTAAACTAGTTCGCGTAATATATCGTCAAAAACATGATATGCGTTTTTATTGCTCATATTTGTATCAAATAGAAAGTCTTGTTTGATTTGCGCATTTAAATGACTGCATTTCTTATAAACTGTGGCTATATGGATTATGAAGACTTGTCATACCTCAACGAATCTAACAATTTTGATCTGTGCATCGCATAGGGACCTTCGTGCACCTAGCCTCATTAAATTGAAATAACTGGTGAAAGAATATTCAAACTGTCAAATTTAATGTCTATATACATAAATGACAAGAATGGACCAAGAGGCAGAAATCACAAACTCCAAGATATATCAGGAATAAGTTTAACTCTGCACCACATGATTACACTTTTCCATATAGAATGTAAGACTAAATGTATTGTGGTGAAGAGTTTTCTGCAGATATATACGACAAAGGGATATTTCTGTCAAAAGCTTTGAATACTTACAATCAAGAAAGGAGTTAACCGATTTTTCTCGCTCTTATAAGCTTTTCAAAGTGGAATAGTTACACGACTCAAAAAACTGAAGAAATAAAAAATTATCCTTAATAATTTAAACATTATGTTTTAATAATAAGAGCTGCTGAATCATTAATGAACAAATGTTAACAAGAGGAATTTTTCAGCGAACTATAACTACAAATTTTGCATTAGAAATTTACTATTCAAAAAATTACAAAAACAAAGGCAGTATGAGACAAGGCTATGGATTTACTTATTATGAGAAGGAAAAATTTAAGTGTGATTGAAAAGCCTGGCAGGGTTTAAAACTGAAGAAAGGTTTCTCTCTCAACTCTTGTTCTGAAAGTTTAGCGTTGCAAAAATCTCGTTTGAATTTACTGTTTGAGTCTGCGAGTTTGGCTAAGCTTAAGCTTCATAGTGTAGAGACGAATTCTGCCACATTATTCATTTCATATATCCATGTTAATTTTCTTGAAAAACCTGTTTTCGGGGAACTTGAGTTTGAAATCTCTGCAAAGAACTCTTTAACACATTAAACCCTTCAATTTCTTTCCACGATAGAAGATACCAGAGGGCATTGTCTATGTGGACTATAGCTAACATCTTTGCATAAATTATTAGAAAAATAAACAAAACAATCATTCATAAAACAAAAGTAACAGCACCGAAACTAAAGTGAAATATAAATGAAACAAGTCATTTTATAAACAAAATCTGCCATCTGCCAACTAAAAAAGGAATCTTGTTGATGTGTGATGTGCGGGGATATTATACGATGAAAACTATCTCTATCAACTGAATAATCAATAATCAAGGTTCAGTTGGTTCAGATTCGTTATTTTAACGACGTATTATAATGTGTACAAAAATCTATACTAAATCTAAATGCGACTTTTATCTTAAAAACTGAATTGCAATTTTTAAAATTAACTATTTTTACATTTGAGAATAAGAGAATTGTTAATCGTCAAACCTCCGTTGTAAGGTAAATCTTTTAATTTATATTAATATCAATTTTGGCAATCATATTTTTAATTAAATATTTATCTAATAGCATGTATCTGACTTCTTTCTTAAAAATTATTGTTACCTTTTTCGAGTATTTTCATGTCATCAAATAATTTTATAATTCAGCGATAAAACTTGAAAAAATTAGAGTACATAAATTAATTTGCTTTGTTAACTAATTTCACAAACAGATCATAATACGTCTTCTTGACGCTTGGACAGTTCAATGTTTAACTTAAAAAAATTATTTCAATCTCGTTCTAAATTTTAAAAAAATTTAAATTCCGTGTAAAATATGTTATTTTTTATTTACTATAACTTAAGATCTTGCTCTAAAAAGTCGAAAAGGGAAACCGGAGCACATTACAATTAGTTATAACAAACTATAAGAACGCTTACTAACTCTAGTTATTGCAGTAAGTTTTTACACATGTGCATCAGTTTAATTTAAAAATAGATCGAAATATTTCGTATTACATAATTTCTTACTATTAATGTATTTGGAGTAGCTTGACAAAATATGGCCCTTGCGGCATAAAACTCGATGCAACCAACAAACCATTTTGCTATAAATTTTCCGTCGTGGATGAGAATTTTCTGTTATAAATAAGTTAGCTATGTTGCTCTATGGTCACATTTAGTTGCTTGAGAATTAATTAGACCATCAATACTGCTTTCAGTAAAGAATTAAAATAATTGCTTGATCACTCACTTTATTAAAGAAAACAGGCATTCATATTAAAGTTTCAAAATAATTTGTTGACAAAAGTATTCTCCTTATAGAAGATTATGAAGCTTTAATTTCAGGAGAGAAGTAGTCAGTTTTAAAAAAATATAAAGTATGTACGAAACTAAATATTTCTAAATAATACATGTTAACATTACAAAATGAATATATACATATTAGATTTTGTAGCATTTTGTACAAATTCTAACTGTCTTATAGAAAAATAGTTTACTTTTCTCTGAACTTTGACAGCTCCCATTTTAAAGTGTTACGTACGAGCATATAGCTAAGTTTCCAGTTGTTTTTTGAAAAATAATCAAACACAAAACACAATTAATTCTCTCTCCCATCTATAGGAACATAGAATCCATAATCTTTTAGTGAAACACAAAGAATTTTAGAAAAATTAATATTTTGCACTGGTATATGTCTGCGAATTGCAGTAAAATAATTACTGCTCATCTTACATCGAGACACAAATTGAAGAACCTACACTTGTTTATGCTTTGAATTCTCATCAATGTAGGTTCGATTCATCCCTGTGTGTATTTCTCTTTTCTGTGTCAGTATAACTTTTCTTGTGAATATATCCATTTACTTAAAGTTGTATAACCTGGCTTGGACAAATATGGCCCTTGCAACCAATCGCATAAATGTTACGTATTTAAGGGTGTATTAAGCCATTCAATGCAGCTCATGTGTTAGCCTTTATTAGTAAATTTTTTATTGATACTCTGCACACATTTCTCAAGTTTTTATTGACTTCTAAAGATTTTTTCATTTTCCTCAGGCATTTAAAATGATGACAAACGGAAAATTGTTCCTGGTAGCTTCGGTTTCTGCTGCTTTGATTTTAACAGCTGCGGCCACAGAAGCGAAGCCGCTATCTCAGCAATCCGAACGGCAAATCGCGACATCTACACCTTTACTGTCAGGGAATTTTGGCAGTGGCCTTGGGGGACTTGCCAATCTTCTGCCTGCCATTCTGCCCGTAATCCTCATACTGGGAGCTGGTGCCTTTATACTCCCAGCTATTGGGTTGCTGCTATTCGGTGGTTCTGGCGGCTTCGGAGGGATGTTGGATGGCTTCAGTAAAAAGAGATCGAATGGCGTCATTGATCATCCCCTCTTTTCAACCGAGAAGTTGACTGAGTTGGTGCAATCATTGACCAAGGCTTTGGAGGAAGCATCGAAAGACAAATGAATCAAATGGTGAGGAATCTTTTTTTGCTGATGTCTGGCAGTGTTGAGCAAATACTAATGACTAAAAACTTAATCATGGCTAATGAGTAACGATTGATTAGTTTGTCCTTCCATTTTAACTTATGAATGATTTAATTTTACGTTTAATCAAGCAATCGTGATTAAATATAATGATTGAAATTATGTTCTGTTCAACATTCGGAATACAGTAAGAATAATATGTGCCTGTGTGAAGTTTAGCAACAAAATATCTACCTACCAACATGTTGAAGAGGGTAATTATAATAAAATGAAAAAGAGGTAGGTAGTTGAATTAACGTTGCACTGGAGCAACACGACGACCTATTGGCTACGGTCAGGGATCTATCCAGAAGGGAAAGATCCAAGGACAACACCTCGTAATTTTAAACCACTGTCAGATGATAATAAAAAAGAGGATAGCATGATGAAATAAATTACAAAAATTAATCAAATGGAGGATCAAAGATGTTGGTTAAATTAGCTTGTTTCGTAGTAATGGAATTCTTGAATTTACTAGAGAAAATCATGCAAACTGAGAGTAAACAATATCACCAAAGTAATTTTGTATACCTCTATTATAGGAATTTAGTTTACTTATCTATGATTAAAACAATGATTGAATGATTAACAACTAACTTATTGAGTTATGATTATGATTTATTTTTCGATCATGATTTACTTTTGTAAAGATTGAAATTTTAGTTAACTATTCAATCGATTAAAAAATTAGTTGATTGCGTTCAACATTGAGATTTGGCCCTGTTAGCTGCGAAATAATTGTTTTGAATAAAATATTTTTAAGGGATTGAAGCAATATCAATTAAAAATGAAGTTGAATAGCAAGGCAATACGAACGTTTGATTATGTGTGAATGCCCACTGTCGACCATTATAATGCTCCCACCATTAAGTCTGTTACCATGGAAACGAGCCTATCCCATCTTTCACTGGGATGCTTGAAGAAATTCATTCACGTTTGTCATATTGGCAAATTTAATGATAAATTAGAGATATCCTTGTAAGGATTTAATTTGTTGCCAAGAGAATCGATGCTGTAAAATACCTCTTTCGGCTGTCAACATTCTCTAAAAGCAAAATAAAATTAAGTCATACCCAGAGTCATCACTACTCAAAACGAACAAGCCATGTTCTTATTCCATTTCCAAACTTAGTTGCGAACATTGCAAGACAAAAAGAGTTTGTTCCGGCAAATACTTCCGCCCTGCAGTTGGTCTCTAGAGCTCCCCTGAGGACTCTAAAGTCTCATTCCACAATCAATACAAGTTATCGTAAATTTTTGAAGGCTGGCGTTTCAATCATTATACACCTAAGATTATCTCGGCAGTGACCTCAAACAACGATATTAGTATTATAGCCATATATTCAGCTATTTTTTTAACCTTTTCAAAAGCAAAAAGAATCACGTCTCATTCCACTATCACAACGTACAAGTCATCCTAAATTTTTCAAGGCTATCACCTCATCCGTTATCTGCCTCGGAGATTTCAACCAACGACATTATTTACACAGCCATATGCAGATATATTTTTTAATATTTTCAAGAACAAAGTATCTATTTATTTTTCTAAATTTTATATCACGGAACCTTATTATCATTTCGCAAAATGCACAGTTTACCAGAGCAGTCAAACTTTTGCGACTCCCCTAGAGGAAGGTCAAGGCTCCCTTGGGAGCTGCGAGTTTCAAAACTCTCTTCTGTCTTATTTTCAAAACTAAAATATATTTTTTTCTCTTTCAGGTAGAGACCCTTACGGGTGAATAAGCAGAAACTGAGAAGCAAGAAAGTTGAAAGAAAACTATTAATTGAGTAAAAATGCACAAATATTAAATTATGTAACAAAATAAATAATTTTATTTTATTAAAATTGTTTTTTCCTATTCCTAGCTTCTATGCACCGTATACATATTATTTTGGTAGTACACGTTATATAGTAGTCATTCATGCAGCATTTTAGACAGAAATCTTAACAGTCATTTCTTAGGGGTAATAAGCTCATGAGAATTAAAATTATTTTTAATTTAGCATCAATATATATACTCTTCAGCTAATTCGGTTTTGAAAATTGGCGTTGTATAACGATACAGATAAAAATAAATATAAAATTTAAACTTTTAAAGCTTAAAACGATGTTGGTGATCTTTAAAAATAAATTTTAAACCTTGAACTTAAAATTAAAAGGTTAGTTTAAATTTCTTCTAAAATGTGGGAATACTTTAGCAATTTTAAGCAATTTAGAGTGTAAGCTCATATTTTCATGTAAAAATAAATTGGAAAAGTAATTAAACAACAACTTGCTAGTAAAATCAGGTTCTTAAGGTTCACGTAGAAAGAGTTACTTAAATGCATATGAAACCTTTAAAACACAAATAAAGATAACATCAATCGGATCGATACTTGAATGATCTATATATCGATTTGTGAGTGTTTATTCGTTAATTGGGTGTTTTATATCTACAATTATCATTGACTTTTACTTATATACTTCAGTTTGTTTTAATCATTTTTGCATAACACACACACATTCTCCACTAAAAAAGAATCTTCAACTGTTTACATTGTCGTCCAACTTCTCAATGAATTTTCATCAATATTCATCATTCTCGCTCAGATTTACATAAAATACTTATCTGGGGAATTATCCAGTACCATATAAATGATTCGGCCCTAATTTCTTTTTAGTGAAATCAACTGTTTTTTTTTATTTTACTTTTTTTTAAAATTGAATGTTAATCAAGATCGATGAAAGCAAAAATTATTCAGGTTTTAATCATTTATAGCGCTATTTTAAACGTAATTAAGCATTTACTTTTTAATTATTAAAAAACAAATTTTTATTTATTTCGACTTTCCAAAAACACTCAATACAGTAACATAATGGGAGAGAGAATAACACTTTTTCAATTTTACTTATCCCGACTGTCACATGTCAAGACGAATACTTGACATGTGAAATTCGTCACATTTACTTCAAAACACACATATTTAATTCAAAAGAAAGTCTAACATCTCTCTTTCAAAGAAATTAATAAAAATGTAGTTTATTTATTTAACAATAAGCATAACTAAAGTTTTCATTAAATGTTCAATACTATTTCTTCGTACTTAGTTACAATTTTAATAGACCATTCAAAGAAATGGACATAGCCATCGTGTTCATCAATAATGAACACTGACTCTTACGTAATCCAATTTTCTTTTAAAAGATATTTATTAATTAAAATGCTGAAGTTCTATTATTATAATTGACTCCTCTTTAAGTTTTTATCCATCAAAAACACATAATGCCTTATTTAAATTTAGTCTGTGACTGCAAAAACCAGTTTGTTATATGACCTTTTTTTTCTTTTTTTAAGTTTGTACTCTCAAGTTGTTTATCTCAATATCGTTTAACAAGAACGAAAATATCAAATAAAAGAAAAGTATTTAGAAGATATAATTCTCTTTAATAACAATATATTGAGAATTTGCATTGTACATTCTTCTCTATTGATGACCAAATCACTCACGTGAATGATAATAAAAAAAGAAAAATATTGCTTTGACTGAGGTGTAAATCTTTGGCATAGTTCTGAGAAAACGAAGAGGAAAATATTCTGCTCATTTCTAAACTCACTAAGTGTGTTTCTCAGGAAGAAATCTACCCCTCATTCAAAGAAAAAATACATAGTAGACTTCAGTCTTTAGATCTCAATATTCCATCTCCATAGAAAAAACTAAACAAATTCGCATCTTGAAAATCTTGAATTGTGTAGTGAGTTTCACTTGTAAGACAACGAAATATCTTTCGTTTAAGTAATTAAATGAAAAAAATTATTCATCCCATCTTTTACTAATTTTACTGTCTAATTTTCTACATAACTTTTGCAAGTACTAAACCATTCACCGAATGAAAATTTTAAAAACTGTTGATCTGCTGCAATAAAACTAGTAACGAAATAACAGCATTAAAAATTATTCCTTTCTAAAAGTATTGTTCATGACGACAGTGTGCTTTATAACTTTGAAAACCATCGCTGCATTCTGTCACATAAAATTTGAAAACTGATTTAAATTAATAACCACACTACTACTAGCTTATTTCCATCCTACCTGAAGCGATTTATGGAAAGATCAATTCGGGCAATTTCTCATAGGCTGAAACTGTCACACCTCTGCATGACAGTCTGCCCCTTTACAGCATCATTGTACACGATTGCACCTGCCGACAACCTTAACCCTCCTGGTGGTTTATCTTCGGGCGAAAATCACCCTGTAGTGGCCAGTCTCTGATGCAAAAACCTTTTCCAAACTGTCACCAGTTCTAGGCAAGGGATAATTTGTTTTTCCTACTAGAATCGGACATTCTCCTCGGAGTGATAAGACAGTTTTGTCCAGATGAAACCTGTTCTAAACTGACATCAGTTCTAGGCAAGGGACAATTTGTTTACACTTCTTGGATTTTCATTTCCCTTGGAGTAAAAGGGTAGTTTTGTCTCTACCAGGTATCTCGTTATTCATAGAGACTGATGAGGACTTAATAATCCAAAGAGATTGACTTTAATATGCATGTTGTATATATAGTATAATATAATGTATTGATATAATTAATATGCGATATAACATGACATTCTGGATAGACATGCCACCTCAGAGGCATGCTCTATTCATCTCAGTCACACTTAGTGTAGTGTCTCACGACACTAGGCACTGTAGTGTGCGATGGTGTCAGTTATGAGCTTGTGGATTGAAACCCCTGAGAATAATACTGAAAATTCCGAATGTTTATTGTACGCATCTCTGATGCAGAATTAAATTAATAGAATATATTTAGTATGTAAGTTTCTGTTTAAGTTGTTATTTGTTGTTAGGTGGAGACTGGAGCAACTCAACGAGTCATAGTTTGTTTGAAATTAAGATTAAATCAGAACTGTTGAAATAATAATTACTGAAATTTCAATTACTTTAAACTTTACTTTCTAATCATATTTAGTATTCAATCTGTGTCGTATATCCAAGATCTTAGGGGTTGGAGGAAAGTTAGGGACAAGACTAGAGCAGACATTTTAAACAAACTTAAAGAATGCCTCAGTCACACACACAGATATTCATATCCAATGGATTCTTTCTCATTTAGACATCAAATATAATGAAATTGAGAACAGACTTGCCATAGAGGCCACGAACGAGAATATTTGCACACCTTGTCCACTAACCTATACAGATTTATTCGCCATAAAAATAGCTCAAATAATAAAATCTGGAGAGCCCCGCTAACTCATATCTGGTACTACACCCTAAAGCCTCACTCAGATATGTGGATAACAGGAGATTCCACACTGCCCTTTCTGGACTTGTGTGGTCAAATCCGATCTCTTTCTTTCTCTCAGTCATAAATCATTTCTAACTTGCCTAAAATGTAACACAGAACAGGCCTCCCAAAGTCATAAATAGCCCATTGTGTTATTAACGTCTCACTGGAATAACACAACGGGCTATTGGCGACTGTCCGGTATTGAGAAGGAAAGATTTAAGAACACCTCTTTATTTTGAACCACGATCAGATGACGAGGTCAATACCTTTGCTGGTACCCCGCTTTCCAAACTTTCACACTACGTCAACGTGAATGAAATCCTGGATACGCTGCTGCTAAAAGTAACTGCTTTTTATACCTGCAATCAAAACACGTTTTTTCTCCTTATTTTGTCTGAGAAGATAATTTTAAAAATTAAATATTTTCTCGGAAGAACGTAACAAGTTGCTGCACAGTAATTTTCTAAATTTTTAGAGAATTTCGTTATATTTAAGCTGTAAATGTAGCGTTGTTGGAACTAACTAAACACGAAAAAGGAAACGTGAAAATATACCAAAAGTTATAAAAACATACTAATTAAAGTATCTTCATCTGATACGTAAAATATTTATCTTATAAATCATTAAATCTCATCATTGCTCTGAAGAAAATTTCAATATTCCCTGAAATTAGTATCACTACACTGAAAGTTTCATGAACAACACATTAATTTTCCAGAAAATTAAAAGATTATAAGACTTTTACAAGTTTCGTTATTCACTGAGTGGTATCCAACCACAAAAATAAGATACTATCTATGATCGTAACATGCCATTTGCATGAATTCTAATAAGCGATATTGACGAAAAATCAGAAGATAACTCCATCTTAAAGAATAAACGATCTCGATTTAAAAATAATCTTGCAACAGTTGTTTTCATTCACTTGAAGTTACTTCAAAGTACTCAGTTATTCCGAAAGTAAAAATAAATTCGAGGGAAAATATTCCGAAGACAGCGTAATCGACTTGGGTTTTGAACCGAGACAAAGCCAGGTACGCGTAAACGTCAACGAATTTTTTTCCGGTTCATGTTGTCTTCAAACAAAGCAAATTGAGTATTTTAAAAGTGAAGAACAGACTTGTAATCCTTCTTTTACCTTCGATCGACAGTGAAAAGAAACTACGAAGTCCATTAAAGGTCACTGCACATTTGAGGCTGTCAGGGATTTAGCAGATTTACTTTCTTTCAGTCTTTATTATACTCGTTTCTTTGATCTTTATCCGCATTTTGCATATGCATTAATGTTTTTGACGTAAATTGAGTGATAAAGTATGTTTTTCAAGTGTTGATAAGAGGAGTACTATAAAAAAGAGGAGTATTCAGTTTCAATAAACCAGTATTTAATGAAGTGATGATCAAATGAACCTTTAATTTACTATATTGATAATATGTAAATCTCACATTTCTATCAGTCAACTATTTGTGAAGACTAACAATGATTCAGAACGATTGATACCAGGTGTTTTCCATAGAGAAACATAAAAGTAGAGTGTTCAAAGGTAACCTTTTTATGTGCTCAGGATCAGATCATGTGACCAAATCTAGCAGTAACGTGATCCTTAGATTGCTTTCGTCTGCTGGGTGGAACCTAACATTCATCATCTGATTGGTCCACAGGACGGGAGAAGACGACCATCCATTGATTCATTATCTGATTGATCCATTGATTGATCATCTGATAGTAGTCGACTTTGGTGACTTCACCACTTTTGTCGCCACTCTGTAAAAATGCGGATTCACACACCTACCCAGTCAGAATATGTGACATCGCCAAACGAGGCGATAAAAAACCGAACTGGCCAACCAAGTCAATTTTTTACAGAATAGTCAATTGGTATTGGTCACACTTTTTGAAGCTCCTCAATATCAATGCTGTCTACTTATATTTCACGTCTATGGTATTGTCCTTTCCCTTCGGGATTGATCCCGGACTTTTGCCAATAGCCATAGGCAGTTGTGTTGCTCCAGTGCGACGTAAATTCAATTACCTACCTAAGAACGCAAATTTTGTGTTTTCTGCAGCAAAAATAAGCACTCAAATATTACACTCGGTGCCAAAAAAAATCGAAACACCCCGAATCCAGAGTTCAATCGGAATGAAACTTGGCATGTGTGATATACATAAAGAGATAAAGAAATTATCACACTATAAAATCCAGAGAATTCTTTATTATTGTAGAATTGCATCATAAAGTTCCTAAATTAGTACGTTTCAATGCCCCCTCTGACGGCGATGCATGCTGATATAGGTGTGGCATGAAGTCAAACAAAATCCTTATGCAAAATGAGGCAAATCTTTCGCCAAGCATCCTGCAGCTCCTGCTCTAGATCGCTTACAGTAAAGGAGGGTTGTAATTGACGGCATAGTGTATCCCAGACATGCTCAATAGGAGACAGGTCAGGGGATCTCTCTGGCCAAGGACTGCTTTCAAGTCCGAGGAGGAAGCTTGCATGACAGAGCAGAGGAAATTCCCCCCAATGCGGGTGAAACAAGGCAGAATCTTCAAGAATTCTAGAGTACTAGGATTAAAGCTTGTTAAAATGCTGTTTTGCGTATAAAACTGTCTGATGTTTAAAAAATAAAGCACACTTAACACTCCAAATGGTTCGAAGAGATATATCGTCCATCAAGATGTGACCAATTTTGTAAATGACGAGATATCCTGTCATCACGATATCTTAACCACCAGGAAGGTTAATCCTCCAAGTGGTTAAGACGAGGTATCTCGTCCATCAAGATCTGACCAATTTTTCCTGGCGCAACTTATCCGTTATTGGACCTTGCGCCATAAAATCCAAACAAACAACCTGACAAATTTTCCCAATGATGATAAATCTTGTCATCAAGATATTGCCGATTTTTAATTTCCATGAGAACACGATCTGGTCAATTTTCTTCCAATGATGATATATTTCGTCCATCAAGATTTGGTCAGTTTTGCTAATGATGATATACATCGTGGAGACAACCACCAGGTGGGTTAACCAATAGTGGGTTGAGTGATCATATTGTTATCGAGGATGTGTGTAGCATTGGATACTTACATAAGCAGCATGTGACAGCCAGTCACAAATGACAAGCCAATACAGGCCTAACATAAAAACTAATTTAGAAGTTGAGCACTGCATGTGATCAGAAAGGGAATAGAGAGCTGAAAGTTTTTAGATATCCTACAGGAGGCCAAAGGGAAAAGTCCTGCTCTGTCCATACAACTGGCTGCCATTTTCAAGTCTGCATTTTAACTTGAATTATTTATGAATTTTTACTGCGCATTTTTGTGAAATATGCGTTAGATTTAGTCATTTCTAGTTATTGAATCTGCGGCTGTTATTGGTTATTTTGAGTGGCCTACGTGGTAATGAGCAAATACTCTAGCCAAATTAGCAGTTAACGGTAGAGAATTCATAACGAAAATCAACATGAAACATAACACCAAGTAAAAAGGTATAGATTATAGAATGGTAGGACGAGTGACACGAGGATAATACAGGTCACGCAATATCGCAAAATTATCCCGAGTAAAGGATGATCCCTAAGACCAAGGATACTTCAGGATTTCGCGAGTTATGGCCCATTTTTTACGTACCTCTATAATTTGTTCGACTGATTGATTTGTTATTGCGCAAGGGACATGTCTGGCACAAAGTGTAAGATAAGTACTGATTGACAGTAAAAATAGATCAATACAAATAGACAAAACAAAAAATCAATACAGAAATTAAAAACAAAAGGTGAAAGGTCGTATAGATAGATAAGTCGATAAGAATCTTGCTTCCCAGCAACGTTTGAAAATAATTTTGTCCGGCAAGACAGGGAAAAGCAGGAGATGGATAGCGTCCATGACCATGGTACCTGTGCAGAGACAGCTGGCTGCTTTGCATTTTTTGACAGCTCTGACACAAAGTACAAGAAAAGTACAAATCAACAATAAAAACAAAGCAATTCAAATAAAGAAATGAAACAATACGTAAATTGAAAACAAAAGTGTAAAAATCATAGAAAGAAATAGATAATGAATCCTTCGATTCCCAGTTGCTTAACTGTTTCAAAAAATATTACTCTAAAGGGCAGGGCTAAAAAAGGGAAGGATAACATCAATGACCATGTGCAGATATAGATAACTGCTCTGCACTTTTTTATGGTCTGACACAAGGTACAAATCGACAACAAAGCAATACAAATAGAGAAAACAAATCAAACAATACAGAAATTAGAAACAAAGGGGGAGAAATTGGATATAATAGACAATAAGTGTCTTGGTTTCCAGTTTGAAAACAATTTTGCCCGGAAGGGCAAAAAAGGAGATGGTAGGAGTCTATGATCATGGCACTAGTGCAGAGAGGACAAAACAGATTACCCATAATTTCATATGACATCGATGACACACGAGGTTATCATGGCCCTTAGCCATCTTGAATACAGTAACAACCTCAGCTCTAAGACTATTGTAAAACTTTCCTTCTCTGCGTATGTTCATTTACTTGACACTGTCTTATGCTTGGCGTAGCTTGGCCAAATATGGCGCCACAAAAACCAACCAACTCAGACTCTCATGAAGCCGGACGAATCTGGTATAATATTAATAATATTAAAGCCGTTATTCTAAAAGTGGGGTATAAACCTCACACGAAAGACTATAAATATATAGGGATGCAATTTGAAGATAGCAAAATAAGAATTTTTAAATCTCTGAACCATTGAACTATCTGATATATTATATTCATCATTTAATGCCAGTGACTGCAATATTTGAAGCGCCTTGATATTAAGTTTTAAGACTAAAGCTAACTAAATTGGAATCTAAAATCAAAACCATTTGTAATAAACACGGTTAAGGAACTCAGTTTTCGAAAATACTGAAACTTGATAGATTTTTTCTTTAATGAGTTAGGAATGGTCGGTTTGCTAAGAATTTGCAACATTTTTACCCAATGGTGTATATTTAAAAGGTTAATATTAATCTTTAAACGTATTTAAATTGATGATACTTTAATTAGACTTTTCCAAGTTGTAAGCAAACAAATACTAACTTGCCATGCATGCAGAATATAATTAGAGCTTATTTTTTAAATAAATACCTTAAGTCTTGTACCAAAATTGTTGTAATTATTACATAATTTATTTTAACCAGCTGAATTCCTTCGTCATTTGAGACTTTCAAAATGAGATGATGATGTTACGAAATTAAAATCAAATTGCATCATTGAATTTATAAAAAGAAATAAAATTTTTACTCATAAAAAGATAAACAATTGTAAAATATGTTTTCTACATTTTAAATGAGATCTAGAAATACAATCGTCAACTAAAATCGTTTTCCTCTGAGTAACTTTTTCAATTTTCACTTTTATTCAAGCTCAAACTCATCGCAAACCCCAGAGCATCAGAGTTTTTGTCAACGACATTTTAAAATAAGAAAGTTTGTTTGGAGAAAACGTCACGAAATGCCGCTTTTGACAACGAACAATATACGCCTAAGCACTTCTTCAACAAAGCTTGAAGTTTCGGGAGAAAAGCCGCCGCTTCAGTTACTTAATTCTCTGTAAAAGGCATATACTAATCCTTTTAAATGTAAAAAGAAGACACAGAGTTTCCCTAAAAGTTCCTTCTGAGAAGTTAATGGTCTGTTTGATGCGCATAAAAGACTAGAACAAAGCGTCAAAATTTCTAACAAATTGCGTGCTGGCTACTTCGGCGTTTAATCCATAATCACATGAGAAACGTCACTTCCACGCCTTCCATTGCAAAAAATTATGTTGGACACAATGTACACAAAAACATGTCCTACATTACATTGTATGATAGAGCATCCAAAATCTGGAGCATCAAAATATCTTAAAGATAGTTCCAGTTTCATAACTCTTCTCCCTATTTAACAAGTGAAGATGATTCCCAACGAACACATCTCAGGATACACTTAGCTCAAAAAACATTAACGTCTTCATCAAACTTTCTTTAGTGTGGTTTACTGGTACAATTTGGATTTCTCTCAAGTAAGTTTATTAGCATCTAATATTTGTGAATGTCGATAGTATTTAGCTGCAATTCAGAGTTTCTGAAATTCAACATTTGGATTTTCTGAAATTAATTGTATGAAAAAAATAGGTTTAAAGTATTTTTAAGTAGAATATTTTAAATTTTTCTGTTGTGTGTAAATGTAAACAAATGCTTAGGTGCGAATTATTTTATACCTCTCAACCGATACAATGTATCTGTAAAGGAACTGTTGGTTTTTAGTGCAATAACTAAACCTCTAGAATATATTTGAAGCAAATTTGAAAGTAAACTTAAACGAAAAACTAAAGCATACTTAAAATAAAGCTCAAATACTCACTGATTCCATGGAGGAGCTGTGTTGTCTTTGTCAACAGAAGCCAAGTGACTACGTCCATCGTATTAAAGAAATTAGGGATCACCTCTTTAAATTGAAGCATAAAGATGTCACTTTGCAAGTGGTTCTCGCGAATCGGGACGTGGCAGATGGCTTGACTGAATTGTCATCAAAAGTGAGTCCAGCCTTTTTATCAAGGATCGCTCTTAAAATGCTTAAATATGTCCAAAAGAGAAGCACAAGCCAAATGGTGCGAATCTGGAATTACACTGGTTTAAATCGGCACCTTTTTCTTTTTCAACAAGAACTGAATGACCTTATATAGTTCAGAAAGATCCCAGAAAAATTGCCAGTTTTGCTATTAAAAAAGAATAGGTTACATATTGTTACTCAAATCTACTTACACACTTGTCTTGTCCGCCTTGCTGATTATGATAAATGTTTTGTGTGCCTGAAGAGCAGAGACCTGGGAACGGCATCGTGTATTCTACTATAGAGAACTGATTTAGGGAATTTTTTGACTAGACTGTGACTCGCAATCCATTGTTCCTGTTTCATTTTTCGATTTTTAAGTACATTACGTTTCATATCTATAGAACAATGATGTTAGTACCCATGCATTGGACTCATGTACCAAGATTTAATGTGAAATAGAGCTCAATAGCAAACTATTTATTTTCATTCTAAATGTTTTGAAAGAGATAATTTATCTTTCCAAACGAATTTTAGTGAATTTCTAAATTCAAACATTGATACTAATGTATGATGCATATAACGCAATCATACAGGCTTATAAAAGAATGATTTTACTAAGGAAGAACAAACCATGTAGTACTGTGGTGAGTTACGCTCTCTTCTCAAGTGAAGATATTGGTTAAAACAGTTGAAAATGTATGAGAAAAACTATAACAATGTACTTAGGGCATGTTATTTGGTTTCATCGTAGGCTTACTGAAAGAAATAATTCATTGACTCATGACTTTTTAATTGTAACCATTTAAATGTCCTCTTTAACCATTCACCGCTGTCGACAAAAATTGCGAATTTTCTCTGTTCAGTGAAATTAATGAAGCATGAATAATTTCTGTCTAAATGTTTTAAGATGCAACAAAAATTGCGAATTTTCTCTGTTCAGTGAAATTAATGAAGTCATGAATAATTTCTGTCTACATGTTTTAAGATGCAACAAAAAAGTTAAATATTTTCAGAGTGCATTGGAAACAGAGAGAGAGAGAGTTTATGACCTGTACAACCTACTCTGATTTTTTCCTTTACTTCTATTGGAAATTATACACTGATTGATTTTGAAACTAAGTGAAAATAAACTTTAGTGGGCTTTATGGCCCATCAAAAATCTAAGCTGTGTTTATGCCATGTGAATATAGTTGGCATCATTGTTATACAAGAGAAACGAATGTGGCTATTTTCGGACTAAAGAGAAATGTAACTTTTATAAGTATTGAAAATTTGTAATTTCTTCAGAATAATTCATCTGTTAATCTTCGAGCAGAATGTTAATGAATGTTTTGAAAGGCAGGATGAAAATAATATACAACCGAAATATGAGGTAAAAGTTTGGTAGTACAAAAGGCAAATAATATAAAAACATTTTTCGTTTAGTTAGGTAAAGCCAGTTTAATGAATGTGCTTCAAGACACCAAATCTTAACAATAATTTAAGTTAAAAAAATTCGTTAATGTCTCAGGGTTTTATTTTAAAAATCATAATTACAAGAGAAATAATTTCCAGCGTTATTCTTATTCTAATTTTTATTTACTCATTGGAAAGAAATTGAGAAACACGGGTTCATTGTATGACAAATTGACCTTGTTGTGTATCTTGTTTGAATCAAACGAAACTGGCTTTTAAATTATGATAGTCCCATCAAAAGTCACACTCCATTCTCAAACAAGGACAAAATAAACCTATTTAACATACCTTCATACCGTGAAAACGATGCCTGACAGTATGCATTGTAATCAAGTTTAACGCGCTCGTGAGTTTATTGCTGACATACTGAATTAAAGAATATCATTCTTAAGTAACTGGAACACGTTTCTAAGAAGCCTTGACCTAAACATATTTAGTACCCTCAGCTTACAAATGAGTTTCTTTTTTCTTCCACCAAACTTTAACGCAGAAATGGTCATAAAAGTATAAAATTCTCACCGATTTGGAAGAGTAATTTTTACGCACTTTGAATTGTTGAATGTTTGGTTGTCTGTGGATATGCTTGACTGCCTGCAGACGTTTCTCTCTTCATGTAGGACTTGAAATAAAAACACCAAAACAAGATTAATTAATATTGTAATGTAATGCTGCTTATGGATCAATGGAAAACACAGGGTGTGTCTGCCGGACCTTGCAATGCTGAGAGGTTTTGAAATCTTAAAAAAATAACCATATAAATTACTATCTGATATTATAACTCAAGTAAATTAAATGAAATCGTCATGAAACAGTCAATAATGAGAAAACGTTTCCTTTTTAAAAGATCCATTCTTTTGTATACAGTAGAGTCAAGTCTTAAGCCTGAGTCTAAAAAGTCTGTGTGTTGAGACATGATTTATTCTGAGAGAATCCATCTCGTTGTTACTTATTTCACTTCGCATAAATAAAAAGATTACACCGTCTATTAGCTTGAGAGACTTGAAGCCCCAAGAAGCCTTGAAGCTAGTTAATTCACCAGTTCAGTATGGTGAATAAGCTGGCCTGAGAGACAGACGAGACAGGAGAGTGTATAATGCAACAAAAATGAGGTCAAAAGTTAAAATTAAACTTTTCAAACATCAGCAAAATTGTTATTGAACTGAAATAGTAAACAAATCAAAGAATTAAAAACAACTAGAGAGGATTATTTGGGTATCATGTGAATGAAGCAATTTCGTGCTGAAGGAGAATTAGTGTACTATTTCCAAGTAATACAGTAAATTTACAAAAATCATTTGTACCTAAGAGACCTGTGTGTGTGTGCGTGCGTGTGTGTGGCATTCCAATCTATTTTATAACACCAAAACATTACTTTCAAATGTTCATCATTACAATATAAGCATTCTGATTCCAGGACTCAGTATATATACTTTTTGAAAAATATAAACTTAAGTGAACTTAATTGATTCTTCTGCTTTCTTTACTTGTAAAAAATAAGTTTATTTACCATTTAGTGTTTCTGTACTAACATTAACTGGAAATAAAATTATTCCAAACTGCTAATTTAGTATGCCTACTTTTCCAAAACTCATCTTATCCAGTAGCCCTACCACCAGTAATGATATTGATTAGATAAGCAGTGACTTATATTTTACTCTTATAACCATGATTTAACCTCTTAGAAAACTAATTCAACTTTTTACGATACATGTAAAGATAAAATCGTGATACTATCATATTTGGAATGTTCCTGTATTTCCTAGACAAATCTCTAGGTAAAACCAAAAGAATTAAATGGATTTTCCTTTACTAGACCTTCATTTTTACTGTTTTACTAAGTCTTGGATGAATAGAAACAAGTAAAAGAAAAGACCATAAGAAACCCTGTAATCTGAAATTCTATTTATTAAAAATACAATGGGGACGAAATTAGAAAGTATTTCAGTTGATGGGAAAGCAGCTGCAAAATAATGCTTGAAACTCCCTCAGCCCAAGAACCTTCCAATGAAAAAATATTATTTTTTCTAAAATTTAGAAAAATACTCTTCAGCGCTAGAAAATCACAGAAGCAATATAATTTTCTAAAGGAAGTAGTTGCTGATAAACACTTAAATTCAAAGAAGGTGCCACAATCATTCTAAGAAATTTTCAGATATCAAATCATTGGTTTTATTTTCTAATTCTTGTTTTATGACAATTGCACTTCATATGCATAAAAGACACCCATCGCGAAATTGGAACTAGCAGCTCTGGAATCGTGAAATAAAGTTGTGTTATTCTGTATCAAATTATTATTAAAATGCTTTGCTTCCAAGATGAGAAAAAAATGGAAAAGTACACGTATTTTTTTAAATGTAAAAGAAAGTAGAGAAACATCCTGGAGCTACAATGAAAAGTGATAGCTTTGCTTAAATACTATTGCAGCGACGAATAGTGTAATGAATAGAAGAACATTAGTTTTGAAATAGTTCTGTAAGTTGCATAATAAACTTTATGGTTTGAAATATTCCTCCATTACGTATATCTGGGTATAGCTATGTAATATATACATATAGTTACTTTCTTTGATTCTAAACTTCATAAAAATTAGTTTCTCATTTTGTGGTGATATTGAATTCACCTTTATCATTCCTACCTGCAATAATGCTGCCAAACGCAAGCCAGCATTCTGTACATGCTAAAATATTCTTGGAGTGATACGGGTTAAATAAATCAAGTATAGCCTGATTTCCATGTGAAATAAGCGTTAACGGAGTAACCAAAGGGCAAAACAATTTTACATATTTACTGAGGCTTTCAAATGCAATTGCATATGAAGCTTTCAAGCGGATCTTTTAGGAATGTCGTGACAAAACTTAAGTAGTCTTCTGCTCGTTAGCGGTGAACTTGTGTGTCTGCTGTTCGGACAAAACGTGAGAAAATAAGCAACCATTCACAGTGAATTGTATATTGAAGTTCGCTAAGTTTTTTTTAAAGAACCTTGAGAACTATCAACATCCACACACTGTGTCAAATGAATTTCAGCCAACCTAAGTGATACAGGCACAGCAAGCAGAGAAGTGCATCTCATTGCTAAAAATTGGTTGTAATAAGAATTTTATTTTTATATAAATTTTGCTCATTTAGGTAGTATTAACCTTCCCAGTTGTTACCTCGACGAGGTATCTCGTCATTAGCAAAACTGATCAGATCTTTATAGACGAGGTATCTCGTCATTAGAAGAAAACTGGCCAGATCTTGATCTCGTCATCACCAAAAAATCGGTAATATTTTAATGACGAGATATCTAGTCATTTGCAAAATTGGTCAAATCTTGATGGGCGAGATATCTTGTCGAAATCACTTGGGGGTTAATTTAAGGAATAAATAATGCAATGCTAAATCATGTCTTTCTTTGAAAGTTGATTAGATTTTATGGCACAAGGACCATATTTGACCAAGGTGCGCCAAACACAAGACGTACAAAACAAAAGACGGACAAACAAAATCGTATCAGATCTTCAAAAATGTGTGTTTTGTTACAGACACTGAACTTTACAAGAAACTGTACTACGCAAAAAAATTGACACATCTGAGTTGATCTAAATACATGACTGACTGCGCAATGATTGTTCCACAAATATTTACAAAATTAATTACATTAAACAGTATTAAGGATCCTTGATAACCTTATTTTCTTGTTAACCTCGTTTCTGGAAATTTACTTTTTACTTTTGTGTCGCTGTTGGAGGACTGATACGATACTCTGATGCATGAATAAGTGAGTAGATGGTCAAATCAATGCAATTAAAACAATATCCATTACCATTGCTCTCATACTTCTTAATGAATATTAAGTCACACGTATTAAATTAATATAAATTCATGAAATAATAATTGTTTTAAGAATTCAATAATAATTACTTTAATTGAAGAATATAAGAAAGCATTTTATTATAATAGTATTAGATTTTCAGATACTTTAAAAATCAGAAATCAGCACTTTGAATGCCATTAATGAGTGAAATTTTTTCTTCAATTCATTGATTAAAATAACTATTATTTTATGAATTTATATTCTGGATATAGGTCACTACAGTTGAACCCTCATTAGGATGATTTTTATCATTACTTGAGGCATTTCGAATTACCAAGGGGAAAGCAAAGTAGGGCAGACGGGTCAAAAGCCCCCAGACCCAGGGGTGGAACAATTATTTCAGTATCCGGGATCTTTATAAACAATCTTGTTTGACTTGTTTTAGATCAACAAGTGCTATAAAGCGGCAAGTAAACAAGTCGGCAATTTAAGTTGCTAAAATACTGTAGGCCATTCCTTTCAATTTGCCTCATAACATCGTTCATATCATAGCATCGTTAAAAACATTTATGCAAGAAGAAAATATAAGAATACGTGTTAGACGTCATTTCAATCGAAATTTTTTTATAGCTGTCTTGAAAAAATATCTATTGAAAGAAACAAATTTTATATATACTCAATATAAAATATTTTATCCCAAACATAACATCTGAAAACGTAATGTTTGTGCAAATTGGAAGTCTTAATTTAGGGTTACCTTATGATAGATTCAGAATCAGATCAGGAGGTTACTGTTGTAAATTTCCATTTCTGAAGCTGTCATAGAATTGTTTATCAATATCATAAATTACATCTATCACATTATGCACATTTTTTTAATAAAGATTCGAGTTCACAAATCCACCAAGTTGGTACAACTTATTTTTCTTCAACTTCCATTTTTATATGTACTGCGACTTTTTTATTTTATGTACATATTAGCACCATAAAAATTATTTTGAATCGTATGGTCAGATTATTTAAATCTATATCCTGTATATTGCAATGTGCGCTGAAAACCCGATACTTAGAAAACTTAGAAAAGAGGTAGTTTTAATTTATTACAATTCATATTAAGTTCGATATTGCCAAATCGTCAAACAACTTAAACGCTGTAATAACTAACTATGCAAAAATATACTTTCAAATGCTGAAGAAACAACCCAATCAGATAAGAAAACTTCCAAGAAACACTATGTGGGATGTTATTATTTCATTTCTAAAAATTGTCAAGTTTCGATTAACACAGTGAAAGCTCACAATTATAACTACAACTAAACACTACTCAGATTTCCTATTAAAAAAATAGGCTCATTCTGATTGAGCCGTTAGTTTGGAGCCTGGGGACTTACAGATCGGAGAGTTGAAATGAGTAAGTCAAGTATTGTTTCGAAATGTTTGTTTCAAAAGTTCACAGAAACTATTTTTAAAATGGCCAGTTCAAACCACTGTGAAATGATATTTGCATACTTGAATATATCCTGTGGAGAGCATTAAAACGATTCGACATACAGTCGTGTTGCGCACTCGGTTGCCGAGATAGACTAAGTCAAACGCTGCTGCACAACCATAAAATTTGCATCTTTTCCCCCAAGCCCCGGGGAAGGAGGGGAGATGTATTGCACAGTATGCAATTTAGACTCCATGCTGGTTACGAATATGTTTACCCGATTAATGTTCGGAAAGTAATATTCAATGGTATAATGATTTCAATTGACCCTTTTTGTCACGGGTTGCCCCATACTATTATATAGACGTAGTCCTATGCCAAAAATTAAACTATTTGTTCGCCGTTGATTCTAAGAACCCAAGTGTCGTACAATTTTCTAAAGTGAACAGTATTGCGAAATAGTGCATGTAAAAGCTACACTGGAATTCAAAACTACAAACCAAACAAAACATTTATTAAAACTGCATATTTACATGATACCGACTGCTCTGAAACTGACGAACTCGTTCTGAAAACTAATATCCCGTTGTGTTGCTCCAATGCGACTTTGATTAAAATACCTTCCTACCTACCTGTTCTGAAAACTAACTTTACCGTTCTTCCGCATCAGAATTCCAATTCCGGTTAAAGATAAAATCAAAGTTGCCTGGGAAAGTTGCACGGTATTGGTATTGGTATTTTCAATTAACGTCACACTGGAGCAACACAACGGGCTATTGGTGACGGTCCGGGATCAATCCCAGAGGGAAAGATCCGAGGACAACACCACGTAATTTTGAACCACGGTCAGATGACGAGGCAACACCTGAGCTGGCACCCCACTCTCCAAACTTCCACACCACGCCAACGTGAGGACATTTGAGGCCCCGACAGATTTAACGTGCACTAGCCCCCTTGGTACACGACGGTGTTTGGCTGGATTCGAACTCGCAACCCTTCGTTTGCTAGTCCGTTACTCTTCCAACCGGGCCACCGTGGCCCCCGGGAAAGTTGCACGAAAAATAATATTGAAAAGGAAATCAATTGAAATATCAATCGCGATCCTCGAACTCGCACCCTCCAATAATACAACGCTCAAATGTAGAAAAGTAAATTTTCGTTCAAATGGTTTTGCTAAATTGTGCTCAATGTACGATGTAGAAATATTTTTAGTTCTAGAGTATCTAAATCATTTCAGAATAATTTAATTGCATTTATTCAACTTACAACCACAATTTTTCTTATTGTAATTTTTTTCTTCCAGGATGTGCTACAGTCTAACAAAGGCATTCCTTTGCTTGGCCCTGGTTTGCATTACTGCATCGGCTCACAAGTACTCGACCCCAGTTGGCAAAACCGTGACCAGCACCTCTAAAACGACACCTCCGCCATCTTCAACAAACGTTCACAAAAAATACGTCGACTTCGACTTGAAATCGCAAAGCAGCCGTTACGGAAAAGGAGATCCCTACTACTACCAACATCAGTATGCACCCGATCACAAGAGCTTCGACCATTACTACAGTCCCTACGCTGACTACAGTCCCTACTACGGCAAGAGCCACGATTACCACTATATGATCCCGTACGCAGTGGGAGGTTTCGCTATGTTGATTCTCCCGATTCTAACCCTGATGCTCACTTTGGCTGTGAACATCGCACCAGCGAGCAACATCCCAACTGCTGTTACCACAGCAACCCGTAAGTTCCTCGGATCACAGAACTCTACAAATATCATTGCGGATATTGTGGATAAGCTTGACTCGGCTATATCAAAGTATGGGAGAATGAATGATGATTAAAGCAAATATGTTTTGTCAGCGTTATTATTATATTTTGTATGTTTCTGGAAATAAATGTGAAGCATACTTTCAATTCATTTGAATTTCTTTACTTGTGAATCACTATTCTAAAAAATTATATTTTTTTACCTCAAGGGGAGTCTAATACCGGCAAAGGTGATTTACCTAATTCTAATGTACCTTTTCTCAGAATATTCAGATTAAAACTTTTAATTTCAAAACTTCTGAGGCTTTGATAGTAAAACTGGATATATTTATTCAGGTATTGAAGTGAGAATTTAGTATTATATCGCATAGCATATTTTGTAAAAAATAGTTACATCAAATTAGGTAAAAAATTACAGTTCTTCAGTTTCCTTGTTCTAAGTTTTTTAACATTTTTTCAACAATTAAAATTTGAATGGATGCTGAAATTATTCTAAAATTCCTTTAGTTTGTCTTGCACTCATAAAGAACACGAGGCTTAACTAGGTATTATTTTATAATTCTATTAAAATATCTACTTTTATCGAAATATTACATTTTGATTACCATTTTTGCTTTATTTGAAATTAAATGCTTAACGGAGCTAGATTATTTTAAGCTCTATTTAATTTTAAAAACTAAATTCCAACTAAATTATTTTAATCATACATTTGCATTTGGAGAGCTCAACTGACGTTGTATCGTTTTAATATATAATATCGTTTTGAATTAATTATAAGTATATTTTTGTACAAAATCAAGCATGTTACATAGTTTAATAAATAAAATAAATTTTTAAAATAACAAAAATAACTTGCTTAGAAACGCGTGTATTAGGATGACAAAAGATAATGCTGTCATTAACTTGAAGCATAGAATGTGATTTATTTTCTTCTCTTAAGAAGTAATAAAAATAGACACAATGTAGACAGCCAGCATTGTTCATTACATTATATTCCCAAATCATTACTTTTATTGCCAAACAAGGAACAATCTCATTAAAGTAAAATAATTACAGATAGCTGCTAACTCTTTACGTATACATATAAAAACATCAAACAATAGAGAGAGAGTAAAGTATTCACCAACATAAATTATAATATTTAAACGGAATGTTAGGGATTCGAATTTAAATATATTTAGCATCTTGTAGTTGATACAAACACAGAATTGAAAATGAAGAAAAACATCTAAAACAATATCAGAACAATATTTAATTTAGATCAAATGGAATGGTATTTATGTAAGTATTGAATAGTAATGACTGACCAAGTATTTGAATTCATTGCACATTCCAATGGCCTATTAAAAAGTATTAGTTTCAAAAAAGATAACATATTTAATTTTGGGGCTTCATAACAAAACTCTTAACAATGTATCATTAAAATATATTTGAAACTAGAAACAGGATGAAGAAGAATTGTACTAAGTAGTAAAGAAATGTTTGTATTCATTGACCCACAAGTTTCATTACAGACTACACTCTTAGATCAATTGGAAATTAATTGTAATCGCTGTATGTTACATCGCAGTCACAATGAATGATTGGTGTTCAAAAAAAGTAAACATCGCTTTCGAACCATCTTCAAGGAATGCTTCCTTTTGGGGTTCTACATATTTCCATTTCAAGGTTTGAATTGAGATGTTTCTTTAGGACAGAGTAATATTTTTTTAATCTTCAATAGTTACAATTAACAGAATATTTAAGCTACAAAAAGTTAATGTTTGAATATTTTGATCATCTAAATTTATTAAAATTGATGAGATATGTAAACACGCACACGACAGTAAATATTTAAATCAACCTTAAAAAAGCCTTTTTAATCCGTAAAGAATAAAATTGACTTTTCTAAAAAGGTAAAAAAAAACCTTCGAAAAATATTTATTTGATAAAATTATATATAAATATGTTATGTTCGTAGAATTATCATTTGGTAAACTGAATCATCAATTGAGAAACTGAATATTCTGAAATTATCCCTACAAGTTAACCATACAACTAATCTTCTCTGGAGATTAAGTTTCAACATTTAAGAAAATTAAATCTTTAAGCAAATAGCTTCAAAACTGATTATATGATTTTGACGTTTCCATTTTGATATTAGTTCTTCCATTAATAACAAACTTATTCATAGACCATCCAAGATCACAATCCATAGACCATCCAATACAATATATTGCAATCCTTTTCAAAGTTAAAATCGGGGCCGCTGTTTGCCCACTGCGTTAGCAACATGCGAGTTCTAGGCGGCACAGATTCGATTACTATCTGGGTGTATTTCTCTCTTCTGCGACTTTAAAGTTTTCCTTGGTCTATATTCATTTAGTTGACGTTGCTTTGCGCTGTTTCGCCAATTATGGCCCTTGGACCATAAAATCCAACCCAATTTATCATAGTTAGAATCTGGTAAAAAATATAACATGAAAAGCTCATTTAAAAGGTGTGATAATACCTGAATTTTGCATAAAAATTCCGTTTTTAACTTTTGGCCTCCGAAATAAAATTCTGGCTACTCTACAGACTCCGAATGTAACAAGTCCTTCAGAATCGTATCTAACTTAAAACTAGCTTTTAATGTTGATTTAAACGCACTTCTTCGCGCATTAAAAAACTTTATTATCCCAGAGAGAAAAAACAGGGAAACCTTGAATCGTTTTCCTTGAGCATGAAGTTTTAATTGTTCTCCTAAATGGGAAAAGTGATATGTAGCTTTTCATGCGCTGACAGTAATCATTTTCAAAGTTACAATCTGATAACAAAAGATAACGAAAATATCATTTGAAAACTGTGATGTGATATGAACTTAGCATAAAATTCCATTTTAACTTTGGACGTCCACCGAAATAAAATTGTGGCTACCCTACAGAATAAATACAACAGGTCCTTCAGAATCTTATCTACTGAAAAACTATTTCGGTTAATTTAAAAGCACTTCAAGCGCGTTGGCAAAATTTAAATATTCAGAAGAAATTCGTATGAATAGAAATTTCATTTTTAACTTTGGATCTCCTCGAAATACAATTCAGGCTACTCTACAGACTCTAAATATAACAGGTTCTCAAGAATCTTATCAAACTCAAAACCTAACTTTTAAGGTTAATTTAAAAGCACTTCCAACGCGCGTTGGAAAAAAACGTAAATATTATCCCCGAGTGAAAAAAAAAATCTTGAGTATCTTTTTCCTTGAGCGTGAAGTTTTAATTGTTCTCTTAAATAAAAAGTGATCTGCCACCTTTCATGTGCTTACAGTAATCCTTTCCAAAGATATAATCAGATGATATCTGAACTTAGCATAAAAATTCCATTTTAAACTTTGGACCTCCACTGAAATAAAATTCTGGCTACTCTACAGACTAAATGTAACAGGTTCTTCAAAATCTTATCTAACTAAAGAAAACTAACTTTTAAAGTTAATTTGAAAGCACTTCATCACTCGCGTTAAAAACTTAAATTATTCCAAAAACATTTGGATTGGAATAGAAATTCCATTTTTAACTTTGGACCTCCTCCGAATTATAATTCCGGCTACTCTACAGAGATTTTTAATGTAACAGGTCTTTCAAAATCTTATCTAACTCAAAAAAACTAAAACTTTGGGAAAACTTAAATATTCTCCCCCAGCAGAAAAAAGGAAACCTTGAGCCTGAAGTTTTAATTGTTCTCCTGAATAAAAAGTGATCCTCGAACCGATAAATGGCGAACCGCAGAAAATTCGGAACTGTTAGAATAATTAGGAAAAAAACCCATCCCAGACACGCATCCTAATCATCTTCCCTACGCTTCCGCCTGCTTGGGGCTGAATCCAGCCAGGCTGCTGCTCTGCATGCAAAGGATCATCGGGATGCTAACGCTCCCAGTCATGAAACTTCTCCAACAGGTGAGATTATCCCATAGGCAGATAGGAAAACTAGTGAACCTTTGAGATGGGGAATTACCCCTCCCCCCACTCCCGCCAGGTAACATTCTTCTTCAGACCTATATCTGGGGACATTGATGACCGAGTGCCCGTATGAACAGTTGAATCAGCCGCTTGCCCATAGGCTCGATATAAATGCCATTTTCAAAACTGTGACCGCTGATACACACACGCTGCGAACGAGAATCCTTCTCAGTCGGGATTGTTTGTTTTACCTGTTTGCGTAATTCCTTCCGCTGTTGGTTAGAAACGTAGCTGGATTTGGAAATACACTTGTGAAGGTGAGGGCTTTTTCCTATTTAATTTTGAGCAATAACTAATTTCAATTAAATTGTATTTGTGTGCAATTAAAGTTAATTAATTTGAAGTTTAATTCCGAATTTGTGCTGCATATTTTATCTATATTTACGAGCCTCTCAGAGTGGGACGTATTCAATGTGTGGATGAGCCTCAGAATTTCATTTTGAGAACTTTTTCATAGTGAAATTTAATCAATAACAAATTTTATTAATTCAATTTTATTTATGAAATTAAAATGAATTCATTTGAATTTTAATTCGAAATATGTGCTGTATAGTTGATGCATATGTGATAAACCTCTAAGAGTGGGACGTATTCAATGTGTAGATATGGCCAAGAATTTTATTTTGAGGTCTTTTTATAGTGAAATTTAAACAATAACAATTTTTATTAATTCAATTTTATTCATGTAATTAAAATTCATTTAAGTTTAATACGGAATTTGTGATGCATAGTTGACGGATGTTGGACTAACATCTAAGTGTGGGATATATCTAATAAGTAGAAGATCCCCAGAATCACATTTTGAGGTATTTTTATAGTGAATTTTAAGTAATAACTAACCTTATTACTTAATTTTTGTATGTAATAAAAATTAAATTAAAGTTAAATTCTAAAACTGATACTGAATAGTTGACGGATGTGGGACGAACCTCTAAATTGATGTAAGATTAAAATATGCATGAAGAATCTCTAAGGGGGTGTGGAACACATATCAACTGAGGTATTGTAGAAGATATCCAGAATTTTACTTTTGGATGTCTTTTATATTTAATTTTAAACAGTAACAAATTCTATTAATCCAGTTTTATTTATGTAGTTAAAGTATAATCTGATCTTGCTGTATAATTGTGGGATATATGAAGGATCTGTAAGGGTGGGGATATATCTAATGAAGTAGTGTATATGATCCCTAGAATTACTATTTTAGGTATTTTTATAGTCAATTTTAAACAAACAATTGTTCTTAAGTATTGCGCAGGTTCTAAGAGAAAGCTTATGTTGCATTCCTTCACAAATATAACGACGAAACTTGTTTCGTTACACATTCAAAAGTTATTATTGAAGTTAACTTATTGAAGACTGCACAAAAGTTTTTACTACAGAACCTATGAAAATTAAGAGATTGGTTGCCGTTACTTAGTTAAAAGTACTTCATATTACAGCAAAAAAGTCAAAAAATAATATTTCCCTGGAGAAAAGAACTAGAAAGATTGAAAGAAAAGAACTGAAACATAATTGGTGAATAATTGAAAGACGGAATAAATGGGCTGTTCAGAAGTTCAAAATTTAAATACGCAGTGATTCTGAAAACAAAAGCTGTCATTGCCGTTAGTTAAATTCTAAAACATTTCAGTTTTGTGAAAAATGGTTCCTCTTGGAAACAATAAAACTTTTCCTTGGAACATTTTTCTTTTGTAGACAATTGTGAGATAAAATGAGTTGAATACTTTCAATTCATCTCTTACTTGTAGAAAGTATAATGATTTGCTTTAGTAAAGAATTAGAGAGCTCGTTTTGTTTTAAATTACCCAGCAATACATTGATATTTCACTCCAATTAAATTCAAGTACTTTCACCAAATGTACCTGATATTAAACATAACAAAAAATCATTTTCGGTCTTTCCTAAGTAGCTATTTTCAAATACTTTTCGTTGCAGAACTATGAATAAAAAACACAAAAGACACACATCGTTAACACCCACTGATCTTTTTCAAGAATAAGGGTCTGTAGAGGTCAAGTGAGACAGATCTAAAACAAATAAGCATAGAGTGAGTCTTGCTAACCCGTTTCGTTTAAAAACTTTTATTGAGCCACTTGGGATCGGATTATTTTTGGTAGAATGTATTTTTGGCAGTTCTCTGAATCTGATAGAGCAATTCTTAGTAATGTTTATAGCTAGAGGGGATTTTTGTAGAATCTGAGCTTTGGTAGATCGATCTTAAAAGGGAAGTAATTAACTGGGAAATAAATATTTGCACCGAATTTGCTTTAGAATAAACAAACACAAGATGCTACTGTTCTATAGAGAATAGACGCCACGAGGTGTGTTTGTGTACACCAAAATATTACATCGCGTTTAAAAATCGTAATAAATATTTTTTGCCCTACAAAGCCGTTAAAATTAAGTTAAATCAAAGCTTCCCGTAATATCTTAAATTAATTTTAAAGCGCGTTATTGATCAATTTTAGAGATGCCTTTGAAAAATATTTCTTAATAATTTGGGAATTGCTCTATTATGCAAGGGAAAGAAATTATTAAATGTGTTTAAACCGGTTGCTTCAAATTTCCTGTATAGACTTTAAGAGGATGTTGAGAACACAAACTTAAACTGTATTCACATGGGATGCATATCCGTAAGCGCCACCTGGATTTGCTAGAGGGAGCTGTTCGGCAGAACCGCAGTTGGTCAGTTTTACGTCAATCTCGGTGTCTACGCTGTCAAGTGTGCATTAGTGTTGATGGTCTCAACTTGAGCACTCAACTGTAAGTGTACAACTACTGTCAAACTATGAAATTAAGGCCAATAAAAGTTTTGCTCGTAATTTCCGCTTTACAGTTTTGTACATGAAACTCTGAAACAACATGTTTTTTAAATCTGTTCAGATTATAAAATTGGGGATTGACTTAGCACATTACATTAATATGTACTAGTTACTATATAAGTGTTGTGTGTTTGTGGTTTTTAGGTATTTAATTTCTCTAAGATTGAATACATCACTTAAGTTTATAGTTACGAAATTTAAGTATCCATAATACATTGTGGATACTTAATATCCATAATGCATTGTCCATACGTGTGGATCATTGTTTTAGAATGTGAACGAAGCTATGCTGTAGATATTTCAGATTTGGGGTATAAAGTTTGAAGGATTCTTTGAATTTTTCAGGAAAGCAACAAAAATGAAGCTAGTTTACGCCCACATCTTGCTGATACTGTTCTTCGCTATAATTTGGTTAAGCCTGCCTGTTTCTTCTGCCAAATCGGAGATCAAGACAAGCGATGCCAAAAACAGCGTTGAAGGTAGAAGATTTATCAATCTTGGACCCTTCAGACCGTTCATGCGAGTTCTTGGCATGATGGGCATACCACTTTTGCCTCTACTTTTGCTTCGTCAACTAATTGGTACCGCAGGAATCGGAGTAAATACACAAGGAGTTGGTGGTGGAGCAGGCATGGGCAGTATGGGAGGCCTGGGCATTCTTGCACCTTTTGGAGCTGGAGCTGGCTTAGGAGGTATTCGACCCGTTGCAGCAGCTGGTGGTGGTATCAGACCTTTTAACCTTCGACCTCTTGGTGGTGCTGGGGGTTTGAGACCACTAGGAGGACTTATTGCTAATGCAGCTGCCAACGCTGCTGGACAGGCTGCTGGAGCAGCGGCTGGAGCAGGTGCTGGAGGTGGCGCAGCATTGTTTCTGAAGAAGAGATCCACTGAACAGGATAAACCTAACCGATTTTCTACATTCATGGGTGCCCTTGCAAAGCTTGAGAAGGTTGTTGATCAATACGATCTCAGCGTCCCAGATTGCCAGAGACTAATTGTTTGCGAAGTTCATCGAAAGAGTATTAACCCAAGCTTTGGATCGTTTACAGAGAAGCTAATACAGGCCTTTGGGTAATTGTATAGCTTTCAGCTTATTTTATTGATACATTGGAATGTTCTTAAATGCGAAGGCACTTTCAAGGAATGGATACCTGTCCAAAAGATCTAATTAGCACTCATATAACTACAAATAACTGTAAAGTTACAAATCAAACCAACCTGTCCGAAAGTTCTAATTATTTAAAACATAATTGCAAAAGTGGGAAATTTTTCTGATAAACTGTAAAAAATGAGGTTTTTATTTATACTTATCTAGAATGCAAAAATCTTCCAAGTTTTGATCAAAATCTGCTTCAAAAGTAGGATTTCTATCACCAAAAAGTTAAAGGGAAATATGCACTAATAATTTACAAATGTATTTGCCATGTGTTGCATATGGCTTTTAAAAGTACAAATTATACTCTAGAAAACTATCATACAACTCTTTCAATATATTTAGATTATTGAAGTAATAAACTTCGTGCATTTGACGACTTAAAATTTATATCTAAGATTTTTATATCTTTAATAGAGTAAGATCTTTTATAGATTAAAATTTTGCCTTAAGAGAAAAATACGTATAGCATTGAAAACAGGTGAATGTTCTTTAGACATCTACAGATTCAAAGTAACAACTGAGTAGGAAACATTTTAAACCACACTATTATTTATTTCTAAATCAAAAATATTCGTGTTAATTGCAAATAATATCAGTGTCAATTGCAACAACTATTTTCTTAACAACTGATTCCAAGTTTTCACTTTCCAGGTTTCCATTCATTCCGTTGCATTTACAGTAGCTTTCCTTTTATATTGGAATTTTTCAAATTTTAGCAAATTATTAACAATTTGTAATGTATGCTTCTACTACTCAGCACAGCTTTTATTTAACTTCGATTACCTTTCAAGTTACCATTTATAAATATAAAAATACAAACAATATGCAGAGTAAAGGATTGAGAGAGAATGAAATAGCACATATTTTTAAACAGAATAGTCACACCCAAAAATCGATTTCTGTGAATTTATTTTCTTTCAATTCACTTGCGTAAAGGATGTATGGAACAAAGGCATCAAGTTAACAGTTATATACTGAATAGTAAAAGGGACGTCTTAAATCAGGGAGCAAATCTTAGAATGACATCTCTAGAGAACTAAATATCGCATGAAGTGTCATATCTAATCTTTGGGTTTTTCAAGGTAAAGACAGGTCAGACGACCAGTGCAAGGTCGCCCAAGAATCACAATTCTTAACAAAACCGGTATGTTGCGTTATCTGCACAGTGTCACAGGATACTGTCTGCCAAGTAACATCATAAAGATAACGGCCGCTTCGGGAGTGCCAGCTTCAAGGCCAATTTTTTACCGGAAGTTTAGGGCAGCTGATCTCTATACCATTCAACCTGCTGTTTATGTCCAACTCAATGGAAACAAGTGGCTCCTTTTAACAAATAGTAAACTGGATTCAGTAAAGTCTTCATTTATACCGCTTCAATTTTTTCTGGAAGTTTAAAGCTGCTGATTTCTATACCCATTCATCTTGAAAGTTTGTGTCCCACTCAATAGAAACAAGTGCTCCTTTTAACAAATAGGATTCAGTCAAGCCTTCATTTATACCAGTTCAATTTTTTTCTGGTACGTAGGTAGGTAGTTAATTAACGTATCACAGGAGCAATAAAAGGGGCTCAATTTTTTTCCGAAGTTTAGAGCCGCTGATTTCTATACCATTCATCTTGCAGTTTGTGTCCCACCCAATGGAAACAAGAGGGTTATTTTAACATACAGTAAACTGGACTCGCATTCATAAAATCTTCATTCGTACCTGTTCAATTTGTTACCAGAAGTTCAGGACAATTAGTGACTTCATTCATACCGGTTCAAACTTTTTAACAGAAGTTTAGGGCACCTGGTCTCTATCAGGTATCCTGCAGTTTGTGCCCCACTCAGTGGTAGCAATAGGAACCGTTTAACAGACAGAAACATTGAAACTGGATTCTGATTCAGTAAAGCTTTCATTTATAGGACCCCAGATACAGTTTATAGAACCACACTCGTGGAATCACTCTTTGGAGAACAAGAAAACTCGTTACAATCCCGAAAACATGAATAAAAAAGACTGATATGGTGTTGATAAAGTTGTAGTTTAAGCAGGAATCATGATGAGTGTGCAGAGTTATCCCGTTTTCAACAGAGGTACCGTTTATGCTAAGGTAGGTGTAGATAGGAGATATTGGGCTTGGTTTGTCGCTCTATGTTCATCTTTTGCTATACGAGGGCAATTAGACGGAGATACGAGATGAAACAGCATGTTTTTCAGAGATTTCGAACAGTCATATTTCCTATTCATAAACAAACTTCAATTTTCGTGCCATTTTGCTGAGGTTTTTTCTAAAGTACTCGAGTTTATTGGGTTATGAACGTTTGAATACAAGTGTTAATAAAATACTAATCTAAAACTATACAAACTGGGCGATACAACAGGAAAAATTTTAAAATAATAGATTTAAAAATTTATATTTTTATATTCTTTTGATTTTATTCCTCTACATTTTGTTTTCAACCAATATTTTATTAATAATGTTGCATTTAAATACTTAAATCTATGTCATTTTTGTAACTCTGTACCTTGTCAACAGTGTTGAGGCTCGTCTGGAGAGATCGAGATTTACATCCAACACGAAATCTGTATTAAAGGATTTCTTGAAAGCGGCTCGCAACGGATTACAGCACAGGGAGTGCTCAGCAATATATTACAAGTGTCCAGTAGCTGTGACAGAAGTTCGAGAAACTAAAGAGAAAAAAGAAAATTCTCCTTAGAAGTTCCAAAGTTTTATAATATAACCCGAGTAGTTAGAATAGGACGATTCCTGAGAAACAATGATTCAAGTGACCTATCATCGACACAAACAGAAGATATGTTTACCATACACACGCCTTCGAATGAACCTTAATGTTGGATTTCCGATCCTGGAAGAATTTGGAAAAGTCTCAAATTCGTTTTATTGGTTGTAAATCAATATCAGTCTTCCTTTTCAAATCACGGAACTAAAGTTTTCTATGTTGTGTTTTTGAGCTTGAAAAGTTTATTTAGAAGTGTCAATTCCGTGATAAGCATAACATATATCGTATTATTTATTTTTCTCGCATATAGCATTTTTTAAGTCGCGGAGATAAGAATTGTTAAGTGCATCGTGGTTTGTGTTGATATGGCATTAAACCAAGGAGTTATTTTTATGCTTGCAACTTTAAAACATGTGCTTCATGCTTCGTCATATCCCAGTTAGTATCATGCACTTAGTGAAATTTTATTGCTGTGAACTTACAAAGATTATATTTTCAGTATTTTCCTATAGATCTATTTTCTCATGTATTCATACTAAACTCCTTATATTAGATGGAAGTGTTTGCTAAAGCAAATGTTTATAATTGTTTTAAATAAATAAGATGTATTTTAATTCCATTTATGCTTTATGAAGCATAATAAGTACCCAACAGGTGACTAACTATTTAGCTTTTCTTTCTATTGTTTTCAAGCATTTTAAAGTTCTTAAAAGTAGAAATATGACTAGTGAATTTTTCTCTTTGTAGCAGGTTCAGCATTTACTTGATTAGTGATCATTTAGTGAATACTTAATGTGCCTTACTTTGCCAATGAGTACTTTATATACCCTGTTATTTTTCGTCATGTTCCATATTATGTTGATTTTACTATTGCTACTTTTTCAAGCTATATGACTTTAAATTGTGAAGGCAAATATAGCTTTTAGAAGTATCTAAATGTTAATAGAATGTGCATTGTAAATATAGTATATCTAATTTCATTGTTCTTTCATTTTCATTAAAATAAAGATAATAAATACTCAAGAGCATTTTTTTATGAAATTGTTCATCAAAGAAAACATGCAAAAAATTAGGAATTTATGTTTATATCTACGCCTGTAGATAATTTTAAGTTAGATGTGCATGCAGGGTATTATAAACCACATAAAAACTTTTATTCTTAAATGGAGTCACTTATAGAAAACTTGAATATCAACAAATTCAAAGTTTTAAGTAATCTAAAATTGGTTAACTCTACTTACAGAAAAATACATTGTCTAAATAAAGCAATTTCTAAAAACTTAAACTGAACACATAAAATTAGCATAGTAAATCAAATTTTAATAATTTTAATGTTTTAAAAATTCACAATAAACATTTGAAAAACATGTTTCAATTCAAAGATCATTTTAAGAAATAGCTTTAAATTATACTTAAAGATTACAATACATTAACAATTACTTGTTTAAAAAAGGAAATTTATTAGTAGGGTGATTTTCGATGAACGAGTGAAAAAATTAATTTAAATGGATAGTAAACTAATATTCAGGTATTATATATGTTTTAATTTTGTTATAAAACTGAAGTCAAGTGAACTACTGAACTTGATTTTAAAATACTTAATTTGTTATACAAAAATTTATAAATGTAATGTTAAATCAGTTTCCAGTACATAGAAACTCCATCTCGATTTGTGAGCTGTATTTCAAAACTTGTATTATTTTCATTAAAAGCAGGATATTTGAATCCATAATCACAATAAATCCACTAGATAAGAGAATCTTCTTTTAAAATAATAATTAAATGCTATAATTATGTACTATCTGCGTTTCAAATTATTTACCTCTACGTTTTAAATTATACAGTTAAGCATTTTCATAAAGTAATATTGATATCCCAATGCTAATGAAATTTTATAACTCTATTAGCGGTAAACATATAAAATATGGAAAATTATACAAAGGAAACTGAATCTACTAAAGGATTTTATAATAATCAAAGAGCTATATTTTCTTATTTAGACCATTTTTCGACTGTTTTCCGTTTGTCTACAAAGAACAGTGCGATCGAGAATTTTCACATGGACATAAGGTCCCTATCCAAATGAAAATTTCAAAAATTTTCTTTTAGGTGAAATAAAAAAATATAAATTTCTCGGTTAAATCTTTATAAATACTACAGCTAACTCTTTTATCTCTGTGTATAACTCTTACTTATTTCAAAACTAACGAACAATTTTAACCCTCCAAATGGCTTATACGAGATATCTCGACCATCAAGATCTGACAAAGTTTGCTAATGACGAGATATCTCGTCAACCAGATATTGCCAATTTTTTTATGATGAGATCAAGATCTTGTTAGTTTTCTTCTAATGACGAGGTTTCTCGTCCATCAAGATCTGGTCAGTTTTGTTAATGACGAGATACCTCATCGAGACAACCACCAGGAGGGTTAATATTGCGAATAAAAATTAAGAAATGAAAATTAATATGATACTAATTTTGATAATTTATCTGGATTTTTTAATGTTTACTTTTTACATTTTTAAATAAAAAAATTCAGACGAAGAGGGCAGCGGCATCATTTGCCCAGTCTCAAAAATTTCTAGCTTCTTGACACTGCTTTAGCATGAACTAAACAAAATATTTTGAATCTGCAAAGGCCGAAAAATTTCTATTTCGACTTCAATATGAACTTTTATGCTCTATTTCCAAAATAATCGCATAAATATATATCACAGAAAGATTATTCCCACGCCTTGAAGGTCACAAATCGTTTTTTCTGTAGCTATAAACTACAAGTTGTATGTCACACAGAAGGTCAAGGTAAAACAGAGTTCATAATAGTATACAGGAAGTGATAATTTTCATACAGACATTGGCTGAGTCGTGAAACAAAGGAAGTATTGTTTATGGTCTCAACCTAGTAGTTTAGTAACTCGGTTAGAGTATTCATTGTTTTCGCTTGATAACGCAGTCGGAATATCATTACTAGATCTCAAATGCTATTAGAATTCAGGAGCTATTTCGACTACAGATTATGTATGTTAGAAATATAAAAGAGGAATATTTTAGAGGCTTTCTGCAATTAAGCTAAGGAATTTCTTATTATGTTATCCAGTTTAAAAGTTCCAATTCAACAACCTCAAAGGTTAAAATAATTTGGCCAACTCTTGTTTTTATATGCATTGTTCAATATTTTATTTTTATATTTATTATTTCGTTACGTTAATTAAATACAATAAAATAGTTATATAGAAATTATAAAAGTTATAGATTGGCCTTTTTGTTTCAGGTATAATTTATTAAATGCCTGCAATCGCAGCAATATTATTAAATTAACAAATCATCACTAAATGTGTTAATATTATGGTAGGTAGGTATTTTAATTAACGTCGCACCGGAATAACACAACGGGATATTAGGATCAAAGGATGTTGAAATGTCAAAATGGCTTACAAGTGAGGTATGGTTCACATACGTGTCGTCCAATTCAATTTATTTACATTTAAATACAAAGATTATCAATGTTTCATGAACCTGTATCTGCCATGCTAGTCAAAATGGCAGTATCTGCAATTTTGGTCTTCAAGGTTAACGATTGATAAAAATGCTTCGTACTAAAGCATCTGATACTTCACAACGTTTGTTGTTGGTTGAGTTGTTTGAGTGATCATTCTGCTATCCAGTGTTGTTAAGTATTCCACAGCATGTATCAATCTTCAGTTCGGGAAGACTGAACTTGAAGATACTGTCTTTTTGACTAGAACGGCAGTATTCATACAAGAATCACGAAAAACATAATGAAAATATAGTGAGTAGTAAAGTATCGAAACTACAATCAATCTTTCTAGATGTAGTTGATACAGTAATGGGGTCAAGGTAAGATGTAATCATAAATACACCCTGGCTGAAATAACGCCATAACTAAACGAAATGAATTTCTAGTTTTTAGAGAGAGTATTCGGACACGTCAATCGATCCCGTTCTGTGCTTGATGAGTTAATAGAATAGAACTCAGGATTAACAAATAACAGATTTATTAACAAGTAACAACGGAGAGCGAAGCTGCGAGGTTGGTTCTCGGCAGGCAGTCCCCTCGCAAGTGAAGATAAACAAAAAAACAGGGGGTGGCTAAGCAGTCCCTTTGAACATAAACATGCAGACGCGGTGACATCCCCGAGTGGTCGGGTTGTCCGTGCGCCATCTCGTAGGAAAATACTCAACAGAGAGAAAGACAGTATATACATACTTCTGCATGTTGCAAAACTGCCACAACTGCCCTCACTGTAGCCTCAACTGCTCCCTACTGGATTCTACAGTTGTGCCAGTTTTGCAGCATACCTAAGAAAATATGTAGTCTTTCTACATACAAACAAAACGGGGTTTTTGTTGTTATTGAGGTATTACAGAAGGGGTGCGGTAAGTGAGTGAACATAAGTTTTAATTCATTCCCTTTCGCTTGTTTTGCAGGAAAATCTCAATTGGTAATGTGTGGTCAGAAAAAACTTAATGAATCGTTAAGTGAAACTTTTTTACTTAAATCTAAAACACATAAAAGTAATCAACAGAATAAAATGATAGTGCATCTAATACTAAAAAGTATATCAGATAAATATGATGCATCTTCCCAAAATATTAGATAGTATTTGCTGTCTGTTCTAATTATTTTGTATAAATAAGTGAATCCTAGTTAAAATTTCAATCAACATATGTAATTTTAATACAAACTAATATTATCAGCTTAGTGAAATCCAGATTTAAAATGCTTCATACAAATCTGAGAGATAAAGTATTCGTCTGTTGTTTTTATAGAACAGATAATGTTAATCGTATCAGTAAGGATGCTATTTCTAATTAAAAGTTATCTCTGTGATGCTAAGGACACGTTTAGGTTTATTAAACCAATACTAGTTTTTCACTAAACCTAGTATTCCATCCTCCAAAAAATGTAGAATTCTGAAACAGAATACGAATGCCTATATGCACCTTTTCTACCAAAACAACATAGTAACGAAATTACACACGAACTTCGCATGCTGCGATAAAAAGGATTATTCTATTTTTATCTGAATATTTCACTGCAGAATATCAACTAACTTTCTCAAAAATTAAAACTTACTAATATGTATTATTGACACTAGATGTAGTAAGGTTTGTATTCTTTAGCTGCACTTTACAATCTACTCACAACATCCGCATTCTGAAGAAATGCCTTTAAGCGTCCGTGATGATTAAGTCGGTTCGAAAAACTAGGCATGTTTTATTGGAATTGCATATGTTTCTGATGTTGTCAAGATAACAGGAAATCCGGTAACGACCGAAACCAGTGTCTCACCAATTGAATTGTTTTGAAAGATTGAATTCTTCCGACGCTGATGTATTCCTTGCTGACTCAAGGGCTACAGCAAGTCTAATGATTAATGTATATCATTAGACTTACTGATATGGTGAGTGATTAGTGTATATTATCACTCCTGGCCATCAAACCATCGTATAACGAAAATAAAGAAAAGCTTACGTTTTATTAACACTGTTGCTTTATTTATATCATTTGAAATCAAGTGCTCTTTGTTTCTGAATGAACGGGCAAAAAGCTATCCACACAAATAGGTAATATTTAACTTCAAAACACATTCTGCATATGATAAAAAAACGAACGATGAAAGGATACAAATATTTACGTACGATAAACGGAGCAACGCAAATTGTTTTTCTCTTGTTACCTCTATTTTCTATTTAAAAATGGAAGAAAATTAATGAAATAAAGATGGATGTTCTTAAACTTCAACAGGAGGTATTTTGATTTTAAATCTCTAAGAGATTTCGACTAGATATCTCGTCCATCAAAATCTGACCAATTTTACTAACAAGATATCTCGTCCATCAAGATTTGACCACTTTTGTTAATGACGAGATATCCCCGTATCAAGATATTACCATTTTTTTATGATGACGAAATTATTTCTGGTCAGTTCGATCTGGTCAGTTTTTTTAATGACGAGATATCTCGTTCATCAAGGTCTAGTCAGCTTTTCTAATGACGAGACACTTCGTCAAGACAATCACCAGGAGAGTTAAATTAACCTTAGCAAAGCAGCTTCTCTCTCCAAAAGTTGTGGGTGTTCCTACATCAATTTAAATCTAATTTTTTGTTTTGGTCTGGCTTCTCTAAATATTTTAACTGTTTATTGGGTTGCATTCTGTCTTGGATTTGGCTTAACCAATCCTCTTTTGGATTTTATACCATAAAACCCAAACCTATCCAACCGAAAGTTGTGGTCCGTATATCACAGAACAGCAAATCAATAGGCAATATATAATGCAACTAATAAATTTTGAAATTCATCCAACTATAAGGAAGAAAGTATGAATGTGATATTGCTATCGTTTACTTCCAATTCTATTAAAAGAAAAGTGAAAAGATACAACTGCATACCCCGAAAGACTGACTAACTCTTAAAACTTCTTTCCCCTGTTATTTCTACTGTACATTTCAAAGTGCAAGAAAATTAATAAAATGAGATGAAGGAGTTTTTTAAACAAGTATTATTGTGCATTTTTATTTTAAACTAACCGAAACAAAGTAGCGTTTTCTTCCCAAAAGTGAGATCTGTATATCACAGAACTGCAAATCAAAGGCGATGTATAACGCAAATGATTAATTTTGAAAGTCAGCCCACTATAAGAAAGCATGAATATGATATTGCGACTCGTTTACTTACAATTCTATAAAATGAAAGATGCAACTGGGGGAGTATAAACTGAGTAACTCGAAATGTCCTCCTGTTATATCTATTTAAAATCTCAAAATCCAAGAAAATGAATGAAATGAAGAGGGATGTTTTTAAAGTCTTATAGTGTACATTTTTATTTTAAACTAAGAGTGATAAAATGGCGTTTTCAAAAATGTGAGGTATGTATATCACAGAACTGCAAATGAAAAGGCGATATATAATGCAAATAATACATTTTCAAACTCAGCCAACTGTAAGAAAGTATGAATATAATATTGCCGCAACTCGTTTACATAAAATTCTATTAAACTAAAGATGAAAAGATAGAACGATGCATACTATAAATGGAGTAACACAAAAAGTCCTTCTCCTGTTATCTCTATTTAGACCTCAAAATGCAAGACAATGAATAAAATGAAGAGAGATTCTTTTAAAGTCTTACAGTACATTTTTATTTTAAACTAACGACACTAAAATGACGTTTTCTTCCAAAAAGTGAGATCTGTATACCGTAGAACTGCAAATGAAAAGGTGATATATGATGCAAATAACTCATCCAGTTATAAGAAAGTATGAATATGATATTGCGACACGTGTACTTAAAATTCTCTTACACTTAAGATAAAAAGATATAACTGTATATGATAAAGTGAGTAACACAAAGAGTCCTATTATCTCTATTTCCGATCTCTAAATGCAAGATAGTTATTGAAATGAAGAGGTAGGTAGGTATTTAATTAACGTAGCACTGGAGCAACACAACGGGCTATTGGTGATGGTCCGGGATCAAATCCGAAAGGAAAGATCTGAGGACAATATCACGTAATTTTGAACCACGGTCAAATGACGAGGTCACACCTGAACTGGCGCCCCATTCTCCAAACTTCCACACCACGGCAACGTGAGGACATTTGAGGCCACGACAGATTTGACGTGCACCATCCCCCCATGTACATGCCGGTCTTTGGTTGGATTCTAACTCCAAGCCTCTGGTTGGTAATCCGTTACAAGGAAATGAAGAAGAGGGATGCTTTTAAACTCTTACACTACATTTTATTTTAAACTAACAGTACTAAAATTTTTTTATTCCAAAAAGCGGGGTCTGTATATCACAAAACTTCAAAAGAAAAGGCAATATATAATTCAAATAATAAATTTTGAAACTCAGTGAACTATAAGTAAGAAGTACGATTATGATATCGAAAATTCTTTTTTAAAAAGGATGAAACTATTCAAGTGTGCACATGGTAAACCCGAGTGAGATAATCGTAAAAATTCCGTCTTTCGTCACATGTATTTTTTACAAAATGAGATTAAATATAAATAGAACAGTGTGTTTATTAACCCAATCGAAATCTTTCACAGATAGTAGCAATCGAAACTTCCCCGAAAATTCCATTCTGCCCGTCCTGCTCAGTTTCCAATAACTTCCTCACGATCATGACTTTCAGCAACAGAAATAGGATCTGCTCTGAGGTGAACCGATTTTCACTTGAATGACTCTTCCCTGGGTTGATACCAGAAGTGAAATCACTTGTAATGAGCTTTTACCTGTGACAACCACTCGTTTCACGTGGTCGGTCGTGCCCTTGGTTATTTTCAGAAGAGAATCGCGTATGTGACTGCTCCACGAAACATGAAATGCTTCCTACTCAATACGATCTGCACATCGTCAATCGTCAATACGACTTTGTGCTTAAATTAAAGAGATGACTGTTTTCTGAAGACATGCAAAATGCAAAATTCGATGGAGAGATTGTTTTCCTGGCTGTGGAGGAAGTCGAGACCTGTCGTAAAAACAGTATTGTACTTTTCAACGATTCTCAGGCAGCAATAATAGCTTATCACCATTTGTGCACCGACGTAGAGAAAAACTAAACCATCTTGGGAAGATCAAGGGAAAAGTTGCCTTACAGTGGGTCCTAAGTCACTGTTATATATACGGCAATGGAAAAGCTAGCCAATTGTCTACGACTGGAGCCCAATTACTCCAACCTAATTTCCCTTCGCCTCTAAATAACATCAAGAGGTTTATATGGTCGTCAACAGGGACCAATAGATTTTCAATCTATAAAGATTTGTCCACAGGAAAGAACTTGATGTTTTATTGAGAAATAAAGCTCGTATCCCAGGTTCATTGCCCAGAGCTGTTAGAATCGCTTGCTTTCGATTTCTTAAGGGACATGAGTACCTCTACAAAAACATTTACATGGTATTGGAATAACGTGATCAGTTAATCTGTCCTCTTTGCAAGTTGAACCGAATGACTGGAGACCACCTCAAAGACTGCCCTAAAATTCCTGACAATGCAATTGCAAGTATTGTAGATAATGTTTTTAAAACACATTTTATCACTTCAGTCATCTATAGCGTTGTTCATCGACTGATTGCTGAGATGCCGGAAACTGGCGTAGAATAAAAATGATAATAATGCAAAATAAATCTACTTAACAGGGGGCGTAACCTCCATGGAAGCCCGGTATCCCCTAACTAAAAAATATCGATTCCTGCAACCTATGCTGGGTAGTTTTCTGTTCTGTGTCAGAAAAACTTTTCGTATGTGTATGTCCATTACTTGACGTTGTCTGACTTGTGTCTGGTGCAGTTTCGTCAAATATGGCACTTGCACCATGAACCCAACCAACTTTCCCAATTCACTTGTATTCTCATATTGACTAAGCAACTGATTTGACCGATCAAAATTCAGCATTTAAGTAGAGTACAGAATAACTCGTTTCTTTTCTTGTAAAATACCATTTTATATAAGAGTTAAATTAGTTGTATTAAAACCAGATCCAGTACTGTCGACAATGTAAAAAAACGTAATTTCTGTCTTTTCACTGAAGATAATTTGAAATATTTTATATACTCAGTGGACATTTATTTTCGTACTGGAGTAAGGATTTATATTATACTGAATAATAATTTCTCCACAAATATGTGTTCACTTAGTGGGAAATTCACGGAAAAATTTGTAAACACGAGTTACTCCAGCTGTAAGAAAAACGATCACTTCAGTGTTATCTTATGTTTGTCGAATCTGTTGAGAAAATTTTACTTACGAGGTCAAGGTAGCTTCTTAGGAAAAGTACATCGAAGGTAGAAAATGTTTCATTTTGAGAAAATCAAGTTTAAACTTCAAAATTTGAGTTTGTTAGAGTTAACTATATTTTAAAACTCATAGTAAAAAAGTAGTAGAAAAAATGACGCATGACGGATTTGTTCTTCACAACGCAAACAAATTAAAACATTGTACAAAAGTGCAGTTATTAAGTAGAAAGTTCAAGTATTCAAATGCTTAGATATAAAATTAGACTTATAGTGGAAGTAAAGCTGTTTTCCAAAAATACAATATCTCCTTTTTACAAAGCTATAAACCTCTGTGTGAAAAGAGAAACATAATACAGTAAAACTCTATATATTTCTGTATCGTGTTTCTCCTTTCAGCTCAAATGCATTGTGAGATCGCTTTCCATTTTACCCACTTATTTCCTTTGCTTTCCATTCAAGTAAACCAATATTCAAGAAACAAAACTGTTTCTAATTTTAAAAAAGATGAATTGATGTCTGTTTCGTATTGCGTTTCCTACTAGCATATCAACTATAATTGAGGCCGCCTGTACCGCAGATCAATCTTCGGATTTGCTCTTCAGTAGCACGCAAATTTAAATATTGTGTAAAATGTAAATTTATAAAGCAGAAAGTCGAGATATTCGAATGCTTATACATATCATTCTACTTTTAGTGAAAGTAAAGCTTGTTTTCCCAAAAATACAAGATCTCTTTAGCAAAGCTGTGAACCAACATTTGTTAAGGTTTTCCATAAATGCATGAGGATCGTGTTTCTCCTTTCATGTCAAATGCATTGAGAGACCATTTTTTGTTTTCTAAACCGCTCTTACTTTGTTTTCCTTCCAAGTAAACTAATATTTAAAAAAACACACTTTCTTTAAAAAAACGACATGAACTGAAATCTATTTGACATTGGATGTCCCATTCGCTTGTCAATTTTAATTCAGTTCACCTGTACAAGAAATCAATATTCGAATTTTCTCTTCAGTATGCATATAAATTTAAAAGCTGTATAAAAACTGCTATTAAGTAGAAAGTCTAACTATTCAGCTGATTATACACATAGCTATAGACTTTTAGTGAAAGTAAAGCTGCTTTCCAAAAGACATATCTTTGACAAAACTGTGAAAGAAAGTTTGTTTTACTATGATATTTTCTTTATCTGATAATCATGTTTCTCCTTTCAAGTCAAGTGCATTGTGAGGCCGCTTTTCGTTTACTAAACCCCACTTACTTTCTTTGCTTTCCATCCAAGTAAACAAATCTTTAAAACATAACAGTTCTTTAAAAGGAAGACTTGATCTGATGTCTGTTTCGCATTGTGTTTCCCACTCGCATATCAATTTTCATTGAAGCAGCCTGTACAATAGATAGCTCTTAGTACACATAAATTTAAATGTTGTATAAAAGAACTGTTAAGTAGAAAGAGGAAGTATTCAAAAATGCTTTTGCATATCTTTAAACTTTAAGTGAAAGTAAAGCTGTTTTCGAAAAAGACAAAAACCTCTTTTTGACAAAGCTGTGAACCAATGTTTCTTTTACTATGATATTTTCCTTAGTATGAGAATCATGTTTCCCCTTTCAAGTCAAGTGCATTGTGAGGCCGCTTTTCGTTTTCTAAACCCCACTTACTTTCTTTGCTTTCCATTCAAGTAAACAAATCTTAAAAAAAACATAACAGTTCTTTTGAAAAAAAGACGTGAACTGATGTCGGTTTCACATTGCGTTTCCCACTCGCATATCAATTTTAATTGAGGCCGACTGTACTATAGATCAATGTTCGCAGTTGCTCCTCAAGCAAGAGTAAAACTGCCTTTGCGCTTGGCTGATCCAGCGGAGTAAATACCAAACGCTGATGATTCTGTATTCAACCGCATCTACGAAATGAAGCATGGACTCAGTGATTGACCTAACACAGTGCTCGCTTCACTTATCACGGGCCACCACCACTTACTTCCTGACCGGAGGAGGCGAATTCCACTTTAATTCCAACCCCAGCACGTGCTTCGTTAACGGTGACCTCGCTGCGTGCCCCCCTCAAAGATGCACCCCCTCCCCTACTGTTCTGTCACCTGCCTATAAGAAGTAAGGTCAGCTCTGAGGACGTCTTCAGCTCAATCTCTCAGGTGCAAGACTTTTGTTCCTCTCCCATTGGATACATCGCTCCTCGCAGAGATAGACCAGGTTAGTTTCGTTTTCTTCATTTTTCACTTATGCTTTTGCCCTCACCTAAGTCATTGAAATTCTCTCAGAAGTGTCATTGTTATTAGTTTTGTTCAGTCTCCGATGCAATTTACTTTTCATTAATGGATTGTAGAAATCGGTGTCATCGTTTAGGTGCAGTTTCGAGCTGTTAAGATTCGCTATTGACTTATATTACTTCTCAACTTTCGATTTGTAATAATACATCGTTCCTCCTAGAGATAGACCAGGTTAGTTCCGTTTTCTTCGTTTTTCACTGATGCTTCTGTCTTCACCAAAGACATCAAAATCCTCATAAACGTGTCAATGTTATTGGTTTTGCTTCCAAAAAAATCTTCAATGCAATTTTCTTTTCATTTATTGATTGTAAAAGTCTCCGTCTTCTCTGGTATCGTTTGAGTATGGTTTTGAGATATTGGGATTCACTATTTAGTCAAAACTTTTGAGTTATTTCTCAAATTTTGATATCAAGAGTAGTCTGCATCTCTTATTGGACTTCGTTTCATGCAAAACCAGAAGTGTATTTAGTATTTTGTATTCAGAAAAATAACGATGAAAACATTTATCTTCAGATCAGTTGTGATTTCTATTGAATTCCATCTTGCATCATTATTTGATCATATCTTATAACGGTCAATCCAATATCTAGAGGAACACCTACTGAGGAAGAAATAAAATTCATTGAATAGGGAATGTGATTAAGATGAGCAGTCAAATCTAATAAATGCAATCTCTGTACCATCTATGTCTCTAAAGCATTAAACAGAAAACTCAGGAGAATCCAGAAATTCGTTGATAAAAATAAACCTTAACTTAGCCTAGTATCATTTATAACGAAGTATCTAACGGAAGTTACTAAAATAGCTGTAAGATTCATGGTCACTTGAGTTCGAGGACACGGTCAATGGAGCATACGAGCACTCGAAACGGCCATCAAACAGTAAACAAATACTGTTCATGAACTTAAATAACCCACGAGTTTATTCTGAGTCAAGGTCACAATTTAAAGAAAAGTTTTCAAGGGAAAAAGTCTGGTACAATTGTTCTCGTTGTGTGAATATTTATAAAAATATCGGTTTTGAGAGTCGAGTTTTTTGTAAGTTATTTCGCAACATAAATTAATATTACCGATAAATGTGATGTAAATATATAACGTAAACGGTAGTAAATGTTTGATAGATGATGTTGGGGAAGAAAATAAATATTATTTTTGCTGGAATGAGAAAGGAAGATATAATCGAAGTTAAATAAGAATTAGCAATGGAAATAAGGAAATGTGTGTTTTGTGCATAAAACTAAATGAAAGTGAGATTAAAATAAGAGAAAAAACATTCCAAATGAATTTAGTCACTAATGAAATATCTCACATATCAGAGATATTTGAGATCAAATATCTATGAAGTATTACGGATGATCCAATTGACATATTAAGGTATGACCATTTGATTGGGATTCGTATCTTTTACTAGCACTGTAAACAAAAAAGAAATTATCGGCAATAATAACCTGAAACTGTTATAAAAATGTAACTTATGTTGGTGCTATTGATTTCTAGATGTGTAATTGTGATTTAATGAAATAATCAAATTTCTTTTCAAAAGTGTTTCTTCCAAATTTCAAAATGCATTTTGAAGCAAATATGTCATTCAGAACTGGACTTCTTTTTTAACTTGAATAAAATGAAATCGTATATTTTAAGTATTTTATTTTTCAAATTTTTGTAATTTATAAAACAGGCAACATATTGAATTGCATAAAAATTCATTAAAAGTAAATATTATTTTATACTGTCAATTCGAATATTTTTGAATGAGTTGTTCGGTAAGGATTTACAGTAAAATCTAGTTGCAAACTTCACAACGATATGATTCACAAGATTATGAAACACATTTTAAAAATCAAAAGAAAACTTAAAAATTGAACAAAATTGAATACAGTTTAGGAAATACAAAATGCATCAAGTTTTTATATAGTTTTACAATTAAACGAAATTCTTGCATTTAGAGAAGTGAAAAGGATTTGGAATTCAAAAAGGAATTGAGATTTTTTATACTGTTATTATACTGTTTTATTGTTACTTTATACTGTTACTATTTCCTAAAGGATTCTCAACAATACTTTCTATCTATTTCTAAACATCTCAACCATGTACATTCGTAAGACATACTCAACTTAATGAAGAACATTTTTAAGACATTTTATTGCTTCGTGTTCAAATAACTATTTACAAATGATGCTTTCTTCTCTGCACGAGGAATTATTCTCGCTCCGTAATTTAGTGCTTCATATCGGTTAGACACTGATTCTACTTAACCCTCCTGCTGTTTGTCTTGACGAGGCATCTCTGGTCATTAGCAAAAATGAGGAGATATTGATAGAAGAGATATCTCACCATAAGCAAAACTGAGCAGATCTTGATGGACGATATGTCGATACCACTTGGAGGGTTAATGAGCAACATATTTATTTAAAACATTCTATTGCCTCGCATTCAGACACATATTTATGTATGATGCTCTCTTCTCGGCATAAGGGTCGCTCTCGCTTCGTAAACTTGTCTTTCATACTGGTTTTATCACACTCGACACCAAACCACATACTTCAATCAACATCGGGGAAAACAAGATGCTCTCTCTCCCGTATAATAGAAACAACTTTCTCATCTCCTTTTATTCTCCCTTCCCTTGTGCTTCGGAAAGAACATTTTCCTTAATTGCGAATTTCCCCTTCAATTAATACCTATTGCGATAATTCTAGATCATCTCGCCCGAGTGGCTCTCTTCCAGTCTAATCATTTTAGTTCTAATTGATTACACAACATCTGAAAGTGTCAGCGGAAAACTGGGATGATTACGCAAACCTATTTTGCTTCGCTGCTCTTTTGCCCTTTGTTTCTTTTCTTCAGAAGACGAGGAAACAGTCTTAGGGATCGAACTAATTCGACGGGTATTCATTACGATTTCTTTAACACAAGTTAGTTCCATTAAGGGATTAGGGATTTAATTTAAACTCGTTGGATGTGTTCTTGTACTTGATTACCTTCTGCAAACCTGATGACTATCAGGGTAATGAAGCTTGTAACTCAACTGTAGTTAGGGAAATTCTTTGTTCTGTGTTCGGATGTTATGCATTGAAGCTTGGTGTGCGTCATTTTGACAATGTGGTACTATAAAGCCTGATGTGTCAAAATTTTGCATTTTAGAAGTACCAGTTATTCTCATTTTTGTCATTATTAAAAATGAAGCTTGGTGTACCGAAATTTTGCATTTTAAAAATACTAGTTATTCTCATTTTATTACCGCTTAAAAATTAAGCTTGATGTGTCGAAATTTTGCATTTTAAAATCGATTGTGCCAGTTATTCTCATTTTCGCTATTATTCAAAAATGACCACAAGGATTTCTATTCATTCAAATATAATAGTTCAAATACACTTTGCAACGAAATTATTTTACCATGCTATCTATTAAAATAATGTGATCGTTAGTATTTATGTTCCGAAGTGATCCAATCGTACCCCATAATTGCTATCTTAGTTGGAAAATATTGGTGGAAACTGCTAATTCACAACTTGGTGAGTTGCGTGCAACAAAATATAAGTCATTATAACTTTTGATTGATTATTTTTAATGAAAATAAGGGAGTTCCCTTATCGTAAATATCAATTACGCTTACATCACTCATAAAAAGCTTCTCTGTATATATACATTTTCCATGATGAAGTTTAGCATATCCAACATCAAGCCAAGCAACGACGTAATGCAACGAAAAATTGTCAGTTCTTGATGAATTGAAACGATATCAACGAATATGCATTTGGTATTTTGTATTCAGTTGCGAATTAAGATGTATTTAAAAATAAATTGAATCTGTTGTAACTAACTCCAATCTAATTTTTGATTATTATTAGTAGTTTAAATGGGTTTGTTTTCTTCCAAATTTTTATCTATATAACCTTAATTCATGCTTGACAATGAAATGTTTGAAATTATCACTATAAAATGTGCGTAAGTCCGTTATCAAGTTTTAAACCTAAAACATCACGTAACTTATTGTTTTATACTTCCTTCTAGTTTAGTGAATCGCTAACTGTACTTGAATTCCAATCAATTTAAGAATCAATAATTGGAAACAGTATTAACTAAATGTATATATTTAAAATTACCTTTATATAGCAACACATTTCAAAGATTACCACACAATCGAATAAATCATTCATTTGTTATTGTTCTTATAATAATTATCAATGTACTCAAGTGTTATTCGAATAATTTTTAGATTAAGCTCAAAAGCTTGTTTAAAGCTTTGCACTCGGTCAATTAGTTTGAACCTAAAATTATCAATGTAATAATTTCTACAACCGAATATAGCGAATAACTATTGAAACAAGGCTTAACTAATAGCAGTCAAACTAATAAAAATGTTATCAGATTGCTAATTCGTGCTCAACGTCGTGTCTTTTAATCGATGCATTATCAATCTAATGATATACATATTCATATAACATTGACATAAAAAAATATTTTTGATGAGCTTAAGCCTTTTGTTATTCATATTAATCCTTACATGGAATAGCGTTCTATCTTAAATGATGAAAATATACGCCTAAAAGATCTATAACGATCTATAAACTTTCCCCTTCAACCGTGCTTGGTGTATTACTCTAATTACAAAAAAATACATTTATGCTTACGTTTACCAGAATTTTTGAAGTATTCTCAAACTTTTGCAGGTAAAATGGCACTGTGCAAGCCTTTATTCGCAATCATTCTGTTCTTCATGATAGCGCTATGCTCTTCAACTGAGATAAAAAATGATCAGCAGGTGAGCCTTCCTCCCCCAAATCCGGAAGAAAAGAAAGATGCACAACCTGAACCAAAGCCTGAACAACCGCAACCAACTCCCAGAGCTCCAGAGAAACCTGCTGAGACACAGCCAGATAAGCTACCTGATGCAGAAGAAGCTCATGTTGAAGTCCATGAAGAAGAATCTCCAAAGGAACACCAGCATTCAGAACCTCATGCTCATGCCATTGATTCATCTACAGGACGACAATTTGCACCCATGTACCAGCCATCAGCTTTCAACATGTTCCCTCAGCCTTCGAGTTTCAACATGATACGACGTCAATTTGGTGGTGGCATGGAACTGCTAGGAGACATCGTCATGATGGGCATGATTGGTTTACCTATTTTAGGACTCCTCACAGTAGGCTCTTCATCCATTGCCAACTTCCTAGGGTTTGGTTCCTCAGGCTCTTCTAAATCCTCTTCAAAACGAAACAGGAGGAGTTTGAAGGAAAAGGCCGCTGGAGCAGTTGAGTACGCTAAAACTCTGTGGGACGTGATGGAACAACTTGAAAAGGCCTTCGAGAAGTATGATCTGTATCAAGCGGAGTGCCGTCTACGAGCGGTCTGTGAATCTCACCATAAAGTTCCAAGGATGGGTGCTTGGGGACAGACAATTCTCGATCTTATGAGGTAATCCATATATTTACTCAGAATCACAAAATGCTTATAGAAACAGATAAAATGGACTTACAATACATTGAATTTCTTTAAAATATTTTTCAAATTCTTTTTAATAATCAGAATAATTGGGATCCACAGAATTCGGGTTCATTGTTCGATCGGATAGCTAATGTAATTTTTTGATTTCATCGCTTAAAATATACCCAGCAATTCCCCTTTAAAATATTATTCACCTCACATTCTTTAATTTTATCTTTGCACCATACCTCAACTAGATTCGTGAAAATATGCATTCAGTGTCGTTAAACTGCAGGGTTTTTTTCATCTATATATCTCCAATATTATAAAATAATAAAAATGTCTCAAAGTGGTTCCTTTTCGAATTATGTAAATTTAACATGGATTTTAATTTTTCATGCACATTGGAAACTAGTTTCTAATTTTACAGGCTAAGTAGCTAGTTTTTGAGAAGCCCAAACGGTGTTTGAAAATACATATAAAATCCATTTCCCAAAATAAAGTATTATTTTATATTAAAAGCAAATTTCATTTTTGATTTTTAAATAAATGTAGTAGATTATTAATCCCTCTATAATTATGGAAAACATATTTACCGAAATATTTCTTTCAATCCATCCTTTTCAAAAATCAAGTATGAAAACTATTGTATAAATTAACTAAAAAATTGAACTTCTGACAACAAATATTATTTTCACATTTCCAATTTATTTTAAATATTATTTTAGAAATACAAATTACCTTTTCACAAATACAATATAAGTCTATTCCTAAATTATCAAAATAATTAATTATTTGCTGTACATATATTAATTTTATAAAATAAAACACTGTAATTTTTTAAATTTTATTAATGCCATGAACTCGCATCTTGAATGAATTAAGTACTCAATTATGTGTGCTTAAGTTAAAATAAATCTCTTTAAATCAAGAATTTTGAGAATTTAGTACAATATTCCTCATTTACATATTTTATTTAATTCAAATTGCATACTACAAGGTATAAATTATGTAAATAGCATTAGAAAATATCAAGCCTGATACTGATGCACAAGGAAAGCCTAATATGTAAAGGTTTTATGAAATACCTTTATGTACTAGGATTTATTATGTTTAAAGACTTAATTTTGCGCATAAACCTTCATGCAGAATATCAAAGCTTTATAGATTTACTAATTTCCTAAATTTTATTTTTCATCTAAACAGTTTTCAAAAGATATTTTTCTCACGATATGATTGAATCCATAGATGTGGAATATAAGACTGAGCATTGCTATTGAGAGGAACTTCAAAAAATGTGACCAACATGTGGACTTGTAGTCATGTGACTGTTCTGTGAAAAATTGATTTGGTTAGTCGATTTGGCATCTTATCGCCTCATTTTGGTGATACATCTTATGACAGGGTAAATGTGTAAATGATCACTTCTATAGAGTGGCGACAAAATTGGTGATATCGCCAGTCTACTATATCGCGTGGACCAATCAAGTGATGAATGTTTGTTTCCACCAGGCAAACGACAGTAGTCTAAGGGTCACGTTACTACTAGTTTTGGTCACATGATTCTGGGCACATAAAAAGGTTATCATTGCCCTCTACTTTTAAATTTCCTCTGATTGATTCTTCCTAATTTTAAAAATTATGTTTTAAAGAAGTGGGAACTTTGAGTTTATTGTTAAAAATCAAATAGCTTAATAGTTACATGTAAAAATGGAAAAGGAAAAATTATTAGTATTCTCGGAATTAAACTGATAAGTGTAATTTACTTTGAACGCGTTTCATGTATATTTTACATGTTTATAAAATATTGCAAAATATAATTACGTTTATTCTAATATAATTATCTAGATTGAATATCTTTTAAATATCTAAATAAAGGGAATTCATCTCTATTTCAGAAAAGAAAAAGAGTTGGAAAGCCGAGAAATTCTCCCAGTTTCCCGTTTCCTGTTCTCAAATTACGCTGACGCTGCTCAAGCCGGTACTAGAGGTGAGGATTGTGCTCAACTATATACAGGATGTCCGCATCACTTGTCCTATTATATCAGTGCTAAAGAAGATGAAGTGGAAAACGAAGTCGAAGTCAGGATGTAAAGCTTCTAAACTCTGAGATTTTTTCTTTGCATTTGTTCCTTAATCACGTTATTTATTCATCATTTTCCATCTTTGAATTTTCAAACGGCATTTTCTAATAAACCACCGTATTGTGTGTAAGTTTTGGTTTCATTGTACTTGTCTTTATGATCCAATAAATATTATGAACTTATCATTTGTTTTGCATATATTTCTAGACAAACGTTCAACGTATTGTTCATGAAATGGAATCTTTTTGCATACTTAGATTTTTAATTTTGATATTTTAAGAAAGAAATTATTGGTTTTAAAAGGGAACTAAAATTAATTTGTTCATTCATGTACTTTTATAATAGCGCATGGAATTATATATTTTACATTCCTAAAAATACGTCTTAATATTTTCTATTGTGTCTTAATGAGTTCGAATTTATATGGTATTCTACTTTCAAAATAGCTACACTTTTTATTACAGATCTTTACAGGTAGCAAACTTAGTGAAAATTGAGAAACAAATTTAACAAGAAATTCAAAATACATGCTTTTCATGAGGAGCTTTAAAATTAACAGTTTGATATTGCACTATAAAATAATATATAATACTTATCAATTTCTAAATGAGGTGCAATTACAATCAATAAAGTAAATTTCTCTAATAATTGTAGATTTTAAAGACTCAAAATAATAATAAAATGAATGAAAATAGAATAATTAGCATTAAAAATCGATTACTATCAAATTTTTATGCAAATAATATTGCTGGAACTATATGTGAAAAAAATATGCAAGCTTGAAAACTAAGAGAAATATATATTCCAGATTAATATTACTTTAAAATAATTAAACATTTCCATCGTAAATAATACTCACTGAAAATAGGAATAAATTGCTGAATAATTAATAAACAACTGTGTCGTAAGTAATAAAAGTTATACAAAATGAATCATAAAATGGAAGTTTTATTAAAAGTAGATATCATAATAATTTATATTACACATAGATACCATGCATTTTCATGAATTCTTTTCATTAGATATTTTAAATATTAAATAAAACACAATCAACTGCTAAGATGAGACAGATTTTCACAGCTTCAATTCTTTTTCAAGTCTTCCGATCACTCATTGTGGTTTTGTTCAAAAACTTGGGGCTATACCTGGAGAATGTTTCAGTCATGTTTCGATTTGTATTTAAAGATACTCTGAAAAAATATATATATTTGATAAAGTACAGAATAACATTTAAAAATCTCTCTCCATAGCTATTTATATATGTACCTTGGAGGAAAATGAGCAGGTTTTTGCAAGTTTTTGATAACACCAGATTTAGTAATTTTTTATTTTGTAATATAGAATACAAAAATACTTTCCAATGCTTTGATTCTTTCTTTGTGAGCATAACTCAAAATCATCAAATTTGATCATTGTTTTTTTTTCTATATTAAGGTACAGGTATATAGAACTTATTTGTGTAGTTTATTCAAAAATTCTATTCTATGTGATATTACCTAGGTAATAACCGCATGGAATGGAACATTGTTTCGTAGGAAATTGGATTTTAGTGATTTATTTTAATAATATAATACTCAAACAAAACGTTCAATAGCAAACTAAAAAATGTCCTATTGAAATTCAAACAAAAGTATAAAATATATTATGAGCAAAATGCCTACCTAATAACAGATCTGCATGTTAAAAATGCTTTCAATATGAGAAGGGCATTAAAGGAAATATACGTTTTTAATGAGATGACAAGGTAGGTAGTTGAATTTAAATCTCGCAACACAATGGGTTATCGGCCCTATGTGTTGCTCTAGTAAATCAAATTTTGAAGTAGATTCATTCAAAATGGAATCAAATCATCCAAGTATATGTAAAATCGAATTTTAAAGTAGTTCAAGCAGATTCCAAAAACAAAATTATAGAAACGTAATTAGAGTAATAGGTTGATTGAGTTTCATGACGCAAGGGCCATATCTGGCCATACTGCGCCAAACACAAGACACACAACGCCAAGTAACAGACATAATACACAAACAATGAAAGTTTTACTGACACTGAAGACTTAAATACACCCAGTGAGGAATCGAATCTGCTCCGCCTACAATTCTCAGGGGTTGAGTCAACAGGAAAAAGCAATGTCCGTAACCATTGCTTTTTATGGTTTTGGACAAAAAACAATGTTCATAACCATTGCTAGGACCACCAGAGCCTCGTCTGGCTACCTCACTGCTTGTAAATAAGAAGTACTGACTAGAATTGCTGAAACAGAAAGCTTTCTGGACTTTTTTCACTCCATGGTTTGGTTTATCTCTCTACGGTCATTTTTTGCTACAGGATAGCTAATCAGATAGGTATTTACGGCTTAAAGTGTATTCCCAACCACTACGAATATCCATTCCCAGATCCGGATTCGAATCCAGAGTCTGTTGAATCAAGGATAATTTTTTCACTCGAAAACTATGTAAATTAACAAAAAATATAAATATTTTTATCATGTCTCTGGTCTCTCGGCCATCAGTCGACGAGCAGCCCAAAGTGGTCTGAGGTGACAAAGTATGTTTTAAAAACACTACCTACAGTACTTTCGATTGTATTGTCAGGAATTTTAGAACAGTCCCTGAAGTAGTCTCCAGTCAGTTACGTTCAAATTGCAAAGAGGACAGATAGCTGATCTCGCCACTCCTATACGATGTGTTTTTGTGAGTAGCCATGTCCGGTGAGAAGTCGAAAACAAGCGACTACTACAACAGCTCTGGGTTAGGAACCTGTAATACGAGCTTTATTTCTCAATGAAAAACATTTAGTTCTTTCCTATTCACATCTCTTTATAATTGAAAATCTATCAGTCCTACCAGACGAGCATATAAGCCATTGATATTGCGTAGAAGCAAAGAGAATTCAAGTTACGGCAACTGTGCTCCATCCTTAGCCAATTGATTAGCTTGTTCATTGCCCTATAAACCACAGTGTGACTTGGGATCCACTGTAAGGTAACTTAAGAAAAGAAATATGCAAACAAAGAAGCAGTTTGAGTTTCAAAGCAAAATACCAACCTCCCAGGCATATTGTACCTATTATCTTCCGTATTCCACCTGGGTAGACTTCGGAGCTTAGACCACTGGTTTTCCAAGAAATCCTTTCCATCGTCTTCAGGATAATTTCTCTCGCCAACAGTAATTGCAGTCATAACAAAAGGCACAAGGAGAGAAATGAACGCCAAATTCAAGCCAACGAAAGCTAAACTGGCAGCCACTGGTCCACTAACAGCAAAGGCCCCCGCACCCTGGCGATTCTCAGACACTTGAGAGTCATTCGTCGTATTCAAAGGACCATTTGTTGAGTCATAACTTCCTCTTGATAATTCGCGCGATGTGTTCGAAGGGAAAGAGGAACACAGCACCGTCAAAAAGGAAATAAAAATAAAAGCTATTTTCAAGACGGTGGGTCGAATTCCTATAAAAGAAAATACAAATATTTAAAAATTATAGCAGTTAATATTTTATTAATACTACAAAATATATACATTAATTTATATGTGTCATATAATGATTTATTAAAAACTTCTAAGAGACTCAATACCATATCCGAGGAATCTTAGTGAAGGGAAAACACGGCTTTACCAATGTACAGCTGGGGGAGACGAACCACCCCTTAAATAAGCGCAATTTGCAGAACTTCCAATCCCAGCATAGATGAGGGTCACCTCTCGGTTCGCCCGGGCCTGGACTCATCTCAATAACAGGCTCGGAACCTCTCTAAGCTCTACTGGTATGTGAGAAAGAAAATGATGAGCATAGCATCTACATTTTCCGTAGGAACAGTAACAGTGTTCCACAAGCATCATAGATTATATTGATATGACCGTTTTATTATGCCTAGAGAAATAATTTTGTGACAAACGTTTTAGAAAAAAAAAACAGAATTTGTGATTTTCTATTTAAAATTCTTTTTAAATTCTAAATCCTCCCTTCAGTATATAGCAGAATTTGCAGAACTTCCAATCCCAGCATGGATGAGGATCACCTCTCAGTCTACCTGAGCCCGGACTCCTCTCAACAACAGGCCCAGAACCTCTCTAAGCTCTAAAGGTATGCGAGGAATATAATGATGAACTGATCCTCTGCATTTGCCTTAGGAACAACAAAGTTCCACAAGCATAATAGATTGTATTGATGTGAACGTTTTATTAAGCCTAGAGAAAGTTTTAAGAGGAAAACAGAATTTTGTGATTTTCCATTAATTTTATTTTAAAATTATTTTTTGAATGCTTCAGTATATAAGCACAATTTGCAGAACTTCCATTCCGAACATGGGTGAAGATCACCTCTCAGTCTGCCCGAGCCCAGACTCCCCTCAACAACAGGCCCGGCTTCTCTCTAAACTCTATTGATATGCCAGAGATAAAATGATGCCTGAACTTCTACCTTTGCCGTAGCAACAACGACAATTTTCCACAAGCATCATAGACTATACTGATGTGGCCGTTTTGTTATTCCTAGAGCAACAATTTTCAACGGTAAACAGCGACACACTGGTGTGCCTGATGGATGGTGAAGCGGTTTATATTGTGTGAGATTTATTTCATTTCAATGGTTTAATTTGGAACTTTTGACAAGTGGGTTCAATAAATAACTTCAAGTAATATCCGCATAAATAATTTTCAGTCATTTTTATAAATAAATTGTTTCAAAATTATTTTTTAGAAAACCACTTTGGAACAGAAAGTGTAGGTAATTACTATTATTTTTTTCCAAATCAATCAAAATTATTCCTGTTTTTTGTCACAAGGGTAGGTAATTAGGTACAAAAAATACAATATATTTTTGGTGTTCTCCAGAATTTTCGTAAATGGTTTGTCATGAAATGAAAAAGGTGAAAATCATAGGCCTAAAGAAATAACTTTTTGACACATTTTTAAGAAAAAAATTGTGACTTTCTGTGAACTTTATTTTAATATTTTTTTTAATTATGCTCAATATAAAGCTAAATCCCCATTTCAGTATATAGCTAAATGTACATATTCTGATACAGTACATAATCTTCAGTACATATTCTGATAAAAGGTACATGAATATTAACGGAGAACTGCGCAATTTCCCTTAAGAATCAGGCAGAAACTCTCCGATAGAAATTTCTAACAGCACTACTGAATCATCCTGTCTTTCTTTGGTTTCTGTGTTTTCCCCTTCGCACTAGAAAAGGAAGAAACAAATGAGGGAAAAGAAAAACTGGATTGAGAAGCGGGTCATCCTGACCTTGACTCATTCGGTCTTGACGCTTAGGTTCTTGGAAAAAGTTCAAGGACGCTGATGTAACAGGACGTGTTTGAGTCAAGTCCAATAACACCTTTCTACCTGTGGTGAGTATAAAGGAGAGGTTGTTCCGTTAGTACTGATTTCCAGATGACTTGCACTGTTAGTACTGATTTCCTACTGACTTTCAAAATCCACTGTGGAAAATTTTTAAGCACCCCACATCATAAAAATGTCATAAATTTTGAATTTATGTAATTTTTTATACAAATTACATGAATTTTGCATTTACAATTTTTATAGCATAAATTACGGAAGTTTTCTATTTTTATTTTCAATGTTATTTATTTCATATTGGGTGAGGTGGGGGTACATACGTCCACATAATACAAAAAGTATCTGTGATTAAAATAGGGGCTGCCCCACACACCTGATGGAAATGCTTGAAGGAGTCCTCTAGAGATTAGTTTCACCACTATAGCGCTTTGTGTAGGGCAAGTGTGACGGTATAAAATGCATTTGAAAGCGTTTTCTTTTTGATTATATCAATGTACGCTTAAACAAATTAGATAGAAAACACAATATTAGTTAAGGGTCTGGCAAAAGAAAGTACGACAAAAAGATGAAATTTTTAAAAATTACTGAGACAAAGTAGTAATTGGTTCAATATAAACTTTGCAATTACCCCACTTCACCCTATAAACGAAAGATTTTTGATTAAAATTTAAGAATCGATTATTTTTAGTTACAGTGAAGCGATTGTAGACCGGATAGAATCAATTGATCTGGAGGATAATAGTTTGCAAATATTATCCTTTTACTTGTGGTGCCGCGGTGACCCAATTAATAGAGTCGCGGATTCGAAACCGGAGGGAAGCGTGTTCGAGACTCGATTCAACCAAAGACCATTGTGTACGTGAGGGCTGATGCACGTTAAATCTGCCGGGGCCCCAAATGTCCTCGCGTTGCAGTGATGTGGAAGTTTAGAGAGTGGGATGCCAGCTCAGGTGTTGACCACGTCATCTAACCGTAGTTCAAAATTACGAGATGCTGTCCTTGTATCTTTCCCTTCGGGATTGATTTCCAGTGCGACGTAAATTCAACTGCCTACTTACCTCTTGACTTGTACACACACAGCTGGTCGTAGTTCCCTAAAATAACGCAAAACTGTTTTAATTTGATGAAGCACTGTTAATCCTCCATTGGTTGCGACGAGATACCTCGTCCATCAAAATCTGACCAATTTTGCTAATGACGAGATATATTATCATCAAGATATTACCAATTTTTTGATGATGACGAAATCAAGATCTGTTCAATTTTCTTCTAGAGACGATATTTCGTCCATCAAGATCTTCTAACGGCTTTGCCAATGACGAGATACCTCGTCAAGACAACCACCAGGAGGGTTAAGATGAACAGAGACGATAAAAGGTTGAATAGGAATGATAAATGAGCTGGAATCGCCTGTTTTTCTATATATTTTGATTGGTTGGAAAAATTATAAATTTTGTAATTTTCTGACATGATTTAAATTTTCTTAAATATGTCGCCCCATTCGGTGATCAAATATGCTGACGCATGTGAAATTTTCCACATCCCTTCACATATCTGGCCCTCCCTGCTAATTTCGTCTTCCTTTTGGTAACTTTTTCTGACCTTAGGAAGCAGCGAAGCAAAACAGATTACATTTTCCACAGACAAAGCTTTAATTTAGTGGATTTTAACCTTTTTGCGTCATGCCTCACTTCTGTACTTCCAACAATTCAATGCACCTATTAACGAATAAAAGAACGAATGTGATGGGGACCGGATAGAGTAAAACTCACAACAAGTAATTTAATCAATATCACTAATTTTACTTCACAATGTTAGATACAATTGTTTGTCAAGTATTCTCTAGTTTATTCAAATTGCCAAGTGTGAAATCAACGCCAGACGTTGAGAATCGCAACTTTAAATGTTTCAAGACAAATTCATTTTTACAAGTTAACCCTCATGCTGGTTTATTTTCGCGTCGAAAACTGCCCTGTAGTAACCAGCCTCTGGTGCAAAAACTTGTTCACAATACGAGTATCACACACAATACGAGGAGCTTTAAGCCTAATTAAATTGGTGCCTGAAACCAAACCTATTTGTAAGAAACAGGAGAAGTGAAGATCTCACTAACTTAAGGTAATCAAACTTATATATATATATATATATATATATATATATAAGTTTGGTTTCAGGCACCAATTTAATTAGGCTTAAAGCTCCTCGTATTGTGTGTGATACTCATTCGGTTTCTTCTGTTAGAAATTAAGTCACATCACTAAAATCACCCTCCACCAAATCTGAATATGGGAATGGAAATATTTTGATTCCTCCAAACCATTTGAATTTTAATCTTTAGACTATGCCTCATCAGTCACGTCTGGTTCCTTTTCCTTTTAATAAAATTTTAAAATGCATCATTTTACAATTCGTGCAGTTGATTCATCATGCCTTCTTCAGATAACCATTCAATTGTCCCCTTGATTATACAAATTGATCCGTGTGAAACCAACGTCACAAGTTGAGAATCAAAGCTTTTTAAATGTCTAAAGCCAATTTCGATTTTATACTTCATTTTTATGAGTTAACCCTCCTGGTTGTTTATCTTCGCCTCGAAAACTGCCCTGTAGTGACCAGCCTCTGGTGCAAAAACTTGTTCCAAATTGTCACCAGTTTTGGACAAAGGGGTCTTTGTTTTTCCCACTTGGATCTCCATTCCCTTGAAGTAAAAGGACAGTTTTATTTCGACGACATATCTCGTCATTAACAAAATGTCAGATCTTGTTGGACGAGATATCTCGTCGAAACCACTAGGAGGATAAAATTCCAAAGATCCCAAGAGACTTTAAAGAAAATTTTAGATTAATGACAGGTCAAGGCTATGTGCAATCACATCAAAATAAAATCGGAGTAAAGTTATCCTGTCCGTATATCTCGTATATATAAATATACTCATTTACTTGAGCAATCATACGAAGATACGACTTCCATGTTTACCTAGTAATTTCATTATAATATAATGTAATTAATAATCTGTATTTAATTTCGGAAAATTCAAATCGAATGTCTACCATTTTCTCAAGACATGTATTGTTCGTCAGTTGCTGAAAGCTGAAACTGTTTGCAGGATACTAGAGGCAAAATAACATCCTTTTATTCATGAAAACTAATTCATATTTAGCTCAAACAAAAATATAGGCATTTACTTGAGCAATCCTACTAGGAACATGCTCCCATTCTAACCATGGCACATATTTAATTATAATATGCGCCTCGGGAAGCAAACGTCAAACTTTGACCTTTGGAAGTTGCGTTTCCAAAACATTCCATTCGAGAATTATTTTCCCCGATAACACGGAATACACGGTCAGTCTGGTTTCCGTTTTTTGTCTGTCGTGAAGTAGGCAGACATGTTGTCAGGCCCACGGAATGATGGTGAGAGAGTAGTATGGGGGATGAAGAGAGAGATTCATCACAAAAACCAGTTTGCTCCCCTCTGGTTTTTTCCCCAACTATGCGGAAGTATATCTGGCCAAGAATGTGTTTTTTGATGCAATAAATGGAGGTCAGGCTCGTCTCCTCGCTTGACCCCTGCGTTAACCACACCTGGAGAAAACAAACTTTGGTTAGGGAGGTTCAGCGACCTTAAGAGCCCGTTTTATAGATGATCAGACACCTTTTGGGCTTCCTGTAATCCATTTTTTGCATCGACCTTCACTCGTAGTTTATTAATTTATTCTTGGGAACACAAACATGGATGCCCTAGAGTCATTCCAGATTGAAATAACAACAGTATCGTAACTATTTGAACAAAGGGAGACCTAAAGGCCTAGATATATTTTATGGATGACATTAAGATTTTACACTTATTTGAAAAAGATGAAGTGCTTATAGATTTGTCAGTTCCTTTAAAAGGAAAACAAATTCGTAATTATTTTGCGTATGAATAATAAAAATTCGCGAACTATTTGAAAAAATGGACACCTAAAGGTCTATATATTTTTACGGATACCATTAAGATTTTATAATTACTTAAAAACAGACTGAGAAATATGTTTATAGATTTTTCATTTCCATTGAAAGAAATCAATGAATATATCAGTTATTTTATTTATAAATAATATTAAAAAATCAAATTGTTCGCAAAAGGTGACCTAAATGCCTAGATATTTTATGGTTATCATCAAGAACTTACGTAAAAACAGACGGATAAATGTTCTAGATTTGTTGGTTCCTTTAAAAGAAATCAATAAATTCGCACAATTGCTTTATATATATATATATAAATGTAAGTTTTCAATGAAAATCAGATCATTGTTAACTTTTAATTAATCACTCAATTATTTACTACTTATAAGAATGAAATGTTATGAATAGTTCATCTTGAGAATGAAATTCTTTTACTGGGACATAACATTAGGGGAGAAGTGGTTTAACACAAAGTATACAAATAGTGTGTATATTAATTTTATGTGATATATGACTTCCTTTGGTAATTATTTGTATTGTTTCACCTAAAAATTCATACACCGAATATAATCATTTTTAAAAGGTAGGTATTTTAATTAACGTCGTACTGGAGCAACACACGGGTTATTGACGATCGGGATCAAACCCGAAGGGAAAGATCCGAGGACAAAATCACGTAATTTTGAACCACGGTCAAATGACGAGGTCACACATGAGCTGGCACCCCACTCTCCAAACTTCCACACCACTCAAACGGAAGGACACTTGAGACAACGACAGATTTAACGTACACCAGCCCCTTTGTACACGACTGTCTTTGGTTGTATCAATTTTAAAAGGATACATTCCTAATGCAATGGAAATTTCTGTTGAATGATTCGGATGTGAAGAAGTCAAGAACTAATGCAAGTCTATGAAAAGGATGATTTTCAAAAAGAATCGTATTTTGGAAACTATTAAGGAAAATATACGAGATTACGAAAATTTCTTCAGTAATGCAGTCATCATAAGAATGTTCGATATGTCAGCAACAAGCAAGCAAGATAGATATCCAAGCTAAATAATCATCAAAATTGCTTCAAAACTAGATGAATATTGACAGCATACTTATAAACACCCGTAATAAATCATTAACCCTTCAAGTGATCTCGTCCATTCCGATCAGACCAATTGTTGTGCTAATGACGAGATATCTCGCCATTACGGTATTGCCGATTTTTGACGTAGAATACGCCTTCCTTTTCGAAATCGGGGTACTGCGCTTAATTTGTGAGTGTCACGAAAAACGTTGATCGCAAAAATTTAATAACTTAAAAACTGTAAATGATACATAAATGAACGATATCGCGTTCAATAGAGTATTAAACAAAGCATGTTATAAATACCCATTGAGCTTGAGTTGACCTCTTGTGCTGATGCAATCGCAGCACAAAGTTGAGTCACGAAAATGTGAGCTGCCAGCGCACGTTAATTTAGCCTAGCACCAGCCTCCTCTATGCGAGCACGACGTTTGAAGTGTCATTTGTTTCGTCTCTTTGCGCTTTATAAATAATAATATAAATGAAACCTAAATATTTAATACTTGTTTAGATATCGGATTTCGAAGTGTGGAAATTGCACAATTTTTTAAAATGTCCAAATATATGCATAATAAACACCAGAAGAATTATAGCAAACGTCTACAGGAAGAAGAAAAATCGAGAGGTGAGGAATCCAAGAATACCCAGATGTCTGATGCTGAGCTTCAACGGGCTCGGCGGGAACGCTTGAAAGTTGGAGTCGTACCGTCAAGGTGGACATATGGCTGATACGAGTGCGCCAAGTACTTCTGCCGCTCAGTTCGACGCCAATAACATATCTGATGATATAAACGTTTCATTAATGAGTGATGGAGTTGAACCCATGGAGGTAGGTAATGTACCACAACCACCAACATCAACAGCGAGTGCACCAATTGTGATAGATGAGCGATGAATATGAGAGAATTTGGGTAACTCTAATAGACATTTTCGTGCTGTATTCATAAACAATGAATTTGGATATTCGTGTAATGTTTGTGATAGACTGATTTGAGCTGAAGCAGTCACGGAATAGTGGAGTGATATTATTGTTCCGCAACGAGTTACCTCAGTCCAATGTGAATGATTTCATGTTGTGTAGTCATTGTAGAACAAATTTATCAAGAAAAAAATACCACCATCGTCAAAATCTAATAGCTTTCCATAGCCACCGAAGCCAGAAATCTTATATACATACTTTATCATTTAATTTGTAAATTTGTAGAAAGTGTTAGGAAAGTAGATATTTGTAATTTAAGATATGGCGGTACTGATGAAATGTTGCATTTGTATTCGTTGTAACGAAATATGAACATTTGATGTGTAAAATTAAATGCTTGAAACTGTATAGTACTAAATTATTTCTTTCGCTCTCATTCGCCATGTGGCCGCACTGACGTATTCTACGCCTTAAACCTAGCGACACAGCCCCGTCCGTTTTTTATGATGACGAAATCAAGACATGGTCAGTTTTCTTCTAATGACCGATATCTCAAGATGTGGTCAGTATTTTTCTAATGAGGAGATACCTCGTTGAGACAACCACCACGAGAGTTAAAAATATGTTCATATACTTTTAATGTAACCAATGAAAATGTATTATTTCGTTTTTTGTAAAGATGAAAACTGTTGTTGTTACTTATTCCTTAAAGTCTAGCTAAGCAGCTATACTAAGTCCATGATTCCGAACACGCTCATAAAGTCCAACACTAGATCAGGACTGCTATAGAGATTCAATATTGTCAGACCAACACAGGCCAGATGACTTGGGGAGGCTTGTTCACGAAAACTGCTGTTATTGAGCAATACGAGAAAATTAGTTTAGTTGTTCAGTTAATTTGTGTACCATAAGGGCCCAAAACTAAAATTAGGTTCTAACCAGTAATCTCGGGCAGAGATAACTCTGTTGTAAGAGTAACAGATTAGCAATCGGAGGGTTGGGAGTTCGAAACTAGGTCCAGCCAAAGACCTTCGTGTACACGGGTCTGATGCAGTTAAATCTGCAGTGGCCCCAAATGTCCTCTCGTTGGCGTGGTGTGGAAGTTTGGAGAGTGGGGAGCTCAGGTGTTGTTCTCGTCATCTGACCGTGGTTCAAAATTACGAGGTGTTGTCCTCGGATCTTTCCCTTAGGGATTGATTCCGGACCGTCACCAATACTCCGTTGCTTAATCCAGTGCGACATTAATTAATTACCTACCCCAGTAATCTCATACTCGGAATCACCATTTTATGAACAATAACTAGTTTTCATTTCTTTGTTTCTCAGAGTAGGATATACTATAGAAATATAGGATAGGTACTATCGAGATAAATTATCAGAATAAACTTTAAAAACCCTTCTAAAGTCATCTCGCAATTATAACTCTTGAAGTAACAAAATCCTTACGTTTCTTTGATAATAATTATTTGAATGCACTAAAATTATATAGTAAATTTTTGATCAATGGAAATACTGTGTTGATATAGATTTCATTTAAAAGTTACCATTTAGCCCTCCAAGGGGTTTCGACAAGATATCTCGTCAGTTTTGCTAATGACAAGATATCTCGCCATCACTATATTGCCGCTTTTTTATGATTACAAGATGAAGATCTGGTCAGTTTTTCTAATGACGAGATACTTCCACCACCCGGAGGATTAAACACCAATATTCTATACGATACTGCACAAAATTCAAACTTACCTGACAGAGTCTGTATGTTATGACAGGGGAACCTGATTTAAAGTTCTCAGACGTGAGAAATTTTCTCTTAAATATTTTTTAAATCAAAACTAACCCTGCACATCCATTACGTAACGTAATAACTAATCCTCAATTTGGTAGTCACTATTCATTAAAATATCGTTCATACCTTCCTTTGATTTTGAAATACGAGACATAATAGCATATTTAAATATTTATAGCTTGGATATGTTTTATAAAGAAAACGAACCTCCACCTTGGGAGTGACCGAAGTTTATACATTATTCATGATTTTACTCAATTGACTAAATAAATCAGTTACACCAGATTGCATTTACTAATAATAATTTTATTTTCAGACGAAGATTCCCATCTTACAACTCAGTTTATACGGATGATTCAAAGAATGAAACACATGTTGGTGCTGCGGCTGTTCTTGACAATGCAGTCATTGCTCGGAAACTGCATGACTGCTGCTCTGTTTTTACATCAGAGATATGCAATAATTTTAGCTTTGACAAAGATAGTATCATTTAATGACAGAAAATGGATCATATACTCTGACTCTAAAAGCTGAATAGATGCGTTAGCAAATTTTAATACGAAAAGCCATCCACTTGTACTCAACGCTATAGGAAGATTGAACACATTAAAAGAGAAAAATATTGAGATTTTATTTTGTTGGATCCTTGGACATGTTGGCATCCGGGGAAACGAGAAAGCAAACTTGGCGGCAAAGAATGCTACTATGCAGATAAATTTAAAAATTCCTGTAGATGTCATCGACTCAGTCCTAAAACGAGCTATACACTTATCGTGGCAAAACACCTAGGACCTCGAAATGCATAATAAACTCCATTCCATTCAACCGTTGATTAAGGGTCTTAAAAAGTAAATTTAAAAAGAGATCATGAAGTTAAATTGATAAGACTTCGAATCGACCATTCATATTTTACCCACAAACATTTGTTAAGCGGAGAACCTACTCCATTATGTTCTATTTGCCTTCAAGTATTATCAGTGAGACACATTTTGACAGAATGCTCAAATTTTAGCAACCATAGACTAATCCGATTGGGTGTTTCGCTTCTTAACTTAACAGACCTGTTGATGGACCCGCATCACAAAACTTATTTTTATTCCTTTCTAATATTGGTTTTATAAATTATATTTAGGTTTTATTTTACATAATTTCATTTTAATTTCACAATTGTATTATATACTTAATCATGTCAAAGTCAAAGATCATAAAACATAAACTGTTTGGCGCAGTTTGGCCAGATCTGGCTCTTGTGCCATAAAAACCAACCAACCAAACTTACCTGAAGATGTGAGACTGAACATGATGACTTCTCTCATCGAACTTAAAACCTTCCGAAAAAAGTCGGAAATATATTTCCTTTCGAACAATGAATGATTCTATTTTGATACAATATTCGATAGACTTGATTGAGCTGTGTTTCCGAATGATACAATTTTACACAATTCGAGGTTCCCATTCAAATGACCTATTAAGTAAAAATCTTCAACCTTGAAATCATTATTTTAGCTTTACAGCGGCGTGAAGTGGAACATGCATCAACAGAACTAGGCGTGACTTTGAAATAATGATGCGAAATTCTTGTTTCCTGATAAATTAATATTTCTCCCAGATATGCATCTAATAGGTCATCCATTTTCATTCAAACGGATGACCTTCACCATTTCACTTCACGGAGTTTTTCATATAATTGAAAAATATTGGATTGAAACCTCATCAATTTAATTATATTTTGTTAATTCTCCAAGTGTTTTCAACGAGATAATTCGTTCATCAATATTTGACCAGTTTTGCTAATGATGATGTATCTCGTCATCAAGATATTGCCATTTTTTTTATGATGACGAGAGACGATGAGATTTTGATGGACTATATAGTATCTCATTCATCAAGATCTGGTCAGTTTTGCAAATGACGGGATGCCTTTTCGAGACATCCACCAGGAGGGTTAAAGTACAGTGGAGTAGCCTCCACCGAAAAAATTGTTAATTGTTTAAATATTTCAGTAAATAAAATGCTGGAGAAACTTGTCTAATTCGAGCTCTTTGACCCTCTTGGTGGTTGTTTCTCTCGACGAGGCATCTCGTCATTAGCAAAAGTGACCAGACCTTTATGGACGTGATATCTCGTTATTAGAAGAAAACAGAACAGATCTTGATGTCGCCATAATAAAAAAACGTCAATATATATCTTGATGACGAGATATCTCGTTCAAACCACTTGGAGGGATGATTCAAATTATTGGATAGTTTGAATTTTCTTTTACCCCGTGAATTTTCCTAAAATTTTAATTTGAAACTGCGGGTTTAATTCAAAGTTATTTTTGGATATAATTAGAATATTTTTTCCTTCAACAAAACATTTTTTATACACCAGATTGCTTTGATTTTTCCTCAACTTCTTAATCACTTCACGGAGTTTTTTATAATTGAAAAGTAAATTAGATTGAAACCCCAGATCAATCGACTTCTATTTTTTAAATGCAGTGGCTTAGCCACCCTCGAAAGAATTGATTAATTCTTTACATCAGCAAATAAAATTCAGTGAAACTTGTTTAATTCGAGCTCTTTGACCCTCGTGGTAGTTGTTTCGACGAGGCATCTAGTCATTAGCAAACGTGATCAGACCTTTAGGGACGAGATACCTCATCATTAGATCTAACCAGATCTTGATCTCGTCATCACAAAATCGTCAATTGGCGTGAAGTAAAGCGTCATTAGTAAAATTGATCAGATCTTGATGGAATGGCGAGCTCGTGGGATGTCAGTTCAGGTGTTGACATCATCATCTGATCGTAGTTCAAAATTACGAGGTGTTGTCCTCAATCCTTTCCTTTGGGATTGATCCCGGACAGTCACCAATAGCCCGTCGTTTTGTTCCAGTGCGACGTTAATTCAACTACCTACCTGGTTGTTTTTTTTTAATGTCATTACGTCTGGCTCCAAACACGGTGTTTGTAAAACCTTAACTAGAGTGCACAAGCGAAACAAATTCAAATTACAATTTTTTTACAAGTTATGTAACTCTTTACGTCACTTCATTTGTGTCAAGCTGCTTCAGATTTTTGTTAAATGAACAAATTTGTTTCTGTATTTTTAAGAGTTGTTCTTTTATTAACTCCTAAAGGAGAAACTGAATTTTCGCATATTTCGTGTGTTCAAAAGTAAAAAAGCTGTAATGCTGTTACTCTTGCTATTGATGTATACAGGATGTTTCCAAATTTTAAGGGGATGTTTACATAAGGATGTAGGTCCGCAAGCGCCCTCTGAATGTGCTAGAGATGCAGTAGTTAAAGACAGCAAATATGAGAGCAACATTTTACTACTGCTAATTTTTCTGTAAGACGGTACTATTTTACAATATTCCGTGGAATGTTCTGGTTTCACCATAGACGCGAAATATAAGTAGAGTGAGCATTGCTGTTGAGAGGCACTTCAAAAAGGGTGACCAACATGTCGACTAATAGTCATGTGACTGCTCTGTGAAAAATTGGCTTAGTTGGCCGATTTGACATCTCATCGCCTCGTTTGGCGATACATCTCATGACAGGGTAGCTGTGTGAGCGGTAAAAGTGGTAAAATCGCCAAAGTCTGCTACTATATCAAGCGGACCAATCAGATGAGTAGTCTGAGGGTCACGTTATTACTTGTTTTAGTCACATGATCCTGGGCAACATAAAAAGATTACCATTGTTCACTCTACTTTTATATTTCCTCCATAGGTTTCGCATTAAGTCTGGTTTCAGTTAGGTGATTCGGCTAGCGTCTGTCGGGAAACATTCTCGCAGCTGCTCGTCCGTTTCCATTAGCTACCCCATATGCTAGATGCATATCAGCCATCTCAGCATTCGTAAAATGATGCATATTACTCTTATGGAAGCATCGTCTAAGATGACAATGGCCCAAACTGGCCTAACAGCACCCTCTAGGATATCAATGTGCAGTTTTTGGACATACATCCTTGTGTGCTTCCCCTTAAAGTCTGCAGATAATTTTAAAACACCACGTTTCTTATCCCTCCTGGTACTTGTCTCAACGTTTTATCTCATAAGCGAGCCTGGCCAGATCTTGATAGACGAGATATAGCGTCATTAGAAGAAAACTGGCCAGACCCTGATCTCGTCATCAAAAAGTCGCCAATATCTTGATGACGAGATATATCGTCATTAGCAAAATTGGTCAGATCGTGATGGACGAGATATCTCGCTGAAATTTGGAGGGTTAACTAGTTTGGATGTTTTTATGCTTTAAAATAATCGTCAAGAATTATAAATTTTGTCCGGCTCTCGTAAATAGTTTTGAACGAGTCTTCATTAAATTGGGTTATAGGTTTAAACGCAAGGATTCTTTCCACAATTGGTGTTTCTATCGCAGATTCTGGCTCCGACTTTGGCATCCGTTGACGAAAGCGGTACAATGATTGCGAGTCTCAAACGGTGGCGAAAATATACAATCTATAGATCGCCCTACTTTTTTGCTCAAGGTAACTCATTCCCATGGCTCAATAACGTTCTAGAAATGGACTCGACCAAGATAATCTGTCTTCTTATCAGAGCCAAACTATATACTCATATTACATAAAGTAAAACTCATGAACATTTAACACATTTTATTTATAAAGATGACTTAATAAAGAACAAATAACAATAATTTATTGTAGACAGTAAGTAAATACGGTTTGCTGACCCCGATGATTTTGAGGAGGTTGTGGGGAGTTCATTTCAACAGTAGTTGTCGGTTCGCCCTCTGCACGAGCTTTCGCCTTCCGTCTTCTATACCTGCTGTTGTGAAGTTTCAGAGATCGACGAAGGTCTTGAGTGATTTCGATTTTTAGCTGTTCTTTAAACTCTTCAGTCATGAATGGAAGCAGCGGCGTTCGTGATTGCATACCTCTGCAATGAAGGTACCGGCGTATCAACTGTACCATGAGTCTCTGTAAAAAGATTGCTGTTAAATATACGTCAGAAATTCCGTCTTCTTCAATTATAAAGGCTGTATGCTGGTCTGATGAAAATCAGACTAATAAATCTGTTAAGAAAATGAGACTTCAAAATATGTAAACACATTCAATATGAATAGCAACTTATTGCAGTTATCGAAACATTACGTAAGTTATAACACATTGAGCTTTTTTATTCTTTTGAAATACGTAGATGCGTGCCACGTGTTTTGTGTTTCAAGAGCCAATCACATAAGACAAATTTTTCTCTCTAAGTATACAGTGTGGGCCTTAAGGATTCGTAAGATAAAGGTACGTAGATCCGTACCTCGTGTTTTGTGTTTTATGAGTCAATCATGTAAGACAAATTTCTCTCGTTAAGTATACAGTGTGGGAGCCTTAATGATTAACAGGGCAAAGGGACGTAGTATTAATTAATTAACATTTAATTTTTAAAACTATTCTGCATCTATTTTTAGTCCAAAAGTGACACAAAATAAATACATTCATATTCTTACACTTACTTTTATTGTAATTATATTAAACTTTTTCACATTGGAAAAGGTTTGGAATATTTATTTTTGATAGAGCATTCTGAAAAACTCAAAAGGAATTCTTTCTCTTCAAACCAAAAACCTCTTATCCAAATCAATGCAATATTCAACCGGATTTATTTCTAAAACCTCAGATGACGTAGGTTTCCTACCTATGGTACGTTTACCGAAGATGTGGTGTACAATTTTCCTATCTTTGCCAGGACCATATCAATCATAGTTCAACTCGTTATTTTCTTTTATAAGTACAGCTTGAGCTTCCACGTGTGCAAACAAAAATTACGACTGTGCAAAATTAAACTACATAACATATTATAACTTAATAACATACAAATATAATCTATATTATAAGACAATATGTGTGTGCCTGTAGAGTCCACAGAAGAAACTTTTGGACAGTCTTGAAACCTTTCATAGATTTCAGCCAAACTCAATTTTCCGAGTTTGGACGCAAAATACGGATTAGTTAATTTTAAATTATTAAAAACCCCTCATTTCTAACTATTCTAAAACACGAAAATTCTATTTTTAAGACATATTTCAAAACATGGAAAATGCACGCATTGTGAAACATGTTCCATAATGCATAAGCTTCGACGGAAAAGTTACACTTGTAAGAATAATTTAACAGAAAACTAGTGTTAAACATTCACAAACAAATGTTAAAAATCCCAGAAGTTCCAGAGAAAAATCGCAGAGTTTTCAAAAACTCTCGGAATAATTTACGAAGATATAAACTGGTAATGTGCTAGTAATACGATGGTTGAATGAAAATTCTAGATATATAAGCCATTTTTCGCCAACATGTGGCAGCAGAGTCGCGAAACAGCTTTTAATACGTTCTGTAGTGTTCCCTCTGCAATCTCAGTTATCGGCCAGCTATCACGGTGAAAGGTTGTGTTATTGTGGCAAGAATGGAACCTTGTGAAGGAATCTTGTCACTACATTTCAAGCAACGTGCTGTCATTGAGTTCTTGACAGCAGAAGGTGTTGCTCCAGTGGAAATTCATTGAAGAATGCAAGTCGGTTATGGTAATGGATGTGTTGAGGCACTGGGTCAACAGATGCAAAGATAGCGAAGTTGGAACACTGGAATTGTGTGACAAAGAGTTGGTCGACCTCTGTCAGCAACCGATGAGTTTCACAAAAACGAGTGGACGAAATGTTTCGGGAGAACCGGCGATCTCTAAAACAACGCTTAAGGAGAATTTGAAGGAAGAAAGAAAATGTTTTGCTGCAACATGACGACGCTAGGCCACACACTTTTCATGCCACCATGGAAGAGCTCAGGAAGCTGAAACTCTACACAGTACTGTATCCACCATACAGTTCAGACTTGGCACCACGTGATTTCCATCTTTTCCCTAACATGAGGGAAGACCTTCGTGGAAATCACAACTCCTATGATGAAATTCAGACAGCGGTCAGGAGCTAGTTGAGGAAACAGAAGGTGGAGTTCTTCCGTGACGACTTCACTAAACTTGTTCATCATTGGCTGAAGTGTATTAAGTTATCTGGCGTCTATGTTGAAAAATGAAATTACGTAATTAAAGTGCACATTCTAAGGAAACTTTCTGTGTTTCATTTATTAAAATATACCCATCCAACCACGAGTAATTCTCTTGGAGGCATTACTTTTCATTCAACCCTCGTATTAAAGTTTTAATGCCTCGCCAACCAATCGGGTTGGACGTCAGGGTGCTGACTTCTAGATCGGATGGTTTCTGGTTCGCATGGAATGTGTCATCTGGAGTAAATGTATGGCCTCGGGATAAACGATTGTGCTTTGAACGTATGGTATGTATGTGAGGTGCAACGTGAACCCTACCCCCCGTGGTGCTCCAGGATAACTCCAAGTGATTCACAATTCAGCCCTTGTAGTGCGACTAAAGCTCTTCGAACAAGTTGAAATTGGCCGGGCATTGATAAAAAATGTCTCAAAAATAAAATTAATATCTTATAATTTCCAGTTATATAAATGTTATATCGTAATTTATATTATATTATGTTTCTATTCATCTTACCTCGTATTTTTCTTCTGCTGCCTTTCTAGAGGAACAGTCTCTTTCTACGTCCCAGTAACAACAACGCTAAAAATAGTTTTAAAAGAAGATATATATATATATATATATATATAAATAATCTATAAAAATTGAGACAAAGGTATATAAATATTCCAGGTATATTAAGACTAATGTATATAAATACCCTTTCATTTGACATTCTGATGTCAAGGAGTGTTTTAGATGGGAGATGAGACATATGATGTCCACCTTCCCTTTAAAAACTAAAAGTACTGAATTTTTGTTGTATAAAAAATAGTCATACTTTCTCCCTCAAAAAAATATATTTTGAAAAAATCTTTTTAGAATTGCAGCCTTCATAGACGTAAGCTTAGTACTAATTTTCTAGATATTTTTTAACTTATCGAAAGCAGAATTATAAAACAAAACATGTAAATTTTGACGCCTCGAAGACCAACATATAGACGTCATCACTGACAAACAGCTTATCCAAAATTTTACGCTGGCATGAAATATTATGTGATGCTAATTTGAATTGCTAGTGTCGCTGAAGCATTCAATTAAATGGGAATACAAACAAAACTTGGAAAAGCGTACCTCCGAAAAAGTAAAAGCAATTTTAAGTAGATTTTTCTAAATTAAATTGTTAAATCCAATTCAATATTATTTATTGTATTTTTATTTGATTTGATTCCTTGATGGTATCAAATTAAAAGGCGGACTACGACTATCAAATACACTCCAAATACCAAAGTATATAGTAATTGATATTTACTTTTGCAGACCATGACACTTTCCCAGAAGCATCATCAAAAGGGCCACGTGAGCGTGCAAGCGCCCACCGGATCATAAGTGTGGCTTTATGCATTGATGGTATCAAATTAAAAGGTGGTGGAACCACACTATGATTATCGAATACACTCAACCAAAGTGTGGAGCAAGCAAACTTCCATTCCATATCTGCATTTTTCTGAAACAAACAAAAAAGAATACATTTATATAAATCTACTAATTTCAACTTACTCATTTTCGAAATAACAGTATGCTCTCCTTTGCTACTTTTTTGAATACTTAATTTTTATGAATGAGTATTCTCTAAAAGTATCTGGTACGTATCTGGACTGCTGGCTGAGTAAAGCCATTTTGGAGTGCTGTATCTGAACGCGGGCCCTTTTAACCTCCCTGGTGGTTAACTCTTTTGATGGTTATCTCAACCAGGTATCTCGTGATTAGTAAAATTGGTCAGATCTTAATGAAAGGGATATCTTGTCGAAACCACTTGGAGGGTTAAACTATCGGGATCTGATCTGATAAAAATATTTGGAGTGTCATATATGGACTGCCGGTCTATTGAGAAGGTCTAAAGTGTAAAGTTAAAGAGCAGATTACAGATTCATTTGGCTCCAGAAGCTAGCAGATGAGCCATTTGTTACGAGTTTTGTAGAAAAATGAAACTACGAATGAGATGAATATGTATATGCGCGCATTTCCAACTTAAATTTTTGATTACATTTCCGTCACCCTGTTTAGTTGAACGTGCATATAGTGTAAAAACAAGTCTTAACTAAAAAGAGGAACCGACTTCAAATAGTTGAATGTAGATTTTAGGATGCTGCTGACGAAAATAGTCTAATGTAGACAAACACAGGCTCATCCTTTTCTCATTAAAGAACATTTTTAATTTTACTGATTTAATATTAACCCTCCTAGTGATTGTCTCGACTACACAAGTTGTCATTAGCAAAACTTACCAGTTCTTGACGGACAAGATATTTGTTATTAGAAGAAAACTGACCAGATCTTGATGTCTTCAATATCAAAAAATTGTCAATATCTTGACGAAACATCTCGTCATTAGCAAAATTGGTAAGATCTTAGACGAAATATCTCGTCGAAACCGCTTGGGGGTCAATTACTAATAATCGTGAGTAATCTCGTGTTTATGTGCCAATCTATTTCTTGTTATTTCATCTCATTAAACAGTTTTATAATTTCAATTCCAAGTTGTTTTATTTTCAAACTAGCTTTTTTAAATTCTAAAATTAAGTACACAGTTACATAAATATCTTGGTAAAATTCAAAAATTACGCGCACAGCTAAACTCGCAATTTGTATTTAGTTGAGATAACATTTTTCAGATGAGGGGCGCCCAAAAATTGTCTTTGAATAGTTGAGCCAAATAAGTTTGGGTTACTATGATTAAGATTATCACTTGTGATCAGTAGTGGGTTATATTGTATTGCATAAATGGAGAGGTAAGTGCAAAAGCATATTTTTTCAGAAAATTTGAAAAGAAAATATTTTGCTAATCGCAAGTATATCAATCAAATCTTTAGGTCATTTTTTGACACTTAGATCACTTTTAGGCAATTTTTTCATTTTCTAACATTTTATCTTCCGTGTCAGGGCAAAATTTTTGACGAGTCCAAAGTCAAATGCATCATTAATTTAAAAAATAATATAATGTGCTTAAAATCAAAATTTAATTTATTTATTTATCTGAATTACAATTATTTGTATCATGGCATGCTTCTTTTTCTTCCTGAATAATTGTGAGGAAGAGTGAAATATTCAACTTAAGATTCTGAAAAGTAGCCATTTTGACATAAACCCTTTTGCCCTGATACGGAACATATTATAAGTATCATCTAAGTGAAATATTTGTGTAATTATCTTTAAAATTAAGGCACGAGGAACATTTGTTTACAAAGAGTACTTTGTTGAATATTTAAAATTGAATATTTCGAAAAAAGAAAGTACTCTAAAAAACTGTCTAGTCTTCAAAACGTATTTTAATGAGAAAAAGGTAGAAAGGAATTGTTTAAAATTTAAAAAAGTTCCATTACCGCCTTAACAAGTCAAGCAAACATTAAAAATTCTATTGAAGGTATTGATAAGTTCTTAAAGCTAGACCGTCTGTAAGGCAAACTCACTGACCGAGGCACTGGAGCCCTATTCACAGAGATGAAAATGGACAATAAAATAAAAACTTAAAAACTATTGATACTTTTAATAAAATTTATGCTTAAATAAGAAACGTGATTTGAATCGTGGATTAATCAACAGTTTTCAACATTTTCCTTAAAAATTTTCAATATGTAAATAAAAATTGAACCATTCAGTATGAATTAGTTTTTATCGTTAACCAACTCTAGCTAATAAATACACTGGTGTGCGAAACTTAAAAGACAAAAAGGTTTTCAGCAGTTACTTCGCAGTAAAGTGACCCGAATGAGGGAAGCTACTCTGCAGTTAAGTGAATTGGATGCGGTTAAGTGAATTGGAAGCTAACAATGAAAAAGCCTTTGAACTGAAGTGGTGACACTGTACTGGGTGCCATGAGACATACAGGTAACTGTGAAAACTTAAAAAAGGGGAGAGGAAGCGGTCCTTTGTAAGCTGGATTACCATCTCGAGCACTGATACAGGTGTGGTACCGGGTTTGGCTTATAGATAATGAGGTTGCTGATGAGTTCCTACTGTAGCAGAACTCAGTCCTAGGCTAGTGTCTATGATACCACGGTTCCAAAATTCGAATATGCACCAGTTTCTACTGAATACCCTCTGTTATGCAAATTGCCACCTGCTGTTCCGTTTAATTTTGAGGTTTTGACCTTTAACCCACCTGGTAATTGTCTCGACGAGATATCGTGTCATTAGCAAAACTAACCATATCTTGATGGACGAGATAGCTCATCATTAGAAAAACTTACCTGATCTTGATCTCGTCATCATCAAAAAAGGCAATATATTCATCATTCAGAATTCAATCGACATTCTTAATGACGCTATATCTCGACATGAACAAAATCGGTCAGATCTTGATGGACGAGATATCTCGTCGAAACCACTTGGAGGGTTAAAAATAATGGTGTCCTTAAATTTTCCACGCCAGTATACTAGTAAGTAATTATTTTTATGTAGCCACTCTGAATCTTTAAATTGTAGGGCCCTGGGCAACTGCAGTGTGCCCATGCGTTGAAATGGAATACCGAATATCCCTTCGGGTTTACCAATGCCAAAATTTTGGTCTGGACCCTATTTCTCTTTCAACTACAAATCTACAGCAAGTAAGTAGTTATAATCATTTTGAGATTTTATATTGAATAAATCTACCTGAACTCTCTGATAACTCTCTGTCATCATGGCTATTAGCATGTTGAGAAGAATCACGACGGTGACCATGTGATAAAAGCCCCATAATGTGTAACCAACTCCTTCAGTGAATAAGTGATCTTTATTTCGATCCTCGAAGTAGCTCCTGTTCATGCTGGAATTCCCCACGACAATCTGGGCATAATCTGGATCTCCCATTCCGAAAATAGCCCAGAAAAGTTGCTTGAATGTATTTTTCAAGCTGAAAGTTGAAGATTTAATTATGTGAAATAATATTTACTGAAAAGAGATAAGGACTTTTTATATATAATAGTACTTAGTATTGTTAAAGAACTTTATATTTGTAATTTCTACAATAGTTTAAAGTTAACTTACAGAGATGTAGATTAAAATTTTAAAAATCAACCAGAAATCAACTAATGCAAATGGAGTTACAAAGTATTTCATTATAACAACGTATAAAGTACAAGTGAAAAAGTATTTCACTCTCACAACTGAAAATTTAATAATCAATCACAAACCGTCTAATGTAAATGGAGAAACGAAGTATTTCATTATAACAACGAGTAGTGTACATGTGAAAAAAGTATTTCTATCGAAAATTTAATTGTCAATCAACAATCTACTAATGCAAATAGAATTACAAAGTATTCCATTACAACAACGAGTAGGGAGAGTACATGTAAAAAAGGTATTTCACTAATGAAAATTTAATTATTAATCAAAAATCTACTAATGCAAATGGAGCTACAAAGTATTTCATTATAACAACGTGTAGAGTACATGTGAAAAAAGTTTTCCCACTCTCACTAATACTCTAAATATGTTTTAATGTTAAACGGTGGGTGGGATGCTTTGTTTTTTTAAAAAGCTGAATGCTAGGCATTTATTTTACATTTACACTTCTTCCTAGATGATCAAACGAACTTAAAAAATTACATTAAATGGGTATTTTTTAAACATTGTGTGACTTTAACATCATAGGCATTTTCGAATAGCCAAATTAATATCACTTTTTATTAAAAAATATAGGTAAATTTTAAAGAACAGATAAGAAATATTTAAACTTTGCGCTAAAAAATTAAAAAAAAAAACAATTTAAATATAAAAGTATGAGATTCTTGCATTTGCAAATCTGCTGAACTACAAGACCATGATAAAGTTGGAATTTGAAGATCAAATAGCTATTTTTTGAGATGTAATGTGTGCATAAAGTAACAAACTATAAACTTTTAATTCCTAGAATTGAATTCAAAGGGATTGTCTATTGAAGAAAATGTAAAGGAAATGTACATATCACCCCTGGAATTTACAAGATGTTGGGGAAAAGCAGATTTTAAGTCAAAAATGTGCTGACGGACCAAAACACACCTGTAACAAAGACTAGGACTTTAATGAGATTAGAAAACAATTTCTGTCAGTTCAACAAATCGCATATGGTATTAGTGTCAAAGTCTACCATACAGAGAAATTGTTAAGGACACGAGCTTGTGAGAGGGCTCAAAATGACAAAAAACTTCCTTTAACACCACATAAAGGAACATTTCTGAATATGAAAACACTTTCTTTATCATTTCGCTTGAAGTTCCCCTGTTTTCAGAATATGTTTCATACTTACTGTTTAAAATGCTTGTTTTTGAGATTTTTATGCATGACGATTCGAAATATGCTCGCTTGCTTGTTTAAATTAGAAGCATGGTAAAATAGTCAATTGCAGACAGGTGGTCAAGGAGTGGCTGGTTCACCCTAGCGCATGTTTTGAAAGCATTTTGGCATATTTAATTGGAAGCATAATTACGAGATACTTTTGATGTTGTGACGTCATTCAGATATCTTTATATTGGATAAAAATGAGTGATTATATTTTCGTGTGCAGTGATTGAAGTTTAAAGAAGTTGGAAGAGCAATAAATGTGTTGAATTTGAAGAATTGTTAAAAAATTCAAAATATCAGTCAGAAATACACATTTCACACTTTGGCATGCAAATTTTAAAGAAACGCTTTTAATAAAAATTAAAACTTTTTTAAATTAAAGTTTTCTTTTAACACAGTAAGTATATTGGAATTGAAGAAAGATTTCTTACGTAAGGAATGCATCCGGCTGTTCAATTATAATACCTCCTTCCATTCGAGACGAGTCCTTGTAGTTTTTGTAAATCGAATTTATCCCAGTAGCGAAAGCCAACATTATGATGAAAAACAGCATAACGAATTGGAACACGTCAACTGTTTGTAGAATTAAACAACAAAATAAACAAGTTAATAATTGTAACATGCCAAATGCTTATAGAATTGAAACAATGCTAACAATGCTCGTGTTATTTTGTCCACCACCTGAAACAATTATCGAGTTAAATTATACCTTGGTGGCTTACATGAGTGTCAAATAGCTTTTACTTTAAACCTAGATATGAAAACATAGCATTTGAAAAATATAGTCGGTTTAAGTTTAGATAAGATATACTACTTTAAAGGATGTAAAAAACATGTGTAGATAGTAATAAAGAGAGAGAGAGAGCATTAAAGCTTAAGATAATGAATTCACATGTATATAAAGATTGTGCGACAGGGAGAAATTTACTAAACAGTTAAAGCTCTAGAATAATATCTTTCTATATGATTCAACGTATCTTAATTAGACAAGTTAACTAGAACTGAATAACATACTGTATACTAGGCTGAAAATCACTGAAAGGAACATCACTGCAATTGTTGCACTACTAAAAGTAAATGAAATATTATAAAAGTCAGGTGAGTTCAAGGGCACATACCTATCATGTACTTAATGGACGTTCCTAAAGGTCCCAGTTTAGAATTGACTTGGAACCAGAGTAGCAGTCGACTGAATGCCATCACAGAAGCTGTAGCGTAAATGCCTTCACCAAGTAATATAGGGTGAAACCAATCCCAGCACATGCGGTTGGTATTTCGGGGGTCGTATTCCGAAAAGATATTGAAAAGGAAAACGCTGAACCAAAGTATTTCAGTCACTAAGAACAGGGAAAACATTATGAGATCAAATACGGACCACCAAGATCGGAAGTAATTTGAAACTCCGACGGATATTAAGTTCGTAAATATGTCCCAGGAATGACCAACGACATAGCAACCGACAGCTATTTCAGTCCACGTAATAGGAGAATGAACATCATATCTAGAAAAGAAAAGAAATCAGTCGAATTAGGGTCACTAAACATAAAATGAAATCTATTCAAAACAGGTACGTTCAGTGTATTTTATTAAAAATTTGGGAACTTAATACTTTCATTGCTTATCACCGTTTTTTACCAACTAAATGTTAGAATCACATGGATCGGGGTTAATGTATTCGACTCATCGTTCTTATTTTTGTATAGTCATTAACCCTCCAAGTGATTTCGACGAGATATCTCGTCCATCAAGATCTTTCAGTTTTGCTAATGACAAGAATATCTCGTCATCAAGATATTGTCGATTTTTGGTGATGGTAAGATCAAGATCTGGTCAGGGGTTTTCAAATGACGAGATATCTCGTCCATCAATATCTTGTCAGTTTTGCTAATGACAAGATACCTCGTCCAGACAACCACCAGGAAGGTTAAGTAACCTATACAAACAACGAAAGGGATTTATAGAAATGACTGATGCCGACTTAAAAATGTGTTTAAAATTGCTTATACATGTGAAGGAAGAATTTTCAGAAACTGGTTGCATCATGCGGTTACATGTTTGTAAGCAACAAAGCACGTACTATTAAATTACTAAAATGTTTCTTTACATTATTAAATCAGAAATTTTATATCATATCACATCCCGGCTGCAATACCATCATTACTCAAAAAATGAATTTCTAGTTTTATGTATAGAAAAACTAAATACATGTTTCTGCATGCTGCAAAATTTCCCCAACTTTCCTCTACTGGAATCTACAGTTATGGCAGTTTTGTAGCATGTCGAAGACATGTAGCATATGGCAGTTTTGTAGCATGTATTTGGTCTTTCTACAAATAAAACTATAAATTCATTTTTTGAGTAATGGCGGCATTGCAGCCGGGGTGTGATATATTAATCTTAAAACGTATACTAAACACAGCAGAACATACGTTGCAAATATTCTGCTTCTCAGATGCAGTATTTATCAGATACAAAATTATTCATCTCGAAATACACCCTAGTAAGACGGATTTGTTTTATTATTTAAGTACATCAAATTTAATATTTATAAATCAGTTAGGATCCTCAAAAAAGCAATAAATATATGGATGCCATTAATAGATTCTAGTAAAAGACATGTTATTTTATATTAGTAACAATCATTAAGAAATACCAGTAGCTATTCTATACATATTTAAGGAACGTATGAAAATCTTGGAAACAAATTTTTAGGAAAATTCTCATTCGTATATTTGAATATTTCATATCCCCTATCCGGAATTGTAATCAGCATCAGTTAAAATACAGAAAACTCTGTTGGCAAGGACGTATCTGAAGATACCATGCTTTGTATTTACAAATTTGGTTCGGTTTCCTCTAACGGGATATATATATATATATATATGTTGAAAAACCTAATAAGAATGTAAAATTAGCGAAAATTCAAAACTTACGTATATAAATTGCTACTTTTCCAAACCAAGTGAGATAGACGACCGAGAGATGCTATGCCGTCTGATACTTCAAATACCAAATCTTAAATATAAATCTTTTTCCAAGAAACTTTTTACAGGAAAGACATATATTTGAGATTTCTTGAGATTTTTTCGTTGATATGGTAATACAACGCAAATGGAAAATGATACTTTTTGTAGATATATTTCGTCACAACAGGTATGGTAAATTGTCCTAATCTTGAAATGTACATAAATGACATACCAATTAAATGCAGAGGAAAGCAAGTCTCTATTTAGTACCAAGATATTAAAAGCAATATTCGTATAATTTTCAATTCGGAAAACTTTTCTCAGAATAGTGTTTTTCAAGATACTTTTTCAGGTAATTAATATGGCCGGTAATGTTCTAAAATCCTTTTGTTTTCATGTTTGTCAACACAAATTTAACAAATCGTCGGCTTTCAAGTGAAACAAGCTAATTCAAAATATCTTTCTTAGGAAACTAAGAGAGAAAATTATACTCCTTGGCTTTACTCACTAAGTATGTTTCGGAAGACGAAATCTAGCCTTCAAGCAAAGAAAAAATAACTTAGCGAACTTCACCACAGTCTAAAGATCATCAAATTTTGGTCTAGAAAAGATAAAAAATTGTACTTTGAAAATTTTGACAAAGTGTGTTTCACTTGTAAGTCGACGAAATCTTGTCAATGTGTAAGGAAACTTCTTGACTAGCAGACGTAACAAAAGAAATTGGTTAAATGCTGGAGTTAAAATCAACTTACAAGATTACTTATCCACAAGTTTCCTCAGTTCACGTTATTTTCCACCCCCCAAAGGATTGTTTAACAGAATATACTGATATTATAATCAAGCGTGGATTAAATTTACCTTCTGTCGTTAAGCAATGTAGCCATCAGGAGTGATAAGAAAAATAAGTAGGATGCGGCGAAGTAAATGAACCGATTCAACGGAACCCTCAATGGACCGATGACATCTGCCCGCGGGATGAATATGAAAGCTATAGATACTACAGGAGTCAAAATGGCATGTTTGATCACATGAAACGTTCTCCATCTGAGAGGCCAGCTGTACCAAGATCCAACAGTTTCTATCCACATAGAACGTAAAACTTGCTGACAACTTGCATGGGTGACAAACTGAAAAGAAAAATGAGCCGTGAGTAAAATCAGTCGCTTAATACAGTAGACTCGTTTTATATCGATTGAACACTTTTGGTGGTTGTCTCGACAAGGTTGCCTCATTAGCAAAACTGACCAGATTTTAATTGACGAAATATTTCGTCATTAAAAAAACTGACCAGATCTTGATTTCGTCATCATCAAAAGATCGGTAATATCTTGATGACAAGATATCTTGTCATTAGCAAAATTGGTCAAATCTCGATGGACGAGATGTCTCGTCTAAACTACTTGGAGGGTAAACGACTCGCTGAGAAACAACGACCGGTCATTTTCCTTCTCTGCAATGCTATTTTATAATCGATATAACAACCTGAAAAAGGTAAAAATATCTCTACAGCCACCTTCGTTTGTATCCTGATTTGATGAGGCGATTCAGGTTTTTTTGATTCGTTGAGGGTTTTTTAGACGCGCGATTTGGTGATTTTCACATCTCGCAGTACCGCTAAATGCGGTACTGCGAGATGTGATTACACGTGATTTACACGTGATTTACACGTGATTACACGTGATAGGTAATATCACGTGTAATTTCAGTAAAGACCAGACAACTGTTGGTCACTTTGCTAACGATGTATCCTATACCCAATACTAAGTGATCAACGTTGTCCATTGAAATAAAAACGAAAATCTTAGAAAGCGACAAGAAACATATTTCGAAAACGGATATTGTCACACTGTTCAACATTCCTAAAAGCAGTCTCTACCGTTGTAAAGGACAGGGATACTATATAACAAGCTGCTGGTTGGCTTGTTATATAGTATCCCTGTCCTGAAACAGCGAAAAGCAAAAGTTTCTTTAACTAAAACTTTATCCCGAAGAGCCTTTCAAAGCATCTGAAAGCAAAATGGAAAACTTTACATTTTTACAACACTTATACTTTATTTGATACTGTTATACATTAAGGAAAGTTTCTTAAGCGAAGGATTTTTTTTCTGAAATTGCAAAAATTTATTAGATGTGAAAATTGACCTTCCCTTCGTCCCCCCCCCTGAAAAAAAGACCCAGAAGGGGAACGTTTGATATAACGACTATTTGATATAAAGTCCCTAGGTTGGGGAGGCCCTCTCGGCCTAGGATCCCCTCCCGTATAATCCTCCCGCGAGTCTATTATATAATCAGATCTCCAAGGATAGATTCAAATCAATGCAAAATCGCAGGTTAATAAAATCAGTCGCTTAGTAAAATTAACTCTCCAATAATGGATTAAAATCAATGCAACATCATTGCATCACCGGTTGATGAAATCAGTCGCGTAATAAAATTAACTCTCCAATAATGGATTCAAATCAATGCAACATCATTGCATCACCGGTTGATGAAATCAGTCGCTTAATAAAATTAACTCTCCAATAATGGATTCAAATCAATGCAACATCATTGCATCACCGGTTGATGAAATCAGATGCTTAATAACATTAACTTTAATGATGGATTTAAATCAATGCAACATCATTGTAAAATCGCCGGTTAAATAAAAATCAAAGCAGCCGCTTGTCCAAATGAAACATTTTCAAAGACAGTCTAGCAACATGGCAACTGAGTAAATGTGTTCAGGATCAAATCCATATTGTCATTTCTTGAACACAGCTTCAATCATTTTAAGCTACTTTATCATCCTCGCTTATCACTTCGATTTTACCTATGATGTCATGGAAAATAGTATTTGTTTTAAAAAATAAAAATTGTCAAAAATAAAATAATCTAAATTTCGAATCGCCGGAAATAGGAATCAACTGCTTAATAAAATCAAATTTGTTGGAACAGAAGAGATTCTATTAAGATGCGGAAGTACATTTTTTCACATTCTGTAGCATGTAGTTTATTATAATTGTTTTCGACTGGAATCAAAAGTCATCTAAGTCAATCAAACACTCTAGTATGAACTCTTTTAATCCGTTTTTTGTAATTAGAATTGAGCATGTTAAATAATAAGTTGGATTTTAAAATATTTGAAAGTCACTTCAAAACTTTGTAATCAGTGTAAGTACAAGGAATAAATTTTTAACGAAAATTACGAACTAAATAAATTTTCACTTGTTATAAGCCAAATAAGTTTTGATTTATTAAAACCAAATTAAAGAAAGAGCTTAAAGCTCTATAGGGCGATTTATATTTTTTAAAACGTCACATTTTAACTTTTCAGGAAAATATTTTTATTACTGTATGCAAATTTTTGTATCAGAAATTTTCAGTACATTGCACATTTTTGTAAAAATATTGATGAAATATACATTATCATTAATTCCATAAATATAAAGATTGTTGAAAGGTTGGCATAAAGTAAACTATAAAAAGTTTTGGCATAAAATAACTCATAATTCTTATGAACTTAAGAAATATTTCCTTCGATCCATTTAGAAGAAAATAAATTAAATCATAGGTGTCATTTCAGTTTTTATTTGGGGAGGGGTAAAAAATTTTAGGGAATATCCAATTCAGTATATCGCGTTCGCTTCCCCGCCCTGTTCCTTAGACATGAATTATCTTTCTGATCAATTGGCATACATTTCCAGTTTCAAAACAGCTTTACTTCTTATCCTACATACATATAATACACATATACTTGCTATTAATATAACGTACGTGCAAACAAATGATAACACTCACAATTGATATGAAGAATAAAGAAATTTGAATTAAAGAAAAAAATTGTCCGTTTTACAGTAGACCAAAAACCATTAATGTAGCAAAGGATAATGTCTTGGCTTCATTTTAGCAAAGTCATCAACTAACTCGTCAAGAGATATTTTCTTAACCTCTTTCCGCACCCCGCTGCGGTAGTTCGTCACCCTCTTGAACATTTTAATACTTTTTAATCCTAAAAAGCATTTAATACCCCTAAACAATTAATCCTTTGGGAGGGCAATTGCAGTATCCTGACATTCTTAAATGACGAAACTGAATAAAATATTACTAATATGATCAAGTTTCCATTTCCTTTTTAAAGGTTATAATCAGATAATAAAGTCAAAATGATTGATGTATTCATTCGTAGTTCATGATGTGTTGCCAAGAGTTTCTGAAATCAGCAAGTTGGGTCAGGGAAGAGACACTCTTCTTCACAGGACATAGCCCATTTACATCCTATCTAGAGGTTAAAAAAATAAATTCGTAAAATTGCTCCTGTGGTGAAATCAGTACACTTCTGCACTACATCACAGTCTGCCCCTTACAGCATCATGGCATATGAAATCTGCAGCCAACCGCTTTAAAATCACATGGTTCAGAAGCATTGCTTATAACAAGGGTTCGAGAGTCAAAATCATTGGCATGGTGGGATTCATAGACTCATCAGGGCCTGATAATCCCAAGAGATTAACTTTTTTCGCATGTATATACAGTGTAATATCGTATGATGCATGTTGTAATTACTGCATAGATGTAGCAATGTACAGATGTAATAATGTACAGGTGTAATAATGTATAAATGTAATTAATATACTCTACATTCTGGATAGACATAGAGAATAGACATAGAATTCTGGATATAGACATAGAGAATAGACATAGAATTCTGGATACAGACATAGAGAATAGACATAGAATTCTGGATAGACATAGATGAATAGAGCATGCCACCTCGGTGGCATGCTTTATTCATCCCAACCACACTTATTTAAACTGATACTGTGTCTCAAGACACTAGGCACGGGCGTGTGTGATGGCGTCAGTATTCATTCATAAATTCAAAAGCTCAAGTAATACCTCACCTCTTTCTGTCCACATTGCACTGCAAGGTGAAGTCTGCTAAACCTATGAGGACGGGGATCATGGAATCCTTTCTTTTGTACTAAGACAGTTTGAACTTCTTCGGTATTCCGGCACTGATTCAGAATTTCGGCAGCAAATGTTGAACATTGCTTTGACAACTCTTGGTATTCTTTCTGTAAAGGGAATAACTTCGATAAGTCGTCATTCAAGGGACCAAGAAATTTGGACCACTGAAGCGGAGTAACCACAGAATGTACTCAGTATGGCCATAACTGAAACGATTATGTAAATTTTAAATTTATATATCACGGTATTCATAATAATACTATAAATTAAAAGAAGTACCAAAAATTACGTGAATGATAAAAAGAATATCAACTTTACTTATTTTAATATTTATTGGAATATTTTTAAGCTTTAATTCTACTTTGCATACGTATTATAATGCCAAGTACTTGTCTAATTTTGACTGACATGCAGAACAAATTAACTTTTTTAAAAACATTTTGTACTTTGAAATCATTGGGTATCTTGAACTGACTTAACCCTCCTGGTGGTTGTCTCGAGGAGATATCTCGTCATTAGAAAAATTGACCAGATCTTGCTTGACGAAGATATCTGGTAGAAATCATTTGGAGGGTTAAATCTTTTATTGTCACTTGAGAATACACTACAACGTTTTTATCGATATCTATGAAACCATTTATGTCAGGAATAGTGTACCCACTATCATTTAGATCATAAATATATTCAATGAAGAATCAGGGTCGCTGCTGTCATTTTTGACTGCTTTCAAGACAGTTTCCAATCGACTGCATGTTGAAGTTCTTTGAAGTCTGAATTAAAAGATTCGTGTTTTATGTTATTGAAGTGCAATTTGAAACACTCGAAATCGAATTGTCGAAAGATCTGTTTTGGAAAAGTAAATTTAACATCCGAAGATAAAGATCCTCCCCTTTTCCAAATACAAATCTCCATAAACAAATCCAATTCCGATATATCAATAATACACAAGGGGTGGAAAAATCCCTTTAAGACTTACTTTTGATATATCTTATGAAAGAAATGTAATAAGATAGGTAGATAGGTAGGTAGGTCGAGAACTGAAGCAACACAAGAAGCTATTGGTGACGGTCCGGGATCAATCCCAAAGGGGAAGATCCAAAGACAACACCTCATAATTTTGAATCAGTGTCAGATTACACGGTCAGCACCTGAGCTGGCATTTTAGTCTCCAAAATTCCACACCACGCCAACGTGAGGACATTAGAGGCCAAGACAGATTAAATTTGCATCAACCCCTCACGTACATGACGGTCTTTGGTAGAATCGAGTTTAACTCGCAACCCTAAGGTTACTAATCCTGCTATACTTCTAACCGGGCTACAGCGACCCTAAATAAAAATGTATAGGAAATTGTTATTAAGTTGAAAATAAGAGTTTAATATGTGGTATTTTTTTACTTTCTGTCCAAAAAATTAGATCAGGTAAAGGTGAGCCATCATGTACGCAGAAGGGGGAGGGGGCACTTTACTACCTTTAAAAATTATATTTTTAGTGAACTTTTTAATTTAATTCTTTTATTTTCAGAAACAAACATAGGGGTTTTCAATCAAATTACCGATTGATCGAAAATATCACTTGAATAATAGAAAGTTTTACAGAAAACAACAGAACATCGAGAAGACGGTCGATGTTCAATAGTTCATTCACCAGATTTGGGCGGACCAGACTTCTTCCTGCTGAGCTTCCTACACGAAAAAGTGTGTGTCAAGCCACAAAATTTACAGCAGTTGAAAGAAGAGCGGAAATTGTTTTGATATCTCAGGAAAACACTCAGCTCGTCCACAGCAGCATGCGTCAAAACATAATCCATGAGCATGTGTCAAAACATAATACATGAGCATGCGTACTCCGCTTCTGCGTGAAGAAAATCTATCAGAATGCATACGTATTCCAGCCCATTTAGTGTCGCTGATGTCCAACCAATGTGTCTTGCCTAAGAAAGTTATTGGAAAACGCCGTAAAAAGAGCATGCAACATAAGGACTCTCATTTACCGCATCTAACTTTTCGCACGAAATTTTTAAAAGTGCCACATTGAAAACTCTTATTTCTAATTTGAATTTTTAATTTATTACATTTCGTTCATAAGCTAGATCAAAAGTCAGTTTAAAGAAATTTTTGCCGTGCCCTGTAGAGGATTCATGAACAAATGAAGAATCAATATAAATTGAGATGTACATAAACCCTCCAAGTGGTTTTAACAAGATATCTCGTCCATCAAGATCTGGTCAGTTTTGCTGGAGACGAATGTCTCGTCAAGACAACCACCAGGAGGGTTAACAAACATCTCGCTCTCACCAAAATTTTCATTTACCCTTTTAACTTACATACATTTTATGCAAAATAAATAGTTAAAGTAATAAGTTCATGAGGGAATAAAGAATTGAAACTAGAAACTAAGAATATGTCAGTCCAACCTATGAAAAACGTGTTTGCGTGTACACAATGTTCCTTTTCCATATCTCCATAATGGCCGCGGTAATCCGGTTGGTAGAGTAAAGGATTGGCAACCGGAGGATTGCGAGTTCGAAATTCGGTCCAACCAAAGACCGTCGTGTACGTGGGGGTTGGTGCATGTTAATCTGTCGTGGCCTCAAATGTCCTCACGTTGGCGAGGTGTGAAAGTTTGGAGAGTGGAGTGCCAGCTGAGGTACTGACCTCGTCACCTGACCGTGGTTTAAAATGACGAGGTGTTGTCCTTGGCACTTTCCCTTGGGGATTGATCCCGGACAGTCGCCAATAGTCCGTTGTGTTGCTCACTGGAATTCAATTACTATCTACCATATCTTCATACATATTAACACTGAGTAAAATGGCTTTCAGAGTCATGATTTTTACAATACAAAGTTTAAAATATTTTCATTGATGAATGAATTGAATAATAGCTCGTGTATATGTACCTCTTCCATTTATGATCAAAAAATGTTTTAGAAATTACTAATTTGCAGTAGATAGCTGGGGACGCCGAGATTGGATCGACAGCAAAATTGCAAAAATCTCGTGCTAAGTAATCATACCAATCTACTCCCATTCGCCATTTCCTCTTTTCCGCAGACAACACAAGTCATTTTTAGCCCTAAGTTTTAAAAAAAAGAGCACAACAGATACAACTGCGTCCAATCTTGGCAAATCTGTATGGATGATCCTAACGCTGTCTGCGCAAGAATCCACTGCGCATATTATCTCCACTGGATGAAAGCCTCAATCGGAAGTATGGGGAGGAAAGGTCTGCGGTGAAGGTACCCATTGGGCATGACAAACACCTTTGACCAATCATTGAAACTATTAGAGGCTGAAATGGTCGATTCCCTTCGAGATTGATACCGGACCGTCGACAATAGTCCGTTGTGTTGCTTCAGTGCGATGTTAATTAAAATACCTACCTACCTACCTGAAATGAACGAGCCGTTCGCATTCCCTTGTCGGTTTCTTGACATGAAAAGCAAGGACGCCAAATTTGAAATTGACGCCTCATTTAGATTTACGTTGAAGAAATGGTGGTTTTTGCTTTAATCGATTTATTATTTTTTTGTCGGCAAATTTTTTCAGAAATTTAGTTTTTCTATCACGGGATGCCGGACTTCTGTAATGACAAGGCCACTGCTGGTTTATGTGACTTTTACATTTTTTTATGAATGATTTGGGACAATGACTTAAAATTGAAGCAGTCAAGAAAGAATGTCGTGGAACTATGAGTCGAGCCAAATCAATCTAATCGATTACAAAGTCGTTTACAACTATTTCAGTTGAATGAGGTCATAATCCCGAAGCTATTATAATTGTTAAGATAAGAGTTAAAATGCTAGAAAAAATTTATACTTGATGTTCAGGCAATTCTCTTGATAATTTCTCCAGCTCTGTACTTAATTCGAATGCTTCCAGAATAGGATCTTCTGAAGTCAGAATCAAGTAAGTTGGACTTGCAATTGCTCGATAAGCGTTGATGCGACTGATGGATTCCGTTAAAGTTTCTCCGGTTTCAGCTCTCTTGGAACAAAATTCACAGCATTTACCTAGGGAGATATTTTTAATTCACAATTCAAATAGCATCATAAATGTAAAAGCAAATTTAACCCTCCTGGTGGTTATCTCAACGAGGAATCTCGTCATTAGCAAAATAGGTCAGATCTTGATGGACGAGATGTCTCGTTGAAACCACTAGGAGGGTTCAAATTAAACTCATTAAGAGCAGAATGCAAATTCTTAAATGGCCCCGAGCGCATGTTTGAATTTCATTGGGTGAAGCCTGCTGTGGTCTATAAGTGGAATATGCAAATATCAAACAACATGTCAATAGGAATTGGTTCTACATAATATATACAAATCAAGCATACCTCCCTCTTTTTCCTTCTCGGACAAACTTTCTCAACATCGAAAATACGGGGAGAGTATGTGAAAGAAATGTGAACGTGAAAGTGAAAGGGAGGGTCAAAGGAATTAAGCAATTTATAATTCTTTTCCTTGATAAGAAGGCATGGATCGTTCCCCCGATACACTCTTGGTATTGTAGGGATCACCCCGGAAGATCTCTTGCTCTCAATTGCGACAGACATATTCAGACAGCGCGCTCCCGCTTTTTCAGTTGCCATTTAAGGTGTCTCATATTTTGCTGTGGTCGCAAGATTCGTCCTGTTTGCCTTAAATTCCAGTCTGACCAGGCCTCCCCAGCACACATTCTCGAGTGCCTGAAGTTGTCCCAAGACGACCTGTTTTCTGAATCTCTTTTGGTGTATGACTTTGTGTGGGTGAATGAACTTGTGGATTTGGTCTAGCTGGAGACAGACGTGGAGATTAGCAACAACAGAATTCCTTTTCTTTTTGTGTCTTCAAGCGTCGCATTTTCATTTCCCCACAAGCCCTACACCGGGTTTATTGAAATCCAGACATCTTTATAGATAATTTATACTGTAATTGGTTTTAAAAAATCTTTCGTGACTTATAAATATCGATAAAGTTGGAAATAAAAATAATGTACTACACATATAAAAATATTGTGTTGTAATCATCTTAACCCTCCAGGTGGTTTCAAAGAGATATCTCGTCAAAGATTTGGTCAATTTTGCTATGACCTGATACCTCGTTTATCAATATATGATCGTTTTGGGGAATGACGAGACACCTAGTCGAGACAAAACTGCCCAATTACTCCAAGAGGAATGAAGATCACAGTAGACAAAGCGAATCGTTCCTTGCCAAGAAGTGGTGACAGTTTGGAACAGGTTTTTGCATTGGAGACTGGCCACTACAGGGCAGTTTTCGACGCGAAGATAAACCACCAGGAGGGTTAATGAAGAGCAAGACATAGAAATATAAAAAGCTCACATTTTTGGCTATGAGGCTTGGGAATAGAGTATCCTCGTTCAAGAAGCATTCGTGTAATTTCAACATATCCGGAGGTAGCTGCCGCCATAGTCGGGGTCAGATTTGTAGCTGCTACTTCAGGTAGACATTTCCTGCACTCTACACCACCATTAATGATCTCTTTCAGGTGATCATGTAGCACCTTATCTTCTTCGGCCCTGAATAAGCAATCTTTATCATTCTGATTGTTATCCGATAACAAAATACAATTTGCAGCAAAAGGAATTGAATTCAATCGATGCTAAACGTAATTCGAATCGGATGTACACACATTGGTCAATGAATTAGACTCCTGTAAGTATTTATGCAAAACAAAACCCACAGTCCTTGTCTAAAAGAAGTAACTGTGGGTATAAAACAATTAAGACCGTGATCGGCGGCGTCTCAGACGGATAGTACGGCAGAAAAGGAATTCCACTAATCTGCAACTGATAGAAACCTTTAACGAAGGCTCGTCCCAACCTATATGGGCGCGAACAATGCGCAGAGAATTGCAAAGGATCGGTATATGTAGTCACATGCCAGTGAGGAAACCTAATTTCTGCGAGGAACATTAGAGTTCGCTTACAGTGGTGTCTAGAAAAACGTAACTGGACATCTGGGGATTGGAAAAGGTGATGTGGTCAGACGAATCACTCTACACCTCGCACAGTTCAAGGGTCTGGTGGGAATATCATGGAGTGGGGCATGTTCTGCTGGTTTGGAACTGGTTCCCTGCTGTTTTTGGAAGGTAGCCATGCAATACTTGAACATCCTGGCAGATCAAGTGCATCTGGAAATGTTACATTTTCACTCTGAAGGTGACGGATCTTTCATGGACGATAATGCAACCATACATTGTGCGTGCAACGTTCAAGTCTTCCCTGGCCGCCGCAAAGTCCGAATCTTAACCTTATAGAGAGAGAACCTTTGGGACATGTTGGAAAGGTGCATCCGACAACAATCTTCTCTGCCATCCACTTTACAGGATCTCAAGGTCTGTGTATCCAATATATGATATTCTCTGGACTTAAATGTACTTCAGAACCTTGTAGAATCTATTCCTAAACACATACATGCTGTTAATCGTGCAAAAGAAGGTCCAATAAAATATTGATCCCAGGTTTCTAATTCCTTGGCCATTGTGTGTAGCTTAAGCTAACAAAGACGGATGTTACCTACCTATCCAAGAGTATTTCCAAGATGTCTGCCTCATTTTCAAAGACAGCACGAAGGACGGCACAGTAGTAGTGTGTAGCTGTGATAGGGATCTTATTCAGAAGTAAAGTCACTACATCCAGATCACGGTTGATAATCGCAATGTCTAAAGCTCTCTGCCCTCGATAGTCACAGCAATCTGCATCGATATTCGCTGTCTGGAAAGATATACAGTTAAATTGGAAGCAGTTCCAAATAGGGTAACCAACTTTCAGCCATAAATTTAAAACACTGATCATCGCGAGATTTCCTAGTAGTGCAGTGTTATTTTTACCCCACAACACACCATAATAATTAAATAACCATATTTTTTTATTCTTTCAACTTTTAAAAAGATTCTATTGGTCCTTCCCTTAGATATACCCTTAGAAAAATATTTGAAGGGCCGTATCTGGTCTCCAGGCATGAGATCAATCTATTCCCTACACAACTGACTTATCTTACGCGTATTGTCCTTTATCTTAAGCATTCAGTTTCAGTGACAGGCTGATTAAACCTCATCCCGACAAGAACAGCTATTTCTCAAACAGCTAAGTTTATGTTGTCCTAGAATAGTGTCGCCACAGCTAGTTTTTCTAATCAAGCCCTTCCAGGTATAGATAAGGCTTATCCTAAAGCTTGAAACTATTTTTACTTTATTTAACACACTAGTGAATTACGCCTTTACGCGCGGTCTGGAAGGACTTGGTGAAAAGGGCGAGTTGTGACAACCTATTCTAGGACATGTGTAAACTCGCGTTTTTCTCACGTTCTTTACTTCTGTCCTGGTGATGGTGAACGTTTGGCTCCAACTAAATAGCAACTGATCATTATTTCACGTGTTTATTCTTTATAAGTGATATTTTGAAGTCTAATTTTTACTACTGTGAAGGAGCAGAGTTCACATTTTTTCTTATTTCTCTATAAATTTGATAATTTTCAAGCAAAAACTATTTTATCTCCAATTTTTGACCCTCCTGGATTAGATTAATCCCGGACCACCGCCAATAGCCCATTGTGTTGATCCAATGTGATGCAAATTCAACTACCTATCTACCTCAAAGTGCTAAAAATACTTTTGCAAATAAAGTAAAAAATATTTGTATTGCATGATAAATGAAAATAAATGTATTTGTGACTGTTCAATACACTAATTTTCTGTTAAATTTCTCTTTTTCTTAAAACAGATTCAACTCTTCCGTCTAAATACATGTGTGTGCAATATGGTTGGTTAGTTGTTTGGGGGTATTATGGCGCAAGGGCCATATTTGGACAAGCTGCGTCAAACGTAAGACAAACAACTTCATGCAAAAAATGTCATAAAACTGAAAAAAAAGGGATTCTGGAATAGAATAATGCAATGAAAGAAAAAGATTGCTTGGTAACCCTAAGAACACGACTATGTAAATTAAAGACAGTAAACCTGATGGGAAAAGAAAATATCTTTAGAGTACCTTGGGTCCTTGAACATATTTAACCCTCCTGGTGGTTGTCTCGACGAGGTATATCGTCATTAGTAAAACTGACCGAATCTTGATGGACGAGATATCTCGTCCTTAGAAAAGACTGACCTGACGGAGATCTCGTCACCATCAAAAAAGGCAATATCTTCATTCGGAATTCAATCGACATTCTTTATGAAGAGATATATTGTTATCAAAATTGGTCAAATCTCAATGGACGAGATGTCTCGTGGAAACAATTTGGAGGGTTAAAGGAGATGGATCCCTGAGAGCGTATGAAATATCGAACCCCTCTACTGCACGCAGTATGGAACATGTTCGACTCTGCGTACATTTTCCATAATATTCTGAAATATATTTTAAATATAAAAACTTCCATGTAGAAAGCATCCTCTATGGGAAATTAGTGTTTTAGTTAATTAAATGATCAGCAAACTTAGAGAAGCATTGATAACTGGATATGCCGAGATAAGATTAATCCCCCAAGTGGTTTCGACGAGATATCTTGTCCATCAAGATCTGACCAATTTTGCTCATTAGAGACAACTAATGACAAGATATTCTGTCATCAAGATATTGCCGATTTTTTTATGACAAGATCAAGATCTGGTCATTTTTTTCTAATGACGAGACATCTCGTCCATCAAGAGCTTCTCAGTTTTGCTAATGACGCTCCTTGTCAAGACAACCACCGGGAGGGTTAAAAGCAAAAATACAAATCTTATGCTTAGCTATGCGCAACCTTGAAGTCAACTCCATTCGCCGCTGTTTTTTTTGTGCAAAGACAATACGAATCATTTTTTGCCTTAAGTTAAAAGAACCCAGAAGGCACGATTGTGTCCAATACTGGAAACCCTGCGTAGATAATCCCAACGCTGTCTTAACCCTCCAAGTGATTTCGAAGAGATATCTCATCCGATCAAGAGTCGATCTGACCAATTTTACTAATGACGAGATACCTCGTCGTCAAGATATTGCTTATTTTTTTTTATGATGAGTCAAGATTTGGTAAGATTTTTTCTAATGATGAGATATCTCGTCCATCAAGATCTGGTCAGTTTTGCTAATGACAAGATACCTTGTCGAGACAACCACCAAGAGGGTTAAAGCTAGAGGCAGTGGTTAGAATGAAAGACCATGCGCAAGGATCCACTGAGCATAGTATCTCGACTAGCTTATAATGAAAAGCTAGCTTTTGGGTGAAAGTATTTAATGTTTGATAAATTATTTTTTACGATGAATCTTAGATAATTTTGTCGTTATTTGGAGTTTGACTCATTCAAATAATCTTTGCGTATCAAATCAGGTGTTCCATATTCCGTGCCTTTACACTACAGCGTAGATATGATCCAATTTGTGTTTGGCTAGTCTGATTCATTCACACTAGACGAGAACTGACCCCTGAGCCATTTGAAACCAACTACCCAACTGACTCATTCAATGACGAGACAGACATTTGATCTATTTTCAAAGTATGCCTTACATCGATCCTTCTTAGTGATTAACGATCCATTTGAACGAATGTGTTTTTAACACTGATCAATTACTCAAAGATATATTTATGTGAAGGATTTTGACTAGTGAATGCGATGTCAAAAAAACCAATGCAACTAACTCTGCGTTCAGTGCCTTATGTTTTAGAAAATGCATTATGATCATTTCATAACTTAATAATTTTTTTAATCTATGCCCACATCTTAGTAAATCAGACAAAATATGAGCAATAATTATGTACGCTCTATGAAGATATTTAAAAAGCTTGAAACAATTAAAACTTGAAAAACAATATAATCACATATACCGCTTTATTCGTAATTAACCATTTTGGTGAGACAGTTAAAATATTCCTATAAGCACCATACAATCCCTTTCTTCATTGATTAAAAGTATGCGTTTTATTTCTTTGGGCAAAACTTATGTTCCCTTGATACCTAAGCTATCTTTTACTGTTTTCATCTACCCACTACTCTATTCCCCAATCTCTCTTTTGTTCCCTTTCACGATCTTTTTTACTTGAAGTTGTCTTGTGCTTGGTGCAACTTGCCTAAATATGGACCTTGGGCCATAAAATGTCAAAACAACCAACCAACCTTTCCTTGGAATAGAATCCTTTAAAAAGATTCAATAGCTCCATTCTGTAGAATAAGATCCCATGGAAAGATTTTATTGATTATTTTAGTATAAAATAATCCTTTGGAAAGATTCTAATACTCCTCTCCTCAGAATAGATCACTCAGGGATACATCTGTAGGTGTGTATGGACTTCACGAACCCATTCTTCATTGATTAAATGTATGCGTGTTATTTCTTTGGGCAAAACTTATGCAACGGCAGAAATGCTTAAAATATCAAATAAGTTTATTGATATTATAAAACATTGTAGCCACTCCAACTTAAAAAGGTACGCTTTTTCACAAAACGATCGATTTAATAAAATAAATAAGATGCAGCGGTACTTTATTATGCTTGCAGATGATGCCCGAAAAAATTCTCCATCTTGAAATTCAATACTCACAAAATAAAAATTCCTCTAAATTTGTATACAGGTCTTTCACAAAAAAAACCATCGGTGTCGAAACAGAGATTGATAAAAAATAATTATATAAATTAATTCGGGGTAGCTTTTTACAATTTTAAAATAAATTAAGGGAAGTTGGAACCCAAATTTTCAAAAATATCGATTTTGAGATTTTTAGCGATGTGGATCTCGACAGTTTTATGCTCTTCCAAATAACACTTCATTTTTTTAAACTTATATCAAGTCTTAAAATATAATTTTAAAAAAGTTTAATTATATTAACTCAAATTTTAAAATTTAAATTCGATTTTCTGAAAATGGAAATTTTCTAGTTTCGAAATACTTTTTCTAAGAAATTATTTTAACCTGGAAAGAAAACCTTTCTCACATGTTCCATACGCACCTTACATTATATGCAAGCGACCGCTTTATTGCATGTACAGTAATTATTTTATAAAAGTTTTAAGATCAAAATGTATCAAAAGAATTTTGTGATTTTCTAGTTATTTTTTAAAAATATGGTTATGTAATACAACACGCTAGATCCTCACTTGAGTATATAAGCAAAATCTATTAAGTAAAAAAAAATTCAAATCCGTATCTTCATATTCTGAGAAAGTGTACATAAAAATCAGATCATTTAACATTGCCGTTATTGGACGATGCAACTTACCTTAACTCTTTGAGGTACACGATTTTAAAGAAAACAACCACGTTGTACAGAATTGTTTATCACTTATTCAGTTAAAAATTAATATAAAACATCAAATAACATGTTTTTTATTATAAAACGACTTATTCACTCATAACAAATTTTTGCGGAAAAAAACATTTACCGTTATGAAAGACAAAAATCCACTGCATCGTACAATTCGTTAATCTTAATCACAACAGTTTCAACAACTTACTAATGCGTTTTGACCATGTGCAAGTTTTGTTTTCAGTTATATACACACTTAGCGTTAGTTCATAGCATTGCCAACTCAATGAAAAACTTTAAATAAAATATTAAACTGTATGACTGAGTAATTTCAACTTTTTGAGGTGGGTTAAAAATATCCCAGTTATATAAAAAGATAAGCAAAAGGTGGGACAGTTTTTAACCCACCTAACCCCAAAGAGTTAATAAAAAACATAAAATCAAAACAGTCAAATTTTCATACCTGCAAAAAGGCTTTGATTCCTTGTAAATCTCCCGATCGAACCAACCATAAGAATTCTTTCTCATCTTCACTTAAGCTGTCTTCTATGTGACTGATCCTCTGTTGAATAAAAGCAATTGGGCACAGGTCAGTAAGCTTTCTCAAATTATCATTAGCGCCATGCATTTCAAACAAACAAGACCAACATTAAGATTCACCACGATATTGTAACATAAAATACAAATGAAGTCGGTACAGATTAGAATGTTCTAGTTGCGGAAATAAACAAAGCGAAGTGCAACGAGTTACAAGAAAATCATTGCTATTGCAGTTCATTGACCATGACCGTTCTATGAGGTGTGTAACGGAGAAATCTTTTGTTCAAGGATTATATTTTAAGACGAGGGAAGGTAAAACGACTAGTTATGATTTGAAAGTGACTGGCTTTAATCCTTTGTTCGATGCTACTGAAGAAATCAACATATTCATATATGCAGAACAAAAAGAACTTATAAGCAATCTTGAAGTATCTGACTACGCGTTCAGAGTACTTTTTTTAAATGTTCAAATTATACACTTTTTTTCTTTTTAAGGTAAAGCAACTTATTAAAACACACGTTATAAAACAAAAAATCACTACAAATTATTATAAATTATTAAAAAATTGGCAAGTATTGGAAAATTTAGGTTAAAAAAGGACGTCAACGAAAAACATTACAACTGAAAAATGTATGAGTGCATTTGCCTAAAATTTTGCAGTCTCTTAAATATATAAACTAGGGCCTGAAAAAAAGAGAGATGCTATATTCCTTTCCACTCGTGGGAATAATGTAGAAGAAAGCACGAATTGAAATTTTTTCTTACACCCACAACACTGAAATCCCTAAAAAGCTTTAATTCCAAGATAACTCTTATATCCTAGCTCAGGCCCTCCAAAACAAATATAAAAATTAGTATATCAAATTTCATTCTAAAATATCTAGTACATTTTTAGTTATCACGTTTCTCATGCGAAAATTTTGCTTAAAATCGCAATAAAAGAAAAATGCATTTAAAGATTTGAAAATGAATTAAAAACAGTTGTGTCAAGATCTATTCAACTTGCTTTACCTCCGCTTCTATTCACCGAACAGACGAAACAAACAGTTTTGTAAAGAAAAAGTCCAAATATTAAGAATATAGAATAAAATGAAATATGAAATTTTAGTCAAAAATCGACTTTTCAACGTGGTCAATACATTAATGCAAATAAAGGGGTTAACTTTCTATTTTAAATGTTTTGTGTGAATCATGTTTTTAATTAAACTTACTGTCGTTGTGTTTGTGTGTGAGCAAGGCACTACAAAAGTAAAATTGTCTGGTGATTATTACTCTAGTTTTATCAATTTGGGAAAGGCAGAATAGAGTTTATACTTGTATACCATTCTAAAAACTCTCAAAACTCCCATTTCAATTTTTTAATCTTTCAATCTATCAATTCTAATCTTTCACCAAACAGAGGGAAGAGACCAGTTAATTTCTAATTGTGATTAAAAGAGAAACAAACAGTATAAACTGAAAAGACGTGCAACTGTTTAAACTAAAATATGTACAATTGTTTAAACTAAAAATATGTACAATTGTTTAAACTAAAAAAATGTACAAATGTTTGAACTAAAAATGTTACAAGTTAAAAATTTTAATGAGTAATTTTGAACTTTATCTTAATAATCAGCATACCTTGACTACATTTGGTTGAAATGAAAGGTTTGATGAAGGATTTTATTTTTGAAAGTACACTCTTTCTAGTCTACACAAGGCACTAATACACCATTTTAATGCTATCGTCTGGTGATTATTATTCTAATTTTATCAATTTGGAGTTTATAATTGTATGCATTTTTTTTTTAACTCTAAACATCAGCTCTAATCTTTCATTCTCACATTCCACCTAACAGAGAATTAGAGACCTGTCAATTTCGATTTCCAATTATAAATAAAAGAGGAACAAATCGTAAAAACTGGAAATGTATACAAATGTTTAAACTAATCTATGTGCAACTAAAAAAACGTACAACTGTAAAAAATGTATGTACTACTGTAAAAATAATATGCACAACTGTTTAAAATAAAAATTCTAATTTTACACTTTATCTCTTAATAGTCATCTCATTTTGACTGCATACATTTGGCTGAAATGAAATATTTAATGAAAGATTTTACATACGAAAGAACACACTCTTTAAAGTCTAGATTTGTTTTGGTCGTGTATATTAATAAGATTCGGTGAAAGATTCTACATTCCAAAGAGAGAGAACACACCTTTATAAATCTAAAATTGTTTTGGTATTGAACATTAGTCAATATTAAAACTCGAATATCCGTGGCACACTGAAAATGCTACATAAACATGAATACAAGTACTCATCGTTGGAAACAATTATCAATTAAACCGAAAACATCGTCAAAAAAATTTAATAGATTTTCCAGCCACGCCCATCAAAATCAACATAAATAAACAAACAACGCGGAAACTTACCTGAGCATCCAACTGATCACACACCTGTTTTCGAAGAAAAATCTTTTCACCGCTTTCATCCATGATTAGCTCCATTCAGTCATCCAAACAACGCGTCCATGGCAACCAACCACCTTGTATTGTGACGAGGAAGACGTCTACGAATCATTTCATCGAATAGCACATCCCACAACGCGAATATAACGGAACTGAAAAGTTTTCCTGTTCAGCAGAACTCAGGCGGTACAAATATTCCACCGGCACCACTAACTGAAACGAGCAGCGGCAACGCGAGCCCCAGAGAACCGGACGAACTACTCAATTCCGAAGAAACACTGCGAAGGGAACAATTGAAGTGATGCAACTTCCGATTCAGACCTCTTTCCGAGGAGCGATTACGCCTTGCCAGACACACAAATGGACAGATCGCCACACAGAAATTGTTTCACCAAAAAATAAAAAGTGAAGGCTGATTCGTAAATAATGATGGAGCTAGACAGGTCAATACGGATTTGGTATTTCCAGAAGTGGTTACATTTCCTTGCTTCTGAAAGAAGCTGTGTGTATATAACAGAGCTCTTTTAAGATCCACTTATAAAAAAGGATTGTTTCTCTGTAGATCTGTGGTTCTCAAAGTGGTACCCCCAGGATCCGCGACAAGGCTTTAGGGGGTATAAATAATTCAGAAGGTCCGAGGCATAAAATTAACTTTGGAATGACAAATGTACAAAAGGGAGATTTCTCTATTAATTATTTATTTTTCTCAAAATCAGATTTTAAAATATGTGTGTGTGTGTGGACTTGTTCAATAATTCTGATAGTTTTGAGATTCATTTTGTGCATAGTTCTGGACCAGTGGTTCCCAAAGTAGGGTAAGAGGACCTCCAAGGGTCCGCGACAAGGTTTCAGGGATCCACGGATAACATGCAACATTTCACTAGCAAAAACGGAGAATTTCAAAGAAACAATAAAGTGTGTGTGTATTCAATTATAAAATCTTTTAATGAAATGTTTGGCATTTAAGGTATGTGACTACCCAAAAATCCTCGTTTTGGTGAAAAATTTTCGATTTTTTTTTTATTTGTTCATTTTATAGGCCACACATTTAGGATCCCAAAAATGCTTTATTTTTTTGTTTTTACGCTAACTAGAAAATATAGAATAAATAATAAACTGGAAGTGAAACTTCGGATACCAGAAGTCGACATTTAAAGAGCCGTAAAAATGTAAACAACTAGTTTGAACAACTATTTTCTCACTCTCAAACATTGTAAATGTCCAAAACTTTTTTAAATATAGAGTCACATTTCCTTTATTTATTTTTTATTATTTTATTTGCATCTGGGGTAACTGTTTCTTTACTTTCTTTAAATGCGTTTTCTGAGAAACTGCGTTTTGCTATTTTTTTGTTTGCGATAGATATCATATCTCAAAATGTTTATAAGATTTTGAAATGAAATTTTGCCACAATGTTTTATTCATTTGTAGCTATGTTATGAACCAAAATCTGACTTCTCTATATTTTTTTATTTATGTTAATGACTATTCTTTTGAAAAAATGAGATTAAAAAATGAAAAAAAATGAGCTCTTGTACAAAGTTTGGAATATTTCAATAACTTTTAGAACTACTGCAAATCTTTTAGTTCATAACACAGATAAATATGTTAGTTATATACTGTATAAAAATTATTGAAATATATTCATTAGAATTTGCTATAGGAGGAATGGCGTAAATGTAAATTTTCACTAAAATTTTGCTAAAAATTGCCTATATTTTGGAAGTTAATGAAAATTTCATTGAAATTGCATTTAAATTCATAGTTTCATACCCCATTTTAATTAAAAACATGTATGCTTAAGTAAAATTTTATGTATTTAAAAAAATGCTTCGAAGGTAGTCACATACCTTAATTTTTAAGCAAATATACAAACCTCTTATTTTTTTCAGCTATCTTTTTATAACTTTTCCCTTTTCTTCAACCTTGAGTTTTATTGAATAATTTTTATGCTGTTTTTCATCTGAAAAAAAGGTGGTAAAGTTTTAACAATTTTGCTAATCAGTTTATACGGAATAAACCGCAAATTAATCTTAATCAAAAGTTTGAATATGGTAGTTTGGATGTAACAGATAATTGCTATTAGGTGTTTGAAGAGGCATAAAATTAACTTTGGAATGACAAATGTACGAAAGGGAGTTTTCTCTATTAATTATTTATTTTTCTCAAAATCTAATTTTAAGATATGGAATTGTTCAATAATTTCGATAGTTTTTGAGGTCCATTTTGTGCATGGTTTTAGACCTCGGTTCCCAAACTGGGGTCCGAGGGCCATCAGGGTCCGCGACAAGGTTTAAGGAGGGCCAAGGAAAACATGCAATATTTCACTAGCCAAAACAGAATTTCAAAGAAACAATAAAATATTCTAAAATCTGAATTGTATGAATGTATTTTACACAAAACAAAAATTTATTTAGATGGTGAAACCCTAAATGTCTCAACACCCATCTGGAACTTTACTAGACATCAGAATATTATATAATATTTATTAAAATTTCAGACATAAAAGGATCTAGAGTATTGAATATCTAGTCGTAACCATTTCAAGCAGGTAGGACGACATATGTGGGGACCCTGGAACAGCCCCTCCATTTTTCGTCCCTAGTAAACATATTTAACTCCAATCCTCTGATGACAAACTGAGATCTGAACGGAACACGATGGATCGTCCTTGTTACAGTTCGTTGTCCTTTAGCAATGAATCATCCTTTAACTAGGAATGAATTGTCCTTTATACAATTTGCTGTCCTTCAGTTAGTAATGTATCGTCCTTTTTACAGTTCGTTGTCTTTTAGTTAGTAATGAATCGTCCTCTTTACTGAGAAGCAATTTTGCGTAAAACTAAATTACATTCTAACGCTATTTACACAGGTTTACGTTTGACAATGAACGGACATTTAAAATGGAATGAATTTAAATTTAGGGTACTCTCTTCTCTTCTATGCTGAACATTTATTCCAGAAACATACTCTTAAAACAAAAAACATGAAGTAAAACTGTATTTTTAATGAATTCTGCAACCAATAAGTTCTGTACTCAACGCAACTATACAAGATATGGAAGGAATCTGAACGATAATTTCATTACATTCGCAATTAGTTCTCATTATTGAAACTATTGAAAACATTTTACAGAATGAACACGCCCACACTATATTGCAAAACTCTCCTATTTTTCTAAAATAAGCACATAACTTAATTTTGATTCAATTGTACTTCTTAAAAGTATCTCATGTCTATTGAACCTGATGACAAACCCTAAATAAAAGGTATTAAAGTTTCATTCAAAGATTCATCGATAACCTAAACAATAGTATCATAAGTAAACTGTCACAAATCACTTTTCCCCCGTCACCTTAGTCAAATATTACACATTTCCAGAATTAGTGATATTCATTGAAGAATATCATCTTATCTTCTAAGAGGAGCAAAGCACTTTAGTAAGTCAACAAGCGACTGCAACGAAAGTTTGATATTTTGCACAATCCTCGTAAACGTACAACTATGACAGAATCTGAACGTTCACTCCTGGCAAACACCAAACTTCGGAAAAGACCAAATGTGATGCACGACGATATTCATTTGCGGGCATATAGAATGAGCTTCGTGGACGATGTTTTAACTTCAGATGAGAAAAAATACTTGAAATTAGTGGAGGATGCAGATATCAATGGATTGAAATTCCTATTGAAAGTAAGTTTTGTTTTAACTTTTGGCAATAATGTGGCCGTGTTTCCAGATTATTTTTGAACATGACAAGCTCCATTCCTTAACCTCTTCGTTCCTGAAGTATCTATTTGGGTACATTAAAATAATACCTTTTTTTAACTTTGAACCTAATTCAAAAAATTGATTTGATTAAAAGAAAATAAAAATCATGTCCCAAATGGATATTACCCATTTGAGGACGATTCTCATGTCTAAAATTCAAGTCCTATTTCAATTATATCCCCAAATGGGTGCATTACCTATTTGGGGATATCATTTTTAATTTTTCAATTAAATAAATTTTATTATTTTTATTTGTTTATTTATTTTTTATTTAATTTCTATGTCTCAAAGTACCTTAAATAGTCGATAAAATAACTTTTGATGAAAGGGTTTTTACGGGACTGAAGATGTTAACAAAAGCAATGAAATCCATAGCAACTATACTATTCAAAACCGTTACCACTCTTTTACAGTCTAAAAAGAAATTTAGCTTTGACTGCTGTGACTACAAAGGACGACGAGCGTTAGACATCGCAGTGAAACAGAGGGACATCCCACTGATGGAATTTTTATTGCAAGAATTAGAAATCAGCGCATTGCACTATTATTGTGCAATTTTGACAGCCGTCCTTGAAAACGATGTCTACATTCTGGAAATCTTGCTTACGAGGTAATACTTTTTCATTTTTGATACACGATCACTAAAAGTTTAATTTCCTCTCAGTTGCCAGCGGAAAACAGGTTTGGTCTAACTCTCTCTCTCCCTTTTTCTTTTTTTGCTACGAGAGAAGAAGGGATTGTAACAATATTTACCATAGAACAAACTTTCACAAATCCATCACTTTACTGAGTTAGAAAAGATTTTTCTAAAAACAGGTTTTTAATATAAAGGGAACAGGATGAGTCCCATTAAAAATATAAAATTTTCCTCAATTAACGCATTAAATTAATGATGTGAGAGGGATGATCCTAAATTCTTAACCCTCCAAGTGGTTTCGACGCCATCTAGATTTGACCAATTTTACTAATGTCGGGATACCACGCCGAGACCACCACAGGAGGGTTAAATAGCTCACCTTTACTTAAAGTTTTTTGAACTTCCATTAATTTAAATATTTTGTTATTTGTATATATCTTAGATATTTTCTCATTTTTAATCATTCGAAACAACGATCTAAAGCTAGTGCACATTGAACTCTTCTGATAAAAACAAGATCTCTTAATATTTTAATTTAATTTATTTCTAAACTATTGGATAACTAATAACTAGTTTCAGTGGAAAACTAGCTGATAGATAAGATGACATGTAGATAAAACTTGAAACGGGTGTGTCAAAACAAGCAATATAAGGCACGGTAACAAATATTTTAATAACTAGTGTATATCTTAGGCAATTTCTCATTTTTACATCTTGTTAATTACAACTTTATTTGCCAGATTAGTCACAGGTCCATGCATTAAACCTCAAGAAATAAGATCATTGGTTGTAATCTTATTTTTAATAGCGGATAAACAGCGCGATTGAGTTTCAAGGAAAATTACTTTGGGATAACATATTTCAATAGAATTTGGGTTCATTTGTTATGAAAAGTATCAATCAACACTTATTTGTCTCAATTTGAATTCTTATCAATAATAAATTGTAAACAACACATCACATTAATCTGGAAATATTAAGCTTCAGAGAGCAGAATTTTTTTATAGGGTTAATCTGAATGTAATATCTCTAATTTGATATATATTTCAATGTGCTTCTGGGTCATTTCATATCAAGTGGTCCAATTTCGAACATAGTTCCAAATCGATCCCCTTCGATTTTGAAGGGACGGGGTAGCCCAGTTGGAAGAGTAGAGTATTAGCAACCGGAGGGTTGTTAGTTCAAAACTCGGTTCAACCAAAGAACGTCGTGTACGCGAGGGCTGGTGCACGTTAAATCTGTCGTGGCCTCAAATGTGCTCATGTTGGCGTGGTGTGGAAGTTTGGAGAGTGGGGTGCCATCTCAGGTGTTGACCTCGTCATCTCACCGTGATTCAAAATTAAGAGGTGTTGTCCTCGGATCTTTTCCTTCAGGATGGATCACGGACCGTCGTCAATTGTCCGTTGTGTTGCTCCAGTGTGAAGTTAATTAACTACCTACCTCGATTTTGATGAAAATTTCACTGAAAGTATCTTTGCGTGAACTACTGCAAAATTTCAGCTGCAGATATAGCCTCGTTCAGGCATCAGAGCCATTTTTATGAATTTCACACTTTTCGAAGCGGAAAAAACGAAGCTCAATTCCACTCTTTGACTTAAACTTATGGGGCTTATACGGAATTGCACCAAAATGAAGTTACAAGTTGAACATTGAAACACATTGAAATACTATATTCTTTTCAATGGTGTTGACGGTATTAAATTGGCGCTTTTGACGCGCGCGTTTTTCAAAAGGTCAAAAATCAAGGATTTTGACTTTTGGGGCAGTTTTAGAAGCGAACAACTCACTAAATACATATACAGGTTAGAGGCTACTTAAACAGCGCTGTGTTAAGGTTCTTTCTTTGAACGTTTCATCGAAGTCGAGGGGGAACTTCTCAACCATTTGACATCAAATGACCCCTCTGCAAACTGAATTTACTCTTAACTCTCTCTATTGGTGGTTTTTCTTCGAGTCCAAACCTGCCCTGTAGGGACCAGCCTCTGATACAAAACTTATTCCAAACTGTCACCAGTCCAAGGGAAGGAACAATTTTTTCCTACTTAAGTAATACAGGCAGGAGTAATAAGACAGTTTTATCTCGATGAGGTATTTCGTCATTAGCAAAATCTGTCAGATCTTGATGGACGAGATATCTCGTCAAAACCACTTGGAGATTAAATATATTTTGATTTAAAACCTACTTTTCATATCTGTATAGGAGATTAATTCGGAATGACACGAACTCACTCTGCATAACTTATTTTCAGAGTTTCTGAAACCTATAGTCTGGAAGAAAGCCTCCATTGTTTGATAGGAGGAGGACCTGAGTGCATTCGATGTCTTCCTGAAGTTGCAGCATCGAACCTGACTCCGTTAATGGTGGCAGCATTGGATGGAAATATCGAGATTGCCAAAATGTTTCTAGAACGAAAATACGTAATCAATAAGCCCCATTCTCCCCATTGTACGTATAACAGAAAGTCATTTCTTTTTATTCGTGTAAGTAATATTTTGTTATTTCCAATGGCGATGATTAGGTGTATCTGGTCACAGTAAATATTTCTGTCCTCGCTACTACTCCTTAACAGTAATGCCAAAAATCGAGTCAAATTTGCTGAGTTAGATCATTTTAAAAGTATTTCTTTCTACTCTGTGACATTATGTTACCACTTATAGAACATGGATTTCTGATAACATTTAATCCCAAACCTAGTTAGTGGATCATATACCCTCAAATCCAAAATATTTTATTTTTATATATACACTGAAGTAAAAGAAAAACCAGTACACCAGTCTAACACTTAGTAGACCTATCAAGGGAGCGTAGAACTGAAGAAATACGACAGGACTACATGAGCTTGTTGAGGTATTCTGTAGGCATTTGAACATCATACTTCCTGCAGAGTGATTCACAATTCTGTATTCCGAAGTGTAGGATTTCTGTGTTCCACACCTCGTGGCATGGCATCCCAAATGTGTTCGATAACGTTGAGATGTGGTGACATAGGTGAGAATATCAAGACCCCAAACTCAGATAGGTGTTCCTTTAACTATAATTTGGCATGTCTAGACTTATGTGGCTGCTCATTGTTCTGTTGGAAGAAGCCAAGCCCATTAGAATGAACGCAGGACATAACGAGTGTAACTCGTCAGAAAGGATGCACACATAGCATTCACCTGTCAGAGACGTTTGTAGACGTACCAGGGGTCCCATTGAATGCCTGTTAAACAAACCCCATACCATTTCGCAGCCCCCACTAGCCTGTACAATCCCCTGTTGACATGTGGGATCCATGGTTTCATGGGCTTTTCTCCACTCACCGGATCCTTCGTTCTCACCGAAACAGTTGGAAACGCGATTCTTCAAACTAGGTTACTCGTTTTCAGGTATCAAGTGTCCATTGGTGGTGTTCCCAGGCCCAGGTAAGGCACATAGTGTGTGCGGAGTATTCATAAAAAGTACTCCAGTTGGGCATCGATTCCTAAAGTTCATATCTTTGAAGGAACGTCGCACTATCCTCATGTTGATGTCTGTTGAGGGCCCAGCATTAAATTCTGATGTTATTTGAGACAGTGTTGCACGCCTATAGCTCGAAACGATTCTTACTAGTTAATGCTGCTCACGTTAATCCAGAATGTTTTTACTGCCACACTATTGTCGTAAGCTACAGGTATACAAAAAGATGAACAAAAAGTCGCTATCTCATTATCAGACTTCTTGAAATCCAATCTCTTCTTCAATGAAACCCAATACAATGCCACGTATTGCATATTGTGTGCCCTGTCCAGTTTCTCATTCTTCCCACATAAGGGGCAGTTTGGGTTGGCAGAACCTCCAATGCGGCACAAATGACTTGCCTAGCAATCATGACCAAATGTAAGTTTGAAATGTGCAGCAGTTTTCCTGCGGGATACATCTGCAATATACACTTGAAGGAGGATACACTTTCCAACTCTTTGAAGGGATGCATTTCATTAGTTCCTCTTTCCATTTTAAGTTAACGAGTTTACGAATATAGTATTGCTGAATGGAAGTATGTTTTAATTGCCTGTTGTGTAATCTCCGTTCCCTTCCTCACTAGCTTGTTCATTTCCGTTATTACAGTGGTTCCCATGAATTACCGAAATATGTGGTGAGGAAAATGTCGAGATAGGATCTGTGGCATTCACTGTGTTTATCACTCAAAACATTAATTTCCAGAAAAGTGTTAATTTTGTTACCCTGCGTTACACTTTACAACTAAATTGCCAAGCCACAGAATCGAGGGCAATTTTCTATTGGTCGAGAGATTGGTTTGAAGTCTCATGGAGAAAAAAAACTCCAGGTTGCGGATTGGATTATATCAATCATGACATTAGGTTCTTCTGCTCATCAGGTCCTAACACATGAAAATCTATTTTGAATGCATCTCCGGTTATCAGTGAGTTAAATTTTCCTCATGAATATCATTGTGCGGTGCGGCGTTTAAATTACAAGATTGTGCAGTGAGAGTTAGGCTTCTATTTCACATTTGACAAAGCTTTGACTGCTTTCTTAATATGATTTTCGGTAACTTTGATCATTTTAGATGCTACGTGTAGGTAAATTAAAATTCTGTTTTTGAGACAGTTCAAGTCTTATAAAACAGTAAACATGGGAACAAAATCTGAAAACCGGGATAGAACTAATGCCTTCATGTTCAGAAACAATTTACTGTATTACCCATAACCATAATAAGCATAACCTAAAACATTTGGGAAACAATATAAAAAGCCATGGATTAAAAATTTATTAACTACACGTATATATTGTATAGCCACCATATGAGGCAATAACTGCTGCTACACGTTTTTGCGTGGAAAGAAAGAGGATTTGGATGGTGTTTGAGATATGTCAGTCCATGCTGCTTCCACACGTTACCAAAATTCATCTGGCGTAGACGCGGGTGATCTGTGGTGTACCAATCGTTGGGCGATCATCGACTGCATTCTATGGGCGACATATCTGGTGATTGGTTAGACCATGGTAGAAGTAAAACCTGGTAGACATTGAGGAATTGTTGTACTTTGCATGCCACGTGTGGTCACGCATTGTCCTGTTGAAAACTGACCGCAGACAAGCCTTGAAGATAAAGGGGAACAACAGACTTCAAAACTTCAGAGATGTAGAGATGGCTGTTGAGTGTAGCGGCATTGCGCACTCGGCGGGTACGGGAATAGAATCCAATGGCGCCCCATATCATAATGACCGGTATGGTGATACATAATGCAAGAGTCATGCAGTCTGTCGCCACGGTGCCGCCAGACTCGGATGCGATCATCATGGTGCTGTAGACAGAATCGAGATTCGTCTGAAAAGACGGTGTTATGCCATTCGTTTGTCCATGTGTGGCATTCTGTGCACCATTGCAGCCGTAGACGTTTGTTGTGTAGAGTTAAAGGCAGTCTCAATAATGGACGCCTTAAAAAAAATTTCCGATGCCGCAGACGACGTCGAATTGTACGTGTTGACGCAGGTTGTTGTGCTACACACCCTAATTCCTTAGCTAGGGTTCTTGATGTTGTATTACGATCCTTAATAGCCATGCACACAAGATGTCTATCCTCTCGATCGGTAGTGTGATGAGGCTGCTGCAATCGTGCACATCGGTGAGTTCGCCCCTCTTGCAACCATCGATCCCATATTCCCATCACTGTGTCTTGATTTCGTCCAACACGAGCACCGATTTCTCAGAAGGATAATCCGTAGACTCCATAAGCCACAATCCTTCATCTGTCAAACTCGGAAACGTGCTCGTATGACTGCCGTATTTTTCGACGAGGAATAATTAAGCTTCCTATACACATGAAGAGCGAATAAAACACAATTCCAATTCAAACTGGCTAACTGTTCTCTCTTGTTTTCTGCCTACAAGGGGAAACTTGAGCTCATGATTTGCATATACCTACAGTCAGAGACGTAACTAGGGGGGGGGGCAGACGGGGCATGTGCCCCGGGCGCCGGATTTGGGGGGGCGCTAAATTGGCCGAGTATTTTTTACTATAGATATTTACGTATGATAAAAAATGAAGAGGAAAAACTTATTAGTAGACTACAAAAACCAAAAACTATAAAAGGAGCTAAATGCAGAATGTGTGAAGAAATAGCAGGAAATCTTAACCTAGATCCTCATTTTAAAGAAGTACGGAGGAGGAAGAAGCGGATGTTTGATGAGAAGAGCGAAGTTGAAAGCTATGAATTCTCAGAAGAAAAAAGTTCAGATTATTGATTATACAAATAATAGATCGGATTCTGAATGAACTGAGGCAAAGGTTTCAAGTCATTCAAAACGTGAATAGTTTGTTTGGTTACCTCAATGGAGCTTGGTTTGAAACAATGGAGAAGAATTGAAGAATCAGGCACTTGAGTTAGCTACCACATATAAAGAAGACTTAAACAGGGACTAGCTGGCGATAGAAGTGGAGAGTTTTAAGTGTCATGCCTTAGATTTAAGCCCTAATATGAAAACGGCTACACCATCAGGTCTTCTGACGTTAATATACAAGAACGGACTTGAAGACGAGTCCACCAACATAACGACATCGTTGAGAATTTTCCTCACAATGCCAGTCTCAGTCGCCTCAAATGAAAGGAGTTTCAGCAAACTAAAGATCATAAAAAATTACCTCAGAAACTTAACAGGACAACAGTGACTAACCAACCTAAGCATCATATCAATTGAGTACAAGTTAGCTTCAAAGCTATCTTTTGAGGACATTGTAAAAATGTTTGCAGCCGAAAAAGCCCATAAAGTTAAATTTTAGTTCAAGCTTTCTGTGTTTAGATTAATTTTTTTTACATTTTGTCAATAGAATAAGAGATTGTGTAAAATGTCTAAGTATAATACTCAAGATAATAACTTGAGTAAAATCTGTTATTCCTAATTCTTGTTTTAGTTTTCCAAAATCCTTGAATGGTTTTTTGTCGACGTTTCGATAATGCTATCTTTAAAAGTCTAAAAGTCCATGGGTGAGACATCTGGAGATTTAGCAGGAATATCAGTAAAGGGTATTTATTGACTTGATACCAGTTTCTTGTTCCAATTTTCCCCCGAATTTAATAGTGGATTTAGATGTGTGGCTACTTGCTTTATCCTGATGCAGTTCTACTGATTGTTGGCACTTTGGGTAAAGATATGGTATTTCTTTTTTGAATATTGAGGATAAAATATGGTCTTGATAATATGCGGGAGTTGATTTTTACATTTTTCCCCTCTTTTTACTTTTAATTTTCCATTATATGCAAAACCGGCAACAATCATAAATCTCTTAGAGAAAGTTCTCACGTTAAAGTTACCACGTTTTAAGATTTTTCTCCTCTTTTATGGCAATAAATTGTTCTTTTGTATTGAAATCATTTAAATACACCCACGTCTCATCTATTGTCACATTTTCCATCTTTCTCCAGCTAAATGCTTCTCATAAAGAATTCTGCAGCGAGTTCTGCGTTCTGCAATATGTCGTGGAGATAGACGATGAACATTGTATTTTTTGGCCTTTATAAGATTCAAATCACTGTTAATTATTTTATTTACAGTTGAAACTGAACATTTTAATGACTTTGTAATAGTCCTTTGACTTGGCGGATCCTCTTTTAAAATTAAAGATTTTACCTTACAAATATTCTCAGAAATTCTTCTCTTTTTGGATACGTATTTGGAAGTATTTTTCCACTTTTACGTTTTTTCCTTTCTCATTAATAATATTACTTATCGTACCTTTAGATATCGAAAACCATTACAGCGTTTTTGAATAATTGAATAAGCATAATTCTCTTCGGATAACTTCTCTAGCATAACTAAGCATAACTTCTCTTTCCGCCACATACGATTGCTTGCGTAATCATTACTAGAATTTGAATAAGATCTCAGTAATGATCTCAGAACGCAATGTAAAATGCGTAGAGCTTGGCTGCTCATTTTTGTAAATATTTATATTAATGTTAATAAATTAGATAGCCTTTAAAAACCTTGATACTTGGATGTATTTCTTCACTCTGTGTCCGGCCTGCTCACAACATTTTGTGAAGATATTTGAACACTACTATCGAAACGGAAACACATAGCCTACCATCCATTGCTTATTTAAAAGCGCCCTTTTGAAAGTAAACAAAACTCTAATTGGCAGCCGATAAATTATACTTTAACTATTTAACTGCTGCGAAAATAAAACTATTTCGTAGCATACAATTTTTTACAGCTCATCAAAATCGTTCAAAAAATGTCCGAACAGCCTCTGTATTTATCATAATTAAATATCCTATTCTAAAGCAACAGTCTGTTGATTTTGATTCAGCCCACACATATCCCGATATCATTTGATAAAACCTTTTCATTTCATTTGCAGCGATTATAAGTGTGAAAGAATATACCAAACATGCTACTCTTAGATTATTTGTCAATGAAATATCTTAGAAAAAGGTATTTTATCTTGTACTAAAAATGAAATTACTGCAAATTAATCTATTTACCTTTGAAATCAAGCATTTACCATCTAAGTTGAATAAAAAAATTTGGACAAGTGGAATTATTGTGTGGTGGGGCGATATCAGGTGTTGTCGGGGAGGGTTTTGGTTCGGTTGTTTGGTTGGTCGGTGGGGGGACGCCAAGGCGAGTTCTTGCCCCGGGTGGAAACTAACCTAGTTACGTCTCTGCCTACAGTGCAAATAATTTGCAAAACCCTCCATGATCTATGCATCGTACAAATTTCAAGCTATTGGATGCTTCCTGTATGGTGTTGCATTTTGCTGGTCAGTAGTGTATATACCCTTTGACACAGTTATAAGCAATTTTTGGTACAGTTCTGCGCACCATTTACTTACTGGTCATGCTTTGTGTGTGTTCGTCGGAAAAATTCCTTTGTAATTTCACAGGAATAAGCTAAGTGGCTCACAAATTCGACCTTGTAGTTCCATAATGATTAAGTTCAATTGGCAGGGCATTAGCTAAAAAAACTTTTTAATTTCACATTTCCTGCGCAATTTCTTCAGAACTTTTTCTTCGAGTCATCTTTATTGTGTCTGTTAGGAACAAAAATCACCTGTGAAAATGCTGTAAATGGAATAATAATTGCTAATGATGCACATGAACACACCAGAAAGACTCTCATTTCCGTTTTCGAAAGAGATGCAATGCATTCAAGGTCAAATAATAGAATAAAAAGGCAGTGTTAAATTACTTGTGGTTATAAATCTGTTGTTTTGCTATTCTATGGTCATTTTTTGCAGAACGGAAGCTATTTGGACTGAAAAATGTGTTTGGTGTCGAAAAGACACCAGCGGAGGTTCTATGTAAATTTAGCTGCAATTTTTTTATAACTTGAGTTACACAAAAAAAAATCTAAGTGCTTATCAAGTAAAATCATTTAAAATCCCAAGGAATTATCAAAATCTGACAAAAAAAATGCGAAAGGGAAAAGCGACAAACGTACTGATACCAACGGACGTTCTAGTGTTAAAAATTTGAATTTTAAAATAAAAATTTGGGCTATTGCGAATTATGGAACCCTTAACACATGTCAAAGGATCCTGGATTGGTTGGTTATTCGGGTTTTATGGAGCAAGTGCCAAAGTAGGACAAACTGTGCCAAACACCAAATAAAATAGAATAGTCAATTTAAAAATTATAATAAAGTATAATTTTTGGTTAGTGTTAAAATTTAACTAGAGTAGTCCTTAAAAAATATAATTAAATTTTAAAAAATTACAATGGATATAGCATGTAACAAATAGTGAGAATTTAAGAGTTTTATGTAAATTCAGTGCGGCAAAAATGACAAAAGAGAAAGACAAAGAATCCTTGACTGCGGGTATTTAGTAAAGGACTTGTGGAACCTACAAAATGTCGTCTTCCAGTTGATCCCAGCTAGTTGTAGCATACCGGTTAATGAGAGAGCAGATAAATTGGCCAAGCGGGGTCACAGATACTTCAGACTTCTCAAGAGAGATCCTTTGCCATGCTTTGACTTTGATTCGTTGTAGAACTTATACTGAGCATAATATCGCCCTTTTAGATCGCACTAAAGATAAATCTTGGAAAGAGTCAATTCTTTCCATTCCCGATTATCCAAGTAATGTGACAGTGGCAGAATTCAGACTTGCCCAAAACTATGATTGCCTTGCTTCCCATCTCCATGAGCTTGATATTGCTAATAGCCCCTTGTGTCCTCTTTGTACGGATGGTGCACTAATAGATGCAGCATACTTCATCATCTTTAGGTGTGCATCACAACCCCGAGGTTTCCGAGTGATCTGTCCTCCCTTCTGTTTTACCCTCGCCTACCCTTCTGCTTCTTCTTTGTTTCCCTCTCTCGTTGTTGTATTGTGTTTGGCGTAGCTTGGCCAAATATGGCGCTTGCCCCATAAAACTCCAAAACAACCAACCGAAACAACTCTTATTGGACGTTACTGTCAAGCGAGGGACTTTTTGATTACCCGACAGCTTCCCTAGCTTTTTATTTGCTGTATTTTTACCCATGAATTTCGTATTTTATGCTTCAATTCTTGTTTTTATTTGTTCGTACTTTTGGCTGAATGATTTGTAACTGTAATAGCCTGCTGCGTTGGAAATAAAAATAATAATTTCTGTCGTAAAAGAAAAGAGGCACCGTGTCGATAAAAAATTGATTGGTGGATGAGTCTAGTCACCTATCCCCTTAGGTCCTCAACTGCAGAGTGCATTATACTTATTGAAAATATTTTAATATCAAAATTGAATGAAAACTCAGACCGTGTTAATTTTCTTTTAACTTAACCATGCATTATCACTTAATTATTATGTCTCAATTTGCTTAAAATTTCAGGTACGTGTCAAACATGCTGCTCTAACCGAGCAAACACAGGAGAAACTCTTACTGAATCCATGAGTCGAATGAACGCCTATCGCACCCTGGCTAGTCCTACATATCTCATACTAACATCATGTGATCCGATTTTAGCTGCTTTTCAACTAAGTAACGAATTAGAGAACTTATCCTGTGAGCTTCCAGAAAACCAGGTATTTCTATTCGTTTCTATGTAAAATTATGGATTTCCACTAATTTCAAATGTTGGAAAACAATATACATTTGCTGATTTCACCATCAGAAAGAATATAAGGAGCTCAGTCGGCAATGCTCTAACTTCGCAGCAGATCTATTGGACGAATGCAGAACAACTGAAGAAGTAAAGATTCTTTTGTCTCAAAAGCTGGGATGTCCAGACAACAAGCCTCAGAAGCTGAATCGTTTCGTCACAGCTGTACATTACGGGCAAAAACAGGTCAAGACTTTGACAAATCAAAATTTCCTTGATATTTAATCTATCAAGTAGATCTTTTAGTTTATTTTAACTAGCTTATTTATCAGACCTTAATCCTCCTGGTGATTGGTTGTCTTGAAGAGGTATCTCGTAATTAACAACACTGATGGACGAGATATCTCGTCTTTGGAAGAAAATTGACCATATCTTGGTCTCGTCCTTATAAAAAAATTGGCAATATCTTTCTGACGATATATCTCGTCATTGGCAAAATTGGCCAGATCTTGAAGGACGAGATATCTCGTCGAAACCACTAGGAGGGTTAAGGTACCTTTACACATCTACAGATCTGTAGCTACAGTTCTCTCTGACAGTATATCCAATAACGTAAACACTTAGGAATATTTGTCTGACAATTTTTAGCAATTTGTCCGACAATTCCAGCTAGTTTCCAAAGGCGCTAATCTAAACACTAGCTTGAGAGATGTTTGAACCTAAACAAAAACTATTTTTGTACTGACATGTTTGTGGAATATCTGTTTCCGTGAAAGACCGAAATTAGAGAATGTCAATATTCTCCGGTGAATGTCGACACATACCAAATACGTCGGTGAAAGACCGAATATTTGGTTATATTCTTATACATTCGAACCATCGCCGGTGTATATCGATAAGCACAGATAAGCTCTGGTGGGGGTCGAAAAGAGAACAGGGAAGGCGGAGAGGCCACAGCCAGAGGTCTCTCCACCTTCAGTTTAAGTTGTTGCAATAAATAAGATTGTATAACGTTAATCACATAACTTATGTGTAAGTTTATTATTGGTATTATTTTCTTTTCTCATTTAGAATGTACTGTTCGTTTTAGGTTCAACAATTTATTTACATGTGCTGTTACTTAAGCTTTCTCCTATTTTGACATATATCATATGTTTCAATAATAAAGTATGATTTAAAAGTTGCATTTTTGTCTTAACGTAACAAAAATATTTTTATTCAACATTCACCATCAGTGCATGCTGAATGTCGACATTTGCCGGTGTAAGTGACAAATAATGATATTTAGCAAATATTTCGGACATACACCAAGCGACCATGGGAATACTGACATTCACGGGAGAAAATCGACATTTGCCAAATATCGGTCTTTCACAGTAACATATCTACTCATTAATTGCTGAATGGCAAACAAACACAATAAAGATAAATACATAAATTTAATTCTATTTAAATTTATTCTACTTATTTATGCAATTATTTGTACTTAAATGTATTTACCTTCTCTATCTATCTATGTAATCTATTTTATCCATACCTGTAATCCATTATCTATCTACCTATGTAATCCAGTGTGAAGGAAACTAACACTAGAACGTCGGTTGGTGTTATTTTTACGCTGCAGCACGTTTGTAGTTCTCTTCCTTTCCCATTTTTTGGCGGATTTTGGCATATTCTTTATGACTTTTAATCATTTTCCTTGATATGCATTCAGTAGAAATTTTTTGTGCGATTCAAAAGCAAAAAATGTCCCAAGCAGATTTCTAACCACAATTAATTTAATACTGCTTTTTTATTCGATTATTTGACCTTGAATACATTAGCATCCTTTCAAAGGCGGAAATGGGTTAGTCTTACTCTTAATCGCGAATTATCGTCTAATTTTGTACATGGCTAGCAATTATTATTCCAATTAAAACGTTATTCACTGGGGATTTTTGATCCTGTCAGACCCAAAAACGATAACTCGCAGGATATATTCTGAAGAATTTGAAAATATTTTGCAAGATATCTCCGAAAATGAATCTGATGGTGGTGAATTCTGTTAGAAATCAGATTACGTGGAAATAAATCAGAACCTGATGAAAGTGACAGTTACCTGGAATAATTAGGTAACAGAAGAAAGTCATACTGACAAGACCTATGGAATAATTTGGATTTATATCAATCGGGAGATGGCGCAAAATGGAAAATGAAGAGTGGGTGAATGATCGCTTGGATGCTAGAAATATTAAACGTGAAAATAAAAATCCTAATTTTGTCAAGTAAAACGTCAACCCGTCATGAGATTAAGAGTCAATCAGTAAAAGCATCAAAATTATAAATCAAAATCAGAGTTGGAAATTTATCTTAAATGCAGGAAATGTGAAACCAAAGAGGCAATTTAGTATATATGCAACCAAACGTACAAACAAAACGTGTTGTTCAGTCAAGTGAAATGGTGCTTGGAAACTGTTATTAGTAGTATATCAATTGTGAATAGAAATGGATATAATATAAATTTGATAAATTAATAATAAAATCTATAAATATTGTGTTGCCAAAAAATAACACTTTCTTTTGTTTATTAAATTTCATTTCTTTTTTTTTATTTAATGAGTTTGAAAATCAATTTACTGTACCCTTTTCTGGTTTGAACAACCATAAGCTTATGTGAAAATATTGAAAAATAACTTAGAGTTAACTAAAATGAAAAACAGTAGCGATGAGATTTATGCATTACATCTATTTTTCGTAATTCAGTTACTGGTGTCGAAACGAAACCGGCTCCCCTTTTAGGGTAACGGGATTGAATGCCCTTCTATTAAAACATTAATAAAAATCGTTTTGCAAAATGCATATCAAATTGTTAATTTCTCGAAGGCATACTGAATACTAAAGCCAGATCACCAAGTCAGTAAACACATCATATATTTCAATCCTACTGTCTGCCCAGAGATATAATTTCGTGCTGCATGAGACAGAATTGTCATGGCAAATATGTTCATGTGTAGACAGTCTCTGGAAGTTACTGTCGGACAGTTGATGGAACTATAGCTACAGATCTGAACAGCTGTAAAGGTACCTTTATGTTGTTGACTGTTTGGCTCCCCGCTGATCTGCAGACGCAATTGCTGTATCAGCCCCTTAACAGCCTAGATTTGGCACTCTGCAACTTCTGGTTTTTCCCAAAGCTAAAATCACCTATGAAAGGGATTATTTCAAAGCGTGGATGTGTTTCAGGAAAATACGACGAAGCAGCTGATGGCGATTTCAACAATTGAATTTGTAGAGTGTTTTGAAAAGTGGGAGAGAGACGCTGGGAGAAGTGTGAGGCTCAAAGGTGCCTACTTTGAAGGACACAAGGCGCAAAAAAATCTTAGGTACAATGTATCTTGTTTCATATTACATGACTGGATACTTTCCGGACATACCTCATATATAACCATAAATAAAATTCTGTGTTTGAAAGGTTACGCATCATCTTTAAATAGAATTAGTAGTGTTTCATCATAACACTAAATTAACCACTTTACAGAGAAAAATAAACTATTGTAAGAATATTATTTGTAGCACATATATATATATTTGAACGAACCCTATTTTATGAGTGTTCAGATCTTATACATTTCAACAAAGTAATAATTATTTCATGTTATTCTTCTTTCAGTTTGTTACTCATCCAAATTGTCAGCAAGTTTTAAGATCAATTTGGGTAGAAGGTCTCCCATGGTACAGTTGGACATCAAAAGCACGAGCAGTACATGTTTTGAAACAATCATTCCTCATGCCAATCATTTGCATAGCCTACGCAGTTGCCCCAAATGCAAAAAAAATTAAAGCATTGGATATTCCAATCAACAGATTCATCTACTTCACCGCTTCATACTGCATATTTTTATTCCTACTGCTTCTGACTTTGCTATGTGACAGGTAATCTTTTTCTCTTGATATTAGATGACGAAGCTTAAATGTACAGAAAACTATTATAAATTAGCTTTAATGCCACATTTTAGTTTTCAATTCGAAATTTGGAGAATTTGTTCATTTCCATTAAAAATGTGTTGTATATTTCTCCATCAACTTCCATAGTTTGTTCGGATTAACAGAATGGTTTCATATTTAAATGCCCTCACAGCTGACTGAGAAATCATATTCAAATGCCCACAGAGCTAACTGAGGAATCATATTTAAATATCCTCACAGGGTAGTTGGAATCCTAATAATAAATCTGGGACACAATGACCTTAATTCAGTAAATAAAGATGAATTTAATTTAAGAAGGATTTAATAAGAACTAAATACAAACTATTTACAAAAATGAGATGGGTTGAGAGGGTTTAGGGTCGTCTTATGTCCGAATAATTGAAGTTAATTCGCATCTTAGCAGCCGTCTGCAACAACATCTTTCTCACTAGATGGTCAGTTCTGTTCTCGTTCTTTTTTGCCGATTTGGCAGGAAGCTCCGCCATTGCTGGGTGTCATGCGCAGGTGTATGGCGCAGGTAGGCACATTTTCGTCTTCATAACATCTGTGTTCACTGGGTGACGAGGGATTTACGGTATCCCAGATAAATAAATAATCATAAAGTCAATCAATAGCGATTTTTTCTGAAAATTTGCATGCATAATACTGAAAGCATGAATTCACCAATTATGTTGCCTTAGTACGATTGTTGAGTATGGTAGATTTCAAAACACTCTTCTAAATGAAGAGCAATATCACACTTTTTATAGGCCAACAACTTTCACTCTTTTTACGTATCTTTTCACAGCCACGATAGCTACTGAGGACAGCCAGGAAATACAATGAAGAAAGAAATTATTTTTTCTTGATCAAACATCGGGTGGAGCTACACTGGGGAAAATACCAATGTCACATGTCTACATTTCATTTCAGAATGTTTACAAATAACCTCTGGGTGCTAGGCATTGAACTATATGCATTTATATCGAACAATGCAGCTTTGCGAGCTGAGTTCGTCATATGACATGACTGAGTTGACCCTCCTGGTGGTTATCTCAACGAGGTATCGAATCATTAGCAAAGCTAACCAGATCTTGATGGACGATATATCTCATTAGAAGAAAAATTACCAGATCTTGTCATAATAAAAAAATCGGCAATATCTTGATTGATGACGAGGTATCTCGTCATTAGCAAAATTGGTCAAATCTTGATGAACGAGATATCTCGTCGAAACCACTTGGAGGATTAATAGAATCGCTTGTTGATTTAAATGAAATGTGCATTTCAAAAATCGTCATTTTCCTCCTCAAGAAGGTACGATACAAGATTATTGAATCAACCAAACCAGAAGCTCCAAGTCATAAGGGAAGAAACATCTTGGGCCTCCTAATATTCTTTTGTTTGGGACACGCCCCCTAAATATGAGAGATAACTGGTGGTTTCTACGAGATATCTCGTCCATCAAGATCTGACCAATTTTGCTAACGACGAGATATCTCGTCATCAAGATATTACTTGTGCTTTGGTAATGACGAGATCAAGATCGAGTTCGCTTTCTTCCAAAGACAAGATATCTTGTCCATCAGGATCTAGTCAGTTTTCTTCCAAAGACTGATATTTTGTCCATAAGGTGTAGACCACTGTAGAATCCTCTCTAGAGGACAAGTACGGGATCTTCCTTAGTGATAAAGTATGTATGCATATTTGGTTACCATGTTATCTGTATATTTGACCCCAAACATACAAATATTGGGACCCAAGGGCACCTAGGACTTGACGGTCTTAGTGTGGATGTTTTTTTGAAACAACTTTTATTTGTTTTTCGTTGGTAATATTTTAACATTTATCCTTCCCGTTTGGGGGACTCTTCCCACTCCATAAAATTGTTGGGGGACTGCCCATGGGGGTTTGAAGCGCGTGATTGCAAATATACTGGCTGTAGTGATCTGTATGAAGAAAATAAAATTGTTCCGAAAACACACCCATGTATATATTAACCAACTGAGATGCTACTTGACCACCACCCCACACACAATAATTTCCCCCAAGTTGGCAGCCACTGAACCAAACTATAATATACGAAAATAAGACTTAAAAACCACCTATCTCCATCTCCAAGGTGTGTGGGGCCAGTTCAAGTGTTGACCTCGTCATCTGACCGTGGTTCAAAATTACGAGTTGCCTTCATTCTCTTCCTTCGGGGTTGATACCGGAACGTCATCAATAACCCTTTGTGTTGCTCCAGTTCGACGTAATTTTAATTACCTACCTACCCATCTCCAAGGTTTTTGAACGATTGTACAGATTTTCTAAATGGTTTTTGATATCTTATGGTACAATTCTTATACGAATTAATTGAACTTAGTGCTATAAGGAACATAAGAAAATGCTTATGGTGTTACATTTTTGCTTTTTGTCTTTCTAGATTCAATGGGTCAATGAAAGCTTTAGTAACCGAAATCTTAGTGGGACTGTGGATACTAGGATTTTTCCTCGATTTGTTACTAAAATACTTGAATGGATGTAAAGGAATGGTCCCTTTTTACAAGGCTCATAATTATGATTCAATCATGTCACTTTTATTCGTGCTCTCTGAAATACTATTTCTGTTAAAGAGACTCAATGTGTTGGAAGGACCGACCAATCGAAGAGATATGTCTGGGTGTGATCCAGTTCTCATTGGTGACGCAATCTATGCAGCAGCTTCCATAATGGCGTACTGTCGATTGCTGATTTGGTGTAAGCTGAATTGCCACCTTGGACCACTTACAGTGTCACTGAGGCATATGCTAGGAGACGTCTTGCGTTTCTTCGTGCTTTTCAACGTGATTGTGCTGGCATTTTCAATAGGAATGAACTCCATTTATAAGTACTATGAAAATTCTGAGTTATGTGCAAAAAGTGGTTCCTTTCGTTACCACGGAAATGAATTTCAAACGTAAGTAAAAGTTTATTTACTCTTCCATACCCATATTGGGGTCGACGTCATAGAGGAAATATAAAAGTAGAGTGAGCAATGGTAACCTTTCTATGTGCCCAGGATCATGTGACCAATACTAATAGTTACATGCCCCTTAAACTGCTTTCGTCTGCTGCGTGGGATCTAACATTCATCATCTGATTGGTTCACAGGACGGAAGATGACGCCCATCCATTGATTCATCATTTGATTGATCCATTGATTGATCATCTGATATTAGTAAACTTTAGCTATTTCACCACTTTTGTAGCCACTCTATAGAAATGCGCATTCACATATCTCCCCTGTCATAAGATGTTAAATGACTAAACGAGGCTATAAAATGTCAAATCGGCCAACCAAGTCAATTTTTCACATAGCAGTCTACTACAAGTCTACATATTAGTTCCACTTTCTGAAACTCCTCCCAATAGCAATGCTCAGTCTACTTACATCTCACGTCTATGGTATAAACGTATTGGTAAAAGGGCTGGAAGTATGTGGTAAAAATATGGAATTTTTAAAAATTGCTGGTTGTAAATAATTTTTAAAAATAATTGGTTGAATATAATTGTAATTGGTTAAATATGAACTTTGAAGATTCTAGTTCATGTTTGCCTTAATTACCCCTCACCCAAATATTATGTCAACCTATCTATGTAACTTGATTAAATCACTCATCGTTGAAATGGTGAAATTGGTGGGTTAAGGGACCTGTAATGGTATCTTATTCGTCTATGCAATTTTTTATTGTCACGGTGACCTTTCCTTTTTTCTGTAAAGTTACAATGTTTTCAAAAGTAAGAATACATCGTTAACAATTGAGACAGTAAAAATTATTCAAGCATTTAAAACAAGGAAATTAATTTAAAATTTAAACAGTGTCTTGTCATGCATTGTAATTTGCGCACTGTATTTTTACTGTACTTAATCATTTCATTTTACTTAACTTTATAATTGTTTAAGCACGCTTACTATTGTTTCTTGTGTTGTTTCATCTTGAAACAATTTAACTTTGCGCTTTTGAATAAATTATTTTTGATAAATAAATATTTGAAATAAGCTTAAAATTCTTTTAGTGTAGGGCCTTCAGGGGCACATCTTCTGTAGGGCTTCACAGACCAGGGGTATTCTAGTGATCTTTTCTTTCCCCATGGGGTTTACTGTCTTTAGTAGACAGGTCCCACTCAATCTTTTTCTGCTTTCGTCCTATTCTATTCTCCAATCTCTTTTTTTCCCTTTCACAATATATTTTACTTGAAGTTGTCTGTCTTATATTTGGCGCAGCTTGGCCAAACATGTCGCCATAAAACCCCCCAAACCACCATCTTTCAGTGTAGGTCAATTCTTCAAATTATGTATGGAACCCCACACATATTTGATTATACACAACATAAATTTAGAAAGTTATAAATTTCACATGTATTTACTCTTTTGTAGGCTTTTTCAGACGGGTAATAATCTGTTTTGGGCATTATTTGGCAAAGGAGAGCCACATTTCGCAGACATTTACAACTGTCGCAACATGACAACCGAAGATACTCCTCATGGTGAAGTAATAATTGACGAAAACAGGCATTACTTTACAGAAGCTATAGGATACGCAATGTGGGGAATGTATCATTTCATAGCTTGCTTAGTCGTCTTAAACATGCTGATTGGTATGATGGCGGAAAGTTACCAAAGAGTACAGGTATGTAAACAATATCATAAAGGTGAGAAAATGTAGTTCATTTTAAATTAAAAATTGCATTTTGTTTACTTTGCATTCGTTCATTTCACATTTGCATTTATAATATCGTAGGCTTACAATTGAAACAATCAAAATTTTAAAATGAATGTTTTAGTTTTCCAGAATGCGGTGATCTTAAGACTGGTGAAATGTGTGTGTTCACTAAGTTCTTTTTTCCTTGCATGAAGGTTAGATTTTCTTTTTGGAAAACACACTTAGAAAACACTTGAGAAACACATAAACAAGCTAATACATGTACATTATTTATTATAATTTTATTAATAAGATTCTATAGCCATGCATAATCACAATCAAAGTACTCTACTAACTGATAAATTTGGTAAATGCAAAGCGTAATAAGTAATTGTTAAAATTGAAATTATCACATTGCTTGAAAATTAGAATTTTCCCCCGTTTTCTCAGAACTGTTTTTAACTAAGCATGTTTCACTCCCCCCGTAAGCTGACTATATAACCTTAGTTGACACGGTATACTGGTCAAACGCTGGGCGACGTGGGAAGTAGGATCGAGATTCCGCTTCTTTTAGTCAAGTTTTGGCACGCGACATTGGATGGCGCGTTCCGAGCGGTTCAGTCGTTTTTTCCCTGTCAGGAAGGAAAAGTGAACTCAGGTTGCGCTTCCCAAGTTGCCCCGTCTGGCACCTGGCTAAGAAAATAGGTTGGTCAGATGGCGTTGCAGGCATAGACGTGAAATATAATTAGACTGAGCATTTCTGTTGAGAGGAGCTTCAAAAAGTGTGACCAACATGTGTCAACTGGCAGTCACGTGACTGTTCTGTGAGAAACTGACATGAATAGCCGATTTGGCATCACATCACGTCGTCACTGTGTGAATGCTTATTTCTATAGAGTGACGTCAAAAGTGGTGAAATCACCAAAGTCTACCACTATGTCACTCGGACCAATCAGATGATGAATGTTCGTTTTCAACCGACAGGCGAAAGTAGTCTAAGGGTCACGTTACTATTACATGATCTTGATCACATATAAGGGTTACCATTGCTTATATACTCTACTTTTATATTTCCTCTATGGTTTCAGGCGTTGTTTGATACAGAATAAAGTTTTATTTCCGAATTTGGACTTTACTTAATTTAACGGAAGTGATCTATAGAGGGAAACTTTCGGCTGAGCTTCTTTAACTCATCAACATTATTTTGTTCTGCTTCCCAGAATCACAAAGTTTGGAAAATTGTTTTTCACATATGGGTGACAACCCATCAGCCATCGGGATTTAACGTCGGGAAGTACGCGAAGGAACCTGGAGTTAAATACTAATTTGGCAATAAACTCAATATCTAACGTCTTAACAAACCTTAAATAACTACTTTCCATCGACCAGTGTCAGTCAATCACTTTTGGCTAAAAACACTAAACTTTCACGAAACCCAATTTTTTAAATAAAAAATAATAGTATTAAAATTGTCCTCAAATTAAAATATCTTGGCTTAATTATCGACAACAAACTTACGTGGAGCGAGCATATCGCTTCCCTTAGATCTAAATGTTTAGCGATAGGGATCCCTTGGTAAAGTGAGGGGAGGGGGCTGGGGCGGCGGCGGCCAGCTCCAGTAGACTCGGTACCCGTCAGTTACCGAAAAGATCCTTACTTATGGAGCTGGCGTTTGGGGAGGTAATCTAACTAAAGAGCAAAAGAAAAAGCTCCAGTCAATACAAAGACCATTTTTACTGAAAATGACTGGAGCCTATAGAACCTCCCCTACCGACTCCCTTAATGCTCTCTGTGGGATCCCCCGCTCCACGTGACTCTGGAGTCTCTCTATTCTAAATTCAAAATTATTAAAAGGCGGCTGCCCGACTCAGTGCTCAATCTGTCAAATATTGTAATAGATTACAACCGTATCTTGATTAATATTCCTAATAATTTGATTTTGAATTTTAAAACTAGGCCACAACTCCGTCTGTCAGGCGGAGTTGGTGGCCATCTACAAAGCAATATGTTATGCAATAGAACATAATAAAAGAGTTAATATTCTTAGTGACAGCTTCAGCTCTATCCAGGCCTTAAAATCTACAAATATTATATCAACTTTTGTAAATCAAATTAAATTTGAAAATGCCGTGTATACTAACCTTTTTTGGCCTGGACTGGGTCTGGGTCCATGTGGGGATCGCCGGCAACGAGCTGGCCGACCAATATGCAAAGCTGGCCGCAAGCTGTGGCGAGGAACTCGATGTTCCTGCCCCATTATCCTATGTTAAACGAAAAATAGGAGAAAGCGTTATTACCAACTGGTAGGAACACCACAATAACTCTGAATCTGGTCTCCGGCTGAAGAAATTCATGCCCGAGATCAGTACCACATCCCTAGTCACGGATAGATATTTAAATTAGTTTCTAACGGGACATGGTCCGTTCATGGCCTACCTTAAACGCTTTAGGATTAGTGACACTGACCTCTGCACTTGTGGGATGGTGGGCGATGTCGGCCATTACTTCTTCAGCTGCCGACACACGATCAAGAATCATATCAGAGAGCTGTCGGAGGTAAATAAAATTCTTGTCTTTCTGGTATTATTAAAAACAATAATTCAAGATGCATGATTAAATCATGTGTGTTGGTGGCTGGAGAGGTGGCGAACGGCCCACCTCCCACAGATTAACTTAGCTCCGGGATTAGTTGGTTTGGCGCCCTGCCTGGTATTTCCATTTTGTTTCTACTTTTATGACTGTTTATTCACTTATGCCTTTTTAAAATTGTTTTAAATAATTCACTCTATGTACTTTTTCTTTATATTTATTATTATTTATTATTATTATTATTTTCATCTGTAAATATTCCACATTTGATTTTCCATTCACCTTTCATCGTATTTAATTCATTGATCATATCACAAATCATTGTTTTAAAATTTTAAATATCATGTTTTAAAGATTTTAAATTGGCGTTCTAATTTATATATTTGTTGTTTGTTCTGATATGTTGACCGCCCCGGTAAACCGGCGAAGTGTTCGCCGGTCGTCTATTGATTTCTTTTGTTGTTGGCCCTGTTGGCTTTGTTTGTAAATGTTTTTGGAATAAATAAATGGTGGTGCCCTTGGTGCTTGGGGGCGCACGTGAGGGGTCGGATGTGCTTCCCGCCGATTAGGCTGGGTGGCTCGCTTTCCTCTTTCGTGTTCAGTGGTGGAAGTTTCCCCCGCTTCCCATGAAAAGACTCTAAGCCTTATTCGGCGAGTCGGGAGGCGGTGGGTCTAGAACCCATCAGCTACAACATTGTACTCACCAAGAAGATAGCAAATGTCCGTTGTAAACTGGGAGATCAATCAAGCTGTCGAAAACGTCTCGGTGAGCATTTGTCGGATTTTTGCTGCAAAGCATAAATAAGCGGTTTGAGGTCAAAATATAGTACAAAGGTCCGTGCCTCTAACTTATACCTAAAACACAGTATTGAAGAGAAAGCTGCCAGAAGCTCTCGGGATCGCAAGTAGAGTAAGGGAGATGTCTCGTTCCAAAAAGAATGCAGTGAGTTTTAAAATCAAGCTGAGCATGATTCCTTTATCAAATCTACTTTCAATGAAATTTTCACACTAAATATACTATTACTGTTGCTATCATATCAAAAATCAATTTATGCTTAGAGAGCTATAAAATCTAGTAATTAACGCAGTTCCTTTCCAGGAAAATGCGGACATGGAGTGGAAGTTTGCCTGTTCAACGCTTTGGCTAAGTGTATTCGACAGCTATTCTTTAGTGCCGCCTCCTTTTAATCTATTTCCATCGAAAGAATGGTTCTTGGCACAGTATAAATGGGTAAAGAAAACTCGAAAAGTCAGGAAATACTCTACATATTCAGTTTCAACTGAAAAGGTATCGAGTTTAAATTTAAAAGGAAATATTAAATAATAAATGTGTTAAAGTAATAAATAGGTTCACTTAGTAGTTTGATTGATGATTTGTAGAGTATGCTGAAACTCCAAGAACGCATATTACAAATAAATTTGTAAAGCATGAGGATTATTTTTCAGTCGTAGAAATAATATACTGCCCCTCGATAATAGAGAAACTTTTTTCTTAAAGATTAATTTATGAAAGTTGTAGGATGAACTTTTGGTTGAAAGATCTGTCAAAGAATCTTATTGTTGCCTAAGAAAGCTGTATGTTGATAGTCCATCGGCCAAATAGATTCAATATCTACTCCCCGATTGCAATACAGCCATAATTAAAACAATGAATTTCTAGTTTTGTGTAGGAAGACTAAATACATGGTGTAAAATTGCCACAACTGCAGACTCCAGTAGAAGAGTTACAACACGCAAAAAACTTTTAGTCTTTCTCAGAGACATAACTGGGGGGGGGCTTGTGCCCCGGGCGCCGGATTTGGGGGGGCGCTAAATTGGCCGAGTATTTTTTTACTATAGATATATACGTATGATGAAAAATGAAGAGGAAAAACTTATTAGTAGACTACAAAAACCAAAAACTATAAAAGGAGCTAAATGCAGAATGTGTGAAGAAATAGCAGGAAATCTTAACCTAGATCCTCTTTTTAAAAAAGTACGGAGGAGGAAGAAGCGGATGTTTGATGAGAAGAGCGAAGTTGAAAGCTATGAATTCTCAGAAGAAAAGAGTTCAGATTATTGATTATACAAATAATGGACCGGATTCTGAATGAACTGAGGCAAAGGTTTCAAGTCATTCAAAACGTGAATAGTTTATTTGGTTTCCTCAATGGAGCTTGGTTTGAAACAATGGAGAAGAATTGAAGAACCAGGCACTTGAGTTAGCTACCACATATAAAGAAGACTTAAACAGGGACTAGCTGGCGATAGAAGTGGAGAGTTTTAAGTGTCATGCCTTAGATTTAAGCCCTAATATGAAAACGGCTACACCATCAGGTCTTCTGACGTTAATATACAAGAACGGACTTGAAGACGAGTCCACCAACATAACGACATCGTTGAGAATTTTCCTCACAATGCCAGTCTCAGTCTCCTCAAATGAAAGGAGTTTCAGCAAACTAAAGATCATAAAAAATTACCTCAGAAACTTAACAGGACAACAGTGACTAACTAACCTAAGCATCATATAAATAGAGCACAAGTTAGCTTCAAAGCTATCTTTTGAGGACATTGTAAAAATATTTGCAGCCGAAAAAGCCCATAAAGTTAAATTTTAGTTCAAGCTTTCTGTGTTTAGATTAATTTTTTTCACATTTTGTCAATAGAATAAGAGATTGTGTAAAATGTCTAAGTATACTACTCAAGATAATAACTTGAGTAAAATCTGTTATTCCTAATTCTTGTTTTAGTTTTCCAAAATCATTGAATGGTTTTTTTTGTCGACGTTTCGATAATGCTATTTTTAAAAGTCTAAAAGTCCATGGGTGAGACATCTGGAGATTTAGCAGGAATATCAGTAAAGGGTATTTATTGACTTGATACCAGTTTCTTGTTCCAATTTTCCCCCGAATTTAATAGTGGATTTAGATGTGTGGCTACTTGCTTTATCCTGATGCAGTTCTACTGATTGTTGGCACTTTGGGTAAAGATATGGTATTTCTTTTTTGAATATTGAGGATAAAATATGGTCTTGATAATATGCGGGAGTTGATTTTTACATTTTTCCCCTCTTTTTACTTTTAATTTTCCATTATATGCAAAACCGGCAACAATCATAAATCTCTTAGAGAAAGTTCTCACGTTAAAGTTACCAAGTTGAACCACGTTTTAAGATTTTTCTCCTCTTTTATGACAATAAATTGTTCTTTTGTATTGTAATCATTTAAACACACCCACGCCTCGTCTATTGTCACATTTTTCCATCTTTCTCCAGCTAAATGCTTCTCATAAAGAATTCTGCAGCGAGTTCTGCTTTCTCCAATATGTCGTGGAGATAGACGATGAACATTGTATTTTTTGGCCTTTATAAGATTCAAATCACTGTTAATTATTTTATTTACAGTTGAAACTCAACATTTTAATGACTTTGTAACAGTCCTTTGACTTGGCGGATCCTCTTTTAAAATTAAAGATCTTACCTTACAAATATTCTCAGAAATTCTTCTCTTTTTTGGATACGTATTTGGAAGTATTTTTCCACTTTTACGTTTTTTCCTTTCTCATTAATAATATTACTTATCGTACCTTTAGGTATCGAAAACCATTACAGCGTTTTTGAATAATTGAATAAGCATAATTCTCTTCGGATAACTTCTCTAGCATAACTAAGCATAGCTTCTCTTTCCGCCACATACGATTGCTTGCGTAATCATTACTAGAACTTGAATAAGATCTCAGTAATGATCTCAGAACGCAATGTAAAATGCGTAGAGCTTGGCTGCTCATTTTTGTAAACATTTATATTAATGTTAATAAATTAGATAGCCTTTAAAAACCTTGATACTTGGATGTATTTCTTCACTCTGTGTCCAGCCTGCTCACAACATTTTGTGAAGATATTAGAACACTTCCATCGAAACGGAAACACATAGCCTACCATCCATTGCTAATTTAAAAGCGCCCTTTTGAAAGTAAACAAAACTCTAGTTGGCAGCCGATAAATTATACTTTAACTATTTAACTGGCTGCGAAAATAAAACTATTTCGTAGCATACAATTTTTTTACAGCTCATCAAAATCGTTCAAAAAATGTCCGAACAGCCTCTGTATTTATCATAATTAAATATCCTATTCTAAAGCAAGTCTTGATTTTGATTCAGCCCACACATATCCCGATATCATTTGATAAAACCTTTTCATTTCATTTGCAGCGATTATAAGTGTGAAAGAATATACCAAACATGCTACTCTTAGATTATTTGTCAATGAAATATCTTAGAAAAAGGTATTTTATCTTGTACTAAAAATGAAATTACTGCAAATTAATCTATTTACCTTTGAAATCAAGCATTTACCATCTAAGTTGAATAAAAAAAAATTTGGACAAGTGGAATTATTGGGCGATATCAGGTGTTGTCGGGAAGGGCTTTGGTTTGGTTGGTCGGTGGGGGGGGGGGGGCGCCAAGGCGAGTTCTTGCCCCGGGTGGAAACTAGCCTAGTTACGTCTCTGGTCTTTCTACACATAAAACTAGAAATTCATTGTTTTAGTTAAGGAGGTTTTGCAGCTGAGTTACGATCATCAGTCACCTCTTTAATCTCAAGTGTAGTTGCTCCTTTTTTTAACATATAGACATTTCTAAGTCATTTTTTAGAACGTAACAACGTTTGGAGAACAAGAATGGTCCGCGGACCCTTGAAGGTCCTTGAACCCCACTTTGGGAACCACTGGTCTGAAACCGTGCACAAAATGGACCTTAAAACTATCGAAATTGTTGAACATATCCATATTTTAAATTTTGATTTTGAGAAAAAATAAATAAATAATTGAAACCTCCCTTTCGTACGTTAGTCATTCCAAAGTTAATTCTATGGTTCTTCAAAGACCTAACAACAATTCTCTTAAGTATCCAATCTACCAAAAGAACTTTTTGATTGAGGTTAAACTAAATTTGAGATTTATTTCATGTTTAATGTAAACTCATGTATTCATGTAAACTAATTAGCAAAATTGTTAAGAACTTTATCACCATTTTTTTTTCAGATGAAAAACAGTATAAAATTTTATTCAACAAAACATAGGGTTGAAGAAAAGGAAAAGGCTATAAAAAAGAAAGCTGACGAAGAAAAATATGAGGTTGGTATATTTGCTTAAAAATCAAATGCCAAACATTTCATTAAAAGATTTTATAGTCGAATAAATGCACTTTGTGCCAAAAAAAATCGAAGCATCCCGAAGCCAGTATTCAATCGGAATGGAACTTAGCATATGTGATGTACATGGCGAGATAAAGATATTGTCACAATATCAAACCTAAAGGACTATTGTAGAATTACACAAAAGTCATAAATTAGTCGGTGTATAGCCCTCTGGCAGAGAGCGATGCATGCCAATTTACAATGTGACGTGGAGTACAACCCTTATGCTTTCCTGTGACAAATTATGCTAAGCATTCTGTAGATGCTGCTCCAGATCCCTTGTATTCCGAAGGAAGTGCAATTGGCGATCTAGCATATCCAGGCATGCTTAATGGTAGGTAAGGCTGGGGAACTTCCTGGCCAAGAGGATTTCAACACCACGGAAGCATTCCTCGGAGAGGTGAGCCGTGTGTGGTTGGGTGTTATCGTGTTGGTAAATACCTCCTTGGACGCGTGACATGAAAGGTAAAACAATAGGTTGTAGAATCGGCTGGATGTATCGTTATGCTGTCCAACTACCTCGTATTACTACTAGAGGGTAGGATGTTTGGGTTTTATGGCGCAAAGTCACTATTAGAGGGAAACTGGCTCCCCACATCATTACATAAGTTACAATGGTGATCTATGTAATGCTAGTGCAGTGGGGGAACCCACTGAGTCACAGCAGCCTCTATCATCTTTTTCATGTAATTCTACAACGTTAAATCTGTCGTAGCCACAAAGGTGAAAATTCAGGTGCGTCATCTGACGGTGGTTGAAAATAACGAGGTGTACTTTCGCCAATAGCTTGTGCTGCTCCAGTGAGATGTAAATTCAACTACCAACCTTAAAAACTTCAGTTGCGTCATACTTCAGATAAGGCAAAACAAAAGTAAGTAGGTAGTTAATTAACTTCACACTGGAGCAACACAGAGGGCTATTGGTGAAAGTACAGGATCAATCTCTAAAGGAAAGATCAAAGGACAACACATCGTCATTTTGAACCACGTTCAGATGGCGAGGTCAACACCTAGCTGGCACCTTACTCTCCAAACTTCCACACCTCGCCAACGTGAGGACATTTGAGGCCACGGCAGATTAACATGCACCAGCCCCTACGCACACGTCGGTCTTTGGCTGAACAGTTTCGAACTCGCAACCCTCCAATTGCTAATACCTCTCTTACAACTGGACTACCGCGACCCATTCATCTTTATAACCTTCATATAGAATAGGTAGGTAGTTAATTAACGTCATACTGGAGCAACACAACGGACTACTGGCGATGGTCCGGGTAGGTATTTTAATTAACGTCACACTGGAGCAACACAACGGGTTATTGGCGACAGGTCTGGGATTAATCCCGAAGGGAAAGATCAAGTACAACGCCTCGTCATCTTGAATCACGGTCAGATGACGAGGCAACACCTGTGAACTGGCACCCCACTCTCCAAACATCCATACCACACCAACGTGGACATTTCAGGCCACGACAGATTTAACGTGCACTAGCCCCCTTTTTACACGACGGTGTTCGGTTGGATTCGAACTCACAACCCTCCGGTTGCTAATCCGTTACTCTTCCAACCGGGCCCCCGCGGCCCGTCAACTTGTTTAGATAGGAATTCTTAAAATTCTCCAAATTACTTTCATTGATCTTGGTTTTCGAATACAGGCAAGTGTGAAAAAATAAGGCTTTCAGACTTTTTAAAAATATTTAAGGCCTTTAAAAACTAAAATGAAAAATCAGGCCTTTTAAGGCTCTGAAGTACCCTGTATACATACATTCAATGCACATAATTGAATAGCCCATCACTTTGTTAAAAAACAGATATAATTATTATAATTCAATTTAAGATTAATTAAACTCAGTTCAACACAAAAATGGAAAAGTAAACATTTCTTTTAATTCCATTATTTATTTATTACTATATTTTAAATTAGCGCTGTTAAAACTGTTACCATATTAAAACATTTGTTTTCATTTGTATCTTGCAGAAACTCATGGTTAAGCTAATACGACGTTACTTGCACTCAAATGGTCTGAAAGAAACAACAGTTGGATCGATTTCAACACGTCGTTGCTGTTGGAAAGTACAAAATGAAAACGAAGGGAAAAGTAAATGTCCACCAAATGTTAACCTCAGACCTAGGATATAAAGTTTACTCTATCGTTTTATTTATATACTAAGAACAATTGAAAAATTTTATAGGATAAACAATTACTGCTAGATTTTTACTGTTTTATTATAACAAGATCAAAATTATTAAGTTTGAGAAAAATTTATAATAAAGAGGAAGCAATAGCATTTGTACAAAAATTTTATTAGCAAACATGTCAAAATAAAACTCCAATTACAAAGTCAAAATGCAATAAAAAATTACAGTATTGAAAAACAAATTAAAAGTGCACATATGAAACAGACTAGAAAGAAAATAAATTAAAAACCAATCCATGCCCCATCATTTTAAGCAATACGCATCTATCAAAAATATTTGGTAGTCTTTTTATTCATCACATTAATTTCACTTAATATAAATATAAAATTACATAACTTGCAATTGTTAACGAAAGGATGAAAAATACAATTTGAAAGACATTTTGAACAATGTGTTTTTCATTTTTATATCACTATCTAATAAAATTATGAGAATACACACACAACTTAAATAAAGTTCTCTTATAATATATATTAAGTAAAATGCAAGTCAAACGTTTGTACATTTACCCTTCTTCCCATTGCATTGGAAAAAATACAATCAAAGAAAACTATAAAAATAACATAAGAATAATAAGATAAGAAGCAGGGTAAACACAAGCAAGCTATAAAATTTTAATGTAATAAATTTCATAACTTGTAATGTAATCAGATTATGGATGTGATGTCCATAATATGCATTAAAGAATTCAATTTTTAAATTATACAAGCATACCTGAAGCTTTTCTACACTAATTAGAAATCATAAAATGTATTTTCACAAGTCCCGTTAAGACAGAAGAAACAATCCCATTCTTTTTGTCATATGACTAAACAGTCAAAGTGGTACATCTTTTTAAATGTATTTTTAGGTCAAGTTGATCATGACTTTTACAATTAACAATTCAAACGTGTTACAACATTGATATAATAAAAAGATGAACCAGTCATATAAAAGGGGAGATATATATATAAAAGTACCATACTTTACATCCAATTTTATTTTCCTAGACTTTTTCCAAAAATCGACTGCCTGGAATGGATGATTGTATGTCAATGTAAAGAAAAATTGATAACTTTGGATACATACATCACTATATTTGAAAGCAATTACCCATTTCTGATGGATTAATGATTAGATAGATTTAAAGCTTGTTTTCTTGGCAGTTATAAAATTTAACAAAAAAATATCAAAGGATTTTAATTTTAATGCAAATGAAAAATAAATTCAGCTCAAAAAGTGTTTATTTTAAACCGTTCTTGGCTAATCGCCAAATGTATGGTAAAGATAAAGTGCATGGTCAGTTAACCAATCTTAGTACTACAGCTCCACATCAAAATGTAAAAATTGATTTCTTCAATTATTCTAAGTGAAATGTTTTGTGTCCATATAAAATTATCATTCCATAAAACAAAATATTGTTTAAATCTAGAGCTAGCAGAATATTTTAACATAAAAATTATGAAAAATTTAAAATGGCAATTGACAGAAAATAAAAAAATTAGAATAAAATTTTACCTGGTTAAAAATATTAGAATATTCTATGATACATAAAGATTTGACCAAAATTCAGAAAATAGTTCTTTAGTATTTAATAGTATCATGTTGAACTTTGATAACAGCACACAATTGATTTCACATGTTAATTATAAGCGGCTCAGCTTTTTTGGACATGGCTATAAGGATTTTATTCCAGACACAAGATCCTTTCTATTTGTTAGCTCAATTTCTTTGAATCTATTCATCATTCTTCCCCATAAATTTTCAGTTGGGTTTAAATCTGTCAAGTTTGTCATCCAGGCAAGTATATTGATTTGGCACTGCTTGAGTTAATTCTTCACCAACTTTGAAATATGACCAGAAGTCAATAATGTTGAAATAATCCCCCTCACAAATCTTTGGATGCTGCCACCATAAAATGTTCAAGAAATCTATTTATACATAAAGCAGAGTTGGTGTCTGTCTACTCTACAAATCTACACTGCTTTGCCAATCCGCACCAAATTTGGTACATTCATTCTTTAGAATCCTGAAGGAAACATGGGCTATATATTAATCCCCATTCATTTAGCTGAGTCTACAGAGGTGGCTACAAACAATTTAAAATCCCTATAGGAATGACATCAAGTATCATTACGATCACTGTTTGACCAATTCACACCAAATTTGGTACACTTATGCTTTAGAATCAGGGCAAACTTAGGTTATATATTACCCCTCTGCAATTTGTCCTGGGTCTGCAGAAGGGGGTTAAAATCAATTCGAAATCCCTATAGAAATAATATTGAGTAATATTATAATCAATTTAACCCAAGCAATGCCAGGTAATCCTGCTAGTACTTGGTATATTTCTGCATTTATCTTTTCATACACAACACAGCCTCCCAGGGCCTTCAACTGTCATGCAAGCCCTTACGCTGGCAAATTTCACTGGATGTTTCATGCATTCTTTGTCAGAAGCTTGTTTCATTCACCAAACATTGATGTCTTGATCACCATACGATATTGAAAACTTTCATTACTAAACAATTCCTTCTTCCGTCATCCAGGTCCCATAACAGACTTCTTTTCCACCTTCTGATTAGTAGTCAGAAGAGGCTTTGGTACACAAGACTGAAATCTAAGTTTCTGAAGACATCTTAGCATTCTTGATTTCGAAAGAAGAAAACTTTTCTTTCCACTTCCGGTGCAACTGTACACTTCTGGAACTGATTTTCAAAACATCCATTGCTATAATATAATTTTTATTCTTAGCTTTCGCTTGTTTGAAAACATTTCACATAATTAGCAATACAGCTAATTATGGCCTTGTTTATTCAAATTAATACTCATATTTTGCAGGAAATGAACAAACCATGAAAAGCAAATATTTCTAACTCAGGAAGCAGTTCTGCAGTAGCTAAATTTATTCTTAATTTATGTGTTTCAGAACTAATCTGAAAAATTACAAAATATTCTAATATTTTTGAACCACCCTTTCAAGTATTCTAATATTGTAAATATATACAGGTACTCCTCACTTAACCTACCTGTTCAATGACAGCTCAGACTTATGAACAGCTCTTCAGCAGTGGGAATTCCTTTTCTCAGCTTGAGTCTCGGGAATCCCTTTTTTATAGGCAAGCCACACATTGGTCCAACATCAGTTATGCAATGCTAAAATGCACGCATATCTACGTTTTCTGACAGAAACTGACTAAACATACACATGTCTGATCAGTGTATGGCTTGCCTAAGGCTGTTTTCACACACCAGCAGAGCCAGTGCCAAAGCACACACATACCGGACTATGTAATCACAAAAACAGGATTTCACACAGCTGGGTCCAGCCCCCAATACCAACAAATTCAACTGCCTTTAAACTTAACAAATCGGATGCCGGAATGAAATGAATTGTTCTAATATTTTGTGACTTTAAGCTCTGTTATATTCTCACTTTCACACAATTAAACACATATTAATGTTAATGAATCAATAAAACATTAACATAGCAGGCAAAGCAATTTGAAGATCAAGTTTTTACATATCAGTCAATTTCAGATAAATTAATTCTAGCATACCTATTTATTTCACAGTACCTTTAAAGTAGAAATATTGATCTACACCTTGGCCAAGTTAACACTAGAAAGACAGGGAAAGTTTCCTGATACCTAGAAAGATAGAACAGGTCAGTATGCCCCCATGCTCTTTTAAAGCACTGAATCAAATTAGAGATTATTTTTAACAGATGTGATAGATTATTCAAATTCAAAATTTTATTACATTTTAACCTAGGTTTTTTGTTTAATTGTTCCTGCATTTGTTGAAGCAATCCACGCATCTCACTTTTCTCTGGGAGTATTTCCTGCATACTGTTTTTATGCAATCCAAGCAAACTTTTTCTGTGGCTTTTGTCTTCATACTGTGTATTTTGATCTTTTCTGATGATCTTTTAAACTACCCATGTTGAAATTTTTGTGTTAGCTGTATTATTGCTAAGTGCCAGATATTGAGTATGAAGCTCTTCATATGGCATGAGGATGAAATTTCATCCAAGTATCCACTTCCCTGTTTACAGTAGATATATCTAAAATATGGTAATAAGCCAATGACTAGTTCTTTTTCTTGAAATACAGGTATACCATTTGATAAACAATGTTGATAGTTTGTCTAGCTATCTTTGGATCTGACTGCCTCGATGTACCCATGTACATGGCTTTGTGGATTATTCGTACACGAAAGAGGCTGAAATCATGTTTTAGCTCATTCATCTTTAGAACTCTACTACTTTTCCCCAATCTTCATTATACAGAAAATATTCTTTTTCAGGACAGCCATCACCATTTTCTGAAACTACTGTATTCAATCTTCGCAACCTTTTTGAAATCTCCTTGTAAGCGAGATTGTCTTTGAGCCCTCTTTAGTTTTCTATCAAAAGAGAAACTAAACATGTCCTCATTCAATGCATCATGTGAGTAAGGTATTAGATATTCCAAATGTTTAGAAAAAGAACTACCACTCAAACAAAAAGTCTATTGTCAAAACAGTGTTCACAACTGGGAAGGTGAACAAAACGTTTGAAAGAATATAAAGACGGAAAAACAATGTTAAACTACCTTAAATGTCATTTCAAGGTGATAATGGCTCCAAAATGAAAAAATTTTGCAGTATCATTGCGAAATACCATAGCAGTCCCTTCTGTCTTTCTAGGTAAGATCTTATATATCCGGTTCTAAGCCCCCAGCCAGGTCAAAATGATTAAATACACAATAAGTGTGGACAATATAATTAAGTCTTAAAACAGCCTTTACAATTCATTGGTAAGGGAGTTAGAGTGAGTGCCACACAGGCCGTCTGTCTTTCTAGTGTTAAAAATAAACATTTGAAATGCAATGCATTAAGTCTATATAATAAACAAAGTAGACATATTTATAACATATACTATATTATTTCTAATAACATATATACAAATGTGAAATAATCATCATGAATTTCTTAAGCCCATTAGAGGAAGACATTCAATTGAATGTATACACTTTTTCAAGTAAAAATCAACACTTACGTCCACGTTTAGTAATATCAATTGGAATTGTCATTTGACTCCTGAGAATATTAATCCAAAGAGCATTTCTACCCAAATCATAAAAAGGAACAAAAAACAGTAGAGAACTAAATATAAAACTGAGAGGAAACCATGATGGAAATAAACCACTTGAGAAGGCTTTTACATAAGCAATACAACCAGCAGATTCCTCATTCTCAAATGTCAATTGCATAACGTACACATTTCGACATCTAGTGAAAACTAGAATTTCAACTTTACTGCATTCAGTTTTTTCTTCTACATAAGCAACAGTGAAAAGATTTCCATGAAGACTTCTATGTTGAAGTTTCGTGACAGCTTGAAGGACATCTTTTGAACATACAATTGGATTGGCAGACACTTTCCATGTTTCCTGATAAAGATGTAATGATCTAATCAATGGAATCCAAATGCCGGGTCGAATTTTAGCTTGGATACTACCCTGTTCTGCACATAGACATAATGCTTCTGGAGCTTCTGGTACATCAGATTCGTTCTTCATGGCTAAAATAAAAGTTAAATCTTCAACTGTGTCTTACTATAAAATACATATACAGTAATTTAAAAAAGCAGTAATTAGATATAAAAAGACAAAAGAAATAAAAATTAGAATGTTTTTACAGAAAAAAATAATTTTATCCTATGTTGGCTAACAAAATCTAGAAACTACAGGCATTCCTTAGTTGGCTGGTATGTTTGACCTCAGTTAAAGTTAGATAGTTAACTTAATAGCTTCAAAAATGCAGATGTAATATTTACACTAAGAGAAATTCAAAACATGTCCTTCACATTGAAATTCAACATTACTTTCTGACTCATAAAGTTCAAATCTGAAAAAGAATAAATGTTAATCCAAACAGTTCCATGTCTATTATTTTCAAGTATACCAAATATGGTAAAAAATAGAGTTTTTAGAATAAGTAGTTTTGGTAGACAAATTTGCATTATCTTTCACCAGGGTATGCTGATTTAAATCAAGTGAGTTTTATTAAAAAATCATTGATTTAAATCAAAATTTTAAATTTCATTTTTCTGTTATGTTCAATATTGAGAATGAAACAGTAAAATAATACACATCTTGTTGAGTAAGTTAAGAACTTCACTCTTACTAAGTTCACCCTAAAATTATATTGAAAATCATCCTCCCTTTGAAGACATAAAAAACAGTATTTGCTGATTGGGATCATAATTACCAGACAAGTATTTTTATCGAGGGCCAGTGACCAATAGGTGTCACTCACAAGTCTGCTCATCAGTGTTGGTTTTGTTTTAAACATTCTGTGTGACTATAAATCACACATGGCCAATTTTAAACCATTCACCTTGTGTCGAGTGAAGATGCTCGAAATATATTCAATCAAATTATTAAAATTGTGGTAACTTGCTTTCTTTTTTAAGATGTTCTCGTTATTTATTTAATATTGTAGTCTGTTCATAAAAATATAGACATTTGCAACAAAGATTTTCTGCAGTATTTAAAAAGCATTCCAATTTTGCACATAAATCTTTATAATTGGCAATTTTAATTGTTTCATTTTGATTTGTAATATATTGGTTAATTTTTATTTCAATTTATTGGGAAATTTTATTCCAACCCTTTGTATTCTTTACCCTCCTAGAATAACTATTCAATATTTATGGAATTGAAATTTGGAATGTAAAAGTTAATTCACTCATCTGATAATTGAGTATGTTGAGAAAAGATTATGGGTTGAAGCAGAAAGCTATTGGAATTGATAAATTTTTTATTGCAAGCTCAATATTACACTGAATTGGCATGTTCTCAGGAAGATGCTATTACACTTGTTCTATGCTGCTCATAGAGAAAAGCTTCATTTTTTGTTTTACACATAAACCCTGTTGGTGTGCTTCGAATATACCTATGAAATACTTGTCAATGCTCAAAGAATTTGGAAAATAGACATTGCAAATTTATGTATTTCATGTCTAATTTTTTTACTGAACTTACAAAGAATAACAATTTTTTCACCAATTATTTTTGCAAGCTAAAAAGTAATGAGAAGTAGAATTTTTTTAAGATGCAAGTTCCTTTTATTTTATTTTCTGTTGGTGACATGATTTTTTCTCAAAAGCAAGTCTCGAACCAATTAATTATTTTGTATCAAAATAATTGAAGTAATTCAAAACATTTTATTCATATGATAAATATATAATGCAAAAAATTCTGAAATTTGTATGATTGAAAAACATTCATAATATAGTGTGCATGGGATCTGGCAAACTTATTTATCTGGGTCCAAAAAATTCATGTCACTAGTTAGGAGTTAAAACTCAAAGTAATCAAAACTGCTTGAGAACCAGATGGAAAAGCACTGCTCATCTTGGAATTTGGGGTCTATTTACTCTATCATGCGATTTACTTTGCTAATTCCTATGTCGCGTTTTAATCTTTCAAAAATTTACCTGGCTATATTTCTTAATACACTAATGTTTTCCATAAAAATATTAATGTTTAGATAAATCAAAACTATCTAGAAACTACACTGTAATTTGCGTCTCATGTCCAACAAATTTAAACTTGTACGAGCAAGGAATTAATTAAAATCATAAAAATCCGATTTAATTGAAATAAATCCGATGTTTTTGATTTAAAAAAAATCATGATTTTTTCATACCGTCTTTCACACATCCAGCTGAATTGTTGACCAGGACACAAGCTAAAAATGTTACTTTTTGAAAATGCCTATGTAAATAAGTGTGAAAGGTCTTGAAGATCGGAATAAAGAAACCTGAAATATCCAAGCTGCCTTTCGGAATCCAAAATTCAACAAGGGAGTTAATAAAGGCCGAAAGGAGTATAATTTATGATACGACTGGTATCCTGGTGATAAGCATGAATAAGATTTAGTGTCGAGAAAATACTGTACAACCATTCAATTAACAAGTCATGCAAGTTGAGGTATAGGGTAGCAATCAGGTTAACAGCATTGTGAGCACAATAATCACCACATGATCTCCAGAAACTCTCTTAACCATATGGAGAAGGCTGGGCCAACAGCTACTTGAAGTAAATACCTTTTTACAGCATAAATGAAAACCATTTTGCAATTTTCAGCATTAAGGGTGACAAACATCTTGGGAGGAAATTAGAATACCTTGTTACTATTTGATGGGTGACATTATGCTTTCTTCCAGTACTAATTGAATATTTTACTGTAATTTCTTTAAATCTTCTAGTAGTTTCAAAATACCATGATGGTACCTGGATGTGTCCAAAGATGTCAGAATCCATAATTCTTCAAAAGACCAGCTCTGATGATTAGCTTAGACACATCAGCAATGATAAAAGACCAAAAGAATATACTTTGTAAACCAAACTAAACCAAGCTTCACATTTTTCACACCATATGTTTGAATTGGTGAGGAATTTGCTGCAAACAGTTTAGTCCGATATCTGTCATTTTTCTAACTTTCTAGATGATTTGGAGGAAGAACCAAATCATCTGTACTGGTATACACAAGATAATGCTAAGTACTTGACTTATCAAAAAGTCAGTTGCTTGTGTCCTTTAGCGACTGAGCAATTATTTTTCCGAAGTTAGAACTTGTTTAGTAAAGTTTCAGGGTTTGTTGCATCTCTGTATACACATTGGGTACAAATTTAAAATTTTGCAAGTCCTTTTTCATTTCCTTTGGATTGAGTGACTGCAAGAATGATTACGATGTCCATGATCCTGCCTGGATCCTATTGGACCTGCAAAATTCACGAGTTATACTTAAAATACTTGCTTCAAGTGCATTAAAAAAAGACATCAGATTTTCTATTCAGAATAGCTAATGAAGATGGCTTGTCTAATGTTGAAATTTCAAATACACTACTATATACAGACATTACTTTATCAGCCATTTATTCCAAAAGATGAAAATTTAGAATTTATGTGGCACAAATAAATACAATTGAAGGTGAAAAGAAAGCAGTTCATGAAGAAATTATACAATGTTCTAAACGATGAGCAAAAAATTTTTGTAAAATTCGAAATTCCACTCACTTGAAATAACAGGATACATTCTTTAAATCACATCTGAGTAAACCAATTTGTCAGTTATGTGGTAGTGTGGAAAATTCTATGTCAATTTAATACAAAAATAAAACATTTATTTGCATTGTAAATACATCATGAAACACAAAAGGTTAAAATTCTCGCAGGAAAAAGTGCCAAGTGATCTGTTTTGAAGAATGTTTCAGTATTCTTATTTTACCACTAATTTCACTGTAGCGAATGAAAATTTCACTGCAAACGATCTGCGGTTTGTTATCAGCTAGGTTGCCAGGTAGCCACACTACTCCCTCACCAGTAAACAAGCAGAACATAAGAATTGTCTGCGCTTTTTGATAATTCATCCAGAACATGTGTTAACACTAAGGAATTGGTAAAGGGATTATATTTGAGATGTTTCATCATTAGTTGAGAGACTGTTTTAACCCATCAATGGAAATTGTTCACTTGAGACCTGGGATGTCAACATAAAAGCGTTTTCCCACATCACTTGAGTACTAGGTACTGAACTTTATACAGTGGTTGAAGAGAAGATCGGACCAAGGTCGTGCGAATAAAAACACGTGTGCATGATTTCAGGTCTTGGAAAATGAAAACTTTCTTATTCATGACACTGGAGGTACAGGACGTATGCTTTCAAAGGTGCTTTGTAACTGTTTCATGAACTCAGATTGAGGCTTGTTCTTGCATTCCTGGAAAAATTCTCTGGGTAGATGAATATTTTCACCATACACCAATTCAGCTAATGCTGCTTAAGGCTGTCTGACAGTTGCACGTAATCCAAGCAGAATTGTTGGTGGTTCATGAAACCACGTTTCATAGTGGCGACACATAATTGCGGCTTTTAGCAAGAGATACTATCATTCAACAAGACTGTTGGCTTGGGGTAGTAGCAGTAGCACGTTTTAATCCTAGGAATTTAGATAATGTACTTAAATTACGATTTGCCACAAATTAAGTAGTACATGGTTGTAAAACAGAATGGAGTTGGAAGTATTAGTATATGAATGAAATGTGAAAAATTAACAAATCCAAGAAACAATTACAGTATTAAACTAGCACCTGAATTTCGACGTGTCATTATTTTCGCAGCACTTCATAGGCAATGCCTCTTTGTGCATAAAAATCTCATTTGAAAAGAGTATTCTAATTTTATGCAAAGCAATAAAATTTTTAATGCTTTTTGTAACATAATTGCAATTTTATTTAGATATTTTATCTGTCAGGAAACATTTTACTAATTTTATTTTGATTTTTGTTTTAGGGGGGGGTATTTCAATTAACGTCACACTGGAGCAACACAATGGGCTATTGGTGACGGTCCGGGATCAATCCCAAAGGGAAAGACCGAGGACAACACCACGTAATTTTGAACCACGATTTTTGTTTTAGGAAAAATTTACTAATTTTATTTTGATATTTTATGTCTTAGGAAAAAATGTACTAATCAAAAGGTTACTTTATCCTAAGATTCTATCGAAAGGTTTTTAAGTAAAGGTACATTTTGAGATTAACAAATCTCGTCTCAGTTAAACCATTCCCCAAATCAAACCAAGCAGAGCTGTAATGACACCTGAAAGGATTGCCCTTGGGGGACAGTGTTAGTCACATTCATACCACTCTTGATGCCATACAATTGAAAAGTGTAATAAAATGCACATCATTCCAAGGAGCAACCATAAGCTAAAGTTTAATTCTATATAAAAGTCAAGTTTCTTTTATTTGCCTTTTTGCATTGTGTTAAGCAGCTGTTTTTATGGAATATACAAAATAAAAATGATAAATTGTGTTTACAGAAAAACAAATACATTTTTCACAAGGCATTCCAACAATTAAAAATGTTCACGTCTGAACTAAACATCCAGTGCTAGGCACATATTCAGAAAAAGTTTCAGGGGGCTTCTTCTCTCCTGGTTTTCCTATTCCATCAACAGACCACCAATACTTTCTGAATAAGTCCTAGGTCACTCATGTCAAGAGAAGACTTTTCTTGTTCAATCCTTTCCATTCAGACAATTACCTAACACACAGCAAGTTAGAAGTTATCTTGCAAATTTAAGGCTATTTTCAGGCAGGCAGTTGAATTAACATTGCACTAGAGCAACACAATGGGGTGTTAGCGATGGTTCAGAATCAATCCCAAAGGGAAAGATTAGAGGACAATACCTCATAATTTTGAAACAAGGTCAGATGACTATTTTCAGATCTGTCCACAATTTTTGTATTTATTGGCTGAAAAAGCTTTGATTTACATCATTTAAGCTAACTTCAGCATTTATTCTTATGCCACCAAGAACATTTCAGGGGAGTCCTTTCTCTAAATATGTCCCTACCCAATACTAAATCTTCCTATTGAGCAATTTTTGTGTACAATCAGATATGGCAGGATGACCCCCATCCAAAATTATAGAACCCATGTGCCTTTCAGTAGAAATTAACAGTAAAAGATGCACGACTCAACATGATTTTGTTTTCACATTTTGTCATACGTCCAAGAATTTCTATCCAATTCTATATAATCTCATTTTAAAAAGTACTGAATATTCAGTCAAACTATGTACCATAGAACATTTCCATAGAAAAAAACTAAAACTTTCCTTCCATTTAACACTAGAAAGCCAACCTTACTTTGGAGGAATGTTGAGAGATAATTTGTCAAACAAACAAATGATTAGCTTTCTAGGGTTAAATAAAAGGATGTTCAGTCATGAGTAAAAGATAATCCAAATATTTCAAATTCAGATTACTTGTAATCTTAAGACATGATATGCAGTGTTCTATTTCAATGTTCTTTAAAAGATTTTAAATACAAATTTGCAATGAACAAATTTGAAGGTTTTTGTTTATGAGTCATTTTGAATTCAATAAAAACCAGCCTTTGAATGGTTATTTATACCTATCCTTCGACAGAATTATATAACAAAAAAAATTGTTCCAAACAGCAGATATAATGACAAAATGATTACTTACCAGCCTGAAATTTTCAGAGGCTCAGAATCCAAAAATTTCTAGACAGATGGTAGTATTAGGACGAATCTCCAAAGATACAAACTTCACAAAACTTACTAAAATTTAAAATGTATCAATAGGCACAAAAGGAATTAAATATTTTAAAATTAAAATTTTCAGATGGTTGAGTTTTGGGGTTTTATGGCACAAGGGCCATATTTGGCCATGCTGCGCCAGACACAATACAATACCAAATAATTGACACAAGACATACAATATCAAGACACAGTGAAAGCTTTACTGACACAGAAGATAGAAATATACCTAGGAAGGAATGCACCTGGCAGGAATCGAACCTGCGCAGCCTACAACTCGAAGGTTGCAAGGTAATTTTAGAAAGAAAATTTCAATGGGGTATCAATAAAGAAACACATTCAGTAAGTATATGCAGCTTGTCTATAAATAATTTTTGAAACATACTTTTGGCATATTAGTTTTTGAAGCTGTAACTCCAGTCACGTGCAGCAATTGTTTTTGGAAATTACGTTCAAGCCTTTTCTCAACGTTATAATATGCATAGTTAACGTTCCGAAATTTAGAACGCCCACACAGGAATTGGAATCATTGCAACGAGATTTTTCAATAAATTAAAAAATAAAACAATATTTTTAATCGTACTAGAAGTACGTAATAGAAGCTGAAAATAAAAAATTCACGACAAAAAAGTTATTTCAATAAAGCAATTAGAGAAGCTATGCCAATCTATAGAATTTGTGAACTTCAAACGTTATCGATAATTAAATAAATCCAGCTGGAACAAAATATAATTTAAATTCTGAAACTTCAACATTTATCGTGCGAACAGGAAAAATTTGAATTATTTTATAATCTTAGTTAACATACGTCAAATTACACGCCTAGTTGATGAGATATGAAGAAATTTAAATATGGATGTAAACAAATACAGCATGGGAACCATAACTTCCCTATTGCGAGCAAATAATCCCTAAACCGATGGCAAGTTTTCTTTTTGATCAAAAACTTTGTTTGCAATGAGAGAAATTGCAATTTTATGGGGACAGTTGTTCACAAAATTTGAAATAAGTTCACATTTGGCCATGGTAATCATTTAATTTCATAACTTTCGAAATCTGCATGATATATTATTGCATTTGTCATGTTATTTTTTGAGACGTATGGAAACAGAAATGCACCAAAAACTTTTTTTACAAATTGGGAACTGGAAAAATATTGTGAAGACCCGAAATTCTAACAATTTTCGTGAAAAGGAAGACAAAAAAAATCCCTATATATTTTAGAAAAATACATCTAATCTTCTTTCTTCCCAGTTTGTACCCTGCTGCCATCTGTCCTTGACTTTTGTATTTAAAGTAATAGTTATTCTTGTTATTTTAAATGAATATAGAAAGGGAATACACAGGAAAGTATCCTCTAGTACAGTGGTTCCCAAACTATTTTGGTCGTGGAACCCCAAAAACTGTTGCCAATGATAGCGGAACCCTGAATATTTTTTCGACAACGACTTTTCAGAATTTAATATCTGATATTAAATGAAACAAGTATTATTTTGGTATTTCAGATTTTATTGAATTAAACAAAACTCAAAAAAAAAACAATTCATCATAGAAATAAATAATAAAAATACAAAACATAAACTAAAATAAATGAAAAAAACTTTAATGTGAAGAATGCACCTGCTTCTTTGATTCCATGATTCTCTTAAAATTGGGCGTTATGTTTGATAACTGAACTCGCATATCTGGTGCAGCATCAAGTTTGTTACGATATTTGGTTTTTGTCGCAACATATTTTGAAAACCCAGCTTCACACAAATAAGTGGTTGCAAACGGCAATAAAATTCGAATAGCCTGTTTTGATAAATTTGGATATTCATCGAATACATCTGACCAGAATATTGTTAATGAAACTGTTCTAAATTTGGCTTCTAATTGTGTCCGAACTCAATTCAATCAAATTTTCATAATCCATGGAATGAAATCCTTTTGGTTTTTCTTTTATTTTGAAAGGATTTTGTACCCAGTAATTATCTTGATTCTCTAGGTTTGGAAAGTAATCACTGAGTGATTGCTGTAAACTGGACAGATGTGTTTTTATACCATCACGGATTTCCATATCTAAATCCACTTCAAATTCTTCGAAAAAATCACTAAGCGTCTGGAAACACTCGAAGTTATTTTGCTCCACAGCTGAAATCCAATACTGTATTTTCCTTGAAAAGGCAACCAATTTATCTTTTGTTTGCAATATGTTGACTTGTTTTCCTTGCAAAGCCAAACATGATTCGTTCAATTTTCCAAATATATCAGCAAGGTATGCAAGTGTAGATAGCCAAGTCATATTATTTAATCTGTCTGATAATTCAAATTTATGACCAATAAAATACGCCAACAGTTCCTTTCGCAATTCAAATATTCGCACAAGAATTTTACCACGCGATAACCATCTAACTTCAGTATGAAGAAGTAAAGTGGTGTGAAGACTACCCATATCTTTGCACATGGCTTTGAAAATACGTGATTGCAATGGTTTACTTTTGATAAAATTAATAATCTTCACTGCTTCGTCTAGAACAGATTTAAATGTCACTGAAATCCTTTTTATTACTAATGCATATCTGTGAAGGATGCAATGAGTACTGTTACAGTTTTTTGCAACATTTTTAATCCGTGCTACAGCACCACTCACTTTTCCTGTTGTTCCAACTTGGGATGAAAATTCCCAAGAGGGAAAAAGGTGAAAGGATTTCCCCTCCCCGAGGGAGAGATTAGATTAAGAACGGATATTGGAGGGTAAGGATGTGCCTTACCATTGATCCGGCGACCAGCCGTGTATTTCTTTGTGTTGTTGTGTGTTCGTAATAAATGTTTGTAACGTAAAATTTGGATGGATTTTTCCCTGATGAAAACACACATTTTGGCACGGAATTTGGTGACCCGGACGCGATTAATTTTGGATTGTGACGGACTTTGTGTTATGAAGAATTGTGCTCTGATTCACGGCTACGTGGAATTTGAGGTAGGTCCCCTTTTAATCTGAATTAATTGAAATTGAATAATTGATCCAATCATGAATCCTGATGCATTAAAGCGAAAAAGAAGTAGTGTCAGACAACTTTTTACCAAGCTTATTACAAAAATAATAAGCACTATAAATGAACAATTAAGTGAAAGATACACTGAAGACCAAAAGCTTGATGATCTTCATGATCAAAAACATCAATTAATAGAAAAAATTGAAACCCTTAAAAAATTAGATAGGGAAATAGAAGCTACTATTGCAATTGATGAAATCGAAAACGAAATTACTGTGAGTGAGGAGTATCAGGAACGCGGGATTCAATGGAAAACGAGATTAAGTAGACAAATAGAAAAATTATCCGAAGCTACACCGCAAAATGATTTAAATGAAGGTATCGAGCCAAATAGAGCGGAAAGATACAGAAATGAAAATGTTAAACTCCCAAAACTAAATATCGCGAAATTTTATGGAGACTGTAGTTATTGGCTGGACTTCTGGAACTCGTATGAAGTCGCTATTCATAAGAATGATTATTTAAGCAAAATAGAGAAATTCGCTTATTTAAAAACTTATTTAGGTGGGATAGCTTTAACAGCCGTTTCGGGTTTCTCTTTAACTAACAACAATTACGATTCTTCAATACAATTGTTAAAGGAGAGGTTTGGAAGAATAGATTTAATAATCAGTTCACATATGAACAAACTTCTAACGATAGAACTTGTAAGAACGTGTTCCAATGTGTCAGCTTTGAGAAAAATGTATGACGCGATTGAGGTCCAGATCCGATCGCTACAATCTCTTGAAGTTGCAACTGGCACATATAGTACATTCCATATAGCGGGGAACTGATCTCGATTTCGGTGGTCGTGATATCAGAGTTTTGCGATTTAGACGAGTTCCTTTCGGAGTGAAATGTAGTCCCTTTATCCTGACGGCTACTATAAGACTGCATCTTACAAAGTATGAGAACTCGCATGCTGAAGCATGTACTGTTCTTAAAGACCTCTTTGTCGACGATTTAATTACGGGCGCAGCTACTGTTGAAGAAGCCGCATCGATATCAAAGGAGGCCAGTTATATATTAAGCGAAGCAAGTATGAATTTGCGACGATGGACTTCGAACTCTCCGACCTTAAACCAAATATGGGAGGACAATCAAATGGAGTGTCGACAGTCTTCGCATGAGGTAAACTTACCACTTAAGGTCCTAGGTTTAATATTGGACAATGAAAGGGACACCCTGAGGATTGAGCTCAATCAATTCTCGAAAATGAAAGGTGTAACTCCAACGAAACGTGTTGTGCTGAGTACATACGGAATGTTATATGATCCTATAGGACTGATAACGCCTTTCACTGTGAGAATAAAGTTAATGATGCAAACTCTTTGGGAGCGAGGCATCCAATGGGATGAGTCTCTTCCTGTAGAAATAGAGTCATTGTTTAAAGAGTGGCTCAATGAAATAGACGAATTCAAGAGACTCGTCATACCCCGACCATATTTTGATGAAATACAAGTGAATCAATTAGAAGTACATATATTTTCAGATGCAAGTCCGAAGGCTTATGGTTCTGTTGCGTACTTCAAAATCAAATATCAAAATAAGTGTGCGACTAGTTTTATAATTTCTAAGTCTCGTTTAGCTCCAATTAAGAGAATGACCCTACCACGTTTAGAACTGTTGGGAGCCTTGACATCAGTGAGGTTGTCTTCTTACTTGCAATCCACATTTCCTTCATTGAAGGAAAGTGATATTTTCTTGTGGACTGACTCCCAGATATGTCTACACTGGATTATCTGGGAGCTGATGATTGGAAACCGTTTGTCCGCAATCGAGTCTTGGAAATTAAAGGGAAATCCATTCCTTTAAACTGGAATCATTCCAATGGGAAAACCAACCCAGCCGATAAACTTACTCGGGGATTAAGTGCACGTTCTCTCATCGATAACGAGATCTGGTGGACCGGTCCTCACTGGCTTTTAAAACACGAGATGTCCTGTGGTGGTACAGTGTCAACACTGGATACGGACTCTCAGGAAATCCAGAAAGAAAAAAGAACCAACTGTGTTACCTTACAAACGTGTTTTGAATCTTCGGATACATTGTTTGATTTCCACAAATATAGTGATTTGGATAAGGTTTTGAGGATAACTGCATACGTCATGCGGTTTGTGAAAAACTCTAAACCGAATTCTAAAAAAGGAACTGGTACACTTACAGCCACAGAACTATCTAAGGCTGAAGAACATTGGGTTTGTTTTGTGCAAAGAACAGAATTCCAACGTGAATACCTTCAGCTGAGAAGGGGAGTTCCTATTGACTCTGAGTCGAGACTTTACTGTCTGAATCCGAGCATATCTGCTGATGGATTAATTTGTCTCGGCGGTAGATTGCAACGTTCTGAATTTGAGTTTCAGGAAAAGCATCCTTGGATTATTCCCGGCAAATCTAAATTCACCGAATTGCTTATTGTTAAGGAACATCAGCACTTGTATCATTCTGGTGTTTCAGATACACTGACTCAACTTCGAGAAAGGTACTGGATAATCCGAGGCAGACAGGCTGTAAAATCCTGCTTGAATAAGTGTTTTATTTGCAAAAGGTTCAAGGCCAGACCTGGTAAACAGGTAGTGGCTCCACTACCAGCTGATAGAATAGCTGAGGCAAACCCTTTTGAAGTAACAGGGATTGATTTCGCGGGACCTTTGTATACAAAGGACAGTGACAAAATTTATATTGCCCTATTCACTTGTGCAGTCACTCGTGCAATGCATCTTGAAGTGGTATCAAGTCTGAGTGCGGAACATTTTCTATTGGCCTTCCGACGATTTGTTTCAAGAAGAGGAGTCTGCCGAACTATTAACTCGGACAATGCCAAAACTTTCAAAGCAGCAGACTGTGAACTGAAAAGGTTGTATGCTAATATTACGGACACATCCGCACAAAATTATTTTGGTAAAAATGGTATAACGTGGCGATTTATTGTTGAAAGAGCGGCTTGGTGGGGTGGATACTGGGAGAGAATGGTAAAAATGACAAAAATTATTTTGAGAAAAGTGCTAGGAAGAGCTTTGGTTACTTTTGAAGAACTACAAACGGTTCTTGCAGAAATAGAATCGATTTTAAATTCTAGACCTCTTACCTATATTTATAATGAACCATCAGAACCATTCCCTCTCACCCCAGCTCATTTCTTGACAGGAAAAAGGCTGACGTCCTTACCCCACCGGGCTGGTCACGATAAGGAAGTTGTTATGCCAAGTAACAAAAGAATTTTAATTAAAAGGTATATGTATCGTGAAAAACTTTTAAATAACTTTTGGAAAAGATGGAAAAGGGAGTATCTTCAACTAAAAGGTGCAAATTGTGTCAAACCAATTAATGTAACTTGTGAATTTAATATAAATGATATAGTTTTGATAGGTGATGAGAAATTACCTCGACAATTTTGGAAGTTAGCTAGAGTGATGGAAATTCACAAAGGTCGTGATTACAAAGTAAGGAGTGTTACTTTGAAAACATCTTCAGGGATAATAAAACGACCGGTTCAACTGTTATACCATCTGGAACTTCCAAGAATGGATTAAGTTTGTATTCAGAATATAAGGTAGGATATTATATTTATGTCCTTATTTGAAATTCATGTCTGATATTGCATTTTTATTCATATAGTTTTGTAGTATTTTCTATACTAGCAATATTCATCTGTTTATAGTTTTTCAGTACTTATAAATTACATCTATTTGATTATACTTTCTGTATTTGTATATTTTGAAAGCACTTTTATGTTTTACCTGATAGTATTTTTGTGTCACATTTCTTTTAGAGAATGTAAAATTATTTTAGTACAGTGTATTCATTTATGTTATATTTCAATGTTAAGATGTGTTAAATGTTTCTATGTTTTCTAATTTTGATAAATGATGAAAGTCTTCATCGGGGGGAGAATGTTCCAACTTGGGATGAAAATTCCCAAGAGGGAAAAAGGTGAAAGGATTTCCCCTCCCCGAGGGAGAGATTAGATTAAGAACGGATATTGGAGGGTAAGGATGTGCCTTACCATTGATCCGGCGACCAGCCGTGTATTTCTTTGTGTTGTTGTGTGTTCGTAATAAATGTTTGTAACGTAAAATTTGGATGGATTTTTCCCTGATGAAAACACACATTTTGGCACACCTGTCATTGCTTTTGCTCCATCGCTGCATACTTCAATACATTTTTCCCAGTTAATCTCATGCGTTGTCATAAAATTATCAATGCAGTTAAATATATTCTCCCCCGTGGTGTTAATGTTCACACTTTCACATAAAAGCAAATCTTCAATTTTTTTTATTATAATCATACCGAACGAAAACAAGCAAAATTGCTAATCCAGCAACGTCTGTGGACTCATCTAGTTATAATACATAAGCGTCACACGCCTGCAACCGTGAAATAAGTTCTATTTCAATGTCATCGGCAATATCGTTAATACGCCTTTTTACAGTATTGTAAGAAAGAGACACACTTTCAACTTGTTTACTATACCCTTCGCCCAATACACACGAAACGATATCTTGAACGCAAGGTTTGATAAGTGATTCACACCAATAACATGTGCCTCGCCTGCTAGAGCAATACGGTAAGATACTTTATACGACGCTTCTGTTATCTTTTGATTAACTGTTATGAATTTTTTTTTACCATAAAACTCTTGCAATTATTATGGCTTTCAAGTTTTCTTTTAAAAAAAGAAATATCTTTGCCTTTATCTGTTGGGTGATTTTTTTCCAAATGCCTCAGTAGTTTTGCTGGTGCTAAGGAGCTGTTTGCCAATATTTTGTTGCAAAGCAAACAAACCGCATCTGGAGCCTCCTCGTCACCAGTACTAGTAAATCCAAACGACAGGTAACTAGTATCATATTTACGTCTTTTCGTTGATACCACCTGTCCAAAATTGACTGCTGGCAGAGTTGGAAGATGAGGCTGTAGCTGTACGGAACTGGAAGTTGATGGCATTACGGGTTTCAGAATGCCTGTATCTGTAGATTCCGCGATTTCTGCATTACTACTAACAACGTCAGTTTTCTTTAACGACCCATATTTTAACCATCGATCCATTTTATAACGGCAATTCTGTTTTAAAGAAACAAAAATGGTAAAAATATTACAGAGTATAATGAATAAATTATAAAAACTATTTATAGTCCTACCTGATTTATAAAGCACAAGAGAAATAGAAAATACTTATTTCTGTTCACTTGAAAAAATAGTTATGCTAGATTTAAAGTAACAGCCTAACTCACGATCAGAGTACGAAAATCAACTGATTGCTACGAGAACCGTTCGCTGAGTGAGTGTAACCAATTCACACAGCGAGAGCGCAACATTATTGTATAGGTTAGCGGTAGTAACATATGTATGTATGTTTTAGATATTACGGTATTTCTTTTGATATTGAAACTTTGTTTACGATCTGAATTATATGGTCGACCTGTACCTACCCAGCTATAAATGTTCCTTAACTGACATTCTGGTTGGAATGACAGTTACCGTTAATTATACAAGGGCACAATAGCATTGGCGCAAATACACCGGTATATTGCACACAAAAAAATACATAAATTTTCGTGAAGTTCAAATTGCTACCAATGCTTATGTTTTCAGTCGCGTTATTTAAAAATTTTAAATTCAATTTGGTGGTCGATTGTAAACTTTCCGAGGAAAATGTGAATGTATTAAACACCATTCTTATTTTTTTTAAATGAAATAAAATTTGTCACGCGGAACCCCTAAATTTTTTCGCGGAACCCCAGGGTTCCACGGAACACACTTTGGGAACCACTGATCTAGAGAATATGACAAAGAATATCAAAACTTTAACTATTCCCGTACCATCTAAGCCAGAAACTTTCAATTTGATTTTTCAATCTTTGGAGAAGGCGTTTAGTATTAAAAACGTTCCAGACGATTTGAAAACAGAAATTTTGATTAACATTGTTGGGGAGAAAGCTAACAATGTTTTAATTTACGTGACTGGACAAGATGTGTGTAAATACGAGAAACTTAAATCATTAGTATTGAAAGAGTATCAACCAACACCGCAAGAATGTCTTAACTTTAAAAAAGCGAAAAGAATTGAAAACGAATCGCATGTACAGTTTGCATCGCGATTGGCAGCTACGTTCGAGTATTACTGTAAATTACGTAATGTGCATGATTATCCATTATTGTGTGAATTAATGGCATCCGATAAATTGTTTCAATCACTCGATAACGAAACTAAAGCTCACATAGGCATACGACAAGGTGAAAATTGATTTAAACCACATGAGCTGGGCGGTGAATGTGATGTTTTCTTTTCATCGAAAGGTAAAGCGCTAAACGAAATTAATCCGATGCGAGCTCAGGCAAACGAAAGTAGGCGGTTTCCGATGAAAGAAATTAGGTAGTTTCCAAATAAACCTAATAGAAAACGTAATGAACATTTTGGAAATTCTCATTTAAAAATACGCCAAATACCTCTTGTTATGTATGTGGAGATTTACACTGGGCAAAAAATTGTCCGAAACGGTTTGGGAAAACTCCAGAACACTCTAACAAAGAAAGAAGTAACGCGAATGAAAAACGAAATTAATATTTAGTTTCTAGTGCTGAGATAAACAACAGGCCATTTAGTGAGTACAGTGCGTCGAAGTTTTCATCGATGACAACAAAAATTATTGCAGTTTCTGATTCTGGAAGTCAAACAATTTGCATAAACAAAAAACTCTTCCCGGATAAACCCACTGTTGGGAAAGTTGAATTGACAGGTGCCTTTTGCAATACAGTAGAGGCTGACTTGGCATCTTTCTTATTTTCATTGGGTGAAGCCAGTGAATCATTACAATTTGAAAGTGCAGTTTGCGAGAAATTAGCGGTCGATTGCATCATCCCGCCTGTGAATGTATCCGTGCACTTTCAGATAAAAGTTCTCGTAAGATGAGTCATGCTGTCATCGCTAAGGCCCCGTTCACATGAGGCGTTTTCCAACGCGCGTTTTACGTCTAAACAAAACGCGGGTAGCCAAAGTACATAGAGTTCTACTGGAGTGTTCACATGCAGAAATCGCGAGAATCCAAGCGCTAGACAGCTTCGGCGCTTCAACAATCTCCGGTCGTTCTCGCGATTTGAACGCGTTTGAAGAAGCATAGGTTTCTTCTACTGCGTTCACATGACACGCGTTTTGACGGGCGTTACGGCTTTTTTATTCCTCTAGTCCAAGTTTCTATCTTCGCGATCGTTAAAGATAGAGTGAAAATTTCAACGGATTTCAAATCTGCGGAAAATTTTACATCAGATAGATACATTAAATTTGATTTTCTTTAAATAAATAAATTTTCAACTGTAATTTTACTATTTTCGCGATACGGATTTGACGAATATATTCATTACGAACACAAAAGGGAGTATTCTTCTCGTTTTTATAGAAAAGATATAACTTGATTGGAGTATTTTGTCTTAATCCACTGCTTTATACTTATGGCCATTAAAAATAGGATGAGAAAATTGAATCGTATTCGATTTATTGAAGAAATTTACCCTGCTTTCACACAAAACTTGTAAAAATGTGAAAGTTTATATCACTTTTGAAAATGAACTTAATTTACTGTGCGCTTATTTTTCATAGAATTTATATTTTAATCTTGCAGTTAGTGTTATTACTACTTTAATCAAAATTTTTATATTATATATACGTGCAAACGCAAATTCTATTAGCAATCTCCTGGTTTTCGATATATACTGTTTTTTGGTTTTTCTTTGAGATTTTTTTAGTTTTAACAAAATTTTCACGTTTCATCGTGGGGTTTAATCAAATTTTAGTTGAAATATTTCCAAGTCATTATTCCATTCGTGGTTCCATTTGTGCTACAAAACCCATGAAAGAGGGTAGGTTGGAGGGTTAGTATTCGTTTCGGATAGTTGGAACTCAGTGAAAATTGTGTTTAAAAATTAAAAACTAATTATTGTTATATATGTGTTATTTGTGCTGATACATTAAAATGTTTAGAGATAGGTTTTAAAGAAGTACAGAGATTTATTTGAAGGAAAATTAAATAAAAATTAGCTATAGATCGTAAGAAACACGATAAAACCTGCAAAAATAGAATAAAGAAAGGTTATCACCAGTGCCGGATTTTGTTTGCGTGTCATCTTTTGATAGTACTTCGTAGACAATGCCATATAAACAGAAATTCCGTTTCCAATTTCCTGGTTCTAGAAATAACGTTTTTGGGGATATATTTTTACTTTACACTGTCAATTTTAAAATTTTAAGGAAATTGTTTGGTCATTTTCCAGTTTCGTTTTTAATCAAAGTTTTACAGAAATATTCCAATTTTTCTTACGCAGTTTCGCTTTTACGATAAAACGCATTACAAATGTCTCATCTGCTAGCTTCTTGAGCCCAAAAAATCCGTGTTCACCCCTTAACACAAAAAAATCCTACTATTTTTATTGGTGGGTGAATCATCGACAATGGAGAGTGAAGGTTATAGGGTTTCTTCCTCTAGTATTGACAGTAAAAAACGAATACTTTAAGATTTTAGAGTTAATGAAAATGTTTAATAATGCCACAATTTTAACTACATAAAGCACTGCTTCTCTGTGATCCGCTGGCTCTTACCGGTTCCTAGGTACAAAATATCCCGTCATTCGAAATTTTTTGAAAAACGTACGAAAAGCTAACGTTCAAAAATTTACAACCGAGGTTGATGGCATTGGAATCGTATACTATACGTTACGAAAGATTTATCTGTTTAGGTTGTCACTTCTGGTCAGCAAGTCGATTATATTGCATTTATTTATGTATAAAGGTTGAAGTTCAAAAACACTTTATTCACAGGCAATCAAGGAACGGATGTTTTACAAATCGAAAGAATATCAAATTTTTACGTCATTTTGAATATTTTTTAGATTATTTTAGGCATTTTATTGCTCATTATACATTTCTAAGTTAACCAAATACAGTCTTGTGAATACAGAGAGAAATCAATTTTAGGTTGGGAAAGATTTGCATCCTACTTTTAATGGCTGTAAAATTAAAACAGTTGATAAGGCGCAACAAAATATCTTATTAAAGTGACATTCCCTTTAAAAACAAGGCAATACTTCCGCTTACGCTTAGTATAAAAGGAATATCTGAAAAAAGATTAGTTGCGACTATTGACAAAAAAATAATTTTTTCAAAGAAAAGCATGATTTTGGTATCGATGTAACGTAAAATTTTACGCTGATTTGAAATCCGTTGAAATTTTGACTCTATCTTTAACCATTCAAAAGATAGAAACTTGGATTAAGGGAATAAAAAAACAATTTAATGCATAACGGAAACTGACCTTGAAAAGCGCTCAAGTGCTGTTCACATGGTAACGCTCGAAAATTCTTATCTAACGCGCGTTGCAAAAAGTCCATGTGAACGGGGCCTAAAGCGCAGTCAAGAACTGAAACTCCTAATATATATATATATTTCTTTCTCTGAAAGAAAAAACAAAAATGCAACTGATTCTGTTTTATTTTCCAAACTGAACTCCGACCTTGAATGGTCAAATTCTTGTTTTTCCGCTGGGATAAAAAATAATAATGAGATTGATTCTTTCTTGTTTCAAGTAGCTTGTATTTTGGAAGAGAACGCTTTGGATCTGAGTCACATCATTGACAGAAGATTGCGTAAGATTTCCGATTTGATATAAACCTATAAACCGCGAAAAACAGAGAGTACTAATTTAAAAAATGACCATCGTTTTAACCGACGATATCCCGGTTTGCCAAAGACCCGTAGTTGTCATTTCCTAAGAAATTGGCAGTCGAAGAGCAAATAAAGAATGACTTCAGACAGGTATTATTCAACGCTCTTGCTCCGACTACACATCCCCTGTGGTGATTTGTCGCAAAAAGGATTGCTCAATGAGATTAGATTACACGAAATTAAAAAAAAAAATGGTTAAAGATATGTACCCATTACCACTAAATTCTGATGTTCTCGACAAGTTGCAACCACCAACCCAGGTTTTCAGTTGTATTTATTTAAAGAATGGTTTCTTCCACGTAGATGTCGATAAGGATAATACCAGACTGACCTCATTTATTACAGATGAAGGTCAGTACGAATTTCTCAAAGTTCCCTTCGGCTTGTCAAACAGCCCTAGCGTTTTTCAGAGATACATTCACCACGTATTTCGTGACCTTATTAATGATGGTATTGTAGATCTGTATCTTGATTTAATTATCCCATCCGTTGATGAAAAGGAAGGGGTAAAACATAAAACGTTTTACCCCTTCCGTATAAACGTATATTAGAGAAAATTTGGACTTGAACTAAACTTTAAAAAGTGTCAATTCTTAAAGAGAAAAATTGAATTCTTGGGACATACTATCGAAAATGGTACGATTCGGCCTTCGCCAACAAAAGCCGCTGCTGTTCGTAACTTCCCAGATCCTAAAACGCCCAAACAAGTTCAGAGTTTCCTTGGACTCACGTGTTACTACTTTCGGAAGTATATTCCTGGTTATTCGGTTGTCGCTAAGCCACTAAGCGATTTGCTGTGCGGTTCAACATTTTGTTTCGGTCCAGAGCAGAGAGCAGCTTTTGAAACTCTCAAAAATGCACTGCCCGCTAATCCTGTTCTACATATCTTTAAACAAGGTGCTAAGTTAGAACTTCACACAGACGCTAGCAAACATGGTTACGGAGCAATTTTACTTTAACATGATGACGAAGGTAAAACTCATCCTATCCATTACTTTAGTAAGAAAACGACGGTGCAAGAGGAAAAATATTCTAGTTACGAGTTGGAAGTATTAGCTATTATAGAGGCATTAAAAAGTTTAGGAACTACTTATTAGGATCTAGATTTCAAATCTACACCGACTGTTCTGCATTTCAGACCGCAAGACACATCTGTCGCCCTTTTGCAGCATGTGCAGGACACCCTTGATGCTCCCATATCGTCCAGGACCATTATCCGCCGATTGATCGCTGGAGGCCTGCACTCATGGCGCCCGTTGAGACGATTACCATTGACTCAACAGCACAGACGTCTCCGTTTGCAATGGTGTCGGGATAGAGCCACGTGGACGACGGAATGGCACAGGGTGGTGTTCTCAGACGAGTCACGCTTCTGTTTTAGCAATGACAGTCGCCGTTTACGAGTCTGGCGCCGACGCGGTGACAGGGCCAATCCGGCCGCATCTGTGGAACGCCATACCGCGAGACAACGCGGTATAATGGTTTGGGGCGCCATCGCCTACGATAGCAGGTCACCTCTGGTCCGTAGTCCACTATGACGGCCCAACGATATGTGGATGACGTGCTGCAGCCGGTGACACTACCTTTCCTTCAGGGGGTGCCCAATGCCATTTTCCATCAGGATAACGCCCGGCCGCACACGGCACGCATCGGCCAACATGCCGTGCAAGGTACCCAGGTGCTTCCCTGGTCAGCTGTCTCCCCTGATCTCTCACCTATCGAACATTTCTGGGACGTCATTGGACGTCGCTTGCATGCGTTGCCACCGGCACGTTCAGAAGACGAACTCTGGCAAATGGTTGACAGGGAATGGGCAGTCATCCCTCAGGACACCATCCGCACGCTCATTGCGTCTGTACCTAGACGTGTTGCTGCCTGTATCGCCGCTCGCGGTGGTCCTACAACGTACTGATCAGACGTTCTTGCTGCTCAGTGGTAAAGTGTATAATGTTGCAATAAAGATCACTTATTGCTCGTTGCTGTCTCTCTCTGTTTGCCAAATTTCATCACTTTCCGTCAACTCCTTCTTGGTGTTGCATTTTCAATGTCAGGCAGTGTATGTTTAAGAGTGAAATTTTATAAAATTGAAACCTATAATTATATAGAACAATTTTTTTATTTTTGTTCATATTGCGAAAGGTTGTTATCTAATTCTGAAGTGGAAAATAAAATTAACGCTAATTCTTATTTCAATTGAAATATTCATACGTTTTGGCTCAGGATGAGAAATAAAAAATGTTGAATTTATTGATGTTCATCTAGGGCATTATTATCCAATCAGAGGAGGATGTGGTTATCTATCTCTTCCAAAATGTTTAACAGCTAAAAAATGTTTAATTAATATAAATTACTCTGATAATAAATGTTTTCCTTATTGCATATTCGCAAAATTGTTCTCTGTAAAATACCATAAAAACAATATAAATTCCTACATAAAAAAATCTAAAATACATAAATTTTTCTTTTTTAAAATTCCCTGTGCTTATAACCCAAATAAAGGAATTTGAAAATAAAAATAATATTAGTGTGAATGTTTACAGTTTTGAGAAAAACATTTTCCCTCAGTATTTAAGTAAAACTAATTCACATAAATCAATTGATTTATTATTGCATAAACAACACTACTTTTTAATAACTAATTTTAATAGGTTTATGCATAAGAAAAATAGTTGTAGTTATTATTGTAGAAATTGTTTAGTAAGTAATTATTTAGACATTGTTTAGAAGGAAAGAAAGTCTTCATACACATCAATCATTTTGTTTATTAAATAAACCCCAGAAATTGCAAATGCCTACGATAAGTAACAATAAGTTAAAATTTTCAGCATTCCAAAAAATGCTTAAGCACCTTTTTACTGTCTGCTGATTTTGAATGTTTAACTGTTCCCATTCAGACATGTGAGTACAAATCAAAATCAAGCTTTAGTACAAAAATCCAAAAACATAAGCCTATCTGCTATGGAATATTCGTTGTAGATGAAGACAATAAGATAGTATTTCATAAATATTACTGTGGAGAAGTGTGTGTGTGTGGAAAATTTCTTAAATACTTTAAAGCACATTCAAACATTAATTTTTTTTTTACAATATATGGTTAAATATATTCCAATTGAAAATGTTGATCTAAATATCTCTCAAACTTGTCACCTTTTTCAAAGGGAATTTAAATCTACTGATAAAATTGTTAGAAATCATTCGCACATAACCGGACAATTCCTTGGGGCTGCCCATTCTTCTTGCAATTTAAATTACAAAATTACTCATTTTATTCCAATAATACTCCACAACTTTTCTAATTATGATAGTCATTTAATATTTAAAAAAATTTCAAATGAGTATGGTAAAACTATAAAGGTTATACCTATATATTCTGAAAAGTTCACTACTTTTACCATTGATAATTTAAAATTCCTAGATAGCTTTCACTATTTAAACTCTTCCCTTTCAAAGTTAGTTGATAACCTAAAAGCTTCAAATTATAATTTCCCAATATTTAACGAATTCTTTCAAAATGACAAACATAATCACTTGCTATTAAGGAAAGGATTCTTCCCTTATGACTATTTTAATCAAACAGATGTTTTACAACAGAAAACTCTCCCAGAGCAAAAGCATTTTTATAATGCATTGAATCAAGAAGAAATTTCAAAACAAGATTATAAACATGCATTAAAAGTTTGTAAAAAATTCAAGTGCTCAAAGTTTGAAGACTATTTAAAACTCTATTTTCAGACTGCTTACTTTTAGCTGATGCTTTTAATAATTTTAGAGAAATTACCATGAAAATGTATAATTTAGAAGCAGTCCATTTTCTTTCAACACCAGATTTAACTAGGTGCGCTGGTTTTAAAATGACTGATGTAACTCTAGAGCTTCTAACCGATGTAGATATGTCCTTAATGCTCAAAAAAGGAATATGAGGAGGAATGTGTAAGATAGGTAAACCGTTTCGCTAAGGCTAACAACCCTTACGTGCCTGAAACGTATAATCTAAAAGAAAACAATAAATATTTGGTTTGATTTGACGCGAATAACTTATACGGATTTAAATGTTAGCTCATTAATCTGTCTCAAATTTTAAATGGTTAAGTGAAAAAGAAATTCTAGGGTTAAATGCAATGGATGTTTTCTCCTGATTCAGATACTGGCTACATTCTTTGCGTTGATATGGATTATCCTGAAAATTTACATGATTTAGATAATGATTTACCATTAGCGGTGGAACATTTAACAATTCAAAATGAATTTTTATCTCCATCTCAACAAAAATTATTAAAAAATATAATCCAAAGTTTAACAGTAAGACAAAAAAGTTGATTCCAAATCTATTTAATAAAAGAAATTATATTACACATTATCTTAACTTGCAACATGGTTTAATCTTAAAAAAAATCATAAAGTAATTTCATTTTATCAACGACCTTGGCTATGACCATATATTGAATTTAATGAAATAAAAGAAAACAATCTCAGAATGAATTCGATAAGTCTTTTTTTAATTAATGATCAATAGTTTCTTTGGAAGAAGTTGTATGAATGTAGAAATCAAGTAAATGTTAAAATCGCAGTTACTGAACGTGAATGTAAAAACCATTTAGCGAGCTCTACCCTAGATTATTTTTATCCAATAAATGAAAACTGTGTATTATTTAAGAAAAAGAGGTCAAATTTGTTTTTAAATAAACCTATCTATATAGGATTTACAGTTTTGGAGTTGTCAAAACTCCACATGTATAGAACTTTTTATGATGTTTTCGAAGCAACGTATCATGAGAACGTGAGTTTATATACACCGATACAGATAATTTCACACTTGAAATAGCGTGTGATGATTTTTATCAAGATCTTGTTAAAAAGTTACCACTTATATTTGATTTGTCAAACTATGATCTCAATCATCCGGGATCAAACCCGAAGGAAAAGATCAGAGGACAACACCACGTAATTTTGAATCAGATGACGACCTAAAAATTGGGAATATGAATAAAGTGCAGTTTGCAGCATGTAAAGGATTATCAAGATAGATTTTTTGTAGGGATCGAAACAAAACTAATTCAAAATTTTACCCATAGAGAAAGCTTAGCCACATGCTTCATGTGTTGAGACAGGCATGAGTCATAAAATATAGCGTTAACATCTCGCACTTCGTAACGAACGTCCACATTCTCTATTTTTGACGTGAAGATAATGTAAAGTTTTCGTCCTATCAAGTGTTCTATTGGGACTCGAAGAAATCCACCTTCCTGGATAAACCTATACAGGCAAACTGCTTTGTAATATATGCATTTCCCTTGTTTTTTACGAATTTCTAAATTTTGATGAAATTTTGGAACACTACATATGTTTTGAATTGCTCAGATCGCAACTTTATGCTTTGAGCAACAGAAAGAGCATTTGAGTGAATGTTTCGATTTATTAAATAAACTTAGAGCTACATTTATTTTTGCCTGTTGGTTTAAAAGTTTGGGCCACTTGTTTAAAATTGTTCACTTTTCTTATATAAATTTTAAGCTATTTAATTTTGTGAAAATAACATTGTAATAATTTATTTCGTTTATGTGGTCATAAAATACTATAAATTGAAGCAATGATGCTTTCTCTGTAAATGTAGAACGCGCTAGTGTTTTCGTGGATTTTTAGAGCGGGCACAAAAAAATCAAATTTCGCCGGAACAAATTCTAATAGCGAAAAGACAGTTTGTTAGTCCACTTCAGACGAACACATCAGTTGATTTTTCGAAATTAAAAAAATATCTTAGTGAAGAGACGGGCAGTTGGGAAGTTTTCAAATTCTGTCGTGGCAGTCTCGCAAGATACCACCGGATATCCCTCAGTAGTATGGATTTGATGGCTACCATATGATGGTTGTCAAAAAAAGCGTACAAACAACACATTTTAACAACCATAATATAGTATTGAACTCGACAAAAAGTGTTACTTGAATTTTGATGTTTTTCTAGTACACAGACAACATAACAAGAACACAAAAAAGATGAAAGAACGCAAAAAAGATGAACTTATAAATTTATTGAAAAAATATCAAAAGAAGTAAATAGAATATCAAGTATAAAATAGATTGATCGAAGTTGTGACATAACAATATTAATTCAACACATGACATTGATACACATAAAACACAAGAGTTCTTTCATTGTTTTCTTATCGAACAAAGTATATCAGAAATTCACATATATCAAAAGAAGTAAATAGAATATCAAGTACAAAATAGATTGATCGAAGTTGTGACATAACAATATTACTCCAACACATGACAATGATACAGATAAAACACAAGAGTTCTTTCATTGTTTTCTTATCGAACAAAGTAAATCAGAAATTCACATATATCAAAAGAAGTAAATAGAATATCAAGTATAAAACAGAATTCATCAACGATAATTATATATATATATATATATATATATATATATATATATATATATATATATATATATATATATATATATATATATATATACATAAATATATATATACATATATATATATATATAACATAAATTTGAAAAAGATCTTTTTAAACTTATGAACAATGCATGGTTTGGAAAAACTCTACAAAATCCTACACATCGAGTTTTTGTGGAAGGTGCATTCAGTGAAGAACAGTGTAAAAAGAAATTATCCAATCCCTTATTAGAATACTTCGAAATTATTAATGAAAATTTTGCTTTGTTTAAAATGAAACAGAAAACACTACGTCTTGATAAACCTATTTATGTAGGATTTACCATACTTGAGCTTTCAAAGCTACATATGTACAAAATGTACTATCATTACTTCAAGAAATATTATGGAGAAAAATGTAATTTACTCTACACTGACACAGATAGTTTGTACTTAGAAATTAACGCATCTAATGTTTACACTGATCTCAAAACAGTATTTAACTCTATCATAGATTTCAGTAATTTTCCAAAAAATCATGATTTATATAATTTAGAAAACCAAGGTCGTTTAGGAGCACTAAAAAATGAAACACCACAACCTATTAAAGAATTAATTGCTCTAAAATGTATTCGCTAGTTTATTGCAATGGGTTAAAGAAAACAGCTAAAGGCATCACAAAATCATGTATTGAAAATTTTAACGCTGATTTATACAAAAAGGTTTTGAATGAAAAACTATTCTTGAGACACAAACAACAAAATATTACAGCTAAACATCATAAAATTGAGACGGTAATACAAAACAAACTAAGTTTAACCTCTTTTTATGACAAGAAATTCATTTTAAATGATGGTATTAATGGTCTCTCATACGGTCATTTCCTTTTATCACAGAGAGAAGTTGATGATAATGATAATACTGAATAAATGGTATTATTTAGATTTTTAGGGTTTTAAGAAAACAAATTACTAAAGAAGTCATTATGTATATATATATATATATATATATATATATATATATATACATATATATATATATAATTATCGTTGATGAATTCTGTTTTATACTTGATATTCTATTTACTTCTTTTGATATATGTGAATTTCTGATTTACTTTGTTCGATAAGAAAACAATGAAAGAACTCTTGTGTTTTATCTGTATCATTGTCATGTGTTGGAGTAATATTGTTATGTCACAACTTCGATCAATCTATTTTATACTTGATATTCTATTTACTTCTTTTGATATATGTGAATTTCTGATATACTTTGTTCGATAAGAAAACAATGAAAGAACTCTTGTGTTTTATCTGTATCAATGTCATGTGTTGGAGTAATATTGTTATGTCACAACTTCGATCAATCTATTTTATACTTGATATTCTATTTACTTCTTTTGATATATGTGAATTTCTGGTGTTGGAGTAATATTGTTATGTCACAACTTCGATCAATCTATTTTATACTTGATATTCTATTTACTTCTTTTGATATATGTGAATTTCTGGTGTTGGAGTAATATTGTTATGTCACAACTTCGATCAATCTATTTTATACTTGATATTCTATTTACTTCTTTTGATATTTTTTCAATAAATTTATAAGTTCATCTTTTTTGCGTTCTTTCATCTTTTTTGTGTTCTTGTTATGTTGTCTGTGTACTAGAAAAACATCAAAATTCAAGTAACACTTTTTGTCGAGTTCAATACTATATTATGGTTGTTAAAATGTGTTGTTTGTACGCTTTTTTTGACAACCATCATATGGTAGCCATCAAATCCATACTACTTCCCTCCAGTCAAGGGTTTCTTCACATAGGCAGTGTTGAAGTGACCTAAAAGAATGATTTTCAATCGTAGATACTAAGACATTTTAGGAAGTTCAATTGGTGTCAAACATTAATACCACACATCCAAATTTCCCTAGAAATGGACGCATACCGTGGATGTGCTTGAGGGCGATCTAGCTGGATTACTGCCATGTCTATAAAAGTTTCTACTCGATTTACTGATAGATATCTACTAATTAAAGTGCAATATGGAAACTCAAATTTGTCCCTGAGATTTTCGAAACAACCCACGACTCACTACGGAGATGTGGCTAGACTTCGAGTTCCTCTAATTCCTTCTCATCCATCTGTGGAGCGTGCTTAGCGTATAAGAGGTTTGTGTAGTCTAATTTGGAGTCAATTTTGGGCATGGACTTCTCGTGAAACGAGAGTAGATCGTATATGCCCATCCCGGTTTAGTTCTCCAAAGCATTCTCCGGAGCCAATACAATCTTTCTATACTTTAGTGTGGCAGGGTTAAGTAGGGGAGAATATTTTAACATAAGTCACTATACGTTAAAAATCGTAAATATCACATAGCAGAAAATCAGTGAATAGTTTTCATCTAATGAATAAGCTCAAAGGGTTTTATACGTATCGGGAATTTATTATTTCTTCAGAGCCTTGTAAGCCTTAAATGATCGTATTCGATTTCTCTATTGCCTTCAATATTCGGTTGTACTAATTGCTATCATTTCTTTGGGTGATTGGTTCCAATCCCAATTTTCAAATTTTATTTTTTGTTTTCGTCATTCACCGTTGTAAGGATATTATCTGGAACTCCCGAAAAGTTTCTCCAAAACACAGTCGACGTTGGGGGATGTGTAGTAACTTGGTTATGTACATCATCAATCACTAGTACTCTGAACTAACATTGCATGCCACCCCCACCCCATGGGTCTGAAAATAAAACTAAACTATAACCTAAGTCATAAGCATGTATGTTACATTTATTTGTAAATTTCTTGGATGGTTTAGTGATTCTTACATACAGTCATAAGACCGTATTTTCAGTTGTGAGCCTCCCGATTGTGATGAGTTTTCGGACCATATTTTGCTATATCAGTGATTCTCAACCTTTTTTTGTCGCGGCACACTTTTAACGATTTCAAAATTTGGCGGCACACAAAGAAAAAGATAAGTTTAAAAGTTGTTTACTTACCTATAATACACTGTAAAATAGTTTATGATAATAATTGTGAATGTAAAATAAAATAATATAATATGTACTACAAAAACAACAGTACGCTTATTAAGGGATTAATTACAAGGTAATAATAAGAATACTTTTAATGAGAAATTTGAGCTTGATGTTTTTTGATAATTTCATTTATATTTGGTCGTAAAAATGACAATGCTACTCTCATATCGTCTTCTACATTTAACAGTCTCGATCTTTTTTTCGTTTTTATGTTGGTTAATACTGAAAATCCGAATTCACACAAATAAGATGTAGAAAATTGTAATAATATTTTTTAAGCTTTTTTGGCTATCATGGGATAATCGCATCTAATGTTAATCCAAAATGAATTAATTGATTCTTCCGAATATTTTAAAATTAAATCTCGATTATTAGAAAGCGAAATTTTAGTTCTTCCTCTTCATTCAAAGTTAATTCAAATACAGAAGTATTCGTTATCACAAATGGATTACGAACCCAAACATTTTTTTTATATCTAAATTTGGGAAACAATGAATAATTCTCTCCTCTAATGTTGTCAAATGGTCAATAACAATTTTATGAATAATTTTATTAAAATTTGGCGGGACACTCTAAGAATTTGGCGGCACACAAAAGTGCCGCGGCGCAGTGGTTGAGAATCACTGTGCTAGATCATTACATCAAGGCTATTTTTTCTAGCGAGGCAAATCTGATAAGGTAATGCTGATCTGTAATCAACTCTGAAAGAATTTTAAAGTTTGAAACCGATGCGTTTGAATTTCACACGTTTAACAATTATGAAGCCTTTTTCCTATAGGACCTTAGTACCCCCTGATTAGTGCCTTACTCCGTCATAAACATGGAATTAGAAGGCAGCTAGCGTGGGTGCAAGAGTCACGGAAACTATTGCAATTGTCGGCACACGTTGTCTTCCAAGTTTTCTTGCAGTTCCCTCCATTGTGTCCCACACATTTGTAATTCTGCATCAGTTCCATTATATCGAAGATGCTGTATACCCATTCCTTGATTTTACAGGAATCCCACTTTGCATATTGCACACTAAATAACTCATATCTCAAAGAAAACAGGTAGAAACTTGCAGACGCGTATAAGTCTACTAGGTCGTCCTAAACCCAATGCACTATGTGGCCATTTATACTGAAATTGGGATAAGTTTGATATTGATGTTTGACACTAATTTGATTTTCTAAATGTTTGGAGTTTCTACGAATGAAAACCATTGTTTTAGGTCACTAACACTTTCCATATGAAAAAGGGATTACCGGCTGTTTTTTGCGGGACTACCAAAAACGACAGAATTCGAAAGCTTCAACCGCCGGCCACTTCACTATTTAATATCGAAAAACAGTAACAGATAATTTCTTTCATTAAAGTGGACTACCAAACTTTTTTCAATCAGAATTTGTTCCGGTGAAATTCATTTTTCTGACCCACCCTACTCTACGCATTCCGGAAATGACGTCACTTGGCTACATTTTAAGATAACTCCTTTACCTATCGAGCGAGAGCATTGGATAACCGGAAGTAAAATCCTCATCTTCCGGTGTTTTGACTGAAAATCCCTGAAGCATAGTTTTAATTTTGTATTATGTAAATAAAAATACAATTTTCTAATGCTGTTCATTCATAGGTAGGTATTTTATAAAGGATCCATTCTACAATGGTCTGCTTGAATTCAGTGGAACTGGGGAATTTACCCTCCAAAAATATTATTAAATGGTAGGATATATTGGAATAGCTTTTATATTGAAATACATCCGTTAATATTAATATTAGATTTCAGAGAAGTGGGCAATAGTTATTTTTCACCAGTCTTAACAATTACTGCAATTCTCCAGTAGTAGTTATTATAAAAGGCTAATATTGAGTTTTAAATGGATAAAACTTTTAATATTTGACATCAGTTAGCGTCAATACTTTTAAGTTATTAAAATTTAAGAGATTTTTAAAGATCTTACTTTTTTATTATAATTCAATTTTTAAAATTTGATTTATTAATTTTTGTGGAAAGTTTATTATTTAAGTGACTTATATGCATTTATCAATTAATATACAGGGTGACCTGTAAAGTCCCTTTAAATTTAAAACAGCGTCTCGTATAGTCAAGGAAGTAACGTGTACCAATAGTAAAGTGACCATGCTGAATTTATTGAGACAGATTACAGCGCTCCTAGCGGCGTAATAAGGAAGTTAAAAAAATAACTCGAAAACTAAAGGAGATCGGCCAAAAAGTTCAATTAAAAAAATGTGCACAATACCATAATAAAACCACAGGAAAAAGTTTCATGGAGTTATCTGTAAAATTCGCGGAGATATTCGTGATTGAAATTTGAACTACCCATGCCTTGAAAAAGGGGTCGTCCAGAAATTCAAAAACGTGTTCTCCGGTGTTGTACAGTTTTTCTTACCCCTCTCGATTTCTTCCTCTGGGGTTACATCAAAGATCGGGTGTATGAAACTCCGTCGACAATTTTGCTGGATCTTCGGCAGCGTATCATCGATAGCTGCGCTGTCACACCGCAGATAAGGAATGTGCATGCCGGCGTGCTTGATGGAATATAAATATGTATTGTGGCCGATGGTGACCTTTTTGAACACTCTCGCCATGTTTTTGTTTAGCAATAAATTTCTTGCTTTTGCTCATCTGTCTTTTACTTTTCCAATGTGCCACACTGAATAACGCGCATTTGTTTCTGACATTTTCGCATCTGCTCCAAGTTCATCAGGATAAAATTATTAAATAGTAAATCTGCGTTCGTGGCTGTATAGCCAAGAGTTGTTGCGCGAAATTTGTGATTTCGGTCGTGAGTTTTTTTTTATTTTCCGGAGTGCGTTTCAGATATTTTTTTATTTATCTTTTGTTACTTTCTTTGTTTGAATTTAAATTCGTCGCTGCTTAACTCAGAAAAACTGTATAACACCGGAGAACACGTTTTTGAATTTCTGGACGACCCCTTTTTCAAGGCATGGAATAGTTCAAATTTCAATCACGAATATCACGAATTTTACAGATAACTCCATGAACCTTTTTCCTATGCTTTTATTATGGTATTGCGCACATTTTTCTAATTGAACTTTTTGGCCGATCTTTAATTTTCTAGTTATTTTTTAACTTCCTTATTTTGCCGCTAGGAGCGCTGTTAGCTGTCTCAATAAATTCAGCATGGTCACTTTACTATAGGTACACGTTACTTTCTTGACTATACGAGACGCTTTTTGAAATTTAAAGGGACTTTACAGGTCACCCTGTATATACTGTGAAATGTAATGCTCAGATAGTGTTATTAATTTATTATTTAAAAAAATTTTCTTATCAAAATAAATCATTCACATTTCATTAAACAGCAACATTCCAATTTTAAAAGATTACACCTCATCAATAGCTATATATCAATTAAATATTTTAAAGTTATTTTAACTTTTAAGATGTAAAATACAGTGCTCTTCTTTGAAAGAAAAATATACTCAAAAGGGTTTTTAAAAATATTTATTTTTCACATATATTAAACATTTTATACCAGTGACTTCCTCACAAATGAAGACAAATTAACATATAATTTATAATTTCAGAGAGAAAACAGATACTTGTTTTCACATCTTCTTGATATGTATTTCAGAGTTAAACTCATAAGCCTATAACAGTGACTTCTTTTGCACCATTATTGCAAAATAACAAATTTGCATCCCATTAAAAAACTAATTTCAAAGCATTTTAGATGAGGATATTTATTTCAATATACAACTTACATTTTGAAACCTACAAATGGGAAATAATTGTTTACCTCTTTAATGTTGATCTATATAAAGGATAAACATGAGAAATAGAAAATAATATTCCAATGTTATTTTTATGAAGGCATTCCAAATTTTATTACAGCATATTACAAAACTTGAAAATTTTCCTGATCATAAAAGTTCAACCATGATTATAAATATATTTATTTTTACATATCAAATTATATATAGCATATTGAGCAGTTTTAAATATGTTCAAAACATATAACCCTCCAGTATCACACATACAAAAATTATTAACTGTTTTTAATAAACATTACAATTTAGCAAACAATTGTTTGCTAATTTGTAATTAAAAGCGTAAACTTTTGAAATTGAAATAAATTTAATAATTAGTTACCTTAATGTTAAGAACAAAATCAAACATTACTTAGTAACATATTATCCATGCCCATGGGAATAGGGGAAATTGATACAGTAATGATTTTTCAAATTTTGAACCAGAGAATTCATTTTATGTTCTCAATACAAACACTTTATATACTTATATGACAAGAGAAAAATTCATAGAAACCTAAACTATATATAAAAAATCCTCACAATGTGTAGAAACACTCATATTTTATTAGTTTATGAAAATATGCATTATCTTATGGGAACTTAAACTACATATGCTTCTGTTTTAGAATTTCAAACAGGTTTCATAATAAATATTGAGTAGAAAACAGTTATTACATTTTTTATTGATGAACAATTGACTAATGAATTTTTAACACAAAAATGTAAATAAAACCTCCTTTCACATAAGAAAAAGAATTATTCCAGTATTTTAAAATAGAATTAATGATTGATGAGTTGAAATGTATAATGCCAAGATGAATAGTGCTTTTTCAACTTACAACTGCAATTTTACTCTAACTGGTCTGTAAAACGTAATACAGTTGACTATTACGATATTTTGTGCCAAAGAAAATAACTAACATTTCTCTCAATGGCATATTTCTAAGTAATGAAACAGGTAATATTTTAAACATTTTACATACATGAGAAAACACAACTTAACTATTTTTACAATCTTAAAGAAAGGTATTAACTTCTTTTGTGACATTTTTCTTTTATAAATATTAAGTCAATAAACCAATTTCAGTATTAAATAATAATGAAATTGGATTAATAATTAATGAAATTAGTTTATTGACTTAGTTCGGTATATACAAAATCTTAACTACATTTAAATATTTTATTTATAAAAAGTGAATTAAATATTGGAAAAACTGTACTTTCATTTTATAAATTAAAAAAAAAGCAAAACAAAATGGCAATATAGCAAATTCTACAAAAGTTTTCTATTGCTAACTGTAAATCATCATATTTTGACACTTTAAGTACCACTTATTTCCCCGTACACAAAGGTTGTACAGTTATTAAGATCTTCTAAAATTACACATAGAAGATAAAATAGCACAGGAAACTGTAATGGTAATAACAAAAGCTAGATTTACTACAGCACAAAGAGAGATCACAAATGTACAATAGAAGAAAGAATGTATATTTATTAAGGGAAAGTCAAAGCTTTTGTCTGTTTTTCAAAGAATTGTGATCTAATTAGAACAGGGCTGAAATTATGATTGTTTAATAGACAGAAAATATAGAAGTGATAGCTAAAGAATGGTAAATATATATGCTAAGGCTTTCATTACTTTTACACATAATTATTTAATATATGAAACAATTAAGTAATTTTAATGGCTTATTTCTTTATTATTTGCATTTTGTTTGAGAAATTAATGCAACAGGAAACAACAATTTTCATATAAATATCTATAATAATCACGAAAGCAAAGAAAATCAATGTCATGTCTAATTTAAATATAGTAATTGAACACAATGCAGTTTACAAAAAATAATTAAATATGTCCTGTCTTATGTACAGTTTTGTAATTACAATAAAACATTATTCTTATGTTACCAAGCATATCACAGTTGCTATACAATTGTAAAGAATAATTATTGACCATTTCTAAACTTCACAAAATTTATTGCTTAATTTATATTACGAGAGAAACTTTTAAGAAAACGTCATCCCTGAAGTGCTACCAGATAAAAAAAATTAAAAATTGATAGAATTCTCAAAGAATGTTTTTTTTTGGACTAATGACTAACATGTCATAACTTTATATTATGCAGTTTTAAGTAATGTTAAAAAAGAAAGAAAAGAGTACAGAACATTTTACAAATTAAAAGAATTATAAAATTGGTGAAAATTCCTGACAGTGAAAAGGTTGATAGTTCATCAAATCAATGATTGTGACAACCTATTGCACAAACCCTAATCATTTAAATCACGAACCAACTCGAATACAAAACTTATTTGTAACAGTCCAACAGCTTCACATTATTGCATCATTTAACACTTTATCATGAGGAAAACTTAATTTTAATTCAAGTAGGATAAATAAACAACCTTTTATGTTAATGCAACATTCAAAACATTTTAAACTTTATAAAAGTTAGAGGAACTCTAATATTTAGAACAATGTTGACTTTTCTCACACAATAGAAACAATTGAGTTAACTAAACCTACTCACTTGATACAATTTGTAAGTACGCAAAAGAAATTCCATTTATTTGATGTTATAGTTAAAAGTGTGTGCCTTTTTCTCTTTGAATTTAACATATATAAGATGGTGAAATATGAATGAATTAATTTCAAACTAATTAAAATCAATAAAATAATGAAAATAATGTACTATTATTTTGATGTAAAAAGTTATGGAGATGTTAATACCAATAAAACCTATTTAAAATACAGCTGCATCTTGTTTAAATTTGTGTTTGCTTAGTTCAGTAAAAAATATTTTTCTGCAATATTGTAAATAACAATGCCCAATTAATTCAGTCTTAATCATTCTGTAACTTGGGTATTTTGATATCTAAATCAGCAGTTATTAGCAGATTTTAATATATTGTAGTCAGAAGGACTGTGAATTATATAATTTTAGGAAAAAGTTATGTTACGATACTACTATAAAATGCAATCTAAGTTTGGAATATTTTTCAAGTGCACCATCAAAACGTTATTCTTCAGTGTCTAAGACAAATATCTATGTGGACAAATTTGCTATAATATAAAACTAAATAAATTTGCTCTTCAGAAAAAGTTAGGACTCGTACATTTTATTGTAAAATCTACAAGTAAATATAACCTGTCATTTATTTGTTAACATTTATTTGCTTCTCTTTTGGTGCACTCTTTTTTCTTTGAATATCAATATTCGTTTTTGTAAGTTAAACAATTATTAAAATGAATATTTCAAATGCTTTGTTTTAAAATATAAAACTCCAAAACCCCCAAAGCATTCAGTTTAAAATAATCTCAATAGTAAAATATAAAGTAATTTGTGCTGTTTTGTTTTTGGCTTTTAGAACCTATCATTAAAAGAACCTCGAACAAATTTTATTCTGTTAACTTTTGTAAGATAAAAATCTATTCCCTCACCAAACACTTTTAAGAATTAAAAAATATGTGTTAATGCTTGTATTTACCAATTAACTCATTAAAAGGAAAGGATTGGGTTTCTAATTGATAACAGTGGAAGAAATTAAATAGTCAATTTAAAAAACAGTTCGAGGTTTATAGATCAGGAATGGTAGTGCACAAACCAGGGTGTGAAAAAATCATGATTTAAAAAAAATAATTAAAATTGGATTTATCACCTTAGAATTGGATTGAACCTACCTCCTTGAAACTCTTTAAAATTTTATGGTATATATAGGGCCCAAGACCCTATGGGATAAATATATAAATATGAGCAACTAAATATGCAGAGTGGTTTGATCTGTCTTAGGTGCTTACTGCATCCCAATCACTACAATTATCTTCAGTGTTCTCAATGTAGGAAAGCAGTTATTCTCAGTTTTACAAAGGGTCATTCTTGGGGGTACTACTGAATAGAAGAAAATTTTAAACTGATCTGTCCCATGTTATACTCATTTTCAAAATTATTAAACAAAAAAATTTAGTGATTTAAAATGGGAAAGAAATGATGAAGAAAAATAACTACATGGTGTTAACACCATGTAGTTATTGATATAATAGAAATCTCACTTCAGGTTATAGCAGTGAGATATGCTCAGAAGGCATTGATCTCACTGAAATTGGAAATATCAGATAACATTCATGTATTTATTAATTATAAACTTTCCATTAAGGTAATAAGTCACTTTTGATGTGGTATAGGCAAAAATAAAACATTCAAGCAATCATGTTCTGCAATCAATTGAAATATTTTTAAAATACAAGTTTCCACTTCATTCCACATGCATGTTAATAAAATTATTTCAACTTGAACTTTTTACTTGAATATGTCACATTCAGCTGTCACTTTTATGTGAAGAATTTTACTATATGCAAGTTGGACTGGGGCAACCAACTTACAAAATGGAAGTCTCTCAGCAGATCAAGCAAGCAGAACATGCTTTTCGCAATAGATTAATCATCCCTAAGTCTGTTCAGTCATCATGATAGACATGTTACTGCATCTTCACAAAGCAAATTTCCATATAAAACTCTTGATTGAAGAAAAGTCTTATGAACAACCAGTCCTATGTCATAATTTTTATACAAATAGGAATAACAAGTTTTAGGATGACAGGCACATGTCATTACAGTACACAAAGTAGAAAACTTTTAAATTTTAAAATCTTCAAGGTGATAGAATTCATCTTATAATAGTTCCTTAATATAAGTTGTAGCCCAGTGCTCCTACAAATATAATTTGAATAGTAATTTAGCTATCCATGTTCAAGTTACAATAAAAGGATATAAGCACCCAGAACTTTTGTATTCTGCAATTTTATCATAAAAAATGACAGTGGACTTTGCATTTGGGCATTAGTTTTCGACAGTCTATTTCTTGGTCAAAATACAATTGTTTGATTTATAAAAAGAGCATTGTTAGAAATCAGCATAGAAAGTAAAATATTCTGAAAGTCAAAATTTTACACCAGCTTTTTAGTTTCAGCATCTCTTTCACATTCTATGGGAAGCGTTATTTGGTACTTCTAATAGAAGTTTCAGATTTTGTATGAAAGTCGCTGAGTATACAACAAAAGTGCAATAAGTTGTTTTATTAACCTAAAAGTATGAAATTATAATACATCTAAATACAAATCCTAAAATTTGGAGTTACTTTTATCGGCTGTGTTTAGTAGTACTAATTTTTCCCTCCAGCTATTTGAAATTATTGACTAAGTTGAAGTGTATTAGATTTAGTAGTGCAAGTGACAATACTACCCGTCGAGAATTTAAAAATACCAAATGTTTAATGTTAACTGTAACCATAGTTGTCTGAAATTTCATTTAGGAATTCTCAATAATTTTAACTCATCCCTTTTATTAAGAGTTTAAATAATATTGCCATGCAATTTTTAGGCTATAAATGTTGAAGTACTCCTGGTACCCAACAGCGGCGGCTCGTGGTTGGAAAAATAGGGGAAGGGCCTCCCAGGAATCACCCCCCCCCCCCGAAATTAAATCCCGGTACCAGCAAGATAAATAAATTGAAGTTTTTCACAATCTTGAAATCTTGTGTTTAATTCCATACGAATATGGTCTAAAATTTCAAAATATAGCTGTTTATAATTTTGAGAAATTGTTTTTAGTGAAAGAGCGGCATATTCCTGTTAAGATTGGACTATTTTTTTATTTTACGCATGTTTTCAAACAGTGTTTTAAAACATCATTGTCTCTTTTACAGCTCAATAGCTCACGAGTGTATTTTATTTGAGATACACATTTTAAATCTAGTGATTTTTTCTGGAGAATTTCGAATATATCAGTAAGGCCAAAAATTTCACTGAATACTACTGCCAAAAATGTAAATTCAAAATTGTTCATATCATTTAAAAATTCCCTTTGCAAGTTGAATTGTTGAGTGATGAAAAAATGAAGGAATGCTGCTGAGGCTTGCAAAAAAAATTTGACACTTAGAAATTTTAGAAAAACTTTGCTGCAATACAAGATTGAAATGATGTGCTAGATAATGGACAAATGTAATTTGAAAAATGAATTTGATGAAAAATGTTGGGGAAGTGGCATTTCCCTTCCTTCCTCTGAAAAGCCGCCACTGGTACCCAATGGCAACAGTAGATAAGTACCTATTACATTTCAGAGAAGAGGAATCTGAATCAAATGAGAGAACTTCAAAGCTCTTAACAATTCTACACCAGGAAAGAAGTAGACAAAATAATCAGACTTGTTTCAATAGAGTGGACATGTCAGATTGTGTAACTTCAAGCATAAATGGAAACATTGTTGACATAAATTACAATTTTCTTCAAAAGTAATTGTCATGAAGTCTAACCAAAACTCATCTACATTTGAAATAAGTTTTGGGGAAATAAAACTAGTTAAGCAATTGGACATTATACAATTAGAAAATGTGAAATTTATATCGTTATTTATAAATGAATAAAATATTATCAAATATGTTTATTATCACATTTTCCATACTAAACCATCTTAAAGTATCTTCACTTTGCTTTAAAAAATATTCTGATCAACTAGTTTTGAGTTACACAACTATATTAATTTCGGACAAGAAAATAGATCTAATGAAACTATAGAGCAAGGTGATAAAAATTGACAAATAATTTTAATAAAATGACATAGAATAACTTTTCAGAATATTTTCTACAATGGGTTATACATTTTAAATATATTAAATAAAAACAAATAAGTAAAGGTAGTTTTCCTCAGAATAACCATTATAATTTTTTAACAACTAGCATAAGCTTAATTAACATAATCTCAAGAAAAGATAACCAAATGTAGAAAACCAGGAAGCAATATTTTAATGAATATTTGAGTTTCTGCAATAATTTTTTGAGTTTATATGATGTACACATTAATGTATAATTCTATAGGGTTAAATGATATACTTACAAAGTGATTCAACAAAGTACTAATGCCTCTTGAGCCCTTTCAAAAGTATAAATTATTAGTCAAATAAATGTTTAAAAAACACCCACTATTCGTTTCATCAAGATTGTATGTAAAGAACTTTGAATAAATGACCACAAGTAAATTGTTTATAAAGTGGAATTACAAATTTTTCTTTTGCTTTGGTTATACACAATTCACCAATTTAAAAAATGCTCCCTGTTGAACTTTTTTCTATTTTGCAAAGTAAATACACCAAACAAATAAATGTATCATTCATAGATATAATTATTTGTTTATATTCTAAATATTGATAAATAAAATCAGCATAATATTGCAACTAGGGTAAATTAAAAAAATTAGATAGTTTTGAAACATTTTAAATGTTTCTAATAAAGTACTTAATTTTTTTGGTAGATGTGTGCAGATAAATTAAAGAATACTATTGTTAAGTAGTTTCATAGTATATAAACATGAACATAAGTTTTCATATACAATAAGCTCCAGGAACAAAAACAGTATTATTAAATACTATTCACATTCATAAAACAAAACTCAAACATAACTAATTAAATATTATAACATACTTAAACATTAATAAATATTAAATACTTGATATTTACATAAAGAAAACACATAAAAAATTCATACATCATGAAGTATTCATGCAGTTCCAATGTAGTTTATCAACAAAGGGTGATATCACATTTTTGTAAATCACAATAAATGTTAGAAATGAGCTAAATATGTAAATGGACACCACAGGATAAAATGTATCACTTTTTGGTATTTGCACCAGCATCTTCTTTGTCATCTCTAACAGCTGAAATCATTTTCTCCATAACAACTGCTAAAATTTTATCAAGAGGATCCATGCAGCCTCTTTGCATCCATTTAGGGATTGTAACTCTTGCATGTGCAAATCCAAGTTTTTGAAGGATATAATCAACTCCATATGGTTCAATGCCTTTTCCAGCCCAAGACAAAAGTCTACAGGAAGCAAAATAAAATATTACAAAACTAATAAAATACATTGAAGCTTATTTGTGGGAAATATTGAAACCAAAATTATTATTTGGACATGGCTTGCCTAAGCATATTTACAAAACTGATTTAAGATAAAATTATAAAAACCAACCAAGTGAAAATTTATGCAGAAAATGAGTTTCATTTTACTATATCCAATTAGTGAAAAATATAAATGTTTTAAAAATTATGTTTTATCTTACTGTACATTTTCATTCATGTTATGAACAAAACTAAAATAGCACCTAAGATAAAGTGTCAAATCATTTAATGTTTGGCCCTTGCACCATAAAACTCCAAAACCAACATTTAATGTTTGTTTGTATTGTATTTAAACCACATATGATCAGCTGCTTTTAAAATCATCATTGAATCATCTATTTTTAAAAATGGTGATTCAATGGTCTCATAACTTATTGAACAATTATTTTCTGGATGTGGTGAAAATACCGTAATAGATAAAAAAGAGGAGTATTTTTAATGCATAACATTTATTAGGTAACGAAAAATATTTCTTATCTGTTTTATGAATAAATCTGTTTTGGAAGTTATTTCATTATTTAATTAGTTACAAGATATTTGTTCCATTTCAGTTGAGTTGACTACACATAAGGCAATTTTCTGTACTATCTGCCTTAAATAACTAAAATATCATAAACAAACAGTAAATACGTATAATTAAACATTTCTTGATGCATATTTTAGATACAACAAAATTTCATTTCATAAAAAGGTATTTCGAATTTGTTGTTAGAGCTGGTCACTTATGTTACACAAGGAATATCTGAGGCTGTAAATCACTACTTATGAATCAGAGCTAAATCTCAACTTTTTAAGTCTGAAATTAGAACAGAGTAGATGCTGATATAAATATGTATATGAAACAAATTCGCAAAGAAAATTTAAAAAACAAATATCCTTTTTACATCATATTACCATTACAAATGTTATTGATCTTTTACTCATAAACATCAATGTCATATTTTATATATCAAACCCTCTTAGAAGTTTCTAGGAGTGAGAAAGTACACCATATAAACAGTTGCAACACGCCCCAAGTTTCTTTGATAATCTCATAAACATTAATAATCATTGCTAGTGTTTTGTAGATATTGTGGAAAAGCTTATTATAAAATTCTCTTGTGTTTTTATAATATTTTTTATTAATTACCCAATAATTTATCACTCAGTTAGCTTAAAATATACTTTACAAGAAAAATTAGGAAATTGCAGAGCGAGAACAAACCTAACAGTGGGTTCTAAATGCCATGTATGACATTGATAACTCCTCCAATCTTTTTGTAATGACTCAGTTGGATCAGCCATTTTTAACTTCCGATCACTGTCTGGAGAATGAGATTTTCCAAATGTGCTAACAACTAAAAAAAGGAAGACATTTTTTAAAAATAAGGTGCATATATCAATGTCTATCTATAGATTTGTGATGTTCAATGTTATGTAGGCAATAAAAAACCTTGACAATAAACAGGGTGATTTAGAATAAGAGTATAAATCGTAAAAACAAGTAACTATAAATCGCTAGTTAGAAAAAGTGCTCAAATTAGGTATAAATGTTGATACGTAATTCATATTACAAAGGGTCGCATAATGTACAAAATATGAAATTTAATTTTTATTAAATTAGCCTGTCAAAATATTTCCAACTAAAAAATATTTATCTCCTCTTAATGGATAAAAAAGTTGATATATCTTCTAAATAAATATTTTGACATATAATTTTATCTGCTATATTTCCAACTCTATTTTTGTTAAAAATGCTATTTTAGTGGACCCAACATGAAATGAACTGCAAATTTAATCAAATAGCATTATTGCTTGCTCACATTTGAAAAGCTAATGCAAAAATTTTAAGCATGTCTTGGAGAATATTACCTTTAAAAGGAAGGAATTAGATTATTTTTAATTGAAAGTTTCTTGGTAGGTGGTTTCTTAGTGTTACTAATATAAAAAGGTACATATTGTATTTTTATACATATATATGAACCTTCATAAATGATGCATCCAACATTTGTATCTGATTAGATAACTTTTTCTAATTAAAAGCATGTTTCTACAAGTAATGGTTAAAATGATAATTATAATTATATCCTGTCTGAATCACTGTGTAGAACAAGTATGAAGCAATAACTTAAATTGTAAATATCAGGTTTAAATTAAAAATATGCAGAGTTCAAAAAGCATTTCACTAGATTGTCATTATACATACATAACATTGAGAAATATATGCAATAAAAAATCTTAACATTACAAAGCAAATACAGAGTTTTAAATTTGTAACTTTAGGAGTGTCCTGTATGCATTTTCTACCATGAAAACAGCAGTTTTCCCTGTATCCCTTTCAACTAGTTTTAAACTTCTTCACCTATATGATCTTTCCTAGGATTTTTCAATCAACAGACATGTCTATTCTGTTATTAAGTACTCACAAACTTCTTACATATTAGACGTTTCTCTTAATTCATAAATGAACACCTAAAAGGCAGGCTCTAAATCAAACATAAGGGCACAAAATAAGTTTACTTCTTGGTTGCACTTCCTATATACAGGGTGTCCCAAAAAGGTTGTTCCGCAATTTATCTTTTTACCATTTGGAGATAGGTAGGCAATGTAAATTGCAAAAGTGCACCAAATAAGGTAAGTAATTAAGATATGTGAATAAAATTATCACGTGATAACAATTTAAGCGGATACAGTTTTTAATTTCTATACAACCCCTCTAGATAAAAATCCGAGATGGCAGAAATGTTCCTTACCTGCATCCCTATCGTTAGCAGAAAACTGCATTTCTGTAGGTTGAACAGTAACGGAAGCATAAGGAGGCAAAAAAGTTGACTTATACCGCTTGTGCACAGCTGTTCAAGCAGTCAGATTAGGGACCGCATACACAATGCTAAAAAGCATTTTTTTTCGGTCAGAAAGTTCAACATTGCGCAAAGTAATGTAGTATTGCAACTGCAGATGAAAATCGCAATGCATAATAGTAGACAATGTAATCTTTAATAAAAATATTGTAGAAAAAATGGTTTAAATAAAAATAAAAGGAAATTTTTCCATCTGCAGCAATGCAGAACTTAGCTCTTCATTCTTGGCCATGGGTCAGTTTCCCCTTAAAATAGAAACTTGTATCTCCGTTACTATTCAACCTACAGAAATATGGTTTTTTACTAACGATAGGGATACAGTTAAGGAACATTTTTGCTATCTCAGATTTTTATCTAGAGCGGTGGTATACAAATTAAAAACTGTATCCGCTTAAATTGTTATCACGTGATAATTTTATCCACATATCTTAATTATTTACCTTATTTGGTGCACTTTTGCAATTTACATTGCCTACTTATCTCCAAATGGTAAAAAGATAAATCGAGGAACAACCTTTTCGGGACACCCTGTATAGTACAGGCAATACTAGTGAAAATGCAATGCAAGTTTTGAAATTACAAAACTGACTTTATCATATCATCTACATATTTCCTGGCTCTTCAGTTGTTAGTAGATCCTGCACATATGATGGAGCTGTTTTATTTTTAGATTGATGGCATGGCAGTAAACAATATTTCAATCAAAGTGGCATAATTATGTATTTCTTGTTCAGTGGATTGTTCCATTAACTTTTAGGATTACTTTTACATTAAAGTAGAATTTCTTTTTGGAATATATGAATGATTTTAACAATGATAATGATTTGGATATTAATTTCAACATTAATGAATCAAGCATAGAATGAATCATTTTCAAGCACATAAAATGACAATGGACATAAAATCAGTTATATTTAGACTTACTTTCTTTTTCTTTGATATAAGATGTAATTAGATCATGTAAGAAAAAAAATGCTTCAGCATCAACAGCTACAAATATATGGTCATCGAATTCAGTCACAAAGCTGCAATCTACAGTAGGCTTTGGGCCTAATCAAAATAAAAACAAGAAATTTTGATAAAATAGTCATCCAAAATAAAATCATACAACAGTTAATAATTTATAGGTAATGAAACACTTTGATCCACATGTGATGTGTTTAAACTAATTCATCTCATACACAATAATTATCAGAATTAAGTTTTAGCAATTTATAAAATGAGTGTTCAAATATTTTATAAGATTATTAAATTTGTATATTTTACTTAAGTGAAATTCTATAATGGTAAAAAAAATCAAAACATCGAAACCAAGTATACAATTAATTAATTTGTTTTTTATTCACGGCATTTCAGTACATTAAAAATATTAAATTTAAAAAGTGACTGAACAAACTTTAGTAATAGAAAACCCTTAATTTCATACAACTTAATAATCCCTGTTTTTATAAAATGTCAATAATCACTGTTGAATCTCAAAAATTCTTTTGTAAATTGAATTAATTATGTATGATGAAAAATAAGACATAATTTAAAAATAATATTTCACTTAAGTATTTCATGATAATCTTTTATCTTTTGCTAAAAAGTAATATTCCCTGTACTAAAGTTTAGACACATTTTATCACTATGGGTTCAAACATTGTATTAATAGACACTTTTTATGTTAAAATATAAAATATTTTACATTAATGTTTTTAAATAATTTAAAAAAAGTCAAAAGAAAATATCAAATAAAAATTAAAATAAATTTTTGAAGCATTACTTTCTCAAAAGAAAGCTAAACTATTATTATATATATTCACTTTTCTAAGCTAAAACAATATTTCTTCTGCTGCTTTACCACTAACACAACTAGACAAGGATATTTAACAGGATAAACACAAAATATTGCTCAATAACAGAATAAAAATGAAAGGTTAAGATTAGTTCAATAACACTCAATTCATAAAACTTATGCCAAAGGATTAAATTTTTTGCAACTAATGTCAGTATACATGTAAAGAAAATTTATAAAATTGTTAAGGTATAATATAAGAAGTCTTGTGCTAAAACAGTTAAATAAAAACACTACATAACAAGGCTGCTTACTTATTTTTACTAATATTTTCATGAAGGCATAATTTTTCCAACGGAAGACAAAAGTGATTTCATGGAAAACTAGAATTTCAAAAGCAATGTCCAGGAAAATTTGTATTATTGCAGGCAAGTTATTTTAAATTTCTAACAGAAAAATATTTAATCTTTTTCTTGCATTACCTCCAGTAGAAATAGGCTTTGCAGGTTGAAGATGCTCAGTTTTTAAATGAAGTTGCATACTAGGAAGAGCAAAAATAACTTCCATATTGTGATTAAATTCAGGTCCTTTGGATGGCATTGAAACACGGCGATCATTTGAGCTATCACGATCATGTTCTAAAACAGGAAACCTACCAACATCTGAAATAAAGAATCAAAAGATATAAAAATATTTGGTGAACATTATGCAGCCATAACGAGAAAAATTTAAGATACGTTTAAAAGACCATTAAAAGTAATACTAAATTACTTCTCTATTTGAGATTTTTTGAGAATATCATTGCAATTTTACTATGGACACCTTTTTGTCATTAACATTAAGAATACTATTCTAAAAAGAATTGAATGATAAAATACTTTTAGTATTATAAAGAACTATTATCCTATTTTTTAGTAATTTTATAATTGGTGTATACAAGGAAGTATCATAAAATGGTGAATGTTATTTGGATCTCATTATGCAATTCTTTGTGGATCTAGTAGTTTGTAAGATTCTTGTTGATTAAACAGCTCTTTGCAGAAACCTTTCATGGTTTGAATATTGATTGGACCTGGTAATTTGGATTGGTATTTTGTGTTTGAGTATGTTAAGGCTATATCGTGGAAAACAAGTACTACACAAAGATAAAAACCAAACCAAAATTTTCAAAATTAAAATGTGATAAAAGTACTTTACATGTCACTCAAAGAACTCAACAAATCTTTTTTTGGGGTCTTATCATGGTGAACTGACAAAAATATTCATGACTTAAAAAATGATAAATAAATTTTGAAAATTGATTAAGGTTGAATATTTCCAAAAGCTTTTCATTTTTTACAATGAAGCAAAATTTAAGCACGTAATCATAACAAAGTTAAAATATGTAGGTAAAAGAAAGTTACCATCCAGTTCACTCGTTGCAAAAGCATAATGAAACCATTCATGCATGCTTCGGAATTGTGGGGGAAACAGAACATTTCTAGATATCCGGCACACAGTTGCCATACTTGCATGTTGAGCAGTTTCAGTAGAGCTGTGTCCAAGAGCATAAGACAAGTTTTGTACTATGTGAGTAGCTATACTACCTGAAAATGATAGGTAAATAATAAAATATTGACTCAGTCAAAATGAAAATATAACATTAAGCAGCTTTCTTAAAATCTGTTATGTACTGCATCCCCAGTGTTTAATGATTACAAATGCATTTTGAAAATGGCCACAACTGAAATCATGAAAATGATGAATCAATAGTTAATTCAATAAATCCATGGTTTTGCACTCATTGTATTTTTCTATCATTTCAAAACATTGCCAGGAATATACGGTTTTTGGCTTATTACAACCACGTGTAAGGGTGCAATACATAAAAAACACTCGAGTGAAGGGAAATACATTCATATAATCACTAAAGGGAAGCAAGAAATATAAATTTGTGTATGGATTTATTTAGTTATTTATCAAGCTTAGTTACTGATATGAAATGCACTCACCATCATCTTTAACTACATCTTGTGCTTCAGTAGCAAATGATATAGTAGGTTTTCTCATACTAAAGATAGCCCAAGCCTTAGATCGAAAATTAATACCATGAAAACATGCCAATGAAATATTATAACCATGAAGATCCATTGTTCCACCTAATATAGTACCCAAATCTGGTAGAGCACTTGCCATGGTGTTTAACTGCAAACCTGATACTATGGATAAAACTTTCTGCCAGTGACGGTGGTGTTTAGCTTCTGTTTCTAAAAGTAAGATAACAGATATAAATTGCATGCAACTATAAGTATTATAATTTTAACATTTTACTACAGATGAATGAATCATGGTAATAAACAGGTATTAATCGAAACCAAAATAATACTTTATACTACCCTTTTAACTAAAAAAGTGCAACATACCTTCAGAAGATTTTGATTTCCTAGATCGATTTTTTAATGAATGCCTTTGAAGCCTAGGCTGTAATGATGAAAATACACGTTTGCTGCTATGAAACTGTTGCGAAAAAAATTCTTCCAGCTTGGAATACATTTTTATCAAATCTGGGGTAGTCGATTTAGAAATCAAAAGTTGAAGTTGGTCCCAAGAAAGTTCACCATTTACAAATATCAAAGCTGGCCTATGAAATATATTTTTAAATTGAAATTTTAAATTGTTATATTTTAGTAAAATATACTATACAATATAAATTAGATTGCAATTTGATGAATAATTATTACAATTTAAGAATAGAAAAGAATTTATAACGCAATACATACCTTTTGGTTGGGTGACTAGAAATATGATCATGGTTTAAAACTGTACTAACTCTCCATTCATCTTTCAATGTAATATCCAAAGAACTGACTCTTCCCATCAAAACACTTGTTCCCATATAATCCAAACGGGATTCTAAAGCACCTAATTTCAGAGCCATCGTATGATCAGGTTCTTGTCCCCATTCTTCTTTCAGGTGCACTAAAATAGTTTCAGTAAAAACAATAAATAATCATCAATTAAAGCCTGATATTATTTTAAATTTTACTGAAAGTAGAATATCAAAAGTACCAAGCTTTGACACATTTCCAAACAGCTCTTTTCAAAAGCATTAAAAAATTGTTTTAAAGCTCTAATAAATTAACTTCATTTTTACAAACATGGATTTATCAGAAACTTACAATTCAATAATAACGTTAAAGAGGACAATTACATAAGCTGTATTTAAAACAATATGGTAGGTTGACACAAATAAATTTAGTTGTTTGATAATGGGATGAAAACAAAACAAAGTAATACAGATACCTATTAAGGAATTCTATATCACATCTAAAAGCAAGCAAAAACATTAATGAAGGATCAAAGCTATATGTACGGAGTAAGGGGACTATTTAGTTTTTTAAGCCAGTGACAGCAAAAAAAAATATGCTGGACTGGATTCAGTAGTGAGTTCTTTGAAATATGGACACCCATGGATTTTGATGTATTTATATCAAGTGTAATTCATGTTTTTTAAAAGATATTTTTAATGTTGATTTCAGAAATAGATTCTTTCTGGGTGAATCCAATCAAATTCAGGCAATAAAAATAAAATGTCGGCAGCACCATCTTTTTTATTTTTCTTAAAATTCAGTATATGATAGCCAATGATGTATGGGAAGTCGAATTATGCCACATTCATATTTTACAAAATAATATTTTTTCAAAATAAGACCCTTAGAAAGGCAGTGAAAAATATTTAATTTTGCTTAACAAGAATGTTGCACAGCATTTAAAATTTTCTATGCTTAAGAGAACTTATGTTCTTCTATGCTTAGATGAACTTAAGAGAATTAGATATAGACTTGTTTTGTTTGATAATTATTAATATGCTCTTCATAATTACAAGTAAAAATATTTTTAAAAATTAGATTAGATTTTTAACAATTTGTCATGGAACTTGCAGAAGTGAAACTTTTTGTATAAGTTAATCAGAATGTTAATTTAATCCCCTAGATAGCTAATAGAGTATCTCGAAGATTGATTTTTAACAGCCTTCAATGTAAGATATAATTGAAATTTCAACCTCTGATGCATGCTCCAGCGGAGTCAACAGTATTCCTTCATCTGTAAGCACTCGAATCCCCAGGCCTGAAGCTCAAGCACCTTTTTGATATATTTTAACACAATTCATTATTTCTGAATGTATATCAATACATCTAAGTTTTATCGAAAATATCATGTTATCAATATCTAAGATTTTTTGATTTTTTTATAACTTCACAGTAAATAGTTTTTAAAAAGGAAATCAGTCAAAATTTATTTCCAATTATTTACCGGTAAAAACATTTAGGATGCATACTGCTTTGGAGCTTGCTTGCATTAAACTTTTTACTTGGTTATTAATACAATACCCACTGCAACAAATTATAAAATGGGCTCCAGGACAGATGATTATTTCTATTCTACAAACAGCTGCTTTTATCTACCAACTGCTTATCTAGGGGAAGACTTTACATAGTGAAAGAGTAGCTTTAATGTGTCAATCATCATTACTTTTATCTGATTAAAGCATATTTCTGTGCAACGTTTTAAATTTAATCATACTCATTTATTCCTAATTCATTCCTGTATTTTGGTATAGATTTGTGATGCAAGGATCATAATTCAATCTGGGATATTGTGAAATTCATCTCTTAAAGAAATCTATATTGTAAGTAAAGAGCAATTTTATGGATTCAGAAGAGACAAATGAATTAAATGTACTATTATGGAGGAAGGCACATGAAGACTTTCCTGCAACATTAGAAATAGTTTTTAAATATCTAACAAGTTCACTCCAGTTAGAAGTTCTACAATGGTGCATACATATGACAAAGTTGGCCTCTGATCATACAGAAAAATTGGATCTCTGAGCATTGTGACATGAGAGTGCAACTTTACAAGAACCAAAGAGGATTGAAATTGATTGTCGTGAAATGAATTGCATTCGTAAAGTCCAACATTGAAATTGTTTTTATTGAAATATGTGCTGAATGCTTTCTTGGAATTTTAAGGGGCAGAAAGGACAGACTAAACACTTTCGCCAAATTTGAATGAATTTCAACTTATTTAATCCACATAACTAATATTCAGATTTGCAACTTCTGCTTATTGTTTTAATTAAATAGAAGTTTATTTCATTATTTTATCCATTATAGAGAAAAATAGAGCTTCTACACTTTTCTTATTTATACAGTTTTAGAAATGATTTATGAGAATTTATAGATACTTCGTGTTGTATTATTAGTTTCAACGCAGCCAAAATATTTTTAATGTAGTTATAGGTATTTATTAATATTGGTATAGTATTTTAAACATTTTTTCTTAATTTTGTTATTTTATAAAGTGTATTGTTTAAAATTTACTTTGTCGTAGGGTATGCAAAAAATTCCTGATTTGTTAGTGAAACTCTGTGTGTATGTTTAATCTATAATTTTGTCTTGATAATTTATTCAATTCAGTAAATACTGTAAATTATCATTCATTATGTTCAGTTAGCATTGTGTAAAAAGTATTTTTAAACAAATAGAGAACTCATGTTGAAGGGGAATCATCCCCATCAAATTTAGAGATTTCAAATACTGTTCACCTTTTTACAAGGAATTTGACTTGCATTTAGGGATTCTACATATTTTGAAAGGAATTTTGATGGTATTTCAATATTCTCTGATCGCATAGTTTTTGGTGATCGGTGTCATTACACAAAATCATTTAAATGAGCTTACCATTTAATAAATTACAAAAGTGCTTACACGTTCTGATAGCATATTTATATAGGAACTTAGGAAAAAATAATCAGATTTTTAAACATTAGCTTTTGAGAAAAATGCATTTAAAATTGATCAAATTGAAAAATCCATACTTTCAAAACTATTTAATATTTGCTAATGAAATTAACAAACATTAATACTAAAATTAGCATTAATACTTGCTTTAAAGCTTCACAATTTTACTGAAAAAAATCGAATTATCCTAAATACTTTAAGAGATATGTGATTTTAAGTATATGATAAATAAAGAATAAAAGAAAAGTAAAATTTAATTTGTGACATCAGATGTGTATCTCGAAGAAAACATTTGTTTCAAGATTTAAAAAAATATGCTGATTCAAGGTGGCCCAAAATGTACCTGTATTGAAAATATCATTCGATTCAAAGATTGTGAAGAGCACTGGATTTGAATGGATTTACCCTTCTATCAGTTTTTTCGTTGCTAATGATATTGGACATTTCTGTCTTTTGCTATAATAATAACTTGGCTAGAATCCAAGAATTTATGAAAACTTCCTTCATTTTCAGAATGATTGCTTGTGGTTTTCATGAGAAAAATAAAAGCATCCTAAAAAGTTATTAGCATTGAAAAAAGACATATCTTTCCCTTGCCATACTTCATACATTTCAAAGAATCTACATTTCTGCAAAAAGTGAAATACAAAGAACCTGAGCAGATATTGGGTGGTGACTTGGAAGTTATTGGGAAAGGGACTGGTTATACAAAACTTCCATACTTTTTGTGATTGGGAGTCAGGAGAAAAAATTCATAGAAAAAAGAAACATTGACTGGATCAGAAAATACCGGAATAAAAAAATATTGAAAACAATTTACTAGTTGAAAACAAACGTTTTACTACCATCACATCACATTAAATTAAAGATGCTGAACAAAGTGTTAAAGCCTTAGACTAAAGATGGTTGGTTTTTTGCGTTTTATGGCGCAAGGGCCATATTTGGCCATGCTGCGCCAGACACAAGACATACAATATCAAGTAATAGACAGACACACACAATGAATTTTACTGACACAGAAGAGAGAAATACACCCAGGGAGGAATGCACCTGACAGGAATTGAACCTGCGCCACATACAACTCGAAGGTTGCTAGTGCAGTGGGCATACCTACTGAGCCATGGCAGGCCCCCTTAAACAAAAGAAAGCGATTATTCTAGATAAATATGTAGAAAAATTTCTACTAAAACTTATGATAAAAAAGGAAATAAAATCATTGTGAAGCCTCAGATTCAAAAGCTAATGTAGGATTGTAAGTTGGAGGCTAAAATGAAAATAGTAAGGAGGTATATACAAACATGAGAAATGTAGTTGAAAGTAGTTTTAGAAAATAAGAACCAGATTATAGTTAAAATATAAGATATGGAAGAAGTAAATGGAATACATCACAGATGATACTGAAAACACTACCAAATGACTTCTAAGGTGTTTCCTGTCTTTTCAGGATCACTAGAATCATTGCCTGGACATCTAAGAGGGTTAATTAAAAGGTGTGGCAACTAAGGGCTGTGGTTGGTCTACTTTTGTTCATATCCTCAGTCCAGGAACTTATTGATAACATTACATACTTTACTTATTCTATACGAAAAATTTACTATTGTACAAAAAATTCCAACTTATAAATCCTGAATGGTAAATAAATTTTATAAATTGTGGATAATTTGTGTGTGTGTGAATTTAGCATGAAAATCACATTAAGAATCACTTGTTCCTTTTAAACATCAACAAATATTTTTTCAAAATGAAGGTTAATGTAATTAGCTATATTACTTTGGTGCAATGTTTAATATTATATTCTATAACAATGAACAAAGTTTCCTATCAAAGGCAAAGAAAAGAGAAGGTATTTAATTTAGTATAAGAACCCAATACACATATATTTTTGAACTTTGAACTATTCACTAATTGCAGAATCAATATAAGTTTTTGTGTTAATTATGTTCCTGAAATAAAAATGTAAATTGAAATAAAGTATACTCAGAATAAAGCATAAGTACTGCACATACTTACTACAAGTATCAATACGACTTAATTCAATTGTTCCACCAACTATTCCACCTTTACTGTCAAGTGTTGATCCTTCAAGGCCAACAGAGAGGAACAGGTTTTTGTGTCCACTGCTTCCTATTGAAAGTCGTCCTTGAGATTTGAAATATCTTGTCAACCAGCTAGAAAACATTAATTTAGATAACTTAATTAGCTTTAGAAAATTGTTTACTAAATAAGTACACAAGGCATTGAAGTTGCATTTAGATGTACAATTGACAAGAGCATTTATGCGTAACAATTAGAAAATGCAAAAGCATATTTCATAAAAGTGAAATTTTTGGGCAAAATCATACATTAGTAATTTTTGGAATTTCTGTGGAAAATTATACACATTGAAGAGTTCAAACAATGACATTTCAATGAAATACCTGAAACCTTCATGCAATATCTATTCGTCAAAAGTGTTAAGTATATGGCAAAGGATTATTTTCAGTTTCCACAAATCAGCCACTACATGATGATTTTATGCATTTTTCTACCATGTTTGCAAGGAAATTTTTATTATTAATATAAAATACATCCAATCACTACCTTACTAAACTAGAACTAATAAAAGGAAAGAAAGACTTAATTCACAAAAAATCCAAGATATATTTAATTAATATATAAGGTTATATTACAGGTACAAAAATAACACTTCATCCTTGAAGAAATCAAAAAATAATTAATTAATTTTTAACTTTGAAAAATAAATTTTAAGAACTTCAAAAATCTGCATACTTTTTCATTTATGAAAAAAATCAAACATCAATGGCAAACTTTTAATGTCAATAAAGATACATAATGCCTTATTGCTTTAGAAATCCTTTCAACAGTACATGAGCAGATACGAAGCTATACGCATATTGTAGCCATTAGTATGTACAAAGCATGCACTGAATTATAATGTTTCATACAAATTTAAAACTATATTGGACAAAAATAAATGGCTAAAAAAACATAAAAACCATCAATAGATGTAAGTAGGTTCTATATCAACTTTTAATAAGTGGGTTCCATACAAATGCACTATAGTAAAAGTATGACTTAAATATACTTTTGAATAATCAAACTTAAAACATTCACACACATAGAGTATTCAGGCAACAATAAACTGAATTTGGTATTTGAGTTTGATATTAGTGATCAGTATTAGACTATCCTTTCAACTTTTGCATTTGGTTAAAAAATAAAGAATTTAGAACTAGTAACAACTAAAGATAAAGGTTAAAAATAAAAAGTAAAACTCACGTAGTGTTTCCCATGACATTTCCCATATTCATGTGTACATTTAAACGAGAAAGATTTACAGCAAACAAAACAAGAGTCTCCCAAGCACTACTATGTCTACTAGAATGAAGAGGTGAAGAATGTTCAGAAGAAATACTGTCTTTGCTTTCATCATAACTAGAAGAACCACTTTTGGAAGGACTATGTATATCTATAAAATTTTAATAATGCATGAATTGAATATTCCTTATACAAATATCAATACACATGAAGAACAGAAGTTTAAGGATTTACTCCAATATCATCAAAACATGCATGATTACGGCATAAATATACAAATGGTTATATATGCATAGTTATGGCTTAAAGATAATAAGTCTCAAATATATTAATAAGGTATTCCGTTCTTAGGAAGGTAAAAAGCTGATATTCCTCATATGGATCAAGTGATGAATTCCTATGCAATGTATTTTGAGACAACCTCCTAATTTAAGAAAGCTGCTAAATTATGTTCTGGAATCAGTAAATAAATATTGAATTTTAGTGTGCTGTTCTGTTCTGTTTGATAAATAATTTATTTCTGCAAATAAAACAATCTTAAAATATGGAGTAAACCTTAGATTTTACAAGCTGTTCAATGGTTTGGTAAATATTTCACAAGTTTTGTATATTGTGTATAAGCCAAATTTACTATTAGTTTTACAAACCATAAATACAATTTGCATGAATTGAAACACAAAATATGATTAAAATAAAAAAAATTAGGATAAATGTTCTTTGAATCGAAATGCACAAACACTCCACCAATATTCTGTACCTTCTAAAATAATTTAATAAAAACAGTCTGCTAATTGACTCTAAAGATAAAAGAAAAGATAGACTTTTCATCCTCAACTCAGCATTGTTTCAATGATTTTGACACATTGACCAAAACCACGAATTTATTACACTTGTAACTCAATCGAATTATATTGTACACACTGCCTGTTTCGATAAATACATCAGAATTGGAAATAAAAAACGATTATGGAAAAACTGAGATTTTGTTTCTATACTACAAACAAGCATGAACAGTTATAACCCAGAGAAAATATTTTCTTTTTAAATGTTTTTTAATGATGATTGCTATTTATTTTAATATCCCAATTTTTTGTATTCTTCTCAACATTATTTTGTGCAATTTCTATTTAGTTACTCTCTTTAGAACCATTTAGGTTCATTCCAACAAGATAATTTCATTGGTCACAAAATGTGCATTGGCTTTAAAGTACCAATATATGATTCAAGTCTTAGAAGGATATTATTAAAGGCTGTTTAAATCTATCACACTTTAGGTTAGCAGAAACTCCCAATAGCTATAATATTGTGTAAAAAATAATTTTCAATATTGATTAAACATTAATAATATAGTAGTAAAGAATGACTTTATTTGTTGATATGGAATCCCTCAAAGTAAAATAAAAAAAATTGAACAAAAATGAGATCTAAATAAAATCAGCTTACCAAGACATCTTCGTGACTCTTGTACAGATCGATCTAAATTTAGCCAAAGTCTGTCTCTATGGCCATGAGTAGAAACTTGTGGTTTTATTGATTTATTGGAGTCTTTAATATTTTCAGAAGGCACAGTGTTTTTAATACTAGGAGAAAAAGCAGTACATTGTGTTTTTGTTGAAACTACAGGTAAAGGAATGCCATCAGAGCTTAAAGATGTTGTAGGGCCAGTATTAGATGACTGTACATTTACAGACGATGAAAATGCTATATAGTCAGCTTTGCTTATACTAGGTGACATGGTCCCACTGCTGCTACTTGTTTCCACGGAGTCTTCTAAAAGTTTGACAGATTTAGTGATAATATACAATGAATGAAAGTTGAAATAAAAATAAATAATTACTAAACATAATTATAAAGCTATTTGAAATAATTCATGCAAGAAATTTTTTGTATAACATCAGATCAATTTTAGGCTTTTGTTGTGTATTTACACTACATCAGTAGTTGACCAATTTCTTAAGTAGATTAGGTGCACTTAGCAGTAGAAACTTAACTTCTTTTACACAGCAATGTCAATTTGAGATCACAGATATCACTATCATTTGCCCTTAAAAAAATTATACTGAAGCAAAAATTTGAGCAACATTACCTATTAAATTTAAACTGATTTAACTGAAACCGAGTACAGAAAGTCAAGAATATTGTTAAGATTCATTAGGAAGATCAATTTTGTTTAGCAAAGTTTCATAGAAAAGATGGAACTTTTGAAGATCACTCAAGCCTGATTATCCACTTTCTTGGATGTCATTTTGACAAAGCTAATCGAGACAATCTTAATGCAAGTCAAGAAATAGCTAATCAACTTTTAGTAGCATAAAAAATTGTATATATGTGACAATTATCATGCAATGGGTAAGGTAAACAATTTGATAAATGATTGGAACGGAATTTAGCAAAGGCTAACAAGTGGGGAGACAGAAATAGAATCAAATGATATTCAGCAACAAATCTCACTTTTTACATGCCTTATCAATAGATTAGTAGGCAGATAAAAAATAAGGAACACAAATCGCTTTTAACTCCTATTGAAATTAATTTTAATGCATTGTTAGTAAATTTCATAGGATTCCAAGGTTAAAAGTATTTTCAATCATCAAAAACAAGTACTGGAACAAGCTGCATAGATATTGATTTTTATGGTTACAGCTAAGCAAAACTGCCTAATACGTAAAAGCCTGGAATAATTCTTCCAGTTGTGATTTTGACCCTCAAAAATACAATATATAAAAGTATGAATTAATAATTGTTGCTTCCAGAAATTTTTCATTTAAAAAATTATTTTTCTCTCCGAAATTTTAGGTATACTTGGTATTTATGAATATGAATGTTTTATCTATTCCATCAAAAAATATTAAAAAACTACTGACACACATCTCTGAATGCATATTGAGATAAGTACAGTCAAACTATTAGGCCTTGTATTTTCTCCACATTATTGAATGCATTTTGAACAAGTAATTTTACCTTGATCACTATAGAGAGCTCCAGTGCTTTGATCACCAAGAAACATTCTTCGTGCAATGCTGCGTCTATACCAAGCTTTAGGAAATGCTAAAATTTCAGTTAGTCTTCTCATGTCATACTTAAAAGATGCTGAACCAATGTCACAAATAGCTAGAGAAGAGATAAAAATATAATAGTAAAATATAAACACAGTTTGATTATACTATCTTAAACTAGCAATTATTGAATAAGAACCTTTATATAGTTAAGTTGAATAAAACTTGAAAATAAGTAATTTCTCAAGAGAAAATGTTTTGAAGTGTTGGTTTCACATCACTAGCTTTTTCACTTTTTGTTTTATACAAATTTCTATTTTGAGAAACTTTCTATATGCAGCTAAACAAGCTATATAGCTAATTTACTATTAAGCTATATAGCTTAATTATAAATTTACATCTTGAAGAGCATATATACATTTTGCCACAAAAGCACAAAGGCAGCTGAATATTGACCAAGACTGATCCTTCAGGAGGTATGATCATAATCATTGACATTAAACATTTTCCTGATCCTTGATGAAAAATAAGCTTCAAAGATTATTAACTTTGAGTATTATCATGTCAAAATTAGAATACAAATTTATTTAAAAACTGGTCACACATAATTTCAAATAAATTAAATTCACAGTTTCGGTTTTCTCAAAGACATGTACAACTTTTGGTCATTTAGAGGAATTAGTTGCTTATAGTCATTTTTCGCCATTGCACCAAAAAAGATTTAATTTCTTTGATAAAAAAATGACAATTTTAGATATGATCATTGGAAAAGGTTTTTATTAATCTACTTTTTACCAATAAGTAGATAATAATATTGGAATAACACATGGTCTGAATTTGGACTACCATTAAACAAAGCCATAGACAGCTAAAGATAATGCATGTAGACAGGTTCCTAAACGGTTCCAATAAACTGCACGTTAAGATTCTAAGAATCACAGCTCAAAATGCATAATATCAATAACTGTTATGTGATATAAATAACAGCAAAAATCAAGGGCCTTAAAGTCAAGGTCTTCATTTTTTAAATATTATGTTTGATTAAATATTAGATACTACAGAAGTCATTTTAATTGGAAAGGCTGAACATAATTTTCATTTATTATACAGTAGTGAGCCAGCTTTTAAATAACATGCAAATTAGTTTTATGTAAATAAGTTGGAAAATCATATAATTCCATGGGTTAATCATCACAAACTTGACAGGATATCAAAACCTTGTCTTTTTTCTTAAATTATAACTGAAAGTAAATCATATTTATTAATTTTATATAAAAATTTTAAACTAGGCTTTGATATGTGTACACTTATCAATTAAATATAAATATTTAAAATTTATTTCATAGAGTATAAAATAAATACAAAATAATGAGATTTCACAATTATTGAAAAACAAATATACCTGAGAAGCGTATGAGAGCACCTCCTGAGTCAAAAGTTCTTCCAAGTTTCTGAACATTTGTTCCTGGCTCAATATGAGACAGATTGATTTTTCGGCTTCGGGATATATTAACTTTTACAAATTCAACTTGGAGACTGAGGGAATCTTTTCTCTCACTTGTAGATAAAGGTGAAGTCTCACCTTCTTTGGTACCTCCTGCACAATAAGAAAATATTAATACATAATAAATTCATGAATTATGGAATTTGCAAAGGTTATAAGCTGTTAACTTACCAGCTTTCTTTGCTCCCCCATAAGGATGGAAAATGTACAATGAAAAATCTGCTAAGCAGCCAGTCATGCTCAATCCTCCCACAGCTGTCTGACAAACAGATGCAGATTCAAATATTGGTCTACTGTGACTATCCTTCAGAAAACCTAAATACAATTTAATTCAGAAAAATGAATTTTAAAACTGCATTCAATTGTTCACTTCAAGTTTTTGAAAATTTAATAATGATTTGTTAATGAACTAATTAATCTTGTAAGATAATTAGTCTTAAAGAGTTCGAATTATTTTGAGTTTATTGATTTTATATTAATAACCCAACTTTTAGTTTCAAATTTGGAGAATATTTAAACAATTTTGAGATAATGGTTCGCAAAATGTATAAGCATTAGAACTATTTGTAAGATTTGTCTTTTTCTGAAAGATCTATGATTGTGCATGAGAAACATGGTTTTCCTCATCAAAACAAGATTCTGCTTGTGGAAAAATGTGTCCATATTTATACCAATAAATTAGTGTTGAAGAAATTTACCTAAATTATTTTAGATGTTAAATTATTTAAAAGGTAAACTATTTAATTACTTTAAAAAGCACATATTCAGGGTGATAAAAATTTTAATTGAAGTTTTTACAAAAATACACTTTATACAAACATGTAGTTATACCTAACTCAATATTTATTTAATGCGGAACACTGCAGAAAAATGTTCATGCAGCATTTTTCTCTTTTTAAACATTAGTAATATTTTAGGGCATGTTTTATATCCAAGATTGCTGATTTGTACACTCAATACAGTGATGAATTCTGATTTTATAATCTGGAATCTGATTTTGTAGTCAGGTAAAGCAAATAATTAAGAAAAGATTATTGCATATATAGGAAGTTTATATGCATGTCTTACATTTATTATAACTTTTTCTTACAATCTAAAAGGTTTGGGAGCATTAATTTCAAAGAGCTACATTGACCATTAGAGCATGGGAAGACCGATACCGAAATTCTAATTCTTATTTAAAATACGTTTCGTAGCAGAACACCAGAGTTTTTCTTCTCTCCTGCCCGAGTGGAACAAGGGACTGTCAATCAGCTGTTTCCAGGGATGCACGATCATGCTCTCTTCTGTGCATGTGCCCTGTTCAAAAGCAGGGGCATCTGTTTCTGTTTAGAAGCAAGAAGGAAATCACTCTGTTGACTGTTTGGGGTACTGTTCCGTTTCTGGTCTGTAAATAAATGTTGTCTCATCCTGAGATTTGATTCGAGATCATATATAGCTGGCTGATAAAATGTTATATAAAACTGGTGCCCCACGCTGGGCATCAGTTTTATACAGCAACTTAGCAAACAAGAAACGAAAACGGTACACATCTCCAAATGGTCAATAGAACGATTGCCCTCTCGCTTCTAAACATCAAACAGGCACTAGCTTTTTAAAACGGGGCACATGTGCAGATGAGGGCACGATCATGCGTCCTTGGAAACAGCTGATAAACAGTACCGCATTCCGCTCGGGGAAGAGAGAAGAGAACCACTGGTGTTCTGCTACACTTCTTAATACCGTCTCGGTGAAGAAGCGTCCTTTTTTCTTGGGTCTACCTCTTCTTAATAGGGAAACTGGGATTTGAATCTCAGGTAATCCATGGTAGGCTGTTAGGGATGAAGTGTGATAAACTCTCAGTGGCACCCTTAAATTATCATGACTTGCAACTTCATACAATGTATGAGATCTGCGACACAGTATTATGTAAGGTTCATCTCTGAGAAGCATAAGTTTCGAAGTTCTCTTTTACTATCTTTACTGATGGGATGTGACTAACAAAACGAGGTCTCCATGCTTGTACATTGGACCAGAGCATCATGATTTATCTGCATATTCTTTAATACGATCTTAGGCTGCACCCATTTTCACTTTAATTGAAGCATGATTTTTATGGAGTGATCTCAGGTATGAAATTATCCCTATTAATAATGGCTCAAAGGTCTTTGTTCCCATCATCAGGTGTACATAATTCTTGCACCAAAGTTTAATTAGCTTCAGTATGTCCAGCAGTGCCACATTTTGCTGTATTCATAGTGAAACAAATTGACGAGAATCTTTCTACAAACGAAGTATGGTCATTTCCAACCGAGATTGCTAAACGAGGCTTTAAGTCATGATTTTTGAGCTCTGCAGGTTTGGATTGGGGATGGTACACTGGAGTGAATTTTTGTTCAATATTTAGAACATGACAAAGCTGGCTGATGAACTGTGTTCCATTGTCACTAAATAAACAGTGGGAGAGTCCAAACCTAAGGCATACTTTGTTCAGCAATGTGATAGCACATTTCTTTGCAGTTGCTTGCTTTAACAGGAATAATTCTACCCACATTTGGTTGTATAATCTTCGACAATAAACACCCAAGGCTCCATAATGAGCTACAGTAGGATAATCATGGTGTTCCTTTAGTTGCCTACTAGTTGAGCTCCCTTGGAATCACTCTGTTGAGTATATGTATAGCACTCCTTAGTTATGGAAATATTCTCGACTTGTCCATCTAGCAAAATCAGTACTTTCACATGATGCATCTTCAAAACATTCAATTATTTTTTGCAGGTCATCTTTCAATTGTTCACTTCACAAATCACTAGATTTTCTAGTAGGAAGATCAATAATCACTGCATAGATTTCACAGGTGTTTTCGTGTTCATGCTGACGAGAAGGGCAAGACAGCATATCTACAATCATGTTAGATTTTCCTGAGATATAGTCTATCTTGATATTGTAAGATTGAAGTTGAAGTGTCCATTGAGACCTTGATTGTTAACTTTATATTTAAAAATTTTATGCTAGAAATAAATTTCCATTCTTTGTGAATATACACAGAACTTAATATCAATAGAAGCAGTATTTATAGTTCCCTTCCCTGTAGAATTTCAGTACCTTTAAGAGGTAAAAGAATTATAAATTTACACTCAAGACAAACAAAAAATGATTATGACAAAATTAACATTTTACTAACACATTGTATCAGTTCAAACATAGTTGTGCACTATATTCGTCAATAGAAACACAGTATGTGAGTGCATCACTTCAATCATTTACCTGTAAAGTTTTAAATTAAAAATATTTTGCTATATATTTTAAATTTAAAAACACCTAACCTTTTGATTTATTTGAAGAACAGGAATCTTGAACAGTGGTTGCATATAAATCATCTTCAGCTCTTTTTGAAGAAAACACCAAGTCAACAGATGGCAACCTCAATATACATTCTACACGTGAAATGGGCAAACAGCTGAACCGTAAAATGGATGGTTGCATACGAAAGTAGACTATAACATCCACAGGAAAAGAGGCATAGGCGTATTGACTAGGTGTGGCTAAAGAAGCTCCCTCCTCTTCAATTTTATTAGGCTCTAAAATAAAATCAATGCAAACTGTTTTTAAAATATTATAGTAAGAAATTATAATATAATTATAGTAAGAAAATACATATCTTGTGATCATAATAAATACTTTATGCTTGAGGGATTAAGTAATAAATATGAAAAATTTAAATTATAGAGGTGAGATGAAAGACAGATCGTAACAGGTCACTTTTTGCAGTTGCTGAAGGTTACACTAATAGTTTTTAATTAGAAAAATTTGAAGGCATTAAAACTAAAATTTAAAATGAAACCTATGTTAACATTTATTGGTAAAGGTTATATTCTGACTACATTATCATCTTAGCGAAATTAAATTACTTCCCCAAAAGAAAATTGAATATTATTAATCGCTACATAATTAAATTTGTACAAAGATATATCACCTGCATGAAAATGAATCTGACAGTGAGTTTACTCAACAAGTCTTAAATATTGGAAATGGAATAGTAATAGTTCGACCAGAAATAGGATTTGTATTGAAGTAGTTTTTGTAACTTTCCATCTCCAATATTCAAGTAATCAATTGGTAAGTTTTTATGTATAGGATTATTAATTAAAAATATTTCAATTCACAAAACCTCTTGTGTAAAAACACGTGAGCAAACATTTGATCATATTGAGCAATTGTAAATTGGTTTGTTTTAAGTCTCTCTTTTGTCAAAATCAATTGAGTATTGTATTGATTAAATTTTAAATGATTGTTTATATTTCGTTTGTTTTTTATTTGCAGTTATTTTGAAATATTTAACACAGCAATTCACTGCATCTGGATACACTTGAATTATTTTGTGATTTAGGACAGTTTTTTACTTTCGTTTTAATGTTTGCTTTCAAAATGTTTTATGAGTATTGACCCCTCCAAAAACTTTTAATTCTCACACTATGTAATGTTGCACCAGAGAACTGATTTTTAAACACTTTGGTTGGGTTAGTTTTATGGTGCAATTGCCATATTCGGCCAAGATCACTGGTTTTGAAAAAGTTATTTCAATAAAGAAATGCACCTTCTAGATCAGTGGTTCTCAACCAAGAGGAATTTCCAAAAGGAATTTTAGGGTTCAAGAAAGGGGAGTGGAATATTTTGTTGAGGATGTTTTATATGTAAATACTATATATATTTACAGTATTGTATAATTTTTTCTTGCTTTTTATTCACATATTTAACTATTCGTAAGTTATTGAAGCAATAATACCAGTCAACTACTAGTCAAATCATTAATTGGGAAATAATAACTGTTTTTATTCAACTTTCCAAAGCCATCAAAATTTTGATTCCTTTAAATTAGTAAATATTTAAAATAGAAAAATCTTAGAACATGAACTGATATAGAAAATTAAAAGAACTTCATTTATAATATTTATAATGTATTTTAAAGTTATATAATCTCTGAAAAGTGGATAACATCCTGATATATTGTGCAAAGGTATTATTACAAAAAATCTGTTTCATATAATTGAATATGAGTATTAAAATTTATTCACATCAAATGTATATTTTTCAAATTTGTACACAGTATTTTGTAAAGGAAAGTAATTGAATACACATAAAATTTCAAGCAAGGAAAAATTCAGATTCATCAGTTCATTAAAATTTGATGTCATATTACTTGTTCTGTTATTATAAGACAATTTCACACATGAAAATTGCAAAATTTATCATTCCAAATCAAATTACTTTTTACAATAGTTACTTAAAAATTCAACTCTACTTCTAAGAGTAGTTTGTTGATCTGTAAATCAAGGATCCAAGATTACAGCCATGGATAATTTTTATTTCAGCTTTGAAATATATTTGATCTAGGTGATTAGTCAATAGAAGTTAGAATTTGATGAAATCTGATTCCAATCCAGAAAAGTGAAGAAAAAATATATAGGAAACTAAGCAAACCCAAATGTAATTAAATTAAATACCTCTATCCAGTGGTATTCTCTGTTAAAGACATCTTATACAGATATAAGTTTTATAACTATCACAAAAATCAATAATGCTTACAAGTCATTATCATATTAGGAAGGGGAGTTATGCAATCAAGCTTCATAAGTCTATCTTTCATCAACAATAATTTTTTTCCTACACCAGGAAAAGTCCAGGGACCATAATTTCCTATGGGAAGCCCAGTACAAATTAGATCGGTTAAAAAGGTCAACTAAGATGTGATCGTCAGATAAAAAAGTGCAAGATAAAAGATGACTAAAATCCATAAAGCTCCCTGTCAAACAAAAGCGGCAGTCAGGAGAAGCATGCCCACCAATGCGGTGTAAGTATCCTCTTAAAAAGTCGTTGTCATATTAGTGATTCAATCAACTTACAGATGGCACTCAAAGCACCATCAGATTGTGTTATTCTGATTGGGATAAACAAGATAGAACTGAAAATTCTTATGGAGTGGTCGTGTAGGACACTCCTTTATAAATATTTTGTCCATTTCGTCTCATAATAAATGTTTATGCTGTCTTCATTGCCAGGAATTCTACTGACAACTCATTAAAACAGAACCAGATACGACAGTCGTGTCCAGTTAAAATGAGAAAATTTGCAGTAGCAATGTCATGGCAAATTAGGTGGAACAGGGTCAGACAAAAGCTTGCTCCTTGTTTTGTCCATGGCCTTAAGCTTTTGATATGGTCGCAGACGGACTTATTAATTTTTCACTCTACCAACCTCCAAGCACAGAATTAAGGGAGGGCTGGATGGCTGGGGTAGAAGGCAACCATTTTTAGCTAGCTTGTCTGCGAGCTCATTGCCTGCCATATCACAATGGCTTGATATCCATTGGAAGCCAATGATTCAATCAGAGTTCAAGATGTCACTTGCCAAGCGAACGCAATGAGGTTGTTTATAGGAGCATAAGGCCAAGATTGTCGCCTGCAAGTCAACCAGGATGACTGCTTTGTTATAAGAGGTGATGGAAAAAGGTCTAGAAATGGCTTGAGCTATGGCTTCAATTTCAGCCTCAAAATTTGTGGTTTGTTGACCAATTGCGACAGTACCCTCAAAACTGCCCTCGCAGAAGAAGAGGGATCCAGAGTTCCCGTTGAGGTCAGAAGAGCCACCAGTATACACATGGAGCCATTCATTGCTAAGATACTGAGTATATAAATAGTTTCCAATGAATAGGCTTTCAGGGCAGAAGGGAGGGCCTCATGTTTTTATCTTCGATTCCAATACAGAGATCAAAAGAAGGAAGTCGCAGGCCTGAAGGAAGGTGACAGTTAAAAAATATAAGGGTTCCCTTTCAGACAAGTCAAGATTATAATTAGCTGAGTTCATCAGCAACAGCGAAGAAGGTTTTGTGTGTTTTCAGTTGAGGTTCACTGGGTAAGTAATCCATCTAGTGCCCAAGAGGCAACCTAAAGCATTTTTTGGACAGTTTCAGCAGTTGTTTTTCTCTCCTGCATGCGAGATGCTCAAACCCTGTCTGGATCTCCATAGTACAAATAGAAGCAGCAGCCCCAATAATAAGTCTTAATGCTTTATTTTGGACTTTGTCCAAGAGTTCACCACATCTCTTAGAGGCAGTCAAGACAAGTTCAACCCCATATTCAAGTATGAGTCGGATGTACGTTTTAAAAACTGTAGAGAGGACATCTTGAGTAGAGCCCCAAGCAATACCTGAAAGTCTCTTAAGCAATTTTAGTCTGTTGGTGCCCTTCCGAGCCAGTTCTGCTGAATCATTATTTCAGGTAAGCTTGGAATCAAGGAAAACTCCAAGATAATGTGCCACGTAGAACCTGTCCAGGACAACATCTTTATAAGACAAGGACACATTGTGTGTCTTGGTAGAAAGTGTAAACTGACAAACTGTTTTACTAGCATTAACCTCTATGAGGTTTTCGTTACACCATTCCTCCAAAGCAATCAAGGCCTTATTCATTAAATGATTAGCCCCCTGGACATCCGAATCAGTAGTGTAGAGAGCCACATCATCTGCAAAAAGCAGAACTTTATAGACTAATTTATTTACAAGATTTTTAATCGGAATGTTAAAAAGGGTGCAACTAAGAACAGAACCCTGAGGCGGTCAGTTTCACAATTGGACAAAACGAGAGGATACATCATGTTATTTAACTTGAGCCAATCTTTGAGCTAGAAAAATTTAATCCAATTCCTCAACAATCATAATTTCAATATTACAATAGCGAAGCATATTACCTATCACAGGAGCAGTTTTAGTGAGTTGAATAGGAATAGGTTCTAATGCTTGTTCAAGAAAATCAAGGATGTGAGGACTCACAACAGCTTCCTAGGAAGAAAATAAAATAGAATACCCACATGAGATTTTTACATGACACTGTATACAATAATATCTTTCCAGAATTTACATGAAATGCTATCTATAATGAAGGCAAATTATCTATCCCAATTTTTAGCAAGTAACTTCAATTTAACAGTATGATTGTCATCCATGCTTTCTTTTTTTCTGAATATTCTTTCAACCTATAGTTTTAAAAGGGTGTAAAACAATTTAGAAATTATCTAAAAGTTGTAAATTGCTAGATCACTGTATAACAATACATGATTATATTAATGTGTAAGAGATTTTAAATAGTTTCTCTTTTCTCTAGGCTTAATGAGTTAAGATATGTAAGTAGAAATAATTTGTTATAAGATGCTGGTTTTGTCTTTATCAACTTGGTTTAGTTCATCATTTATTTATTGTTTGACTCTAGTATCAGTTCACAATTATAAAACAGTAATTTTATTCTGAATACTAATTGGTTGTTTTTAGTTTTTAAGGTGCAAGGGTAATATTTGGCCAAGCTGTGCCAAATGCAAGACATGCCGTGACATCAAGAAATGCCGTAAAAGAGAAAAAGAGGAATTATGGAAGAGTAGTAGGATGAAAGCAGAAAAATATCGCTTAGGTATCCAGGGAGCTCAACCTTGTGTTTACTAAAGACAGTAAACCCCACGGGAAAAGAAAAAATAACTAGAGTACCTCAGGTACATGAAGCCCGTACACACCTAAAGGAGATGTGCTGAGCACACTAAATACCAATAAGTGTGGTTTATCTTATTTGTGTCGCAGAACATCTTTGTTCATCAATACAAATAAGATAAACCACACTTGGAGACATCTAATATTTGATTCAATTTTAGTTTAAATTTGATCATTCAATCTATATTTTTCACATAGCAATTTATTTTAAATTTTAAATAAACAAAATATATATAACCTATAAATTCATACCTCAGGAATACTTTGCAATGTGACCCAGGCAAATAAGCATGCCTTTTTTATTCCAACTTTTCTAAGACTGCTACCAGAAACTTGTGATGAATCAACAGCCAAAAAAGAACGATATGAGAGTGAATCAAAACCAGGATCTACTTCAGGGCAGTACTTTGTTGCTCCGTTTATGCTTGTGATTGGACTATCACCCGACACAGTTCTGGAATTGTAGTGAACCTAAAATATACATAACATCAAGACTGTAAAGAACATCTTTTTATACTATTTTAAGTAATGAATAAAATAAATCCCCACGAGAGAACTGATCTCATCATAAAGTCTGGATGGTGGCATTCCTTATAGGAACAGGGGTTGTTCATTTTGAGTAGGAGTGACTATGGTGGATGCCTAAATTTTATTTTGCTTTTGGCAAATGTTGCTGGCAGAAAGAGGCAGTTTACTTGTTTTGATTTTGAAAAGAGTAAAAGTCATAAGAAATATATTTCCAGTTTGTCATTGGAATGCTCTATGGGAAATAGGATAAGGTTTGCTTCTACACTGGCAGGCAGACTTTATGGGAAGAGTAGTTCTCATGGTGGACAGACAGTATTCGTTTATTCAATACTAATCTTGATATATAATATAATAACTACACCTTGAAAAGGATCTAATAAGATAATTTTAAAACAACGAGTGCATCGATGAAAATTTAAAGGGAGGTATTGTTTAGGTAAAAAATCGTTTCTGCATTATTACAAATGAAATAAAAGTAAATCTTGCAGAAAATGTTCTTCTAAAAAGAATATTTTCTGATGTTTTATTTTTCTAGGAAACAAGCAGAGGATAATGGATATAAAATGTGTTTCTCAGTGCACATCTGTTTCCATGTTAATTACAGCAGTGATGGTAATTGCTACAAAGTGTTTTGGAGCAGATCTTGCAGCAGGTAAATTAACATTTTGGAGCAGCACATCAAAGGAGCAGTAGAAGATATTTTAATAATGAAACTAATAAAATTCAGGTTTTTAAACATATGACTGTATGAATGATAAACAATAAACATAATTGTAAACTATTACAAAATTCATTTTAAATACTTACTAAAATTGATGAAATAATGAATAAGAAAAACATACACATAAAAACGTACCAAGTGTTTTCCATTTCCATAAAGTTATGTGCAAGGTAAGAGATAACTTTGACATTAACATGACTAATAAACATTTTATTAAACAAAAAATATTAGTTTCTTTTCTTATGTTTGTTACATTCCAACTGCGCCTTCTGTTTTCTTCTAAGGCACATATCGTTTTGAACATTCTATCTTTACCTTTAAAAAGAATCTGTCTGCTTTCAACAGCACTCATATCTTTGTCTGCAATGCCTTGTGAAATCTTGCTTTCAGCATGATTTAAGTTTTTAAGAAAGTTCAAGTTTCTTTTGCAATTCAATTTGTTTTGACTTTAATTTTAAATCTTCTTCATAATGGCAAGTATTTTCTACTTTTCTTTTTTGTTCTGATGCTAACAGCAATCTGTCATGGTACCGCCTCCAGGAATTTCGAACTGATTTAATCAAAGACGCAGTAACTTGAAAGTTCTTTATGCTTTCTGTATTAGTAAAATGTGACTTAATTTGCCTTATACCATTTATACTATACAGTAAGATTACTCCTATATTCCAACATGCGATTGTTCTCACTGAAGCCTCTTTCTACATCAGAATTTCCATGCGCTAAACTTAAGAGACACTTGACAAAAATAGGCAAAATCTCAATCTTAAACTTGCCAGATGATTCTCTTATATTAAATATATTCCCCCAATAATGGTCTAAATGACTACATGTTGAAACTTCTGGAAAATGAAAGCTATCAATGGTTTCACATTGATATTTGATCTATTCATCTGATAAAGCAGATCCTTCACTTGGTTTTAAATAGAAAAGATGCTGCTAAAAACTTCAAAGAGCTTAAAGATTTTTCTTCAGTTCACTTCATGGGATGAAGGCCAGAAAGTAATTCTTACATAGCGGGGTAAGACCTCAAGAGTGAATTTTATTATACTCGAACGCGATTTGGAGTAGCTCTGGCACAATCTTAGCAAAAACGGGAGTTTTGGAGCAGTCTGGAGCAGGCAATACGCTATGGCGCATGCTGGTGCAATTGGAGCAGCATTACCATCACTGATTACAGGTAACAGATGAAAGTTGGAGGGCAGGTTAATCATTATAATGAGACATTTTGTATTCATTTAGAAACTTCTCATCATCACATATATAAGGACACAGGAACAAGCTGTGTCCAGTGTATATTCCAGACAGAACATTTGTTTAAAAGGAAAAACAGCATAAAATAAATCTTGAATCCTTCTTTGGGTTGCTTATGAAGTTTAGTTTGCAGCTTTGGTGTAAATACTTTCATTGCTGATTCTGTATTTTAAATATGCCCTATAAGGTCAACATATACAATTAAAAAATTCTTACTTTTTTTAGACATAAATGATAAGATTATCATTAAACTGTCAAAGCAATTTCACATTTACAGGAAGTCAATTGCTTATGAAAGCATTCCAAAAGAATGATTATTGGTCAATTTCAAAATTGAAAATTCTTTGCTTGTTAGAAAAAATTTACTCAATTTGCTTTAAAAGTCTTGGTTAATTTGAGGAGGTACCTAGCTATTGTTGGAATGAACCATCTTTGAAGTGATTATCAATCACTTGATGAGTATAAAATTCATAATTTCCAGGAAATTGAAAAATAAATAAAAACTCTTAAATCTTGATTACAGTAGCCGCCTTCTTCTAAATTTTTCTTTTTTAAATTTGTAAAATTGTATTACATTAAAAAATTGTATAACATTTCCCCTCTCTCTTTTGAGTAAAATCCTGATTATAAACCCTACTATCAACTCCAACTTTATCCAAGTTGGATGGCGCTTGTATGGAATGCAGGCAATAAATTTCCAAATTGACTTTCGTCCAGATTGAACTTGTAAAGACTTCTTTGAAAGTGATGCATGTACAGTCGCTGAAAAAACCCAAACCACCCATCTTCATTTGAGCAATTTTTACAGTAGAGAAAATTCAGACAGCATTCGACAACAACTAACGTCTTCTATAAATTAAAATTCATAACATTTGCATAAGCGACCGTCTTCATTTTAAATTGAGTACCAACTTCATAATTTCCAACGGAAACCCCTATTTTGACACACAATTTCAACTATACCAAAATTTAACTTCAGATATCAAATTTCATGTCATTAGTCTTACCGTTTCGAAGTTATGAGTACAGAAAGATTGGAGCTTCTAATGTTAAATCAGTTTCTTAGATTTTTATAGATATTTTTCTAAATAATATTTCTATAGTGCTGATATTTTGTACCATGTTATTGTTAAACCCAAACAAAATCCACCTAATATTTTATTTTAAAAATAGTTTTTAGTATGCAAATAGTAATCATTAAATTAATATTTAAAAAGTTATGAATTGGAACCTTACTATATTTGATGGGAATCGATTTAGAAGGACTTCTAATATGATCATGCAAAATTTCAACTCATTTCAATCGTTAGTTTTTGAGTTACATTAAATTTTCCTCATTTTTTCGATTTTAGGGGCAACCAAAAGTGTAAAATACGTCTGACAAACCTCAGATAATAATTCTCGGTTCATTTGCACATGTAATTCTCCAATCGTTTTCACTTGCATAATAAATATAATTCTCGGATCGTTTGGCAAGCACTGACAAATACGTTTGAAATAGCGTTCAAATTTGAAATTCCGGTAACTATAACTACAATTAATCTTGATCTATGAATAGCGATTTTCAATGTGGAGATGATCCCTGAAATTGACAGCAACTTTGACATTGAATACCTCTGGATATGTTTGGATATATATATACCTCTGGAGTCCTGAAATTTCATATTTAGACTAATTTAACGATGCCAAATATGATTAAGGTATCAAAACATTGCGTTTCCATTGGAAATTTTGTTGTTTGTGCCAAATTTGATATGAAGACAGCCCCTAATGCAATTTTTTGCATTTGACTTTGTAGAGGACGTTATTCCCCATTGAATATCTTTGAATTTGCTCTACTATTAATAGTGGTCGAAATAAAGGGAGTTGGTTCGTTTTTTTACTGTACATAAGGGCAACAGTCCAGATGCTTACTTTCTACTCATTGTAGCTTTCGGATTTTGCAGAATTGGGTCATGGACAGCCTTTCGGCATAGTTAAGCAAAATGTGCAAAGATCAAACATCACAGCCATACATGTTCATTATATGCATAATCATCTGCCTTGATTAATTGAAGAAAAAGTTAGATTATTGATGCTGATTTCTTGAAACAAGTGAAAAGCTTGTTGTGTGATTTGAAGATAATTATCTTTAATAGCAAGGATAATTTCCTTTACATATAAATAGTCCCTACTATACCTATTTATGTTTTCTATATAAACTTTTAGACAAAATTTAATTATTTTTTATTAAAAACCAATTTTCCAACTAATTCATATTACAACGAGAAGTGAACATGTACATAAAAGCACAGTAATAAAAGAGAAAGCAGAGAACTTACTTTTACATCAAGTCCAGGAATTAAAAATATTGTGAAGTCTGCAACTTGGTTGGGTGGAGCACTCTGAACATAGCGCAGACGAGATGCAGATATATTATTCCTCATACCACTTCCATGACGTTTTTTAGTATGGCTAGGAGAAGATAAATCAAATCCTCCTCCTGAAAAACTCCTTTCTTTTCTCATAGACCTAAAATTTCAATTCAGCGAAATACATTCTATTATAGTTATTGTGTGTGAGCTATGTTCTACAATAGAATATCTTTACTGTATACAGAATATGCACATATAAGCAAATTTAACATAAATCCATTTCAAACACACAGAATACTTCAAGTTTGAAGAAAGATTTTGAGATTTATAGGGATTAATTTAATGAACATTTTGCATTTGGGGAGATTACTTCGGCTTAATAAAAAAATGCTCACATACAAATTGAAAAAATTTACCATTATATAATTTCATAGGATTTTAATTACATATAATGGATGAATTAAAAACTGGTATGGTTAGTAATTAATCAATGGTTATGTGGTTATCACAAAACTTAAATGGTTGTTGGGATTAAGTTATTTAGAAGAAACTTTTTCAATTTTTTTTATTTTATATAAGATAAATTTCAGGAAGAATATTCAGAAACTTGCAACTGTCATTCACAATTGTATTCCCAGTGTAATATAATGCAACATATATTATGATTTTGCTTAGTAAAGCGTAAAAGGTTTTATCCTGAATCGAGCAGTTTTGGAAATATTTACTATCATCTAACTAACCTAACCTAAATAATCCAACTAAAGCATAACTTATACATTAAATTAAATGTTTTTATAGGAAATTATGAACTACAAGTTAAATCCTACCAAATCTATGATAAAAATTATTATTTTAAATTGATAAAATATTTTTTAAACACAAACTTCTCATTCAAGATCATGATGCATTCAAGTCTTTCAATTCATTTTAGCCTTTTCACGGGGCTCGGATACATGATGTCCTGTAACTAATGTTCTTACTAGGTTCTATTACTGCTCGGAATACTCAGGGAAGACAGAAGCTGTGCATAAAAAAAGCTATTTATCTATTCGAAGTCAATTGGTTACTAACAATGGTCTTAGTTCTCAAGCTTCAACTTCCCATTCTACCCTCCACCTAGCCAGAAATTTATATGGTGACATTGGTTTTTTGTCGAAGTACACTGAAAAGAACAATGGTCAAAAAGAGATTTATTCATTTCAGTCTAACCCTTTGCAGCAATAACCCATCCCTTCAATAGGTGTAACCTTTATTTACTGTTGTCTACACTTTTGTTGGCAACAATAGCATGTTGTTCCTAAAGAGTGCATACGATCTTAGGAGATGCTTGAATAGAGATCATTTGCAATTTTCTAAATTCCTTTTGGAGTCTGATAATGAACCTCAACCCATAACTCGGTAATGTTAGTGGGTACCCTTGAGGGATTTCCCATAGTGAGCATGGGGAAAGGTTAACATAGCTGCTGAAAGCAAATTAGTCCATTTCAAATAAACAAACTTGAAAATTCTCTGCCTCTGCAAACCAAAAATTCACCAGGGTTAAGTTAAAAGAACAGAATAGCTGAATGAGCAATATATTGAAGTGTGATATAACAAAGGGTTACTGCCTTGGATATCTTCGATGAATCCAAACAAAGCTAAACAATAACTCACAGTCATTTTCTAAATCAACATCAAAATTATCAATTTTTTTCAAGAGCGTAAAGAATTGAGGAAGCAAAGGGACATTAATATTTACATGCAACTTTGGAACTTTTTTCAATTCCTTCCAACTGCATAATAGCATGCAAACGCGATATTTCCCTAGCAAAAGATAGTTCTAAAAATACCCTACTCATGGTTATTGAAAAGTTCCTCAAGTAGTTTTAACAGAGACGAGATATTAGGATACAATTTACATTTTGAGTTTAAACTATTATAAAGACCTAGACATGTTGATCATACAGCTCTTTGTAAAGATTGCCAATACTTTCTCAGAAGTCATTTTTTATGCTTTAAATGTACATTTATCTCAAAAGTATTATATTATAAAAGATTGGAGTTAAAATTACATGCTGTCTTTTGGATGGAAAGGTGAGTAGACATTTTAAATGATACCAATAGTATACAGGTTGAATAAAATCTGGTGTGTATAAAACAGGTATATAATTGTGTAAATTTGAGAAGCAGCTCAGGAAGTAAACCATATTGCTGTTCTTGCCTTTCATAAAATATTTTGATCATTTAAAGATAAATTTTCTTTTACTCATTTAAATTTCCTTTCCTTTTTTAAATATAGTCACCATAAGTGATTTCGTGATAGTTTGAAAAATGGATTATATTAATATCATTTGTTCTCAGCAAGAAAAGAAACCATGCATCATGGCTACTTGCATGTTAATGTGTGCATCAATGACTAGGCATTTATGATTAAGTCATAAAAATGTTTCCCTTCTTCCATATTAGTAATATTTTAAAGAAAAATCTTCCTGTATTTTTGCCATGTTTGAATTGTCATTTTAAAGTATCCTTGATATCATCAGTTACTAACAATTTCATAAAGAGAAAGCACTTAATTAGTTTTAGTAATTGATAGGTCATTTATGATCAGCATGAAGAAACAAGATTCAACTATAAGTCATACTAAATTAATGTAGTTTAGTTCAATAAGAATTAATTTAATTACTTCAAATATTAATACATTTAAAAAAGGAAATGTATGGGGACAGTGAATGTAATATTTCCAAATAGTTAATTTTATAAGAGTCAATTTATGCAGAGTTGGAAAATGAAACAAAATCTTACTATTTACTTCAAATTAACAAACACTATTAGAACAAATATTTTGAAACCTCTTTAAAAAGTCTTCTTCCTTATTAAAATCTTTTGTGTGCAAGACACATTTCCCACTATTGAAGAATACTTTTACATCCAATTCAAAGTCAATGTTTGGCTCTGAAGGTGGCAATTTGAATGAGCTAACACCACTACTTGCTCCTCCTGGTGTAGTATGACCTGTTTTCTGCATTTCCGGATTCCTTCTGTAAAAGGAAACAAAATCCTACAACATACATACATGATTTAAATCCTTAGTCTTAATTAGCCTTATTGAATTCTTTCAAACTTCAGAAAAACAAATTGAAAAACATTTAAAAAACTGCTTGATTTTCAAGACTAAAAATAGGTTAAGAATTTTTATAATAAAAATCTAGGGAAAGGATTTAAACACATAGTGACATTCCAATTTTCCTTCTTATGAATAATTTCAAATACAAAACAAGTTACATTTCTACTATTTGGTAGTTTTATTCTTTGTTTTATATCTTCAATTCTAATTCTACACAAGATTTTATTTATCCCGTATGTGTAGATTCAACCCATTGCAAAACTTATAACTATTGCAAACCTGTGCTTCAACCTATTGCAAACACCAGCATCAGTGGCTGGATATGGCAACTTTCACAAATGAATTAGAAAGTAAGGTTTCTAATTTTAAGATAAATTTGATGATTGAATAGTGTATGCTGTGAATTTTGTGAATAGATTAACTTTTTGACAAATGTAACAATTTTTAAAAATAAATGCATTTTAAAAAATAAAAGCATAAGATATTAACCCTCTGAGAAATTACAAGATTTCCGAGTAGTGTAGAATCACTTTTCCGTCATAATGCACATAAATACCCACATCTATAGCTTGAAAGAATCCTAGGAAAGATTATATTGGTCAATAGGTTAAAACCGGTTAGAAGTCATGGAGGGAAGTCTACAGGTTACAGAACAGATATGTGTGATACCCTTAGAGGGTTAAGGGATTAATTAAAACAAAATTGGTTTGAATTAATGAGTATTTTACTAGTGAAATAAACTCTTTTATTTAGAAGATACTCAGTTCGCATCATAGAAGGTTTGGAATCCATATAAACAAGTTTTTACAATGTATTACAATTTGTTCAAGTGAAATTTCAAAACTAATAAATCTGAAAACATTTTGTAAAATTCTAATGCACATAACTAAAGTAATAGGACGTTACATAAATAATTAGAAAAAAGGGAGGATCTTACTTTGAATCAGACACATCAACTTTAATAACATTTTCAACTCCAGCATCAGTAGAACTACTTGCTGGGGATTCAGATGATGTGAGGTCAGCTGGACAGGGAGAATGGTCTGTTTTATATGTATTATTGCTTTCAAGTGTATGAGAAGGAGTTGGTGTCTCGCTATATCCAAGATCAGCCACTGCACTTGTAGTAAATACACTATCCAGTGATAACTCTCTGAGAAACAAAAATTAATTCAAAACTTTTGGAAACTATAATTTTAAAATGTATTGATATATTTAGGAGAGCAAGTACCTTTGGAGTTGGAATGTTGAACTAAATAAGGAACAATTCCTTTACTTAAGAAATCAAAAAGTTTTGAACATTGTATAATAAACTTTAATAGCTGTTCATGAAGTATTAAATATTTATATACACGTTTTTGTAAGTATAAAATAAGCAGTTACCTGTTAAACATTGTATAAATAATGAAAAATAATGTAATTAAGATTTGCTTAAGTTTCCCAAATAGTTCTAGAATTAAATAATAAACTGTTTTTAAATTCTTGTAGGAAGTGAAAATTCCAGATATTAGAAAAAGCATTGAACCCTGAGAGTAATGGCATTTTTCAGAAGTATACAATTGATTTTACCTTTCATTACACTCAATGATTAAATAGACACATTTATTAGTTGAGACTCATAGGAATGTTTATATTGGTTGGAAGTCTAAAACTGGTTAGGAGCCATACAGTGTAAACTGAAGGTTGAGTAATGTGTCTATGATCCTCAGAGAGTTAAAAGTACGGGATGACTTGAAATTCCCTGGCCAAACTTGAAAGGGTGGTATATATAGGATGTACCTTTAGGAAAAATATCAAAGAATACATGTCCACAATTGTTGATTGAAGGAGTTAGATGGTGCTGTTTGGCATATTTGCAAATGACTTTTTAAAACATTGTCATTCACACCACAGATTTCATGATGGAGATGGCTGACATACATCTAATGTATTGGGCTGATGATGAAAACGTAGGAGCTGTTGAAAGCTCGTACTATGAATGCTTCTTGAATCATAAAACATTTGATGAGTGCAAATCATCAAACATTTGAGCGTTTCTACAGACAGCAGTGTAAAAATGGAACATTTCATGTCAGCAGGTATTCTAGTAGAAGCACTTAAACATTGCAATATATTTTAGTACACTTACCTATGAACTGATTTTTCAGGCAGTGTTAAATTGGGCAAGTCTGACATATCTAAAGATCCTGTTCGTGTATGAGCATGGCTAGGAGAACTCTCTTTGCTACTAGGAGTCTGAATAATTTCACCCATTCTATTCATAATAGAATTTTATGAGAAACAAGCATAAAAGTATTTAAAGATAAAAAATTATCAGATAAAATATCTAATATAAAATTAGAGTAAATTACAAAAATAACCAACCCAGGTTCATTATTTTCTTCAGCATCTGGAAAAAATAATGACATAGACTGCAATGGTCCAGCAGCAGAACGAGTACCAAGACCCAATTTATCTTTGAATGAAGTAGCCTAGTAAAATATAAAACATTTTCATATAAAAATGTAAAAAACACAGAAACATGATCAAGTTATAAACAACATTTTTATTTGTTATACTACATATATCACAATGTATGAATGACAAATGAAAAATAATATTTACTATAATGGATCATTAATAATCAGATAACATGACTTAATTTGGACAAGTGAACAATTAATCACCTTATGTACATATCTACATGAGCCAGGTTATATAATTGGTAATCTAATTTCTAATTCATTTTAATCAATCAACTGCAGGAATAACAAAATACGAATAAAATTTTATAGATATGAATATTTTAATTGACATGTTTATTTTAACCAACATTTTTTTCTTAGCAAAAATATTCGGAGCAAGTTTTAAAGAAACAGAAATTCCAAGAAAACATTTTACGATTGTCCACTGAAGAAGTTAGCAGCATAAATCAATACATCAAAGCAATTTATTAGCTACAGGACAACAGGATTTTTCATGCTGCACACTGCCCTACATAAAACCTCAGCTTAAGTTATATTTCTTCAGAAATAATACAAAATGCATATATATGTGGCAAAATCCTTAAACATTTTTCTTTAATATATTCCATTAATATTCGCTATTCATTTTTCATAGTTTGCAGGCACAAATGCATTAATTTAATGCCAGTGTATTCCTCTCTCAGAAGCCTGGGAAACCACAAAACTTGATGACTGCATCTTTCGCATGTGCTGCCTGGCATTTCTCATATTTTTTTCTCGTCTGACTTTAACCTCTCTTGTTACAGCTAAGATGTCTCACTCCTGGGTCTATTGTCTGCTAAACATAATTCAAGTTCACGTCATTATTTTATACCTCAATAAATCAGTTTTTTAAATTTTATCCATGACAGCTTTGTTTTAATGATATACATGTTGTATGTCATGCTTTAAAATTCCTTGATAAAAGTTAAAATATTAATTTCAGTACACAATTTACATTTTAAATAATTTTTAAAAGCAATAAATTATTGAAAAATGTTTTAAAAAGAACCAGTCATATTTTTCCAGATTTTCCATTCTATATAAGGTAGCAACTTTCATCCTTTTCACAAACAAAGTATTATATCATCAAACTCATGGATCAACTTACATACTAAATACCAGATAACTTATGTCGACATCAATGAAATCTGTGATCCCATATAGATGGGCAGAAGACACATGCAATTGCGTTCAAATTAAAAAACAGGATTTTAGGAAATGAAAATGGTAGAGTATCAATAGAAAAATAAATTTTAATACAAATACCTTAACGCTTTGCCTTCGCAGTTTCTTAATAACATCCCTTCTAAAGTCATTAAAAACAGCAGTTTCTAATTCATGTAAACGGCGAACTTCTTGTTCAATAGTACTCTGACTTGCTCCAAGTAATCTATAAATAAAAGTGCACATACATATTCGCTCTAAAATGAAATTTTTCATGGAAAATTCAATATTTTTTTGTTTTAGATCAAATTTCACCAAAATGTTAAGATTCTACATATTGTATATTTTTGTGATTTTATGCAATGTAGTGCAGCATTTTGCAGCAAACTAAATTATCATAACCCTTTGAAATACCAAATAAATCATAAAAAGGACTACTTTTACCAAAAAGATCAATATGGCATATTTTTGAGGGTTAAAAGTAATTTAATTTTGTTGCACACCCCTCAAACATTTTTTATCTATCCTGATAGCAATAAAATCTGTAGAGCCAGGGGAGCTAACTGCTGGGGTCAAATCTGTTGGGGCCTCCCACTAAACGTTTCATATATATAGTTATAGCAAAATGAATGAAGAAAATAAATTATTTTGACCAATACTTTGACTTGATTGGGTCTTATTTATCTCTTTCCCAAAAATAATCAAATCACGTTGGCAGCATTGTGTACAGTCATCATAAAGTTAAATCAATGCTTTTTGTAATGTAAATGGTAAAACAGTCAATCCAATTTTGGCAAAAGTTTCTTAAGTTCATTTGTTGGCTAATAATCAACAATAGATACTAGACATAGTAGTTGACTCTGTAGAAGTTGGTAGGTATGAATTAACAGGTTCTTAAATTTAAAATAAAAGGGAAATGAACAAACTCAATAAAATGTGACTGAATTCTGAGCTAGTGGTGCTTATAAAAATTCAATGAATATTAAACATCAATACTTAAAGTACTACAAAAATTATTATACAAATCCCAGAACAATATACTTTCATAATTTTTCATTATTTAAAATTATGACTCACATGCAAAAAGTATCAAAACTGATTTACGCTGAAAGAAATTAACAATTTTTATGTCAGAAATTTTTAATATTTTCAAGCAAGCAAAATGTGTGCAAAACATTTGAGCAAATTTTATCACAAACCTCAAATCATTGATAATTTTTGCTTGCTCATTCATTTCTTTTTCAATGAGCCTAGATCTTTTTTTAGCATCTAAACTGGGATCTAAAAACAAAGGTGGTAGTGATTCGACAAAAGTACTTCCTTTCCGAGCAATTACTGGCTCCTGGAAAGAAACAACATGTTTAGAGCACAAAATCAACAACTTTTAAACTAATATTAAATAAGATAATTTAATAACATTTTATTAACATATAGTAGTTTTAATTCTTAGACATGTATTGAATTTTTTTATTATACCCCATTTTATGTCAACCACAACAAAAATAATTATAAATTGATATCACAACTTTAGAAACATTAGAAGTGTGCTTTTTAGATGACTATTAATAAAATGAAAACAATCAAATTTCAATCGAAAAATATAACATTTTCTTACTGATTAGTTTGTATAACTTTTAGAGAAAAATGCATCATTGAAAGTAAATTTTCTAGCACGTTTTTCATATTGTACCTAATGCATTCCTTATTACACAAAAACTGCACCTTTAATTGAGAAGTCAAATAAATGCTTAAAAGTTATAAATATCTATTTTACAAGTAAGCATTTAGTTTGATGTGTACAAACATTAAAAGGTGAGAAAGAATTTTACAACCTAATTTACACAAGACTGAAATTACAAAAAGCCTGTAGCAGTAAGAAAATATAAGTGATGGACTGAATTGGATATATTAAAGAAACAAGTACTTAGTAATTGCATACTTTCAGGAATCAAAATTGCATCTGAATAAAATTAGAATTATTCCAGAAAACAAATATTAAGCCATGGTACGAATTGGCAAAATACAATGTAAGGCATCAATAATGGAAGTCACTAAAACTCGCATGTGGACAGATAGTCTACTAGAACTACATGGCTCAAAACAATTGGAGAATATCGTGAATTTGCATAAAATCAGAATATAAACTAAAAGTACGAGGCAATTTAATGAAAGGGTTGGTTTTGGGTTTTATGGCGCAAGGGCCATATTTAGCCAAACTGCCACACAAGACAATGTCAAATAATTGGGAAAAGGACAGAGAGAAGAAAATATGGAACATAGCTTGAGCATCCTGGAGTTGCAACCTTTATGAAAGGGTTGAAACTCAAGTTTTGCACAATTTTCAAATGACTTGCAAACTTTTCCTGTAACAATCATGTGCATCCAACAGAAGATGTGGAGAAAAGGGCACATGCATCTAGTACATCTAGTGGTCAAGGAGAAAACTTTCTGACATGCTTTTTTGTATTTTTTCTTGGTAAATTATGTTAATATGATTTATGTGAATTCTTAGCTTGGAGGCTATTGTATAGAATTTTTTGTCAGTCAAAAGTAATTAGTTGTAATAGCTCAAAGTATGAACAGATTACTGTTTCTCCAACCGAAAATGTGTAAAGATGTGGATAAGTGTGAAATTACTGAGGATAGATTTTTCATACTAACAATCAGAAGGAACTGAAGTGTGAATGCAACTTTTATACAACATGAGCTTTTTATGGCCAGTATAACTATTTACTTTTTACTTCCCTTCTAAGCAATGTGAGCATAAATCCTAGCTATGCATGGCCTGGCATCTATTTATATAAGATGTCACATCACTGACAAGTTTGACATTGCTAATAAAATTAAATTATTACATAAAAAAAATCAAATATGTAATGCACTACTGATAATTGTTCTATGCCCTCCACTGGAATATACATATATCTAAAATAAAACTTTTGAAAAATAACATCAAGAAAACAGCAAATATAATTTATGAAGCATTTCTCTATCTTTTGAATAGTCATAGAAAGATGCTATATTTCAAGTCATAGACAAGCAATAAAGATTATTTTGTAAACCTTGAAAATGTTGAAAGTTAATTCTATAACTTGTTAGAAAAACGAATAATGTGCATTTTGTGTTGAATATCGTTTGCAGTTGAATATAAAGAAGAAATATTAAGTAAAATAAATTCCTTTCTGCAAGCAAATGATTTGTTTGTATAAACATGCAGTTAATCTAGGTGCCACAATTCCTTCCATAGCAAGCAATTTCTCTGTTATGTAATCACTTAAACTCTAATAAGAGCAGAACACAATATGTAGTGCAATGAAATTGGCTGCTAATTTTTTTAGTTTCCACCTAACTTGTAAATATATTAATGTATTAATGTCAATAAATTCTTTTATTCGAACCTTGAAAAACCAATGAGTTGCTCAACACATTTTGCAAGTGTTTGGGAAAGCCAATCAAAAAAATTTTCTATCTTTAGATTTGATACAGCATACAAAAAATACTTCAAAATGTTTTAATATTTTCATAATATACTGGCAGGACATTGGCACATTTTTCTATTATAACTTTCATTACCTTGAAGTGATTGTGGACAAAACTCAAAATCTGCAAATTTGGACATTGGCCCCTTTTCTACCCAGGTACAGAATTAGGTGCAAGTAATAATAGTAAAAGAATACTTAAGATTTGTAATTGACAATAGATATTACTCCTAAGAATTCTGAAAGTGATCAATTACTGGATTTCATGTCACATTAAAATGCTGTGTCTACTTTATTAGTTTTATTCCAAACTACACTGTCACTTTTCCTTCAGCATTCATGCCTATTTTTTAGATTTAGATACAGCAACTATAGTCTGCTCAATGAACAAGGATTGATTGAAATCTTTGAAAGTTTCAGATGGAATACTAAAATTTGAATACTTCAGAACTTTTGTATTATCACTAATAGATTGCTAAAATAAACATTTTTGGTTTTATGAATCATGTCAACATATTGGTAATCGTTACAACACATTCATTTGAAATAAAATTTGCTAAATTCATTTCACATGAAAGCACTGATAGAATCAGAACATTATTTCAAATAAGAAAGCTACAAGTAATTACACAATAGAATTTTTAAAACTAAATTAAGAATTTCGGAAAACAAGAATTGTTTTGAAATTAAAAAAAAATTTGTTTAACATTTAAAATTCCAAGGAACATACCTGAACAGATGGTCCATGCCTAGTAGTGTCCTCTGTTCCAACATCGGGATAATCAATACCATCTCCCTCATCTTCAACACCAGTTATTGCAGTAAGAGTTTTAAATAAAGCAGACAATTGTTTTCCTATGTTAGTATCCAAGTGTATGTCAACACCTTCCATCTGCCACTGAACATTCAAAATCCATTTTGCATTATCTAAAGAGGCAAACATGGTATTGAATAAACAAGGTGGTAATAAATTATTGAGGACATTTCAAAGATGAATAGTAAATCTTTAGAAGAATTATCACCTGTATAAATATAAAAGTATTGAGCAATTTTCAAGCAGTTTTTGACAATTTTAAAATGTTTTAATAACAGCCCTAATTGTGGCATGTGCAATATCCAGTCAGTATCTTATTGTTCCAACAGCCTCATTTATTGTTAAAATATAGCATAACTAATTGTGAAAAAAAATTATAAAGAAAAGTTTCATACAATTCAACTAAATTGAAGTATTCATATGCTCAACTGTCACCACAATAATATTAACAATTGTCCTAGAATATTAAATACATGTGCAAAAATTAGTGGGAAATGTATTTAAAAGTCAGAAACAAATAAGTAACTTATATTTACTGATATCGAAAATATATGGATTGTGAAACTTACTTAATCCTTGAGGAGCAACTGTTCTAGAGCATATTTCATATGTTCCTTCAGATACAACACATAAATTCATGATGTTTGAATCCGTAGGGTCAGGTTTCCAGTCATCTAATGATGTTTCAAAATCATCGGCAAAACGTATACACAATCCTAAATGAGTATGGACAAATGTAAAAACATATTACAAGTTAACCAAAATTGTATATTGTTTTTACTTGAATTTCACAACACCATGCCAAATACGGCTCTTGTGTCATAAAAACCAAACCAACCACACCACCAAGCATTTCATGGGGTTCCTTGTTTATTTGTTATTGTTTCAAACACAAAGAATCTGAGAATATTAAAGTTATTTTAAACAATTCATTTCCTGGAAGAGATGAAAAGGATTGACAGGTTATTTTCTAAAATTGAAATGAAACTTCCAGATCGACAATTTCGATGATGATTCCAGAGAGGGGAAAATTAGTTTTAATTAGTATAAAATGTGGCCTCTGAAATTAATTTTTGTTTTGTGTTATGTCTATTTTTTTGTGGCATCTACAACAAATAATTGTGTGTGTGGACACATTTTCATTAAATAACTTTAAAGAACACTACACCAATATAATTTTGGCCTTGAAAAGCCTTATATTTCTGCTCGAGCATGGACCAGAGAATGTTAAAGATTTTGTTTGGGTTGCTTTACTTGTCTAGTTTTTTGTGATTTAATATCAATTCTCTTATGCTAGAAGCATTCAAAAAAATGCTGCAATGCCTTTACAAAATATTATCTAGAATTATTGAGAAAATTTCTAGACCTAATTGAGGATCTAAGCATATAGAATTGTGATTGCACTGAATCCCCAATTTTGTATCGCTGCAGTAAAAACTTTTGCATTATACATGTAACAAGTTGAGTCTCTATGGTGGGGGTTTTATGGTGCAAGGGCCAAATTTGGCCATGCTGCACTGGACACAAGACATACAATATCTAGTAATAGACATACACACACAATGAAAGTTTTACTGACGTAGAAGATAGAAATACACCCAGGGAGGAATGCACCTGACAGGAATCAAACCTGCGCTGCCAACAACTCGAAGGTTACTAGTGCAATGGACATACTCATTGAGCCACGACTGCCCCTCTACATGGCGAGGGGATCATCAGCACCGAATTCCACATAAGTGTTTTTATCCATGATAGTGCACTGCCTGCTCAAAGCCATTCAGCAATATAATAGAAATTTGGCTACTGAAACACGATAGTTGCATATTCTACTTCTCATCAGTAAATGGAATTTGATAAATTTTCATTTGAATGTGTGTGTGTGTTTAGTATAATACATTCTTTTATTCAGATGGAATTCTCAAATACATTAAATGTTTGAATATGCACACAACAGACTTCATTTCAACAAAAGGATGGCACAATTTATTAATGTTTTTATGAAGAAAAAATAAAACATCAATAGAGAAAGGTAAAAATTAGAAAACACAAAGGCAAACAAAATGTTTCAAATAGAGGGAAGTATAAGTGCTCTGAAAATTTATCAAAATGCAAAAAATTAAATAGAATACTAAAAACCCAGTTTACGTACACATCCGATCATTGGCTTTTTGATATGAAATCTCAAATGTATGAAAAAATGCACTAGTGCCTATACAATATCTCATTATTTGAAATCAAAGATAAACATATTTGCATTACACTGTTATAGTATGCCCATCAAATGTAAAATATAAGCACTTACCCAGATATTAAGATCAGGTGCATACAAAAATTCGTATTAAGATATTTTCTTGCAATAGATTTATAAAATTTCCTATATAACCGCAATTTTTTAGTAGTTATTGTTATTCAACATAAACAAAGCATTTAATAAATAACCATGTAATAAAAATATAATAAACACATTTAAAAGAATAATTTGAACACCTACCTGTAAATTTAGCTTTGCTTACTAATGACCCACAAGAACATGCTGATATTCTTGTGCTTTCTAAGGTTACAACAACTGCAGCTTTAAGTTCAGTATCATACATTTTGCTAACATTCTAAAGAAAGAAAATTAAAACATTGAACAAAATTATTGAAATCAGTATAATCCTAAACTCTTTTATTTACGCAATTTTTATTAATTAATATAATATAAAATTGCATACCTTTTTATAACCTTCTTTTTTCTAAAAGAGAGAATGTAATCTTGTTAATTAGTCATGAAAATATCATAAAAAGTCCATACTATAAGGAGTATGTTATGCATATAACTACCATATCCCTAAGTAAATAAAATTAAAAATAACAAGTCTAAAAATTGAGTTAAACAAACTATATTAGTATAAAGAATTAAATTATTTTTCAAATTAAAAAAGTGTACTTTTTGTATTACCTTAATAACAGGGAATTATTTATGACATGAAACACTTCAGCTTGTTAATATAAAGATAACACAAATAAGTAAAAATTATGACACTGATAAAATAAAAACATTTGGATATTCTTTATATTTTAGGATGCTCAGTAAAAATATCTAATGTTATGCTATTAATATCCTTAAAACTAGAAATTCAATGAAATATATAAAACATGGTTAAATACAAAAAAGAAGGTATTCGTGTTATGAAATTTTATTTCATAATTCATTTTTACAACTAGATTAGTAAAACATTAACGAAAATTGATTATGATTAATTTAATTATACTATATTTCTGAATGTTTACACAATCCACTCAAAAATAATAAGACTTTATTGAGTTGTAAATAAAAGGTAGGTCAGTTGAGTTGTGGATAAAAATATTATGAAAAACTAACTGCATAAGAGACCGTTATATTTAAAAGTATTAATTGGAAAAATAAAATTAAAAAATATTAAGCCTCATACTTTAGCACGTTGTAATCATTTTCCCATACTTTTTGCCAAGAAACTACCCCATTATGTTCAATATTCTTTCAGTCTGGTGTTTTACAGAAAATGTTTGTCACTGGTACATGGTAAGGTGATGCTAAAAATGGGGAATGGAGAGCAAGATAAGCAAGGACTCTGGAAAAAATTGTGCAGTGCTTCGGTTCTATTTCAAAATCTTATTGACTTATTTCGCAAAAAAATTTGTCTTACAGAAAACACTGGTGGCCTTTATTTTAAAACATAGTCTAAATTTTCAGAATTCCAATTTATGCTTTCCATTAGCATTTGTTCTCAAAATTAATTCTTGTTGTTCCCCTCCAATTGTAATTATAAATTCTTAAAATAATTTGTTTTCATAAATTTATTCATGCCTGAAAATACTTATTTCCTCTCTTTCTCTCTCTAAAGATATTCAAATAACTTATTTTGTAACTTTTAATTTTCTATTACTCAAATATTAAAGATGTCCACATTTTTAGAAAAAAGTTTTTAAAAAATGTATACGTACCCCAGCATATGGATTCATAGGCAGACAGATACCCATGTCATCTACTGTTAATTGAAGAAACAAAGTTCCTAAGGCTTGAGAGCTTAATTGTGATATTTGAGGAACTCTTTCAAAAACTTGTTGAGTGGCAGTCAGTACCTACAAAAATAAACAAAATTATATATAAAATATGTAATCTGTCTTTTATCAGATATCACTATACTAATTATAATATATTGCAATTTAAAGAGTAATTTAAGAGTAAAGGAGAAAGACAAACCTCTTTATTAAGACTTGCTCTTTGCTCATTCCAATATTCATAGGCATTTTTATAATTCAGCCATACTAAAACAGCTAAATCGGGGAATCAATTTGTATTTTTTAAATTTGCTTAAAATGAAAAAGTATTTTTAAAAACACATTTAAGACTTAAAAATTCAAAACATTATTATTTACAAAAATAAAATGTTCAAAATAAAAATTTTAGAATCAATCAATTTACTTTATCTTTTCTAACAAATATCCAAAATCATTTCAAATTAAGTGATTCACATATATTTATGAATAAAATTAATTTTCATCATATTTCTGGGTTGTCATTTAGCAAAGTTAAATTGATTATATAGTCCATCAAAATTATAGAAATCGGATATTTATTGTCAATCTGAAAATTCTTTGTAACAGGTTTCTTTGCTACTGAACACCACATGTTTTTTCATATTCTTTCTTCAATTTTTTTTTGTACTAGCATAAAAAGGAAGAGTACATAGGGCAGATATTTTAGTATGAAACAACACATTTTATGCATCCCTCACATAACATATTTCTAAATAGTGTAACAATTTTGTTTGAAAAAATCTTGTTTAAAATTAAAGTAATTTTTATGTCAAAATTCCATTCCTTGATCAATAAGATTCATGGGAAAAGACAATACAGCTCTATTGAATTATCATCTACGTAGTTTTTAATCAAAACTCAATGAAAATGGCATCAAATTTGAGAGTTCGTTTTATACACAATAGTTACTAGTTCAAATATTCTCTAGGCTTTGATCTTCTAATTCTAATAATCTAAACTTCAAAATCAATATAAATGAATTGAACATAACACAATATACCTTTACCTACCCATATCTATTAATTCGAATCAGAGCAGTATCAAAAGAAAGGGAGGTTTTATAAAATACAAACAAATTTCTCTTTGTTTTCTGATTAAAAAAATCACCTAATCAGCTCATTTGAATTTACTTTAAAATTCTTACAGTATTGTTTGGAGTAACATGTCATTAACTTGCAGTTATAATTCACTAGTACATATCCAGAAGCCATGCATAAAGGGACAGATTAAATGTTTTTATTTGATTGGTAGTTTTATGTGTCATTTAGGCTATCTGCATTGATCACAATTGTTAAACACCATCATCTATACAAAATTTTCCCACAACAATGGCAGAATATGCAATTTATGAAAATGTATTGCTATAACTTTTCCACTACTGTAAAATTTAAAATGTCATTTTCACTTATATGAAAACATAATTACCTTTATCTAAAGCAATGGGTTGTATATACATTAAAGGTCTATTTAATGTTATCAAAACAGCCTCTTTGTCTTCAGAGTGACTTGAAATCATTTCATCCTAAAAAATAGAAACAAATTGTTAAAAATATGAAATGCATTGTAATATGAACATACTCATTCTTCGGTTCAGATGTTTCCTCTTCATTGCTGCAGTTAATAATGGCCTTTCCCTTGGATGGAGGACTTTAAATCCACTTTTTTTACATAAGCGACATCTTTGAATATATGGGCTTGGAAGAACACCTGTAGACAGTCGCCACTGCTCAGCAAGATTAGTACAGTAGCTGAATCTGCTTTTGTTATAGTCAGATGTTACAATATTTTGTCTTCCCTACAGGAATAGTATTAGACAACCTGTATGGTACTTTGGATCCATACTTCCGGATTCCTTGTAATGTTTCAATTACAAGGGAATAATTGATTCAAAGCAATTTCACTGTCCAACAATTCCCAAATTATTCATATCTTTAAGGAGCAAAACTGATACATTTCCGTTTTTAGATGCTAATTCTCTTGCTTTACTCATGTTGTAACAAAAATTACCATAAGCAACAATGTTCACACACAATGAAACACCAATGCATTGGCACGTATGCAGCCTTTTATAGCACTGCGCTTAGGCTGATACAATCCCAATATCAATTGATGATTTATCAAGGTGGCATTGGTAAAAACGGATAATTATTGCATCAGATTAATAACTAAAAAAAGCATAAAATAATTACCCAGATTTTATTAAGTATGTGACAGGGTATGCCAATATAAATCAGCTTGATTTAAATCCCGATTTAAAAATCATGATTTAAATCAAGTGATTTTTATTAAAAAAACCATTGATTTAAATCAAAATTTTTAATTTAATTTTTCTTTCTGTTTTGTTTAATGATATTGAAAATGATATACTGAACAAGATGCCATTTTATTCAAATAAGTTAAGAACTTCGCTCGTACTGAGTTCAACCCAAATTGTATTGAAAATCATCCTCCCTCTGAAGACTAAATAACAGTATTTGATGATTGGGATCATAATTACCAGATAAATATTTTCATCTTGGACCATTGACCAATAGGTGTCATTCACAAGCCTGGTCATCAGTGTTGATTTTGTTTTAAACATTCTGTGTGACTATAAATCGCACATGGCCAATTTAAGACGATTCACCATGTGTTGAGTGAAGATGCTCGAAATATATTCACTGAAATTATTAAAATTGTGGTAACTTGCTTTCTTTTTTAAGATGTTCTAGTTATTTATTTAGTATTGTAATCTGTTCATAGAACATATAAATACATGTTCACAAAGCATTGCAATTTTGCACATAAATCTTTATGATTGGCAATTTTAATAGTTTCATTTTGTTTGTATAATATATTGGTTAAATTTTATTTCAATATATTGGGAAATTTTATGCATTGATCCCTTAGAATTATTTATCCTGCTAGAATAACTATTCAATATTTATGGAATTGAAATTTGGAATGTAAAAGTTAATTTACTCATCTGATAATTGAGTGAGTATGTTGAGAAAAGATTATGGGTTGATGCGGAAAGCTATTGGGATTGATAAATTTTTTATTGCAAGCTCAAAATTCCATCGAATTGGCATGTTCTGGGGAATATTACACTTGTTCTATGCTGCTCATAGAGAAGCTTCATTTTTTTGTTTTATATATAAACCCTTTATTCGTGCTTTGAATATACCTATGAAATACTTGTCAATGCTCAAAGAATTTCCAAAATAAACATTTGATTTCAAATTTATGTATTTTCATGTTATCAATTTTTTTTACTGAACTTACAAAAGTAACAATTTTTTCACCAGTAAGTTTTTTTGCAAGCTAAAAATTAATGAGAAGTGGGAATTTTTTCTAGATGCAAGTTCCTTTTATTTTATTTTCTATTGGTGACATGATTTTTCTCAAAAGCAAGTCTTGAACCAATTAATTATTTTATATCAAAATAATTGAAGTAATTCAAAACATTTTATTCATATGTGATAAATATATAATGGAAAAAAATTCTGAAATCTGCATGATTAAAAAAAATTCATAATATAGTGTATGTGGGATCTGGCAACCTTATTTATCTTGGTCCAAAAATTCATGTCACTGGTTATGGGTTAAACTCAAAGTACTAATTACTCTATCATGTGATTTACTTTGCTAATTCCTATGTCGCGTTTTAATCGTTCAAAAATTTACCTGGCTGTATATCTTAATACACTAATGTTTTACATAACAATATTAATGCTTAAATAAATCAAAACTATCTAGAAACTGCACTGTAATTTCATTGTCTCATGTCCAACAAATTTAAACTTGTACGGGCAAGGAATTAATTAAAATCATAAAAATCCGATTTAAATAAAAAAAATTCTGATTTAAATCAAATAAATCCGATGTTTTTGATTTAAAAAAAATCATGATTGTTTCATACCCTGCACTTGGAGGTATTAGCTTTCAATCAGCAAGAATACATTTTGTAAAATAACCAAACAGAAAAGAAATTAGTGGAATTAAATGGATTGAAATTGAGTTTAGAATACCTGTTCTAAAGAAACTTGTTTACTAAAAACCTTCATCAATATCTGAGACTTTTAATAAGTTTCACAGAATTATTAAGGAATCTCTGAGTCAACCGGAGAAGAAAAACATATAGTATAAGTAATCAAGAAAAAGTAAGAGAACTTATTTTAAATAGAATTAAATTCTTAATTTTATACCTAATTTGTAACAAATTTTATTTTTACAACAGATACAATTTAATTACAAAGATGCACATGTAATATATTATCAGAATGTTTGCCAAAACATTACCGTGATAAATGACAGTCCTTCTCATCAACAATAAAAAGGAATTGCTTCTCAATTAACTTTTCCCAAGCAAAAACATAATCATCTAGTTTTTCTCAGTAAAAAGGTAATTCGATTTAATATATTTTCACTTTTCTCAAGAAAGTCTACAGAATGCAAAGATTCAAAAACTATTTACTTATGACTGAAACTCAAAAGCCTCTTCAGAACAGTTTTTATATATTTGTGTTATTTATTAACAAAATACTTATTTTGTGAAATGGAAATTAAATAATTTAATAACAATAAACAGAAACAACAATTTATAATAGGGCATAAAATTCAATTTACTAGTATATTGGTTAGTAGTATAATTATTACAAAATAAAAATTGTTACAATTCATAGCTATGTTTTGAGTTTCTGCAGTCAGCTTAAAGCAGTGAAAACTAAAGTTATTTTCTAGGAAAACATTAAAAAGAAACATATATTACTTACTTGTAAAGCATTTCGCATGCATATTCTAGTTTTGAAATATGCAAATTGTTGAAATTCAGGTTCTGCCTCTTCAAATAATGCATTCTTTAGGGATTAAAAAAGCATGATTAGAATCACAAGTCCTTTCTATAACTCATGCTTAAAATAAAAACAATATATTTTACACATAAACATATTTTGGTCAGTAAATATATGAAAAAGCTATGTCATAAAATAATATTAAGTTGGATAAAAACATTAATCACATATGCCCATACAAAAGCAAGCTGCATACAAATACAAAACCAGACAATCAATAAATAGGATCCACAAGTAGACCGTTTAGTATTTTTAGATAATTATTAACCATTATAAAAATAGATTTTTCCATTTCTTTCTAACAAAATTTACTACTCCCAGTCCAACAAAAGCAAATAATTAAATACACAAAAGTTCAAATAATTCTTCCCAGATATACAATTCCTCTTAGCTAGGAATTTGTATTTTGAATCATCCTAGCAAAGAACATAATTATTATTCAGATTTTACAAGTACTAATACTTCACAATGGTTGTAAAGTTTTGCAAATTTTTTATATGCAGATAAGGCTATGCTGTGTTTAAAAGTTGTGTAAAGTGACTTTTGTCAGTTAAAATTATCTAGAATTTTTATTTATGAAACTAATAGTATATTATTCACACGTACTGTAAAAGACGTTAAAATCCAGATTTGAACCCAAATAATTCTATAGCCATTTTTAGTAATATTACTAAGCCTTCTACAAAATTGGTAGCTAATGGCACTTGAAGATTTCTTGAGGATGAAAATTATATTTACAAGTCATAAATTGCTCTATGAACAGCTCGTTCAAGCTTTGCATAAAAATGGCACCAAATATATGGAAACGATCTAATGAAACTACTGCTCTAGTTGACTTTTCGAATGCCCTTTAGTCTGCTATTAATTTCAACAAGGTTAGATGCATTTATGACCTTTAAACAGTATATTATTGCTGCATGTGCTTCCAGTGAAAATTCTTTTCCTCAAGCAATGACTGGTGAATATTTTTTTGCTGGAATTTGTTCAAAACTGCTATACATCAACTATATTTCTTTCAAATAAAAACTCTGAATTGTTATTATTGAGAAGATTGCTTAAAACTATAGGAAAGAGAAGTGTGCAAGAAACTCACTTGCAACCAGCCATCACTGAAACTGGAGCAACAAACGAGGAATTAAAAAGGAATATGATTGAGAGAGCTCTGAGAACGGATTTTTATTACTTAAATACGTCATTTATGCCGCATATTCATAAGTGAACTATAACATGTCCTATAACAAAATTTGTTAGTGTGGATGCCTATCAAGAATTATAGCCGGACATATCTCTATACTATCAAACTGATCTCCACCAGCCTAGTAACACTTGAAACAATGTGACCAGTGGCTTTCAATTTTGGAGATGGCAAAGTGTCTCCCAGTAAGATCATAGATGCTGATTGCTGTTTATAGTGTGTACATTGCCTTGAAGTAAGAATCTTCCCTTTCAGAATCTTCCGATTACAAGAATGTATTTGTCTGTCTGCACACTCTGAACACTGGATTCAACTGACTGCAACAGGTCACATTTTCAGGGAATAAGTTTACAAGCCAAAACTGATCACCAAACCTAACCACTCCCAGTCGTGGTCAGTAGATGGGAGGGTGACCTGTCTATTTTTAGACTGGGCGGGGCCTAATGGTTTCGTACTAGCGATCTTATGTTCTTTCATGCCCCTAGATCTATATTTTTAACTTAAAATATTTTCACTTTTATGTAGCATTCTTTATTTTAAATTATTTTCTCTTTTTGATGTGGAGATGAGCTGCTACACAGAGGGGGTTCTGACAGTGATATGTCCTGTCCTCAGGTCACATTTTGCTATTGGGTATAAGCTTTAAACATTTAGTTGGAAATACATAATTGAATACTATTGAACCTATATAAAAGAATTTACAAAAATTTGCATTTAAATAATTTACTGATTGTTTGGGATAGTACAAATATTGTAATTAAAAATATTATATCAAAATATTACTGCTGATATTTTGCAAGTTATTTTTAACTAAACATTCTAGAGACAATTTATAAAGCTGGGGAATTAAAAATTATTAATGAAAAAATGGATCCCATACAGAATGATACGTTATTGTTCACTGAGGTTACAGAACTATTTTATTAACCTCCAAAACACAGGATGATGTGAAAAAAGACCATAACACAACCCTAGTTTCCATTTCTAAGCATAATGTTTTGAAACAATTATTATATCAGGTAAGTTAAAACAATTAAATTGTACCTTAATAAGTTGTCCAAGAGCAAGATTCACATCTACCTGAGCTTTACCAAACAGTTTCATATAGCTACCTACAAATATAAACAGTCTACTATAAATATTACTGAATAGTTAAAAATATTAACAATACAAACATACAAAATAATTGGAAGGGACTCTCTAAGGCTAAATATTGATGTGAAATGAAGATATTTTGCAGTGTACAATTTGGTACCTTATTCTTCCCTATTTCTAAACTTGCCACCTTCACTGCAAACTTTAAATGACATAGTTTCTTCATATATGGGACAGCTAGCAGTATAATAAGAGTAAATTGTCATGGAGCTTTTTATATTGTGAGATATGATATGTGAACTTTGAAGTAAAACATCTCAATTGTTCTCAATCTGGTTGAGGTCAGAGGACCTCAGATGAAGGTAGAGTATTGTCTTGAGTATTATATTGATTTTGCACAGTGACTGGCTGTGTTATTGCCTAGAACATGAAAACCATTACCAACATTATCATTAGTCCTCCTAACAAATGTCCTTTCGATACACTAAAAAGTTCATAGTTCCTTAACAAATGTAAAAATTTTACACCCATCAAAACAAATGCCCACTCTCATTAAAACTGAATAAATAAAATATGCATGCATAAACTGCATTAAATGAGCATCAAGCGAGTATTAATGTTTTTCCTACTGCAAATACTGAAGATGGATAACAGAATGGAGCAAAATGGAACTCATCTGAAAGAAGTTTGGCATACCATTCTCTTCTTAATGGTTGGCATTATTAAGTTGGTATTGTCTAGGCATATCTTTCACGACAGCGAGTTAATGTAAGTTCAATACATCTTAACCACTGCAAATCTTAGTGATTCTTGAAGCAAACAGTTAGTCAAGTTTGGGTTCTTAATGTTCTTATGCTGGTAACCCTTGGGTGATTACTCATTGGCTCTCTCTGACCTTTCCTAGTTAAATAAAACTCCTCTATAGTTGATTAATTGCAAACTGAGAAACTCCAAATGCAGCATATTATCCTTTCTTAAACCAGTTTGTAGAATTCCTACAGCTCTATATTATTTTATACTATGCTTAAAAGTTATTTAGTTATTGCTGTGAGGCAGTCATGACTCAGAAAAATTCTAATCATTCTTATTCTGTAATTTTACAATTAACACTTTCACCCTTTTCAGCATTGCTTATAAAACATGAAAAGTCAGCAATTTGTCTTCCATGTAGATTTTGTTCACATTGATATCAAAATATGCAAGGGAATCATATTGCATTCCCATATTTGGTAAATGCTACTGTTTGTATTAAAAAATCTTTACATCTTTCCTTCTTGTGAGCAGCTTATATGTAATTTAAATTTAGTCAACTATAGAGTATCATTTTGCATCAGAGCTAAATTATCATAATACATAAATTTCCATAAAATGCTTGACATTGAAATATTTGATATTCAAAGATTTAAGAGAGCTGCAAAATTATATTTTCATAATAGATTAACGAAATATCGATTATAGAAATAAAAATGGATTCTATACAGGATGGTTAAAATAGTTTTAAAGAAAAAGGGTAAAACTGAAAAAAATTCAAAAAGTTCATTACAATTAAAAAATATCAAATATTTAGATTGAAATATTTTTACAAGTTTACCATCATGGGGAATTTATTTGAAGTAGAATTTATATTATAAAAATTTTAGCTTTTGAAGACATTGTGTGTTATCATTACAAAAATGTATAATACATATTTGATTTTAATTTTTTATTTCAGATAAATTAAATAAAAATTATATTAAGCCCAGTACCTAAATATATTCATGAGATATAGGTAAAAAGATGTACTGTACACACATACCTGTGTATGGACAGCTAGAAGACATATTTTGAACTCTATTAGATAGTTGTAACTCTACTACACCTGTTTCTAATCTCACAGCACTACTTGTAGGAGTCGTGGCTGTTATTTGTATACCCTAAAAGTTAAAATATACATATATCTATCAAATAAAAGATCATGTCTATAATGAATTTGCAAATTGCATTTACAAAACAAATTTTTATATTAAGCATCGATTCTAAAAATATTCATTATATATGCAGTCAAATATCTGTCACGCTATGTATTCTACTAAGTGGTCTAAAATCTGGATAACAAATATACTAGAATACCATAAAGGAGCAAACCAAAACCCCAAAAATACATGTTTTAAATATCCTGTAGTATGATCTTATCAAACATGTAACATCAGCCTGCAAAGATTTTACTGCACAAAACATTCTATGTGTTATAAGTTACATAAATTGCAATGACTTCAAAAATGTGATTAGTTTTGAGTCAGAGTTTAAAGATATTTTCTATTTTCTGAAATTTTCCTGCTTTCATTGGTTTTTGCGCAGCTGCACACATACAATAGATATTTTATCTAAATTGTTTTTAGTTCAGAACTATATTGTTTTTATGAGGCTAAAATAAGTAATGCAGGTAGGATCAAAATAGGTAATGTAGGTAGGTTTCAGAGTTACACTATTTTTAGGTAATTAAATAGCAAGTTTGAGACTGTGTGAACAATTTTGTTATATGTGTGGATATTTTAGCAATATGCAAGCAATATACAAAGCAGCAGAAAACTAACATTACACTATAAGTTAAGTGAGTAGTTGGCAGATTTTAGAAGATCAGGACAAACATTTTACAAGTGATCATGCATAAAACTTGAGATAACTCAATGATAACGATAGGTGTGTTTACCTATGCCATTGGATATTCAAATGGTTTGGCATGTACAACAAAACCATGACATCGATTGTTATAATTGTATAAGCAAAAATATGGTGTAAGGAGAAATAAGGAGGCCATTGACAAAACCTGCCATCAGCAATAAGACTAGTGCTACCAAAAGTCCAAATTCCGATACCACCAGTTACATTATTAAAGATCAGAGTTTTAGGCTGTTTCTGATGTACAGAAAATGATGATTTTTTAGCAAACATGGAAAAAGTGAAATCTTATTCTTTCAATTACTTAGAATTGAAAATCACGGTACCCAAATTGAAGCTAGAAAAGAGTGAACTTTTAGTGTCCAGATTGAAAGAACAAATCTTTCACCTCCTGAGACAATTTTTTCTCACAAATACAAATTCAAAAACAATTTTGTAACATGAGAAAGGGGAACTTGTGTATCAAGATTATCAAGAAAACTAAATACAACGAACACAAACATATATATATTGTACACGTCAAATAAGGTATAAAATTATTGGTGTAAAAGTATTACAACAAAGGTGCAAAAAACCTTAGTAAAAACAATATGTTCCATGACTGTACTAAGCATATTAATATTGTGCATCATGTTACAGATAATGCTGTGAAAATGAAGTAAATTATTGTTGAGAAGACTTCAACAGGAACAATGGTTGCAGACCGGTGACCAAATCTGTACCATGAGAAAAACATGACAGGAATATGAACAGTATGGGAGGTCGAGGGGAGTCGTTTAGATTTCCCACTCATGTTAACGCCATACTGGTTCATAGTTATACTATGCAGACACTCCTAAGCACATGCATTGTATAAGTTTTATTTCAAAATTTCCTGAAGTTTAAGACCTTTCCCCCATAATTTTAAAACTTTAGACATGAAGAACGACGAATTAAAATTCAGAAGTATGCACCATATTTATACTGCAAGAGGAATTAAATGAGTGACATAAAAACATTAGTAACTTCATTGGGAAAGATAATTTTAAGGTGAAAAACATATATAGAAAATGGGGTAAAAGCATTTAGAACATCTACACTGCTGGCCACCGTAAATGCAACACCCTGAAGGAAGCATGCAAATAATATGAAATTTACAACATGCATTAGCGGAGGTGAGATATGCAAATGATTAGAATTTCAGCGCAGACGCACATCACGCGCGCCTGTGGCGCCACTTCAAAGAACTATTTAAGGCTTGGAGATTTCGACGATTTCAAGTACGGCAATTGTGTTTTTCTTGTGGTTTTTTCAAAAAAACGATCAATTATGCCTCGTAGAAAACAGCGATCATCTTTTGATCAAGTATCCGAGTTCGACAGAGGAAGGATAGGGGCCTACCGAGATTGTGGATTATCTTTCAGGGAAATCGGTAGTCGTGTTGGACGAAACCAAACAACTGTAATGCGGATATGTGATCGTTGGATGCAGGAGGGTACGACGGATCGACGTGTTCGATCGCATCCACCTCAGTGCACCACTTCACGTGATGACAGGCATATTGTGCGTATGGCAGTGATGGATCGCTCAGCCACATCACGAACCATAGCACAGCACATTCAGTCTGTACCGCATCATCCAGTGTCTGCGCGTACCATTCGACGCCGTTTACAGCAGAGTGGTCTGTCCGCAAGACGTCCATTGCTTCGTCTACCCTTGACGCAGAACCACAGACGTTTCCGCCGCCAATGGTGCGATGAAAGAAGGATGTGGACGGCAGAATAGAATGAAATTGTCTTTACTGACGAGTCACACTTCTGTCTGCAACACCACGATGGTCGGATTCGAGTCTGGAGACACCGTGGAGAGAGGATGCTGAACAGCTGCGTTATGCACCGCCACACTGGTCCTGCACCGGGTATTATGGTATGGGGCGGTATTGGATATCACTCTCGCACTCCTCTAGTACGCATTGCCGGTACTTTAAACAGCCAGCGCTACATCTCCGAGGTGTTGGAGCCAGTTGTCCTTCCTTACCTTCAGGGCTTGCCCACAGCCATATTTCAACAGGATAATGCGCGACCACACGTGGCACGCATTGTCCAAGGGTTCTTCGTCAATCGCCAGATTGAATTGCTTCCCTGGCCAGCTCGCTCTCCGGATCTTTCGCCGATAGAAAACATGTGGTCCATGGTTGCTCAACGATTGACCCAGAATACATCCCCAGCTGCCACACCAGATCAACTTTGGCAACGTGTGGAAGCTGCTTGGTCTGCTGTACCCCAAGAACACATCCAAAGTCTCTTTGAATCAATGCCGAGGCGTGTGGCAGCGGTGATCTCCAACAATGGCGGCTACTCTGGCTACTGATTTTGGAAGGAACCACACTTCACAGAAGTCTATAAATTTAATCATTTGATACTTGGTCAACATGTTATCTACAAAATAAATTTTGTTGTGATATCTCTTGTCTTTCTTGGTGTTGCAATTTGGGTGGCCAGCAGTGTAATTAAGAATAAAGTTTTATGAAAATATAACTTGATTGTTGAGACAGATTTAGAACAGAACTTATTGCATTAGAATATTACACATTTTCATACCTTTAAGCGCAACAAAAGAGAAAATAGTAATCGTCTAGGTCTCATATGAGATGATTTGTCTTGATCACCCCATAAAGGAACAGGCTTATCAGCTCCAGACATCTTCTGAACAACTTCATTGACTTCCTAATGAGTTTTTCAAGATTAAACAGAAATAAACATCACAAATCAAGAACTAGAAAACAATAATAAATAACAGGATATAATCTATGCAAAATAAAATTGTTCTGAAGTCTGCAAAACGGCAAGTTGTTTGCTACAAATGGTATTGAAGATTGCTTTTATAACGGATTTTTATTAACAAATCTATTCTCTGAATCCTGTATTCACTATAAATAAAGAATTCCCTAAATATAATTCCTCATAGAACAATTCTTTTAGAAAGTACCAACAATAAAATTTCAATAATTTTAATTTAGCTAACTTTTTGTCATACTAGATTTCTAATTTTTTATTGTACTGATAAAAATTTTCTTTTAGATATCCAGATGGTTGTTAATAGAGCTAAAAATAACACCCAACATGCTTTGCAGTACCTTTATAATACAAACTATGATTTACATATTGTTAAGTGCTTTTAGAAGTTTGCTCAATAAAATTGGTTTTATGAATAATTGTTTTATTTAATTTTACTCAATTTTGACTATTACAATACGGCTAATAAAATATATTTTTCACAAAAGTATTCTCTAGTTAAAATTTTGTATTGAGTGGCATACCTTCATAAATACTTTCTGTACTAGGACCAAGTGGTTTAATAAATCAGTTGTCAAACTGTGTTCAAAGGATCCAATCTCAGCTAGAGCGCTCAAATAACTTCCTTGACACAGGACAACACCATCTGTAAAAGACTCTAGTTTGTTAGTAACAGTGTTGGCTGATGTTGGATCTAGAATGTATTCAGCAGAAATATGGACCAAGGGAAGATCAACACTAGCAGATGAAGGCATATTCCCTTCAGAAGGTTGAATCTGAAATAAGAATACAAATTAATTTAAATAAACCATTTTGTTTATATGCTATTTCATTGAAATTTCAAAAATTCAATCTTGTTAGTTGATATTTTGAATTTTAATTTATACATAGTTGGGGTTATGAGATATCAGCAAACATTTTATTCATTGTCTTCAAATTATTAAATGCTTGAATTTATAAAACATAAAGAGTAACATGTGTAAATTCATTAAGGATAAAACAGAGAGAGAGTAATATTGATAGTTAGTGAATTAATATCAGATTGAAAGCAAAGAATTTTGATCTCATGCTGTTTGAGAATATAAATAAAATTTAAAAAATTATACTTATTTACTACTTCAAAAAGTTTTTAAATTATACTAACTTACTAACACTTAAATAAAGAGAACTCTAACATAAAAATTCGACCTATTTATTGAAAATGGAAATATAGCTTTATAACTGGTGAATAGAAAATCTTGAAATAAATAATCTATGAAAAAGAAAACAAACCTTTGTATTAAAGCTCAATGTATGTTGTGGTAAATCAACAGTAAATTTGGCTTTGCTGCCTGTTACACCCAAGCTAGTTACTTGGCCCATCTGTAAAATTAATTTTTAATTACAAAGTATATAGGAAATGCCTTTGAAACAAAGGTACCTACAAGGATTAAAGAAACAATTAAGAATTTTAGAAATCAATAATGTTATATTTGAGAGAATATTGAGTATAATTCACATGCAAGAAGCTAAAATGCTTATACAATGCTTTCATATCTTAATAACAAATAAGGTAATTTAATAAATAATGGAATAATTGCAATACGAAATATTGGGAAGTAAGTCTTAAAAGTTCAGATAGTCATAAGGTGAAACAAAAAAATCTTTTAAAAGTCAGATATTAGACATCTATTTTCAATTTTGACAGAAAACTCAAAAATAACAACAGTATAAATATTGAATAACCATTAAACATTTTCTACATAGAATTAAATCCCTCGTCAAAGAATATGAAAATGGATTTTTTTAAATTCAAATCCTAATACTTTAAATATACTTCTAATATTTGTTAATGTTGACTACATAGTAAATCATAGTTAAAGTTACCCTATTCAAAGGTCCCGATAGCTCTATTTAATAACCAATTCTATGAAAAACAATTTGTCTCAAAAATCTATAATAGTTATAAATAGGGTTATACATGAAAAAGCAAAGAACAGATTTATTTGTACTACACTGGGCATTCTTATTTATACCTTCACAATGTAAAGAATGTTGTTCAATGTTTGTGTTCATTGTGGAAGTGCAAAATCTAAAGATGTATGTTTAATGACCAACTATAGCTGTTTTTGTATGCTTTTTACATTTCAAGCAGTGATACTGTCCAGAGATAAGTAATCATTTTCCTGACTAGAGAACAAAATTGGTCTTTTATTTGGTTATTTTGACAGCACAGCAATATATCCAGTAGATCCTACAACCTAATGTTTTGCTTTTCATGTCACTTGATAAGAGAACTCTACCAGCTAACACCCGGTCACACTCAACTCACTTCTTCCATGAGTGCCTCCATGCTATTCAAACCCTTCTTTGACCAGAGAAATCCCAAGATATCCCTACTATGAATGTCTAGAATATTCTAGACCATTAACTGCATCAACTCAGGAAAATAAGGTATCTAGAACAACAGTTGTAGAATGCTTGGCATAATTTGCTACTGGATAGCATAAGGAATCCATTTGACTCCATGCTACATCATCATGTATTGGCTTGTATCACCACCAGAGGGGGCTCAACAACTTTCTAAGTTGACCTTTCTGATGTAATTCTGCAATAAAGAGTCCCCTAGATTTAATGTGACAATTTCTTTATCTCTTCATGTACACCACACATGCTAAGTTTCATTCTGACTGAACATTGGCTTTGGGTCTCTTGATTTTTGGTATATAAAAAAGATAGATAATACCCGCTACCTTGTAAAACTTGAGCTAATTTGCTTAAAATATTTGAAATATGTTAACTTTATGAAATGAAAAAGTCTACCTGATACTGAGCTCTAAGGGAAGGCAAAACAGCAGCTCCTATGGTTAAACTATCTAATATGATGCTGAACTGAATTATAATAGGTTTTATGAGCTCATGACAATGCTCAGGAACTCGATTTTGTGGTGTGTCCCATGGAGGTTGTGGTGAATGATTAGCAACACTAGCACTGTATTCATCAATCTGGCGACTGAAAAATACATAAAAATTATGGAGTTATTTATAGATAAACACATTTTCAAATGAAAATGCATTAAAGATATCTGATAATACCAATATTTTAAATGCTCTTTTACAACTTTCAAGGTTATGAACAGAAGAGGAAACTTCCTCAGCATTTACAAATTAATACAGTAGTGCCATACGCTTTTATTCCTTTATAATTCATTGAATAAAAATACATAAATTTAGAGCTAAAAGTAGGGAGATCGAATTATTCATTTTACACATTCTTTCATGTCATTTCATTCCTGCATCTTTCTGCTGGCGTGTACAGAACATGGGATTATCTTGATTGAATAAATGTCTACTGAATTGAATAAATTTATATTAAGCTTACCATATGTATGATTAACATTAAGGAGTCAAATTGAAAATGAGTATTTAAAACAAGACCGTTTGATTAAGTACATAAGAAAAACCGAATTACATAGTTGACAATCATTTTAACGAACTCCGATTTGACCTGGAAAGTCTCGTCAGAGCAGATGAAACAGAAAGAATGGCTATAAATTACTGAACTCTGTTGCAAGTTGATAGGAGAGGAAATTTCAGAACCTAATAATTCAGGAACCTTCGAAGCATTCGGCGAAAGTAGAAGAGTTTTGAAAGCCCCAGTATGTTTCTCTAAACTTTTGGAAGGTTAACAAACATTCCATTTTCATAAATTTTTCTTGGTCCCTTAGGATTCATAAAAGGGAGAGCTGACTATATTACATCATACAATACAAAACTTCAAAAGCCTTACTTTAATACTTTGAACATTTAATACTTTGCTGAAATTCAAACATTTTCAGAAAATGAAATATCTTTTGGCTCAAAATGGCATTATGTTCCCAGTGTTTCTCAGGAATGTCTTATATCAATAGTAATTTAGAAATTTTAATGTCAAAAATTATTTCTGTTATCACTAAGTCCCAGATTTTTAGATTCTTAAAATCTGAAATTAGTTTTGTTTTCAATGTATGCTTTTGGTTTTTCTAGATTTTTAAATGGCTATTTTATGTTTTTAAAGGTTCTAACAGGAAATATCACTTTAGATCGAAATATCGTAAGATTAACACTTTTTCATTGATACAATGACAACTTTTAAACCAGACTCGTTTTTCTAAATAACATTGCAAAATATGCAATTTGTCACAGAGGTATAGTGGAATGACAACCAGTTGTACGATTTGAATTAATTAAGAATAAATAAACGTACTTAAAAACCGGTCCAGAGTTTACGATAAGTTATTTTTTAATGGAGCAAGGCATTAAATACTACTAATGACATTGTTAACCGAATAAAATTTGGAGTCAACAATTGAAACACACAGAAGGCAGATTAAAATTTCCTATTAGACTGTGTGTCAACAAATTGTTGATGTCCAGCTCTGTTCTTGAGATTAGCGAAAAATTATCCCTTTCAACATCCAGCCTTTAATGTTTAGGTCAAACTACATAGACAGATCTAATTTAGCTCTCATACAGCAAAAAATGATCGTAGAATGACAAACAAAACTAAACTTCATACAAATGAAAATAATCTGCTACATATTTGCATGACAATTAAATGCATTGATCAATTTCCATTGGTAAACTCCTGCGATCTTCAGAAAAATTCCTTTAAGTCCTGAAACAACACATTAAATAGAATATGTCAGGGGCAAATTTAATTTCAGAAATTTTGATGACTGCCCACTGTATATCATTTTCCACATTTCCACGATAAACTTGAGACACATTCTAAATTATTTTGAAGTCAGGGCTTCTTGCTAGGACAGTCTAACTTCTTGGATACAGTTGTGTCAACCGGTCCAGGCACAAGGGATTCCCTTTGCTCTCCCATCAAATCTATTGCTTCGGTCAAAGGCAATGATGCTCCCTCCAATCTTGTGATGGTAGAAGCTAAGTTGATGTAGTGTGCTTTGAGGATTTATGAAAGCTAGAGTATCAATAGTTGAAGGGATTTCTAAGGTATCTTTTGCAGAAGTGATGGATACTGCCTCCTTCTGAAAGCAACCCCAATACACTTTTAATATCCACACGGTTATCAGCAAAAAACAATTCTGCAGGCAATCGGATTGCCCACCTAATAATAAGTTCCAGTGAAAGAGGGATATTCGAAAGAAACTAAAAAAAAATAGCCACATAATTTAGTGCTTTAAAAAAATATTTTTTTACTGAAGATATCAAAGCATTTACTCTTGGATGCAGGTGTCTTATCTCCTCAGCAAGGCAGTAGAGACCATGAGGTTTGCAAGTGACGTGAAATATCTTCAGATAAATGCCTTTAGGCATTCTCCAGATTTTAGTATATAGACAGTGCTATCAATTACAAGCAGTCTAAGCAAGTGTATCATTTTTGTTTCCCACTGTTCTGACAATATGCAAAAAATCCCTCTTTAAAAACCTTAATTATCAGACGAATTCAAGAAAGACCAATGCAATTTTGACCTTGATCCTTTATGCTCAGTTGCAGTATTACATTTTTAGACGTTTTCGCAAGTTTTTTAACAAACGACAGAATTGTTTTAATAACCCTGATTTTACAAAAACATTGCATTGTTTTAAATCATTCACAGAAATAACTATGTGCATTGTACATAAAAAATTAGTCCGCCTTCTAATTTTTGAGTTTTGGTTCTCTAATTCAGCTATTTCAGTAACTAGATTGAATTTATGGGACTTATTTTTATAATAACAATGATTACTTAGCATAGCTTAGTGTTTTTCCTATTTACATTAGTTTAGCATATTTAGTCTTTTGGGGGAAAGAGGACGAGTCACACAACAAAACTGAACCACCATAGCAATATGTTTTTGCACATGAAACTTTAAACTGGCAATTAAATTTTAAATTTTCTTTAGCCCAATTGTATTGAGTTTTATTTATTTTTTAAAATTTAATAGATTTTATGTTGAGGAGTATGCTTTGGGGCCATACCAACAGCTTAGAATCTTAGTAATCAAAACTGCTCAAAAACAAAATCACATTGCATTTTTGTATTGTGCTTGATGCATGCACTATCTATGATTAGCTGGGTCAATTCCTATGATTCCTTTACTATGGTTTCTCCATTCATTGAATAGAGCATCAGATTTCTTATTGTACTACTTTCTTATTTGGCTGATAATTTTATTTTTAAAACATTACATTAATGTTGATCTATTTTGCAAAAATATACTTCTGGGAGGTCAGATTTCTAAAGCTAATATATCTGTCATTTATTTTTAAGGTTAAGAATTCTTTCAGTTTTTCCTATAAGAGAAAATGTAAAATGGCAGTCTCCGTTTCTAACGAATATGAACAGAATTGCTTAGGTCTTACTTTTAGATTAATTATTGCCCTGAAATTTACTTATTTTAATGAGTAAAACTATTTTAAATAGTTGAATTAAAATGAAGCTATTTAGTTGGGCATTGCATTTCTGCTTTCTACAGAAGGAAATGTAAATTTCGTGATGTCTAGTGTCTGTTTTTGTGCATCTATTTTTAGTAATTGGTAAGATCTGGATACATATTCCAAGCTTTCTGTTAGATCTTCACCAATTCAAAATTAAGTATTACCAAATATTTATACATTTTAAAATATAAAAGGTACATGACCTGCTCCTTACATGCTTGGCAAAAACCAACACATCAAAAGTTAAATTCTTATCTCCTTGAATACAGCTTTTTAGCATTACTGTACTTCTAGAATTCTAAACTTTTGGTATCTTTAAACTGATAGTTGTTTTTGAATTATTAGGTAAAAAATTCAAATTGTTAAAGATAAATATTTAAAAACAGAATGAAAATAGCTTGATACAGAAGCCCAATTCGATTGTGAGCTTATGATTCACTGACTGAGATTTTGTTTTGCTGTCGTTGACTTATGTTTTTGCCGTATTTTTTGTCGCAAGAAAGTATCACACTTGGGTTACAGGAAATGACTTAACACACTGCTTTATTTAGAATCAAATCGTATTCAAAACATATATAAAGAGGATATAACTGGAAAAGAGTAATTTTTGAGATTTCAAAGGTTGCTTTAGGTCTTCTTAGGTGCCTAAGATTGTTTTCAAGTGCTATTTAGGTCCTAAACCCCAAATTAGGTATTTTTAGGTGCTACGAAATTTATATATTTAATTCAGGATATTTCAAATCACATAAATGTATTAACAGATTTGAAATAGAGGGCATAGAACAAAATAGGTGAAAACCTTAGAATCTGGGGTTTATGCATCAAAATTTTGAAGATTTCATCGGGGATAAGTTATTAAAAATTGGGAGTAGTTTTTATATTAATTAAAATGATAATTACTTGCCCCAAAAATTTTTTAGTTTACAGTTAATACATTACATATTTTATATTATTTTAACACTATTCTATTAGATGTCAAAGTATCTCTGGGAGAATATGAATCTTCCAAGGAAGATAATAACAAAATTCAATGAAAACTTAAGAAAAATTTGAATATCTTTTCTCATTCAATATATTTTATCAAATAAATTCCCCCATTCAGTAAATTGTGATCTTACCTTGATCTTAATGGTTGCCGAGTAGCCCTAAGTTCTTGTAAAGTAGTTGAAAGTTGTCGACTGCTACGAGTCATCATGCCATGCAATACTACTGGATGTTGTGGAATATCAATATTTATAGGACCAATCGTAAGCAAAGCTGAATTACGATCTTTCCCTTTTTTATTTTGACTAGAATATAATGCTTGTGACTTTCCAACAGTCATTTTCACTACTGTCCTGGAAGAAATTAAAAATGAACATAAAGAAATGTCTTATGCAGATAGCTTATAGCATTAAAATTAATTTTAAGATACAACAAATAGAGTATTCGGTATGAACCTAGAAACATTATAGTAAAACCATTTTTGTAACCATAATTCAAATAATAGTTATGTTGCAATGGCGGCTTGAATATTCTTATAATATCTCACAAAAGAGATTATAATTGGGAGTAAGGAATATTTTGAGGTTTTATAGTTTTGGTAATCTTTCAAGAACAGTTTTCTTTTTTATAATCCAATATCATTGTTTATAATTCAGAAGTGGGACAAACATGCTAGTATGTTAAATTTCTGGACTTTAGAACCAAAAAGTGGTATTTTTAATAGGAATTCGTAAAGCTGACTTGCATTAAATGGCTGAAGAACTGGATAAAGAAATTTTGACGAACATGAAAATTCCAGAGATGATAACAAAGATTTTGAGAGAAAGTACTATGAGTTGATAATGTAAGGTAGGTAGAAATTTGGAATGAAGAAAAGGCTCAGCAAACGAAGCTAGAATGTCAAAAGTGCCAACAAGAAAATGAGTTAGAAATGAAAAGATTAAACTTAGAATGTAAAATTTCAAAAACAACAATGAAATGTCATCTGCACCTGAATTTGATTGGCAGTCTCAACGGAGAATGTTTAACACTCAGAATGAAGAAGTTAGCCTTTACCTAGTTCATTTCGTCCAAAAAAATTTTGATAGCTTTTCTATTCACATCAAAAGAAAGGAGAAAAATCATGGGAGTATTATGAACTCGAAACGTTTTTACTGGATGGATTACTAAACAAGAAATAATGATGCTGAATGTTTATGGTAAGAGATGATAAACAATTTGTCTTATATAACATTAGTTCTTTTTTCATAATTAACAAGGTTTCATTTTTGTTTATCCCTTTTGAAAGATTTGGGTCCTGTCTCATTAAACATATATACTGAACACATCAAGTTTTATTGCATCATTATTTTATAACACATTGAACTTTATTGTAACATGCTAAATATGATTTTAAAATATCTGCTTATTTTACTGAATTCTGTATATATATATGTATTAATACAGATTTTAGTACAATAAGCAGATATTTTAAAATCATAGTTATACACTAGTTAAAATACCAACCAATGACCCCATATTATTTTACCCCAAGAAATCTCAAAATTTTACAATTTAATGAGAAATGCATGTTTAGTTACCTTCTGGAACAAGGTCTTTTGAATCTTTAATCGACTTTGAAGTCTTTTTGTTTTAACAACAATTTAAAGCAGTAGCTATTTATGGTATTCAATATGGTACTTTTGATAGAATTAATAACAATGTCTATTGCTTTATGATTAACTTGGCCTCAATTGCACTTATTTTTCATGATTTCTTATTTCTTTCATTACAGGATACTTTTAAAGAATCATTGATTACCACCCATATACATTTTAGTTCACATTTAAATTCCAAATAACCAAAAAGCAAAAACAAGGAGCCTTAAATATATTATGCAGTGTTATGGTATCCAATAAATCACTTTCAGAAAGTGGTTTAATGATAGGTGAAAATTTCTAAAATTGAAACTATTCAAAATTTTCAACTTAGTTTAAGGATTAAACTTAAAAAAGTATCTTTTTACTGTACACAAGAACACTAGATAAGTCAAAAATGCTTAGTTCCACTATCAAAAATTAAATAAGATGGAGCAAGTAAACATTTTAGAATTAACTATGCGAAATGTTACTTAATACTAGAGTTCTGTGGTTCAATCTTCCTCAGAGAAAAGATAAATTTGTAAACTTCACTTACTGTTGATTAGGTGGGACACCTTCCAATACCACGACCATAGCTTGTCCCAACTGACCAGCAAGTGAGGACTCGCTCCATTTGCGAGATGCACTACGAACTCTTTCTTTGTGTGTTATACTTGAGTGGAATCCATTAAGTTCTCCTTCCAATTTCAAACCACTCAACATGGCTAAAAGACGAGTTTTATGCACTGTGGCAACTCCAAAAACTACTAAAGGAGTCCAATCTCTAACAATAAGAGCTATACAAAAGAAGGGAACAGTAATTATTATTTTTGAATATGAAACTTATCAAGAAAATATTCTAGAGGTTTTGACAAATCATGTTGAGATTTTGCTGTATACACATAGTAATGTAATAAACACAAGTTTCCTTGAATTAAAGAAATAGAAAAATTACTATACATGAAAGAATAATTAACTAATTTAAATAGTTAATAGTGATATCTTTAGCTTGTCATATTATTGAAAATATCAACAGCACTTTATACAAAGCATTTATTTTGTACTGCTATTAAAATCAATTAATTTGTATTGCTACAAATTTCAATTGCATTTTTTTATCATTTACAAATTCTTTTGTATGAATGCATATGTCAATTCCTATTTCCTGAGAAACCACTAGTTTTAAGCTCAAGTGCATTTGCATAAACCTTTTTTGTATAAACCTGCACCGTGTGCATTTTGCATATCATCTATGGATGTTGCAATACTTGACCAGTAGTTATCTATTTTGTGTGTAACTATAATTGGTCAAATCTTTCCACAATTCATCAGTTGAAAATATGTGTTTCTAAATATAATTTCTGCAATAAAAATACAAAATTTGCATGCAGTAGTTTTGAAATGCAATTAAGCTTTAAGAGAAAGTTCCAATTTTATTTCCCTCACTGTCTAGCTGAAAATGTGTTTAAGAATTTTCTGATAATTTTGTAAAAATTAACATTTCAAAATGCAACTAGCATGCAGAACTATTTGAGAACTTATGTCTGAAAAATATTATTTAAATTCTTTGATGTAAAAAATAATGGAACTTTGGTAGAATAAGTTAAAACTAAAACCAATGTTCATCATGAGGAAATTTAAGTGCATGAATATTTTTAACTTGAGACTAATATCAAAAGATTTGTACTCAGTATGAATTTTATAAATAACCGAAAAATCTTAAAAATTACCATGTAAATAGTTCTCACATATATTTCCATTTTATCATATAACATTTTATTTAGATTTTAGAAGTATTAAAAAGAAAAATGCATATAAATTATTGCAACTTTTCACTAATATTCAAAATGTATTAATACTACAACACATTTCCAAATACTCACATGAATCATATTCATTTCAATTTAATTATTAAAAAGTGAATATTTAATTGATCCTATATTGAAGCCACATGCTTCATAAGAGTCTGTCTAAAAGTAATACCATTAATATTTTAATGCATTCTCAAGGATGCACGAATGAAAATTTTGTATTGCGATCATTGAGTTATGAATCAGTTGCAACATAAAATATACAGAATTATAGTAAACACAATGTACATAAAACAAATTATTTTATTTTTATATTATAGTTATGGGATTTAAGAGAAATTAGAACTTTAACCCTCTGAATCCGAGACCAGTCAAAAGTTGGGTACAGTTGTCCTGAGGTTTGTTTACTAGTGCATCTGAAGTAGACTCGTTAATTTCCCCCACATTTACATGTGGTCTTAAAGCCTCAATGCTGTATTGTCCGATTGAATGTCAACAGGAGCAACTTCATCTCAGGTGAGTGGGGAGATGCACATTGAGGAAGAAAGCCCCTTTCCACACAAGCTGAGGCAGGGGCTATTTTGCATATTCTTTAGCACAAAAAGATAGTCAGTTCAAAAGTGATACATAGAAATAAGAATAATGCTGTCTGTTATAAGTGTGTAAGTGAAAGATGTGTATACCATACCAGCGGTTGAATCTTTGAAACCTAACAGAACACCGATCACTAGAAGTAAGTTGTAATGTGTCTCACAAAGAGGAGGAATCTACTAGTTCCTCACGCTGTGCCTAAAGTATGTATTACTTTCAATGAAAAGGGGAAGCTCTTGACAATTTAAAACAAAAATACTCTGCAAGTGTCACACATGTCTGTACTATATAGTACATCACAATAGTCATTGCACTCCTATTAGTTAACTGATGATATCTGGTTGTGCAGAAGATAAAATGTTATCCCTTCCTCTATCGTAGTGGAAGAATGACTTAAAACACGCAACTCGGCAATCTGATTCGATGTGGCGTGAATGGTTCCCTCCTGACCACAGAACGAGGTTTTCTTTGTTATTGTCAGAAAACTGCTCTCATGAAGCACTTTTATCCTTGGGTTTCAAACATTTTGATTTTTAATCCATTTCAATCTCCCTCTTTCCAAACGTTAATTAGCCCTTGAGTTGCAAAAAATGAATGCAGAGACAAACCAAACCAACCAACCTGCCTTTCAATATTATTATATATTACACAATAGTTAGATGATATTCACATCGGCTTATTATTTGCAATAGGGACATAAATATATGCGAACTGCTTGCATTATTTAGACTTTCCATTTCAGTAATTAATGTTGATAAACAATATTCGTATTCGAAAAATTTCCAATAAGTCATACTTTACTCTATGAATTACAAATTTTGTAATAGATTTTTATTCTGATTTACAGAATATCTGTTAATGAATATTTTATTTCTAAGTATCTTGAACATCAAAATTGCCGCATTCATGTTATTTTTTAATCTAACAGAAGCCTTCACTTTTCATGATCTTAACATAATGGTGGATGTAACGATGCATTATATTATTAGTTTAAAATTGTTTTAAATATCCAATAATTTATTTTTACAACAGTTTGATGGTACATAAACAACCTTCAATTTTGTTTTAGACAGAACCTTGGACCCAAAAGTATTTTAAATTTAAATATCATTTTTCAAACCATACGCAAAAAATACCTATGCTTTTGTCGGTCAATATTCATACTGAAATTTATTTATAAAAACCGAAGATTTTCTGAAATCGAATGAGAACTCTTCCCCACTATAAAGATATTAAAAGTAGACAAAATTTTGGAGACTAGCGTGCATATTGACCTCACTTTGTAAGGAAATTCAGATGATTAAGATATCTTTCTCTTATCTATTATAGAATCCTAAAACTGATTTTTAAAGGAGATTAAAACCTTTGCAGCAACTATTAGAACAACCAAGTTCTTTCCCTACAAGGAAGAATTTTAAATAGATTTTACAAGGATTGGCGGGAATTCTATTCAGTTAAAATAACAAAGTTTTGAAAGCAGAGTATTAAGATCTTTTTCTCATAAGGTAACGAGCCTACTGAATTTTGTCGACAAAGCAAACATGCTTTGCTTGCAAAGAATGCAAAACAAAAGTTATACAAAATTTAGGGGAAAATTGAGTTACATTTGCTGAAGAATGAGCTACGTGCTAATGAAAATTCAAAACATAACTAACTACAAAATATAATTTCAGTATAAGGAGAGCTCTCTCTCTCTCTCTATGTAAAATACTTCCAAGTTTCCAGAAATGTTTTCTAGAAAACAGGAATTTTCCAGAAATTTAAATTATAAGTGTTGGCCTTACAGTTCTTTTTATCATTCTCACTAATGGAAAAATCAAACAAATTCAGATTAGCACAGCCTAAGAAATGTTTCCAGAATTGTTTTTTTACTTACACACTTTGAATGACTTCTCCAAGTACAAATAGAAGTGCATCTCCGTGAGAGCCATCCTCAAGGAAAAGCAGTACATTACTGTCAAGTGTGAATGGAAGACCTTTGACCTGTTACCGCGCTCTCCCAAGGAACCACGAAGTGAACCCTCATGTAACTACCTGCAGCCCTATAATGGCACACCAAAGCGACTCAATCCGCCCAAGCATGATTCCACTGATAAAGGCGGTTTAGGTGCTTCAGAACTCAAGAGGGTTAAAACAAACAATATATAACATTCATATTTGTTCTCACATATACATCATATCTACTCTAAGGCTCTACCATCTCATAAATGTATTTCTAGATTTATATTGCACTTTTTACCTGTAATACAATGATTATGATTAGAAAACAATTATTTAAACCATTTGAAAAATGCTCGAATATAAATGTAAAATAAACAAAAATACAGATTGTCCCATTTCAGAATCCTTTATAATTATCTTTGGGTAATACATGACTTAAATTCAAAATAAGTAAAAAAATAGAAATTACCTTTAGAAAACCCTTTGAAATGTTCTTTTGATAGTAATGGAGATGCAGGCTTTTCAGATTTTACTGCATTTACATTATCCGGAGCATCAATATCAACTTGTTGCTCTTTAAGAGGCTCATATTTTCCATTTCCTTTATATTCATCTGATACATCAAGAGATTTTCTATCTTGAGGAATGTGAACAGCAGAACATCTAACAAAACATACAATGAAAACCTATTAAAATTTTGTTTCAAAATTTAAGAAACAACTTTCCTATTTTGTGGTAGAAGTAACTTACCTTTCATTAACTGTTTTTGGCTCAGGCATCGTATCATAGAGATCTAATAAATAGAACATTGTTCTCCAACATCGAGGATGCAACTCTTTAATCTCGCCCAGAAGAGTGTGCTCAGAAGCTGGAGCAGAGCAAGTATCAGGTATATCAATAGCTACAGACTCACTCAAAGTGAAACTAAGAGGACTGCTTGATCTTTCCTCCTTGGAAGTCATATCCTGTAAATTTGTATAACCTTTAGTGCTAGCTCTGAGTCTTTGAGAAAGAGTATGAGGCCTTCGAATGCCAGCAGTTATGCTAGCAACCCCAACAGAGGAAGATTTTGTAGGAGTAGGTGTTGGCGTATTAAATTTTGCTGGAGGTGGTCTTGGAGAATTAAGTCTGTAGCTTCCAGTTTGACTTTCAGATGGTGAAAATTCTTTCTTTTCATTCTTTATACTCTCTTTAAAAGAACTTGGTCTATTGGCTTTTAGTTCAAGTCGAGTTTCCTTAATATTTTCATACATGGTTGAAAATTGATGTAGCAAGCGAAGTAATGGCATATTAACTTGTTGAGCAACAAAATTTACATCAATTGTAAAATTTATTACAGTAGAATGCCTAGAATCATTTGACATAAGCATTACAGCTGGAGCAGTTAAAAGAATTTCATTACTTATATTTTCAGCTTTATGATGTAAAGTTTCACGTAATTCCATTTCCAAAGAAAACTTATCACAAATAAATGTAGGTGTGTCCATGCTGGTATCAATGAAAAATTTACCATGCATATTTGACTGTTTGCGGCTAGTTTTTTTCTTTTGCCTCATGTTACTTTGATATTCAGATTCGACAATATCAATTTTTAGCATTTCAATGGCACTAGAAACTGAAATTTTTGGTCCAAATATTACACTGAAGGATGTATGATGAGCTTGATTTGGAACACCTATACTGTTCAGTAAAGGCTGGAATATAACATGAGCATCAGCTAACTGAATACTTAAAGGAGCAAAATTGACAACTGCAGCAGACTTGGGCATTTCTGTTTCAAAGCTATTTTCAGTAGCAAATGTGCTCTTTTTAGAATCTAACTGAGCACGCTCAACCCTTTTCTGATTATTAGTATTACGAATGTAATCTTGTTGCCTTGCCATCCAATTATACAAGTCCTCATCCACTTGGTCCATGTCTCCATTAACAAAACCTTTTTGTGGGGTACCAAATACAGATGATTGTAAATTTGGTTCAATACTGGACAAGCTCCAAGTAGTTGATTTAAGACTATGCCTACTGTCATTTCTTTTTAATTTTGACATGGCATTGGCACCACATTGTTGCAAAACAAATCCATTTGCTTTACCATTCATACCACCTGCATATCGACCAGGGGAGTCTAGAGGTCCACCTAAAAGAGGGAAGGCAACACTTGCTCGTGATGTACGAGGAGGATAACTAGGAAGCTTTCTTCTAGTTTTATGAGGTCCAGAACCGCTACTTACAGCTTCTTCTGTAACCTCATGTTGACTACTGCTAGAATGAGAACATGTTTCAGGGCTAGAGTATGATTTTATTGGAGGTGTACCTTGGGCTGGTGCCACTTTTTGTCCCTGACCAACAGTTAAAGAGCCACCTTCAGCAATCAATAAATTCGTAGTTTCATCAGTAACTTCACATTCATCTAATGACATTTTATCACAATCATCATAACTGGATAGCATGGCATCAATTTTAGGAGCAGAATATGATAAATTCAAAGGTCTCATGTTTTTACGAAACCTAATATTTTGCTCCACAAGAAAGGGCATGTATAATACATTTTTCCATTGCCTGCTTAAAGCAATGAGACCACGATGCACAGTTTTAGTGAGAGGAATATATTCAGCAGCTAAATTCTCTTCTACAGCCTCAATATTTACTTGCTTCAAATACCGTCTTAGAACCATCAACAACTGACAAGAAGGGTCTTCTTGGAGAGTTTTTGCCAAAGGGGATAGTTTAAATGCTAAATACTTGCTCTAAAAAAAGCAGAAACACAGCATTAGCTGAAATATATTCTCTAAATTATAAAATACTTATTGCAATTTTATCAAAACAAAACATTTTAAAATAGAAGCCTAAAAGAAAAAAATTTACAAAATGAAAACTTTTTTAAAAGTCACATTTACTTAATGTTCAATATGTGGAATTATAAATGCTAAAAGCCCTTCAATAACTCCTGACAGAAAAATAATCAAGACGGATTTGATTTCAACATTACTTAGTTTGTAATTGGTGAAATCACAAAATAATGGATATCATAAATAATGTGACTTTAGATGAAAACTAACCAAAAGCTAATTAAATAAATTGGTATCTGAAATCAAAACTATTTGTAGCCAATACCAAGCTCAAAGATGTCACTAACTTAGAATAATCAAAATGGATTTTCTCAGTCTGAGTTAGAGCTGTTGGGTCTGATGCTAATTTGAATTTACCATATTTTTTACCATATATTGTACATTAATAGTGGCATTATTAATTAAATTACCTGTTTTTGTTAATTAGTAAACTTTATTATACTCCTTTGCCTTTATATTAACAGAAGCTATGAAATTTTGTGATGTGTGTATCAAAGCGAGACATCGCATAAAAAGGATTAAAAAACACTTATCTACTCCTTTTTTAAATCTCTCACCAAAATGCAGTGTGTATTCTCAAAAGAATCTCATCTTCAAAGAAACATGCTCATGTGGAACGAAAGTGCTTACAATAAACCTACAGCTCTAAATACAGTTGGAAGAAATGGAAAGGAAATTTTCAAAATATTTTCTATCTAGGAAATATTTAGGAAAATTCTTGACCCCTTATTATATGGAGACTCATTAATGCATATAACACTACAGCACACACCTGTATTCACATCCATTCACTAAAATATGTATTACAACACCCCAAGACTTAAAAAAATTAGAATTCAAATACAAATCGAAAAAATGTTATTTATATTACATGCCAGGTTAAGTACCTTGATAGGCATGTGAATACTTTGGACTTCTAAAGCTTCAGCCATTAAGCAAGCCATAGCAGCAGCAGATCTTTGACCTGCTTCTTTAGCCATTTTGCGTATGGATACAACAAGTCTATCACTGGGTTTTAACCAGGCATTTATGGATGGAGTAGCTGTGCTCAATAGATGCCAATCCAACCTTTTAAAGAGAAAGAATAGAAAGTAAATATCAGTAATTTTTAGACATTAACTGGAGTAGAAAATTCAATATTTTACACTTCGTTTTTTAACTAAATCAAACAATAATTAATGGGAAAAGTGAAACAAATATTTTATTTAATATGCAGATAAAAGTGAAATTGGAAATCCCAACATATTCACTCTAGTACTTGGCAGCTAGATCTGACATGTTTGACATGACATGGAAATATTGAAAAAAGTAATATATTTTTATTTACTGCCAACTAAAGAAGTTATAACATTCTAATATTCAAGTCTTACAAAAACCTTATTGCTCATATTATGAATTGCATACAAATGTTATTATGTGAAATACAAATAGTTATGATATGAAAACATTCCATTCAAAATTAATATTGACGACTAATAGGAAATTAAAGTTTTGAAAATTTATTATATTTGAGTTAGTTTTAATATTCAACAACTTTCAATTACTACTTGTAATATTATGCGAATAAATAACTTTTTTACAAATACCTTAAGAATTTTTCATACCTTGTAAAATCGATTTTGCGAGTATTAGGAGTTCTTGGTGGGGCTGCAAAGTTGAACCATACAGTTTTCAGCTCAATTATAAATGAAGATGCATCCCCCTTTAAATTTCGGCGACTGACATCCACTTTTGCATTTTCAGTACTGCTATAGCTACCACATTCTGATACACATGACGGGAAGGACATTTTCATATCCCAAGATTCATCACAGTTACCAGACTTATGACGCCTAGTAGGAGATGTTTGTTCATTTGGCACAGAAGTTTTCTTATTACAAGTCTTAGTTTCATTTGCTGATTTTGGAGGATGCTTTATCTCTTCAGTATTGACAACTCCAGTCATTGAATTATAACCCCAACGTTTTACAAATTTTACTCCAATATCTTCAAGGCCGCATTCGAACATTATGAATCCCATTTTTTCTTCATCTAAGTATTGATTCCACTCAGAGTCCATGAAAGAATCTTGCTTATCACTTTGTTTAGGTATCTGACGCCCCAGGAAACAGTAATTTTCAAAAGTAAATTCAACTTTACTTCTATGATAAGGTATCACAGTCAACATAGCTTCCTTTAAAATACTGCTATTGTTCTTTAATCGTCGAAGTTGACAGTGAATGCAAGTTACTGAGGCAGACAAAATTGTTTCTTCTTGTTGTGTTTCACTAGTTTCAACAGTTAATAGCTCAGTGGGTAAGGAGTCTGTTTTTGCTTTCTTAGAAGCACGTTCACTGATTTTAGTACGAGTAACATTATCATTGCAATAATCAGTAAAAGTTTGAATTACTTTCTTTGCCTGATAACTGTGGGACAATTGAATAAGTGTATTGTCAACACATATTGATAGAAGAGATACACAAGTTAAATCCTTCAAATTATCTAGTGCAGAAAAGGCTATGACTTCCTCCACTATTGATGCTTGCATTATACTGATATTTATCTAAAACAGTACAAAACAAAATTAAATTATTAAAATTGCTAAAATAAATATAATTAATGTCACCTCTCTGAAATGGAAAACTTATCCTACTTTTAAAAAATTTTGTGGCGATTCTACTATTCTACTCCAATTAAACAAAATTGTATGGGCAGAAATGTAAGTCTTATATAAAACCAAATTATAGTTTTAAAATTATTTAAACAAAAAATTATTATCAAAATTAGAATTAATATTTTTGACCAACAATCTAAGATGTTTTAAGAGTATGTTAAGTAATAGAGTATCATTAAGAGTACATTATGTAGGGAGTGAAAAGATTGGCAATAGAGTCCATTCAGCTAGGAAGTTTCTTTTTCCTGTCCTATTTTGATCGAAGGTTAGTAAGGTGAGATATGAGTGATGGGAATGGAAAACAAATACATTTATAATCAATTTTCACAAGGCTTTTTATTTTAGTAAATGTTAACATAATGGGGAAAAACTTTTTTCGTAGGATTATGATGAACACACACAGTTTAAAAAATCAAACTGATTTATAATATTCATTTTCATCACTGAAATTATCTACTGGCAATCATAGTTCAGCTTCTAAACATCTCATTACCCATATCTCCCATCATATATAATAAAATGCTATTCAATCTAAAAATAGCTCAGAAAATATGAATCAGCGTTTCTCATTTTGATCAAATCATTAAGTGAACGAAGAAAGTGGAAATTCAACAAGAAATATAAAATACAAGCAAATGTATTTTTACTACATCAATACTTCACAAGCTATTGTGCCACAAGAATTAACTCTGACCTTCCTATTTCCATGGAAAAGAATGCTTTCTACAATAGTTAGTTGGTATCATTCCATATTCTTTACTTCAATTATTTTCAGAACGGATAAACAGATCTCAAGTTAAACAAGAGTCTAAATATTTACTTCTTCACCAAAACAAATTCTTCAAGATCCTAGAAGGCCCTTTTGACCTAGTTTATTTTCAGTTGATCTTTTTTTAAATAAGTTTTAAAACAAATTTGGAACTTAAAAATAATAATTTTCTTATATTATAAATAATTATAATAGAAATTTTAGAAAAGTCCAAAGAGTATATTTCAGTTTCCCATGAGTCTTAAATAAATTCAAGGAGTTTTTTAGAGCACTTGAAAAATGATTCATTTTCAGGAAATGTACGAACCCTGTAGACTACTTAAATAATAACTGAAGATTACAGGCCATTCCTGTATATTGCTTTAGCTCATTAAGAGACATGCAAATAAAATTCCAAGACTTGCATTTCTAAGAAATAAGCCTTGCATTTCTAACTTATAAGAACTCTAAGCATTAGTTCTCTCACCTTGGCAATTTTTACAAGAGTCCTTGTGTGAGTTGTGCGTGTTTCTTCATAATTGTTTCCTAGATTTTCCGAGCTACCATTTGGATTCTTTCCAGAATTAACAACAGTCCTTTTTTTATACTTCTCAATTATTTGAGCTCGCAACTGGCTTAAATGCAAAACCTTCTCTTTCTTGAGCTGATTACTTTGCTGAATTTCATGAGAACACATTACATGTAGGTGATTTACAATTGTGAGAGGATGAAGTTGGGCCAGAGTTGGTGTAAGAACATCTATGAAACTAAAAGGAAAAAGGAATTCAAACTAAGACAATTCGTCCAGAAGAAAACTCAAAAATGAAAATTTAAAACATTAAACCTATCATGTTAAGTTTACAATAAAACATTAATCCACAATAAGAATAGATATTCACCTTCTGAAACTTTCAACTAGCAATGGAGATATCATAAAATGAACATCACCACTTAATTTGATCACCAAAATAATCTTTGAAGCATTTTTCGTGCTACAGTCATCAGTCATGCAATCATCTAAAGTGTATAAAAAGAAGAGACAATATATTATAAAAATTAAAATTCTTAGTACTATAACTACTTTAATTATTGACAGAAAATATTTTCATTGAATATCTTACTTAAGAAATTTACAAATATTCCATTACCATTCCGTGAAAGTTGAAAATAGTAACATGTACACGAGGGAAACAAGACAAAAGTAATCAAATAGAAACATTATATTAGTAAACTATTTGCAAAAATTTTGAAATAATAAAATGTACTGTAATCTGAATAACCTTTTTTCATGTCAGAATGAAAACATCCGGGCTGAAATTCTTCATCAGAATGAGTTGAAACAGACTTCTGTACATGACAAAACTTTTGACGATAGCCTGGTACTTTATTTTTATCAACCATATGGATTGAAGTGAAACCTTCTGTCAAAGGCACAAAATTTGGTTTCCATGCAGAATGTGTCCTATGAAATATGAAATCTTTGCAAAGACCACTATGATGACCACTAGACTGATGCATAAATTGAGGAAGAGGTGGAGGCTGAACCCACTGCTGGCACTGAAGTTGTGTCATATGTGCCATGTAACAAGACATCAGAAGTGGTGACTCAATAATAGGTTTATCCATCTGATTATGTAGATCAACTAAAGCAATATCTTCTTGCGAAGACATAGCAGACAAAAAAGAAGTACTTGATATAGAATTAGAATCAGATGGATCATGGTGATTGCCACATGACGGAGTTCGTTGCAAAACTGTAATATGCAAATCACTGTCACTTGATTGCTGTGATGGAGTTTCCTGTATATCATGAAGGGATCTTCGTGTTGTTGAAATTTTTCTATCAACAGAATTTGTCCCATTTTTTATAATTACATGTCGTTTCTCTTCTTCTGGACGTGTTTCTTCTAAAGTAGTAGTATCACCTGTATCAACACTTGATACAGCCTCTTCATAAGCTGAAAAATAACTTTCCGTAGAATGAGTAGATTCAGTAGATGTAGCTCTTCGAACTGATCTAGGTGAATAACTACGAGCAGCAATATTTGCAAGAGAATGTCTGGAACCATTGTTTTCCCCTCTACCATTAGGACATGTATTCAAAGAAATTCGAGAACTGTACCTATTTTGAGATAAGCCAGGGCTAATACTTCCCTCCCTTACGAGAGGTGGATGATTAACAGCAGATTCAAAAGTGTTTCGCCAATCATCACTCTTCATAATTAATTTTCGTTCATGCTTCCCAGATACAGGTGCAGACTGAGCCATGCTAATTTGGAAAGATGACAGAACAGATGAACTGGATGGCATTGACATATGAGTAGGACTACTAAATTGTCTTTTGATGCATCGAACTTGGCTATATCTATGCTCTCTAGCAAAGGAAGGAACACTTGAATCATACTGGATGCTATCTGCATTACTCTCATTACCTGCCTTATTGTGATTAAAGGATATTTTATCATCCAGAAAGCTTTCTGAAAATGCACAATGGCCTCTTGGAATGAACTGGGAGTCCGTATCAGTTGATTTTGATAGAATTGGATCGTTTATTTTACTTCCACTATGGGCATTAGAACTATCTGTGACATTAAATGATTTTTCAGAATGGCTAGGACTGTACCCAGTATTTATAACAGGAAGATTATCAGGAGTATTGAAAACAAAATGACCTTTATGTAATAAGCTTTCACCATATCCTAGACTATTATCTGCACTTATATGATATCGTGCAGACACTGGGCCAACATCTTCTAGATGACTGTTAACAGAAAAGAAATAAACACCATTTCTGTTGCTCCCAAAAAATGAGCATCCCCCAACACATCCACATTTCCCATGAATTGCCTGAGAAGCAGACAACACTTCAGGGGGCCACAAAAACCACAATTTCTTTTTCTTAGAATCATGTATTTTAAGAAATTTTTCTTGTTGAATTGCTTCATCCTTTTTCATTTGAGAGGAAGCTGCATCAATGTGAATAGGTCCAAAACCAAAACCTCCAACTTCTAGCCACAGCTCAGATGTAGTATTTTGTTGTGATCCCAATCCATGACTAACAATACTGTATGCTGAAGAGCAGACTAGATTCGAACTTATTTTAGCATATTGTTTAAACTGCACATGCTGAAGTAGCATACTCAAACCAGAAAGAGTATCCCCACCATGCAGATTGCAAGTTGCCAGACGTAGTGGGTAAACCTAGAAAAACAAAAAATAACACGTAAGAAATATTCAAATATAATGATATTAAACTATCATATATTTGTACAAACATTTCACTTTAATAATAAAAGGGAACTTTTGTTGATCTTGACCAGGAAAAGAAAAAGTTTATGAGCAATCTATATAATATTCATCCATCTAAACAAGTGAGCATTAACAATTAACCATATTTTCTCTTTGACAAATGAAGGCATTGTTTTAATAGTGGTACAACTCAACGTATGCGAAATTGCAATTTTGAGATCACCTTTATTCCTGTCAACCAAGTAAGTTTTATGAACACCAATTCCCTGAGATAAAGCATTAGCAAGGAATGCAGTTGAAGTTACTTTTTAACACATTATACAGGTGGGCGAAAAGCCCATGACACATTTCAAAATTTAATATAAAATCAACCAATTGTCATATGAGTGTGTGGTTTTCACTAAATAGCTTTACATGGCATCAAGTTTTTTGGCATAAAAATAGTTCAATTGTTTGCACATAGATGGCACTAGCTTAGTAAGGTTAGCTTGCAATCCGCCATTCCAGCTATGACGACCCAAACGGAAAGAGCAAAAATTATTATGGCCACCTCCTTCTCTAGATTTAACCCCCCTTGATTTCTTTTTGTGGGGGACAAGGTTTACTCCTTGCGGATGGCGAACATTGAAGAATTGAAGACACGAATCACGCAAGTAATCAACACTATTCCGCAATCCATGTTAGCAAATACGGGGATTGAAATTGAGTATCGGTTAGATGAGGCTCAAGCCACAAAGGGTGCCCACATTGAAATATGGTAGTATGTAGTGACAAAAATGCTCTAATAAATTCTAATATGTATTGTAATTATTTGTGTATGATTTTTATATTATTTTTCGGTTAGTGCCACCTATGCGTTAAATCATGAATTTTTTTATGCCAAAATAAAAAACTTGATGCCACGTAAAGCAATTTTATGAAAACCGCACACTCATATGAAAATTGGTTGATTTTATATTAAATTTTGAAATGTGTCATGAACTTTTCGCTCACCCTGTATATTTGAGATTTATAGATAAATAGATATCTTTATTTTTCATATTATTTCATGTTATAGAAATATATTTGTAGTACTTATGATAGTAGGAACTAATGATTACAGAAAGATTGGATAATTGAAATTTAATTTGAAAATGAACAAGAATAAAAGCATGAGCATAACTTTTATGAATAAAAAAATTTAAAAGAAAATATTGATACAAAGTACCTAACTTTTATTTAGTAGCAATCAAAACAGTTAAATTGGTTGAAGAATGAAATTTTTAATTTTTCCGTAAAACTATAACTGCAGTTAACTTGGGTCATGACATATGCATAAATTAATTTACGAGCATTTACACACTAATTACTTGTAATATTCAAGTATACTGCTTCTCTTAAATGCATGCTAGATCATTAAATTAATAGAATTATGAAACAGAATAAAAATTAACAAAAATAAGAGATAAACGTGGTTTAAAATGAAACTTACGATAACCTACTGAGATATACACAAGTGAAATACTAAGACGTATATGAATTTTTATATCATAATATTAATTCAACATTTATTAGTTGTCTTTGGACATAATGTAAAAACAAAAAATGCATTACTTCAATTTCAATAGCAGTTCCACTCTCAACAATACACAAATCCAATGCGTCAACCGATAGACGGGTCATTCGATATTTGATATCATCTGGACAAGGGCAAACTAACGAAGTTACTGTATGAGTACAGTTAGTTTGAGGTATATCATGTTGACAAAGCTTAAAGGCATGTGGTGGTTGGAGGTCACAATCAGTTTGCTGAACTTGAAATACAAATAATTCAAATCCTGTAACTGTGTGATACATCTGTAATGAATCAAAAAATAATTATTCTACTGCCCTGAAAAAAGCAAAATACCATGAAAAGAATTAACAAAATAAATACATTATTGAATCATGCACGATAAATATTTGGTAAATACACACATGCTCCTATGAGATTATAAACATAAGATCATCATAATTAAGTTTCAAGATAGACTTAAGGGGGCACAGTACCTTTAAAACCTTAAAAAAATCGATTTTCCAATTTTGATCTATTTAGATAGTTTGAAATGTTCTGATTCTGGTAAAAAACAGCATGAAAAAATTTGCATTAGTTCGTTCGTAATGAGAATTTTTCGAACACACCTATTTTTATTTTCAGCTGTTCGTTTGTTTACGTTTCTTAGTTTTGGTTTGGAATTATGATATTAATTTTTGGAATTATGCTATTTATTTTTTTTGAAAGTTTTAATAATATTTTTACTGTAACAAATATAAGCAGAATATGTACTACTCAACTCTCTCATTTCACAAATCTATTTGTTTACTTGAATGCACATGAATGCTAAAAATAACTATTTCAACTTCAATTGCATTTATCTCAGAATGATAATTTTCAAGCTTGCGCGCACTATAACTCTGCAACTAATGAACGTAGACTCCTGAAATTTTGAATGATAATAGATTATCAAAAGGGCTTCAAAATGAAACCAAAATTTTACTCAAAAGCTAAAAATATATTAAAAAATTTGATATAGTATGAGCGAAAATTTGGAAAAAATTAATGAAGTGAAATATTAATTGATTGTTATATTTATGTGTTACTTAACTAATATTTTTTGGTTTTAATTTAAAATGAAAGCATTGTGTTACTCATATCAGCCATTAGTTTTATAGAAAATACACAGGATGATTCAGAATGTTGCGCACTGTTATGCTTGTAAAAAAGTATGTTAAAAAATGACCTTATGTAAATTCTAGTAAAATATTTAATTTTTAAATATCAAACCAATTTTTCTGCATTGTGTAAAATAAAGTATAAATAAACCCTACAAAAAATTTCATTACGATACACATAAAACTTTTGGTGATACAGTTTACCGAAATTAGTCTATTTTACCTGTTGATTTGTATGCTTAAAGGTACTATGCCCCCTGACTTAACTTCATAACGGCAAATGTAAAAAGCTTAGAGATAAAAACTAATAAATGGAATTCGGAAGCTTTATTTAAAATCTTTATAACTGATGCATCATGTTGCCTTAGTGCCTCAGCTTTCCTAAAAGAGTGCCTTTGAATTAGGCTTGTATTTGTAATTTGAATGATAATAATAAAATGTCATGCAAGATAGAATACAGTAGAAAAAATAAACCAGACCTGGGGAATCGTAATTCGTCCAGTAACATCTCCAACCAATACTTCCACAAGCCATGCATATTCAAGAGTTTCACTTTCTAAGGGCCTGTCCACTCCAGAAAACATAGCATGACCTCGAACCTTAGAAAATTCAAGATATTTACACAATATGGAAACGTTATTTTAAATTTTAAAAAATACTTTGAGCATCATATATCAAATCATTTACTTCAGTTGTGAGTGTTATTTTACAGGCAATTGTTAAATTCAAGAGTTAATAGATATAAATATTTACCTGTAGGGATGACAAAGCAATGTGTCCATCTTTCAAATGAGTATGGCATTCAGGACGAACTACTGAATCCACTGTACTTAGAATTAAAGGAGATAATAGTAACTGCAGAACAGTTTCTTCATACGTCTTATGCATCTCAAAAGCAAGTCGCTCCAAATACAAACTAGGACAAGGTGGATCATTTTCATTGCAGCACTGCAAATGGGAAAAGTTTTAAATAGCTATCTATTTCATGATATATGAAGTTGCAAAAAACATGTGTCATGATCACTAGAATTTGATAACCAAACTTGTCAGTGCTTGCAACAATGTAAAAATCACTAAGATTAAGTGTAAGTTATGGACATCGGTTTGACTATCATGGTTGGCCTTATGGGAAGAAAATACTTACCACAGTGAATTGTTGAGACATATTTCTTTGTATAATTATTATAATTTACAGTTCAAATATTAAAACTCATAACAGAGGAAATGCTATACTATGAATAGTTTTCATTAGTACCTTCATTATATGACCTTGAATGTCATGCATTGTTACAGACACTGTTACTTCTAAGGGCCGATAGACCCTAGGATCAAATTCCTTGTTGTCACTTTCATTTGTGGAGCTTGATTGTACTTGACTAGGTGTAATAATTGGAGAATCAAACTCAAAAAACTTCTGATTTTCTCCAAAGTAATTTTCCTAAAAACCACAGAAAATTTTTGCATAAATTAGAAATTCAATGGAAAGTACAATGCATAATACAATCAGTCATGAAACTTTTTTAATTATAGGTAAGAGTTATTGGTTACATAATGCAATATTTATACATGACGATTAACACTACAATTACGGGAGGGGTCATTTTGACCACAAAGTAGTTTTAACTGTATACAACTATTTTAATTTTTCACCTATCATTTCGATATTTTTTACTTTTCCTAAATACTTGTAGAGAGTATACACTAAAAATTTCATTCATTTTGAGCTATTACTTTTTCAGATATAACTGTGTATACCTAGAATTACGGCTAGGGCAAACATTCCTCTTTAGCGTTGTGTTAATGACCGGGAAATAGCCTTTTTTTGGCTATTGTTGACTGTTCTTCTGCCTATGGACATTCAGGTGGTGGAAAGATCTGGTATGTCAGTGCTAATGAGTATTTCACAAAACGGAGCGTGGGAAACTTGCGCCTTGAAAGACATTTCCTGAATACATGTTAGCACTCCTTGCTGTTTGGGGACCCTATTTTACTCACAAGGAATTGGTTCGAAAACTGGCTCCATTTGCTTGAGGTAGTCCGAAGGTTCACGCCTGTTTTTAATACCATTGCAAGCACTTTATCCTCTGATAGCCATTCCTTGTAGGAGAGGTCTAACAAATGAAGATGCAAGATTTGTCTAGCGAGGAATCCAGATCAGAAATTTTTCCAGATGTCGAATCTCATAAAAGAATTAGTTTGAATATACTTGGTAAAGATTACATGAATATTGCTGCTGTAAATGAATCAGATTCATCGGATCAAGAATCTGTACAGGACAGAAAATGTAAATAACGTAGTCAAACAAGAGAATACTTCATTGCCTCATTCCAGGAATGAAAATATCGCAATTGAGAGAAACTAAGGAAGAACAATCATTCGAGGATGGGTGAGAAAGCAATTTTCAAATGAATGGTGAAGAAACGACGAATGATGGAACTGTTTGGAAAAAAGATCATTCGCCTTCTGGAAGAAGTCCTCAGCAAAATGTATTGTGCAAAGAATCTGGACCAACTGCAAAAACCATGAGAAAAATTATAGATGGGGACCCAAGTAGTGCTTGGAGACTCTTTATAAATGAAAAAATATTGCAGCGTGTACAACAATGCACTGAAGCCAAGGCACGTTAGGAAACACGAAATTCAAATTGGTGGTTATCTCTCAACGAGTTGGATGTGTTTATTTCACTTTTATATGCACGTGGAGCATTGGCTGCCATAGGACTCCAAGTTCTAAGCTTATGGAACAAAACTTGGGGACCAAAATCTTTCAGCGAAATGATGACTAGGGACAGATTCCAGGAAATAATGACGTATTTACACTTCGACTTGAAATCAACGAGTTCAGACTAACCACTGATAAATTTGCTGTAATTTCAGACATATTAAATACATTTATTGAGAACTGCTTATTGTGCTACAAACCAGGGGAGAATATTACCGTTGATGAACAATTGTTCCTTACTAAGGCAAGATGCCAATTCACTCAGTATATGCCGAAAAAACTGGTGGTGAGTACGCAGTTTACCGTTAAGAGTTTTTATAGTAGTGGAAGAAACGTCACCACTGACAATTTCTTTACTTTTGTAATACTGGTAAAAAATTGAAAAGTAAGGGGATAAGTTGTGTGGGCACTGTAAATCATACGAGGAAATAGATTCCTTATTCACTGAAGAAAAAGCGAAGTGAATTGTACTCCACCAAGATGATGACCCATGATACTACATTCCTCTTATCTCATATCTAGGGAAAAAGAATAAAAATGTTTTGCTGTTGCCTTCATACAGCATTGAAAATTTCAGGAAACGAAAAAGAAACACCTGAAATTGAACAATTTTACAATGCTACTAAGTGTGGAGCAGATGTATTGGACTAGATAGTCAGAAAGTATTCTGTAAAGTCATCATCCAGACACGTGGCCAGTTCAAGCGTTTTTTAATATTTTAGATTTGGCCTCAATAAATGCTTGTATAATTTACAAGAAAACCACTGGCCATACAAATTTTAGCCATCGTGATTTCATCTTGAATGTTTCCGAAAAACCTCGAAAAATAATGTGTCTTCAAATCAACTTGCAGGACCAAGCATAAGCAACATTGATTTTTGTGATTCTTCTTCGCGAAAGCGAAACTGTCAAATAAGTCTATGTAAGGGAAACAAAACTGTGAATACATGTGCAAATTGTAACAAAGTATGTGGCCCTTGCACAGGAAAAATCATAGCAAAAATTAAGTATTTGTATGAAGTGTAACTTAGAGTATAATGTACGTATATAATGAATGATCTATCTTTCAAAATATTAATTTAAATGTCAAATGCCTAATGTGATTAGGCAAATGACATAACTATTGATTACATTGCATTTCAAAGTATATATATCCATTAATTTTGAATTATTTCTTTTTTGAAGTTAAAAAGTCACTTTTAATTTCAATATGCTATTAATCTATTTTGAAAATTTTATTGGAAAACTGAAAATAATTTTACTTGGAAGAAAAAAATATCTTAACAATAATTTAAATAAATATGGGTTAATTTTTTGAATAATGTGTTAAAAAATTGAGCATTATATCTTCAAGCAAGGGGTCAAAATGACCTCTCACCGTAGTTCGAGGTATACTGAAAATGCCGTAATGCGAGTGTTAATTCCAACTACTTGATAGTTGAATTCAAAACATTAAAAATTTACCTTTAAATGAATCAAATTCCTAAGCAATGATCCATATAACTTCAGAACAGATGGTCCAATTTCTAACTCAAGATGTACACTATCTGGTGTCAAAGACAATGGATCAAATTCCAAACATGGGCTACATGTTTTCTTTGTCCTACTATGAGAACCATTTGGTCTTATAGGAGACAGAAGAATTTCTTCTTTTTCTGGTGTAGTGATATCTAAATCCAACCCTGAAGGACCACATGGAGGTACAGGATGGTATGCATATCGAATACTGAGAGCAACAATAGGTACAGACCAGCAGTCAACCCAACCAGCACTAAATATATAAATAAAAATAATTCATTCTAGTTAGAATTCTCTTTTGTTATCAAAACAATACAAGAAAAACTAAAATTTTTATTAGAATGAAGTTAACTTGTATAAAATACAATAATTTAAAATATATCCTTTTAAACATATGTGTGTGAACTAAAAGTTTTAACTCATAAACTACCAAAAGTACTGAATACAGATTACAGTTCACATACAGGGTATCCATAATTGATTTACCTGAATAAGAAACTAAATTTAGAAACATTTAACTAATACTAAAAACACATTTAAATATATAGTGCTGAAGAAGTTCCAAGAAACCAGAAGCAAATCACAAAGCACCAGGTAGGTCTAACATTTCTGAAGATAATGATGTTTCTTATCCCCAAGGTTCAGGATAACCCTAAACAACGTCCATAAAGACAATGATGTGATATAGGAAATGTTCTTGCATTGGTTTGTAATTGGTGGTGCCAAAATCTAGTTCTGAAAGTGGTTTCAATTTTAAAAAATTGGTTAAAATTACTGTGTTATGTGCAAATTTTACATGAACTGAAACATGATAATAAACTAAATCATTAAGAAATTATCAGTGATATTCTGGATCTCTTGGACAAAGATAATAAATTCTTGGATAAAGTAATAACACATTTCATGACATGTACAATTGCTTGGCCACCAAGGTACCCTGACTTTACTTCCTTCTGTGTGGTTCTTTAAGGACAAAGTGAAATTAAAAGATTATTGCAGTAGAGAAGTTATGGAACAGAGTTGTCCAGGCTATGAATAGTGTCAGATATTAACAAGCACTTAAAAGAGTATTTGAGTAATCTTGGTGTACAGAATGATAAAAGGAGCAAATGCAAATTTTTCTAATAGGTATCACAATCCTAAATGTTTATAAGCAAACTTTGAGTTAACATAAAATAACTAATATTAACTGTTTATAGATATCTATTTCTTAGTCCCATGAATAAATTGTGATTGGTTGGTTTGGGGTTTCATGGCGCAATGACCACATTTGGCCAAGCTGCACCAAGACAAACAACACAATGAGTGAGGAAGAAAAAGCAGGAGGAATAAACTGCAGATACTCACTACATTTTATTTAATTTTAGCTACGCAATTGCTTTGGTAGTTAATCAGTTTAAATTATTGAATACAAAGCTAGGAAAATATGGGTGCTCAAAGGATAAAAAGGAACTATTTTATTTGAGGTGTACATGTTCTGTAGTATAAATCAAGTAAAAAACACAAGAAAAGATCTGAATTAGCCCAGGAAAACTAGACATACAGCTTGTTTCAGCTTACAATGTACCAGTATGGTTAACCAGGTAACAATTAAACACTAATTATTAGACCACAAAAAATTGGTTAATCACAAAAGTAAAGTTATCCTACAATGTACCATCTGTAACATAAATTAATGTGAATTATAGATCGATAACTCTTTTTGCTCTTTCAAGATCAATAATACAAATTCATCACACTTTGAAAACTAAAATTTTAGTTAGAAATCTAGGATAAAATGTGCTCCAAAAGATTATGTAAGAATATAATTTATATTTAGTCAGAGAAATGCAATAGTAAATACTTTAAAAATAAAAGCAACTAGAATGATTTCCACTTACATCCCTTCCATACAAAACACTAATTAATTACTAAGAACTAAACACAAAATGAAATCACATTAAAATGAAAATAGATGGAAATGAATAATTGTTCAATTTTTAATGCACCTAATAACATAAACAGTTCCACATTAGGGAATATACTTTATATATTGAGTGGTTAAGCAAATGTAGTCTACTTAAATAATTCTAATAATTAGGTTTCCACTTTAAACCTTAGACTCTTACAAATGTGCTCAAAGGATCAATCAAAATTTTCCTCTAAATTTTTCAAATACAATAAGTGCATTCTGTAAATGCAGCTTTTTAACGTTATGGAAGCATCCAATGTGTTCTAAGCATTTTTGTTGTTTTTACCAATAGATGCCTATTGAGTCCTGAATTAGTTTGGTAGAGATAAATTTTATTTAAACATGTAACAATAGTAAAAACACGATTTCGGGAATCTACAAAATGCAATAAAAAATACTTGATGCTGTGTATAGAATATCGAAAGTCCATGATCTAATCACTAATCAATAATAATTTATTTATTTTCATTTATAACTATGGGTGTAAATTTTCAATACTTTTGATTAAAATATCTAATTATCCGCCACTGTTATACTAGGTGAAATCGATTTAAAAAATAAGTAAAATAAATATATAAAAACGTTATGGATACATCTACAAGTAATATACCTTGTTTTTGACATATTTCTCCATTTTTTAGAGTTGTTATCCAGAACAGCAGGTAAACCATTCCTAGATGTCAATTTTGAGCATTTTTCAAGCATCAATATTATATTTCTATTTGTATTAACTTCAGGCAGAAACATAGACATGTCAACGCTTTCACCCTAAAATGATAAATTTAACAAAATAATATTTTAAAAGTATAATTACATGAAATTCCAATACACATGCATTTTCTATGAAATTAATATTATGTTAATCATAACACATAACAATGAAAATAAAGATATTTAAATTTGCATTTTAATTAAATTAAATAAACAAAGGTGATATAGAAGGAATCTGTGAAGTGATAAAAATAACTTCAATTTTGGGGTTTTGAATCATAGTACAATGATTTACATACTTTTAAGGAAAGAATTTCTATAAATCTTAATTGAATAAAAATAGAAGAGTTCTCTTGAAATGCATCATCTTAGTTATAAAGTGCTGACAATTTTAAATTTCAAGAAACTTAGACCTAGGAAGATAATCTGAAATTCCAATGTCACATAAATAGTTGAGATATAATCAATACACTGATTTCATGATTAAAATTTGAAGACATGATATTCAGAAATCAATTACCTGAATCCAAAATTTTAAACCAACTGTGGGAGGTAGATATTCATTAAATGGTAAATCAAAGGACAACTCAAACTGATCACCAGATACTGCCAAATAGGCTGAAAAAAATTAAAACTTGAATTACAAAATTTAATGGCAATATGCTTTAAAAAGAAATGTTAAATATTCTCTATTCAGTAAGTTAATTTCAAAACAGTTACTCAACTTATAAGTTATAATAGCATTTTATATTTATTATATACATGGACTGCACCAAAAAATATGATAAAAGGTTAGATATTTCAATTTATTTAAATACCTAAAACTTTCTCTGTGACAGATAGTTTAGTATGTATTCCAAAGTGGTTACAAAAATCTATCATCTAACATATTAAGAAACTCTTTCAAACTATTCTTTTGAAGATGTTTATTGATGTCACTTCTACCTAGTTGAATAATGGAAAATGAACATTAGAATATTTACATCACTTGCTTTATTATCACACAATTTCTTCAATTTAAAGTTAGTGTGATTTGTAAAGATCATTTTTATATGAGGACCATTGAAAGAGATTGAAAGAGCAACAAGATTTTCTCCATGAGGCAGAAGGGTTCCAGCAAATATATTTAAGCATACTTATTTTATGGATTATTGAATGATCTGTTGGGTAAGCACAATGATTTGTCTAATCAAATTTCATTTTAGTCTCTTTAAATTGCAATATTAGACATTTTAATTTTATGAATTAGTTCATAAGTGAAAAGGTGGAGATTGTTGTGGAGTGGGTATTGTTGGTTATCTCCGAGCTTGATAAGAAAACTTGATTTTTGGTACCACTGATTTTATAGGCTTTGATCAGTAATATCAATTTAAAAGCTGTTTTCTTCCACAAATGCGACTTTGTTGCCTAGCTGACACAACCAACATGTCTTTCTTTTTTATATTAAATCTTAATATTTTTCTCATGTCACTGAGTGCTAGTTGGCCCAACCCATATTCTAAAAATTAAAGATTCTGTAGAACAAAGAAAAAATAGTTATTAAATATGTAGATGCTCTTTATGTAATAGTGTCTCAGTAAAAATGAATGTAAAACTTACGTTTCAGTCATACTGAAGAAACAAATAAGATTGTTTAATTCAGTTTCAAATGCTTAATCAAGTAGATTAACTTATATAACCTAGAAAAGTTAATAAACTTCAACAAGGTGAATCTTGTATAAAACAAACACAATGGAATGTTTAACCCTCTGACTGTCAAGTGTTGGATCAATGTCACTTCAAAAATGCATTTATCTGAGTTAAAGTGCCATAAGAAAATGTTCTAAAGCATCTATGAAACGTATAAGGATATCTTCATTTATGGCACAGCTCTACCCTTCTTTTGAGAGCAAAGCATTCTATAAAAAGATAAAGTAATTTCAAAGTTTTATTTTCATATTAAAATGAAAACAATTAATATTACTTCTAATAAGACAGGTTGGAATTTTTGTTTTAGTCATGAGTACATACAGTTAAAATGAGAGTTAATTGCAAATAAGATTACAAAATTTCAGAAAAGATATACGAAATATTTTAATATTTAGATTAGTGGCAATAATTTTAATGAAATTTTACGTGAATATACAATATTTTATGGTCAACACTCTTAATTGTATTAGATTTTTCCGAGAGATGTTGAGTTACTGAATTCCCCATGTAATACAAATATTAGGGTGAATCCATTCAAATCCAGGTAAGACTTCACCTCACCATCTTCGAATCTAATGATATTTTGCATACAGGTATATTTTGGGCCACCTTGAATCAACAAATTTTTTATAATCTCGAAAAAAAATTTCTTCGAGATACAGGGTTGTGAAAGTGACATCACAAATTAAAATTTATTTTTCTTACCGTACATCACCTAGTTAAAAATCGCATACCTCCTAAAGTATTTACGATAATCCATTTTTTTTCAAAACAAATGTAAGACTTTAGAGCAACTATTGATACTGATTTCATTAGTAGTGTGTAAATATTATTGGAAACAGGAATTTTTGAATTTGATCAATTTTAAATTCATTTTTCTCATAAAAGTCATCTTTTAAAAACCTGATTATTTTTTCTAAATTTCTATATACACTGCTGGCCACCGTAAATGCAACACCCTGAAGGAAGCATACAAATAATATGAAATTTACAACATGCATTAGCGGAGGTGAGATATGCAAATGATTAGAATTTCAGCGCAGACGCACATCACGCGCGCCTGTGGCGCCACTTCAAAGTGCTATTTAAGGCTTGGAGATTTCGACGATTTCAAGTACGGCAATTGTGTTTTTCTTGTGGTTTTTTCAAAAAAAAAACGATCAATTATGCCTCATAGAAAACAGCGATCATCTTTTGATCAAGTATCCGAGTTCGACAGAGGAAGGATAGTGGCCTACCGAGATTGTGGATTATCTTTCAGGGAAATCGGTAGTCGTGTTGGACGAAACCAAACAACTGTAATGCGGATATGTGATCGTTGGATGCAGGAGGGTACGACGGACCGACGTGTTCGATCGCATCCACCTCAGTGCACCACTTCACGTGATGACAGGCATATTGTGCGTATGGCAGTGACGGATCGCTCAGCCACATCACGAACCATAGCACAGCACATTCAGTCTGTACCGCATCATCCAGTGTCTGCGCGTACCATTCGACGCCGTTTACAGCAGAGTGGTCTGTCCGCAAGACGTCCATTGCTTCGTCTACCCTTGACGCAGAACCACAGACGTTTCCGCCGCCAATGGTGCGATGAAAGAAGGATGTGGACGGCAGAATGGAATGAAATTGTCTTTACTGACGAGTCACGCTTCTGTCACCGTGGAGAGAGGATGCTGAACAGCTGCGTTATGCACCGCCACACTGGTCCTGCACCGGGTATTATGGTATGGGGCGGTATTGGATATCACTCCCGCACTCCTCTAGTACGCATTGCCGGTACTTTAAACAGCCAGCGCTACATCTCCGAGGTGTTGGCCAGTTGTCCTTCCTTACCTTCAGGGCTTGCCCACAGCCATATTTCAACAGGATAATGCGCGACCACACGTGGCACGCATTGTCCAAGGGTTCTTCGTCAATCGCCAGATTGAATTGCTTCCCTGGCCAGCTCGCTCTCCGGATCTTTCGCCGATAGAAAACATGTGGTCCATGGTTGCTCAACGATTGACCCAGAATACATCCCCAGCTGCCACACCAGATCAACTTTGGCAACGTGTGGAAGCTGCTTGGTCTGCTGTACCCCAAGAACACATCCAAAGTCTCTTTGAATCAATGCCGAGGCGTGTGGCAGCGGTGATCTCCAACAATGGCGGCTACTGATTTTGGCAGGAACCACACTTCACAGAAGTCTATAAATTTAATCATTTGATACTTGGTCAACATGTTATCTACAAAATAAATTTTGTTGTGATATCTCTTGTCTTGGTGTTGCAATTTGGGTGGCCAGCAGTGTAGATATGCCATCAGAGTGTGTGAGCACCTTTTGAATAGTTAAGTTTAAATAAATTATTTTGTGCAATGACCCTGATCGGAAAATCCAACGCCATCAGAAAATAGTGAAATACCTTCAAATTCCCTATTGAAGCACGGAAAAATCCTTAACCACTTAACGCATTTACCCGTGTTTGACACAGGCGAAAGTTACCGGCAAATTTGCACATGCCCGTGTCTCACACGGGCGCTCTTGTATCTCGCGTTATTTTATTTCTAATGCCCGTCTAGATCCGTTCTAGTAAAAATAGATAGGCTAGATTAAACTTATATCATATATGGCATAAACTTATTTATCATAGATGATTTACCACTTATTTATAGATGGATATTAAACTTATTTGCCGTAGATGGCACCACTATGCACCATTTTTCTTGTGTAAACCAAGTGGTGCATTTTGATGATTAGCTATAAGTTTGTTAGGAATTCTTTGTTATAAAGCAATTGTTTGGTGTGGAAAAGGAAATATATCCATTTTTATTACGTTAAATATCATAAAAGTAAACAGTTAACCATAAATTAATTTTTACTAAGTGTTTTTGTAACTTGTTTAGAAAAAGTTATCTGATAATGAGCGACTCTGACGATTTTGAATATGCCAATTTATCAGAAAGTTTCAGCGATGAAAGTGATGATCTCTTGAGTGATGGAAGTGAATCTGAAGTTAAAATTTTATTGTTATTAATATTTTGAAATTCAAAATAAACATGTAATCAAATCGTTTACACTTTGTATAATAATTTTTTTATAACTTTTACCCCACCCCCCGCAACTGAAATTGCAAAAAATAACTTACACTATACCTATATATATATATTCATTTTCTTACAAAAAAACTCGATCATTTTTTACCAGTTTTTTCGAAAAAAACTTGTGCTTTAAGTGGTTAAGCACATGTAAAAATCCCTATTAAAGGAAGAAAAGGTTTTCAAAATTCCTAAATTAAATCAGGATTCTCTTTCAACCAGTGGGAACTATGCTTTCTGTTTTTGCTTAAAAATACTTTTTTACTCAACATAAACCAAATATAAATAATAATTTATAGTATTTACTTAATTTAAATAAATTATCTATCACAAAATTATATATTAAACATGTACACAGAATTTCACAAACACATCATAATTTTGTTGTTCATATCACTACAAAATCAAATAAAAAAATACACTGTAATTATTTTGATAAGGGGCAGAATAATAAACTACTTATTCAAAATATTAATAAATTCCCCTATAACTCTATTAAAACATTTGTACAGTACAAAACGTAGTACCCAATAAATTCTCATGAAACAGTTCTAAAACTACATAGATAAGAAAAATGTGGATGATCAATAATATTTAACATCAGATAAATAATGATATAAATTTATATTTATTTAAAACAATAAGAAAAGTTTCTAATTTGAATATTAGCTACGTTACATAAAATATTAATTAAAATAAATTGAGAGATTCATTAAATTCAGCGAAAATGTTTAATCTGTCCTTTCTGCCACATAAAACTTCAAGAAAACTTTCAACGGATACTTCAATAAATGACTATTTCAATATTGAACTTCACAAATGCAATTCATAACTAAATACAGCTTCATATAAGTAAATAAACTTACTTTCAATTATCCTCGATTCTTGAAAAGTTGCACTCTCATGTCACAATACTAGATCGGATTTTTGTGGATGACAAGAGGCTGACTTTGTCATATGAATGCACCATTGTAAAACTTTCAACAAGAGTGAACTTGTTAGTTAATTAAAAACAATTTTGTGATGTTGAAGGAAAATTTTCATCTGCCTTCCTCCATAAAAAGACATAATTTATTTCTCTTCTGAATCCATGAAATTGCTTTTACTTATTATATACATTTGTTTGAGAGATTAATTTCACAAAATCCTAGAACGAATTATACCCAAATCCAAGAATGAATTAAGAGTAAATAAGTATTACATACTAAATTATTTAAAATGTACATGAATAAGCTTTAATCAGACAAAGGTAATGATGATTGGTACATTAAAAAGCTATTACACTATATAAATAATCTTCCCCATGTGAGCAGCTGGGTGGATAAAAAGCAGCTGTTTGTAGAATAGAAATAATCAACACTCCTAGAGCCCTTAGAATACTATATCTTGTAACTTTATTTTATAATTTGTTGCAGCAGGGGCTATATTATTACCAAGTGAAAATTTTAATACAAACAAAGCCATGAAGCAATATGCAGCCCAAACATTTTGCTGGTAAATAATTAGAAGTAGTTTTTGGCTGATTTCTTTTTTAAGACTATTTAACAGTAGAATTATAGGATCATCAAATATCTTAGATCCATACACTTTATTGAAATATGTATAGAAATAATAAATCATGTTAAAATATCACATCAAAAAGGTGCTTGAGCTGCTGATTGGGGAGTTTCGAGCGCTTACTTACTAGTGGAGGAATACAGCTGGCACCACTCGTTGAACACACATTAGCGATTGAAATTTCGATATCTTACGTCGAAGGCTCTTAAAAATCAATCTTTGAGAAATTGCATTAGCTGTATAGGGTACTACATTAACAACATTCTAATGAACTTATACAGTCTCAAAAATTTTGAAGATGGCTTTTTTTTTCTTAAATCTTAACCAAACTTCAGCAAGTTGTGTCAAATTGTTAAAAGACTAATCTAATTTTAAAAGATATTTTCATTTATTATTACAAACAGTACATTTAAGTATTGCTAGCAAAGAACCAAAAAAAGTTTATCTCTAATAGTTTAAGTGCAATTAAATTTTAAATGCTACCCGACATTCTTGAGAAGTAAAATTGAATAGTTTTAACCGCCTCTTTAAAAGATCTCATTTGAATGAAAAAAATTATTTTGCAAAAAATAAACATGGCATAGGTTAACATACGGCATTGGCCGCCATATACTAAATTTCTAAAAAAAAAATCGAAGGTGGTGAGGCGAAAGATTTTTTTTATTGGTTGAATTTGAATGGATTTACCCATTAATTATTCCATATAAATAATACTTTAAAATAATTAACTACAAAAGCACATGCATTAGTGAAAGGAGACAAATTCAAATTATTTTTTCTTACTGTTTTCCTGGTGTTGTGAGGAACAATCAATCCAGTTGTATTCATTTACAACTGTGATCAACTCAAATTCCTTAAGAATTAAGCTGAAGTGCCAGGTATAAGGTACAAAATGGAGTATGTCTGGACGTGATTTACTTGCCCAGTCTTCCATAAGAGCTATAAAATTATAAAATATAATTTGTGTAGTGGATAAAATTACAAAGCATTCATTACAATATATATATATATATATATAGAGAGAGAGAGAGAGATCACTACAAAATTACATAAAAATTTTACCATAACTATAATTTTCTGACTTCTTTGCTTACAATTCTAAAATTGTTTTGTATCAGACCAGATAATTTTCTTGAAACATTTTTTATCAGCAGCAAAAAAATTAAGATATATGAAAAACTGAGTCTTAGATACAACTAAAGCATGTTCAAATATTTTAATTTGGAATAGTTATAGAACATCTGAGGGTCAATGTAGTTTGTAATTTCGCATATTTGATTTGTGCAACTTCCATATCACTTTTTAATACATGTTCATGTTTTTCAATTGCATAATGAATTCATTATGAATTTCTAATAGTATGTATGTAGTCAAAACTTGATTGAGACATTCACAGGACTAAATCATTTGTTCATAAACAGAAAGTGTGATGTCTAGACAAATTTGTGTTACACATAGATTTTAACTCTTGTGTATGTTCTAATAAAAAAACATAAACATTGAAAAAAGAAAAAAACATGCAATTTAAAATGACTGGATAACTTTATAAATGATTACCTGTGAATTTAAGAATATGCAATGACATAATTTAAATTAATATAATATAACATTCGTGAATCAATAAATCAATAGGTTTAAGGTGCCTGATAGGAAAACCAATAATATAGCATTCCATCATACATTTCTCAAAATCACATTTCTTTTAAACCTTGATCTTTTCAATCAAACTCACTACGTGAAATGGTATAGGGAAGTTTTTGCACATGAGAGCACTGAGTAAAAATAGAAGGCATTGCAGACAAGCATATTTCATTCTCTCTGTTGCTCAGTGACTTTTGTCAATACAGTGTAGTAATATGTACTGAAACACTGAAACAATAGTATATCTGAAATGGACTTGGACAAATTCAAAGTTCCACCGAAAAGTGTAGCATCAGGAAATAAGAAAACAGTGGCTACTGTCTTTTACAATATTAGCATAACAGCATGTTGGTACTTTACAGTTATTCCATCTAAACCAACCAATACTTTTGGGTACAAAGCAGTGCTGGAAGAACAGCAGGCATCAACCATTAAAATGTATAAACAGATGAATAAAAATTGTTGATAGGGACGTCGAAGACAAAGGAGAGCCATTTTATCTTATGAAACATCCTTGCACCAGAGCTATGCATTCAGATTATTGTCTGATCTAGAAATTTGGTATGTACATACACCATTCAGAGCTTCATTCAATGGACTTCTGTAGTCAATTGGTAATGGATATAACATGGGTCTTATGAGTTGACAAATCAAGATACACTATGCACCAGACGAAGATCTATATGTGAATATGACAGCCAGAGGAACAGTATTTGCTACATTTAGTGAACCATTCTCAAGTTTGGAGGTGGAAGTGTTATTGTTTAGGGCTGTTTTATGTGGTACGGGGTCTCAACTATTGGTTGTGCTGTAAGAATTGTTAACTAGGAAGTTTACCTTGACATCCTTGCCAATTATAAGCCCTAATATGGCTATAATATATAGATGAGTCCTATTGATAATGCACCTAACCACAAAACACGATCAATTACACAATATTTTGAAGTTAAATAAGTATCATATTTTGACTGGCCTTCAGAGTCCTGACATCAATCCCATATAACACATATGTAGTGAATTCGAGTATAGAATAACAATGTTTGGAACATAAACCTACTATATTTATCTTATATTTTGTTTCCACTCTGGGTTTGCTAATGTAAGTATATTTATTATTTCTTGCGTTTTATGTTTTTAAATTCAGTTATACGCTGGTTGTGGGCTGTGTCAACTTAATATGGAATGCCCCATTTATTCCCTGTCTGATTTTGGGAGTATCCAATATTGAGGGCTGAAATACACTAATGCCCTATTTCAAAGGACCAGAGATTTAGAAATTATCTCTTAACATAAAGTATTCACTAAAGATGATGTTCGTTAAGGAAGGTTCAACTGTTATATATTCTTTCAATCTTGAATCCAACTATTTTTAGGAAAAACCAATTTAATTTTAAAAGATTATAATGCAAAATACACTCTTTTGAAAGCATTACTGAAAACGACAAACATAAAAATCAGAAACAATCAAATGTTTTCTTACCATGGAAGAAGTATTTATGAGCATATATTAGATGAACTGTTGCTTTACAACCAGTCAAACTACAATTCCAAGTCTGATGATCATTCCATATGTGAGGATATTTTATTTGCACATCAAACTGAAAAAAAGCATGAAAATGGTGAAAGCAGTAGCCCATTTGCAAAAGTAATTACAGTTTCAGAGCAAATTAACTGCAGATAAGAATTAATTTATCTTTTACATCATAACAAAAATATAAATATGCCTTTAAAATACCTCAAGCGTTTCACTTTCTACTAATGAGCGATACTGAAGACTAGTTGAAGCTTCAAGATGCAAAAGCTGACCATTTATTCTACTAGTGTAGCCATTTTCAGTGATTCGCATTGGTATGGTAACTTCTAAATATGATCCTTGTCCAACATTCATATGAACTGCATTTGTTTCCTAAAATATATTATATTTTTATTATAACCATAAACTAATCTTTCTAAATTTTGATAAAAGTACTTCAAAATGCTTAACAAATAGTATGATTTAGAAAAATTCACATCTTTTATTAAATTTCTATGCAGGACTTAATAAAATTTCATAAAATCATGTATGACCCAAAATGGAATTCATTGAAACAAGCATCTATTGTGTTGGTAACAACAATGGAGATTGTATCAATATTCAGATTTGATAACCGATTATAGTGAACCAAGGTATCCTTTTTGGAATCTGAAATATGCACTGAAACTGAAATAAATGTTTGATTAACTAGGCACTTGGTAATTATTCACCAGAAGATAATGATGATAAGGCGCTTGATATGATTATGGTTACTATTCTCAAGTGTCCCCAAGTTTGTTTTCCTAGAGGCCAAATGAAAAATTTTAAGACCTTCTGGAATGATAATTTATAGCATCTAAAAGATGAAAGGGATGCAACACAGTGCTGAATCTTCTGGCCTTCTTGCTGACCATATCTTAATGAGACAAAAGTAAGCAATTATCAAAAAAGAAATAAAGCTTTCGAAATGTACTTTCCTTTTTACAAAATATTTACTTCTTCAAAGATGGACCCATAGGCTATTTAATTATTTTCTTAAATCAATTGCAAACATTTACAACTCACAAATCAATCTACTTTTATTCTAAAGATCTTAACTTCTGAACAAGACATTGCCAAAGCCTTTTGTAAATATTATAGCAATGTTAGTAATTTTAAGCCTAGTTATATTAAGTTGAAGGAATTGAAATTAACTAAAAAAATTGAACTTGGAATAATCTTTTCTTGTCTACATTCTTTCATTCCAATAAGACTAGATTTCTGAGCAGATAACTTTGATGGGAAGGTTTACACAATTAGGTTGGCCTTAAATGATATTGAAAAAGATAAGAAAATAAAAAGATAGTATTTTTCAGACTCCCCAGGCCACAATCTAGGCTTTGACTGAATATTGACATTATCCTTCTGCATCTGAATTGGACTAAAGTTTCTATAAACTATTTGACTTAGGGAGAGAAAATGTTCTTTGGTGGGTCTCCAGTCACTGTAGAATCCATGGAAATGAGCTAGCAGATAGCTCAGCTAAATCGGCATCTTCTTTAATTGAACTTGCTTCACAGGTTTTTCTTCAAACAGTGGATTAAGAATATGATACATAAAAGAAAACTTCATCACCGGGATGCTTCTGTTGGGAAAAATGGGCTCGCCTTATAAAAACAGAGGTGTATTTATTCCTCGTGACTTTCCCAGAAACATTGGGGTACCTGTTGATGGAACATGATTACCTTCAGGTACACTTGTTCTAGATAGGATTTTTCGACTCACTGGCCTGTTCAATGTGTGGACAGAGAACATGACTGACTAGCATCTTTTTCATTGTACGGCTCTTAGAAACATAGTTGTTTCTTCCTTTCCCCACAATGATAACTTATATTTAACAGCTTGGTCCTTTATGCTGGAGAAAGTGACCATGGGTGTAAGATAACAATATATCCAGACTAATCATTGCTTTTCATTTCCTCATGTAAAACATTCACATTGTTTCCATAAAATCGATGTCTTCAATGATATGTGAGGTAGTTTTAAAGGTAATGCATGGGCCAATTTTGAAACACACTTAATGGCAGTAAATTTTTGTATTTGTTTATCTAAAATGACTTTATTTTATACTTTCATTTTAAAATCACTAAATTTACCACTAAAATTGTCATGTTTAAAAAAGTTTATTCATTAAGATATTATTTTAATATCTTGGATACTTGATTCAAAATACTTTGGTTCCTTTTCTTAATTGACTAAAATTTAAAAATAATATTGAATTTTTTAACATTTGGAACACATTTCATTAATTCGTCAAAATAAATATTGTTAATTTTTTGCAGAGATAAACAAATTATAAGTAAACAAGAAATAAGAACAATTGTGATGGAGTTTTCTGAAAAAAGAAAACAGGAAAAAAAAGAAATAAGTGATTATTAAAATGTAAAAACTTAAATAAAATTTTATAATAAAATATAATTTTAAATGAAACAATCACCTTCTCTTTGGAGAATAATATATCAATTGTTGCTTCTGCTAAAGTGCTAAGACGAATATCAAAGCTTTCACAAAATCGTCTCTCACCTACTACACTCTGTTTTGTTATTTCCAAAGTCTGGTAATCCTATTTAAAAAAAAATTATAGTTTATAGCATTGTATGTATGTAGATGTATATATGTATATATGTATATATATATATATATATATATATATATATATATATATATATATATATATATATATATATATATATATCTGCATAAAAAGCACTGTAATTTGCCTTTAATGAGCAACAAAAAATATTTAAATTTTGGAACTCATACTTTTGGGGAGAGAGTACAATATAATTATTTATAAATAAGTTTTCCATATAAAAGTGACACATAAGATCATTCATATCATAAATTTAGTTATTTTAGTGGCACTTTACAGAATTCATAGCAAAAGTCATTGATTACACATCACAAATGGTATTCTAACTGAAGATGTATAAACATAAGTGAGAAATACTCATTGACCAACGATATTTTATTAGCTCAATAAAATCTGTTGTTTGGAATACTAAGCATAGTAACTATTTTAAAATTTATGGTACTAGTATTTCACATATGTATGTACTGTCAAATAAAGGTATTGCATGTTATACTGAGACAGTACATTTTTATAGACAAGAACCAAGGGTTGCAGATTACAAATTAAGCTTTCAATTTAATGTTACTTTCATATCCAGCATATGAATTAGAGCAATGGCTAAAATTTCAAACATAAAATATGAAACTAAAGAACATTTCTAAAGAGTTTTATAAAGCATAATTAAATATGTAAAAATAAAACATTCCCCCACACTTCTATCATTCAAACACTTTAAAACCTCAAATTCTTATCTACAGTGCATTTTCTTCCATTTTTTGCTAATTAATCAATTCTATTTAACACGATCATAAATTTAATACCAAATTATATTAAATAATCAGCATTTTGATTTGTTCACTGAATTTAAATACAAAATCTAAAAAGTAAGTACAAACTGAGAGTACCTGTGGGAAGAAAAATTTATAAAGATGCTCTCTTTGTCTGTCAGCCCATGGTCCATAGCTGAAATCAGTGCCTTTGCCACATTTGATATCTAACCCCCATAATGGAGCTGTAGATCGCTGAACAACATCACCATCAGCAAGTTCGACCATTTCTGGCTCACCAGTAACAATGCCTAAATTTTTATGAGGAAAAAATTATACATAAATTGTAATATTTTTCTACTCTAAAAAGTGATTTCAACTATGAAAGTAAAGGAGATTAACTGTTTATGAAATTACAATTTCAAAAATTTTATTCAAGAGATTTAATTTAAAAGCAAAATTATTTTATACTTTTCATAATACAAACTACAGCTGTATTCCCAGATCTATTTATCTAAGAAACATAAGTTATTTTCACTCTCTATTAAAATTTTATTTAAAGAATGCAATTGATTTATAGATGAAATAGATTTACAATTTTAGAATATTTATTCTCAATATATAATAAAATATTAAAGAGTGTGGATCACAGTTAAAACTACTCTTGAAAATTCAAGACTACAAAAATTTCACTCTACAAAAACAATGTGAAAACAGGGATAGGTGAGGAAATGAGAAAATATAGGATTTTTAGAAAGAAGTATAAGACAATGAAAAAACCTGCCATATAGCTTATTTTTTCGTAGGCATGATATAAATCAGGAGGCCAGTCACATAACACCCCACCACTTCCTAGGAAATTAAAAACATCTTTACATTCCAGAACTTCTTCATTTTGAATATAATTTTTACATTATTTTTAATTGGGAATGTCATACCTGCCAACTTCCAAGAAAAAAATCCAGAAGATTATTAAAGCATAGAAACAAAGCCAATGCCTAATACTAATATGAAAAAATTTTGCTTTTAAGCACACTGTTAACAAATTAGGTTTCAAATAAACACCACTGGTGTTGTCTCCCATATTGCTTTGAAGCATCTTTTGAAGCACTATATCCTATTTTTACAAATTTAATTATTCAACCATCTTGAAAATTGGCAGTTTCTCAGATTGTACAAATCTCAAGTTTGGGACATAGTGCTTTATTACATGTCCTAAAAACTATGAAGTATAGTATTATGTATGTGAAAGATAATTGAAATATATTTTAAATAAACGATGTATTTTTGAGATCCCACTTTATCAATTTCTGCAGAAAAATGTGTGCAAACAGCTGTTGCTAAAAAGAAAGCCAATGACATTTTAGAAACTCTTAATTCCTATCAAAAAAGAATATAGAAAAATAATTTGCAAAATAAAACAGTCAAAAAAGAGCCAAATTTGCGATAATTGCACCAAGCAGGCTTTGAGAAAGTAGTTAAAGGAGGGAGTAGACCTGTTTTCTGTTGCTGTTATAAGCTTGGCAGAAATTCAAACTTGGCAATGCCAATTTAGCAATATTTTAACAAAACACTGAACCAAATTTTAGCAAAATGCACCAAATATGTTTTCGCTGTATATTTATGCTGTATTTGCATGTCAAAATGCTTTTTATGACAATCTGGCAACCAGAATGCTATATTTTTCTCAGTTTTGCCACAATATGGCACCTAATTACAGAATTGTTGCCACTCGAAAGTTTTTTCCAAGCAGAAATTCAGAAAATAATTTTTCTGGCCAAAGGCAGGAAAAATTACTTTAAAAGCTGGCAGGTATGGAATACGGAAAATTATGCTTTTTTTCATTTAAAAAAACTGAAATCCTTAAACGATAATAATAAAATTAAAATTTGTAAACCAGTGATAGGGTTTCTACCAGAAAATAATGGAAAATAAAATGCTCTTAGAAGTTATTTATAAGAAAAATATTTAAAAAAAACCATGACTACACTTATTGTGAAACAATGAATGATTAGCCATTAGAATTTTTCAAAGCATATCGATTAATATTGTTTTATAACTTTGTTAATTCAAAATGTTGGAAAAATAGATCAATAGAATGTTAAAAACTTTAGAACTTAAACTTTTGAAAAGTAAGACACGAATGATATTGTAGGAGCTCCTGGCCCTGAAGGGGCATAAATCTCAAGTGTGACAGGTGATGGTACTTGACATTGGGCTTGCCTTTGCTAAGATATTTTAATTAATATTATATTGTTTGATAAAATATGGTTACTTTAGAGAACTTCGAAAATTTATTTACTGACTTAATGGCGATATTATTTTTTAACTATTAACTTTGGTTTTAATCATTTACTTTAGAGGGCAGCATGGATTTGCCTCCAAGGAGCATCGTAGCTTTTGATCTTGCTTTAGGAATATAAGAACAATTTCATTATTGGATATATGCATGCTTTTTAAAATTTCCATCAAAGGTAGATACATATTTCATGTTACAATTAAATATTAACAAAATAAAGTTCCATAATCAATAAATAAAATTAAAAATACTTTACACAAGTAAAATAATTTGTAAAATAAAAATAACATACTTTTTTCCATTGTAAAAATAGTAAATTCCTACTTTTTACCAGGATAGTTTTTCCATCCTTGTCTCTTCTAATTTAACCCTTTTAGGGACAGTGGGAGGTTTGGCATCCCACTTTCTTGATATGATTAAAATTATATTTATAAACATTCTAGGTATATTAAGGCTGAAAAGCTATGTAAATATCCTTTCATTTCATATTCTGATCTCTAGGAGTGCTTTAGATATGTGGTGAGATCTAAATTCTTACATCTCAGCAACCTTTTTTAGATAAAAATGTGGTTTTGTTTTATTATGCTGATGAGCTCAAGCCATGACTTTTTCTAATAGAAATGTTTTGCTAGAAAAACATAAAATTTGGTTCCCCTATTTTTTATTTGTGTATCATGTCTACCTATTTGCAACAAAATGTAATAACATAATGCTGTCCTTTCTTATAATTTTCTAATTGGAAGAATGGGTGTGCAAGCAACCACCGACCAAGTAAATATTAACCCTATTAAAGGAATATCTCAGGAGGAAACACCCAGTGTATATATCAGATTATATTTGTTTTATATACATTCATTGATTCCTTTTAATAAGCTTCCCATTTTAAGTATTATTTCCTGACATGTAGGATTGGTAAAAATGAATGCCAACCATAGTGATTTTATTGTTTTGCAGCAGAATAGTGTTTACTGCCAAATATAAAATTTAGGTTCTAAAGTCTTTCCAGATTCAAAAAATTTGAATAAAATTTTTTTGCCTTTTCAATATTATAATTCAAGAAATTGAAATTCTACATTACTTAAAAAGTAATTATTCCAAGTGCAGAAAGAAAAAGTCCGTAAAAGTTTCAGAAATATATTACTAAGTAGTAACTCCTCGATATATTTCATGCTTCTAGGGGGACAAGAAAAAATGCAATATGCTAAGGGAAGTGATATAGCATGGTTTAAAAAAAATTACTTCCAGGAGTAAAAGTCCAAATTCTACATTATATTACATGTTTTTTGTTTTAAATTATGTAAACATACCAGAAGAATATATTTGCGTATAAACTACAATAGATCCTTTGTAATTTTTGTACCTTCCTTCCCTTCAGGATTCAATTGATGAAGAACCTATATCTCCTAACTTGACCATGTCTATAGATGCCCTACAAAAATTGCACATAGTGGTCAAAGGGCCTATGAGGAAGAAGTTCAGATAACTGGTTGAAATAGGTGACTTTTAAGCTCTCAATTCTTAAAGAAACAGATTGAGATTCCTTGCTGCTACCAAACTTAAAATTCATTGGGGATAAGTAAAAATGAATAATATATTGAGGTGTGATATAACAATTTTACAATATATATGAGAAAATATTGACTAAACATTCAAAAATAAATGTTTGTAGTGCTATTTTTTGCTGAGCAAGAATTGTTTACAAATAAATAACAATTGTTTAAAAATAAATATTTATACAATAACTTAGAAAATAAATACAATAAACCAAAAAAGATAAAATACCTGCTTCATCCTGGTAATAATAAAGGTCAACAAAATTGGACTGGAAAACAACAAAGCCTTCACCCATATACCTAGGAGGTTCATCACGAAGACCTGTATATTTAGGACTGGGAGCTAAAATCACCTTAAAGTTTTCAGCTTTGCATTTTGCTATATGAGTAAATTGATCTAATCTTGAAGAGGCAGGTTTCGTAGTATAAATAATATGAGCTTCTTCAAAGTTAACTGATAGTGTGGTAGGCAATAAACGATTTCCAAATACAATGCGTCCCTGTTAAAAAAAGAGACTTAAAAGTATTGTATAGTTTACCACTTACACTTAATGCAATTTCAAAACATCTAACCATAATTTGAACCATTGCACTATTTCATATTAAAACAACTTATCATATGAGAATAACAATCTACCACACAACAGAAAAACAGTTTTAAATAACTTAGGAACTAAATTCTATTTCCATCCCTTAAGCAAATTATTTTGCTTTGTTTTCCAAAAATACTCTGCCAAAAACATTGAAACACCCCAAAGCCAGGGTTCAATTGGAACGAAACAGCATGAGTGATCTACATGAAGAAATGCAAAAATATCACAATATGAAAAATGTAGGACTCTTTATTATCATAGAATTAAATCTGAAAGGTCATAAGTAAGCTGTAAAACCCCTCTGGTGGCAATAAAAGCCTATATACAGTGTGAAATGGAGTCAAGTGAATTTCTTACACTATCCTGTATAGCAGCTTTGCTCCAGATCCCTTATATTACAGGGGTGATGCAATTAATAGCCTATAATATTCCAACATGCCTAATGGGAGACAAATCTGGAGATCGCTTTGACCAAGGAATGGTTTTAACAACAGAGGTACTCCTGGGAGAAGTGAGCCGAATGGTAAGATCATGCTGATCATGATGGTAAATAGTCCCTTGGATATGTGACATGAAAGGTTGTATGACCTACTGGATATAACACTGTACTGTCAAACTACCTCGTACCAATGTTAGAGGGAACCGGCTTTTCTTTATAACTGGCATTTATTTCTTTTAGTCTGTTGTAAGAGATGGCTCCCCACATCATTACACTAGGAGTAACAGCAGTGTGACACCCAGCAGAAAATTGAGATTGGTAGCACTGGATAGATCTGTCACATGTGAGAACTGTGATCATCTGCACGAAATGACAGCATATCATGTTTAGTGATGAATCCTGCTTCTGCCTTGGGGCAGATGATCACAGCATTTGCATGTGGCAAAGACCCAGCCAGTGACTAATAATTGTTAATTTAGTAATTAGCTCCAAACTATCATGTCTCAATTCAAAAATGGCTGGACCAAATGACTTCATAACATAAGGAGTTCCAATAATGATGGTTTTAAACATCTCAGGAAAAAATTTAACTCTTAAGCTTACAAAATGGAACAAGTTTTTAAATGTCCATAATAGTGTCTTGTTTATTTAAGAAATATATATACATATATATATATGCATATATATACATATATATATATATACATATATACTATATACTACATATATACACACACACACACATATATATATATATATATATTGTTACAACTCAAAGCTGAAACAAGAGAATTTATTTCTTTTAGTGAACTTGCTCAGTGTGTCATTGCATAATTTGCTGTACATGTTTCTAAAATAGAGGCAATAAATCTTAAAGCAAAATCTGCTGTTATTACCATCCTATACATTCAGCCCTGTGATTACAGCATATATGAAAAACCTGTTATTTCAAAATTTTATTTAAAAGAAACATCATTGTATATTTAGCTATCAACATCTTAAAAAGCTTATGATGAAGTTAATAATGGTTTATAAGCAAAAAAATTTCAGCAATTAGCAAAAACAAAATTTTAAATTAATCATAGAACTTGAAAAGACGGGATTCTATCTAAAATCTATTATTCAATTCTGAGGAATCTGAATAAACATCAGTTTTAATTAACAGTTTTAAAAGAAAGATTGGTGCCGACACATTACTTGAAATTTATTTCATTAAAATTTTAAGCTACTCCTCAAATTCGAAATTAATATAATGGTTTTATTTTATAGGACTTTAAATTGTTGTTTTACAAATAAATTTCCAAATAAAGAAAATTCTATCAAAACAAATTATCAAAAATAATATACAGAAAGATTTTTGCATACCGTAGAAATTTCAGCTTTGATAACAGGAATTAAATCTCGCCATTGATATTTAGAAACAGCAATACTTTCAGGTCTTTCTACTGGTGTTTGTGTATCCCCTTCACCACCAGAGTCTTGCCAATATGGTTCTGTTCCAGAAGGCACAATAGATGGTTCCAGTCCAAATAAGTGTTCCAATCGTGAATAAAGTTGTGATCGATTGTATACATGAAGCTCAAATCCATTTAATAGCAATGATAGTCTTGTATCAGAGTGAGACAAATCTAAATACATAGATCAATAAGTAAGAATGCATGAATACATTCAAGCGTTAAGTTGGACAAGAAAATTTATAAGAATTGGATAAGATAATAAATATAAACATCTTGAAAATACCTCGTATTCTTTATTAATAAGGTTCTATAGACCTTGGAAAAGTTATACAACCTTCAAATATTTCCTGTAGAACTTTTAACCCTTCTTTAGTTAAATATTTGTTAATTTAATGTGCAAATACACTAGATGCTTGCGAAAGGGCCATGGGTTATCTATGTTTACAAATATGAAACTGGTAAAAGGTAATGTGGACTAAAGAATCAAGCACCACTATTCTAATCAGATGGATGGGGTAATCCCAAAGAATGTTTTATTTCACTTTGATAGCATTATACTAACCATGAAATTCAAAAGGAGATCCATGATTGTCATGGATGTTTTCTTCTGGGATGGTCTATGTCCTTTGATTGTAGTTCACTCAAATATGATCTCTGAGAACTAGATAAATATTCTACAACACAGTTATGAACTGCCTACAATGTGACAATGCATTGGAACACTCTAATTTTGGAACTGTGCTCCTCTCAGACAGAAGCAAGATCTGGTTCCATGCTATACCTTGAGGTCTGTCCAAGTCTTGAAGATCAAGTACCAAAGTTAGATTGGTCAGCTCAAAGTCTAAATCTTAATATGATTGAAGACTAATGGGATGAGTTGGAATAATGGGCACATCCACAGGGGGCTATGGGGCTTAAGTCCAACCCCAAAAAAGCTAATACATACTTTTTAATTCATGGGACCTCCTACAGGAATCTGTGACAGGGACACAGAAAAAGCAAATGTATCCTTATTTCATTCATGGAAGAATTCAAGTAAGGAGCCGTGGGAGCAGCCCTCCAAACCCAAAAAAAGCAAATATATCCTTATTTGATTTATTGAACTTGTTCTTCATTTACAATTTAAATCACTTCTGACTTCCCTGACTAGTTAAATTAGTAAGTTACTTTTTCAATATTCATTAAGCTCTTTTCATTATGCTGTAAGTTAATGTAGTAAGAGGTAGGGGTATGATGAATAATGGATAGGGACACACCAGGGGTCCGCATTACAGACAATAGAAAGAAAGATCATTTGCAAGGGGAATGTCTACAAGGGCAACTCTCCTGTATGTTCTGCATATTTGCCAGAGCTTCCTTTTCAGGGTTGAGTATAGTGCAGATCTGATAAGACAGATGCCCTTGGGAAAGTCCAAATATATACTAAAGTTCTAATGAGAAGCAGTCAACCTTGGGTCAATCAATATGTTAAACTAAGTGTGAAAGCTTTTTTAGAAGGGATGCTATACCAAAAGCATGAATGGCAATCCTGGTCAATGGTTTCCTCCTTGTCAATTTGTTATCGCTGCTATCACTTTCAGCACCAAATGAGACTTAAAACCAGAATCCATGCTACAGACGCCAACTGTTGAAGTGATTTGCTTATGTACCAATCCCTTAATTTAACTAAGACTCATTTAAAACCATGAGACCCAACTGCCTTTTCCAGGGAGCCGCACTATACAAAGGAGGTTAAGCTGGCAGAGGGAAGGGCTACCATTCTGTTTCATCAATTTAGACTCAGTCATTCTGTTTTCCAGTAATCTAGACTCCTATTGTGTTGATATGACTAATTTAACTGACAGATGCAAAGTTGCTATTCATTAGTAAAAATGTATGCTGTAAAAGATAATACAATCTAATAAATACAATAATTACTAGTTCTAATATAAGTTAATTTTAAGTCCAGTTCCGCTGTGATTCTCAAATAATTTCTTATTCCTTAATCATGACAGAAAAATACTTTATCATCGCATCTCATTGGAAACTTCAGAGGATTCCATACCACTTAAAAACGAATTATCCCAGCTATCTCAATAGTTATTAGTGCAGTTCAGCTTTGTAATAGTATCTAGGTTCTGTTTTAACCTACCTCACTTTTAATGACAGTTCTCGCATTGTTTCATTTTTTAACAATACCAGTTTTTAGTACTTGGTTGTTTCTCAGGCCAATAAAAGATAATCTATATTTAATAAATTTCATAAAAAGTCAGTTTTGTAAACACTAATTTGCCATAGGTTGTTGACAATTAAATTTGTGGTCAGATGGCAGAATGCGATTTTCCAAGTTTCCAGTAAAAATTGATTCCTCTATCCATGTATGCCTGGATGAAACTGAAAGCTGACAAAATATTACATTTTAACCCAGGAAAGCTGTGCGTTTTGTACCAGTGCAAATGAATTCAGAAATTTACAATTTCCTCCTATGAGCATCAAATTATTTTAATGTTTGATAGCAGATGACACTTTATAAAGATCACTAGGTGTTTGCTAAGTCAAACAAGGCATCAGAGTTCGGATTTGATCAGGAAAAGTACACAAATGATCTCGCCATTGCATTAGGGCACACTGCAAAAAGTACACATTTCCTATTTTTTTTATATAAAAATAGAAATGAAGTGATGATGCAATATTTAATATTTATCTTATTTGACCATAGTATCCATATACTATAATTCAGAAAAAATATTAGAAACACAAGTTTTGCATTTGAACATCAATGGTACCATTGGAACTGCTAGTCTTTTGGCCACATTTTTATGATTTTAGTGTTTGTGATAAAAAATACTCCATAACATCTATGCAAACAAATCTCCTTGTATATAATTTGATAACAATACTGTAGGAGTAACATGGTATGGGGTGAGGGAGTTGCACCTGATCCTAAGGAAGGTTTAGGAAGATACAAGTTTCCATTGAAATCCTCATTCTTTTTGGCAAGTTAAGTTTGTAGGAAAATGCACTGAATCTATTAAATGATCTAGTATACAATGCAATGTGCCGAGACCACTTTATTCAAATTATGAAATATATCCACTGTGTTGAAAACACTAAAATAGATCCTAATGACAAGATAAATCTCCAAAGAACTTAGATTTGATGGGCTGAATCACATTGTCAGATCAATTACTGAAAGAAATTGACGTTGCTGCCATAAATTGCATTTCCGAACTTGCACCTAATATATGAAAATAATGTAGGACTCTGTAAATTGCTTTATTGGCTTTCACACTAAGCAACAAAGCTAGCAGTATGTGGAATAAAATAACAGTTTGGGTAATTTTGGTAATTGTTATCAGTATTGATCTTCTGTAGAATAAATTTCTTTTCATTGTAAAATAAAATAATTTATGTACAGTTCAATAATTTTTAAGTTTGGTCTGTTGTATACTGACATGTCATAAATCATGGGATAGCAGTATGCAAATTTACAAGTGGGGCTTGCATCACATTAAAAGGATATAGTCCAATGGTTATCAGTATTTCTGTTGGACTCTTGAATTTTAAACATTTAATAATGGCTACACGACGACAATTAACGAAGTTTGAACATGGAATGATAGTTGGAGCTCGATGCATGGGGCATAGTATTTTGGAAGTTGTCGAGACTTAAGATTCCTTGCTCCACAGTGTCAAGGGTGTATCGAGAGTACCTCTTGGAAGGCATTACCTTCCACAAGAGACAGCATAGTGGCCGTCCATGTCTGCTGAATGATAGAGAGCAGCAACATCTGATGGTAATGGTAATTAATTAACGTCATACTAGAGCAACACAATGGGCTATTGACCATGGTCCGGGATCAATCCCGAAGGGAAAGGTCTGAGGACACCACGTAATTTTGAACCACAATCAGATGACAAGGCAACACCTGAGCTGGCACCCCACTCTTCAAACTTCCACAGAACGCCAACGTGAGGACATTTGAGTCAACAGCAGATTTAACATGCACCAGCCCCTTTGTACATGACGGTCTTTTGGTTGGATTTGAACTCACAACCCTTCGGTTGCTAGTCCATTACTCTTCCAACCGGGTCACCGCAGCCCCAGCGACGTCTGAGCAGAAGCATCCATGCTAACAGACAAATGACACTGCGTGAACTGACTGCTCCTTTCAATAGGGGAAACGCTATAGGCGTTTCTAATGTTTTCCCCTTGAGCAGCGAAATTTGACGTTGATGGGATATGGCAGCAGAAGACCCACAAGAGGGCCTTTACTCACAGCACATCATCATCCGAAGCGCCGCATCTGGGCTCACAAACACATGCATTAGACTCTAGATGACTGGAAAAAGGTAGCGTGATTTGATGAGTCACGTTTCCAATTGGTACGAGCTAATGGTCGAGTTCAGATGTGGTGTAAACCCCATGAAGCTATGGATCTAACTTCTCAACAAGGCATTGTAAAAGCTTGTGGTGGTTACATAATGGTGTGGGTAGTGTTTACCTCGTATGAATTGGGTCCTCTGGTCAAGTTGAATCAGTCATTGACAGGAAATCGCTACATTCGGCTGCTTGGTGACCATTTACATCCCTTCATGAACTTCACTTACTCCAATAACAATGAGATATTTCAGGATAATAATGCTCAGTGTCACTGGGCCCATTTTTAGGAGCATTCTGGACAATTTCAACACATGGTTTGGCCAACTAGATCGCCAGACATGAACCCCATGGAGCAAATCTGGGATATGATCGAAAGTCATTCGTGCTCAAGATCCCGCACCTACTACAACAGTGCAATTATGGGTGGCTACTGAGACAGCATTGCTGAACATCTTGCGACTTCCGCCGACTAGTTGAGTCCATGCTGAGTTGCTGCACTTCACCAAGCTAAAGGAAGACCCACGCAATATTAGAGAGAAATCCCATGATTTTTGGCAGTTCAGTGTATATAAATATATAGATATAAATCTATATACTATACTTAGAATCATAATTTACAACATTTTTCAGTTCACAAACCGGTAAATATGTTATCATGTATATAACTGTAGGAAAGAAACTGCAGTACGATTTTACTCCCTTAAGAGACTAATGATACCATATAGTACCATGCATTTTTGGCAACATCGTTTAAAATTCATAACAAAAAATGGCTTTTACTGTATTAGTAACATCACAAAAACAATAGACTAAAAGGAATAGGAAAAAAATTAATTCTGTCTTTCCCAGGTTGTGATAAGTAATTTAGGATAAAGGAGAGGTGGCTATTGTATTTTTAAGGATTTGGTGCTTTCACCACCTAACAAAATTTAAAATTTTACTGGCACATTAGAAAAGGTGCATCACGTTTTATCATTTGAGCACAGAAATAATATTTGTATACTTTTAAGGTTATGAATATTAAGTGACTAAAATTCCATTCCTGTATAGTGCTGTTCTATTTCAGACCTCTACTTTTTGGATGAGTATTTTGAAACAGTTAAATCATTAAGAGAATTTAAATTATAAATACTCAAATTACTTAAAAAGACAGTAGTTCCATAGCACATTTTGTTTTAGATATATTTCAATGCAATTTTAACAAATTGCAAGATATGTATATCGTCATTTGTACTTTTTACTTTAAAAGGTGTTACATCCCAAAAATTAGTGAAATATCATGTGAATAATTCAATCATGAGTCGTTTAAAGCCATTTGTATAGGTTTTTGTTAAATACTTTTGTATATAAAAATTAAACTATTAAAATAATTATAAGAAAATGTTTTCAAGAAATGATTGAGTAAATAAGAAACAATTTTGTTCATGATGTATAGTTGTGTTTGAATACCAGGCTAACTAGTATATTATATTAAATTTTAATAAAGAATTGCACTATGTCACTGGAAATTTTCCAAATGTTCATATTCAGACAAGAACTGAAAAATAAAAAATGTGTTTGTATTGGAGTAATTCCTTTTAGTTGATGGTTTTTATATCATGCATTTTTCTTCTTTCAATTTAGAATAGCCAATAATTTTAATAAAACTTGGCCAGAACTGACTTGTATGAAAATATTTTGGAAGTTGTGTGTGAAGGCAAATATTTTTTATCAAACATAATTTTTTCTGTAGCTTGAATATAAAATATATTTGTGATCAATAATTTTTTTGCAATCAATAATGTTGTGAATAATCGATTCATAAAGACATACAGAATTAATTAGGGCAATTTAACCTCAATGCTGTATTTAATAAATACTTTTCCTACATTTTAAAATAGATTTTGATTTGTGGACGAAGAGTGGCATATCAACATCATTGCACTGGTTCAAAAAAGTTCTACCTTTGCTTCTGGCTACTCACAATCTGGAATTGACATGCCTTTCAGAAGAAATTTAATTTCACTTCTGTTTTAAAACTGCATTGCTTCCAAGAAATAAATTTTAAAATCACAAAAACGGTCCCTTTCACAATTGCAGTCAATCCAAATCTATAATTTAATTATTTTATAAATACAAGCCCCCTAAAAGAAAGAGCTCATTATAACTAGGTAGCCCCAGAATGAAATTCTGAGTGGGACCCTGGATGGAATGCCAAATTTGCCTGACTAAAGACCCTCCTCTAAGACTTCTCAGGCAAAATGGCTTTAATTGAGTAATTGCAAGATGTTCCAGTTATGACAGAAATTGGTGAAATGTAGACACAGGTGAGTCAAAGCAGTCATTTAGGTCATATAATGTGCAATTATTACTAAACAAATGCAATTTTTTCCCTTTCAACCTGGATGCCCAAATATTTTTGGTAATGTAGGGCATAAACATTTTAAATTTTAGCGAATAAATGGTAATATAATTTACCATGAATGAATTACTCCAAAATGGCAAATAAATTTTTCCAAGCTTTCCCATAACTTTATAATTCATCGGTACAGAGGATCACCTATGTTCACAAATAAAGTTTTGAATTTTAAGGAAAAGAAAAAATTAAATTAAAAGCAGCGATTGAGGAAATTATTGGAGGGTAAGTAAACCTCAGTTGTTCACATTACGTGTGGAACAATTTATTTTGTATATTTCACAACCCAGTGTCTGTTTTATTTACCTCATATTTGGGAGCCCCAGGGGGTTCAGGCCTAAAAGAGTTGGTGTCCGTCTAATAATATAGTGTCATCATTCAGTGTACTTTGCCAAGTTACCCTGCATATTTGGCTACCTATATTATTTGTGTGCTTGTAGTACTTATCCCTTAAGTTTGAGAAGTAGAGGATTTAGGCTCCTAAGGCAAAATGGTCCTTTCTTCCTTGTAGTAAATACCTTATTTCCCTTTTGTTACCTGGGGCTTTTAATGCCATTCAATTAGTGGTTTGTGATGTCATTCATTGTTTTTTCCTTTGTTATATTTATATTTGATTCTTGGTTTTGGTCTACATGTATTGTGGATATATATATATATATATATATATATATATATATGCACTCCTTGTGCAAGAGTGCTACGATTAAAAAAGTGTGTTTTACACAGATCATTTTAAAAAGGACAACCATGCAATCATGAGTACAAGACTATTATTTGTCATAAATTCATAATTTTTGCAATTTTAGTTACAGCAATTACAGGAGATGAAGCTAAGAAAGGGCAATCACAATCACATCCAAAACCTCATAAGTGACCTTTAGTTATGACACTCTTGCATAAGAGTGTGATATATGTGAACGTTTTCTTGAAGATAAAATCAAGTTGTGGACTACTTGGATCTAATTAACTACATGCAAGCAAAGTGAGAATCTGTTTTTGAAAGAAATCAAGAAACTAAACTGCTTAGGGCATTTTTATTATATGCAACAAGACTCAAATAAAACAGTCTACCTTCACTTATTTCTTTGTGAGTATATGGATACCACCAACGAAATATGATCCAACCATCTTGAGCTCTCCAAGTGCAATCTTCAGTTATATAAGCAACATCACGAAACATAATTTTCCCAGACAATACAGAAACTGATAAAGAACCTACAAAAAAATTTTAATCATATTATAATCCATTTAAATCAAAAGACAGGTAATCAGAATAAAATTGTCACTTCAAATATTTTGAACTGATACAAGTTAAGAAAAAATGAAATCTTGTTAAATGTTTTCTAATGTAAATTATGTATGAAACTCGCTTAGAAAAGAAAGCATGGTTTAACATTTACAATTGATATAGTACACAGATAAACTGAAATAACAACAAATTAAGAGTCATATAGAGATTAAACCCAGGCCCCAGTCTAAAGAACCAAAATTGATCTGACCTACTGACTCACAAAAGGCAAAGCTAACTTCAGTTCCTTTCTAAAGCGTAAGTAATACCTTCACTTTCCCTTTTTAATGGCAAAATTACATACAAATTTCAAATACAGCAATAAACTATTTCAAAGAACAAATTAATTTGGGACTTACCAACTTTGATGTAACCTTGTTTTAAAAAATGATTTAAAACTTTCGTTAAAATATAGCCTATGACACGTGAGTTATAGTAAGTGATATATATAACCCAGCTCATAGCTAAGCATAAAATACAAATGAGCCATGCTAAATTTGAATCAATTGGTATGTTTTTGAGAGGAGCAGTTGTGTTCCAAGTTGGGGCTGGTAGACGAGTCATTGGAGTGCTGGAGACAGGAATCTCAAATCTAAAACAAAACATAAAAGTATAAATCTCAAATTTTAAAAAGTAGCCTTGATTTTGTACAATAAATAAAATAACTTTGCTATACCCTTTCCAGGGCAGTGGGACATATGGCTGAAATGGTTAATGCTAGATATAAAATAATTCCAGGCATATTAAGGCTAAGGTATAAAATATTCACTCATTTGATAGAGTAATGGGGTCTAGGAATGATCTAGATGGGTAGTGAAACATAAGGGAGCTCACCACTCCCCTAGGGAAAACTAAATTTTTGTTGAGTAAAATATATTCATGAGATGATAGGTCCATATAAAGGTTTTTCCACAAGAGTTCTTAGCATTGTGCCCTTAAGGATTAAAAAAATATTTTGTTGAAGTGCTGTCTTTGTTAAAACTAAAAATCAAAAGATAATTATTTTAATCGAGGAGAAACAATACAAAATAGCATTAACCAGACATTTTTTGAACACCAATTTTTAATAAATATAGTATTTCTTATAAAATAAATTTACTCTAAAACAAAACTTGTCTGATCAAAGCTTGCACACTAATGATCATTAAAATTGGCTTGCATACCTTCTATTTTAATTGCTTTTCAGTCAAAGATCTGATTTGAAGCATACTTAAGAACCTTAATTTCCTTAATTAAGTGCTGAGAAGAATTGGGCACTTTGCAGCTTATTTTAATAAAAGTAGAAAATTCAACCTTTGCACCAATGCCATGTGAAATTTCAGCATTGATATGATTAAGATGAAATTAGAGTAGATGAAGTAATACAGGAGATTACTGTTCCCAACTTTCTGCATAATTCACTCATAATTAATCAGTCCTTTTGTATATAATGAACAAGATTCTGTTGCTACAAATATGGCAGAGCACAAAATTACTAGTTAGAGTACAAATTGGCAACCAAAATTAGCTTATAAAACATTCAAAACATTTGTAAACAATGAAAAATTTTGAATATGTACAATATTTTTAGGTCTAGCAAGTAAAATTTCTTTTTGACAGCACAATTTTTTAAGCAATAGTAAAAGTCTACATAAATTCTGTGACACAACTCTTAAAGGCCAGAATTGTTCATATGAGCATAACTTCTCAACTGTGGACTCTGTTGGTGCACTGTTTTAGTTTTTTATTGAAAACAGCCAGATGAACTGTTTTACATTAATACCAAATTCAAAAACTTCCCCAAAAAATTTGGAACAAAAATACACTTATCAAAATCTTTTAAAACTAATGAATTTTATTGAAAAATAGAAAATTAATATTTTCTCTACTTCGCATGATTTTGAAAAAAAAATAGTCTCAGAATATTCAGTTCATATCAATACCTTCAAAGATTAATTTTTAATAAGTAAGTCTATTCGGAGTCAATTTTTTTGGTCTATCCTGAAATATTCAGCACCATCAATCTCTGTTTAAACAACATATACAGTGAAACCTCGAAAGTCCTGCATCCAGAAAACTTTAGAAATCTGGCCCTTTTTAAATAGTTTATTTTTTAAACAATTTTATTTGTTGGTTACAATTCAAATTGTACATTTATTTTCATGATTTTTACCTTCTCTGCAGAGAAAATACATCACTTTCACCAGAAATTGTGATGTTTTATGAAGCTTTAATATAAAAAATGCTATCTGGACAATTAAGCAATGGTGGGTTGAAGTTTAGCCATCACCTTACGTATATACCTAGCATAATTTATGGCCAGCATGAATTTTTGATAAGAGTAATGACTGATTTTGTATGCCTTCGGTTTATTGTTTCAGGGTAAAGTTTTCATAGACCTTTTAGAAAAAACAAAACTTTAAAACTGAGCTGAAATTCCAGAAAGATGATCTTTGGGATTGGTTAAGTGTTGACGAGATGAATCATAAATCATTTGACAGATTTGGAGATAACATATGCAGTTTTAAGCAATAGCAAAGCAGAGTGAACAAATGATCAGTCTGATGAGGACCAAGAGTAATCAGAAGACGGAAAGGTGCTATTAGACTTGTGTGTAATTTTTGCACTAGAAGAACAAAGTTGTATATGAGCAGATAATTTTACAACTTTAGAGAGTTTGTGACAAATTGACAGACCAAAACACTCAAAGGAGTTAAAATTAATAGGTATTAAGTAAATCTCATGCGAACACAGTACTTAATATTAAATACATACAAAAGTACCACTTAAATTGTTTTAAATTTATGTCAGCAACTTTTTGTATAATTGCATTATTTTTTGTCATTCATAAAATATTAATGTTTAGTTTCACTTTCAGAGCACCTTCATTTAATTTTCATATTAAGACAAAGACTTGCAAATTTTTGTTAAAGTGATCTGTTAAGTGCAAAAACATACTTTATATAATGCCCCTTACATAATTTTCGGATAGCTTAGTTAAGTGCAAAAACATACTTTATACAATGCCCCTTACACAATTTTCGGATAGCTTTAAAAATCAGGCACTCGCCTGGTCAGTCAAAGCAGGAATTTTTTAGATTTTACTGTATATACAATTTTTTTATAAATACATATTTTTAATAAATATATATACATTATTCTTACAATTTACAGCAATGATTTAACTCAAACATATTAAAAGAAAGCATTTTTAAGGCTTAAAAGAACTTTTTCATACAAACTAAAAGAATGTATTGTCTCTACCACAAGAACTACTCCCATCACTAGGTTTGCATGGTTATGGTTGCTATAGGAACAGGGCAAATTGATTTTGAGTAAGGGGATATTGAGTAGGATTAGAGTATCAGGAGATTCATTTTGAATAAGGTGGTCATAATTTTATTTTGCTTTTGGCAAATGTTTGTGGTGAAAATAGGTAGTTTACTAGTAGATTTTTAGCAATGAGTGAAAACCAAAATATATTCCTAATTTCTCATTAAGTTACAATTTGTCATATGACAAACTTGAATAAATTTCTTCAAGCATTTCCTGTGATAGATAATGAGATAAGGCACATTTCTAGGGCAATAGACAGGTACACACTATATGATGGGAGCAGTTTTTGTGGTAGAAGACAATAACTCTAACATGACATAAATGTTAAGCCACAATCAAGATTTAATTATTTTACAAATTAAATACAAAAAATGCATGAGAAGTTGATGAGAATGTGTATTAGTTTATAACTATCATTCAATGTCATATGAAGTACTGTTAATTCAGTTCCTTGAAAAACTATCACGAAATAAAATACAAGATATTCATTGTTCTACAAAATTGATAGCTAGAAATAAGAGTTCCTGTTATTTTAAATCAGTTTAACAAAACATGATGAAAACCCAAGTGATATGAATATAAAATGAGCTACAAAAAGCTTCAGTCTAAAATTTCTTTACTGGTCAAAAATTAAACTCATATACTTTAAAATCTGCCATACAAGGAAAAGATATTAAATTCTATTAAATTTCATCATAAGAAAATTAAAACAAAGCAAATGTAACGTTTTAGAAAGAGATTTAACATGCAAATAATGAAGGGACTAAAGAAAATGTAGAAGTTTTAAAAAACCTTTACAAATTACTTTGCCCAAATATACTTCCATTTAGATTAAACATATCTTAATTACTATATGGGTACCTAATTTTTCAATAATTTTGCAATTAAAATCTTGTTATTAAACTAAAATGTCTATATATTACAACTTTTTATCAAAATACAGCCCCGAAACAAGAGCTAGTCGGTAAACATAATTTCAATGTAACAAATGTTTCTTCTTAAGATGAGTCATTTGAACGATTGCAAACAAGAAATAGTTTAGACTTTCAGTTCCAGAGTCGCTAATTTTGAGACAAATATAATAAATTTAATTTTAAAATATTTATATCACAGCTGTAAACCATATGAAACAAGCGAAAAGTTAGGGATTTAAACTAAAAATCCAATAAGGATTTTTGAAACAAAAAATTGCTTGACAAAAAGGAAAAATCATACTGAAATTTTTTCGCATTACAATGATCTACTAGTTAGTCAAGAAACTTCCGAAACCAGATACAATTTTTTAAGAAACTGAAACCAAAATACTTGGCAAGGAATATTTTTAAAACTACACTTCATTGAACTTACAATGAAGAATCCATTGTAAGATGTTGCTTTATAAATGTGTTCGATAAGTGTGTGATCATTATATTTTGAAAGAGAGAGAGTCTAGAAAATATATATATGAAAATGATCTCTCTCAAAGAGACACATTTTATTTACATTTTTCCGCATCTTCTTCAGAAATGACAATAGAGATAAAAATTAATCGTGGAAAATCTGACAATTTACGAATTTCAACTACGAATTTCTCCTATAGGTAGCGCTTTCGTGAGGGAAATAGTGAGTCAAATGGGAGCGAAAAGCAGCGCCAGAGGTGAGCGTTTAGGGAGTATTCTAAGTAATCATATTTGGCGAGTTATCGCGCTTTAGAACTATCGATTTGCCACATTTCATTATTTATTGCAAAAGGCAATAATTATGAGAATCCAAAACTTTTATAGCAAAGAAATATAAGGAAAGAGGATATGCGATTTATTTTCACTCCGACGACACAACACCCTCACAGACCAGGACGCATTCCATTCCACAAGGAGGTTACAATTCAACACCGCAAAACGCGCACCCAAATCAAAATTGGCTGAAATCAAATTGGCTCTAAAACTAGATGCATTTTTGTGCCAAGTCTACCAAAACGACGAAATCTGTAGAAACCCAGCTTTTCGCATCCGAAAGCAAAACCCAATCTTTATCGTGTGCTAACACAACAAAATTTATTATTTGAATAAGGTCAATCCGTAAAAGTGTATTATGAACCATAAGGCAATATCCGAGAATAATGATACAGAAAATTTTTTTTAAGCAATTGCACAAAAATCTTTATTTCACACCAAAAGTCCATTTCTTTGGACAACACTTAAAAAGTTGAATCAAACGAATCTCCTCAAATAAATTTACAGAAACAAATGTAAGAGAATATGCAGTTCATACAACAATATGAAAGATCATAAACAATATTTTAAAAGTAAATGGTGGTAAATCATTAAAAACCTTTTATTTGCCAGCCAAAGAATATAGACTCATTGCCCGTTGTGTTGCTCCAGTGAGTTGCTCCAGTATACACATACATACATACCAAAGAATATAGAACCGCGGTTGCCCGGTTGGTGGTAGGTATGTATTTTAATTGACGTCACACTGGAGTAACACAACGGGCTATTGGTGACGGTCTGGGATCAATTCCAAAGGGACAGATCCGAGGACAACACCACGCAATTTTGAACCACGGTCAGATGACGAAGCAACACCTGAGATGGCACTCTACTCCCCAAACTTCCACAACACGCCAACGTGAGGACATTTGAGGCCACGACGGATTTAACGTGCATCAGTCCCCTTTGTACACGACTGTCTTTGGTTGGATTCGAACTCGCAACCCTCCGGTTGTTAATCCGTTACTCTTCTAACCGGGCTACAGCGGGTAAATGTATATAGAGGCATGTGATCTAAAATCTTTGTTTGCCAACCAAAAAGTAAATTATATTGTGTAGCATTAAAAAACCACTCTCACTCAATCAGAATCCACCATTTGATAAAACAAATGAAAGCATGCATATAAATCGAACTAGGAAAGAAATTAATTTGAAATTTTAATGAAAATGGATGCAAATATTATTACGTACTGAGATTTATATCCTAAAGAAGATTCCTTGGTGAATTATGTGAAGGTTTCGCTCCTACATGCGAGCAGACCTTGAGGATTTCCGCTTAGATTGGCATGAGTAAAGGTGAAAAGGAGATCTCCAGCCTAGCCCTACCTAAGGCAAAAGAGTCGAGACAGCGAGCAGAGGATCACACAGGATTGTCGTGGAAAAGGACAAGCTACCCGACTTAAGTCAGCATCCGTGCAGATACTCATCCTCTAGCCAGACGCCAATAGATTTCGAGAGAGACATCCAAGACCGAGTTCCAGCCTTCTTCATCCGACTAAGACTCCAGCCTTTAACCAAAGTTCGGCAGATTCCAAGTTAAGCTCATCACATAGCTTTTGTATGAACACAATCGACTTGGGGACTGATGCAAATACCTAGCAAGGGGCCATCACAATACTGTTAAAATTATTTTATTATCTACCTAAGAATCAATAGAAAATAATATTAACTGTGTAAGAGTTACACAGACTCTTAGGTATAAGAGTCTGTAACTCTTTAATGAAAAGAAAGGAGAAAAACGCCACCTTCACAAAAGGAAAGTAAATGCACATTCAGCACAAAAGAATAGTTAATACAATCAGCACAAAGGAAAGTAAATTTTACAAATAAATGGATGCAAACTCTTGCTTATCTACATTAATGTGCTAAACTGCACTGATTGATTACAATAAATCAGATTCAGCTGTATCACTGTAGCGTCTATATTGTTAATCGTGAAACAAAGACAAGAAGTTGTATTTATGTATAAGAGTCTGACCTAATATAGTAAGGTTTTCTGTGGTGTGAATTAATAATTTAAGCAATATTATACTTGAAATATGTGTTTGGAAATTTAACATTTGTGAACTGTGTTTATTTTAAATTTAATTTATTGACGAAGAATCATCATGTGGGTGCATCAATGTCTAGTGATCTAACATAGAAGAAAGACAAAAACCCATAGAGCATAAACTGTCTCATATGAACGTTATCGATTTCCATGTCATCCTGGCACTGAAAATTAAAAAAAAATGAATGTTAATGTAAAAATGCGTGGTCCTATGAAGAAAATTAAAGGTAGAACGAGGGTTTGTAATACTTTTTATTCCTACTGCAGATGCCAATGGACAAATATTCTTAGGCAGAGAGAACAAAAATTTGAAATAGAAATACAAGTAATACCAAAATAGTAAATAAATGAACACAAAAAAAGTCAAGTACAATATTAATAGGATTGAAAATCAATGGGAAAACTCAAGGTTATCACATTTATGGTAACTTTGATAATTTATGATGCATTGATTTATATAGTTATAGTGCCATCAACATGGACATTGGAGAACCAGGAATTGCAACGTCCTGCCTGAATTTAAAAGTTAGAAAAATTAAATTCAAAAATGAGAAACATAGGCAATGAAAACCCAGGTTACACTAGTTAGGCGAAACACTAATTTTTTGATGTTTGAGATCAAACAAAAGTAAACAGTAGAAGAAAAAGCTGAAGAATTGTCCAAATGCATGAAGAAATTGATAGATGACCCGTCATCCATGAGGCAAAACTAACAATTCTTACAAGCACCAGTTACCATTCTTCGAACATAAGCCTTGATACACTTTATTTAACTACAAATTTACATTGTATTCATTCATTCAGAAATGTCACTTTATACTTGCCTTGTAGAATTTCACCCATTCCGGTAACGTTGGCTCTAAAGTAATGCCATTCCACAGTGCTGAACATTTGCTTAAGATACTTCACAATTTCAAAAGTAATTAATACAACTAGAAAGAACTAAGTACTTACTGTAGGCTCCTTTTATTAAATTCTATAGTATTATGTGAGAACTAAATATGCGCATGCACTGTTTAAACCTGATAATTGTGTTTTACTCTGCTTTTATTACAAATATATTATTCAGTCTAACGAATACTCCACAACTTTGTAGTTTAGGTTTTCGTTCATTTGTATTAGTTTTGGTTTGGTGTCTATTTTTTCAAATTCATCTCTTGGAGGGCTTCAATTGTTCTTTGTGGTGACTTTAAAAATTGCAATTAAAATGTTTTGAAATTGTATGATGAGTATGGTTATCCTTCTAAACAAATTATGAGATGTTAAAGCATTTTCTGGGAGACACTTGACAGCTCCTGAAGATGTCATTAAATAAAATTCAAAACGAATATCCTGATATCTCTATTTTTCATTTCATGACCCTGAGCGCTTTGCTAAAATGATGGATTTACGGACATAGGAAGGTGATATACGTCATAAAATTAAATGTTTCTTATCTCTCAGGTAAATTTTACTCTCTAAAGAATGAAACTTTTGGGAGATTTGCATATTTGTGTTTGAAACATTTTTTCATAATGGTAAAATGTTGAAAGGATCGAGTAAAATTTAGATTTTGTATTTTTCAGACAAATATGTTTTTTGATTAATTATCGTGTACAAGAAAAATTGTTACTTTATTTGAAAATTTTGTAATCCAAAATTCTATGAATTTGGTTTTAGTACAAAAAAAATATTTTTTCTCAATTTTCCTGACTAAGGTGTCGAATCTGAACCGCTAACCAACCCTCTCGTATACGAATATAATAGATCTATGCATCTCTAAAGGTATAATATAGAAAAGTTTAAGAAATCAGTAATGAAACACACTCATGACTGTACTTTGATGAAACGGAGAACTTTTAATAATGGTATTAGGAGGTTTGGATGAAGTCTTAGAAACATTTGGAATTGAAGAAAAATACAAAATCTACACCACCTGAATATGATAAAAGAGGGATTTTAACTCCACGTAGGGAAATAGATACTTCAACGCTTGCAAATTAACTATTATACACAAATGGCCATGAGTACAATTAAAATAAGCAATCCAATTAATTTTAACTAGAACAACAAAATTCTGAATTTGTTGGAATGATTTCATGGAAGGGGAGAGAATAGTATTATTTGTCGTCATGCCTAAGAGAGGAGTCGGTTTGAGCAGAGCTGTGTTATCTACTTTAATCGTCAGTAGATGTCGCTGTCAGTATATTACCTCAGAATTTAAAAATTCGCTTCTCCGAATCGATTCGCAAAGATTTTTTTATTCATTAAAAATATTTGTCTATAAATAAAATATCTCTATAAACTTATATAATTTCTAGAAATTATGAATGTTTGAAAGTTTATATTTAAAAAGAATATGATAAGTAATTTGTTGTAATGATGTGTGGATCTTGTCATTTTTTTCTTCAAAATTTTGAACACAAAAATTCAGTCAAAATTAACAAAAGTATTTTATTACAAATAACAGATAATTTCCAGTCACCTCTCCAATTAAGATATTGCAATAAATCTTGAGTTTCACAGTTATTTTAAAGTTTCTAACCTAATCAGTATTAAAAAACAGTTATTAATAATGAAAATCCAAAAGAAATTTCTTAATTTATCCTTTTAAGAACTTTTAAAGAACATACACAAGAGATAAACCAGGGCTCCCATAGAATGGATGGATGGAACTATGGTCCTAGGTAGGGAGGAAGTTAATTAACATCATACTGGAACAACACATCGGGCTATTGGCGACGGTCCGGGATCAATCCAGAAGGGAAAGATCAAGGACAACGCCTCGTAATTTTGAACCATGGTCAGATGACGAGAACAACACCTGAGCTGGCACGCCACTCTCCAAATTTCCACACCACGCCAACGTGAGGATATTTGAGGCCACGCCAGATTTAACGTACACCAGCTCCATTGTACACGACGGTCTTTGGCTGGACCGATCTTCGAACTCGCAACCCTCCGATTGTTAATCCGTTACTCTTCCAACTGACCACCACGACCCGGAACACATTAGTGTGTTCGTGTACTTCACGACGCCTGGAGAGTAGATGCGGTACATATCTTGAAACAAGACCTGTTTACAATTTTTAATGAAGTAGTATACTTTACTTAGTTGTAATTTGACAGTGTGCCTTTGACGTGATAAGTGTTTCAACTATGTAATATCTTTTTAAATGTTAACACTGGAACAAATATTCAGTTTTTTTCAGGTGGTCGTAATCATGGTACTAATGTAATCATTTTTGGGTGCAATTTCTTTTCCCTTCAAACTTCACAATCGACCCCTTGATTCAATATTCTTCTCGCTTAGAACAAGAAGATGTGTGGTTTGTGAAATATTAACCCTTCAAGTGGTTACGACGATATATCTCGTCCATGCAGATATGTCTAAATTTACGAATGACGTGATGTCTAGTCAAGATGTTGCTGATTTGCTAATGATGACGAGATCAATATCTGGTCAGTTATCTTCTAATGACGAGATAACTCCTCCATCAAGATCTGCAAATGGTTTTGCTAGTGACGACATACTCGTCGAGACTACGAGGTATCTCGTCATCAAGATATTACCGACTTTTTAAAACGAGATCAAGATCTTGTCAATTTTCTTGTAATGACGAGATACCTTGTCGAGACAACCACCAGGAAAGTTAAAAATAAAACTTTGGTTTGTGCTTGTGAAATGTATACATACATTTTATGATGATCAACGTGGCAGCATTCGTTTTAGAATATTAACAGATCTCCACCCTTATCTGCTTAAGACTGAGGACGTTAAGAGTTACACATAATTGGACACAGGCACTGGTTTTTAAATTTCCTATTACTTTCTCTCTGGCTCAGTGAGTTTGTCCACTGCGTTAGCATTCTGCGAGATGTAGGTGTCTCAGGTTCAATTCTTCGAATTCCTTGAGTGTGCTACTCTTTTTTGTGTCAGTTGATGAATTGGGGCCATGGACGGACTTTGAGATGTCCTAATGTGGACTAATCAAAAAAAATCTTCGTCTGTGGATTCTTATCTCCGATATGAGTCTTTGGGCTATGCAGTATTCTACTGACGACAATTGCTAACCTTCTGAACTTCATGAGATTTTCGAGTATAGTGGTATTGCTTTTACCCTACAACCACATGCAATGACAAAATAACCTCATATATTGGTTGAAAGAATCTAAGAAAAGTTATATTTGTCAAGAAGATCAAAGCTGGTTAGAAGTCATTCAAGGAAGTGCATGCTGCAGAAGAGATATAAGCTTTGAATCTGAGGGTTAAACTTTTCTTTAGTGTATATGTCCATAAACTTGACGGGAAAAGCATTGCTGATCTCAGCTTGGCCAGATCTGGCACGCCATAAAACAATAAAATCACCAACCTATTACTACCTAGTTCACACCCATTTTAGTATACCGCTAATCAGCCACCCGTATCCAATTGTTTTGCTTATGTAAAGATAAAAAGGGTAAAATTTAACTCCACTAGGACTAGGGATGACCTTAGAGGATGGCCTCTATGAGGTGATTTGCCTCCAGACAATATACACTATATGGACAAAAGTACACTGCTGGCCACCCAAATTGCAACACCAAGAAAGACAAGAGATATCACAACAAAATTTATTTTGTAGATAACATGTTGACCAAGTATCAAATGATTAAATTTATAGACTTCTGTGAAGTGTGGTTCCTACCAAAATCAGTAGCCAGAGTAGCCGCCATTGTTGGAGATCACCGCTGCCACACGCCTCGGCATTGATTCAAAGAGACTTTGGATGTGTTCTTGGGGTACAGCAGACCAAGCAGCTTCCACACGTTGCCAAAGTTGATCTGGTGTGGCAGCTGGGGATGTATTCTGGGTCAATCGTTGAGCAACCATGGACCACATGTTTTCTATCGGCGAAAGATCCGGAGAGCGAGCTGGCCAGGGAAGCAATTCAATCTGGCGATTGACGAAGAACCCTTGGACAATGCGTGCCACGTGTGGTCGCGCATTATCCGGTTGAAATATGGCTGTGGGCAAGCCCTGAAGGTAAGGAAGGACAACTGGCTCCAACACCTCGGAGATGTAGCGCTGGCTGTTTAAAGTACCGGCAATGCGTACTAGAGGAGTGCGAGAGTGATATCCAATACCGCCCCATACCATAATACCCGGTGCAGGACCAGTGTGGCGGTGCATAACGCAGCTGTTCAGCATCCTCTCTCCACGGTGTCTCCAGACTCGAATCCGACCATCGTGGTGTTGCAGACAGAAGCGTGACTCGTCAGTAAAGACAATTTCATTCCATTCTGCCGTCCACATCCTTCTTTCATCGCACCATTGGCGGCGGAAACGTCTGTGGTTCTGCGTCAAGGGTAGACGAAGCAATGGACATCTTGCGGACAGACCACTCTGCTGTAAACGGCGTCGAATGGTACGCGCAGACACTGGATGATGCGGTACAGACTGAATGTGCTGTGCTATGGTTCGTGATGTGGCTGAGCGATCCGTCACTGCCATACGCACAATATGCCTGTCATCACGTGAAGTGGTGCACTGAGGTGGATGCGATCGAACACGTCGGTCCGTCGTACCCTCCTGCATCCAACGATCACATATCCGCATTACAGTTGTTTGCTTTCGTCCAACACGACTACCGATTTCCCTGAAAGATAATCCACAATCTCGGTAGGCCACTATCCTTCCTCTGTCGAACTCGGATACTTGATCAAAAGATGATCGCTGTTTTCTACGAGGCATAATTGATCGTTTTTTTGAAAAAACCACAAGAAAAACACAATTGCCGTACTTGAAATCGTCGAAATCTCCAAGCCTTAAATAGCGCTTTGAAGTGGCGCCACAGGCGCGCGTGATGTGCGTCTGCGCTGAAATTCTAATCATTTGCATATCTCACCTCCGCTAATGCATGTTGTAAATTTTATATTATTTGCATGCTTCCTTCAGGGTGTTGCATTTACGGCGGCCAACAGTGCATTTGGACAATGGAGAAAATCAGGTTGTTTTTCGTGGTTAGGACTCGGCCCATTGCTTTATGTACCTGATACCATGAACGCTGACGTGTACCTCGACGTTCTGGATAATTCGGCCTTGTCTACACTATGGCAATACTATGGCGATGATGGTTGTTTCTTCCAACAGGATCGACGACCAGGTGTGCTGGACTGCTTTCCTGAAAATGAGGTGAATTTGCTTGACTGGCCTGCTCAGAGCCCCGATCTCAATCCGATCGAGCCCTTGTGGGACGAACTGGAGCGACGGGTACGACACCGCAACGCACGCCATCTTCACAACAATATCTTCTCACAGCCTTACAAGAGGCATGGCGAGCTATTCCTGCCCAGACACAGAGAATTGTGGAAAGTATGCCTCGACGTGTTGCAGCTGTAATACAAGCAAAAGGAGGGCCTACCCGTTACTAAATAGAATAATAAAGCACTTTTTCTGAAAAACATGCAGTGTTCAAATACTTTTGTCCAAATAGTGTATATGTTTCTTTTTTACGGTCAAACATGTAAAGAAAGCGAAAAGAAATAGCAAGATACTAACTACTGTAGAGTAATTTAAGGTAAATTTATCCATGAATCCAACCTTTCATTAGAGATTGGTATGGAATTTTCATCAAATCTATTAGATATCAATTGATGGCATTATATCAATAAGCATTTAGTTTTCTATTGCTCTGGGGGTGGCTGAATCCCATCAGCCATTTCACTGAGTGCGCCGCTGATGAATTTATGCATTTCACTATGAATTGAATCCTCACTCTACCTCAATTTAGGTATTCAGTTTTTTAAACAGAATTTTATTCTTCAATTTGCTCTCTATGCAATTTATTTTCACTTATTAAAATATTCGAAAAGACAATTTGCAATCGTGTTCCCTCTAACATTATCTAAAGCGAGGTAATATCAGCAGTTATTTTATGCGACCTACCAAATTTTCTCTTATCATCAGTTACGCAACAAATCCGCACTTTCAGAAATCTGCTCAATTGATTTAACATATTGCTGTGTAACTCAATGCTCATTTACTGAAACTCAGCTACAGTTCAAAACTGAATAGACGAGGATGACCTAAAGTGGATAAACACCCTTTTAATGTGGATAATTGTCAAATTGTCAAGAGGTTGCCTCGCTCTACTGCTGAAAATGAAAGATGAGAGGTTTCGAGTTTCTTGTACCTTTAATCTAAGCCTTAAGGTATCGAATAAGGAACCATCTTGCAATTAGTTTTAAGAAGACTTGTATCATGAAAGGTTTGGTAATGCATTGTTACGTGGGAGGGAGACAAGAAGTTCATTTCATTCTGTTGGTGGAGAGGAAAATGTGTTTTAAACAAATTCATATCTAATATCAAATTCAAATAACTAAACAACAGTAAAGGGGAAGCTTTGGAGTTTCTTAAACCTTTGGCTGAGCAACAGAAATAAATATCTTTGTTCAGCCTTGTATGTCAGGCGAGAATACGTGACCATAAATTTCCAGACTTGGAAGATTCCGAATCAGTATGGTGTTGCAACGGACCGGAGGAAATCTCTCATCTCTAATCGCTTCTTTTGTTTATGAATATCGAATGGGGCTCAACATAAAACGCAGAATGAGTTAGTGTTTCTAGCGCTTCATCCATGAGAGTAGTATACCTCTTAGAAAGTGCAATTTCGGCAGTTTTTTCTTCTGCATCATTGCCGGTGACCCCAATGTTTCCTTTTCAGTGCCTTTTATCCCGGCATTTAATGTTAGCTTTCTTTTTTATAGCAGGGGAGAAGTTTCGTTACTGGCAAATCTTCGTGGTGCAAGTATGCAGAGTGGATTTATAGAGCTTCTTTTAAAGAGGTGTAATCCATCTTACTTTCGCAATTATGAATAAAAATAATTTTTATGTTCATGGTGCTATTCTATGTAATAAAATTATAAGCAATCTTTATATGAGAGATTTTTTTAAGCAGATCGAAGATCAATGTATTCTAAAGTTATATTCAAATTTCTGTTTATTTTATGAGTTTTTTATCACTTTAAATGAATTTATTACTTAAGTGCTGGGAGAAATTTCCAGTGGGTGAAAGAACCCACTAAATGAATATGAATCATGGCTCAATAAAAATGCACACAACATTAATTTTGTCGTGTGTATTTTATTTTAACCTTTGAAAGAATCTGCTAAGCTTAATAACTGAAAATGCAAAGTTCTACTTTTAACCCTCCAAGTGATTCGACGAGATATTTCGTCCAAGATCCGGTCAATTTTGCTAAGGACGATATACCTTGTCGAGACAAAACTGCCCTATCACTCCAAGTAGGAAAAACAAGTTGTCCCTCGCCCAGAACTGGTGACAATTTGGAACAAATTTTTGCATCAGAGGCCGGATACTACAGGGTAGATTTCGACTCGAAGATAAATCACCAGAACGGTTAACTGGTAATACGATTCTTGTCATTGCTATCTTTTGAGTCAAGTTATGAATAATACAATGCTTCCATATTATTAGCTAGCTTTTCACACAGTACTGGTTTTATTTATTGAAATTAATACGAATGGATTCATCTATTGGAAAAGGTAAAGTTGTATAAAAACAGACTCATTAGAAATTCATGGTACAAAGAAAGTTATATTTTTTGTTAAGAAATTTTAGGTTTTCCATACTTTAAAACATGCGCAGTTTTATGGAACTTGTAATTATATTGACAAAATATACACATGATTTGATTGAAATCACAGATATATTTGTACAATATAGGTACTTTTTGAAATTTGATGTAGCGAGCGCATATGAAAGGACGTTTTAAAATTGATGAAAAATTTAGTGCGCCATTTTGTTTTTTGAAAAACGTTTAGTTAATTTTTACTTAAGGGGAGTGATGCGAGGAAACACCTAGTACGTAAGTGCGTAAGTCTCTGTTATCCCTAAAAGGGTCTATCACCAACATCCATGCATTGGGATTCGAACCTGGATCTACTTGGTGACAGACAAACGCTATGACCATCATACCAGCATGTATGAAACCATTCGCTCATTTTACATTATGATGTTTAGATGTGCTCCACCAGGTAACACTAATATGTAGAGCACACCTAGATAGGTTTTGTATAAGGGGTACCACCACTCCTTTGAAAAAACTTAAAGGTACTAAATTTTGTGTGTGTTTTGTAAAAAATACATTCATATAAACTGATAGGTCTTCACCTATCAAGTTTTTTCAAAAAGAAAACGTTTTTAGCATAGGGCCCATCGAAGGGTTAATTTAGTTTAAGAATAATCCATGTACACAGAAACAAAGAAACGCACTTGTGCTTGCGAATGAGAAACAATTGATGGAATAACTACTCCAGAATTTTTCCACCAATTTACTTAATTATTTCATTTAATAATAAGAAAAAATGTAATCAGTAATAATTTTATGAATATATTTATCAATTTTAGATGAGGCATGTGTTATGTAGTATCTGGTTCTATAATTTTGTAGTTTTCATACATCTGAAGCATTTTAATGCGATTTCACTTCTATATTACTATGCATTAGTTATATGAAAATCAATTTTGACTTATAAAAAAATCTAAATTTATGTGAGCCACTTGGGTAGCTTGATGCAAGTATTGCAGACAATATGGATATCTCATACGTAAAATACCGTGCTGCTTACGTCTTTATAAAGTTGCCTTAAAGACTGAGTAACTTAAAAATCTATCAGAGCGTCCTAGGATATTCGTGTCAAGTAAAAGTAAAGACAGAAAAGACACTTTAAAGACAATATGTGATGCCCGCCGAAATTAGCTGCAATTTTAATCTTGACACAAAGCTTTTAACTCGCTGTATTAGTCACACAAATCTGTATGACACTCTTGTATAATTGGATACCACACGAACAAGTCTTGCTGACAATGATGGACATTCGCAAAACATCGTGTTGCTTACCCGTAAAGTTGATTCTAAATGCATCAGGGAGTGGCCCTACGAAATTCGTGTCAAGTAAAAGTAAATACAGAAAAGACACTAAAAGACAATGTGTGATAACCGCTGAAATTCACTTTGAAATTTCAGTCTTAGTACAAAGTTCCTAACTCGCGTATTAATCGTAAAAAAGAAAGGACACCTGTCCACCTCAAGAGAGGTGGAGTCAACTACGTAACCCTGTACTTTGAAGCTACGGACGGAGCCTTACATTTGACTTTGCTGTGAAAAGAAATAAAACTAGGGCGTTGTCCGGCTAAATCGAATCACTTGCATGTATCTGGCCAGAATCATCGAACCTATTATCTTCATATTACTAATATTTCTTCAAACTAGGTCGTACAGTAAGGTTTGACGAGATCGATTTGAAGAGGATCGATTCTGGAAACTCTTTATTAAAGCTGCTAATAGCTGTTCGAGAGAAAAATTACGGGGAGAGCATTGCTTTTTTGATGTCTGTTGAATATTTCAGGGTATATAAATGCCTAGATATGACTTATTTTCTCTGTTAAACGTTATAGCTTGCTGTAAATTACATTTGTCGTTAATTTGAGTGATTTCACGTTTTTTGATCTACAGAATATGATATCAAAAATTTTCGAATTACTGTTCTGATTAAATTTACATTCACGAAAAGTTTTACTAATTAAATCTAAATAAAATACAATATATATCGGTAATTTTTGCATGATATTATTAAAGGTTTAAAGCAATAATTCTACTTTGAACTATTAGAACATATCGTCTTTTTATTATCCTAAGTCTTAAAATCAAAAATTTACTGGAGCAATAAAAACTAGATATCAAATTGTAGACCGGTTATGAGATACGTGGTTTAAAAATTCGCCGACAGAGAGTTTTTATATTTGGTTTCGACTTAGAAGCTTTTAAAACAAGTTTCGTAAGCACATTTCTGACCAATGTTAAAATCTGATAAACCAAAAATATTGGACTTCCGAGGTTTTGATAGTACAACGACGGTATATAAGTATAAATGAAACAAAGTAGGAAGATATTAGATTAGAAGATATCAGTAAACTTATTCACACATGAGACAAAACCAATGAAGGTAACTTGTACAAATGGTTTTCTGTAAAAATATTTGAGTAAGGGAAAAGTCCGTGCATTTTAACCCTTTAACTTTAACAGCAATAAATCCTGATGTTTAGACTGGTAAATAATATTTTTTGAGGAAATGTGTAATACACCATAGAATAAAAATATCTGTGTTTTATTAATCTATGAAAATTTTGGGGAAAATAATAAAAACTGAAAAATGTAAAAGTGTGCAATTCGGTTCGTAAGCTTGTATTTTGGACTTAAATATCAATTAGCTTTTAAGCCTTAATATAAGAATAGATTAAAGTAAAGAATGTGAGATAATTACTTGGAACAGATTCTAACAATAAAAATATTTTCATTTAAATTCGGCATTTGTTAATTTGATTCCAAATTCTTGGGAAATACTTATTCATTCGTGGAGAATTATCTCCCTACGCAATAGAACCTGAATTATTTTTAAATACAATTTTTCTGTGCTCACCCACTTAAACTGCATGCAGCCCTCTGCACATTAAGCGCAGAAAAGAGTACAGGTGTTAGTTAATTCTATAAAGCTTTTATGGCATAATCACATCTGTACTTTTCACATTGTTCATCAAACCTTGATAACACTCCTCACATACTAAAAATCAAATAGTCATCCATTGCTCCTGACATCTCAGTTACGGCTTTTAATTCCCGGAATGTTTTCTTTTATTTTTAAATCTGAGTACTTGATTTTGAAGTTTCTTCTGTGGAGTTGGAGTCAGAATTCCTCTAGAAGCTATACGACATTTTCAAAATTTTCTCTTTAAATCTACTTTTGTACTCAATGAAGGAATCGGGCTGATTTAATTAGCTGGAATATAATCTGGATTCTTCTTGGATTGCATGTGAATCACAAACTTTATAGTGTTCCAATTCTACCAAACTGATGAAGCTAAGTCTAAACCAGTAAAAACAGGTGATACGCCTTTAGATGCTGTTACTTTACTTTGGTGTCCCTGGAGTGTAATTTTTAGTATGTACACACTACCTGGACAAATCAATGCTCCAACACAATTCTTCACAGATGCCAAAGTCACTTCAAAATGCTTATCTCCCCATTTGTCTATGTACATTTCAGTTTTCCAGATTTGATTGTCATCTGGAAAAATGTAGCGATTTCATTGAGCATTGTATAATTTGAGCCACTGAACCAAATTGCACGCGGGCATCGTACAGTTCAAATTACACACACACACACACACCTTGCGGTTAAAAAACCCCTCATTACTAGATGCACGTTGAAGTATTTAAAAAAAATTGAAATTTAATCGCTAAATATCTTAACTTTAGAATTTGTTGAAAAGCATGTAAAATTTGTTTTTGATGTGAGCTATAAATGTCGAGAATACACTCAAGTCCAATGGAACAAAAATAATAAGAATGCTTTACAATTTGAAATAGATTAGATTACACCCCAAATTACTGTATTCAGCTGACGAAAATCGGTGATAACACTTCATTGGAAGTAGTCTATCATCACCCACTATGAGAAAGTGCCTTGATTTTCACCTGGACCCGAAAACTGGTCACTAACGCCATTGGTCAAGTCACTCTCTGGTCCAAATTACACTAACATTTTCCCTTCTTGAAATATTACGCTATTTCTTGTAATAATTTACAATAGATTTTATTCCTATAATATTTAAAAGTAGAAGTACGAAAACTATTCAGCTAATTTTTATGAAAAACTTTACTTGAATGGAATTTTATATTTACACTCTTTTTCTGCTCTTGCAGTCAGATCTGACTCGTAAAAACAAAAGTGCTGCTTTATATGTTTAAAGTCACGGCGTCAAATGTTTATGACTCAAAGATTCTGCTGATCTGCCGGACACAGAACAAGGCTTTATATAAAGTTAATATTCTATAAACTAAAAATGAGTTCTATGAGCTCAAATCAAAGGGTCTTCGGTGAAAGATAACAACAAAGATCAAATAAACGCTTGAATGAAATTGTGTAATACCTAAAACCGATTATTCTAAAAGCAACGGGTATGATCGAATACAACAAATTATTACCCTCGCACTGTCGGAAGGGGAGTAGTTTTTCATCATTTACCCTCCCCTAATGCACTACCATGAAGTTTTGCAGGGAGTCGAGTTAATGATACATGTGAGTCAAAGGTTGGGGGTCCACAGTTTCAGTTGATAATAATTTCAATTTTAGCAACTTTCGGTCCCCTTCTGGTCTATGTTCCCGGTTTAGATAAATGGAAAGGAGTTAGAGCTTGCTGTGGAAGTAACATGAGCCATTATACTCCCGCGATTTTTATATTGCTGTTATTATATACGAAGCGTCGTAATTGCAAGAGGGAAAAGAATCGATGGTATTGTTTAAAGTTTACTGCGAAGTTCGGTTGCGGGACAAACATTTCCATGTTGTTTAGACTGGAGCGAAATATTTTCTTTTTACTCAAAAGTTTTAATATACAATCATTATTGTAGCTTTAAGTGTAGTATTTATATGGCGCAGAAGGAAAACTCACATCGCTCTTTATTCGCGTAGTGTGGTAAAGGGTATTAATCCCAGTTTGTAAAGAGGGTTTTGCTCTCTTGGAGGAGTAGCGGATTAGGGTATTCCCTCAATCCAACCAAAGACCGTCGGGTATGGGGGCTAATGCACGTTAAGTCTGTCATAGCCTCAAATGTACTCACGTTGGCGTGGTGTGGTAGTTTGGAGATTGGGGTGCCAGTTTAGATGTTGGCCTCGTCATATGATGGTGATCAAAATGACGAGGTGTCGTCCTTGGTTCTTTCCCTTCGGGATTGATCCTTGACCGTCACCAACAGCCCGTTGTGTTGCTCCAGTGCGACGTTAAGTCCGCTACCTCTACCTACACAATTTGTAATATTTCAGTTCATATACTATGGTGTTAATTAATAAATTATGGAAATCTATATAACCATTTCAAATGTTCTTATTCAAAAAACACATTCCGTTTGTTGGTGATGGCAGTATGATTATTACAATACTGAAAGGTTGGTTGAGTTGGGTTTTATGGCGTAAAGGACATATTTTTCAAGCTGCGCCAAACAACGTCAAATAAATGGCCGTACACACAAGAAAAGTTTTACTTTACTGATAGAGAAAAGAGAGACACACCCATGGAGGAATAGAACCTGCACCACCTACAACTCGTAGGTTTGCTAGTGCAGTAGGTAAACCACTGAGGCAAGGCGACCCCACAGTTCTGAAAGGTGTTAGATCACGGTTAGTTTGGTTTTAGGGTGCAAGGGTCAGATCAGACAAAGCTATGCCAAGCAATATTTTTCAGTCAACCAAATACATACAAGAAAGGTTTTCTGACACAGAAGAAAGAAATACACCCATGAATAACACGAATAACTCGCAGGCTGCTAGAGCAGTGGGTAAACCTACCGAGCCATGGCAGTCACCGAGCTAGGGTCGTTAAGCTAGGCTATATAATCGTTATTCTACGCTATTGATATAGGTGAAAATACACTTACATCGTTTTAGTGATTTAAAAAAATACATGTACTGAGGATGCTCTGAGGATATTTCACTTTTCGCGGATATTAGATGCTATCTTTTGTCTAATTATGAGCACATTTATAAATATAAAAAATTGTATTTGTTACATTTTCTTTGCGAGCTAATTTATTTATTTTAATATCTGGCAAATAATTATATGTACGACAGTCTAGTTGACTAAAATTTCGATTCCTCTGAAACAAAATTTTGAACTTAGTTTGACTTGAACATGTAAGGATGTATCACGTTTATTCCCACTTCCAATTAAAGCGGATTTACATTTTGAAACAGAGCATGAAAAAATAAAGAACTCAGGCTACACGATAATCATTATCTTAATTAATTTTACGAACATAAGTGCTCATACTACTTTTATATTCCAAATTCACTGACATATTTTTGGGAAGTTTTTTAAATTTCATGGTTATAACTTTAAACAGTTTCGACATTAATAAAAATCTTTATTTTTGTTTATTGGAATACTAATTTATATTCTTATATTCGCATGGATGAGTTATTTTCTCTATTTTTGCATGGGAAGTATCTGGAAACTGAAAAATATAAAAAATATTGGTGTCTACGATGTTTGATTATATTACTTTACATTTTCTTATGAACTCTAAAATATAAAAATCAAAATAGATAACTTAACAACAATCATTAACTTCTGGTTAAATTAAATTAGATTACTGCTTAAAAAGGTATCTTAAAATCGATGCAATTAAACTTTTCATTGTAGACTTCATTGTATTTCGTAATTAGCCTTTGTGTAGCAAAGACCGTAACTCATTGTAATTGGTGACCTCTTCTTTCAGGGATTAAAGAGTATTTACACGTTATATCATACTAAAAGCAAGAAGAAAGTGCAGTCTTTTCTGAACGAGTTTTTCTACGGAGTTACATAACTAAGAAAAGGGCTATAGAAAAAGTTTAAGAAATCTGACGTCTCAATGTTAATCAAATGAAAACCTCAGTTCCTTTATAGGCAAAGGAATGAAATAAGTTAAGATATACTTGCAACCTACTATACTAAAAGGGTAAAACTTCAATTTTTTCAGAAATCTTTTTTTTAAATTTACCAGACTCGTTTATTCGTCAATTTTTCTTATGCAAATTTAGACCATCTCTCAAAGTATGGTCTTTTAAGCTAAAAAACTTTGTTAAAAATAGAGCGTTTCAAGTAAAAAACTGGTTATTGAACGATATGGCTTTAACAAAAGGATTTTTAAAATAAGTGTGGTTTGGCGCTTCAATCGACATGTTTATATCAGAAACAATAGTTAGAGTAAAATTTGGTATTCTATTTCAAGTGTGGGAGGGGGCTGAAAATTTTACGACCATGTTTTGCTCTCTCGTAAAGTTCTAAGGCCACGAGACTTCATGGGAAAGAACAAATTACTTGGAAAACGAGACGTACGTTATTGCTCTTCGACTCAAAGATGCAATCTTCTTTACTTCGTTTGAAGTGTAACAAACTGTGAACGCTTGAAATATTTTTTAGAATTCTTGCAATTATTTACAGCTTCGTTCATTGTAAAAAAACACTGGTAATCATGGACAATTGTATGGAATTCAGAAAAAAATTTCGACATCTAACAAATATAAAATAAAAATGCACATTTTCCAAGTACTAGTTTATTAGTGTTTTCCTTATTATCATCGAAGTCCGATTTCCTACTGATTTTACACACAAAAAAACACTGGATAGCTGAATATATCAGTAATTCTGTAGTGAATAAAGATAATATTGTGATGAAAAAGATAGTGTGTATTTTTAAATTATTTGATGAAATTTGCTATTCATGAATCAAGGTGCAGTTACAAAGGCGATAAATGTCCTTACTTTTATACTTAACACTCTAAGTGGTTTCGACGAGATATCTCGTTTATCACGATCTAACCAATTTTGCTAATGCCAAGATAAATCTTCATCAAGATATTACCGGAGTTTTGATGATGACGATATCAAGATCTGGTCAGTTTTTTTCTAATGACGAGGTATCTCGTCCATCAAGATCTGGTCATATTTGCTAATGACGAGATACTTCGTCGAGACAACCACTTGGAGGGTTAGCTGGTGATATTTCAATGAAAATTTTAATACATTTTAGATTGATATTGATAGAATAGAGATATTTAAATCCAAAATATTGTGTTAGCCAAAAAGTTCGTTTCTTTTAAGTAAAAAACGTAAAGTTTTTACTGTCACAAATAACTTTATTGAAACATTTATTGACAGTTTTGTTCCACTGTCTTCTACCATCTTTCAGGAAACTTCATAAATTACTTCTCCCAAACGTTTTATCTTTCTAGGTAAATAACTGTTCCAGGTGCCTTTTGCCAGTCTTCCAACCAATTGGAAGTTTTCCCTTTAACCCTCCTGGTGGTTGTCTTGTCTGGAGGTATCTCGTCATTAACGAAACTGACCAGTTCTTATAGGACGAGATATCTCGTCATTAGAAGAAAACACGATCGCGATCATTAGAAGAAAACTGACCAGATCTTGATCTCTCCACTATCAAAAAATCGGCATTATCTTGGTGACGAGCTATCGCATCATCAGCAAAATTGGTCAGATATTGATGGACGAGATATCTCGTCAAAACCACTAGGAGGGTTAAGAAAATTTTGTAAGAAAGAAGTGGAAATCAGAAGGTGCAATGAGTCAAAACTTCCCAGCCAATCCATAACAGGTTTTGACTGGCCATCAAAGAAACAAGCTGTCTTGGTGTTATCGTAATGGAAGATTACGCCTTTTTTGTTGACTGATTCCTGACGCTTTTCGTCGAGTGTTGCTTTCAATTGGTGCAATTAGGAGTAGTTCTTGTTGGAACTAATCGTTTGTTTTGTGTAAAGGAGATTGCAAGTACTTCCTTTCAATCCCACCATGTATACATCACCTTCTTTGGAAGACCGGCCTTTGGAGTGATTAATGGTGGTTCATTTTTCTTGCTCCACGATCTCTTTCGTTCCAAGTTGTAAAGTACCCACTTTCCATCTCTCGTCACAATTGAATCGTTTATTTCAGAAACCCGCTAAGTGTACTTTTTCAAAAATGTCTGTTGACGGGTTTCTGAAATAAACGATTCAATTTGCTTTTAAAAAGTGAAGCGTTTCGTTACTTTTAATGAACCGGATGAACTTTATGGCCAACTCAATATACATAATTAATAAATTTAATTTAAATAATGTCAACTCAACACCGATTTTTAAATGTTGTATTAGTGATTGGTTCTAGAGTAAAAGGTATAGAGCACCAACCAATTCTATTCAATTAATACGTTTTTGTATAAGAAACTGAGCACGTCAGAATCATCGACAAAATTTTTGAGTATTATACAAGGGTTTGTATCAAGGGTTTGTTTACACACAAATACTGCACCAGCAATAATTAGTGCTTAAGCTAATTTAAATTCTAAGATAGTCTTCATAAATAAAATACTTAAATTTATTCTCTGAACCCTCTAAGGGGTTCAGAGAGTAAATTTAAATATATGTTAACTCTCTGAGGGGGTTCGTACGCATATATCCGTTCTGCAACCCGCAGCATTTCCCGCATGACTTGTAACTAGTTTTTAACTTCTTGACCAATAGTATCTTTCCCAGGATCCGTTCAACCAATCGATGTGGTTACTCAGCCATCATGTGTGTTGTGAGGCAAAAGCAATTTTACTCTACTCGGAAATCTCGTGACGCTCAGAGGGTTAAAATGACTTTAGATACGTATCAAGCTTCAAGAATCATATTGAAAGTAATGTTTGTGTTTTGTTCGTGAAAAATGTAAGACTTATTTTCAATTTAGTTACTCTTTCTCTCTATGATACAAATAAATTCAAAATAATAAAATTTCTCATACGCTTTTTCAACTCTCCTAGTAGTTGTCTCGACGAGGCATCTCGTCATTAAAATAAAACTGACAAGATCCGATTTGTTATATAAAATCTGTAATATCTCGATGACGAGGTACCTCATCATTAAAAAAATTGGTCAGACCTTGATGCACGAGATATCTCGTCAAACACACTCAGGGGGTTAATTCACTAAATTCGATTAAAAGGGTCACTAAAATCCGTTCTATGAGAAAATATTTTTAATGAGATAACTTAAAGGTAACAAGGCATTTGAATTACAATAATTAAGTGGGGGCAAAAGAAAACATTGTGTTGAATAAGGTGAAATATCTTCGAAATTATGCAGCCTAGAATATATTCTTATTAAAACAAAAAAAGTTAAAATCAATCAAAAGAACCTTGTAACTTCAAAACACGAGCGAGTTCTTCCTTTATGTATCTAATTTTTACATTGTATTACACTTGATGCACGAATCCGGCGTATTAACGCCTTTTATAAACCAGCGAAGCAATATACATGAAATGAACATTAGAAAAAACTAAGAATAAAAGATGAATCACAAAATTATCTACGAGAATTCTAAAAATATTCACTCCGGTGCAGTCGAACAAGATATGCTCCTAAGTCTCTTCCGGTGTTGCCTCGTCATCTGACCATGGTTCAAAATTACGTGGTGTTGTCCTCGGATCTTTCCCTTTGGGATTGATCCCGGACCGTCACCAATAGCCCATTGTGTCGCTCCAGTGTGACGTTAATTGAAACACCCCCCCCCCCCTAAGTCTCTTCCTCATCAAAGCAAATAAGGCACTTGTTGCAGTCAGTTTTTAAATAGCATAAATGTTCATTGGTTTTTAACAGCTTTTAGCCTAAAAATTAATAAATACTTTAGGCATTAGTTTAAACTAAGTTTGCGTTAGATTCCTCATCAAAGCAAATAAGGCACTTGTTAGAGTCAGCTAATTAGTTTTTAAATAGAATAAATGCATAGATTTGAAACAGCTTTTATCCTAAAAATTAATAAATACTTTCACCATTAGTTTAAGCTAAGTTTGCGTTACGGATTCGGAATAAAATATCCTTTATTGTCTGGGATAAATTCTTCGAAATGCGCAGTTTTTCAAATCCCAGCACTCACAAAGAGTCTAACAAATAAGGCTAGGCAAATCGCGCACAGAAAGATTTATGAATGAAACAGTTTAATGCGAATTGATTTTACGTTATCACACCTCGGTCAGTGTGTGGGAACCCATAGCTTGACCATAGCGCCAGTAGGGGTTATATTTAGTTAGGAACTTTCACGTTTCTTTGTATGTGTGTGTTGGAGGGAGGTGAGCGCTGGCTCTCATGCGGGAGCAGGAGTGATATTTTTTTGTGATATATCACTAAGCCGCTTCACCCACAGCTCGCAAGGGGGTCTTTTGTACAGAGTCAACAAAAACTCAACGTGGTGAATGATAGTGCATTGTTTGTGCCACCCCCCTTCTTCTAGAGCGCCAACCGTAGCATAGTGAGTCATGGAGCCAGATGTTAGATGACCTTTCATTCATAGCTCGAAGGAGGGTCAGGATGGAAGGATAACTTTACAAGTGCCCCAGAAGCACTTTTGTCGCTTTAATTTAATACGCTGGAGAGATGCGCAGATTGATACACATCTTTTGAGCTTAATAAATATTTCGTTGCCTAATTCCCACTCTGCGCTGCGATGATTTGGAAAAAATATCCTGCGATTGAAGAAACGCTATAGAAACCTTAGGTAGAAATTTTATTAATTTCATTCTGGTTTCAAGATTTTTATATATAGCTGTTTTCAATTCGGATACTTTAATTATAGTGATATACAGCAGGACCTTGATTTTTTTGTTTAGTTTAAGCTCAAATGAACTAGTCAGGTTTATGAACCCCAGTTTGGCTGAACTAAATAATTTCCCACTTACCTATATAAAATGAGGCTTTCTCAATTAGCAATTCATAAGAAGTGTAACTAACTTCCTTTGCCTTTTCGTTGAAATTAAATTTCAGAACAAAAATATGAAAGGCCTTAATTGCTATAAATTTGTGTTAAGTCTTCTATAAACACCAGTTATGTGTACGTTATTGCTTTATAGCACAGCACATGTAAAAGTTTTATGCCTTCGGTTGACATTTCTTTACAAACTTTGTTTCATTGTTCCCAGTTGTGTGATCATCCATGCTTATCTACTGATTCCGTTCTTTCATAAGAGTATAGTTTTTTCCCACTGCTAAAAAAACAATTTGTGACAAAATTCTGAATATTTTTGAAGTACTGCACATACCAGATTCTTGTTCATTAACCTAATACCTGTGTTTGTAGCGCACCTCTGAATCTACTCCACTGGTTCCGGTGTCTGGTTAGATGACAGGCCCCTTACCCCTTGTAAAGATGGTTATCTCATTGACGAGGTATCTCATCATTAGCAAAACTAACCAGATCTCGATGAACGAGATATCTTGCCAGTAGAAGAAAACTGACGAGATCTTTATCTAGTCATCATAAAAAAGCGGTAATCTATTGATGGCGAGATATCTCGTCATTAGCAAAATTGGCCAGAGTATGATGGACGAGATATCCGGTCGACATCTCTTAGAGGGTTAAGAAATACAGTAGAACCTTGATTATAAGAGATAAAGTGGACCGAGGAAACTCGGATGATACGGACGTAGCAACACAAAACAGTCTGTACAAAATACAGAAAAAATGTTCTGTTTAACATGTTACTACTACCGCTACTGAAAGGTTCATAAAGCTGGATTAAGAATAATCTGTACTCGAATTTGTGACAAAATATGAATTTATTGTGATCCTGTAGCAATAAATCGGGAGGGGTAGCTGGGGTAATTGAATTAACGTCGCATTAGAGCAACACAGCGGGATATTGGCGAAGGTCCGGGATCAATCCTCAGGAGATGGAAGAAAGGACTAAAATTACCTTTTACACCTCCTTGTGTTTGAGTGGTTACAGATTTTTCTATTCCTTTATAATCAGGGCCTTTGTCCTGAAAGGATTCACTCATGTCTTAAAAATGTGATACTTTCTCATATTAAACAAAACTTTAGGAAGTAGAGTTAGGTGGTTGAATTTACGTCGCAGTGGAACAACTCAACGAGAAATTGGCGACAGTCCGGGATCAATCCTCAGGAGATAGAAGAAAAGACCAAAAATTACCCGTTCCTGATCCTTGTGCGTTGTGTGTGTGTGGTTACAGGTTTCTCGATTCTTTTATAATCATATGTAGGACCGAATCAGTTCCGAGCTGATTGAAACACCTCCTAAGAATATTCGAGCAGCACTCACATCAATGATATCCATTTACAAGAGGACTGAGACGGTTATCACATGAAGTTAATTACTCGTTAATTACTACACAAAAGTCGGTCCGAAAGACATGCTAGAATAAACGACTCTTTCTCTTCTTCGCTCGAGTATATTCGCTTAAAAATCGTGTACCAAATTCTTCCAGATTTGGAGCTGAATGAAGAATTACTGGAGCAACACTACGTGCTATTGGCGACGGTTCGGGATCAATCCTCAGGAGGCAGAAGAAAAGATAAAAATTACCCTTTACAGATCCTTGTGCATGTGTGTGGTTACAAGCTTCTCTGTTCTTTTATAATCATCTGTACTAGCCTTAAACCTTTTCAGAGTCACAGAAGACGCTAGCCGTCCTTCCGCCCGTCAAAGGATTCACAGATGTCTTATCTCTTTCTCAGACATTTGTGTATCTGTATTTCCTTCTTTAGACATCTGTGAATTCTTTCAGGTCTCCTGTCCTTGAAGGATTCATAGATGTCTTAAGAAAGGGACACAGTCCCATCTTAAACAAAACTTTAGGAGGTAGAGGAAGGAAGTCGGGTAGTTGAACACCGGAGTAACACAACGTATAATTAACGCCGGTTCATGGATCAGTCCTCAGGAGGTAGAAAAGACTAAAAATTACCCCCGTCACAGATCCTTAGTCACAGGTTTCTCTATTTTATAATTATCTGTACTAGCCTTAACCTTTTCAGAGGCACAGTGGATACTACAAGTCCTTTCGTCGTTGAAAGGAATCACAGGTATCTTATCTCCTAAGACATCTGTGAATCTGTATCTCCTTCTATAGACATCTGTGAATCCTTTCAGATTCCCTGTCCTGAAAGGATTCACAGATGTCTTAAGAATACGATACTCTACCATCTTAAACAAAACTTTAGGAGGTAGAGGAAGGAAGTCGGGTAGTTGAACACTGGAGCAGCACAACGGAAAATTGTCGGCGGCCCGGGATCAATCCTCAGGAGATAGAAGAAAAGACTAAAAATTACCCGTTCCAGATCCTTGTGTGTTGTGTGTATGTGTGTGGTTACAGGCTTCTTTATTCTTTTATAATCATCTGTAGGACCGGATCAGTTCCGAGCTGATTGAAACACCCCTAGGAATATTCGGGCAGCACTCACATCAATTATATCCATTTACAAGGGGCCGAGACGGTCATTACGTGAAGTTAATTACTCGTTAATTACTACTCAATATTCGGGCTGAAAGGCATACTAGAATAAACGACACTTTCTTTTCTTCGCTCGAGTATATTCGTTTAAAAATCGCGTTCCAAGTTCTTCCAGCGTTGGGGCTGAATGAAAAATTAACTGGACTTGCGTGAGGTGCATTAGCGCAGGCAAAACGCAGTTTCTGTGAAGTAGCATATTCTTTTTAATTGGGAATAATGATATTATTTAACCATAGCTCGCGACATTGATTCCGTGGATTCTGAGAAAGATTGCATTTTTTTTCGAGGAAACTGTTGGGTGGGGTATGTATTCTGTGTTAGTCTTCGATGTGTGGAAGATTAGGACGTTAAATGAATGGCATCCACTTTGGCAGTTCATGAAAAGGCAGACTTTGTCTTTAGAGGAATTAGTCGGTAACGTGTCGCCATTGCTATTTTACCTCATTTAAGGGAATTAAAAATTCATAATATGGGTTATGGAGTGGAATATGGCACTCCATTTCACATAAAATTAACAATTGCTAGGATTTATTTGGAAAGTGTAAACACTTTTGAGACAGAAATTGGATTTTTTCCGTAATTATAGTTAGTTAAAATGTATTACATTTCCCTCAAAATTAACAATTGCTAGCAATTAATTGATAATTGAAAACATTTTTGAGATAGCAACTGTTGTTTTATCCGCTAACTAATAGTTATTTGAAATATATTAGGTGGGTTAAATATGACACTCCATTTCGCACAAAATTAACAATTGCTAGGAATTAATTATTAAGTGAAAACAATTTTGAGATAGTAATTGATTCTTTTTCCGTTAACCCATAATTATTTAAAATGAGAGTGAAATATGTGACTCCATTAAGTACAAAATTAACAATTGCCTGCCACTAATTGTTTAGGGAAAGCAATTTTGAGATATTAATTGATCTTTTCCCCGTTATTACATATTTAGTCCCAAGTAAAACTTAAATATTATGAAAATATTAATAGTATATTTGTTACAAAACTTATCTCCACACAGCTATTACAGAAATAATCAACAGTTTTTAAAATGACTCTTTTTCGGAATATTAGCTTACATTTGTGTGTAATGTAATTGTATACAAACTTACAATACTGTTTGAAAGTGAGATAATCTAACTTTTATATTCCATCATAAGAAGTTATGTTCTGCACAAAAAATTAATGAATATTGAGGACGTTTTACTTATTGTTGTGTGGAAATTACTTATTAATGGGTAAATAAATGCAAGATAAGAAAGATCTCCAAGTATCAAGAGAAAGAATAAGAGAGAAAATGGTTAATATATTAATTTATTAAGCTAAATGATGAGTAAAATTAGGAAATAGATTAAGATAAAACGGGAGGTGCGGCAACTTTATCGGTAGAGACAACATGTGCAGTCATTATATAATATAATCTACGCACACATATATACAGTGTTTCGGGTTCGGGGTTTTGATGCATTCATATGAGGTGATAGGACTTCACCCATAAAAAGGTATCTTTAAAATGCTTTTAGAATCGTGTCTTTCAAAGGTTAACAATAGTTTCTCGAATTAACCCTATATCTTTGTACATCTATCCAACATCATAAGTACTCGGGAGAACGAGTAAAGATAAAGTGAATTCTTTTGTTTACTTTGTATACATATACAAAGTAGACAAAAAGAAATCGATAGAAAAAGAGTTCCCAACCCTTCGAGCATTGCCCCTGCACTGCACAATTAATCATTGGCCCCAAAGTTAACAAAAGTGAAACAATTTCGGCAGACATTTATTGAAGGTTTGGTGCTGAAAATTCTCCGCTTTGCTTTGTGGTCCTGCGAGGGCACTTTAGTGGCTGGCCTCTGTCTTCCCCTTCGATTTCCACGCAGCCATTACTTTTACCTGCCCACACCTGATTGGTCCGCGGGACACAGTAGTAGACTTTGGCGATTTCACCATTTTTGTCGGCATTCTATAGAACGGCGCATTCACACACCTACCCTGTCATAAAATATTATATTGCCAAACGAGGTGATAAGATACCAAATCGATTAACCAAGTGAATTTTTCACAGAGCAGTCAAGTGACTACTACTCGACATGTTAATCACACTTTTTGAAGCTTCTCTCAATAGGAACGCTCAATCTACTTATCTTTCACGTCTATTGTCCGTATGGGACACAATGTCACCAAAAATCTAATCTGAACAATTTTTGCAGTGATGTCTTAGGTTAAATAAACATCAGTTAGGAAATGCTACATACACAAAAAACGATTCTCTTATTATTTTTAATGTTTACACGATGGAAATGAAAAATTGGAGACATCATAAGTACTTGGGAGAACGAGTGAAAATAAAGTGAATTCTAAAGTGAATGTGCAACACACTTAAAAAGTGAACAAAAAGAAATCGATCGGGAAAGGATTCCCAACCCTTCGAGCATTTCCCCTGCAGCACACAATTAATCATCGCCCCCAAAGTTAACAAAAGTGAAACAATTACTAATCTCGGCAGACATTTATTGCGGGTTTGGTGCTGAAAGTTCTCCGCTTTGCTTTGTGGTCCTGCGAGGGCACTTTAGTGGCTGGCCGCTGTCATTCCCCTTCGATTTCCACACAGCCATTACTTTTACCTGACCACACCTTTATCAAAATTAATTCCTGATTGCGTCTAGGGAGAGCGAGTTTTTTATGCGATGTAAAAATATATATGTATATGTACACAGGAGTTCTCTTAACACAAAAAGGAAGGAAGTAGATCCGAAGATAACGATGACAAATTTCATCTCATCCTTTTGATGACTTTCCGGGGGACGCGGAGACCGAAAAAAGGGGAGGGGTGCACAGACGTATGACATTTGCCAATCAGCGGTTTCATGTACTTGTTTCTACATTTTTTGTTCTGTCTTTTAGGCTGTGTAGGCGTATGGGTAGAGTTCGATACCCACTAGGGTTAAAGAACCGGTGATTTGACAATGGTGGAAACCAGTTTTGAAATTTGGTGAGAAACATCATCACCGGTTTTCGTAATCATGATATTTTTTAAAACTTGACTTTGTTTGCTTTATGTTCTTACTTCAGGGATCAGTTTATACGAAGACAGCACGGGTAAGTGCCGTCAATATCATAGAGGAAATATAACAGAGTAGCATTTTTATGTACCCAGGATCTTGTGACGAACCTATTATAATTTATTAAAAAACTGGATTTGAACACTATCTTTTCGGTTTCCGGTTCCGATAAACCGATTCGGAATTCCGGGTCGGAATTACGGTTCCGATATCTCAATTGTGATTTTTGGGCGGTATGAATGGCATTTGTTGGCGGTCCTCATGTAGTTTGCAGCGAGTTGTTGTCGAGCTGAGGTCAATTAATATGGGTAAGTTTGTTTCTCTCTTTTTTAGTTTTGTATTGCACTTGTATTTGGTATGTGTCCTTGGTTGTCCCTGGTTTTGATTTTCTAAATTTTATTTTCTAATTTTGCTTTTCTGCTTATGGTGTTTGGAGGGGTGTGTGGGCTACTTTTGGTGAACTGCCGCTCACACGCAGAAAACACCATATTGTGTTGACTGGGTGAGACTCCTCCCTGATGACGCCCTGATCAACCAACACTTCTTCATTTTTTTCGAAATTTTCTTGGTATTCTTAAGTTTAAATTCTTAAATTTGTTTTTGTTTTGTTTTGTAATATTGAATTATATTGCTATCCATGTTATGTCTGCAGCTTCAGCGCGCATACATGGACAGTTCTGCTTTCTGGCTTCTGTTTCAATATTTTTATACCCCCAGTATTTTGGCTTTTTAGCCATTTGGCTTTTTACTTGTCTGAATTTTTTACCTTTTGGCGTTTTGCTGGTCTGCATTTCTATTATTTTACGTTTTAATGTTTTGTTATATTTTGTAAATTTGATTGTTTTTATATATCTATATATGTATATAACAAGAAAGTTCATTGGTAGAATTCGGTGGTTTAACGAAGTAGGAATGTGATCTTACATATGCGATTTGAAAGCAGGAGAGTCCATCGGAGATTCAAGTTCTAGACTTATTCATTAACTAGACGGCTTGAGTTCAAAGGTGAAAGGGGTTGGCAAGATATATTGACCACTTAGATAGGGAAACAAAGACTGGGAGAAAGGGGACCGCTAAGGGGTTTAATTGTAGTGAGAATTGTACTTAGGAGGTTAGTTTTAGGTATCGTTTCATATATATATATATACAAAACTAACAATGATTGATACACAAGAGAATTAAATTTTAAATTACTGTCGATTTTTTTGTGGTTCAATATTGTACCTATTGAATCCAAGGAGACTTAACTACAGAGTCAAGTCATCCCAAACAGTTTTATAAAACTAGTGTAGTTTATAGGTCTTGAAAAGACTGTATATTTTTAGCCTCATTTTCGCGTGACAGAAAAATGCAAACCCGAACTTAAAGAACCAACATTGATTCTGAGATTTTGAAATACTGCAGTGGAACGAATTTATTTTTCTTTATAGATTTTTATCTAGAAAATACATCTAAAAAGTTATATTAATAGAACTAACATTTTTCTTTCATATTTGATTCTTGATTTAAAGTTTTTCTTCGATTTAGTCTTTATGACCAGTTTAAATCGACATTGTCAAGGCTTGAAAAGTATAAAAGCATATAATTTAGTTTTATGTGAACCCGCTATTCAAGGTTCTCTGAAAAGGCAACGCAAAATGTATGTCCCTCATAAGATAGTTTTATTGATACTGGAAAATAGATTTTTGAATGTTTTTATAAATACTGATGGCAGTTTCTGTGGGGGAGTTTGGTGGATGAAAAAGAACTAGTAAAAAACTGTGTGGTCTGTTGGGCACACATGATAATTAAAAAGTATTAAAGAATTTTCAATTTATTTCAGATTTTATTTGTTCAGAAAAGGTAGTTTTATAATTTGATCTGTTTTATTTTGATGTTCACATTATATGAGTATTAATCTTTATAACTTATTGTTAATTTCATATTTTTCATAATGATTGTATAGATAGGAACTAGACATTTTGGATAAATTATCCATGAGTTTTGTCTTTATTGGGTTTTCAATTAAAAGTTTGCAACTAAAACTTAAAAATATTTTGTAAAATAGGCTGTTTGAAAATAGATAAAACAAATTTATTATTTATATAAGTTGCTTAATTAGGTAAAATGCACATATTATATTTTATGATTTTTAAAAATTTTATTTAGTACAACTAAATAACTACTCAAAGTATCTCATTCTTCAGAGATTAATTTATCAATAACAATTAATTTATAACCATCTTTTAAATTGAGAACATTTTATGCATAAAGGCAGTACTGATTATTATTATATTTTGTTTAATTTATTCTTGTTTTAGTGACAATTAAACATAATTTCTTAGAGAAATTTTAAAACAAATTTGTATTTTTAATTTTAATACTTCTTCACATACTTCTAAGGTATCAAAATATAAAATAATCTGCAAATTATACTCTCTCTATAAGTTATATTGAGTAATTATACAATAGACATAATATCAATAAATCAGCAAAAATATTCTAAAATAAAACTTAATTTCTATAAAATAACCTCTTATCTTCTAGCTTTTTAACTTTGACAAAGACATCACAAAAAATTAAAGAAAAGGCAGGCATCTGTAATTGCGAACTTAAAGCATATCCCTAGGAGTAAAGGAATATGTTAAACTTAAAATAATAAAGTAATGAATGTTATTGTTTCATGTAGTTGCTGTGATCGTAAAAAAAGTCGAATATACGCTTGAGTGTTTAGGAAAGGGGAATTTTTATAAAGATGGGTCTAGTTTAATATTATTGATTTATTTCATTAAAAATCGTAAACAAATTATTGGACGTTTGGAGCTAAAATTAAGTTATTTCTTTTTGAATTCGGAATGGCTCTAGAATTTTAACCCGATAACTTTATTCTGTAAGCTCTGGACTATTTAAGTCCTTTACATTTTAGCAGAAGTGTGTTGTAGAAATTCGCATCATTAACTAATTTAGAAATGCTTGTTAAAAATTAGAATAAGCTTTACGAAAACGTGTTTTAATTTTCCTAAAGAAATAATAAGAGAAACAGTATATATCTGTTGCATGGAAACAAAATGGAGTTTACCAGCAGCTGGATATTGTGTTGTAAATAAAATAAAATGATGACATGGTATTATTTCTTATCCAGTACACATTGAGTTCAGTCAAAAAGATTTAATTTAATAAGTACAGGGTCTCCTCGACTTACGACCATCCGCACTTACGTCCACAAAAAAGTAAATACAAATAGTAAATAAAGAAAGATTACTACATTGGTAGAGTCAAAAAGAAACAATAGAGTACATATTATGTATTTTTCCCATTATGCACAATAATTATATGTACATAGATTGAATTTTTGTGCACAACTTTCATAACCCGTTTTAATAAAAATAGTGTTGAAAAATATAAATCCGACTTATGATCAGTTCGACTTACGACCTGTCAGTCGGAACGGAACTCGATCGTAAGTCGAGGAGACCCTGTACTATATATGTGTATCCCAAATGACAAGTACATTTTGGAATCGCTTTATTATAAATCAATGAAACTCGCTGGCTATCATCTCCTTATTCCACTCATATGGAAAGGCACTACATAAATCTTTATGCAATGAAATAAAGTTTAATATTCTCGAGGTAGGTAGAGAGTTGCATTTTAAATCGCACTGGAACAATTGAAGACAGTCCTGGATCAATTCGAGGAGGTCACCTCGTCATTTTGAACCACGGTCAGATGACAACACCTGAACTGGCACCCCACTCTCCAAACCTCCACACTATGACAACAGGAGGACATTTGATGCTAGAAAGTTCACCAGCCCCCACGTGCACGACGGTCTTCGTTTTGATCAAGTTTGAACCCTTCGGTCGTTAATCCGCAACTATACCAACTGGGCCACAGTGTCCCCTTAATATTCTCGAATAGCTTGTTCATACAGTAAAGTTTGTGTAAGAAAGTTTATCTTAATTCCACATAGAAATCTTGAATATCGAAAATCGTATCAAATAACAGAAAAATTAAATTATAATTGATGGATTTACTAGAATACTTACAACTACTTTGCACACGCAATTGAATGATAAGCATAGAATTTTTCAGGGTAAACAAAGGAGTTAGGTAGTTGAATTGACGTCACACTGGAGCAAAACAAAGGGCTATTGTCGACTGTCTGGGATCAATTGCGAAGGGAAATATCCGAGTAAACATAAGTAAACTTCCGGTAAAGATACTTTCGGTTAAGAACTAAAGTGATTTATTGCCTTTTTAGGAAGTTTGACGTTAGTTTTTAAAATAAGTGACATGCTGAAATGTAATTTCAGCAACATACCAAGTTCCTTAAAAGTTACCAAAGAGGATACCAAAATACCAGAGCTCTCTGTATTTATATTTTGAGAAAACCTACTATAATTTGCTTTCTCTTGTTTTTTATTAATTCAATGATACGTTAAGTAGTCCAAGAGGCATAACCAAAGCGTGTTACTTCCGAAGTTATTCAATGAACTAGAAGCAATGAATATACCAAATAATAGTAACTAAGACACTATCGAATTATTTCCAAAATGTCAATAAATAAATCCACCATCTTGTCTGAACAAGTGTAAGGAACTAGTGCTCGTAAAAGGTTACATTCGATCCGGAAGACTCACGTCAAAGGGAAATACGCCTTATACTTCAGGTTTCCTTCGAAAAGTATAAAGGAATGGATCGAAGATCCAAGTAAGCAGTAAAAGAACGATCATTACGCTAGAAGTGGTGTAGAGTACAGTTTTGGGGATAGTAGAAAGCTGACGCAGCATTAAAGTTTCCTTTCAGCTTATAAGTTTCGCTTTATACTATATGATACTCTCTTACGGATTATTGTTAATTTCAATCTCTACAGTACTTTTGGAGAAGCTAATATACGGTGTGATGGCATAGAAAAAGAACATCTGTGAAATGTATTAAAAAATAAGGAATCTGAAATTGATTTACATAAGAAACGAGAAGATGAAATTGGTAAAATTGAGTCAGTTTGTAATAAGGTTCATTTGCATGACAGAAATCGATATACTTGATTGAGTATAGAAATCGATTCACATAAAAAGTTAATAATTTTGTATGCAATAATAAACAAAGCTATCAATTTGTGATAGCCTTTATTGACTGGCTGAATGAACAAAAGTAGTAGTTCTTAGTTCAAAGTATTTTTGTGTTCATTTTCTTATTTGTTTATTTTTAAAAGTTTATTTTAAGCCTTTTTTAATAATGTATCTTTCTATGTCGCTTGGATAAGGCAGCACGAATGTTATTTTATCGTTATTCAGAGCTTATAGTGAGAAGGTTGTTTTTCTCTTTTATTCTTCTAGTTACTTTTTAGCTCTCCAAATGAAAGTTCCATGTAATTAAATATTTATTACAGCTTTAAAATAACTGAGAAATGAGTATCAATCGATTAACCCTCCAAGTGGTTTCGACGAGATATCTCGTCCATCCAGATCTGAAAAATTTTGTTAATGACGAGATATCTCGTCATCAAGAATGCTCATTGAATTCCGAATGATGAAAAAAAGTGCCGTTTTTGATGATGACGATATCAAGATCAGGTCAGTTTTTCCTAAGGACGAGATAGCTGTCCATCAAGATCCGGTCAGTGTTGCTAATGACGAGATACCTCGTCGAGACAACCACCAGGCTGGTTAATACTAATTTGAATGTAGTTAATTAGAATTTTAGTGTAAATGCTTATTTGTGATGAAATGTTAGATTAATCCTACATTGATAGTACACTTAATTTTCTTAACTATCATGCTGAATTGTACAAGCGCATCTTTATGAAGGGTGGTCAGAATAGGCCACATAATCATATCACACGGTTCCATGTCGAAAACCAACCCAAAAAAGTGTCCGTTTTCCGATTGGACACGGTATTCCGAAGATTGGACATGGCATTCCGGTATTCGCGTCTGCAGTTTCATAATGCCAAACTTCAAAATCACCAAACTATCCTTTTTGCGTCCCTGGGGTTGCAGGTATCTAAGAGCATATCGAGACACATGTACGAAAAAAGCACCAGATGGCTATACAAATTCGAATGTGTGCGTCAAACTATATTTGTAGTTGAAGGTACCATAGACATGGAATATACGTAAGTAGACTAGAGCATTGCTATTGAGAGGAGCTTCAAAAAGTGTGACCAGCATGTCGGCTGGTAGTCACGTGACTGCTCCTTTGTGAAAAATTCACTTGGTTGGACTATTTGACGTCTTATCGCCTCGTTTGGCGATATAACATCTTATGACAGGGTAAATGTGTGAATACGCATTTCTATAGAGTGACGACAAAAAATGATGAAATCACCAGTTTTATATTATGTCGCGTGGTCCAATTAGATGATAAATGAAGGAATGGATATGCTTTCCCGACCAGTGGACTAATCAGATGATGAATGTTCGTTTCCACCCGGCAGACGAAAATAGCCTAAGGGTCACGTTAGGACTAGTTTTGGTCACATGATACTGGGCACATAAGAAGGTTGCTATTGCTTTTTGTTTCCTCTGTGGTAAGTATGAACGTGCACATCTCCTGAATACCACTTACAATGAAAAAAACAGAAGGTATTTTTTGGGGTTGGTTTCGGACAAGGAATTGCATAGCATGATTACTGTGCGGTCGACTCTGACTACAACTGTATATATAAATTACAGCCCGTAAAATAAAAAAATTTAACTTACTTAAATGTTGGATGAATCCAAACATTGACAGCAGGAAGATGTAGCTTTCTTAATAGTCATGCCATCTTATAATAAAATCTTTATATATGTAAATCACAGCTCGCAAATATTCACTGCTCACTTTACTTTTCTCCGTGAAGCTACCATTTTTAAACCTAAGTTGCATTTATGTTTAAAGTTGTTTCTAGAAAAGGGTGTAGGAACAATTTTTGCATCGCTAGTTCAGATAGATTCATTCTGTGGTGGATTTCATGACGCAATTATACTGGAAAGACGTGAAGAAATATCAAGTTTGTTATTTATTTCAAGAAATAGATACATTGTGTGCTTCATTTTAGGTCATGTTATTAACATGGCACTACTGCTTTCATTTTAATGTCTTTGCTATCGACGCAGTTTGGCTTAAGGAATCTTTACCGCCAGGGAAAAATCCTGGGGGAGAAAATTTCCCATCTGGAAAGTATATAAAAAAGTGTTTTCTTATGCTGCAACCAGTCTACAGTACTCATGGGAAATAACGCAGTGAAATAAAATTACTGTTACGATGTATGTCTTATTTCCTCTTAGAAGGGTCTTTCTTTAATGACGCACATACATTACAGATCACGGTTTTGAACGGTGTACTAAGAGTACACTCATCAACATGTATTCGAGTTTTTTAAACCCGTGTATTAAATACACGGGTATTTACTTTTCTGTGTACACGGATTTCACTTTTTGACGAAGAGTTCTTAATATACTTATTTTTATTGTTTTATTATGCGAGCATATAATTTCACTTCACGACCAGGTTCAGAGAAGTTAGGAACTAGGAATGCTATCGCAATTTCGTCGAACTTTTAGCATTTCCAAGCTTTCTTAGTAATGACATTCTAATGCATCAAACAGTTGAATGTTTCCTTTTACAATTTACAGATGGGAGGGAGAAATATTTTTTTAGAAACTGAGTAGAAAATATTTTAAGCATTTTATTTTGTTAACATTTTGAAGAATATATAAATGGCTGCTGCTGTTCATAGAATTAAACAAGATTATCTTAATAAGTTTCATAAATACCCTTGTACCCATGCTATTGAATACACATATCCGTGTATCTGAAAGCACATGCAGTATGGATCTGTAAGCCCGGGTACAAAGATACCAATGATTACGAAGATTCATAAATACTCGTGTACTTGTGTAATTAAGTAGAAGTGAAATCGTGATCTCTAACAAATATTTTTTATTTCATTCATTGTTGTTTAACCCTCCCGGTAGTTGTCTTGACGAGGTATCGGTCAAACACACAAAACTGACCAGATCTTGATGGACGAGATATTTCGTCGTTAGAAAAATTGATCAGATCTAGATGGACTAGATATCTCGTCGAACCACTTGGAGGGTTAAAAGAAAGCAAATTTATGCTTCTTACTATATTACGTAACTTATAAGGCTCAGAAGTTTAGCAAAGAGCATAAGAACTGTTTTAGTAATGTACTACAGGAATCCTAAATTCAACGTTCTCAATCGTAAAATTACATAAGTGATTTGGGGTGATAATGAAAAGCTATTTTTAAAATGCGTGTACAAGTTTCCTTTTCGGTTTAGCAATCATGTCTTCGGAATACATCTTTTAGGACCAAAGGAAGTGCACTAGTTTTTAGAAAGACTAGAAATGTTTGCCCTCTGTTGTAGCATCTTTCTGAATAGTGAATCAGTCTACTGCTATTTGATCTTAAGAATCAATCCAATTTGCAACTTTGAATTCGTATTTGCAACCCGACGCACAATGCGGATCAATTATTTCTTTTCTCCAATTGTCTTTGAAAACTCAAAATGCTTCTACCTCAAGTGATAATCATAACATTAATGATATCTGAGTAAAAAATTTCTGTATATTCTGTAAGTCTTACTTGTACATTACAATATTTTTGCAACGACAAATCGTACTTAATTTCACCAATTTGCACACAAGCCCAAATATTAAGGGGGGTATTTCAATTAACGTCACACTGGAGCAACACAACGGGCTATTGGTGACGGTCCGGGATCAATCCCAAAGGGAAAGATCCGAGGACAACACCACGTAATTTTGAACCACGGTCAGATGACGAGGCAACACCTGAGCTGGCACCCCACTCTCCAAACTTCCACACCACGCCAACGTGAGGACATTTGAGGCCACGACAGATTTAACGTGCACCAGCCCACTTTGTACACGACGGTGTTTGGCTGGATTCGAACTCGCAGCCCTTCGGTTGCAAGTCCGTTGCTCTTCCAACCGGGCCACCGCGGCCCCCAAATATTAAGGATAATTCTGAATTTGTATCAAGCAAGATCACCTGATCGTAATTCAATAGAGCATGCTTGGAATGAGACATCGAATTGCCTATATAACAGTACCAAGGACAGCAGAAGAGTAAAGACGTGCTCTAATCCACGAATGGGACTTCTTGCCACAGTAACTCCTGGACAGCTTTTTGGAAAGCATGTCTATGCGTTGTGAGGCCTGAATTAGAGTCAGAGGCCAGCACATTTCCTATTAGATCGCTTTTAACAGGGAAAAAATGTTTTTCTTGCAATAACTAAAACATATATAGTTCGTTGTGTTTTTCAAGTACAAGTCATGAAACAGTGTATACAGGATTTAGTTTCGGATGGGACTCGAATTTAGAAAAAAAAAATTGTTTTTATGCAAATTACGATCTGGACTTCAGATTCTTAAAATTGTATTGGTTCTATATATTGGTGTTATTTTCATATTTCGTCATCAGGCCATGTATTTTGAAGTAAAGGAGGAATATAGTGACACACATTGGTTAATCTGAGCGTAGAAAGGATTGCGCTGAAATTAAAGTTAATTAATTATTCTAAGTGATAGTATTTTATTTTGAATATACTCACTTTTTACATTTAAGTCACTATTGAGGGTCTGATGTGATACGCAGATATGCGATGTTGCCATGAGAAGTTTTATAAGAAGGATAAAAATTACAAAATCTAACTTTTTATACAGTCCCCCGTTCCTTATAGTAATATTTAGTAAAAGTTTACACTCATCATAACAAACGTAACACAAAAAGTTTCACTTCTGTGTGACAAAAATTGACCGAGATATTTAATTTCAAAGTTTGGGATTTTTTCAGACTTGTTTTGCCTTCATTGAGGGGTCGGTTAAAATATAAATTAGAATAATTCGAGATTGAAATCAGGGTGCAACGCCCCTTTTACGGCGAAATAACGGTTCGTTTATGGCGGTTCCCCGACCATAAACGATGGGTGCATGTATAGTAAAGTGAACATGCCCGATTCACTGAAAGCGGTCGCAGCGCCCCCCAGTGGCGAAACATGGAAATTTGGAAATCTAACTAGCACAAGTTACAGACAAGCATACAGCGGAAAACAATACATAAAGTGGAGAAATCTACTGGAGATACTGCTCAAAATGTTCCTCATTGGTGGGGGGGGGGGCAATGCAAAATTGAATGCGTGACAGTACTGAATCGTGGACGCGTTGGAGCATAGCTGGTGTAACTGCGCAACAAGCAAGGCTAATACGCTGTTTCAGATCATCCAGAGAGGTTGGCTCAGTCGCATAGATCTGTTCCTTGACGTAATCCCAGAGGTAGAATTCCATGGAAGTCAAGTCCGGCGAACGCGGTGGCCACTCTACCCGACCACCATATCCGATGATCTGTTGGCCGAATTCGGTGGCTAGATACGCACGAATGTTTTCTGCTTTATGCGGAGGGGCACCATCACGTTGGAACCACACACGACATGCATCTCAGAGAGGCAGCTGTTCATACCAGTCACGTACCGTGTCTTGTAATAGGTGCAGGTAACGATTGCCCGTTAAGGTCCCGTTGTAGAAGATGGGTCCAACAATCTGGGTTCCCCATATACCGCACCACACATTCGTTGACCAGCGTACCTGGTGTGCTGTGCGTCCCATGTGAGGGTTGTCCAGAGCCCAGTAATGCACATTGTGGGTGTTGACGACGCCATCCCGTGTGAATTGCGACTCATCTGTCCACAGTATGTCGGAAAACAACGACGGAATGTTGTGCAACGTGTTGAGCAGGAAAGTACAAAAGTCAAATCTTCGTGCGTCGTCACCCGGCATCAATGCTTGCACAGGAGCGGACGGTATGGATGAGCACCATGCTCATGTAACAATCGCCAAATACATTGACGCGTGTATCCACGTGCCTCGCTTATTTCCACCGTGCTTAGGTGTGGATTTGCAAGGGCGTATCCCAGCACTTCCTCCGGTGTCACTCAAATGCCCGATCTTGACAATCTGTTTGATCTGGGCCGTGGTGTGAAGCCGCCGGTCTCTCTGTGACGGCAAAGTACAGTAGCTGTAGTTCGATGCGATGGACGTCGATCCATAAGAAAACGTTCGCCATAAACCCTCGCAGCAGCTCTGGCATTCCGTTGACATTCGCCATAAATCACTATCATTTCGGCATATTACGCGGATGTGTAGCACGCCATCACGATCTCAGCGCGGACTAGTTTGCCCACTACTGGATGGCTCGTCTTTTATCCCGAGCATGTGGCTGCGATACTATCCTATTTGCATAATCACGATTAGCATGGGGGTTATAGCCCCGCTGGTAGTTTGCATTCCGCTGCCATTTATCCGGTTCTTTTTGCTCATTTTTCATTTCAGGGTGTCGATTTTACATAATTCGACGATGGTCTACAACTTTCTAATTGACATCTTTTGTCTATCTTGCTCAGTTTCGGAGTTAGATTTCCAAACTTCCGTGTTTCGCCACAAGTAGCGCTGCGACCAGTGAATCGGGCATGTCCACTTTACTATACATGCACCCATCGTTTATGGTCGGGGAACCCCCCTTTCGCCGTAAAAGGGGTGTTGCACCCTGATTTCAATCTCGAATTATTCTAATTTATATTTTAATCGACCCCTCAATGAAGGCAAAACAATGAAAAAATCCCAAATTTGAAATTAAATATCTCGGTCAATTTTTGTCACACAGAAGTGAAACTTTTTGTGTTACGTTTGTTAGGATGAGCGTAAACTTTTACTAAATATCACTATAAGGAACAGGGGACTGTATAAAAAGTTGGATTTTGTAATTTTTACAAAATTGGTTTTTTAAATTTCGAAACGTCATAACATGAATATTTACCTCATTTGAAACATTTTTGTAATTGGAAGTATATGTTTACGACCAACGGTTGCGAAAATAAGGGCCGGGTATGGACTTTGCGTTGCACCCTGTATATATCAATTCACTCGTTTGAGATCATTTAGATGATTACAAACATTTAAAATTTGTAATACTTTTCTTACCTAGGCCATTGTTTAACATTTCTGAGAAATGTTTCTTCACTGTTAGAATTTTTTACGTTTAACTTTATTGGATTATTGTGTAAAAAATTCATCGGATATATACAAATTTTGAGTTAGGTATTTAAAATAACGTCACATCGCAGCAGCACTATATCGGTGACTGTCTGAGATCAACTCCGAAGGGAAAGATCCGAGGACAACACCTCATAATTTTCAACTATGGTCAGATGACGAGATCAGCACCTGATATGGCACCCCACTCACCAAACTTTCACACCACGCCAACGTGAGGACATTTAGGGCCACGATAGATTGAACGTGCACCAGCCCCCACGCACGGGACGGTCTTTGGTAGGATCTAGTTTCGAACTCACAACCCTCCGGTTCCTAAAGTGACCCGAAATTTCCTTTGCTTTCGTTCATTTACGTGCGTTTCTATTTAGTCATGAGCAAATGAACTGGAAGACAGTTTCGAGCACATTTGAATATGCTTATTTTAAAACATCACAAAGCAGTTCATCTGGGATTCCACTATATATTCCGTGAGACTAGGAGAGATAGGGAGCTTTTTAAGAATTCGTAACACAAATTTCGTAAGTTTAAATCGCATCTCACAATTTAGAAGCCTTTTAAGCTCCAGAATCCTTGGTGATAGATTTTGGATGAGTGCCAAAGGAATCATTTTTGCACGAATAACGAGAGGAAATTATGGTGCGGGCTGAATAAAAAATCAAAAAAGGAAATATTGTCGTAAAATGTTGGAAAAGGTATTAAAATACAAGCACAAGAATTCTGAAATGATTTCTAGTGCTTGTATTTTAATCTTTTTCAACATTTTACAACAATACTTTCTTTTTCGATTTTTCTGAAATGGTTCGAAAGGAGTCAAGTTTAAAAATCTCAAAAGAACAATACGTATTAGGTGATTGAAATTATTGAAGTTCATACACACACATTATTTTCTCTCTTTCTCCTGAAAAGATAACCCTAAAGTTATCTTAGAATTGCTTCTATTAAAAAAATTAATTATGTATTTGATAAATTAAAATCATGTTTTAGTTCAATCACAATATATTAATGCATATATTATCCGTATACTTTATACGTATATAGTAAAGTGAAAAGTTAAACAAATTATTTTAGATTGAAATAATCGAATAAAGGCAAATATTGCTTTAGTAAATCTGGATTAAGCTTATTTTCCTATTAGATGAAAAAATAGATTCGGAATATTGTTATTTATTTTTAGCTGCTTTTTACTAAGAATTGTGATAATAAATTGCATCTCATTAAGGAATAGAAGTAGTAGAAGTTTACGGAGTAATATCTGTGCCCAGTTCCACTCGTTTTTAACCCTCCAAGAGGTTTCGACAGAATTCTCGTCAATAAAGATCTGACCAATTTTCCTTAGAACAAGATATCTCGTCATTAGTATATTGCCTATTTTTTTATGATCACGAGATCAAAATCTGGTCAGTTTTTCTTCTAATGATGAGATATCTCCTCCATCAAGATCTGGCCAATTTTGCTAATGACAAGATACCACCAGGAGGGTTAATACAATTATATTGTCAATTTAGAGCAAAAACTCATTTAACTGACAATTTTTTCAGATACTACATACTTATTTTCACGATGATGAGAAATTCATTTGCATATGGTAATCTGCTGCAGCAAATATACTATAAAATGCTTATAATTTTATTTTTTACCTAAAAACTTCTTGTCCTTAAAGGGGACCGCGGTAGCACGGTTGGAAGAGTAGCGGATTAGCAACCGGAGGGTTGCGAGTTCGAATCCAGCCAAAGATCGCCGTGTAGAAAGGAGGCTGTTACACGTTAAATCTATCGTGACCACAAATATCCTCCCGTTGGCGTGGTGTGGAAGTTTGGAGAGTGGCGTGCCAGCTCAGGTGTGACCTCGTCATCTGACCGTGGCTAAAAATTACGTGGTGTTGTACTCGGATTTTTCCCTTCGGGTTTGATCCCGGACCGTCGCCAATAGCCCGCTGTGTTGCTCCACTGCGGCATTAATTAAAATATCTACCTACCTCGAATAATTTGTTACAAATATTTCTTTTATTATAGTCGTAAGCAGAACCCCCTGTTTGATTGCAAACCCTGTACGGTACATATATAAATGGCAACAAAGTCTTCAGCTTACCCAGCATTTTGCTCTTTTCAATTTAAAATCTCATCCTTGCCCCAATGTGTTCAAATATTTATGATCATTTTTCGGTCCAAAATGATTAGAGCTGCGTAATTCCATGATAAGCCGAGATAAAAGTCGCCACGACTAATGACATGCGAATCTGATGGGAATTAGGCAGTGAGTGTGTCATTTTGATGCTTAGTCAGAGTAGCAAATCGATGTATTTCCTTTCAATAGAATGGCACGCGACCACAAATCCGTGACAGCGAATTTGTTCATACCTAACGAAGTTTAGACAGTCATTAGATAACCCTTCCCTACGCCTATAATTCATTCAGAGGCAACCACTCGGAAGTAAATGTTGCCTTTCCTTTCGAAATGACAGCATTAAAAAGAGGAAGTGCTACATCTTCATTAGAGGGTTGCATTTTCGTGTTGTTTTTAGGATCACTTAGCAAGGTATTAGCGTGTAGAATATTAAAATTCTAAGTCTTTGAGATCATGTAAGTTCTATTTGATCCCAGAAAAAAGTACAATGAGATTTCAACATGGTAATTTTTGTGCTTGCTTTTTCAATGAAAAGTATTCGTTAAACCTCCTGGTCATTGTCTCGACGAGATATCTCGTCATTAGAAGAAAATTGACCAGATCTTGTCCTCATCATCGTAAAAGAATCCGGCAATATTTTGACGACGAGGTAACTCGTCATTAGGAAAATCGGTCAGATTTTGATGGACGATATACCTCGTTGAAAACACTTGGTTATACTGTGTTTTAAGTGGATTCGCTATAATTTTAAGGGGTCATAGTACCCTTTCAACACTTTTTTTAATTTTACATTTGCAACAAAATGTTTTAGTCTACCTCATTCCAATACACCTGAAATGTGCATTACAAAAGGGGAAACATGATTTTTGAATTGACAAAAAAAATTCAATTTTTTTCAAATATTTCAATATTTTAAAATTCCTAACTACTTCTGCAAATTTTAATTTTTTCAATTATATTTTTACTTTCCTTACAGTGCTTCTCACAATTTCGTGCGTGGATTTGTATGTATTACTGCTATTTATTTTTTACAAATATTTTTATAAAGATACTATGAAATATAGTAAAAAACGGTCATAATTGATTTTTGTTACATCATTTTTTAAATCAACTATTTAAATTATTTTATTCCATACACAAAGTTATCAAATACATCATGAAAACAACCATAAAATTTATAAAATCTTTGTATTAATTACAAAACAGCCTTGGCTTTTTAAATACACTATAGTCACGATAAATAGAAAGCTGAGAAAAAGGACTTAATAGTTTAAAATTTAGTCGGTTTCATATCTGACATTTCAATTCAAAATCTTTAATAACTCGCAAAGTAATGTGGCTATAGCTCTGCGATTTTGCTGAAGAATTTTATAGAAAACTTTAGTCAAACGAGATACAAACCAATAAGCTTCTAACAAGGTATGATATATTTAGTGTTATTTTTCATTTTTCTTTAAATTTATGTGTTTGATTAAATAAGTACAGTGTTTAACTCAAAAAATTTAATTTGAAACATCAAAACAAGAACGAACTGCATATAATAAAGCAGACAGTAATACATAGAGTGAAGTACAGTTGGGCTATTTATACACATATATGCCAAAGTTAAGAGTTGAATTGAGTAACACAATTTGCACAAAAATACATAACATTTTTGTAGGTCTGTCATTTTACTCAATGTTCATTAATAATAGTATTTAAATGTTTGATTTTATTATATGCGTTAGCTAGTTAAACTCGTTGCTTTTTCAGTTAGTGTGTATTTATACTTTATATAAATGCATCTAACACAGAGGAGTTTTAAAAGGAGTTACCTTAAATATAACTTAAAATTCCAGCTTTGGTTTGTATCAGTTTAGCATACGAAACTTTCACACTATCGAGTAAATTTCGTTTCGTCTAGATACATAACAAATGTAATTAATAATATGATTTTATGCGCTGTATGTGTGATAGTTGTTTCTGAAACTAAAATAATTATTCACTAAAAATAATGGTGAATGAAAAAAATTATATGCATCAAATGCAGAAATTGATTATGAAGTCGCCTGCATAAAAATTGTATTACAAGTGCACCCAGAAACGTCAAAAATAAAGTTTTTTAAGTCGTGATATTTTCCCGCTAAGGTATCTGACATTTTATTTAGGCAGAGCAAGGTTTTGCTTTTTAAAATGAGAACTCTTCCAGGTTAACAACAAAATAAATACAAGTGAAAAAATAGTCGCCCGAAAGCAAACTTTCGTACAACATTTTTCTATTTCACTTTTTCGAACTTTGGATTTTATGCTGATTACTCCAAATTCCTAACGTGAGTCGACGAAACCAGAGTAATCCGATTATGGAAGTCAGTTCGGAATGTTAAAATCCGAGACACTTTTCTTCAAAAACATCGGAAAGTGTTAGGGATAAACTGTTTCCAGGAATGTGACACTTGATTCCATTACTAAAAAAACTGGTTCAGTTTTACACTCAAAAATGGAGGGGGGAATAATCTGATCCAAATATAAATCTGAAGGGCTTACTCGTACATATCCATTCTGCAGTCTTTCCTTGCATGATTCCAAACCAGTTTTGACCTTCTTGATCAATTTCTTTCCTAGGATTCTTTCAACCAATAAATGTGTGTTACCATCGTGTGACAAGATGAAAAGCAACAAACAATACGAAATGGAACAATTTACAGCATAGTGAATTGAAAGGGGTAAAGCAGCCACAGTGATTGAATATGGGATGCGTGGACCTGCTGGCATTGGTCAGAGCATTGGGTATGAAGCTGGACTTTATTGGGGGTGGAACAACCGACAAGAGACAAAACTGAGTATCTCTCGGGGAGCACCAGAGATTTAGTGCTCCCGAGAGATTCCCAATTTAGTCCCTTGTTGATTGTGAAACCTTAAAAAGTGATTCCTGGCCCCGTAGCATAGTTTTTTTTATCTCAGTTTGCCCTGCATCAACGACAACCCAGTGCCCAATGCCAGTGCCTCCGACATTGAATTTCCCATCTACACATATTTGTCCCTTCTCCCCCATACCTGTCTATAACCATAATGCTACCTCCACATCAATACTACATATTGCATGAAATATTCAAAAACTTAGTGCTTGTATGAGCAATGTGGAACTTAAATCAGATTTGCATACGGCATCTTTATTTGATGTAATGGTAATCTTCTGTACATATATGTATATACATACTTGCAAATGATTAAAAAATACTAATTTTATATAAATCTAAATTTATAACACAGTGTGGGTCAATGTGATTACTTTGTCATTATGTATGATGAGGGGTCAAAGAAATTAATTTTCTCGGAAAAAGTCACGACGCTCAGAGGGTTACGGTCATATAATTTAAAGTACTGCAAATATAAAATGTATGTTTGCCCGTTATTAACGATTTTGTGTTTGACAGCTTTGTATAATTTATTCATATCAAAATATTTCTCAAAGATACATTTAGTTGCACTTTCAAGTCGAGAAAATTATTTCTTGAGTGTTTGTCGAGAATTTCTAACTCGTTAAGCAAGAATTTCGGCGTGGAATCCAAAATTCTAAATTGCGTCATCTATGCAATTGTAATTTTTAAATTATATACTCAGTTAATCAAATTTTGGTCTAATTTTCATTTAATAAACGTCTTTCAATCTGCCAAAATTGAAGTCTGGCTAATGTAGTTTCAGAAGTTCACTGATATTTTGCTGTCCACATGAACTGTGTCCAACCAGACCAAACAAATAATATATCCAGTAAAAGTATGCGATTGAAAAGCCTATCCACACGAGCAGTCATCTACAGAGCCGTTATGGTTTGTATAGAGCATCTAAGTACCTAAGAGAAAAATATATCCAGAAAATGTACGTCTCATTAAAGCCCGAACGACAGCTTCATTTGGAGAACAGTTGACAAAGAAACTCTCGTCGACATTAAACATTAAAGTAATGAAAGCAACTATTCTTTGTTTCAATGAGGTTTGCTAGAAACGGCTTAATAGTTGAGACGGACTAGACGTGCTTTTATGCTCACTTCAGGGTAGTATTCGCGAAACTGAAAAATTCACCTCCATTTGTTTAAGAACACCCGTCTACAAAAGAAAAGGAGGATAGGTTATTGAATGTATCAATACGACTATTGTGTTAAACAAAGAAATAACTCTTTGCAAAAAAAAACGCAAGGTTGTTTTTTTCATTTTTCTCAAAACAGATTTTAAAAACTTATCTTATTTTTAAAAAGCCATACATCGTATTTACGTGCCATTATTATCAATGTAACTACCTATTAAATATTGAGAGACATTTTGTACAAAATTCAATGACTTGATACAAAAATTTAAAAATGAATTTTAATAATAACGCATATTAATTATCATTAATAGATGCGTTTCAATTATGAATTCAAAAAATTGTAGTAAGCTCGTTTAAACATAATTTAACTATTTTACATTAGAACATTCCATTTTTTTTCGAAAACATTTTTCAAACTTATCTTATACACTACGGTAAAAGCAGGACTACAAAATCTTATTCGTAATCACATTATTTTTTGAATAAATTTGTCTTGCATAAATTTTTTTCAATATCACGATAGTTTAATTAATATGCTTTATGTACGTGTACGCAATATATTTATTTTAAAACAATTTACAGTAAGTAAAAAGTTTAATTTTCACTTTCAAGCACATTGCAGTTTCTTTATTGGGCATATTTGTTTGTGTTTAAAATTTTATCCCAGGTCTATTTTTACGAATTGATGGATCGAGATGCATATATAAACACTAAAGGAATGAATTTGTACAATATCTGTTTTTTCTCTCCATGACCTTAATTGTAGCCCAAAACCAAAGCTTCTTCAAAGTGAAACCGAAGATACGAATGTTTAGTTAATGTATATTTAACATTTTTATAAGGTAAATTTGATTTTAATATCAAAATCTTTAACCACGATAAAATAAACAAAATTATTTGTGCATTTGGGAATTATTATTCAATTACTGATATTGTATAGGATAAAATGAAAGGCCATGGTAAGTTTTCAACTAATGAATGGGAGATTTCCAATTTCAATCATTACTCCCTTTCTTTTATTGCAACGAACATTACCTAAAAATTACTCTTTTTCAAAGTAATATACACTTTGATGTTAATTTTTTCACTGTGAACAAAACAAAAATTTTCTTCCCGTCTTCAGTATTAACCTCTGTACCTTGATAGAAAAAGGGCCAGTGACCAAATTAGATAATTTGGAGTTATGTCCACAAATCACTTCGAAGTAATGAAAGTTATAATGGAAAAAGTGCCAATGTCCTCCTGCCGGTATATTACGAAAGGATAAAAAAATTGAAAAGTATTTTTGTACGCTGTATTAAAAATTAAAAATAATAATAATTGCTAAACCAGGTTTTATTCCGAAGCTGCAGGGACTGCGGTAATCCAGTTGGAAGAGTCACGAATTCGCAACCGCTGATTGCGAGCCCGAAACTCGATCCAACCAAAGATCGTGGGTGCAAGATACATTTTACGTGGTTTCGAACATCCTCACGTTGGCGTGGTTTGGAAGTTTGGACAGTGGGATGCAAGCTCAGGTGTTATCTGACCGTGGTTCAAAATTACGGGATGTCCTCAGATCTTTGCCTTCGCTATTCATCCCGGACCGTCGCCAATAGTGTTGCTCCGGTGCATTTTAAATTCAAATAACTAACCCAAACTGCAAAACGGACATTAGCCCTTTTACAATCAAAGTATAGACTTATTTATCAACAGGTAAGTACATAGTTAATTAACTGGAGCAACACAACGGGCTATTTTCCACTCTCCGTGATCAATCCCGAAGACCCAAGGTCAATGTCTCGTAATTTTGAATCACGGTCAGATGACGTGATAACACCTGAACTGGCACCCCACTCTCCAAACTTCCACACTACGCCAACATGAGGACATTCGAGGCCACGACAGATTTAACGTGTATCAGCCCCGACAGTCTTTGGCTTGACCGAGTTTCGAACACGCAACCCTCAGGTTGCTAATCCGTTACTTTTCCAACTGGGCCCCCTACAGAATGAACATTAGCCCTTTTGCTACCAAGGTCATAGAATTTTGCAACATTTAAAATTTAAATTCCCATAGGAAAACAGCTCAGGTGTTGTTCTCGCCATCTGACCGCGGTTCAAAATTACGAGGCGTTGTCCTTGGATCTTTCCCTTCGAGATAGATCCCGGACAGTTGAAAATATCCCGTTGTGTTGCTCCAGTGCGACATTAACTAACTACCTACCCAATAAAAACATCACGCACACTAACTAATCTAGAAAATTAAGTAAGAAATAGCGGTTTTATCTCCTAACACTTAATTTCTCAGCACATAATGCAGCGAGTGCGTGCGGTGCAAAAAAAAGGCAGACACAACACATGAATAATTACGCGTCGAAGATCAGCTGTCCGCAACAACTCATCCCCTGAGCGATTGACTTAACCCCATGAAGTGCGTGCGCCAATACTTAAGAAAAGGAAACCGCGGCGCGATGGGAAAAAAGGACACCGACCAAATAAACATATAAAAAATAAAACGAACTTAAGTGCTTTTAAGGGTTTCCAACCCAAGCAGAATAAACTCCACCGAAGTTGAAAACTCGATGTGAGGAACTAGGGGGTGGGGCCGAGTTTTGAGGGAAGAGAACCTGGATCAATAGCGATCAATATTTCTCTCTTCATCAGCCACCTTACCGAAAAAGTAGATAATCTTGGGGTAAAAAATAAAATGCTCTAATTTAACACACAAAACTTCGGAATCGATCATTTTATATGGAACTATTATCATTCAAGTCTCTCCCAAAGAAACGAGAGCAAAGAAATGAAGCACGGTAGCTTGACCAAGCTCCGCACATTTCAGCTTTTTTTACTGGATTGCATTTGAATAAGAAGTGGATTTGGGTTGAAAGCTGGGAGTATTTAAAATATTCTCGAGAAAACATAGTTGGGAATAATTCCTAATGGCGCAAGTCGAAGTAGATGGTGCTGGTCATATATGGTATCAGGAATAATCGAGATCCAGCAGAAGGAAATGAAGACGTATTCAGATTTCTGGAAAGATTAAATTGAATATGCTCACATTTTTACAAAGTACTTTCTAATAGAACTTTGGTTACGAGAACAGTTTTCTATGCCTTTTTTTCAAATAAGTAAACACAATAAATAAAACTTAAATGGAGTGCACGTGTGTGTGTAGAGTTAAAAAAAGGGTCTTTCCATTGTTATCAAGATAAAAGGAATAAAATTTATTTCGAGAAATGGAATAGAAGAGTTCTAACAGACACGTGAAACAATCGAATACGGTTCGAAATAGTTTCAGGAAGGGTTTATGCTTTGCACTTCGGAACTTTGTACACGTTTTAGAGAATCTTTGATTCAGAAGGGTATCGTAAAGAAGCATCTGATTTTAATTCTTATTTAAATTTCTTATCTATGTGTAATAACTAATTCCCTTTGTTACAGGTTTCATTTCTATGCAGGACTCAGTAAGACGCTATACTTTCGATGAGGAATAGTTACTTCGAAAACAACGTAGTAGCATTTTACACGAGGGAAATATTACTACGTTGTTTTCTTACCTCTTCACTTTTTGAAAAGTTAACAGTCTGAAAGTTAAGTTGTTTGAAAAGTTATGATGAACATTTATAAATTCTTCCCAAATTCATTCTTACCTTTTTGTATTGGTTATCCACGCAATATTTACTTTTGAATAAACAAATCTGTTGCTTCTTTATTTTTTCTCAAATATATGTTCATTGCGTTTTCAGCAGTATTTTTTATAACTGTGTAGCATTAAAAATTCAAATTACAACTTATAGAGAGTATCTATAAGGCTTCATGAACTACGAAGTAGGCCGTTAACTTTCAAATTTTATATCGATTAAAAATTATTCAATATTCCTTTTAAGCTCATGTTCCTAAAATATAATAAATAATTTTTGGTACATTATATTAAAAAAAACCGTAAATTTTCTCAGAATACATTTCATAACTTAGCTTAAGGTGAGTTAAAACCCAAACTTTTCAACAAAAAATCAGTTTAAAACTTTTTAGAGATCTAGCTAGTCAGTTTTTATGCTCTTTTCAATGATACTTCATTTGTGTTTCAAACCCTGTAGATGTTTCAAGAATACAAATTAAACAGTAATGAGCTCAATTAAATAAGTCGAATTTTGAATTTTGAACTGGATTTCCACAAAACAAAGATTTTCTAGCTTCGAGGTATCTTCACCAAGAAACTACTTTCAAACGGAAGTAATACTTTCCCTAAATGTTCAACAAGCATCATCACTGAACTGGTAGTTTCTCTATGGGTAGTAATTAATCTTTTACAAATTTTTAAGAGCGGAAGAATAGAAAAATATTTGATTTTCTAGTTGGTTTTACATAAATATTGTTTAAAAAATAGAATGAGATGGAACATTTCCTTACTTTAGTGTATGGTTAATTTATAAGTAAATAAATATGGAAATATAGAAAAATTTCAAACAGGTGTCTTCAGTACATTCTAAGAAAAATTACACAGAAATTAGGGGAACTAACATTATGTATCAGATCTTCCAACTCTCCATAAGTTTTCTGAGCGAAGGGTTATAACTGGAAAACTATCTCTTGGTTCAGGAAAAACTAAGGAAGTAAGTTTTAATGCCTGGTAGCTATACCCATACACAATCACAAGACGATCAAGTTTTTTCTTGTTTAAATCCAACAAAGGGGTACATTGTTGAAATATGACACCCAACAGCTGCGGTTTTTCTGCGTATTTCGATCCAATATGTTGTGATTACTGAAAGCGATTCTAGAGAGAACAAATGGGAGCTTTGGCATCGCTATCCCTCACTAAATTACGAAATATATGTTCTCTGTGTCTAGAAGATATCTATTTGAAATCTTATTCATCTATTCAACTCATGAACGCGCCTTATAGCTTTCTACTTCTTTACCTATGCGAAGTTTTGAAGCTACATTTCAAGTTAATATTTTGCTACGGAAGGCTAAACTTTTTCATTTCCACTTTATTTCGGCACAGATCATAACTTAAAAAATAACCTGGTGTATAGTAAAAATGACAATTGTTTTAAATACTTTGAGCGGATTGGAATTTTAATCAGTTAAGATTCAAGTCTGTTTAAAAATTTGCATAGTGTTATTTATGTACATTTAAGTATTCAAACCTTTTTTAATGGAAATACCTTGGATGTGATTGGTGGAAGGGAAAAAAGTTTTTAAGGTTAAAGGAATAGGATTAATTTAATTATGAACAAATTAAACTAATAAACGTTCACACTACCAAATAGGAAACATTAAATTCAATAGCAGTTTTCAAAACCTTTTTCTTAATAAAGCTAGATACTAGGTTGGTTTCATGGCGCGAGGGCCATATTTGAAGAACCAAACAACGTCAGGTAAATTAACAAACGCACACACAAGGTAGGAAGCTAGTTAATTAACGTCGCACTGGAGCAACACAACTGGCTATTGGCTCAGTGTTCCCTTCGGGATCAATCCCGAAGGGAAACAGTGAGGACAACATAACGTAATTTTAAACTACGGTCAGATGACGAAGTAACACCTGAACTGGCACCCCGCTCTCCAAACTTCCACACCACGCCAACGTGAGGACATTTCAGGCCACGACAGATTTAACGTGCACAAACCCCGTGCACACGACGGTCTTTGGCTGGACCTAGTTTCGAACTTGCAACCCTCCGGTTGCTAATCCGTTGCTCTTCCAACTGGGCTACCGCGGCCCTGCACACAAGGAAAGCTTTACTGGTAATTTTGAACCACGGTCAGATGAACATAAATTTGGGATGATAGATAATAATCTTGTTTTCTAAATAGAATTATTATAATGACAACAAAGAAATCGGCGATCTTAATTATTAGTACAGAACACGGTATTCCCGTTTGTAACCCCAAAACATTGAAACATTCACTTTCCTTTACAATATCTAACATATTTGATATAATTGAGGCTATTTTCGTTTTCTGAGTTGCTAGAATTATACAACTGAAATATTCTTCTTGCAACTTTAATATCTTTCAAGATAAACTCAAAGATTGTGGATGATTAAAAATATCCCTAAAGATATTCAGTTAATTTCTACCAGAAAGTTTTGTTTATGCGTACTTTGTGACTAATTTGCAAATTAAATTTCTATGCATTGTTAAAAAACGTCATTAAATGCGCAAGTAAATTTCATGTTAGAATATAACTATTTTGAAATGATAGTATTATTTCAACTTGTGGTAATTTAATTTTCATACATGTACAAAACTTTTGTTGAAATGGATATGCTGAATATCTGAAAAATGAATGCGTGAATTAATTAACAGTTAACGTCAAATGCTATGAATATTTTAATAGAAACGCTGTTCATCACATGTATGCAAATAAAAGACAAAGAAACGTTGTAATTTTCTTATTTAGATACTCATATATTCAACTTGTCTAGAATATTTGAAATTACTCTCCACCATTAGCACCTGCGAACATTTAAATATTTTCTCTCAAAAATGTTTACTGATTCCCAAAGAAAGTTACCCGTTGCCTAATTGACTTTTTTCTCTTCATTAAAATACTTTTAAAAGCTGCTTTTTGTATTTTATTTTAGTTTTCAGATCTTTTAAAAAATTATGAATATGGTAAAGGGAAAAATGCTGTTCGCTTAATGAAATATTGTTCGAATGGAATAGTTTCTGAAAAAATAAAGTAGTTTTTAGTAACAACATTGGTAAATCTTGAGCTAAAATGCTGAGTACTTCCGACTTCAAATAAGTGCTGTAATTACATTCTATCGATGTGTATAATATTTATAAAAATATATTAATTTATAAACTCTTTGTATATCATCATTTTTACTCTTGTTGAAAAATGAAATTCATTGAAGATAAGTGATATTTTGGAAAAGTTAAGAGCAGAGAAATGTGTTAATTTCCCCTTTGAATTTAAATGTGTAATGACTTTTTGAATAACGTAACTTTATACACAATATAACATTAAAAGAATACAGCTACAATCAAAATATAAGAATAATCGAAGAAATCAACTTTGAATAAAATATGGTATTTTATGTATTGCCCATAGAATTTTCATAACATACAACTTAATGTTGCTTAGATATACAGAGTTTGCAGAGCATTTTTACATAAAATTTTATGGAAAATAAAAAAAATAAATGACAGTTGATATTTGAAGAAAATTAAAACATTAGAATAAAATTTTACCTGTTCAAAATATTAGAATACTCCATGCTACATACAAAACGTTTTTCGAATTGAGAAAATGATTCTATAGTATCTAGTAGGATCATCTTTAGCTTTAATAACAGCCGGGAATTGATTTGGCACGTTAATTACACAAGCGCCTTAGTCTTTTTTGGCCAGACATGCCCCATACGGATTTTATACTGGATACAAGATGCTTTTTGCTTGTTAACGCAATTTCTTGGAGTCTTCTTCATTATCATTAACCGACTTTACCGGTCGGGAAGTATGCTGATTTGGCAAAGATTGAGCCAGTTCTTCGTTGAATTTGAGGTATAACACGGAGCTAAGTCCTATTGAAAGAAATAATCATCTTCACATAAAATTTTCGGATGCTGACACTATAAAATGTTCAAGAATGTGTTGATATATTTCTGTATTTATCTTTTCGTTAATAACTCATAACCTCCCATGGCCTTCTATGGTACTGCAAACTTCATACTATTAAGCTGACTACGATTTCAGGGAATGTTTCAGGAATTCTTTGTCAAATGCTACTCGTTTCATTGTAAAACACGAATGCCTTGATCAATATAACATACACAAAACACACTTTCAACACTGAACAAAACCTTCTTCTAATCACCCAAGCCCCTTAACACTCTTCTTTGCACTCTAGCCCGTTTCTGCTCAGTAGTCCAATGTAATGGTATGAGCTTGCAGAACCCCAAAACGCCCTGGAAAGGTTGTCGCAGAGAAAACGGTGCATCGTGTGGCGTCGTATCCGAAAATTGATATGATTATTTCTTTCAACAGGATTTAGCTTCAAATTTAACAAAGAACTGGCCTCAAGCAACTCCAAATCAAAATATTTTCCTGTACTGCAAAGTCGTCTGATTTAAGTTCAATTAAGAATTTGTGTGGAATAATGAACAGACTCCGAGAAACTGCGTTAACAAACAAAAGCATTTTGTATTCAGTATAAAATCCGTATGGGTTTGTCTGGCCAGAAAACCTGATCTCGTAATTAACATCCCAAATCAATTGTTACTAAAGCTAAAGATGATCGTACTAAATATTAAAGAATAATTATTTTCGGAATGTGGACAACGTTTTGTATGCATCATAGAATATTCTAATATTTTGAACAGGGTAAAATTTTATTCTAATCTTTTGATTTTCTTCAAATGCCAATTGTCTCACTTCAATTTATCATGTTTTCATGACTTTTATGTAAAATGTTTCGCAAACTCTATAGATTTAAACATTACATTTTGTCATGAAAACTTGTATAGGCAATACATAAAACACATTTCATTCAAAGTTGATTTCTTCGACTATTCTGATATTCTGACTTAGAGCTGTATAAACATTAGTGTGTTATTAACTCTCTTTATTTCACATAATGAAACCTAAGTTTTTAACCTAACAGGCAATTAAAAAAAGAAAAACTAGTATTAAAACACTTTTAAACGGAGTCATAAAAATCAAGTTAATGCATGATGCCTTCTAATTGGGATTTGGTCACTAATACACTCCTAACGCCATTTCTCTGTTTCATAAATTTAATGACCAAACGGTACTTTAAGTATGTATGTATTTTTAATGAACGTCGCACTGGAGCACCAATGGGCCATTGGCGACGGTCCAGGATCAAACCCGAAGGGAAAGTTCCGAGGACAACAGCACGTAATTTTGAACCACGGTCGGATGACGAGGTCACACCTGAGCTGGCACCCCACTCTCCAAACTTCCACACCACGCCAACGTGAGGAAGTTTGAGGCTTCGATAGATTTAACATGCATCAGCCCCCTTAGCACACGACGGTGTTTGGTTGGATTCGAACTCGCAATCCTCCGATTGCTAATCCGTTACCCTTCTAACCGTACTACCGCCGCCCATGGTACTTTAAAGCATACAAAACAATTATTCATATTCCTGAAGAGAATGCAGGAACCAGTTGTCAATCATTTGTCTCTTTAGAGAGCATTCATACGTCATGCTCTGTTAGATTTGTCCGGTAATAGGCCAATCTCTAGAAGCTGTGTAGCTATCAAGAGGTCTGGCTCAATGAGAAGGAACGTAATCGGCCATTTGCAGAAACAGTGATTCCATTAATAGAATACGCATGATTTCATCTCGATATTGAATAATCAAACAATCGATTTGTTCTAGTAATGATATGAATTTTGATACAAGCCCAGCTTCGACATCAATCTCTTTATCCTTGATATTGCTGTACGAATATTGTCTTGATGTTTCTCCGCATGAAATATCCCCGATTACTTTGGAAAAACAAGACTCATTCGTTGTAGCGGTCGTAGGTTATTCTATTCAAAATTATTTCATAGAAAAACTCATATTTCAAGCGTGTTTTCAGTTGGGATGAGTCCAAGACGATACAAGCGGTAGAGTGTCTTGCGTGGAGGTGGAAACACGATCATTCTATGTCCGAAGAAACCTCATCAGTCAGCTGGTGTCGGAACCTCTCTTGCGATGCCTTACTTGTAGAGTTAAATAACGTTGGCTGTACACATCGGACATCTTGTGGGTTGTTAAGTACTACTACACCGATGTTATTGATTTATCTCTTAACAAGAGAATCGCATATCACCGGATTTGTTATCAAGATTGTCAAAAAATGTCACTCAAAATCTTGTGAAGTTTGGGAAGTTCAAATTAATTTAAGGTTCCCCAAATTCCAAATGAGAGAAAAAGAATTGCTTTACATTGTTAATTGAGTTTGCATTGAACTTGAAGAAGTAGTTTACTAGTATAGATCTTCCCACGACAAGTAAAAATCATAGTAAATATATCTCCAATTAATCATTAAGCGCGCTAATGTGATAAACTTGAATGCATTTCTTCAAGCATTCCCTATGTTAAATGGGATAAGGTCCATTTCTATGGAAACAGACAGTCGCTTCGGGAGCCGTTCTCGTGGTAAACAGACAGTATTCCGCCAAGTTGGTCAAGCAGGTACCTCCAAGTTTTTCTATAGGGTTGACGGTTATTAAAATGTAGCGTATAAAATTATCTGATCCCATGATGCTAATTAGATAGCACAATCAACAGTTGATAGTGAGCATTCTGTTATCTCTTGTTCTGTGAAGTCAGATACTTCAAGAAACAGCACGTAACAAACGTTAAATCGCAAAAACAATCTTAGAGACACTACCGTTTTGACTAGCAAGGTAGTATTATACTTGCAACACACTCAACTGTAAAATAATTTCTCTTGTACTTCTTTAACGGAATCGACACTTATGGTTTTTGATCAACTAATAAACGATCCAGAACGCACGGGAGCGCTGCAGAGTGAATCCAATTTCGCTTATTCGAGTAGCCCACTCTGCAATTGTAGCCGGTGGGTAGGGTGGAGAGATCGCTCCCACGTGCCACAAATATTTGTCAACTTTCCTCTCTCAGCGTGAGCAATCACCCCTAAATGCGCACACTTAAAATTAAGATAATGTATTTGAAAGAATTGCAGAAAATATAAGCAAATATGACTTTCGCGTTTTTGACTATTCTGTGTTTTATAGCTTCGTGTATTCATTGTTAAGTATTCCTATTCGAAACGTTTATCCGAAATATGTATTTAATTTACTTTCAATACTTAAATTAAGCAGAAATTTCGGCATAGAATTTAGAATTATGTTGCAAACGCTTGTTAAAGTATACTAATTCATTTATTAAAATTGGATACTCTATTCACTTAATTTCGGTCTAATTTTTTATTTATTCAATAAGTTGCTCCCTTATCTAAGCGGCTGGAAAAGTTCATACACTTGTGCAAGTTAAACATTGAGTACTTGAAATATAAATTTACATTTCACATGGGTTCAGTCACCTAATATGGTATAACGCAGCTTGGTCAAGTAGTATGGCCCCTGGGCCATGCGACTCAAATCTGACCAATCTAATATGGTAATGGGGCTTGTCATCTAATATGGCATTGATCCCATAATTGAATATGGTACTGGAGTCTGCCATCGAATATGGTACTGGAGTCTGCCATCGAATATGGTACTGAAACCCACCATAGTTATCGAATATGGTATTGAGCCCCGTCATTTAACATGATACTGGGGTCCCACATCAAATACCGTACTGGGACCCATTATCATGGCAGTAGAGTCCATCATCGAAAGTGGTACTGAAACCCGTCATCGAGTCATTGAATATGATATTGGGACCAATCAACTTGGTTGGAGCCAATGGCATTGGTTCCAACCTTCCAATATGGCACTGGGGCTCATTATCCAATGTGGTACTGGGGCCCATCATCCAATATAGTACTTACTAGGGCCCCATCATCTGATATAGTACTGGTGCTCATCCTCTAATATGGTACTGGAGTCCATCATCGAATATGGTATTGAAGGCTGTCATAGAGTCATTGAATATGGTACTGAAGCCGGTCATCAAGTCATTGAATATGATATTGGGGCCGATCATCTACTATAGCACTGGGGGCAATCATCTAATATGGTACTGGGTCTAATCATCTAGTATGGCGCTGGGACACATCATATAATTTGGTACTGAGGATCGTCATCTAATATAACATAGGGGTCAGTCCTCTAGTATGACATGGAGTCCATCATCTAATACGATACTGGTGTTAATCATCTTCAACCATGCTGGGACCCACCATCTAATATGGTATTGGGCATGTCGTCTAATACGGCACAGAGGCCCTGAGTTCATACGTGGGGAACACGGGATAGTATCTCGTTTGGTGTCGCATTCAAGCATTACACTTGCAACTGGAAAATAATCACTCTTACGCTCCTTGAAAGGAATCGACGTGTATTGTTTCTGATCCACCCCTACGCTCTACAGAGCTGCAAAGTGAAACCAATTACATTTTCCCGAGCATTTTCAGCCGGCGGGCATCGGAGAGCGATCTCTCCCGCACGTGCCACAAACATTTGTCAACTTTCCTCACTCAACACAGGCAATCACCGAACTGCGCACGCATTTGCAGAAAATAACAAGTTCCGGTCCGCCGAGAGGGCGCGCTTCGGCTCCCTACTTACTCCCACCGGCTCGGGATGCTCACTTCCAAACTAGCCACAAGTAGTCCCGCACACAGCTCACTGGCCTCGCACCCCTGGAACACTGCCAGTGTCTCTGCACCTGCTCTGGGATTCATAGAGTCATGAGAAACCCGCCACTGTCCGTGTCGAGTGACAGATAGCTCATTTGCCACCGAACGCTCGAAAGTTGCCCGCTGCTAAAACTTCGGAAAACTTTTTACGGGATAGTTACGGGACACTCGACGTAAGTGATTTGTTTTGTGTTTAATTGATTTCGTGGAGATTTAAAAGCTCTTTAGGAGAACGTAATATGTTTCTAAAGTAACGTGCTTAATATCAGTTTTCTATAAATATTCGATTCTCGTTAGATCTCTGTTTAAACATTAAGTCATTTGAACTTTTCTCCTATATAAATAAAGCGATATTACTGTAAAGGTAATTTCTGGGAAAGTTAGGTTGGTAGGTAGGTTGTTAATTAACGTCAAGCTGGAGCAACACAGCGAGCTGTTATCAAAGTTAGAAATTAGAAAAAACACCCTTTTTTAATATTTAAATTAAAAATTTGGTTATGCCTTCTTTCTCATTATATTCCATTTTAAATTCATGGATTTTTCAATATACACAACAATGTCAAAAATCAGTTTTCTATAAAAAAGAGTGAGTGAAATTCGCGATGGTAGTTTAAATTCGTTAAAAGGAGTGAACAGAATGCAAGAAAAAATTGAACAAGTTTAGTTTGTTTCTATTAAATTCTTTGAACTTTTCTCTTATATAAATAGAGCGATATTAGCAAAACTATTTTTTATTAAAGTTAGGAAAAGAATGAAATTAGAATTCCCCCTTTTTAAATCTTTGACTTATTGAAAATTCGGTTATGCTTTTGCCCTTTTACTTCCATGGTTTTTTGCAATACATACAATGTGAAATCAGTTTTCTGTAAAAAAAAAATGCGTGAAATTCGCGATGGTAGTTAAAATTTTTGTTAAAGGAGGTAAATGGTATGCAAGAGAAGATCGACTAGTGTTTAGTTTGTTTCTGCTAATCTATTTAAACTTTTTTTTGCAATATAAATAAAGCGATATTAGTGTAAAAGCAATTTTTATTAAAGCTTCTTCCATAGTAGGAAAGGAATGGAATGAAAAAATCCACCCTTTTTAATCTTTGAATTCTTAAAAATTCGATTATGCTTTTGTTTTTTCATTACATAAATTCCAATTTTCTTTAAATCTGTTTTTTATAAAATTGCCTGAAAATATGAGATTATAAAAACGGTGTTAAAAAAGTAAATATAATGCGATAAATCTCTGTTAAAGCTAGTAAATATAATATAAGAAAAGATTCAATGTATTTAGTTTGTGTTTATTAAATCATTTGAACTTTTCTGCTATATAAATAAAGTGACAATAGTGTAAAAGTAATTTTTATTAAAGTTCCTTCCACTTAGGAAAAGAAGGAATGAAAAAAATTACCTTTTTTAATCATTAGAATTGTTAACAATTTGATTATCTTTTAGTTTTTCCTTACATAATATTCCATTTTACTTTCATGGGTTTACAATGTCAATTTTCTATAAAAACGCATGGAATTCGCGATATTAATTTAAATCTCTGTTAAAACGAGTTAATGGAAAGCAAAAAAATTTTGAATATGTTTAATTTGTTTCTGTTATATCATTTAAACTTTTCTTCGATGTTAATAAACGATATTAGTGTAGATGTAATTTTTATTTAAAGTTCTTTCTGCTTAAAAAAGAATGGACTGAAAAAAATTCAGTTTTTAGTCTTTAAATTGTTAATAATTCGATTATGCTTTTTTCCACTACTTGAATTCCATTTTACTTTCATAGTTTTTTCAAGATGTAAAATGAAACGGGAAATAAATGTTTAGATTTCGAAAATTGTATTGTTTCCGTACGAAAACATCTACATTTTTCATCCTGATTCAAATAGTTATACTCCGGAATTAATTAATCGTGTCCTTAAGTTATAATTTATTTACTCTATCTTAAAAATTGTTAATGGAGCATTTATTTATCTTAGGATATTTTAATCGCATTTCTCTCTATTTTTAACTTCATTTTTAATGAAGTATAAGCTAAACCTATAATTAGTTTTAATCAGTTCTTATGTTTTACTTTTTATTAGAATTTCCTAATAATCTTCATCAATCACGTATTAGATTTAAATTTTGAACTCCAAAATCAATCATATAAAATGATTTCTAATTCATGGAACAAGCCTGAAACTCAAGATTCGTGAAAAGTTTGCATTGATTTGCTTATCGCAATTTGGATACTCTAAAACCTGAACATTAGTACTCATTAATGATGACATGAAAAAAGATGGGGCACTTTCTTTTCATATTTAAATTTACACTTAAACACAAACTTAAGATTTTGATATTTATGTATATCTATCTATTTAACTATCTGTGCGTGATGAATTACTGCAAATAACCAATGAGTTAAATAAGTATAGTTCCATGTAAAATCTGGACAGACTGCTGAAACTAAAATCCCAGTATTGCGTGAAAAACGGGAATGCTAAGACGTGATATTAATATTATTCATTACCTTTGGTTTATTAGGGTTTTATGGCGCAAAAGTCTCATTATATTTAGAAACCAAGCAGGCGTTTCTTTCCACACAGGTGGAAGTTAGATTTCTAAGCAGATGCTTTTCATGATTTATTCCCTATCGGACCACTGAACCGATAATGAATAAATCATTAAAAGCTTTATACATTCTGTGCTGTCCAAAATACGATCGGAAGTGACCTTCTTTTTAATTTGCAAGTTCCATAGATAACGGAGGTTTAATGCTTCGCAGCCGGCGTCAGGCCTGTCGCTCACCTGCTACGGATTAAAGTTTTCGCAGTTGATTTCGTTGTTCATTCGTTACTACGAAGACGACTCAGCGAATAGACAGAAGTGTCAGATAGTATACTCGGCTTTTTGCTTAACTATTGGACCAGTCCTTTGGGGTCGCCATCTCCTTCGCAGGGGGATGATTGGTACATTTCCAGTTTTAGGAATGTCGATGCAAGGATAGAGGTTGAATGATAGGTATCCGACAGGGACATCAGAAGTAGAATATGCTACTTCATAACTCGTTGGAAAGAGCAGGGTCACTATGGTATAGAGACCGTCTCGACGAGGTGCATATCTTGCTGACCTCTTCTTGGCTTTGTTACCAACTGGGTGTGAGGTTACCTACACTTGACCTCCAGATGCGTATTGAGAAGCACTGCTTCTTCCTTAGGCAGAATATCTCTTTCTGACAGAGCTGGAGCTCTATGAAGGAGCGTCACCTACTTCGACCTGATGCTTGATGCAAGGTGTTCGTTCTCCCCCGATCAGAAGTTAGTTTCATAATGAGTCGGCAATGTGTTTGGTCTCCTGCCTGATCTTCAGTTTGATGTCCACCTTCGTCTATACGAAGTAGATAGGAACTAGCTGGTATAGCACTTTCGTTGTTACCGCAAGATTGGACTTCAGCGTTTTCAAGAAAATGGAAACATTCGTTTAGGTTTTCGCTGTAGAACCAGGTGTGGTCTCGAAGATTCAGTACAACTCCAGCCTTCTTCAGAAAATCTGCTCCGAAAAGGGTACGGTTTCCTTTGGCCTATGGGAGTGCAAAAAAGGTTAATGGGAAGGAACGTTCTACTAGACATAGTGTCACACAGGTTCTCCGAACTTCCATCTCTATCTGACTACCATCAGTGAGGGTCATTGTAGGAAAGGACGTCTTCAATTGTACCCCTTCAACTTGACGTATTTGGTAGAATCTTCCTCCAGTGATGGAGTGATTAGCTCAACTGTCTGCACACGCTGTGCCCGTATATTTCATTTATCGTAATGTTTATAACTGCAGCTTGATCAAGCATGGCTGAACTATGAATTTAAATCTTCTCAAAACGAGCTGAGGCTGATCTCGTGGAAGGATTGCAAGTTGAACACTTCGCTTTTATGAACCAGACTTTGCCACATACATAAGAATTTAGTGCTGATCGCTCTTGATTGCCACTGGCTTTCGATAGATTGGATCTGTTTGCGTGATGCATCTTCTTAAAAGGTACAGACTTAAGAATTTTTCCTCTCTGGAGTTGTAAATTTTTCTGAATTGGAGAGGATGAACTTTTCTTCTGATTGTTTCGTAAACAGTTGTAAATGTCCAGCTTCTCAGCTAGGTCTATAGGTGAATTTAGATCTGGTCTACTATCGATAAAAGGATCTTTGATATCCTGAAATACTCTTTTCTTCACATGACTCTCTTTCAGCTATGACGAGTTCTTTTAATTGATCAAAATCTTTGATTTTCAGCCTTCAAAGTAATTAATCAGTTCAAAATAGATATCTATGTATTAGACGAACTCTTGTGATGTAGAGAAATAGTCGTCTGAATTTATCAGCAGTGAGCTAGTATCTTCACAGGACCATTTCTTTCCGTTTTTGGTAATCTTGATATTCTTCTGGTTCCCTGGCGATATACACGCAGATGAATAAGCCGTGGAAGGGGTTTTCCTCCTGGATTCACAGAAATTTTCACCTAGGATGAGGTTTCCTAAAGATTGTGAGTCGAATGTCATCTAACACAACAGGAGCACACTTTATATAAACTACTTCACTATTCAGTCTTATGAAATTTCAGAGTGCAATTTTTCATCGAATGGGGTGAAAAATCGGGTTTCAGAGAAATTCATTCAAAAATGCCCTTTATTTTGAAAACTCCATAACATGCAAAATAACGACTCAAGAATAACCAAACAATGACCAAAAAACCCGTAAAAATCCGGTAAGATGCTTGAAATTGCATTAACTAAAGCACCTAAATCACCTTAGTTTTTATGAAATACATTTCTATTCACTCGAACAACGGATTAAAATCTAGTTGACTGTACGGGTCTTGAGCTTGGCGTTAGTTTTTCGTCTCCAAGACCGAGGCGGTCACTAACTTTCATTTTGATAAACCATCTAGTAAACGGGGAGAATAGCAATGATTATAAAAATTGAGATCGTATATCCCACACAAGCCAAACTAACGCCAAGCTCAAGAGCGTACCTTCAACTAGATTTTAACAGAATAACGTTTCAGTGTGCCATTTAAAAAACGTAACAAACTAAAATCCTAGCCCTAGTAATAAACAGTATTCCTTTTCTCTTAAATTTCCGATGCATGTTTATATGCTATTGACACTTTTGTGTAAATTTCGGCGTAATTTAAGCCACTTTCAATCTCATTCAGATTTCTTGATTGCACGCCTTTACTGAGCAAATATTCGGATATGTAGAGGAAGTAGAGCTTCTCCGAGTAACTGATCGTGAAAATATATCTCCGAAGTGATGAAGTGCATCTTGTCTCACTCAAAGACTCTCTTGAGATTAGGATCTACAGTCAGAACGACGCGTCTTTTAGTGTGATTGAAATGCTGTATCCATAGGTGCGAGGTGAAATGATAAGCCTCTGAAATATCGCCTCTAAGATGAATAGCCTTTATAAGATGCATAAAGTTATATTTAAATAAGAGGTTAAGATTCGAATGGGGAGTTTATTGAAAATATTGGTAAATAAATCTGCATTCTAGTATTTCCTTTGCTTAAAAATACGCTATAATCATTTCGCTCTTATTAAACTATTCTTAACATGTTGAAATAATCATAGTTTGTGTTGATTTAAGCTACCAATTAAGTTTTAGAACTATGCATTGGATTCAAAAGTATTTGATATACATTTTAATCCTTAGATATTTGAATTTAAAAGTATTTTATGCATATTTTAATCCTTAACTAGTTTTATATGAGCCAGACTACTTACATTTTTATGTAAGTGGATTGACTTATTGTTGCTATTTTGTAAATATGATGTAAGCTGAAAACGAAATAATTTTGAATACATTGTTATAGAAGATTAAAATGTTTCGAAAGAAACTTATTATAAGCTAGACTTATTGTGAAAGTATATCTGAATTTCTAGTTAATTTGTTTTAAGGGCAGTAAAAATATTTGGAAAAGTTTTATGTATATTTTTTGTAGAAAAATAAAATTCAGAATATAAATTATGCCTCTTTAAAAATATACTTTTCACGCACTTATTGTCATCATGAACGAATGTAATCTGTAAGTATATTTTGAAGTTTGCGAGACTGAGTTGGTTTAGATGTTTTGGAATTCAAAATACTCTCAATGGCTATTGAATAAATAAATATTGGGTAAATAAATAAAATTATTATTTTATTCTATCCAAAGGGGCTCTACAGCATTTTGAATTCACCTAGAGTATGCACAAATTCATAATCTTAGTAGTTTCATGCATTTAATGTAAATTTATGGCTATTAAAATCCATAAAAAATATGTGTTCTTTCATTTAAAAGTACTTTGCTATTGTTTATTAATGTTTGCTATAAAATTCGGATCTATTTATATTTTAGATTTTTATTGAACATTTAAATACAGATCTTAGGTGGTGCAATGCAAAATAAAGAAGTCATGCTTTCAGATCACACATGATTCTTGATAATTAATGGAATTTGAGAATTCCTCATATAAAATTCGGAGTTTTGTTTTAATGTTTATTTGTTATTAACCTGATAACTCAGAGATACTTTTAGGAGAGGAGATATGGAGGTTAAAGGGTTAAATGTGATAGTATGCAATTTAATGGTAAAAATAACATAAATTTACAAAATTCAGCAATACATTATTAAAAGAAATGTTAAGAAAGTTATTATATTAAAAATATAATACGTGAAAATTAAAATTTCTTACTGATCTAAAATTGCAAATCCAAGATTAAAATGTATTTCTAAGTGACTACTTAATTTCACTATACAAATTTTTAATTTAACCTTCTGAGAGGTTTATACGCATATATCCGTACTACAGCCTTCAGTCTTCCTTGTATGGCTTCTAACCAGTTTTGACCTTGATCAACAGAATTTTTCCTACTTTTCTTTCAACCAATATAGTCATTAAATGTGATGTTAAACCTCCTGGTGGTTGTCTCGAAGAAATGTCTCGCCATTAGCAAAACTGATCAGATCTTGATGGACGAGATATCTCGTCGAAACACTTGGAGGGTTAAATACACTACACAACTCAAAAACTTCGTGACGCTCAGAGGGTTAAAGTTTTAAATGAACTTAATGAACTGAAATTTATTCTGTTAAACAGCTACCCAAACGATTTTTGTTTATTTTAGTCTTGTGATTCATTTTCGCCAGCGTCGTCATATCTCGCATTAAAGTGCATAATTTAAATCGATGAAACTATCCACATTTTTCCGATCACAGTTTTCTTTAAAAATTGCCACTCCCACCCATGTAGCTCTTAACGCCAACGTTCCAAAACAAGAGATTTCCTCATTTTCATTAGTCAAAGTTAGGTGCAAACACCGTCCTCAAATATGACGCCCATTAATTCATCTAAAAGCCGCTTTTAGGAATATTTGCTTTTTTTATTTTCATAGTGACACCTTGATGAGCGCGAGATATTTTAAAGGCAAAAATCGATGGTCTGAAGAAGAAAATCCGGCAATTTTCAGCTGACACGCGAGACATGGCGTATCCGATGACAGCTGTGACGCCTCAAATATCAAGGCTAGAAATCATTTTCGGAAGTGAAAGAAAAAATTCTTGTGACATGGCAAACCACTTTACGGTCATCGAACGTTTAATCATTCAAATGCACAACGATTCTCGTTTTTGTGGTCTTTCTTCGGCAAAGCAGGAGAGGTTCTAATTTCAGTGTTATTTTTCTCGGTTCATTGTCTTTCATTTTATCTGTATTAAAGAACATTTTCCGCCGTGGTGGATTTTAGCAGATACTCTCTTGTGACAGTAAATTTCTCCGATTAACTTTCAACTTGCACATTTTTATTGTTTGACTCGTGGGTGTTCAAAATGTGTTAAGAGTTAAGGAAAGTCTGAGGTAAACTAGTGGTATTTTCTATAGTTTTAATTTTTCAAAATTAGTATGGAAATTTTTGGTTGTATTGGTTGGAAAATTTTCAGATTTGACTGATTTCAGAAAACTCTTCTAACAGTAAATTACTCCCATTAACTTTCTACTTATAAAATTTTGTTGTCGACTCGCGGGTGATCAAAATGTGTTAAGAGATGAGTGAGAGGTAAACTAGTGGTATTTTCATAGTTTAATGTGCGTTTGTTCAAAATGTATTAAGAGTTAAGGAAAGAGAGATAGGTAAACTTTAGAGTTATTTTTTAATTTTAACTTTGAAAATTAGTACGGAAAGTTTTGGTTGTATTGGTTAGAAAATTGTCGGCCATGACTGCTTTTTGCAAAAACTCATGTGATAGTAAATTACTCCGATTAACTTTCAATTTAAACAATGTTTGTTATTTGTCTCGTGCATAAAACTTGTTTTCATATCTTAATAGGTAAACTTAAGTTTATTAATAATTGAGTCTAAAAATAGGCAATCGTGCTTTATTTTTTATAAATACGTTTAGCATTTATAATTATAAAAAGACTCATATAACACAGCATTTAACAGTCTACAGATGGTTACGCGTAAAATTATAAGTAGAAGGTTTACTTTGAAAATAAATCCATCTAGATCGGATATTAGATAAAGACATCGTAAACTGTCTAAAACATTTACATATTTTGCCATCTACTAGTCAAATCTCACCACATGAATAGGAACCTTTATCGTGTAGATGTAAATTAAGGAACTATGAAATTAAACATTTTTTTTATTTAAAATTTTTACTCTTAAAAAGAATAAGGGGCCGCGGTAGCCCATTTGAAAGAGGAACAGATTAGCAACCAGAGGGTTGCGAGTTCGATGCTCGGTCCAACCAAAGACCGTCATGTACACAGGGGCTGGTACACAGTATATCAGTCGTAGCCTCAAATGTCCTACTGTTGGCTTGTCGTGGAAGTTTGGAGAGTGGGGGCCAACTCAGGTGTTACCTCGTCATCTGACCGTGGTTCAAAATTGCGTGGTGTTGTCCTCGGATCTTTTTCCCTTGGATTGATCCCGGACCGTCGTCAATATCCCGTTGTGTTTCTCCAGTGCGACTTTAATTACATAACCTTAAAAATAAAGAAGATATGGTAAGTAAATAGTTCAGCTATTAATTCAATTGTTAATTTATTAATCATGAAGGGAATTCTTAATTATATTATATACAGGGAGTAGATACTAGTTGGCATCAATGGCTGTATTAAGAGAGAGACATGAAATATTTTTTATCAGCAAAACATGAAAAGATTTGCGGCGTTGCTGTATTTGTTCTAGATCTCATAAGCGTCAAGTAACGTTGAAGAAAGTAAAGAGGCGTCCCAACGTTTCGATTCCATCTAATTCTAAAGTCAAGGGAAACTATAGCTATCAAATAAGTTCGGAACTTTCTTCTTGGCCACTAATAGCTTCCTACCTTTTTTCCTAAACATCTTGTTGCTTTTTTTAAGTAAAGATTAAAAAATTGAACTTATTGATTAAACATTGAACAAATGAAATCATTATTTAAATTTCCTGAAAAGGATTCTGCTATTTCAAAATAAGTAACAAAAACGTAATTTGTAGATAACATACGTAAGATTCTACGACATGCATTAAGTGTTATATTATTGTGGTAACATTTTGAAGGTACCTGTCTACAGACATGCAATATTCCTCTCACTAAAACACATGTTTGCTGTCTTTCATTTCTACACTTTTATGGACACTCTAGCACATTAGAGTAGCCCTCGCTTTTTTCATACATCCTTATGTTAATACGATTTAATTTTGTGTTCTTCCCTTATTCCTCCAAGTGGTTTCGATGAAATATCTTGTCTATCAAGGTCTGACGAATTTTGTTAATGATGAGTTACCTCGTCACCACGATATTATCAATTTTTGTCTAGAGCAAGATCAAGTCATTTTTGCTAATACCTCGTCGAGACTACCGCCAGGATTGTTAAAGTTGGTACAGGAAGTTCTGAAACAAACTGTATAACAAACGAAAAAGTTATTTCTATTCCAGGTTAAAATCTTAATAAAGGTGTTACAACTTATTTTTAATGTTACTTAAATTGAGCATTGGTTAATAAATCCTTGGAATCCTTCACCAAAATGTTTTAAAGCTCCTCCGCAGTATTTAATGGCTGCTTTAACTATTAATCATGCTGTTTGGCATTACTTTACAGGCATATTTTCCACTAGAGCTCATTGTATTGTATCTTCACTGTATAACGTGTTTTGTGGGGGAATTATTCCGAATATGAAAATTCTTTAATATCCAATACTGAAACAGTTACACGTATCTTCTATGAGAGTTGAATGATGCATCCCAATCTCAAAGGCAAGCAGGTCACTTGAATGAAAAGACCGAATACTGAAAAGATCAATGGTAATCCTCTCAGATCCCGAAATCCGTTATCAGCAACTGTCTGGCAAATATAATAGCAGAGTGCATAAAACTCAAGGGCATCGTCATCAATTGGAAAAAACTCTGAAGTGACCCTTGAGCGCACTTTGGGCCTGTTGTCTGGCTTTCCATCGGCGTAGACAGATCTTAATATGGTATTACATGTAGAACTTGTAGTTTCCTACTAATGTCTCTAAAAGCAGAAGCAATTTGAGAATCAAAGTTAAAAACACTTGTTTAACTCGAAGATACAAAATTCTTGTATTGTAAAGCAAGTAAAGTGTCCGACCTCAAAGGCATTAATACTGTTCGGGCAATAAGGACAAAAATAAAATTCGTCTTGTTTTGAAAAATTATTTTAACCTTCCAAGTGGTTTCTACGAGATATCTCGTCAATCAAGCTCTGACCAATTTTTCTAACGACGAGATATCTCGCCGTCAAGATATTGCCAATTTTTATGTTGACGAGATCAAGAACTGGTTAGTTTTCTTCTAATGACGAGATATCTCGCTCATCATGATCTGGTCAGTTTTATCTAAAGACGAGATATCTCGTCCATCGAGATCTGGTCAGTTTTGCTAATGACGAGAGAGATACCACGTCTATACAACCACCAGGAGGGTTAAAGGACGGTTACAGAGCTGCCAAAGCAGAGTTTGTTTTGAATCATCAGTCTTTTCTACCTTCTAGTACATTTCAATGAAATTTTTAAAAATTTCAGAAGTATACCGGTACCAAAAGTTAAATAATTATTTCTATTGAAATGGTGATTTTGTGTAGTTTTGGTTATATTATAATGCCAACTTTTTGAAATACAATAATACAAATTTTTAGAACCATGTTGCACTTTGTTTTAATTTACCTGCATTTTTATGAGAAAAATGACGATCTATATTTTCATTTCTCAACTAGGCTTACCTCAAATTAGTGAAAGTTGTATCTGCATAAGCCACCTTTCGAGCTTTTATCTTTTCAACCTAAAACAGCTTCTATAGCAAATTGGAAAATGTTTTGATTCGCATCGGCATTTTTGACTTCGAGTTATAGTAAACTGTTTAATTTTGATGCTATGTATATATTTATTATATGTTATATATTATTAAACACATTCCCTAAAGTCCTTGTCTCTAAATGTTTAAAATTCAACACTTTTTCCTCATATAGCAGCCAGAATATAATTTTTATTTAACTAAATATCATTACTTTTTACTACCTTAAAAATTTTTAGGACATTTAAATCTCTGAGGTGTTCTCACGAATATATCCGTTTTACAACCTGTAGTCATTCACACCTGTACGACTTCTAAGCAGTATTGACCTTCTTAACCAATAAAATCATCTTTCTGTGATACTTTTTACCAGTTATAAGTAGTTATTTTGTCATGAGTTGTGTGGGGAAAAGCAATTCGAAAAAATCGAGACGCTGAGAGGGTTAAAGAAAAATATCAAATATTTTTCCGGTGTGATTTCGGTATCGGACCGTAGTTCCAAACTACGAGGTGTTGTCCTCGGATCGTTTCCTTCGGAATGGATCCCGGACCACCGGCGATAGCCCAACGTGTTGCTCCAGTGCAACGTTAAATCAACTACCCACGTACCATTCACAAAATAGTCGTTACCTCCAATTCTTGAAGGTATCACACATTTATTAAAATTTTCTTAAATTTCATAATCTATGGATTTTAAATAAATAGGCATCATTTTTATTTTACCGTTGAATTAAATAAAAGTGATAATTTATAAATTCAAGCACATTCTTTCTACTGAAATCAATCCTCTAAAGTCTAAAAGCAGCGAATCCTTCCGCCGAACACCGGAAAGTAAGGCATGTCGCGGACTTAATTGGCAGCTTCTATTCTCCAACAAAACATCCGAATTTGTCCTCCAGTCCACATTCAGCTCCAATTTGGGCGATTCTACGTCTTCAGGAGCTCAAAGAAACCTCTTCCCCGTAGAAGGATAAAGACAAGCAAAAGAGCGTATAGCCGGTTTTCACAACCAATCGAAAAAGTTTCCGGTTTTTTAATGAACAATCTGGCAGCCGTGAAAGGACGCCATTTATATCCGCACCAAAGACTCATTCTTTTGTTGAATGGCGTTATTGATGACGCGTGTGCTATGTGGATGGACCAATTAACTGTGTCCTGCGATTCTGACGCTGCTTTATCTTGCCTTTTTCGTGGATGGTGGAGTCGAAATTTTGGATGACAGCATCATAAGCAGGGGTATCAACTGAGATCTTCGCTGATGGGCTTTCGTGTTCCGATCGGTAGTTCCACGTTGAAGCAAAAATTTCGCTGCTCTAAAGTCATGATTGACTTTCGTCGGCGCTGCTTTCATATTTCTTATTAAAAAGTTTAATAAAACACCGAAGTTTTTTTATATTGATAAATTTAAATACTGAGCTTGTAAATACGAGCTAAATTTCTGTGCCATGGTAGAAAAGGGGCCAATATTCATTTTGCAAATTTTTGCTAACAGCTGATTTAGCAATTTTTATCATTTTTGTTTTAGATAGAGTACAAAAAATACTTTTCAATGTTTTGATACTTTCATAATGTAATGACAAGAAAACATTGACAGTTTTTTCTGTTATAACGTTCCTTACCTTGATGTGATTGTGGACATAACTCAAAATCTGCGAATTTGTATATTAAAATTTTGCTGCTCTAAAGTCATGATTGACTTTCGTTAGTGTTGTTTTCGTATTTCTTATTAAAAAGTTTAATAAAACACTAAATCTTCATTCTTCGTTTACAAATATTAACAAATTTAAATACTGAGTTTGTAAATACAAGTTATATTCCCGTACTTTGGTAAAGAAGGGACCAATGTCCATTTTGCAAATATTTATTAACACCTGATTTAGTAATTTTAATTATTTTTATTTTTGTCACTAGAATTTCAATTAATTATTTCTTATTTTGAAAGTTTGAAGAGTGGGCTGCCAGCTCATGTGCTGACACGTCATCTGACCGTGATTCAAATTTACGAGGAGTTCTCGTTGCATCTTTTCCTTTGGGATTGATCCCGGACAGTCGCCAATAGCCCGTTGTGTTGCTCCAGTATGACGTTAATTAACTACCTACCTACCTTGTTATTTTGTTTGTTTGAAAGTCTTTCAGATACTCTACAGTATCATTTAAGTCATTAAATTAAAGATTTATTGGTAATTTTAAGACCAATTTGGTTCCGTATATAATTTTTCAACCAAGCATCCACCGAAACTGATTTGATTTGTCGTTCTATCTACATCTAAAGTGGATTCTGAATCGTTAAGAAAATCGACGAAGCTACATTACTTTGCTGTGTTCCAAGCCTTGTTCACTTAAAACTGCTTTACCAATTGCGGTCTAACAAATGCAACTATGGATTGGTTTGTCGCTAGACCACCACTTTTTGCAATGAGAGGGCTAACTGTACCAGGACCAACATCTTCAAGACGATTCTGAATCACTACGAATTGCTACAAAGTTACATTACTGTGTTTGCTACGTTCCAAGTCTTGTTTATTTGAAATGATATGCCAGTTTCGTTCTGACAAGTATAACCATGGATTGGTTTATCGCTCGTCCGTCATGTTTTGCAACGAGAGGGCTAACTGTACCAGGACCAATGACTTAAAGATGATTCTGAATAACTGAGAACTTCTCCAAAGTTGCATTACTGTATTTGCTACGTTTCGAGTCTTGTTTTACTCTGTTTTGCCAGTTGCAATCTAACATGGATTGATTTGTCGCTCGACGGTTATTATATGCTACTTGAGAGCTTGAACTGGAATTTAAGACTTAAAGTGTATTCCGAACCAGTACAAACTGAGACTGATATTTCGTTAGAGAATTCAATTTTATACAGAGAATATATATAGGAAGCGAATAGTTTACAATAACTTACACCATTTCCTCATGAAGCTGTTAACACATTGAAGTCCGACTTCCAAAGGCAGCCCATCCGGTAAAATCTATACAACCAACCAACCATGAAAAGAACCCTGGTTTTATAAAGCGATCAGGGTAGGGGAACCCCGCACGGGGAGAGAGAGGGGCTGAGTTTTTACTTTTTTTTCGTGAGTTGGATTTTTTCTAAATCAAGAGTAGAAACTCGGGGGATTATCCCCAGTTTCCATGCTATGTTAGCGGAAGATTTATTCTAATGCACGATAGAGGCATAATTTATTTCTTAGCTAAGTTTAGGAAGTCTGATTCGTTTTCTTTTTGCAAAGCCTAAGAGGAAAAGAGTGAACATAATATACCATTGTGTTGCTCCGGTGCGACATTAATTCAACTCCGTGAAGGTCACGTGGTCATTGAAAGAAATAACGAATCCTAATGTAGGACTAATTGACCAGTATGAGGAAAATCACTAGTAGGCGCTTCGATGGCCCATCAGTCCAAGTCGATTCTCAAGCTCACGTCACTTATACTTCTGAGATCTTATAACAGCGACTCTGCTCACATACTCTATCTATTTCATTAGAAAGTTTATGTTGTCAGGAACTTTGAAAACTATTTAAACTGAGTTTATCACACTCTGTTATCATTAAGTCGATTTAAATCTTTCCCTTCGGGATTGATCCCGGACAGTCACCAATAGCCGGTTGTGCTGCTCCAGTGCGAAGTAAATTCAACTATCATTAAGTCGATTAGCGTTATAGTATAAGAATAGCTAGTACAATTACTAAAGTCAAAATGTCTTTGAATGCATTGAATTTACTCGACTATGTAATAGATGGAAGTTTTCCACAACCCTTTCTCTGCACTTTCAATTCAGTAACTTCGAAAATCACCAGGATTAATTTTGAAGTAATATTTGGAAGAAATATTAATACAATTATTTTATAGATTCAAATTGAAATTATTATTTCTGCAATTATTTATCTGAAATGTGTGTTTTATTATTTAATATATTTTACAAAGAATAATTTGAGAAATAAATATTTTTAAATATGTTATGTTTAATGAAATACTTCAGGAGTAAACGTATGAACAAAATCAAATTTTCTTTTGTTTTCAATACAGTTTCATTCCCAATAGTTTATATCAAATTTAAACATGAACAATAAGATGATTCTAAAATGATTATAACCGACGTTGCAGATTTTAATTTTGTTTAGTATCTAGATTTCAATGTGTGACGTACAGAAGACAAGGAATTTTATAAATGATGCATATGTGTGTATTACTAAATATTTTTGAATGAATTTCGTTCTCTGAGCTTTTGACAAAAATTTAAATGTATTTAGATATATTTTTTTAACATGAGTTGTAGGTGTTGCAGGTTTGGTTCCTGTAACTTACCCAGGATATATTTCTCTCTTCTGTGTCAGTAAAACTTCCCTTGTGTGTGTACCTTTATTACTTGACTTCGTCTTATTACTAGCAAAGTATGGCCAAATATGGCCTCGTGCGCCAGAAAACCCAATAAATCTTTAGATATATTTATTTATTTTATTTTGAAAAGTATATATGCGCAAATTAGTATTCACAATGTACTCATTTGCTATTTAATGTTTTCTCCTTAAATTTCTTTAAATAGAAGCAGTTCGGGGTTCATACTTTGAATACTAAAATCAAACTTCTTTTACTTAGATTCCTTTGTCATATGTTTAGCTTAACTCAATTACTTTGTCGATAAACGTTTCAGTAAACTCAAATGTATTTCATATATCATCGAAATAAAATAACAATCATGAAGAGATACAAATAAATAAATATCCGTTTTTAAGCAGATTTCAAATTTAGATATTGTAGTCCATGGAAATTAATATTTAATAAACAAACGCTTATTTACTACTGAAAGTTTTGCTCGTAGATACTGAGCTCAGGCGTTGACCTCGTCATCTGGCCGTGGTTCAAAATGACGAGGTGTTGTCCTCGGATCTTTCCCTTCGGGATTGATACCGGACCGTCGTCAATGGCCCGTTGTGTTGCTCCAGTGCGACGTTAATTCAACTACCACCTCGCAAATACTGATTGATTTAACTGAAAAGAGATCATTTATAGCTTTATATTCTATCCTAAGTTCGTATGTATCATAAAATAATTTAAACTCGATGACTTTAACGTAAATGAACTTTATTCTTTGAAAACCTATTTACAAAAGGAATAGATTATATAAAACTAGATTAGATTTAGGTAATTACAAGCGATATTTTAAGTGAGGGAAACAGTGTTCAAGCCTCACAGATTTTTTGATTAAAAGTTAGTTTACAAATTTATATAAACCAAAATTAAAACAAACCCTAACCTATATCATGGTTTTCTAAGAACTTCGATATTTTATTGTATATAAGCAATTTTGTGTCACATACTCTGTTTCCAATTATAAAGTTTCTGCTCTTTTCTACGAAAATATATTTTCGAAGACGTACAAAAAATGGTGGAGGATTTTTAAGAAAAGATTTCTGGACGCAGGTGTTCAAATGTTCTTCGATATTTGTCACCAACCACCGTCCTGTGACTACTCGCAAGTTAAGTTTTAAGGTCACACACAGAGAAAGCGAGTTGCCAATCCTCTTGAAAGCATTTATCTTTCACTGTGATATATACACGAAATGTTTATTCAATACACTTTCACATTTTATTCTTTGGAATTTTCAATCAAATATAAGCTATAAAGCTGAAAAAAAATAAAGCATGTTTTCATACTTTTAGCCTAAACATGTTTAAATGTAGAAAAATAAAATTACAATTTTTTAAACTAAGCCAATCGTATTTTCTCCCAAGAAAATTTTATTTCTTTCTACGTGTGTCATGATAAATTCCTTTCATCCAAGAAATTAAAACTGACTGAACTTTGAATGAATGTTATACCAATGAATTATTTGCTTTTTGAAACTACAAAATGAGCTACATTTGCTAGTAATATTCATGCTCTCTGCCTAAGAACTCACAATAAAGAATCAGACCTTTAGCATTAATCCTAAACATTAGTCTTCATGCATATTTCTACACATTACGTTTAAAAACAATACCGTAGAAGTATACGATCTCTTCTAAGTTTCTGACTTGGAAATATATTTAATGAGGAAATGTATCCTGTATACTTAGAAAACAGTGAAAATGTACGTTTTTTCTCCTTTTCACTGAGTTATACTAAATAGACTGCAAGTCGTATTGATAATTTTCTTAATCGTCAAAAACTAATAGTGACTTTAACGTATCTTGAAATTCGAGGACATACTCATAAGGTTATATTATTTTAACAATGTCAAGTACTAATAAGCAGATTTAATAATCTGACTGTAAACTTAAGTGAAAAATATTTTGAACTTTTGAAACTTTTAACTTAGCATTGATATTTAATGAAAAAATAATGCAAATTGTCGAAAAGTAAAAGAAACGCACATTTCTTCGCTGACAATTACTTCTCTACAATCTTAAATGAATTGGAATAGCATCACCAAAGAGTTATGTAGAGTATGCTTTTTCGAATACTTAGCTATGTTCACTAAAACTAGGAAGAGTATGCTTTTTCGAATACTTACGTACGTTTACAAAAATTAGGAAGTGTATGGTAATAGGATACTTAGCTATATTCATCAAAACTAGGGAGAGTATGCTTTTTCGAATACTTACATTTACCAAAATTAGAAAAAGTGTGGTTTTTCGAATACTAATACATTCGCCAAAATTAGAACAAGTATGCTTTTTCGAATACCTACGCACATTTACAAAAATTAGGAAGAGTGCGTTTTCGAATAATTAGCTGCATTTCATTCTCATAAGTGGTTTTGTACTTTTCTCCCCCTGAACTGTTAACGTCAGGTTTTAAGTGTGTTGAAATTTTTGATTAAATAGTAATGATTTTTAAGTTATAAGTAAAAGTAATATAAATAGTACATGCGCAATTCGTCTTTGCCATATCCATTTGCTGTTTGCGATGACATTTTCATCGTGAATTTTGACACACTTCAATACAGCGTTGTATCTTGAATTAAAAGGTCACTAGATTAGTTCATGACTGGTTGCAAAGGTAAAATGCAGTCATCATCGTATCAAAATGTTAAGCAAAGATAAAACTTCCTTTCCAGAGTATCATGTTTTGTCACGCAATAAATAACACCCCGATCCCGAATACCGGAGTGAATCCAGAGGAAATTACATATTCCAGGAGTGAAAGATTTTTTTCCTCATGCTCTCTGAAACTTCCCATATATATTCCTTTACTTGACCGAGGTCTTAGGAAAGAGAAAAAATGGCCTTGCAACTCTAGCTATCAATCGTCTTTGAATAAAGCGCTGAGGTTTATTTCTCATCTTTATTTTCTCTGACAGAGCAGCTTGAAAAGTTTTACTTAAAATGTTAACCATTCACAAAGGAAGAGAACTTTCATTTTTGCCAAGGTTTGTTTCTATACAGAGGTTGAAAGAAGAAACAATTCGTACCACGGAATTGAATATTTGAATTTGAAGATAAGCTGGAGTTCTCTTTCATGTTTCTGTTCTTTCTTCTCTAAATGCCTAGAAGAAACTGTCGAAAGTTACTTCGGGGAAGTTGGAAGGAACACTTCCGAAAGCGATTTTAAGATTTTTAAAGATTTGGATAGCTTATTATTTTATGCTCTTTGAAATACTTCATGTTTGTTCAAACTCTGATTTGAAGTTTTAAGAATGTAAATAAAACAATAATAAACTCAATTAAATTAAATTAAATTTTGAAACTTTGAACTTGATTTCCTCAAAATAAACATTTTCTATCTTGAGTCACCTTTCCTAAGAAATTACTTTAATTTTATAAGTAAAACTTTCCCAGCATGTTCAACACACATGGATAATACAAAAGTGGCCATTTTGTTACAGTAGAGTACTTTTACAAATTTTTAAGAGATAAAAAGCAGAATAATTTTATGATTTTCTAGTTAAAATCATATAAATATTTTTTGAAATCGTATTGAATCTAACACTAAATTATCACTTCAGTATATACGTAAATGTCTATTGAGTATATAGAAAAATATTCAAGCCTATATTCTTAAGTATATTCTAAAAAAGAGTATATAGAATTAGGCAATTTAAAATTCTCAATATGAGGCCTTCCAACTCTTCTTAAGCTATAAAACACTTAGTCCCAGACGTATGGATCAAAATTCGACCCGACTAATTTTTCAGTTGATCGCCGTAGGAGTTTAAATTATTAACTGTAATCTTTATACCTTTGTGTGTGTAGATATTATTAAAATAATAATCAATTTAGCTATTTGAAGATTTGCCAATTAGTCAACTATGAGAAGACCGCTATGGTAGTAAAATGTTTGAGAATAAACTATTTCGAAGACGTATTATCGGTTTATAAAGTTAATCACTATATGCATCCTCTGAAACTTACAAATGTGTAATTTTTACTGGATGTATTGTCACATAAATCAGTTTACCTAAAAATGATTGGAATGTAATTAAAGTGGGAGAAAGGGCTATCCATATTATGATATGCAAGTTTGAAGTCTACTTGGACTCAAACTTTAATAATTGCCCCTAAATGTTGCGTTTACTTAATTCTACGTTGAAGACAGCTAGGTTGTCTTGAATTTTAATTTAAAAAAATTAGGAGTTTGAATTAAAATAAAAAAACTCAACGTCAAGCAACTTTAGGTTGGATTAAAAAACATGAATGAAGCGAATTTTAAACATGTTAGAAAAATAAGCATTCTATTTTTTTGTAAGTTGTGATAAATAACATCTTTTATGAATGAAAATCCAGACTTTCGCATAACATTTTATTTCCTTTGTCAGTGAACATAAAAAGTCTAAATTTCAATTTTAACTCAAGCTTTTATGAAGGTTGAAAACAACGCAAGTTAAAAAAATTATAAGCATAATAGAGACAGCTCAACATGCCTTCATAATCAATGTGTTTGACTGACATTCATCATATAAAAGTTAAAATACAATAGTATCTTCAAATATTGACAAAGCTTTTTTATTCTAGTCTCATTTACGATTAAAGGCAATTGAAGGAGCGTGTACCTTAGAATTTTACTTCTGTTAAACCAACAATTTCGTCTTGGTATGTTGATTTATCAATCGAACGGATTTTGGATTCATTTAAGAATTCACAATGTCTGATATAAAAGAATCCCACATCAGTCCTCCCTCAATTTCTTCATTTACTCAACATGAATTTTCAATTATTAAATTCACGTTCTGAGTTAACTGCATTTCTTTGAAAGTAGATTTACAGTCCATTTCATAGTATTATTTCTCTACAAAAATAACACCTTGTTTCAAACAGTACTTGTCTGCTTAAGTTCCCTAAAAATTTGACTTTTTCATATTAACCCTCAAAAAGATGTCATATACATACGTTCTATAATTTTTACGTACGGGCAGTTCACGTTGGCATGGTATAGAAGTTTGGAGAGTGGGGTGCTAGCTCAGATGTTGACCTCGGATCTTTCCCTCGGGGATTGATCCCGGATCGACGCCAATAGCCTGTTGTGTTGATCCAGTGCGACGTAAATTCAACTACCTATCGCCTACCACACAGACAATTCACACGTAGCTGTGTTGGGTACATCACATATTTTTTCTAGATCTAAGCTAGTGAAAAAGAAAGGAAAGGGTCTTTCGGTACAAAATAAAATTAGACTGTCGTCCTGATTATGTTTGGAGGTAATATTTGACGAAGGAAACCCTTCCATCACATTCTAATTTCGTGTAAGTAATCAGTGAACTTAATTGAAGGGTTTTGCGAGAATTAAAGGGTGTCGTCATCTTTAAGCAAACATTGATGAAATTACCGCCCCGTTCAAGACATTGTTCAATCTTAAAGGCTTAGAGCCCCCGTTAAAGTCTCTTTAGATTATTTTTATTTCTTGCATGTAGATTGTGTAGATCAGAGGAGTGCTAAACGAGGATACACCGAGATCTTATCACCCGTGTCCTCTTTTTCATGAGTTTTTCATCAATTACGCTACTTTTTATTTATAAAGTAGATTTTACATTCAAGTATATCCAGAACTGAAAAAGGTATTCATATTCTTACAATTAAGCGAAGGCTTGGGATTTCGAATCCAACCAAAGACCGTCGTGAAAAAAGAGGGCTGTTACATGTTAAATCTGTCGTGGCCTCAAATGTCGTCCCGTTGGCGTGGTGTGGAAATTTGGAGAGTGGGGTACAAGTTCAGGTGTGACCTCGTCATCTGACCGTGGTTAAAAATTACGCTGTGCTATCCTCGGATCTTTCCCTTCGGGGGTTGATCCTGGACCATCGCCAATAGCCCGATGTGTTCCTCCAGTGAGACGTTAATTAAATACCTACCAATCTTACGATAAAGGGTGATGGTTGAATTAACGTCGCACTGGAGCAAAACAACGGGCTATGGGCCAAGGTCTGGGTTCAATCCCCAAGGGAAAGATCCGAGGACAACACCTCGTAATTTTGAATCAAACTCATATGACGAGATAAACACCTGAGCTGGCACCTCACTGTCCAAACTTCCACACCACGACAACGTTTTACTATTAAATTCTTAAGTTTTGTTTTTCGAAGTTATTGGTTTAAACAGTCAATCAATTATGGGTGGTTGGTTTTATGGCGTAAGGGCCATATTTGGCTGAGCTGTGCCAAACAACGCCAAGTAAAGAGACATACCACGCAGGGAAAGTTTTACTGACAGACTAGAGAAATACACCCAAAGAATCGAACCTGCTCCGCATACACACGCACACTTTGCAGGTTGCTAGAGCAGTGGGAAAACCCACTGAGTAACGACAATAAATTATGAGACACTTGGTTTGAGACTTTCTACGAAACAGAACAGAGAAAAAATAGACATATTGCACAATTATAAAAAATTGTAGTAGAAAACAATAGATATATCGTTTATTTTTAATCAGATCAAAATCAATCAACTTAAAAAGCATACCTTTAAAACCAGTATATAGAAGCATGAAGCAATTAATTCAAAGTAATACATGTTTTCCACAATATCTGCTAATAGCCCGTCGTGTTGCTCCAGTGTGACGTTAATTAACTTACCTACCAACCTGCCATATTATCTGCTATCATTGTGTACAAAAGTCATATTTAATATTAATCATTAAAAGAATATCAATTTTGAGAGAATATCAGGTAGATATGTAGTTATTTTAGCTTCGCACTGGTGCAACAAAACGGGCTCTTGGCGACCGTCCGGGATCAAACTCGAAGGGAAAGAATCGAGAACAACACCACATAATTTTGAGCCACGGTCAGATGATGAGGTCACACTTGAGCTGGCATATCACTCTCCACACTTCCAGGCCACGCCAACGTGAGGACATTTTAGGCCACGACAGATTAAACCTTTGTACACGACAGTCTTTGGTTGGATTAGAACTCGCGAGAATATCAGGAGATAACTGAAAGCAATTTGAGTTATACATCAAACTGAGAAACATAAAAATAGAGTCGACCTCGCGCAGCATTGAGACAACGTATTTATTGGAATAAAAACTGAAAAACCTTTTCCTTCACCTAAATTATTCACAGCCCCTTGTTTTGCTCCAGTGCGACGTTAATTAAAAACCTACCAAAATTATTCCCAATTTTAATCTTAACACCAATGACTAATTTTAATATTTAATGTACCGAACATTGTTTCGAAGCTGAAATCTTAGTTTCATTTCCTTTTAGAGTCGCAATATAGTTTTAATTTAAAAGGCTTCTCACAGAAAAGCAGAAAGCAACAAAATACATTTTCCGTTTGCAATTTTATCACGATTCATTACACATAAATCACTTCCATTGTCTCCATAACGCCCACCAGAACTCAACAACAGTTAAATCAAATAGGATTTCGATCGAAGTTTCATCCACCAGAAATACAATTCCACTCATTGTACGAAAATTGTAGCCATTCATCTCTTTTAATGAATGCAGTCAATTGTCAAACCGGCACTTCGTATATCGGACAAACCGCATCGCCTTTACATTCCTTCCATTAGATAAGTGTCCATTGAATCAGAACAGCAAGATTATTGCTAACACTTGACTAGTTCTATTTCGGAATTTATGCGGATAATTCTCTCGGAACCTTATACGCTATCGAAAAATACGTTATGATTCGGAAGATTGGATATCTGAAAGTATTTAGAATCAGAAGAGTTAGTGAACAGTGTATAGCTTAACTTATTAATTCTTTCCCATATTTACAGAAGCCACAAGTGGTAAGAAGTGATCGCATTCAAAACTAATTTCTTGTACTAGGAAAGGGGAAGATTGTTTTTAAAGTTGTTGGATGTTAAGCAAGTAATATAAGGCATAAATTTTTATAATAATGGTAAGAAAATAACATAAAGTCAATGCATACATTTTTATTCGGTACTAGCAAAATTACCCGAACTTACTCGGGTTGACTTGTTTAACCCAATACATTTTACATACATCCCATCCACGATAAAGTTACAAACTGATGAAAGGTGGACACTAAGGTAACTACTATAAAAGAAGATTTTGTGGGAGGATTAGGAATTCCCTTTCTTAAGTTCTTTTCTTCTAAAATTTCTCAACTCCATTCGCTAAAATGACGAATCTATGATTAATTCTCTCCCACTCATAATTTACATACCAATATTTTTTGACTTGTGGCACTCTTACTCCAGGTAGACATTTTCGAATTTCGCCATCGTTAAGGAAAGGGTGAAAAATCAATTTAATAAAATATTCATCACTAAGTTTTTTAAAGCTAATATATTTTATCTTGGAAATTCCATTTTGTGGCACGCTAATAATAAAAAAACCTGCTTTAAAATTGAATGATTTAGTACAGACCTACAAAGGTAACCTATTACCATTTTTTTAAATATTATATCGATTTGACCGCTTTTTTTAAAGAAAATCATTGTATTCAATAAACTTTTAGCATATATAATATTTTGCTTAAATATAGCTTCAACTCTTAAAATAAGCCACCTTGACCTTCTGTCACTATGACAATGAATTTTTAATATTTCAAAAGTCCTAGCTCGGATTTTTTTAACAATAACGTTCTTTCAATAACGACAAAATTCCTCTCCATTTTCTTTATTCTAACTTACATGCCACTTTAAATGGAATACCTTGTGGAGTTGTTACGTGTGATGAAAATAAATTACAATTTATTAAAAAATAAATATTTAATAAATTTAAGAGAAAGGCAGCGAAATAAAACTGAAGTAAAGTTAGCGGGAAAAAAGTTGTTCTAAAGATATTAATTCATGATTGTTTTTTTATCTCGGGATCTCGCACAGTTGCCACAACTTACAGCTAATGAATGGACAAAATTTAGAAATCTGAAATTAATTCCTACGAAAAAATGAAAATATCACTGCACGTGATCAACCAACACAAGTTTCCGTTTCGTTCCAGTTTATTGAAAAATATCGCCTGTGTCCCAAATATTCGAAAATCGTTTATGTTTCGTAAAGAAAATAGTAAGACTTAAAATAAATGAAATATCAAAGCTAAATTTCCGTAAAAAATAGTTTTTGGAAAAAGAATTGACTTTTCAGCAGTATTGGTAAAACATTCTAAATAATTGCAATGCAACCCCAAAACTAACAAATTATGGTTGATTTAAGTATACTTACTCAGTTGTGTTAGCATGAAACTTGCCTAAATATGTAAGCAAAGAAATGTCAAATAACTTATTCATTAAACTAAAATGCAATTTATAAAATATAGAACGTTGCATTAAAATATGTTGAATAAATTTTATGTGATACTTGTGCAAACACATAGACACAAAATCAGACATAGAATGGGAAGACGGACAGACACTAACGCAACCAAGTTCAGTCACTAAATGAATGTAAGTACTCACAGTATGCAAAAGTTCATGAAAATATATTTAACCGTTTGGATGTAGTACGGGCACATACCTACCTACAGACAGGCGGACAAACGGATTTTGCATTAGGACCCAAAACGGATAGAAAACTTGAAATGGGTCGAAAATATTCAATGTATGAACAAACACTCCATTTTTATTTATATAGACTACGTAATTTTACAATGACTAATTTCTATGCTCGAATGAATTTTTCGATGACTATAACTGTATTTACGAAAAAATTATGCTTCCTCAATATATCTCAGTAATGCCACATTTCTTAAGAAAAGAACCCGCTCTTATATATAATAGGATCAATTTCATTATCCAACCTATGGGTAGATAGTTGAATTAATATCGCACTGGAGCAACGCAACGGGCTATTGGCGACGGTGAGGGGTCCATCCCGAAGGGAAGGATTCGGAAACTTGAGAGGGAATATCATGAACTGAATTAAACAATACTATATAGATTGATGCCATAAAGTCAGCGTGCTTTATTTTGAGCGATATCTGTGTATAATCTAAAAATGTTTTGACAATGTTAACAATAATTGTAACATTCTGAAGACTTTAGAGAATGTATTAGACGCATTACAAGTAGTTAAATAACCGTTATTAAGCTTTGAAAAGCATTAATAGCATTATCCATTTTTCCTTACGAAAAAAAATGCGAAGCATACAACTATTCGTTCATATCGTTTAAAGTACGTATCGTCGGTCTAGAGCAGAAACTCAATAACAGACAAAAAAAATTCTTTTATAGCTGTTTAAAGACTGAATGCTGTCAAAAAAAATTACAAATATTTTAATAGCATTTCATATCTTTTAAGCATCATAATATCACACTATATTTCTCAACATCATGAAAACTAGCATTTAATGCATATCCGGAAAAGTATAGGTTTATGCTCTAAGCCGACGTACATGTTGCACGATAATAAATACATCAAACGGGGTATTAGGGGAAACTAGGAATCAAATCCCTTTACAATTCTATAAAATGTAAAAATACGTTTACAGAACACTTCATACTTTCCGTTTTTACAAACTCCAACATCCGATTCCTGTCTTTCAGAAGACCCGTAAGCATTTTCCTCAAAAGAAATAAAAGTTGGTTGAATCTTTTTGGTTACTATGTCTACTTCCGGTCCCAGCTATTAAAATGGTTCCTGCTGCCTTCTTTGTCTCGAAACAATGGAGTAATATGATACACCAAAAGGCATAAGGGAAAGTGAAGCAAAAGTAAGCGCAGATTTTTCTGCAGGATGTTATTTCGGGCATGGTGAAATAATTTCGTTATGAAACTGGAAACTTCTGTACAGTGTTTCTTAATTGCCGTATATTTGCACTGGGAGGAATCAAAGGGAGAACAAAGAAAGGTGGCCGACGGAGGGTGAATAACGTATTTTAGCGATAATAGATCTAAAAAGGAGGAACTTCTCTGTTCTTTTACGTCTATTCCATTAAGAACACGAGTTTCTATCTGTGATATATCATAATATCTTTAACTAAGTGTGTTGTATGAAATGCTCGTGGAAATATACCTTTGCGCGGACGTTATGAAATATGAGTGATATGGAATCCCAATCTTCATTTTGCAAAACCTTTAAATAAACCCTTGTGAGCTATCTAAACTGGAGTTTAGTATTGAATATATTTATTCTACATATTACAGATCGGCATTCCTCCATGTGAAAAACTTTCCACATGAATGATAGTTTGGATTACAGATGAAACTTGGCCTATAATTTAATACGTTTTATTGATTCAACGAAATGTAATTTCAGTTTGGGATTGACAGACCATTCACTCTTAACATTAGACTTTGAAAAGTGAAATGTTGCAGGGGCAAACGAAGGGTTGAAGTTATTTAGAATTTTTAAGGTTTCAATATATATATATATATATATATATAGCATTTTTAATATAAAATTATCTTCCTGTAATTTGAATTATTCAGCCTGTTATGCGGCTTTTGATATAAAAAATTCCAGCCAATCTGAGAAATAGATTTACGCAAAAATGGGAGAAAATGCAACTAGAGCTAGATTATATTTCCATTAATAGCTACTTAATGATATAATTGGTCTAAAATTACAAGTATCTAATTTTTGACATAAGGCAAAGAAGACGATTGAAATAATTGGATATACATTGTTTAAGGGAACATAGTACTTTTTTAACCATTGTTTACTTTAGAATTATAATAAATTGTTTTAGTATACCTTATGCAGATGAAATAAACATTACAAAATTAAAAATCCTTTTTTGTAAAAAATAATTAAAAAATTAAATTTAAAAAAAATATTTCAACTCCTGCAAATTTTGTTTTCTTTATTTTTCTTGAAAGTATTTCCCACAATTTTGTGCATGGGTTTGCATGTACTACTGTTACTTATTTTTTACAAATATTTTTAAGACAGGCACTATGAAAAGTAGTAAAAAACAATCATAATTGATTTAATCAATTTTTAAAACTAACTATTGTTCTAAATCTTAATTACATGCACAAAGTTATAAATAAATCAGAAAAAAATAACCACAAAAGTATCAATTTTCTATATTAATTAAGAAAAAGCCTTAGCATTTTAAATACATTGTAGTCATGAAAAACAGAATGTTGAAAAAGGACTTCATAGTTTAAATGTGTTTCTCGATTTCACTCCTGACATTTAATGGAAAAACTTTAATAACTCGCTAAATAATGTAGCTACAGCTATGAAATTTAGCACGCATATTCTTTAAAGCCGTACAATTTATATAAGACAATAAAAATAATCGACTTATTTGTCATTTTCAGGGCTCTATGTCCTCTTAAAGTCATAATTTAAATTACTTAAAAAGCTTTTTACGCTTGGAATGTATACTTGTTGAAGTTATTAAAACGTCTATTCCTTTTTCATTTAAAAAGATATGTTAATAAGGAAATAAAAGAAGTGAAGTTTTCTTGAAAAGTTTGCATTTATTACGTATAGTAATTATAAAATGCATTTATTGTATGTGCTCTGAGATTATCATCTCTAAAAGTAATATGTTTAATTGCACATATTCTGTCTAGACTCAGTCATTCTCAAAACAGTTTGATATTAAATTGATAATTATCTTTTCTTGCAATTGTTATAATTCTGAGACGTAATTCGTTCTATGAAAGGTTTTAAACGATTTCTCTACTTCATGCAAACAATACCAACCTATCCATTGATAATTGATCCATGATTACGGTTGGGAATTACTGTGTATTTTATCATTAACATGTTTATATTTCATCTCATTAAAGATTATTAAATCCTATTTCAGAGATTTTTAAATTCCAGCTAGGATTTAGCTAATTGGATACAACTTTCTGCAATCATAAGTAGTGCAAAAATTAACACAGTTTAATTAATAATTTAAGTAGTATTAATTTAATCGCAGATAAGTCATAATCTTCTACTTAATGCAATGTAGAAACTTAACTATCCGGTGCGTTCATTTATCTTTAAGACGAACGAATGACTTTTGGACTAGTATTTATAACATTATCCGGGATAGTATAAATTGAGATTGTTTATTTGTTCATGTACAAAAATGAAACTGTTCTATCTTTTAAACACTTGGTGTAGTAGCATAAAGGATAGTTTTCCTGTAAGGAAAGGATAACCATGTGCTTTTTTTCCTTAGAGAGAGGCACTAACTGGGCGTGATTATAGGACTAAAATTAGATACTAGCACTACAGCATTCAATTAAATATTGTTAAATGTAAGAGGATAATGTAAAATAAAAACAGGACAAAGTTAATAGCTACTTCCGAACAGAAAAGTATGCATAGTATAATAATCATATTTTCAAGTTGACAAGTAATATCAAAATTAGAGGGATTTTCAGTGTAAACAAACAAACCAGACGGAAGACGAGGATTTTACTTAATGTTATCCATTTACTCATGTTATCCAAATGCTCTTGAATGATACAAATCGAGGTTATCTTAAAATGTAGTTGATTGTCATTTTGGCGACCTTTTTGGTGTTTGATCTAACCTTGTTGATCTTGTTTGACCAATCAACAATCATAAATCAATTTAGAATCCATTTTTCGGAATTTTTATTGGTGACGTGCTGAAAACGTATTCGAAAAACAGGCTAAGTTATTTGATTTATAAATTTTAACCCTGAAAACTGATATATTAGAAACAAAGTAAAAATAAAGTAATAACAATAATAAAATACCATAACTTAGGCCACCGGTAATGATGTTTCGACAACGTTAATTCTCACTAATCTCCCAAACCGGTTTTTATCGGTATTTCATTACCGATCGGTTTTTAACCCTCCTTGTAGTTGTCTCGACGAGGTATCTTGTCATTAGCAAAACTGACCAGATCTTGACGGACGAGATATCTCGTCATTAGAATAAAACTGACCAGATCTTGATCTCGTCACCATAAAAAAAATCGGCAATATCTTGACGACGGGATATAGCATCATTAGCAAAATTAGTCAGATCTTGATGGACGAGATATCTCGTTGAAATCACTCGGAGGGTTAAATCCTAGTCATTGACATTGTTTTGAGCAATGTGGTCATGGCAACGTAAATTTTGCATAAAACTTAAAAGATCGGAAATAATTTAAATTATTTATAGAATTGTATACACAGAAACAACTTATTTAAAACTTTCTTTCAATTGCATGATATGGAAAAATACCCAATGCCACATAAAAAACACAACATATAGTACTACTCTCAAATAACAGAGGCTTGATGAATGCTTGCCAATTTCTGTGTGGACCTATTTGTGTAAGGTTGATACACCTAATACGCCAACTGATAGCGGAAATAAAAAGCTATGCCCTTTTTGCTCCTTGTTTCTCTTCATATACTCTAATATGATTTTTAATATTGAAAAATACTTCAACTAGTACATACGTAAAATGCATGCTTAAATAACTTAATCCTCCATGTGGTTTCGACTAGATATCTCGTCCATCAAGATCTGATCAATTCTGCTAATGACGAGATATATCGCCATCAAGATATTGCCGAATTTTTTAGGATGACGAGATCAAGATCTGGTCAGTTTTCTTCTAATGACGAGATATCTCGTCTATCGAGATATGCTAATGGTTTTACTAGTGACGAGATACCTCATCAAGGCAACCATCAGGAGGGTTAACCTGATGTTTTCCTGATTTTATTTCCTGTGAATCAATGTGGGAAATAGTTACATATTTACTGGAGCAAATAAATATTAAGAAATGGAAATTTCAGTTTCTATACCATCCCTACAGATGAAAAGGGAAAACAAATACAATATTTTATGAGTTTAAAATCTTAAATAACATATAAATCTCTTAAATAGGTTTAGAACTGTTGTTATGATAGATTTGGAGGCTCAAATGTAAGAAGTAGCTGTATTCACTTTGGAACCCTCTTAAAAATTCTATTCCATTTGATAAAACATACTCTTTTATGCTTTTCGAAAATTCTATAAGCCTATAAAAAATTGAAAATAAATTCAATTCAAGTTCTCAAAAATATGGTTTAAATTCCTATTTGAAACCTCCTAGCATACTCTAAAAGTAAGTTTTGAAATTTGATTCAATAAAATGAAATTCTAAACTCCTATCTTCCTGTTTGTGATTGTGAATTTTTTCTTGGTGCTTTTTTAAAGAAAATTCTACTTTTGAGTCTTGAAGGGAAAATACTAAAACATGCTGCTAGTGTTTTTATCTATACTTGCTTCGAATTTTTATTCATTGTCTGACAAAACAGGATAAAACTGTACCTAACACAATGAACGCCACAAAAATGATTTTTATGGAATTATTTTCATTTTCATACAATACTTTATTCATCAGAAGTGAGAGTAAAAATTACTTTATTTAGAGTTAAAGAGGTACACTTACATAATTTTCGTTGTTTACGCTTTTAAATTAATCCTAGAAAAAATTAAAAAACGAGCTTCAACTCAGACGAATATGGAATATAGTTACCCATCTACCCATTACACATCTACTACATCAAATAAAGACGCTACATTGGACCGCACACTACACTTTTGAAACGCATCTGAATTTATATCAAAGAGAAATATCAAAATAGGATTCAATAAAGGAAAAGTTGTTTGGTTTGTTGTTTTGCAGTCAATTTTGACTTCAGAAATTTAAGTGAGATATATTTAAGACTGATCTTAATCTGGTGATAGTCACTTGCTCGAGTTTTTGAATTAGAAAGCATTTAAAATTGAGTTTTATTCCCTTTTACTCAAAATCAACAAAATATGCGGTTCTATTAAATCGTTTAGGTTACACAAATGACTCTTTTAGCTGATTTTATGTCTAATTTGAAGCCTCCATGCTACTGATACTAAAATGAGAATGCTCAAACCGTTTTTGTTTCTGTCAACGAAACTTGGGCTCCTACAGTATCTTAGAAGAACCCTTCCAAGTGCTCTCCGAACTGTAGCCAGTGGATTCAGTTTCAGAAACCGTAGTAATCACCACTGACTCATCGTCTGAACAGGTAGGGTCCCTGAGATTTGTGAACTAAACATTTTGTATATTAACATGTTTTAACCCCTCAATCTCACGGCTTTGTCCAGAGAAGTTAAGAGGATTAACATCCAGCTATTAACATCCATTAAGAGGATTAACATCCATATTTTAGTTTTAGATTCTCAAAAAGAGTTGATTTCGACCAGTGGAAAAATATCTTATTTTTCAATTTTTTATTAGATAAATAAATGGTTTGAATTATTTGTTAGTTTTCCTAGTTCAGTTTGAAAACCATATTCCCCAATCACGTGCGTTGATGGAAAGCAACGCTTGGAACAGGGAAAGTCTGATAGAGACCTATTTACTCAGCTTGCGGATATTACAAAGATTTTATTTTTTGTAGTTTGAAAGCTGCCATTGCATTATTAGGTTCACAATTTCCTCTAAGTTGAACGGAACTTTTAGCAAAAGCTCAAAATGCTGAAATGTAAAATATATAAGAATGCTTATATTACATAAATATTAAAACATACTCCGTGAATCTATACAAAATGCAGATCTTTTATACCGAAGAAAATATGTAGGTTCAAAATTATTTATCGATTATAGAACTGTTTTGTTAATGTAATGTCAAACATAAAAAAAGCGCAAAATAAATCCCATTACCCATAGAAAAGCCTTGTTGGATGTAATTAATTTTACATAAAGCACATTTAAAGTGATTTGAAGTTTTACACGCACTATTTTTACCAAACTTTTAAGTTATATTTTGTAATAAGTGAGCTATAAGGGCAGCGACAGCTACGAAACTATAAACATCCAACTGTTATCAGCCGAACTTTAGAAAGAAAGGAAAGCAGTGTTTACGCAAGCTGCGAACTTAAAACACCCAAGCGTTACCTATTCCCCAAGATATGCTTTTGTTGTTAATGTCCAAAATTGTGTTTGTATATTTTATGTTTTAAATTACTTTTTAAACTCCTAGAATTGGTTAGAGAGGCTCCTGTTTCTTTCATTGCAAATCGGCTGACTAGTGGCTAATGTAGTTCACAGCTGGTGTGAAAACCGTTTTAATTTTTTCTTTTAAAGTTCGTAGATAACAGTTGGATGTATATAGTTTCCGTAATTGTATTTTAATTTTCTTTTTAAAGTTCGACAGATAACAGTTGGATGTATATAGTTTCCGTAATTGTATTTTAATTTTCTTTTTAAAGTTCGACAGATAACAGTTGGATGTATATAGTTTCGCCAGCTGTCACTGCGCTAGTAGTTCATTTGTTACCAGCTTTAGTAATCATTATTATTAAAATATCATAAAATATAATTTATATTGTAAAAATATCGTAAAATACAATAATTTATATTATTAAACTATCGTAAAATATAATAATTTATATTATTAAAATATTCGAAAAAGGAGTAATTTAAGTGTATAAAATTCCTATAGTAATCTATATAAAAAGTGAGAGTATAACACTTTTACACATTGCTAATGTGTGGGCTCATACTTCAATTTATAATATTTGAATTGTCAGTTAAAAAAGTATCTGAATACCTCTTGTTGTTTTTGCCTCTCTGGAATCACACATTCAAACCAAGAGTGTCATTAGACTTAGAATGATGCCTACTATAAATAAATGGACCTTTCATTTGCATAAGGGTAAAAACTATGTGTTTAATATTTATTTAGATATTATTTCCAAACTTTCAAATATATATAGCAACACCCATTTTCAACTTTATAGATTCCCCACATCATAATTACGCTAAATATAAATTTTTGTGCAAATCTGATCACAATGTTCAGGTACTTTCGTTAACAGATGATGATTTATAGAATTTGTTATTCTAAACAAGACTTCCCAAGTTCACAGCAATTTCGCATATTCAGTGTATATAAAGTACGAAATGTGGCATTACTTTTCCTATGGAACTTTACTTTCTCTTCAAGTCAGGCAATAAGTTCTGAGCGTCACGAATTCTTACCTGGATTACCTCTAGTTTCAGGGCGGGAATTCTTTTCTAGCCTTCTCGAAATGTTCCACAGTAAAATGTTTCACGGAGTAATCAAGAATTCCATTGCATTGAAACTCCAACATGCTTCAATTATCCGAGTCTGAGTCGTACTTTTGCTCAAATACATTTGCGCTAAAGAACTTTTGAACGTGTTTGCTTGTTATATAAATTGAGGTCCACTGTATAAGATACTGAAATTGAATATTATGAGCTCGAATGCTCGCCGAGAACGCTTAAATGTGCGTCCCTAAATTTTCAAATTTCAGCTCCAATTCAGTAATTTAGTCCCGTTTTAAAAATTTCACAAATCGTTGCTTTTATTTAATATTGTAGTCTTGCAACAAGAAGATTGAGCAAACTTTCCGAAGTGCTCATTTTTTAACAGGGAGTTATAATCTATGGTTTTGCAGAAGAAAAATACCAAAACAACCTGAGAGATACGGACTGATTTCTTATGGAACTTTTGAAAGCAGGATACAACTAGGCTTATGCCTGTATTCATCATACACCGCTCGGATTACGTCGAACAGATAGGGGGTTGGTTGATGTAACACAAGCTCGCGCGTCGGCACGAATTTATATCGGAACTTTATAGTTGATTACTTTAGTTCACTGAGTTCATTACAGTTGTAACGTTTCAACACTTTCAAATAAGATTCAGCATTGTGTAAGTGAATAAATACACTTGCATACGCGAGACTATATATATGCAGGGTGTTCCAAAACTTCCTGTCCAAACTTTAACCCTCCTAGTGGTTGGTTGGACGTGGACGTGGTATCTCATCATTAACAAAACTGACGAGATCTTGATAGACGAGATATCACGTTCAGCCTTACAGCTGTTTTGTCTTATGATTTTAGAGCTAGAAGAAACATCCAGAAGATAAATCTAGCATCGTTTAGACAAAGAATGTCCGTACCTTCGGACTGGGAGGTCAGGTGCACTGAGCGCGGGGATCTGCAATATGTCGAAATTTTACGGTGCTGGGAGAGCTTTGGGTCAGTGTAACGAGTGAGGACTACATAAGTAGTGTCATTTGAAAGCTACCGAACTACGCTACAATCACAGGCCTTTAATCAATAAAATAATCCCTCAATATTAATATCAAACTGCACTTTAGTCTTTCAAACTGTAAATTAAATGTTGAATATTCACAATATAAACAGTCGTTCAAACTTCCTATGCCTGCTTCATTCATTCCATAACCCAACATGGGACCCGAGTATTCACATCAAAACTACGGTTTGCGTCCTCGACACAACCTACTAATTTTTTAATTTTATACATTCCTGTCAGTAAATTAAATTAATAATAAGTAACAACTATCATTTTTCCTACTGTGCTTCATTCTAGATTTATTATTTGGGAAACACCTTGTTATGGGCGTGCAATAGTTATTACTTATCGAGTGACACGAGTCTCTTAGGCACATGATCTTAAATATTATTCACCTTTCTTTATATAATTAAGCCATGATAAAACGATTAATATAAAGTGCTGAAAGTGAATAAAATATATAATCCATTGATTGTCATAAAAGAATTTAGGTCGATCCGCAGGTTTACTTTTAATTATTCATTATTCAACCACAGTATAAGATTATAAATTATTTTCCCTTTATGAAGATTTCACTTTTAAATCGTGTTTATGGAATTTCTTTTATTTTTCCTTTTCATACTTTAAAGCCTTCTAATTATTATCTTATCATCTTTCTACCCACACCGACTGGAAAGCTAATTTTTAATTATCTCCCCCAGAGAGAAACAAAGCTCTTTCTTTACGTCCGCTATTTTTCAGCTCTGTAATGATACAATTAAGCACTCTTAAACATGGTAGTGTTTTTACCAACTCTTGTATTTGAAATATTGGATTACATTTAAAGTGCTCATTAACCTATTTACGTGAGAGGCGCTAATGGTAATTCATCAGCCTCTTGAGAGAAAAGAGGGGAGTCTTGCCTTGCAGTATATTCTCGATTGATTGCCAGGGTAGTTTCATACTCTATTTGTTGCAGAGTTCTGATGTGTGGGGGGAAAATATTTGGTAAATACCCCTTTTGCATAATCGACAATTTTAAAATGAAATTGGAATATGATTTACTCTCCGACTTTCGTGGTCCATGAGCAGGGAGAGGAAAGTTGTTTTACCTTATCAAAATTCAGAGATCGAATACTCGATATGCAAGACTTCCAGGGGAAGGAATTCCTAGTGTGCAGTGATTCAATTGTCCAGGTTCTACAAAATAAAAAGTAGTCATTAAAAATTTGTTGTAGTGAAGTACTACAACATAGAATTAAAACTCTAAACGTAGGAAACATCATAAAAATTAACTTCAGAAATGTTCGAGGTCATTTTGACATTAGTGGAAATAAAAATGCAGATATCCTTGCTGAGTCCGCGAGTAGTATGATCCACGAATTTAAGTGTCGTGGTGTTATCACGTTGGAAACAGCAGTACAAGCAAAAGGTCATCTAATATTGCCATCAAACTTCAGTCATATAAGAAGGAACCTCAGTCATGTAAGAAGTCATTTTAGCATTAGTGGGAATGAAAGAACAGATGTCCTTGATAAATCCGAAAGCAGTATGATCCACGGATTAAGTGTCTTGATGCCGTTCTCACATTGGAAACAGTAATGCGAGCAACAACAAGGTCATGTATTGAAGTAGGTAGTTAATTAGCGACGCACTGGAGCAAACCAACGGGCTATTAGTGACGATCCGGGATCAATCCCGACGGGAAAGATCCAAGGACACTTCGTAATTTTAAACCACTGTCAGATGACGAGGTCAACACCTGAGCTGGAATCTCATTCTCCAAACTTCCACACCACGCCAACGTGAGGGCATTTGCGTCCATGACAGATTTAACGTGCATCAGCCCCTCGTACACGACGGTCTTTGCTCGGACCGAGTTTCGAACTCTCAACCCTCCGGTTGCTAATCCGTTACTCTTCCAACTGGGCTACCACGGCCCCATGACCCGTATTGAGAAAGTTCTAATTATAAAAAAATATTTCTTACGTTTAATTATAGTTACATGAAACAAAATCCATCCTTCAAAGGGAATAGTCATTGAGATGTCCAACGTATCAAAGTTTAGTTAAGTTAGTGCTTGGGAAAATCTCCAAATATTTTTAAATTCATAGTTTCATTTCATAGTTTTTAAATTCGTAGTAAAACAGTTTCTCAATACAGGGCCCCATGCCCCTGTATTGAGAAACTTCTAATTAGAAAAATATTTTTTAGGTTTAATTATAGTCAAATGAAAACAATTCCATCCTTCTAAGGGAAGCCATTAAGATGTCCAACGTATCATAGTTTAGTTCTGATGCTAGGAAAAATCTCCAAACATTTTAAAATGCCAGAATTATGTAAAATGAAACTGAAACGTCTTTTTAATGGCTATTTCTAGATATTGTCTTTCTCTTCATTCTCACTAAAAACGACGAACAACGAGGAGAAAAGATCGGAGTTCGTTATATTGTTGTAGTCTTTCAACTTTTCTTTAAAGAAACAATGGCAACTCCATTTAAGATTCTCCACGAGAAAAAAGGTCAAAAAATCCTCGACTCATTTGCTTAAGGATATTTTTTCTTCATTCTGTTCTTTTCATTCAATCCCGACCACAACGCATATTTTTGTGAGCTAAAATGAAGAGAAAAAATATGCGACAAGAAAAAATATGCTCAAATATTGACTTTTACGATAACCTATTTTGCTTCGATTTTTTTTCTTTGCAGACAAAAGCGATCCCTATAAAGCTATCTGTTAAAATTTTAAAACTTGCCATCTCAAGTCGGTAGTTTGAAGGCTCATTTATTAAGAAGTTCTTTGTTACATCTGGCTCTGAATGGCTCAAAATATTCATCAAATTTGTCTTAGAATTTGAAGTATTTAATATTTCACATGAAGCAAAACAAGAGAGGAAAATAAATCTAACGTCATCTACATATAGTTTACAATGCATATTTTCAGTGTCAGAACCTTAAGATTTATATATAAGCTCTTGGTACTTTAAATACACAAAAAATGCTGAATATAAATAGTATGGGTAAATTAGTTTGAGGGATTATAAATTATCTGTACAAATTATTTTTTCATAGCGAAACTTGAACTAGGTTTATTTTGGTTTTGGTCATTTTGTCTTAGACTTAGAAAAGAAATGCTTTTTTAAATTGATGTTGAAACAAAAAGTGAAATAGGCTTCAATTACTCCAAAAAAGATAGAATAATGTATTTATATTGTGTAAAAAAATTTTCAATGTAGCCTTTAGTTTATTTAAGGACAATAATTCCGTTGGTCACATTATGCCTTTGTTTTGTAATTTAATACTGCAACGCGTTTTTATTCTTTCTACATTTTATATGCATTATTAAATTTATATTTAATAAAATTATTGAACTTGCATCTAATGAAATAAGTATGGACCATTTTGGAGTCTTGCAAATTGATAAATTCCCCTGACAGGCTACATGGGGTATAAAATATGACAAAAGTAAATTTTAAAACGTAAACATCCTTAAGAGGTATCAAAACTGGCTAGATTTTAATTTCTCATTCTATTTAAATCAGAAAAATCAGAGCGTGATTATTATAAAAAGTATTTGATTATGTAGCATTCATAAAAACAAATCAACATAAATTTTTGCAATGTGGTTTTGCTTACAACGTGAAATGAATTATTTAAAATGAGATAAATTACTTTCATTTTGTAAATAATTGAATATTAATAGAGCAATTGAATATTAATCAGAAATATTCAAAGATTTACTTTATTAAACACTTAAATACCGTACTAGTATATTCATTAGATTCCGTTTCTTTGTTTCTGATCTTTACTCAATTTTTAAACTTTTCAAGTCAACCCTTGGCTTATTAACCATAAATATATGCGAGGTGCCTCAAGGACATGAGCTGTTGCAATATTCTGACTTCTGACTGGTCACCGATTGTTCAGCTAAACAAACAACTCTACAGCCTAAAAATTCTGCATAGCTCCTGATGCTATCTTTGTTTTAAATCCCAAGAAATGAACATTAGCCACCTGCAAATTTGCACTATGCTTTCTAGACGGGACCTTGTCATCCTTGACCGTGATTCAAAATTCCGGGGTGTTGTCCTCAGATCTTTCCCTTCGGGATTGATCCCGGACCATAGACATGTAACCTGTTGTGTCCACTGCAACGTTAGTTAAATACCTAACTATCTAACCTCTAGTCGGAACCTCTGCTGGCGAAACTGGGAGGTTAGCGGACCGCATAGAAATAAAAATTTCTATTCCTCTTTCTTGTCTTACCTTTTTTGTCAATTTTTGTGTGTTCTTTTGTTACTAACCTTCGTATTGCATATTTTGTTTTTCTGCCTACCATTGGAAACGAAGAAAAAATACACTGCTGGCCACCCAAATTGCAACACCAAGAAAGACAAGAGATATCACAACAAAATTTATTTTGTAGATAACATGTTGACCAAGTATCAAATGATTAAATTTATAGACTTCTGTGAAGTGTGGTTCCTGCCAAAATCAGTAGCCAGAGTAGCCGCCATTGTTGGAGATCACCGCTGCCACACGCCTCGGCATTGATTCAAAGAGACTTTGGATGTGTTCTTGGGGTACAGCAGACCAAGCAGCTTCCACACGTTGCCAAAGTTGATCTGGTGTGGCAGCTGGGGATGTATTCTGGGTCAATCGTTGAGCAACCATGGACCACATGTTTTCTATCGGCGAAAGATCCGGAGAGCGAGCTGGCCAGGGAAGCAATTCAATCTGGCGATTGACGAAGAACCCTTAGATAATGCGTGCCACGTGTGGTCGCGCATTATCCGGTTGAAATATGGCTGTGGGCAAGCCCTGAAGGTAAGGAAGGACAACTGGCTCCAACACCTCGGAGATGTAGCGCTGGCTGTTTAAAGTACCGGCAATGCGTACTAGAGGAGTGCGAGAGTGATATCCAATACCGCCCCATACCATAATACCCGGTGCAGGACCAGTGTGGCGGTGCATAACGCAGCTGTTCAGCATCCTCTCTCCACGGTGTCTCCAGACTCGAATCCGACCATCGTGGTGTTGCAGACAGAAGCGTGACTCGTCAGTAAAGACAATTTCATTCCATTCTGCCGTCCACATCCTTCTTTCATCGCACCATTGGCGGCGGAAACGTCTGTGGTTCTGCGTCAAGGGTAGACGAAGCAATGGACGTCTTGTGGACAGACCACTCTGCTGTAAACGGCGTCGAATGGTACGCGCAGACACTGGATGATGCGGTACAGACTGAATGTGCTGTGCTATGGTTCGTGATGTGGCTGAGCGATCCGTCACTGCCATACGCACAATATGCCTGTCATCACGTGAAGTGGTGCACTGAGGTGGATGCGATCGAACACGTCGGTCCGTCGTACCCTCCTGCATCCAACGATCACATATCCGCATTACAGTTGTTTGGTTTCGTCCAACACGACTACCGATTTCCCTGAAAGATAATCCACAATCTCGGTAGGCCACTATCCTTCCTCTGTCGAACTCGGATACTTGATCAAAAGATGATCGCTGTTTTCTACGAGGCATAATTGATCGTTTTTTTTTTAAAAAACCACAAGAAAAACACAATTGCCGTACTTGAAATCGTCGAAATCTCCAAGCCTTAAATAGCGCTTTGAAGTGGCGCCACAGGCGCGCGTGATGTGCGTCTGCGCTGAAATTCTAATCATTTGCATATCTCACCTCCGCTAATGCATGTTGAAAATTTCATATTATTTGCATGCTTCCTTCAGGGTGTTGCATTTACGGTGGCCAGCAGTGTAATTTCACAAAGTGCTTTAAAAGATTTAACATTTAATGTGATTATAATGGTCAACAAGATCGATTTGATTTTCTATTTATTTAGAAGAAAACAAATTTGCTCCAATGAGCTGTCACAATTAGTTAGCTCAAATGAGTTGGTGCAAGCTAACAAAACGAAAGTCAGCTATGGACCATGCCATGAGCAGGAACAAGGAAGTTTTATGTTCAATAATTACAATGCGTCGGGCAAAGCCGTCTTGATGATCCTACCCTTCTGCTTTTTTGCTTTTTCGTCTTTCATTGTGTTGTCTGTCTTGTGTTTGGCGTAGCTTGCCCAAATATGACCCTTACGCCATAAAACCCCGAAAACAGCCAACTTTGGCGACCTGCGAAAGTCGCCAAACCACCAAACTTCGTCAAACCGCTAGTTCACAACATAATTATGTGAGGGTTATATTCCCTTTCTCTTACATAAATAATAATGGCAAACCGAGAGAAATGTGTACAATTATCTCAGAATGATTATACAATAAAATAAGGAAGTTTTTACTACATATATATAGGGAATAAGGCAGATAAAAATTCAATTGAAGAGTTGAGAGATTCAAAGAAATTGACTGCAGATAACATCAATTTATAAAGTATATTATTGACAAAAGAAAAGATCTTTGAAAAATGCTTGATTTTTTTAGACAACAAAATTCGTTTTCTGATCAAACGAGTAAAAAAGAACGAAACATAACGTGATCTAATTTAAAACTTTTCTGCCCTCATGTAGCAAAATATGACCACAGGGCGACAAACTAAACATTAAAAGAGTTATTAAAATCTAAGTTTTGTGGGAAAATCAGAAAACAGCTCAACACATTTCTGTTTGACTTTCGCTATCATTACGTTTTCACATTTTTGTGTTTACGATTTAAAGAAGACAAAGAAAAGTGTTATAGCGCATAAAAATTATTCAGTCTTCTACAAGAAATTTCTTAGAGCTTGACACTAGATAAGTTCTACTAAAAATACCGATACACGATTGTATAGAAGCCGCTGGACTTTTCTTCACCGTGAGATTGGTTAGCTTTCGAAAATTAATAATGAGTACAGTAAATATTTGGTTTTCCACTTTTGGAGGGGGAAGCGGATCTTTTTTGGCAAGAAATTAAGAGGGAGTGAAAGCATCAAGGAGAGTATCATCAGCCATTATACACATCCTAATCTGTACGCCAGAGTTTTTTTCATCATCTTACAAAAGTTCTTAATTTAATAACTGAGCGTATAATACTTTTTCATTCTGTTATCACTCCTTTCTCCCTTTTAAAAAACGTCTTATCTAAAATGTATTTTTAGATCAGCTGCATGAGCGATAATATAAAAGTGGTACGCTTGGAGAAACGTTTTCAAAACTATAAATTTTTACTTACATATCTCGATTACAATAAAACTGAAAATTTATGAATGGATTAAAGAGTAAAAGCTATTATATCTTGGGAATTATAAACTGATCAATTATTCTAGAAGTTTTTAATGAAGCTTTATCAAAAAATATCGACTGATAAAATAGCTTATAAGTTATCAAAAAATATCGATTGATAAAATAATTTATAAGTTATCAAAAAAATTGATGATTGATAAAACAACAAATATGTTTTATCAGCAAATTTATTGATTGATAAAATAACTATGGGTAATCAAAAAAACTAATGATTGATAAAATGACAACTGTTGGTCCGATAACTCGGTTAATGGACTATATCTAATGAAAACAATTATTCGTAACAAAAAATTTAATAACAACTAAAAGTAACAAGGTAACGGGAGGACCACAGATGTGAAATATAAGTAGATTGAGCATTGCTCTTGAGACGAGCTTTAAAAAGTGTGATCAGTGTGAAAAAATCAGTGTGCTTCAAAAGTGTGATGTCGACTAGCAGTTATGGGACTGCCCTGTGAAAAATTGACTTGGTTGCTTAATTTGGCATCGTATCGCCTCGTTAGGCGATATAGCATCTTATGACAGCGTAAATGTGTGAATGCGAATTTCTCTATATACAGTGGCGGCAAAAATGGCGTAATATCCAGAGTCTACTACTATGTCGCACGGACCAATCATATGATAAATCAATGGATAGGCGTCTTCTCCAGTCCCGTGGACCAATCAGATGATGAATGTTCGGTTCCACCCGGTAGTCCAAAGTAATCAAAGTGTCACGTTACTACTAGTTTTGTGCACATGATCCTGGCAGATAAAAAGGTTACCATAGCTCACTCTACTTTTATATTTCCTCTATGCGAAGGGCCGCATTCTCATCAGGGCTAAGGAAGTTCCTCTCCCTCTCTGGCGTATACCGCCTCAATCCCCAGCGCCCTCTACAATATATGGGAGACTTAACAACAACTATGGGAAATCAAAAGATAATTGACAAAATAACAATTATGGATTATATATAACCTAGGGAAAGGTTAGGAATAATTCAATAAAATTATTAAGCTTTTATTTACTGCAATGCTATATATGTAATGTGAAACACTGTTAATTCCTGATTTGATCGCAGCTTAGATCGTTCCAAAAGGCTTTACAGCTTCCTATCATTTTCTTGAGAGTACGCTGCCACTATTCTTTGATTTTTAGAATAGACCATGCCGTCTTCCAGTATGGGTACTTGCAGATTCTTGAACACAAAAAAGTCTACCGGGGTTAGATCTGGAGAGTGAGAGTGACATAGAGTAGTCATTTTTCTTTTGGACAGAAACTGAGCAACAACGGTCTTTTTGAATAGCTGAGTACTCAGCTATTCATGCTTTTGAATAGCTGAGTACTCTACGTGTCCGCAAGAGAACGGATCATTTTCTCTCCCTCGCATATCCAGACGATCTCGTTATATTAGCCATAACTCGCAAATCTGACTAGCTCTAAAATATGCTTAACCCTTCTGGTGGTTGTCTCGAAGAGGTATCTCATCATTAGCAAAACTGACCAGATCTTGATGGACGAGATATCTCGTTCCTAGAAAAACTTATCAGATCTTGATCTCGTCATCATAAAAAAATAGGCAAAATTAGTCAGCTCTTTATTTACGAGATATCTCATCGAAACCACTTGCATGGTAAATACTATCTTGTGACTTCTATTAACATAATATTCCACATTAAACTTAATATTCCTTTCTATTATACCTGACATTTTAATCGACGATCGCAAATCAAAAGTTCACTTACAGATGTATGGGTGAAACAATTTATTCAGAAAATTCATTAAATCTCTGCAGTCGAAGACGAGCGGGGTTAAGAAAGGGAAACAGAGTGAGACAAATAGCTTCTAAAAGTTTCCCTTGCATCCTGAAAATAACGCTACACATTTTAATCAACATAACACTACCTTCTGAGAAGTAATGAGAATTCCGGCAGCATAAATGAAACTAGGCAAAGTGTGCGAAACTTTTTAACCTCTTTAGCATGAAAACATCATAAAACATATTTTTTCATACTTGGTTTTGCTTTTAAAACTTATTTTCGCGCCATATTTTTGATTCCATTCTTTGTGATTGCAAGAACGTAAATACCAAAAGAAATAAAAGGAATGAAGAGATATTTTCGAATAAATTAATGCTGTCAAAAATACAGTTATGAAATTAAAAAGTTAGTTTACTTTAGGAATGATGACATCCTACAAACATTTGACCCTCCTGGTGGTTCTCTCGACGTTGTATCTCGTCATTAGCAAATTTTGATGGACGAGATTAGAAAAAAACTTGGAGCCAGAGCTTGAAATCGTCATAATAAAAAAATTGGCAATATCTTAATGACGAGATAATTCGTATTTAGCAAATTTGGTCTTATCTTGATGGACGAGATATCGCGTCGAAACCACTTGGAGGATTAAGCCATGCTTACGTGTCAGAAACAGAACATGGAAATAAAATGAAATCCGCTTGCACAAGTAACGCTAATGCGAAATAACGCTTGGCTCCAACTTGCTACTTTTTTAAATATTTATTTTTATAAATGAGTATCCTCAGGGAATATCTGATATTGGTATCTATCCACCAGATACACCTATTTGTAGGGCCGTATCTAGTCTGCGGGCCTAATAAAAATATTTGGAGCACCATATCTGGACAACGGATCGAGTAAACCTGTCTGGAGGGTCATATCTGGACTACAGTCCTGATAAAGATAGTTGAAATGTTTGGCGCGCTTATCTGGTTTATGAGTCTGATAAAAATATTTAGAGCGCCATTTCTGGTCTACGGGTTTGATAAAAAATATTTGGAGCGTCATATCTGCTTTGCAGATCTGATAAAAATATTTGAAGGACCGTATCTGGACTTCGGGACGGATAAAAATATTAAGATTGCCATATCTGGTCTACGGACTTGATAAAAAATATTTGGAAGCCCGTATCTGGTCCGTGGGCCTGCATTTTTAGCTATTAGCCTCTATCATTATATATTTCTCAAATAGCTAATAATAGAGTATAACACACACTCGGATAAATGAAAACAATTTTTGTTCGGGATCTAAACTCTGAAATGTGTGAAAGATTGTTTCAAGTATTATTATATTTAATGTCGTAACATATTCTTGGTTTCCACTCTCAGAGAAATTACTTAGTAACTACATCTTATATACTATGTGTTCGATAAATAAACATTTGAAGTTGGCAAGTCTAGCATAATCTAGGATACTGCTTATTATTTTAGTTTAGTTTATGTAAAAGGTAATGATTAAAATCCGAAAATTGAATACTTCAATCTTCATAATGTCTGGTATGTTTTAGGCAATGGTAATGGTAATTAATTACCGTCGCACTAGAGCCGTACATATTGGCGGTGGTTTGGGATCAGTCCCCAAGGGAAAGATCCGAGGACAACACTAAGGTATTTTGAATCACAGTCAGATGACGAGGTCAACACTTGAGTTTGAACTCCACTCTCCAAACTTCCACACCACGCCAACGTGAGGACATTTGAGGCCTCGACAGATTTAACGTGCACCAGCACCCGTGTACACGACGGTCTTTGGTTGTACCTAGTTTCGAACTCGCAACCCTCCGATTGCTAATCCGTTACTCTTCCAACCGGACTACAGCGTCCCCGGTGTGTTTTGGGATACTGCTCATTCTTATAGTTTAGTTTATGTAAAAGATTATGATTAAAATCGGAGAATTGAATACTTGAATCTTCATAAGGTCTGGTATATTATAGGATACTGCTTATTATTATAGTTTATGTAAAAGTTATATTTAAAATCAGAGAATTGAATATTTGAATCTTCATAAGTTGAAACAATACTGCTCGTTATCAGTGTTAAGTTTGGTGCACTTTAATGACACAAAATATTGGCACGTTTAATTGAAATCCACAGTGCATCAAAAATATCGGATTATTAAAATCTTGATTATTAGGTAAACGAACTCTTAATGAACACTGACATAACACTGGCATTGCAATAAGTAAGCATAATAACACTCTAAGCATAACACTGAACATATCAGTCAAAGGGCAACACGGCCACTCGTCAATTGCTTATATAGGACTCACCTGTCCCTTCAAGCATTTCGATTTCACTCGTCATTTCTAATATCACACTTTTCACTTTTCCTCTTCCACTGACACAGAAGACGTACCGAACACGAATCGAGCATAGAGAGAACCGAAATAGAACAGCGCTCTTTGGTACAATATCACAATAACCCTTTGGAAAGGAAAAGCAAGAGATGTGGAAATAAACGTATTTATGGCCTATCGAAGCTGAAACACATACTAAGGTGTCAATTTCAGAAGGCGAATCGCTTTAGCCTTTTCAGTTTTCACTTGAGCTCTTTGCTCAAAAGTGAAATATCGCTCGTAAAGTGTGAAGATCACTTGGAGCAGAACTTACCGGGTCGGGACGAGGAAAGAAGATATCAGGGTTTCAAGTGATTGCATGAGTGTTCTTCCTCCAGCGTCATTTGAGGACTTTCATTTTCCAAAGACGAGTAATAAAATCAATAATATTTAAGCAATGAATGTTTTGCAGCAATCGCTCATTTGTGAGTACCTTCGTGAGCTTGTTAAAAATATTTTAGAGTGTGGGACGAGCATTTAGATGTTTCTAAAAACTGATCAGACGTAAGCATTTGCCTTATGTTTGTCCAGAAATGTTTACACAAAGGTAAACATTTTCCCAGTAGCTTATTAAAATTTCTTTATACAATTTAAAATCCATTTCGAAAGTTTTTATATCAAGTTCCACTTTTAATATTTGTTCTGTTCACTTATCGTTGAGTAATCCAATACTTAGGTTTTAATTGTACATTTAGAACTGGTGAAGAGTAATTTCTCGTACGTTGGTGTAGAATATATTAAATTATCATCTTCAGAGTCGTATGCGAAGATATATCTGTCCTTTCTAACTTTAGAACTATCTGGCATTAACATAAAAAATTATGTTTGATTCAATCATTCTTTCTATTTATTCATAGCATATAAATTTGAAATACCTACATACCTACCAATTTGTAATGAGTGGGTGATGAAACGGAGATAGGAGACTTTAGATTCCAAACCTGTCAAAAGGGATATAAATAAACCAGCATAATTATGATCTCAAGATAAAATTCTGAATTAAATGAATATTAAACAATGAATATTTTATCTTCAATAAATAAGATAGAATGAAAGTGCATCTTGTACAACCAAGATTTTAAGCAAAAACATAAATTTTTTGCGTGTGCTTTTTTATGTAGCTTATTTTATTGTAGCTTAATATAGAGTTTGTACAGGGAGTTGAGTGGACCCTATAGAAACTTTGTAGGTCCCACCCAACTGTTTCATTCCCAAATAAAGAATATTTCAAAGGCAGACTCGCAAGATTAATTTCAAGAAATGACTCCGAGTTGAAATACGCGAAGCCAAGACTTGGGGGAAAAGAAATATAAAAATTCTCATCAACTATACAATACATATGAGGCGACAGCAACATCTCAGTGTTGCAATAGTTCTAAGATTGTAAGTGAACAGGAGGCTATTGATAACATCTGTGCATAAAAACATGATGACACCTTCATTTTAGAAGTAATATCTGTGCAGCAGATGGTGCGAATCGATGTAAAGTCGCGATTCAAAGCAAGCGAAATTCTAAAAGGGACCGCTATGCTTCTTATATTTTTGAATATCAATCACTTATTTCCAATAAGAGCACATCAATTTAACCCAAAAGTTACTGATATGTACCTCATTTATTTCACTTACATGTTTGTTTGAAGATCTATATAAAAAATACATGTATACATTAAGAAATTAAAAATACATTTCAAGGCATCGTCCGCACGATTGTTTAGTTTATGAAGGCATAGCATTCCCAAATATTAAGTGTTTCAATCGAAGATTCAATCTTACAGCACTTATGAAAAATTAGTTAATTTGCATGTATGCTCATCCAGAAATCATATGAAGTGAACTAATGTGAAGCTATTAATTTCAAAATTAAAATTAGTTATTGTACTGGAATTATTGAAATCGAAACTTAGCGTGAAAGATACTTGACTTACTGTCTTATAGTGTCAGATTAAATAAAATACATGTGTGGGTGTAATGTATTTTATTTAATGTCATTTATTTTATTTAACATCATCTCTTAAAGCTTTCGGATTTTGTAACTGGAATCGAAAGATTAAAGAAAATTACATTTATTTTTTTGTATTGCAGTATAAGAAAATAAATAGATGTTAATTATAGTAATAAAAATATTAAAAAGCTAGTTTTATTTTAAAATACCTTTCAATGGATCAATACCAATATAACATTTAAAGTATTTACACCTAAACTCATATTTTTAACGTAAAAATTAAGGTTTTCAAAGAGCCAAAATTCAGAAGTTTGAGTACGGTAAAAATCTTAGCATCATACCCCTCGATCTCGATACAATACCTTATAAATAAGTTCAAAATTTAGAAGAAAATGTTCATACCTGAATTCTTAATAACTCCTTAGTTACATGAATGTAAGACTTCCTTTTCCAAAGAAATTATTTATTATTATATATTTATTTGTCTTAAGAAAAATGTATGTTTTTTGCAATCCTTTACTATGTGTACAAATTTATATGGTAAAAAATTTATCTCTTTGTGTTAGAAAATGCATCTAAAAAATTTAAAAGCTAGAAATTCGAACTTAAAACAAAACTTTGAACCGCAAATAGAGGCTTCGATTTGACGCTCAAATATATTTACAGTCACTCTTAATTTATGTAAATACAGTTTAAGTTTTTTTTTTTTTTTTCCAATTTTTTAAGTCAATATATACGAATAGATTCATTAAAAATTGGACAATTTTAATTTATTTTAAATACATTTTTACGGTTGAAACCTTGCAGTAGTTTTCTTTTCCAACGGAGAAATATAAATGAATTCCTTTTATTTTTGCTAATGTATACTAAAATTCCCCATTTTTCCCTTTATGAATAAAAGAAATGTTAATTTGATTAAAAACCACCTCCGGAAAATTTCTTTCGTGTATCACTTCTAAAAAGCGTGTTAAAATGACAGAAACTGAGGTGTACATCAATTTTTTGCTAATTCTTTTAGCTTAAACTATAAATATAAATTAAAATGAGAGCCTAATTAATACTTTTTTTCAGGTTAATCATAAAAATGGAGTGATAACAAATATAGTAAGCAGGTAAGAAATTTTTAAAATATTTATTCATAATAAACAGATAGCCATAAATTACAAATATTGTCTTTGCTTCTTACGCTTAGAAATTAGTAACATTGGTGAATAAATAAATTTTGTATATTTGTATGTTCATTTATTTCATATTCGTAAGAGAGATATTCATTTGTTTTGCTATAGTCTCATTTTAATTTTCCTTCAAGTGGGAGGTGATTCTTTTTTGGTAACTTCGAAAAGGCATTTAACCTTGATAAACTTCTATCTTCTTTAAAGATTTATTTAAAAAGAATTTCTCTGACTTAATTAAATATCGACTAACAAGAGAAGTATTTGTATGCAGTGCACATTGCTTTACCTTTTCACCAAATTACCATGTCCTAATTTCTATTTTCATATGTATAAACATATTGATCAATTTCAATACATCTCTTATAGTTAGTTGTTTTTATGTATTTTATCAACTACATACAATTAACCCTCTTGAACCCTCTTGCCATGCGAGATTTCCGAGTAGTAGTACTTACTCTATTGATTTTACTTCACAACACACTTCATAACTAAATACCCACATCTATTGGTATAAAGAATCCATGGATTCTTTTAACTGTTAGAAAGATTCTAGTCTACCTTGCCTAAGAATAGAATCCTTTGGAAAGATTCCATTGCTCCTTTTCTTAGAAAAGAATCCTTTGGAAAGGTTCTGTTGGTCAAGATCAAAATTGGTTAGAGGGATAGCAGGGAAGATTGAAAGCTGCAAGGTAGAATTTTATGTGTGAACCCCTCGGAAGGTTATTAAACTCAATAAGATGACCGAACTTAAAACTTTAGACCCATACATTCAACCATAAATATTATTTGTATTTATTGAAGAACCTATGCTATATATATTTGCATTCAAAAGATAACATCTTATATTTGAGAGGATTTCCAACGCCAAAGAGCAGACTATTTTATACGTAATCATTCGATGAACAATCCTCCACAAATTTTAGCGACATATCAAATTGATTTTCAGTAGTTGCTTCCAAAATTTAAGAATCTCAGCTGCTAGATTTTAAATTGCAATTTGTGTTAGATCCCTCTTTTCTCAGAGACCCTCAAAAATTTACATACAAACGTTCTTGTTATCAAGTAAATTGACGTTCCCTATTTTTCCGAGATTGTAATCTAAGAACGCTGACTCTTCACTCATGAGGGGAGTTTCCCATACCCATCGAGAGAACGGGGTTCGCAAACTCTTCTCATGTTGAAACGTTTCATCAATGTCCGAATATTAAGTGATTGATTGGAATTGAATGTTCAGTCCTATGTACATAAAGATCTAAAAAAACACTTAGCCAAGCTTTTCATAATTTTGTTTACCAATTCTTTGTTCTCCCCTCGACAATCACCACTAGATGAGATTAGAAATATGATATAGAAGTGAAGGGACGATGAATGAATAAGAGAAAAATATAGTTTTAGCATATTAAATGGTATTACATACAGTTTAACATAATACGAGGTTTGTCTAGAAAGTATTCAGCCATTGTTAATCTTCTTGGTGGTTGTTAACACTTAGCCAAACTTTTCATAAATTTGTTTACCAATTTTTGTTTGGAAGCGCTGCCCTCAACAGCGCTTTCATGAATGAATAAATAAGACATATTAAAGAAGAATTTATCTGTAGTAAATTAAATGGTTCACATACAGTTTAATATAATATGAAGTTTGTCCGGGAAGTTATCCAGCCATTGTTAATCCTCCTGATGGTTAAATCGATGAGTTATCTCGTCATTAGCATCTCGCATTCAATAGATAAGGCCAAAACTAACCAAATCTTGATGGACGAGGTAACTCGTCATGAGAAGAAAACTGACCAGATCATGAACTCGCCATCATAAAAAAACTGGCAATATCTGGATGTCGACAAATCTCATCATTAGCAAAATTGGTCAGATCTTGATGGACGAGATATCTCATCGAAACCACTTGGAGGGTTAATATAGCGAGAACGGTTTGTGCAGCATGGATGTAATTTGGCATCCAAGGAGAGGGTATGTTGATGTGCATGTTTGAAAAGTCACGAACCCACTGGACTACTCCGTTGGGCACAAGACGCCCTTGAGTAAGCGTATGCTCTGCGAGACCGTCGCATTCACAATGACCGAACGAGTACAGCGACGAAGTTGTATCAAATTTTGCTTTCAACTTGAAAATTCGCCCACAGAAACTATTCAGATGATTAAGACGGCTTTCGGGCACGATGCAATGAGTGAAATGCAAGTAAAAATGTTTTACAACCGCTTCAAAAAGGGCCAATCTCGCTACTCCAGTATGATATAAATATCTGTAAACAGTCATGTCCGATAAGAACCTGGGATAAAAGCTATATTTCTTGATAAAACATTCCAGTTCTCTCCTGAACTAGAATGTTGATATCAGGATTTAAACATCTGTAAACCAGGGAATGAGAGACCCCAAAAAGGTTTTTAGATTGCCCCAAAAAACTAGTTTCGTGCTGGCACAAGTATATACAATTAAACGGAAATTATATCGAAAAACTACAATGTACTACAGACGAAAATTAATAAAATAAAATATTCTTAAATAATTCCCAGAACTTTGAAAACATCCTTCGCATATCCAATAAGACAAAAACCCTTAATCTCTAATTTCCTGTGCTTAAAGTGAGCTTTTTCTTCGAAATGCCTCTTTTCAGATCTCAGGTTAGATACTTCCGTGATATTTCGATTACTCCTAACGATAAGTATTAAATTTAGCAGGATTTACGGACTTATTCCGGCCTGAACTCACTTTTTGCGATTTATCGTATTTTTTCGGGATCGTTTTGGAGCACTCAAAGCGATCGATAGCGAATTCGAATGAAGTTGAAAATTAATATTTCCCCCTTTTTTCGGAGGGGTGGCTTTTTCCCCAAAAAATATTTTGAAGAGTAATACAGCTGGAAACGAAAATAGAACAGGTCGGGGAAACCGTCGGCAAATGGACTTTAAACTTAATTAAGGAGAGTTGTGATGTATAGCTGACGAACTTTTATTTTATTTTTAGTCTCGTCAAGCTAATGGGTACGTGGAAATGAATCCTTCAAAAGTATAGATTTAGGGGACTAATTTGCTTTTCCAGTATTTAGTTTTCATAAAGGTTACTGGGAAATATTTGAACAAAGAGGGTAGTTCAATATTTGAAATAATTAGGCATACTTTTCTAGTAAATTAAAGATTATATTAACTGTATAAGATATTTACTGACATGAAGTTTAAAGTTTTATTTGTCCATCTACGGTCGTTTTTTACAACTTGGGAGTTAATTAGAAAGTCTTTATTAAATTAGAAATAACTATTGAATTTAGAAAATGTTTAGAGTTTTAGTATACTTTCATAGCATACGAGTATTTTTCAGAGTACTTTTCGTATCGTATGAGTATTTTTGAGTTTGCTTGTAGTATCATTTGAAGTATATAAAATATAGAATTTCATTAAATATTTATGCATTTCAGAGGTAATTAGTGTTTTTTTATTGCGCGTTTACCGTAGTCTCTTTTGCAAAATAGCATGCAAAAGAGACTCATACAAAGAGTGAAATCGTTATTTGCATTATTTCTATGCTCATGATGCAAATAGAGTTATTTTACTCGTGGCTGATTTGATTTAGACTTTAAAATAAAAAGGAATATTTTCATTTCATTCCCTCGTTATGCTAATTTTAAACTTTGCATTTCTAGAGAAACAAAAATAAAGTTTACTAGCCGAAATTCAATTTTATAGAAAATTAAAATTACTTGTTTTGCAAACGCTATGCATTTTATAAGGTCTAGTAAACACTTTCCGTGATGTTTTAAATCTCGTGGTTTTTCGTTTCATGGGGCTACTTATAAAATTAAAATTATTTTCCAAATTTAACTAGATAAATTTAAAAAATGAAATAAATAATTATTTATTTTGTTAAATTCAGCTAAATAAATTTAAATTCATTTCACTTTCCAATAATTAGTTTTCGAATACTTATCTAATTAATAAATAGGAAAAGCGTTAAAAAACCGCAATGATGTATATAATGTCTTGTTATTTTAAAATACATTAAATCATGAATGCTAGCATAATCATTTATATAAGTCTAGGTTATGATCAAATTCTGTGTTTTACGAAATCCAACCCTTTAATATAATACATGGATTATGACATTTTAGTCACGCTGAGTGCATATATTTTAAGTTAGAGGGAACGCAGCTTGGGTTGGGCTATGCTTCCCCAACTCTTATCAGGTAAAAAAAAGGACTAATGCAGCAGACGGTATTCAAGTAGTTTCTCTCTGTTTGAAGTGTCCTTAGGAAGTGCCCATTACACATTCAAAATGAAGCGACCCTCCTAAAAATATATAACTCTGCAAAACGTCCATATACCTTTCTTTCACAATAGCATCATACCATTTGTCACGTGCTGTCACTTCTGTCAGCTGACGTCATGGGGAAGTCACGGGATTTCTTGAGTCTGATGATCACCATGGCAACCAGGAGAACGAGGTCGCAAGAGTTGATGCGGGCTTTTTGTCCCGTTTATTACGCTATGGCAGAGATCATCTGCTAAATCATCGGAGATGCCGAAGTTGAAGAATCGACATTTGGTCAAACATGGTCGCAAAGGAGGCTCTTTTTACTCTTTTCAAATGTTTCTAGTGTCATATTTTATTCCTCGATGATATTTTATTGATGAATAAGTCAATAAAGATTTCTGCGTGTTTGGTTAACATAATTCATTAATAAACTTCATAGGATTGTAACTGCTTTAATTGTTGCTTTCACAGCACTGAAAAACAGTTTTTCATTTGGTTAGTACTTATGTTAATATCTTTATAGTCTTCTTTCCACATAGATGTCCCTTAGCTTCTACTTTACTATTCAATAACATCTTTATTCAAAAATTATTATATCATAATTCCTCTATCCAACATTACAAGATAAGTCGTTTGTTACAATTCATGCTCAATTGTCCATGACCATACATGAACATTTATCAAACCTTTTCCTTTTAAATCTACTTTCAATATATTTTAGTTTATCAATTTGTTCCAACCTTACTGTTCACTAATTACTTTGTGCAACCTAGCTGTTCAATAAATAACTTTTTCAACCTTACAATTCGCAAATGATCTAGCTTCAACTGAGCTATTAATAATCCTTTGTGTTCCATTGAATGTATTTTCGAATAATGAAATTTCGCTACCTATCTACCAACTGAACTATTTGAATTTTACCTTTCCAGATTCTCCCCTTAAATTACTTCTTTTCAGTACACAAACTAAAATTATATTAACCTAGACATAATTCCTTACCTTGAAAAAATTATAAAGGCCCCAAAAAATATAAAATTTTCGTTCAGTCAATTAATGATATGTTTAACAAAATATTTTCTAACCAAGAATTGTCTAATAGTATCGTTATAAAAAAACATTTAAAATGACACCTTAAAACTTCAATAACGTTGTAGAATTTACAAAGATTTTCATCTATGACAATTTGCATAATATTTAATCACTGAAACCTGATATGCTCTCTCAATAAACTATACAATATTTCCTCAATAGGTTATAAATATGTTCACTTGCATTGATAAGAAAGTGAACAAATCTGTTGCAAAGAAAAAATGTTACATATCCTACATTAATTTATCCTTAAAAGAAACTTTATACTTTATAAACTTGCCTTTCATAAAATAACATAAAAGCTCCCCTACAGGAAATCGACCTACACAACTAGCCTTACTATCATAGGCAAAAAATACAGGGCTACAAACTTAAATGGATTAATATGAATTCGGAAACAAACCTTATAAATGATCCATCATGAACATTTTTCTATTTAATGTTTTCTATTCTCTTGTTCAGATTTACAATTGCCTGACTGCCTTTATAAATTTTATCATGCGCTGGTTTCGTTGTTTATAAATTAAATTATAATCTAAGACATTAGTGAAAGATAGTTGGTAATCTTGAGTAATGCCTGCTAACCGCAAGTGGACGTAATACTTCGAACAAACTCTTGATTGTGCCATTTGTTTCGGATGACAGATCATTGCTCGGTTATCTCTGAAATCACTTAAGAGATGTCTGGTTTAATTAGAATCTCATCTAAATTATGCGTCTTATATACAGTTTTAAACATTACACTATCAGTTAATATATACCATTATATTTACTCTCTTCTTGTATGTGATATTGAAAGTAGTTCAGGTAATTGTTTTGATTAGTTTTAAAACAAATGCAATAAATTCATTTGTTTTATCTAGGCGTTTTACATTATTCCCCGTTTTGAAGTTATTAAAATATTTTCATGGCAGAGTTTCATAATAACCAAGCAATATCTTAACTATTTTTTAAATGTTCACTGACCACTTTTCTAATCAATACAAATTAATGCGCGCTCTGTACGTTGTCTAATATAACTCACATATCGTCGGTTTACAGCAGAAACTCATTAAGTGACATTTTTTTGGAGACATTAAATGCTTATTATCATGATGAAAAATACATGATAATGAAAAATGTCACGCTGTAAGCTGTTTAAAGCATATACTATCAAAATGCTTATAATTTTTTTATTTGAAAACTAATAGCTAGTCTTTAACCCTTCAAGTTGTTTCGACGAGATATTTCGTTTATCAAGATCTTACCAATTTTGCCCATGACGAGATATCGCGTCATCAAAATATTGTCTATTTTTTATGATGACGAGATCAAGATCCAGTCAGTTTTACTGATGGCGAGACGCTTCGTCGAGAGAACCACCAGAAGGGTTAAACAGCATTATATATATTTATAAGTTATATTCGGCAAGATAAGAGTTAAATGGACCATTACTATTTATTATATCATCTCTCACGTATTAGTTTCTAAGGCTAACCTATATCTTTTGACTCAATGTAGTTGAAACGAGACACTAGAAAAGAGTGCTAAATCATTACAATCTGTACACATATCTAGTTAAAAAAAGTTGGAATCAACCAAAGGTGTGTGTGAACGGTAAGCCACGTGCAATTACTCAGAAGATTGATGATTCTTCAATCTCATCGACCAGGTGGACACAGAACATTACCTGCGAGCCCACGGAATGCAATACGGCAGTTAAATGTTCCATATACCATACTAAATCCCCCATGCGTGTCTCACTGAAATAGCATCCTTAAATCCAAGACATAGCGCGTGAACTGTTCAATTCCGATGTACAGGCTCTCAGAGATTGGATATCGAAATTAGAATTTATGGGGTCAAATTATTTTATTGATGTGTAGCATATTTTCATATGAATTGTTTTATAAACCTCCACACAACAAAGTGTGCTTGCTTCGAATTGCTGTTACTTAATTGCCGAGTCGTTTTTATACACCACACAGGGCCAAACTTAGTTCAGCACGCTTTCTGACGATTGTTAAGATCTGATAAGTAGCATGTATGGGTAGTTTTATAATAATCGAAAGCTAGTTTTAGTATTTCATATTAACTTAGAAACATTAAAAGATACGTATACATCTGAAGATACAGAGATAAATGATAAAATTTAATTTATATATCTAGTGCTGATCTTGAAATACTGAACTATTCCCAAAAATTGTTTTTCCTTCAATTAGTTAGAAAATGCGCGAATATTACAAAGAAAAATAATGCCTGGATGAGACATTTTATATGAAATACAAGGCTCCCCTTCTAATGCTAGACCAATAAAGTAGTAAATTGAAAGATCCGAGGACAGCACCTCTTAATTTTTTACCACGTTCAGATGACGAGGTCAACATTTAAGCTGGTACCCCACTCTTCAAACTCCCACATCACGCCAACATGAGGACGTTTGAGGCGAGATTTAACGTGCACCAGACTCCCACGTACGCGATGGTCTTAGGTTGGTTCGAGTTTCGAACTCGCAACCCTTCAGTAGTTAATCCACGACTCTACCAACTAGGCTACCGCCGCCCTACTTATTAGTTTGCACTTCGTCAAGCTTTTCTTGTACTAAACCGCATTTCCCTTATCAGATGATTTGTAATTAATTTATTTCTCTTCAGCGCTCTCATGATATCAATAGTTTATCGCGAGGAAGCTCTAAACAAGGATACTTTAATTATAGTTACCTATGAATGTTGACTTTTACAGGGAAAAACAAAGGATGAAAAAGAAAAAGCCCTTATATAAATATCTGCTGAAAGTCACTAAAACGGGCATTTTTCTTATGTTTAAAAATTTAATTTTTTTCTATACAAAATCTGTTTATTTGAGTATAGGCTTCTTTTTTGTTTCACAATACTTTTTATAGTTGCATATCAAATTATTTTTGTCGCAAAACCAAACTGTAGCATCGGATAAATTTCTTTCGTGAAAAATATCTCTTTATGTTATCAAAATAAATATCAGAGCAAAGGAATATCATCTCTTGGATATCTCTCATAATTTCAATATTTTTATATACAATCATGAACACCATTACAAGAGTGGGAGTTATTTCTTATTCTTCAGAACGAAATTATTAAAACTTTACTTTATTTTTACTTAAATTTTGGAATTATGAAGCTTCAATTTAATTACTCTAGTAAAAAAATACTCGTAACTATTTATAGAAAATCTTTTTGATGGCCCATCGGACAATAAAATAACAGTATTTACTACAACGAAATCCAGTTGCACCGCTCTTCACAACTCCCTGTGAGAAAATTCCTGAAGTACTGCTATCGAATTTCAGAAATGAATGCCTCCAGCTAATTCAGATGAACATTTCCGAGAACTACTTTAAAATTATTACACCAATTCAAGCTTATCATGTGAACAGTCAAAAATATATTTTCTAATCAAAGTGCTACGGAATTACTTGTGATAGTAGATAAAATTCGCACTTTCCGCCGCTTTGCTGCTGAACTAATTTAACACATCCATTTCTCGAAACATGCATACATTCAAATTTCACAGATCGTTAAATGTTTTCAAAACCGTTTCTCTCCCAAGTATGACTGGAACTCCAGAGTGAAATCCTTTATTAATGCATGGAATGCTAATTAATATGCCAAACATGTGTTAGGAATTATAGATTCTTTCACGGAATTCAATGGCAGATAATCAATTTGCGACACATTCCGACTGATTACACTCTAGTTCTTCCCAAATTCGACCGAGAGGGATTTCATTCAAATTCTTTTGTCCCGGGACTAATTGAAAGAGCGAGGGGGCTCTTTTAAAGGCCGGTGATCTAGAATTTTCAACCTTGCTTACCACTTCCAACAAAAAGGCCTTTATTCTCCTCTGCTCAATCGCGACTCGATTGGAAGTGCAAAGGCTGAGACAGACTTTGTTGCGTGTTATAGGAGACGGATATTACGGGTTTTACTTTGAAAATCGACTGTGTGCGTTTCATACTGGCTAGTTTTTATTACACTCTTATAGTATTGTCTTTTTCTTTGACTTTTGTTCTAAAATAATTTTAGATGTTTTTTTTAAGTAGATAGTTTAATTTACGTCGCACTGGAGCAGCACAACAATAATTATTGAAACCGCAACTCCATTTGAAGTGCAAAGGCTAAGGTAGACTTTGTTAAGGCAGACTAAGAAGACGGGCATTAGAGATTTTACTTTGAAATACGACTGTGTGCGTTTCATTGTTGCTAATTTTTATTACACTCTTCCCCGGTATTGTCTTTTTCTTTTACTTTTGTAATAAAATAATTTTAGATGGTTTTCTGAGCACTCGACTCTTACTTTCAGTTATTTCATCAATGTTTGCTTAACCCTCATGGTGGTTTTCTCGACGAAGTATGTCGTCATTAGCAAAACTTACCCGATGTTGATCTTCGTCATCACGAAATTGGCAATATCTTAATGTTATATCTTGAATTATATAATGTGACGTTGATCATCATAAAATGTGTGTATTCATTTCACAAACCCAAACCAGAGTTTTATTTAACCCTCCTGGTGGTTGTGTCGAAGAGGTATCACATGAATAGCAAAACTAACCAGATCTTGATGAACGAGATAGCTCGTCATTAGAAGAAAACTGACTTGGTCGTGATCCCTTCATAAAAAAATCGCCAATATCTTGATGAGCGTCATTAGAAAAATTGGTCAGATCTTCATAGAGGAGATACCTCATCAAAACCACTTGGAAGGTTAAAGAGGACAACACCGTTCGTAAAACCCATCAATTAACTTCATTGATTACTTACAGGAAATTAGAATTTGATGGAAGGGTTTCCTTCGTCAAATGTTACCTCCAAACATAACCAGGGTGATGGTTCAGTTTTGTTTTTGTTCTGAAAGCTAGATCTAGCTTAGATCTGGAAAATATCTGAAGTACCCAAAACATCTATGTGTAAATTGTCTGTGTGGTAGGTAGTTAAATTTACATCCACTGGAGTAAAACAACGGGCTATTGGCGACGGTCCGGGATCAATCCCGAATGGAAAATCCGAGGACACCACGGAATTTTGAACCACGGCCAGATGGCGAGGTCAAAACCTGAGCTAGCACCCCACTCTTCAAACTTCCACACCACGACAACGTGAACTGTCTGTGCGAAAAATTATACAACTAAGGTATATCACATCTTTTGGGGGCTAATATTACGAAAGCATCAAATGTTTACGGAAATTAAACGAAGTAGACACCTCGTAGTTTTGAACCTCGGTCAGATAACGATTTCTTGTAAATCTTATATTTTCTTGTAGATTTTATAATATTTTTACAAACAAAATCAACTTACTTCGTATTATTTCGTCGGACATCTGTATATTCACATTAATTTGATATTTTAGCACATTTTTGAAGTATTTAAATACAGTAGAGCCTTGGTTATCCAACTTCCGAAGAACCAATTGTTCGTGTTATCCGAGCCGAATCAGATGTCGAGATTTTTTAAAACTTTAAATAAAGTTTAGACCACAAGTGTGAGCTCTTTATCCAAAGATGAGAGAAAAAGGTGCGAAACAAAAAACTGTTAAGGGCTTTTTCCATGAGGTTATTTAGAGATTTATTGTAAAATTATTACAATAGCTACATACTGTGACACAAAGTCATTGAAGTAGCAAAACTTCCACAAGTACAAGCTTAGCATCCATATGCTTTCCGTATGTATAAAGATATTTGAAAAAAATATTTGTATGAGAGAGAAGGAGAGAGAATTTTGTAAAAAGAAAAGTATAGACCTGAACCCGAAACCCCTTTTTGTATCAACTATCGCGTTGAATCACAGAACCACAAAGTTACTTTTTGACTATATAGATTCGAAAATTACGAAGCTAGCACCAAAGGAGTCTTTTATATCAACAAAATACAAAATTTCTTGTTCATAAAAAGAACTGAACCCTCCTTGTGGTCTCGACTAAGTATCTCGTCATTAGCAAAACTTAAGAGATTTTGTTTGACGAGATATCTAGTCATTAGGAGAAAACACGGTCACGATCATTAGTGGAAAACCAGATCTTGATCTAGTCATAAAAAATAGGCAATATCTCGATAATCAGATATCTCGTCATTAGCAAAATTGGTCAGGCCTTGATGGGCGAGATATCTCGTCGAAACCACTTGGAGGGATAACAAACATTGAAACTTCGAACAGGCCAAACAAACTAAATAATCTTGAGTATATAGTCACAAAGAATTTGCATTGTAAATACGATCATTCAAACTAAGTCATTTTAATTACTGATTCCCGCTGTAAAGAATATACAGACGTTTTAAATAACTTTCAAAATAATTATGTTTCACGGTATTTTTACACTCTTCAAAGATCCCAACATATCGGTAATCAAAATTGTGTTTGAATCAAGAGTGTTTTTATGCTCCACATACATAACTGAGTTTTAATTTTGCATTATCTTCGTCAAAAGGAATAAAGGAAAAAAGTTTTATATTTAATGAGTTTTCTTTCTTTAATAAGTGTGATTAGATTACTGGTTCCAGCTACTTGTATGAAGCCCCTTTTGGAGGTTTATTGAAAGTTTGATGTTTGACTAACTCTCGAAGAATGTTTGAAGGGAGATTGAGGACTTTTTTTATGTGAGTAGATGTAACTTCGAAGTAAGTCCTCTTGTAAAGTTCATTACGGGCAATTTCATAAAAGAAAGTGAGATATGGCCGAATGGAAAACTCAATATCTGTAAAAGGCTATTATAATCCAATTTCTATATTATTCTCTCCGGTCATTGTCTTTCACTACGGAAAACAAACCGAAGTTTTAATTTCTAAAATATTAAAATGAGAACGCATTCCGTAATTGTTCTTGAGTGTTAAGAAATTGAGCCATGCGGGAAATATTATTTTAGAAAAAATTAAGTTTTTAGAAATATGATACAAAAGTATTTATTGTCCAGTTCCCACGAGTTGAAAGTCGAGTCACGTGGTTTTAAAGAGTCTATTAGTTGAATAAGGGGACTGATAATAACATAAACAAAGCGCTTCCACAGATCCAAAGAGATCGCCATTCATGCCTTTCCGACGGTAGCCTTTTAACGGGCTTTCACACCTCTTGAAAAATCAACTGATCCAAGGTCTACTGCTTTCTCGTCAGAATCGCACTACATATACCGTCGGTTTACAAGACGGACAATAGACAAGGAACACACTAATTCAAAAATTTTGAAATATAAGTTTTTTGCTTACTAGACCAGAATGCGGTTATCTTTAGACTGGTGAAGTCCACTAAATCACTTTTCTATGTTCAAAGGTTAGATTTCTTCTTGAGAAACTCAGTAAGAATAGATTTATGAGAAGAATTTTCTCCCTCCATTTTATCATAATTATATTTATTGACTTAGTGTGTTTCACTTCTAAATCGACGATATGTTATGTGGCAAAACATATTTAATAATTTATTTTAAGTGATGAAATTGATTAACAGAGTTGCTTAAGTCTGACTTTAATCAGCGAGTCAATTTCTAAACTTCCAAAAATATGAATATCTGTTTTATTAACTTGTTTGAGTGTTTTAAAAACATATATACTTAAAAAGAAATGTTAACAAAAATAAACAATAATAAAAGAGTAAATTACTAAATTATTCATTAGTTAATAAAATAAGTTATAGAACATCATTAGAAGAGGGAAATTTACAAATAGAAGTAAAAATATTTAACTTCTATTTGTAAATTTCTCTCTTCTAATGATGTTCTATAACTTATTTTTTCATAACTTAGTTTTCTCATCATATATTATCAAAAGTAATCTTAATTTGCCATCATATCCTAAACTGTGAAGAGAAAGAAAATAAATATTATGGAGTCCTAAAAGTTTTCATTTCGCAACAGTGGAATTAGTATCCGAACTTTAATACGAAACAACTTAAAGACTACATATTTTTCCATTAAGAGAGGCAGAAAGATTGAATAATAATATAGTATAAATAGAAAAGTATAATTGCATTAAATATATAATAGCAATTAGATATAAAGAAGATATCGATGAAAATATGATAAAAAATTAGTGATAAACTTTATTAACAGTAGAATTCTCTTCGACTTTAGCTCTTGAATATATCTGCATCCCACTTTGCTGTTAAAAAGCATTAAAAGCATTTCAAGTAAAATATATATTTACATAATTTAAATCAAATGCACGATAATAACCACCAAAGTATTTTACCACAAAATTCCCGCATAAAATAGAGGCTCTTACGTTCTGTTAAAAATGTAATTTTTTTGTTTACACCAATTATTGATACGAACGTTTCTCATAATTGAAACGCGGAAAAGATTAGCAGTAGTAGCAAGATCCCATATTACAAGCACGAGTAACCTTATCAAAACCTGCACCCACAACGTATACTTTAACCCTGAATTTAAAGAATCTTTATTTTAAAAAAATTCACAAAAATATCACTCTTTCTTACACTACCATACTTAATCATTGGGAGATTCTCAAGGTAAAATTGTTTGCTCAAAATGACGAGATGTCCTCTGATCTTTCCTTGGGGATTGAACCCAGATAGCTGCCAATAGTCCATTGTGTTGCTCCAGTGTAGCGTAAATTCACCTACCTACCTTCTGTAAGGCACATCAGTTGAAAATCTCTGCCGTAGATTTTCAAAAATTAATTTTAATTTAATTATTCATACTAGTTATTCATTGATTATTCATAGTGTTCTATCGAAGCATTTATGAAATATGATTAAAATATATGACTATTTTCAGTGAAAAGGAGAACAATGTATGATCATATACAGATGATGCATAAATTGTTTGGAGGTTGAAGAGGCAAACTTTTGGGTAAGTAATATAACCTAATCATTGTAAGTGTAGAAAATATTCTTCGTAAATTTTCTCCTTACAATATTACGCTGTCATTTCAGTTTCTTCTGTGTTATTCACAGTGTATTTCACAGTTACTTTCACAGTGTATTTCACAGTGTATTTCACAGTTACTTTCACAGTGTATTTCACAGTGTATTTCACACTTCTGTGTAATTAACAGTGTATTTCACGGTTTCTTCTGCGTTATTCAGTGCATTTTACAGTTTCTTCTGTGTTTTTACTCTGTTAAATTCTGGGTTACTTTCAGTGTGTATTTTGATGCCCAAATACTAATTATCGGAATAACACTTTTATTTCAGATCAGAAGCATTTATTGACTATTCCTTATAAGTTGATTTGAACTAAATTCTTTATATTAAGATCAAAAGGCTTCAAGTGTATGAAAATTCACCCAATGTATATTTCGAAATTCTCCGAACGCAGAGCTAATTTCCGATTCTAGGATTCCTAAGTCCCACTTTAAGCACAGCTAATAAGGCTAATCGGCTGGGATTACTACAATTTAGAACACTTCAGTTTGCTTCAGCGGATATTGCTAATTTAATGGATTTAGAGAGCCGGCTTAGATGCTAAGATATATCGACAATGCTTCACTTCGGAAAAGGCCCCATGTAATTGTGAAGGCTCAACAGAGTTTAAAGTTCACGCATACGAAAGTACTACTATTGATAATCCAATATCATTGTTTGTATTCGCATTATGTTAATTAGAAAGGAAGTGAATCTAACTTTTAATGAATCTATCTAACAAGCTACGTTTTTAAAAAGGTGTTAGTGCAGAGTTGTAGAAAAGCATGTTTGTGTTAGATATATTTTATTTGTATTCATCTGCGTTAATAAATTACTATAAAATTTGTCATTAATTTGATGGTGAAATTAATGTTGAATTTGAAATAATAAATCCACATGGGAATGTAAGTTTACCGATTAAATAAGTCAAAATAATTTATTCAATTATAGTATTAATGTAACATATAATGAGGCACGAGATGATATTGATAGTTTCCTTCTTTTCGATCGTATCAACTGTCATATATCAATTCGGAATTAATTCTTTAGGAATTTTTATTGACGAAGTTCTGAAAACAAATTAGAAAAGCAAGTCAACTGATATCAATTTCAGAATACGTACAGGAAAGACGTTTCTCCGCTGAAACACTACCACCCCTATATTTAGCTTGACAGAAAATGCCTCTCAATTCAAATTCAATATTACCGTATTTTTCTTTTACATAATATAACAGTATATTTTAATATAACTTTCGTAATAATTTCTCCAAAGTAGTTGGCGTTGACCAAACAACTAATATACAGTGGCTCCCAAAAGTGTTCGTACACTTACGAATTTCAATGAAATACTGCTCTATCCATTAATAAAAATTAATATTTCAGAATAGGAATTTTTTAATAACATCTATAACTTGTTCTTAACAAAACTACATAAAATATTTCAAAAACATAGTAAAACTTTTTTTTGGAAAATCAATAATCAAAAAGTAACAAAAAGGTACCTCACAAAAGTCTTCGTACACTTTAAAAAAATCTCTACATATTAGTAAATATTGTAATATTTCGGTAAATTAGTACTTAGTAGGATATCCTATAGCATCCACAACACCTTTTAAACGTTTGGGAATAGAGTTCACTAGGTTTTTTTGTAATTTCTGCATCAATGTTCCTCCATTCTTCAACCATTACTGTTTTTAGTTCGCTTTTCGTATTAATGTCGTGTCTTCGTACTCTAACCTCCAGTTCTCTCCAAATGTGTTCTATTGGGTTTAAATCCGGCGCTGAGATGGTGTTTTCAGAACTTGTGGACAATTATAGGGACACCAGAGGCGAATGTTGAGAGACGTGCGCTTAGGATCTATATTTTGATAGAAAACAAAGTTGTTTCTAATACCCAAATTTTAGGATTATAATTTTAAATTGTCTTTTAAAATATTTAAATAAAGAGCATGATTCATTAAGCCATCAATAAATACCAAATTACCTAGTCCATGCACCCCCACACAAGGCCATCTCCACCATAATGCATTACTGTTCCAACTAAGTTCTTGGGATTAAGTTCCTCATTTTTTCTTCTCCATACAATTATACACCCATCGGAAACAAACATGTTAAATTTGCTTTCATCTGCAAATAAGACATGATTCCAATATTTTGGGCTTATTTATCATTTATTTTGCGTAGGAAAGCCTAAGCTTTCTATTTTTCGCACTTACAAAAAATTTTCTTCGGGCAGAACGCCCATTTAATCCAACTGATCTGAGCACTCGTCGAACAGTTTCAGATGAAATTGAAGTAGAAAATTTTTCAGTAAATTCTGTAGAAATTTTTACAGCACTCAAACGTGGATTTTTCACAAATTTTCTAACTATAAATCTCTGATCACATTGAATTAACTTTGCCGGACGACCTTTTCTTACCTTGTTTTCGATCCGTTTTTCTTCTTTAAAGCGTTTTATCACATACAGCACCGTATAATAAGATAAATTTACTAATTTAGCGATATTCCGAACTGATTTACGACTACTATGATGAAAAATAATCAATTTTCGAATGCTGTTCGTTGTTTCCTTACGACTACGAGCCATTTTTAAATAATAAATAGAATATTACGAAGTAAGCAAGCAAAGATTAAAGCTAAACAATTTTTTAAATGTCACCACAATGCAAAAATAAAAAAAGCGATATACGATAATTTTATTTATGAATTTATCCGAAAATGTTTCCGTGTACGACCACTTTTGTGACGTGTTCTTTCTCTGCCTCCATGCATTTTCATTTTTATAAAAAGGAAATGAGTCAATATTTTTTAAAGAATGTTTGGTTTTGTTCAGAATCACATGGAGATGATACGAAAAAATATTGGACTTTATATTCGAATTAAATTCCAGGCTATAGCGCTTTTTCTACAAATTTTTAAAGTATACGAATACTTTTGGGAGCCAATGTATATCGATTCCGAATTCATTTTTTGGAATTTTTATTGGCGAAGTGCTGAAATCGTATTAGAGAAAAGGCAAGTGACGTCACGTTCGGAATACTTACAGAAAACACGTTTCGTCACAGAAACACTACCTCCAGTTATATTTAGTTTGAAAGAACATTTCTCTCGCAGAAAATGCTTATTTTTTATGTAGAATTTATGCAGCTTGGTATAAACTTATTGAATTATTAGTTGAATAATTATTAATAAATATTCTCTGTCCTGATTTTCTGTGCTTATGAATTAAAGTTTAATACAGTTTTATGGTTTGAATAATGATAAAAAAATATGTTTATGAATACGTAAGGAAGTTCATTTATTAGGTGAGTGAGTTTTCATAAAGTCAAAAATATAATGTCGGAATAATAGATTGACTTCCTCGCAGTATTCTATGGATAGTGTTATAACATTTACCTCTTTTTTTCTTCTCGCTATTGCAATTCATAAGTTCAACCCCTTAGGTACGATAAAAGACAGAGATAAAATGTGGCTGTCTATTGAAATCTTTAAAGTTTTTAGCATTTTCAAGCTTTGTGTATCCACCCTGTACGTTAAAATAAAGCAGTTTTTTCTGAGAATTGTCTTAGTAAAATGAAACAATATTTATTTACAGAACTTCATTTTTCCATTAAAAAAGTAATAATTAAGAAAATGTGTTACTTTATTTTGACTTTTATCTCAAAACTAAGAGTATTGAATCTTTCTTACATTTATTCCATCCAGTGCATTTTCCTTTACCTAGGTAAAATTATGATATTCTGATTAACTTTTCAAGAGAAAGCTTATGTAAACATAGGAAAAGTTATTATGTGTGAAACCAAAATTTTTTTTTAATTATTTTCTAATAGCTCACAATGGTGTATAAGCAAATAAAATACTTGAAAATATCTGACCAATTTTATTAATGATGAGATACTTCTTCATCAAGATATTGCCCTTTTTTATGATGCTGAGATCAAGATCTGGTTAGTTTTCTTCTAATGACGAAATATCTCATCCATCAAGATCTGGTCAGTTTTACTAATGATTGCGCTTTTAATGAGATACCTCGTCGAGGTAATCACCAGGAGAGTTAATAATAATCGAATTAAAATATTTTAGTTATGTATGAATCTAATACTTTTTCATTTCAAAGTCCTCTCAAGAATTGTGTTTGAAAATATACAAGAGAATTCAAATTGATTCAAATAACCCCAAATATTCCAGTTTTCCATATTAATAAAAACTAATTTAAACTATTTTACCCAACTATAAGCCCACGCTGCAGAAACTTACAATTCTGTTAATTTCGTTAGATCTCAAATATTTCTGTCGGTGAATTTTTATTTCATCAAATTAATTATTTATTAATTAAAGCTAACTTGAAATTAAAATATTCCTATGTGAATACATATGAAAGAAATAAGTAGTTGATAAAGCCTTAACCTTTAGCAAATACTTATTTTTTCATATAATGATAATTGTATTGGTGGTGTTTTTTTGTTTAATGATACAAAGGTATTTTTCAATTTTGAAGGATGTAAAAGGCAACAGGTTATCTTTAACCAGAAACTTACGTTCTTTCGTCCATAGCATATGTTCAGGACCAACAAATTTTTATTTTCTGTTGATCCTGAAAATAGTGGAAGGTATTACCATTAACATCCATTAACCTTGCTTATTAACAGTCAAGCTATTTGATGATACTATAATGACTTTTAACTGCTACTATATGTTAAGAATTTTTAGCTTTGTAGGGATACAAGATCATATTCCTTTGAATGGCTTACCCAGAACAATTAATATCATGTTTAATGGATTTTGCATTGAAATAAAATTATTATAATGTTATTATCAGCCCTAATCGCGGCAATTATGTTCATCAATAAAATTTTCTTTCGACCCATGTCACGATAAGCATCAATTTGTTTGATTATCTTTTAAGTACAGTCTATCGGGATCGTCTTTATTATCTTATAAAAATTCCTTATCGTGCTCAAGAAAAACTCAGAAACGGCTGGTACGTTCTGTAGAAAGAATATGGTGTGGTATGGGATATGGTGAACGCAATTACGTCTTAATGAGTTGTTCCATACATTATCACCCGAGTGTGGGGTGTGGCAATGTCACGCGATTCGTCAAGGAACACCTTTAATCTGTTCCCTTATCTACTCCCTCCTTCAATCGTATTCCTCTTTAAAATAAAATTGATTTATTTTAAAGAGGAATATTCACATCTTTTTTTTCATATGTTTCTTTCGCAGGTTTTTGAGCAAGAAAACTGTGAAAAACAATAGGCTTAGAATAAGACAATAGTTTATCATATAGAACGGAAATCATCTTCAAACATATTTGGATCTGTAATTCTTAGTCTGATTCCATTTTAATAGACATTTAAACTTTGAACAGCAAATATATTGAAAATTGTTTTTAGAACTTGTAGAGTAAAGACCTTCACTTTATAATAATGTTCAACAAAAATTTAGTATAAGAATGTTCAACAAAAATTTAGTGTAAGAATGGAATGTTCAGCAAAAATTTAGTATTTTTAGTTTTTGAAGGGGAGGTAGGACCCTTTATATTTCATCGCCCATTTAAATCACTCATTGACATCAAAATATCAAGTGTGTGATAGAATATTCATATACTTTAGAACAATAATTATATACTTTAGCATACCTAGAATATTTGTATACCTAGACTTAACCATTTCAAGAAAATGAGACTCGGAAATTTCTCATCAGCCTGAAAAGGTTCAACAGTAAGTTCAGTTTTAAGATCGCTTCCTTAAACAATTTTCTTTTACTAAATAAAAAATTAAAGGGAGAGACGTCTGATTCTAAATAATACATTTAAGCCCGTTTTATAACGAATCGAAAAAATTTAACATTTATAGTGATCAACGTTTGAAATGAAATATTTTTTGTTGAAAACTGAATATTTTATAAACGTTTATTTTTTCTGAATAACAAAACTACCCATCAGTTAAACTAATATAATTCAATGCATATTCAAAATGTTAATGATTCTTGATTAAATATGGGTGTTGAACTGACACAAGAATAGTACCTACAATAAAAGAGAAATGATGTCCTTCCAAATTATCGGCTACCACCTATTATCAGAACGTCAAAGTGTATGATATTAAAGTCAAAAGAAATTATACTGATCACTGATTCTTGTTATCTCCCTTCCTTTATTCCAGAACTTAAAAATCTAATCTCCAAGTTTTTTGCCGTATTAAAATGCTATTTTATCTCAATTATGCTATACACTTAAGATCTGCATAAGTCTTTTCAACAGTTTTCCTTCGTAAAAACGTTGTTCCGTTAGTCAGAGAATTGTAAACCTTATTCGATGATACTGCTATTTAACACACATATCACAATTTTAATACTGTTATGCGATAAAATTAATGCGATTAAAGTTTCAAATGCTACTTTTTTCATCCCTTCAAAAATACCTAAATTCGCATGAACAAATACGAGTCTTAAAAAACGACATATCAATCCATGGTCAGTTAATCTCTCACATTTGCATACGCATCAACCAACATGTACTCAATGATATCCAATTAGGGTTTAAAACCGGTAATGAAATACCGATTTTATTGATCGTTGCAGTGCGAAACTAGTACTCTATTTTACCTCTACATTCACACCTAGACAGTACCTCTTTCTAGGGGATGAAAAAGGGGTAAACTAAAAACCGGTATTGAGAACTTTCTTTGGTAATTAACCGGTATTGAGAGTGAGAAATTTGCATACCCTGTGAATCCAATACATCTTATCTTCTATGAAATCGCTGTGAACTATCCACACTTTTTACTACGGCCCTTTATTAAAATTGATCAGTTAATTTCTTCACAAGTACCTTCACACCAACCAGCATGTGCTCAATGATATGCGATGGAGTTTAAATACTAATAATGAAATACCGGTTTTATTTAATGCTGTAGTACGAAACTAGTACTCAATTTAAGCTCTACATTCACACCTAGACAGTGCCTTCTGCTTCGGGAAAAGTAGAAGTGCAAACTGGTATTCAGAGCTTCCATCGGTAATTTACCAGTATTGAAAATGTCTCTAATTCCAAACCCTATATCCAATACTTCTTACAAAAAGAAATCGCTGTGAATTATGCAGTTTTTACTGAAACTGATGAACTTTACTAGTGCCCTATCGAGTTTTTAAGTTCTACATTCACGCCTATACAGTGCTTTTGGTCAGTAATTTACCAGTATTGAGAAAGTCGGTAATTTGCAAACCCTATATCCAATACATCTTACAAAAAAGGAATCTCCGTGAACTATCCAGTTTTTACAATGCCCCCTTATTAACATTGGCCACTTTTTTTCCCGAAAATACCTTTACACGACAAGACAAAAGCAGATTGGCCACTTTTTAACCCTGTGGTGTCAAACAAAAGCTTTGCGTGATGTTCTGTCAATGCTCTAACTCAAAGTGCTGAGAATTACTTCCAGTCTTGCTCTGGAAACACAGGGTACATGGAGGAATTCTTTCTGAAGAAATAGGTGGGTAACTTCCATTGCGTGAGAGCTGTGATGTCAATTCCAACAGTCTAGGTGGTTGATGTAAAACATTATCCCTGGCATCATGACGATCGATGTTGGTCTATTTCTTTCAGTTTTTATCCGTTTTCTTTTATCGCTCAATCCGAATAGAAGATGACGTGCTTGGTGACATTTTGGACCCTCTCCATTAAAGTCATATATGATTAATAGAATACGTTAGTTCATATTTTACTTTATATTTGTATTTGAAGCCTTCACCTTAGAAAAAATGAATTATTTTGAACCCTTCGTTCGGTTATGACCTATATGCTTCGTATGAAGTTGGATCAATATTCTTTGAAAAACTTTTAGAATAGACCTGCCAAATGATAGGTCTCAAAACATTTCTGTCAGTACTAAGAGAGGTGAAAGTTTTATTGACTAGTTGGTAGTATTAATTATATTTATTACATTTTAAGTTTTCATTCGGGATAGTGAATGACCTGGATCGTGTTTTTGAAAACTAAATCTAAATTGAAATGATTATGCGTATCCTGTTTAATTCATTTTGCAAAAGGAATGGGGTACTGAACACTTTGCTCTAAATTAAATGACATGATTCAAAGAAATCATATGATTATAAAGTATTCCTGATTTAATCTATTTGACATTTTAAACTCAACTGTTGTGTTTGGATGGGGCAGCGAAATATAAAAAAATACTAAACAAATATAACAAACTCTTATGGACCAAAGATCTGTATACTAATTCTTACTTGCTATTATGATGGTAACAGTAACACATAATAAAATAAAGGAAATACTATACAGAATATAAATATAAAAACTTAAGTATTACTAAAGCATTTTCACAGGAATAGTGTTAAACACTAGATTTATAGAATTATTTAAAGAAAGCAGTTGACTTCCAGTTTCATGCTCTCTAGATCAGGAATCGAAGAATCTTCATGATCTATTAATTAGAAAGCTTAATTTTTTCTTATAAATTTCGCGAGTTTAGTTTTTGTTCATTAATATAAATAAGTGATGTTTTCTTCTCTAGAATTTAATGCGATTTATTGTTAAAAATATAATAATTCAGTCATGATAATATTGATTTAAGATCACGATAGATTAGGAAATTGTTTTGTTACTAAGTTTACAAATTGGTAGTATTGTTAAGGGTTCCAAGAACAAAATGTGGGACAAACAGAATTCGTGCGCTTTAATTTATTTATTTGTAAAAGGAACAACATGCACACACAACAGTTGACTTTTTTCAACAGAGAATTATTTACCAAAACTCTACACAAAAATCAACATAACACTATGAGCGTTCACAAAAACATGTATGAACCTTCTTTTCAATAAAATAAAATATTTTATATCAAAGTTAAGCATAAAATATAAGATTTAAGACAAATTGTGCATTTTAAAAGTTATACCTGAATATTTTTGGAAGACTTGTCCAAATACATCAATAATTTTGCTTATTTATCAATTTAGGTGAATTATTTAAAAATACTTAAACTATTATGCAACTTATTTAATTTATTGTTTTAATCATAAATATATTTGTGTATCGATTTATCACAGGCATTTTAGTATACTCCATTGCAATGGTCACAGAATCAGGGGGCACTCATCCCTAAGGTAGACTAAAAGCGGTTTATAGCTGTTTATATATTTTTATCAATTTACGTTATTAGAATGCAAAATATGTAATATTTAAGTACAGAATTTTCTAAACGCACAGAAAAGATTATAGAAGACGAAAATGGTACAAGTAGCCTTGTTAAGTTTAGGAAAACATTGAACTTCATACTTTTCCTTGAAGTGTTTTCAGAGTGTGTAAAACTGTTTACCTTACTTCAATAGTCACTGTGCAGTGAAACAAAAGTGACTAAGATGTGTTTGGAGGAAAACTTAAAATTTGTTTTATACTTCCTTTTCGGAAACGAGCAAAAATTATGAAGCAACTATATACTATCTCTTTTTCTAAGACCTTAATTATGTCATAAAGTCCTATTACATAGAGTATGTCAAAGACAAGGTCCTCTTATAGGCAGCATATCAAAGACAAAATCCACTTACAGAGAGCATACTCAAGGACTGATAATATGTAGGAAAATTAGTTATATGTGTAAAGTCTGCAATTAATTTCATATCGTGTAGAACGGGAAAATATTTTCAATAGTCAGAGGAAAAAATAAACACATTAAGAGATTTAAAAGTATCCGAATAAATTAGATTCAATTATCAGTTCTTTCCATTAATAAACATTCATTCACGATTCAGTAATAAGGAATTGTTATGGAATTCAAATAATTTGAAAACAAAAGTGAATGTTAAAGCTTGTTTACATAGATTTTCAGTAATAAAATATCAAAAGAAATCCGTATCACTTTTCTAAAGTTGTTTGAATCACTGAATTGTTTCTCTGGGATTTTAGAGCTAGAAATATCGTGGCATATTCATGTTAAGAGTCGAATTTCATATTCACTATCCATAGTGAATATTTTATTCTTGACTTCTTTCTGAATTTCGAGATGCACTAGAGAAAAATAAGCGTAAAATTATTTGGACCATTTCCAATATAGAAAGACCATAAAAACAGTTCTAGCAGAAATGTTTCTTTACACCCATTATTTCTTGTGTATTTTTGACGTATAAGAAATTCATCTAGAGATATTTAGGGGAAGGATTTTTGTAGTTTATATGTATCTATGTGGTTTTTCCTTGATACTCGTTTTTGATAAGGATTATTATTCCATTTGTTCAACAATTCTAAACACGAAATACTGACTCAGCATAATTCCCACAAAATCCTTTTCAATCATAGATTCACTACGAAAAGTAAACTACAAAATCAATCTTGGGCAAAAATATATTTGTTAAATAATTATTATAACCTTTCTTTAATTCTTAATCTTAAACAATGGTTGCATTACCCAAAAGTCATTTAAGCAATGTGTTCTAGTTTGGAGAAAAGTTTCAAATTGGATAGCAACCTCTATTAGCATCGACTGCTTGAAATATCACAGAATTCTCTAAGTTCTTGTCTCAATTAAAGTTAAAAAAGGAATTAAAACGTCTTAAGGAATAAGACAAGTTTAGAAGGTGAAAACAAGGTTTTTGAGATTTTAAAAATAAGATGAAGTTCTTTTTATGAATTAAAAATTCGTGGAAAAGTTTCTTTAATTGCGACTAATTGTTTGAAACCTTGTGTAGAAGTTACTAAACAAATAGTTGCTAAATGGATTCTGAGTTCCATATATAATATGAAGAGGTTTAAAAAATAATTTTAGATGGATAAGAAAATTATCTTAGGCTTTGAAAATATCACTGTTTTAACCCATTAAATTACTTCATTTATATTTTTATAAATTAAAATTTGCCTATCAATATTTCCCCATACCTATTTTCCTCAAGTCAGTTTATGTTTCGGATGTTGATGCCAGTTAACTGAAAGTAAACTACAAAGATTCTTATTGTAAACACTTTACCAAGTCTATTACTTAATACTGTCCATAGCTTCATTGAGTAATAAATAAATTGCTAATGTAGTACGAGTAAAAAGATGAACTTAGTAGCCAATTTTAATTTAGGATGATTCATTTTTGATAAGTATTTTCTTAAGCTCGAGGTGTAAGTAATTTTATATACAAAATAGATAACTAGGTCTTGGTGCACAAATTATATTTTACTACTTGCTAAAACAATTACTTAATTTTTATATTTATTACTCGTTTATTCAATTACCATAACGCAAAAGAATACACTTAACCCTATCGTCACATTTCCCTTGAATGTTTCTACGATCAAGTAAACTCCATGTTTCTTTAGATATGTATTTGTTCACGTAAGATTCGTTAGGGTTTATATATATATATATATATATATATATATATATATATATATATACCCCAAGATGGAATGCATACTCTATTTCCATCCACAGTCATTGAACTCCTTTATAAATATCTCCTATAGAATACTGATATGAAAGTCAAGGACCAAAAGTGAAGATTTTAAGATTTTAAGTGGAGATCCAGATGTTGAAAAGTCAAGGAGCGTGACGCGTTAAAAGAATAATATTTTGCCCTTATCTCCCGCGTGCCTTGAAGAAATTCGTCCAATTTAACAACCCCTTATAGGCTTGTATCTACAAGACGTAAAAACTATTCTCGGATATATATTTGAAGTTTGGACAATTCTTCCTGGCCTTGTTCCTCTTCGGTTGAGATTTTGTAAGATTTATAGAAGGGGCGGCGCTTCTTTTCCACATAGGCAATCATTCGCCTCAGGGTTTTAACTATTTTTCCTTGCACAAAACGAGAAAATCTGTGGCTGTACTTATACTTTATTTTAGAAATAGAAACGTTCCTAAAAATTTAAAAATACCTTCTTGGGCTATTTTATTTAAATTATTCATGATATTTTCGATTTATATATAATCATTTTAAGTACTCATCAAAAAAGGGTTACATTTCTAATTACATATACACTCTGTGCCAATAAAATCTAAACACATCGAAGTATTTGTTTGATGGGAATGAAATTTATAACATGTGTGAACATGCTAACATCTACAGGTAGAGAAAGAAATCATCATAATATAAAAGGATCATATGTTGTAGAATTGCACTGTAAAGGTCTTAAATTAGTTGGATGTAAAGCCTCTCAGGCGGTGCAGATACATTTCGATATACGACGTAGCATGCAGTCACACAAAAACCTTTGTGCTATCCTGTGGCAAATTATGCCAAGCATTCTGAAGCTGCTGCTGCAGATACATATTCAGGGGTCGTGCAATTGACGACCTTGCATATCCCAGACATATTCAATGGGAGGCAGATTTGGGGATCTGGCCAATAAAGAGTTTCAACACTCCTGCCGTGAGTGGCAGGGCGTTATCGTGCTGGTAAATAGCCTCTTGGACACGTGACATAAAAAGCAAAACAACAGGTTGCAGGATCTGCTGGACGTATCGCTATGCTGTCAAACCACCTCGCACCACTACTACAGGAGACCTGCTGTTGGGAGAGATGGCTCTCCACATCATTACACAGGTGTTACAGTGATGTGCCTATGGACAATAAACTGAAAATTGTAGCTATGGCCGAGCTCCGCCCCATGCGAATGCGGTGACCCTATGCCTCTAGACAAAGCGGTATTCGTCACTAAATATGATACGCTGTCAATCCGCGACTCTCAGGCACGCCACCACTCCAGAAGCAACCAACGATATTCGGTAGACAAAGGCTGACACTCTTAACCCTCCTGGTGATTGTCTCAATGAGGTATCTCATCATCAGCAAAACTGATCAGATCTTGATGGACGAGATATCTCGTCATCATCAAAAAAGGGAATATCTTCATTCGGAATTCAATCGGCATTCTTGATGACGAGGTATCTCGTCATTAGCAAAATTGGTCAAATCTTAATGGACTAGTTATCTCGTCGAAAGTACTTGAAGGCTAGTAATAGGCGACGTGCCTGCTGTCCTGCCTCCACCAGGCTTCTGGCAATGGTTCGTTTATCGTTGCATCTTTGTATGGTCGATAAGGGAGCTGCTGAAGCAGTTTCAGCTTGTCTCACTATCAGCCTATCCACTCTCACTTTGGTACTTCTGGGCCAAACGGAGCCTTCGCGACGTGCCTGTGTAGCATTGTTGAGGCACTGTGGCCAACACTTTGTCATAGAGGTCGGTGTACGTCCTAGATGACTCTCGGTTTGTCTACAACACCAACCTGCCTTCCGTAGTCCCACAAGAACCACGATAGCCGGTTGGAAGAGTAGCGGATTAGCGAGAGGAGTCGCGAATTCGAAACTCGATCCAACCAAAGACCGTCACGTACGCGGAGGTTGATGCACGTGAAATCTATCGTGGCCCCAAATTTCATTACGTTGGTGTGGTGTGGAAGTTTGGAGAGTGGGATGCCAGCTCAGGTGTTGACCTCGTCATCTGCTGTCGTTCAAAATTACGTGGCGTTGTCCTCGGCTCTTTCCCTTCAGTATTGATCCCGGACCGTCGCCAATAGCCTGTTGCGTTGCTCCAGTGTGACGTTTATTCCCTTACCTACCGTAGTTCCACGATTCCGCCCCTTACAAGGTAGTTCAGTTGAGTATGCTAGACAGATATTCTTGGTCGCAACTGATGGCATTTGAACGGCAACTCCAAACAAGAATGCTTGTTGCAAGCCTCTGGCATCTCTTCAATAAGCATCAGGATACGCACTTTACATGTTCTTGGGAACACCCCTGACGTCCATTGGCATCCAAACTTTAATCATTTTCATGTCTGGTACAGAAATTTTACACCAAATTTCATGGTTATCGATTGAATGTTTCTGGGCATTTCAATTTTTTTAGTACATATATGCATTAAAATTTGATTACATTACATCTTGATACACGAGTCAGGCGTATTAAAACCGATTTCACGATGTCTTCTATAAACCAGCGAAGCAATATACATAAAATGAACATTAGAAAAAACAGTGAGAGTGGAAGATGAATCAAAAATGTTCTTAAAGATAGTTCTAAAATGTTCTCTCCGGTGCAGTCGAACAAAATATGCTCCAAGGTCTCTTCCTCATCGAGGCAAATAAGGCACTTGTTGGAGTCAGCCAGGGGAAAACGATAGTAGGCCTGATTTACAATATGGCCCATTCTGGAATTAGCAGAAAAAGTGGCAACTGCTCTAGGGATTTTTTTAAGTAATGGAGGTCGTTAGTCTCACTCTGTAATTGAAAAAGATGGCGACTCATTCCAGTGTTCCTCCATAAAATACACCAAAGTGATCGAGCCTCTCTACTGATCCTAACCACACACCTAAAGAGGGATGGTAATGGTAAATAATTAAAGTCGCACTGGAGCAATACAGTGGGGTATTAGCGATGGCCCGGGATCAATCCCCAAGACAAATATCCGAGGACAACACCAAGTAATTTTGAATCACGGTCAGATGGCGAGGTCAACACCTGAGCTGGCACCACACTCTTCAAACTTCCACGTGAGGACATTTGAAACCACGACGGATTTAACCAACCCCCTTTGTAAATGACGGTCTTTGGTTGGACCTAGTTTCGAACTCGCACCCCTCCGGTTGCTAATCTGTTACTCTTCCAACCGGGCTACCGGGCCCCACCTAGAGAGGGAAATTGCTGGCAAAGGAACTGGGCCTTATTGTGGTTGACAATTTAGTTGACTTATCACCCATTTCATGCCTGTGTTATTCTCTAAACCGCAAGGGAGGTTCCTTACCTGACAGACTTGAAGTTCTTGTCAGGTGCCGAAGATATGAGATCAGTGCTCTAAGATCACTTTTTAACATTGGTATTAAAATTTGATAAATTCTTTAAATATATGTTAGGATATATGAATAATTTATGAGAGATTTATGTTTCGTTTCTACAAAGGCAATCACTAGACTCCAGGTTTTAACTACTTATTATACAGACCGAAGAAATATGTGACTACTCAGATTTTTACAGTAAAATAGAAACCTTTCCAAAAAAAAAGTTAAAAATGTCTTCTTGAATTGATTTATTTAAATCAATTGATTTATATGTAAGGTTTTAAGTCCTCATTGAAATATGGTAAGATTATTAATTATATGCATGTACTAAAGTTTGATATAATTCTTTAAATTGTGTAAGATTTATTTCATTTCAACGGGTTAATTTTGTTCTTTTGACGAATAAATTCAGTTAGGTTAATTTTAAAGTATTAACCTAATTTTTCTGTTTTGTACAATACAGAATGTACACAAACACTGTTCAAAGTTCCATTGCGACACACAACAAACTTTAGGAGGTATCTTTTATCGAAATTAGCCCACTTTTAATCCTGATTTTAATGCTCAAAGGTGCTGCATCTCCTTAAGTCCATGAAACATTTGAGGAAAACGAAGCTAAAAAATGTATCCAAAGCAGATCGAGGCTTACTTTCCTATTCAATCGATACTAAATCGCCGAACCCTGTTCTTTTAGTTCTCTGTAAGCGGTCCCTAATTACAACGCGTTTCGTGCATTGAGAGATGATTGTTCCGCTTTTGACCATTCGTAATTTCACTGTTAGAAAATATGCAATGTAAATTGTTATTTTGGATGAATGAACTGGAGTTTTATAGTGAAATTAACCCTCCAAGTGGTTGTCTCAAAGATGTGTCTCGTCACTAGCAGAACTGATCAGTCTTGATGGACGAGATATCTCGTACTTAGAAAAAACTGACCAGATCTTGATCTCGTAATCATAAAAATGTCGGTAATATCCTGATGACGAGATATCTCGTCCTAAGCAAAATTGGTCAGATCTTTATAGACGACATATCTCGTCGAAACCACTTGGATGATTAAAGCATATTTATCTTATCCATCAAGAAGGGGTAAAGTCAAAATTTAAGGATTTCTTACAGTAGCAACATTTATTAAAGCAATAAATCTAGTTATCAATAGTAATTTTCACACTTTCTTTTATATAGGATATTGAGCTAATATCTTATACTAAAAAAGTGAAATTTTTAACAAATACATGTGTCCCTAGCGCTTAACGTGATTACATAATTTACTTGGAACATGTACTAAAACAATTATTTATCTGATTATTTTAATTACATAATTTTAAGTAATTAAAAGTACTAAATTAGTTCAAAAAGATTTGTGAGTTCTATGTGTGTTGTAATGCTTTCCTGATTAAGCTTTGATTACTTAAACTGAACTGTATCTTTCAAACTACAGAACATACAGCATAAATTCACATAGCATGTTAATTGTCATCTATCAGTATATCATGCGTATATACAAGTTAGATATACAACTGAATTATACTGTCTAAATTCAACGTTAAAAATCTAACGAATTATTACCGTGAAAATAATATCCTTTAAAAAGATTAAAAAATAGAACTTTTTTCCGAAGTTTCACTTTCCTCTTGGACACTCCTTAGAGTAAAAAAGAAACGTAGATAATTACCAGAAGTAAATTACCTAAAATTAGATACACTGCATTTCAATATTTCGTTTTAATAATAAGCATCCGAAAACACATTCTATGCAAGAATAGATATCAAATCTATCTATAAATATTCAAAAACTTATTATAATTTTTTACATTTTCTATCGCCCGACCGCTGTCCTCTTCGGCCGAAATGTGTTGTAATGTACTGCGTGATTTATAATATCAAAGCTTATATATATAAATTCAAAAATAGGAAAGAATGTTCTAGCCGATAATACATTCCCCTTGTCATCCCCAGGGAAAGTGGGCAAGAACAAAGGATACATAGTCACCATCGCAGATTCAGAAACTAAATTCGATCCCATCGGCTTTGTTGACACAGTCTGTTAAGCATTTTTTTCCTTTAGCTCCCCTCCCTCAACTAATTGAAGTTTATCTTGTTCTGGATGATCCTTTTCCCCTCCGATATCTGAGAGGACTAAAGAAAATAATGCTGTACCCGAAGTATTAACTTAAACCTTCGCTATCCAGTTTCTCCTATGCATTTACTGTGATGAAGTGCTATCTGGTACTTAATTTCTTAGTACTGTCTGGTACTTCGTTTTTAGTACTATTTGGCACTTCATTTCTTAGTACTAACTAGTCGATAAGTATTCTTTAATTTTAAGTTCGAATATTTAAAAAAATAAAGAGTTTTGAGGAATAACTTGCGTTTGCACAAGTAGAGATGCTCAAAATTAGAAATATAGCTATTAAATGTATTGCATTAATAAGAATTCTATTCATTCCAGCATTCCTTTGAAATACGGGAAATTCTCGTTAATAGAAAAATATCATTCAAACACATTGACTAGGAGCAAGGATATTTTAAGTCAAATAAATCAATATGATAAATATCAATTTCTTTTGAAAAATCGGTTTATTATTATTTATAATTCAAATTCTATCTTTAAAATGTATAGTATAATTGTTTCAAGAAAGTCAGAAAATATTTTTTCAAGTCTGTTCAAATAGTTGTGAACACGTTCCCTGTCACAGATACTATTTTCAGTACACCATGAAACTGAATTTCAGGCCAAGTGATAAATAACTATGCATATTTTCAATATGAAATAAACTCATTTGTAATGTTGTGAATTTCATAGTCTCAATATTTACTTTACCAATAAATAAGTCTCCAGCTCACGAAAAGATATCTCGTCGTGGAAATCAACAGGAAGATTAATAAATGCAATAATAATTGATGTAAACATAATATACAGTTGTCAAATAAATACTTTTTGGCAACTGTATTTTATTTTACAACTGTATTTTATTTTACAACTGTATTTTATTTTACAACTGTATTTTGTTTTACAATTCCTTCAAATTACATACCTAACATATCAATAAACAATTTTCGCAAAAAAATTCAATTACCTATGAGAGGGATTTTCGGTATAAACAAAGCAGACGGAATGAGACAATTTTACTTTCGCTACCCAAATGCTCTCGCATGATATATATTGAGATTACCTCAAAAATGCCGCTTGCCAGTTTGGAGTTAATGCAATCAACTATGATGTTGAGCAATCAAGTATCATATATCAATTCGGAATTCATTCTTTGGATTTTTTATTGGCGAAGTGATGAAATCGCGTTCGAAATACAAACCAAGTGACGTCATGTTCGGAATACGTACAAGACACACGTTCCGCTGCAGAAACACCACAATCGCCTACATTTAGCTTGACAGAAAATACCTCTCATATAGCCTTATTGGCTTATCAACTTGATAGCCTCACCAACTTGTATTACAGCACATTATCAACTTAAAAAATAATAAATTTAACATGCATGTTGTTAATAAAGACGTCTAATGTCATCAAAATGCATTTTAATTCTATTAAGGTTTTTAATTTTAAGAAAAATGCTGTTTTCGTTGTCAAATATTCCATTAGGCAAAGAGCATTTATTCGATAATCTAAGATCAAGAAAAAAGATCAAAATAATGAAAAAAGATTGATTTTCACTGCAACTAATTCTATAATTTTGGAGAGTGGCAAGAATATTTTTACTTTTATTATAGAGAGTGTTTCGAAAATATCCAAATTGTAAAGGGTGGAAGAGGGGCCCAAATTAAATATTTTTTGTCAAAGAACGTGTGTCCGAAAATGCTGCGTTTATGTGCTAGAGAGTGCTGTTTATATCAGTCGATAACATCGTCGTTTCTGTGGCGTATTTTCGAATTTTCAACGAAATGAATCTCGACATGAATTCGGAGCTCACAGATACGCACCTGATGTATAGGATTGCGAACGGAAACGGACGATTCTTTATTTTGTTATGCTTAAAATATTTTTTGAATTAACACATTTTATTTTTAAATTTATTAAAATTTTTATTTTGGGCCCCTCTACCACCCTTTAAAAATTAGCCATATATTTTCGAAACACCCTGTATAAGATATTGCCGATTTTATCCTCGAGTTTTCCAGTAAAACGTGACAAGATATCTTCAAGTTTTAGTAATCTAACGATTTTCGTAGAATAATAGTAAATTCTTGATTTAAGAAGACGCAGGATATATGATTTGGACCATTCACATCCTAAGTTTAAAACAAATTAGTGTCTTGCACTCTTTTTTATTATTGAAAGTCGAATAACGTTTATAGCTCTAATAATTTATTCTGTTAATCTGGAAGTTCTAATAATTAATTTTCTCAGAGTCAAGTTTTTGTAGATATCTTACATCAAAAGTAGTACTAACACAAAGTTTTAATTAAGTACGGAATAAACAAACTTGTATCAAATAAAAGTAATGAAAAATTCGGTATTTTTTTAAGTTTGACAGAGATTGGAAAATTCTCGTCCTATATCTGAGCGCTCGGCGTATCTCTCTTTTTTTAATACTCAGTTAGTTAAGCGATTTCAAAGTACCTTCAAGAAAATGACTCTTTCTGAAAAATTGCCTGAAGTGATAAATTCTATGAGCTTTACTCATCCAAGAGAAATGTTCCAAAAAGAATCACAATCTAAAATCTAGTTCAACACTTTTATAGTTTTAAAGGATATAGTTCTATTTTTAAAAGCAGGGAAGATGCCAAACTGAACTCATCCACAGCAAAAAGGTATTATTGATTTGAAAATAAATCACTATAGTTTAAGCATTTTTTTGGTGTTTATTGATGTTTCTTTAAGTGTACTTATTTCAAAAATATTATAGATCTAATCATTTGAATTTAATGTTTCCTAGTAATCTAGGATATTTTGAATCGCTTTTATAAGTGAATCAATTTTGACTCTTATTCAGTACCTAGTCTTTTATTTCTGAATATACATAAAAATATATTAAAATGAAAATTAGTAAGAAAGGTTGAAATGAACTATAAATCTTTTACTTTAAATATTACTTAGAAACAGTAAGTTAAACAAAATATTTCTTAAACGTCTGAACTTATAAGAGCGTTTCTGTCAAGCTAAATATAGGTGTCGGTAGTGTTTCTGCGGCGATACGTGGTCCATACATATTATAAACGTAAGGACACGTGGCTTGTGTATTGAATGCGATTTCATCACTTCACCAATAAAAGTTATTAGTTGATAGTGTTGATTGGTCAACGCCAATGAGATTAAACCGTAAACGTTGCCAAAACGACGATAAGCTATATTCTAAGGAAACCCCAATATGTATCATGCGAGAGCATTTGAACAGCAGAAGTAAAATCTTCGCAGACCGTCTGGTTTGTTTGCACTGAAAATCCCTCTCGTACATATTTCAAATTATTGTGCAGAGTAAAAACTGTGTAATATTTTGTGATAAAAAGGTAGTCGCAATGAGCCTTAGTTGAATTGATAGATCAATATAAGTCAAGCTTAGTAATATGACTAAAGATATTAATTTAAAAAACCTGCATCCTATATTATTATTTTATATTTCTCCATTCTCCTCAATGCTCCTTTAAAATACAATATTCAAACGCAAACTTAAGTATTGCTTCACCATTTAACAAAAGAAAATTTTCTAGGTTCTAGTTTTGCAGATAACACAATCGTAACTTTATTTGAAGACATCTTACGCAACCTATAAAAAGCAAATGTAAGTTAATAACATGGCTTGAACTATACAAAGGTTTAAATAATTCATGCTAAATGTATGAAAACATTACTTTATCATAATATAGGCGCACTTGAAATACGAAACGTTTCTGCTGAAAGTTTTGGAATAAAACAATTGATAAAATAGCCTCTTTATAGCATAATTTCTATGTAAAGCGTGTCGGCATGTACTTCGAGATTTTTTATCGTTTTCCGGTATTTTTAGCATCTAATTTCCACTGGCGATTCCCGATTACTGCTATAATATTTTCCGCCATCAGATTGACTATTATTAACCCTCCAAGTGGTTTCGACGAGATATCTCGTCCATCAAGATCTGAACAAATTTGCTAATGACGAGATATCTCGTCATAAAGAACGACGATTGTATTCGGTTTGATGAAGATATTGCCACTTTTCGATGAAGACGAGATCAAGATCAGGTCAATTTTTTAATAACGAGATATCTCGTCCATCAAGATCTGGTCAGTTTTGCTAATGACGAGATACCTCGTCGAGACAATCACCAAAAAGGTTAATGCGTACCCCATTTTATATTTCTCCGTATTCTCAATTCTCCCTTAACACAGTATATTCAAGCGCAAAATGAAACATCACTTCATAATTGAAACAAAGACAAATGTTCTTGTTTCGAGTTATTATATGCCATAGACTGTACAAACGTTAAATTAAATCACGCTAAATGTGTGAAACCATTATTTTGTCATAATTGTTCGCACTTTAAATCAGATACGAAAATTGATTGCTGAAAGTCTTACAACAATGTTATTGATAAAACATAGCTTCTTTATAACAGATTTTCTATGAAAACATGTATGCATTTCTAGAATTTTTGTCGTTCCATGTATTTTTAACATCTAATTCCCAACATGCATTTTTCGATTATTACCATAACATTCTCCACCATTGGGATTGACTTCCTAAATAAAATCGACAGTGGAATCTGCCATCCGTTAAATATCTATGCTTTAACGAAGCGTAAGGAAAGTCAGTAGATCCAACAATCACTTAAAAGAATTCGAAGATAACGTCTAGCTTGATTGTATGACTTGACAAAATTATAAGAACGTTTTATTAGTTTTTCTCAAAGCCCTATCAATTATTTGAAATTACTTTTTTATCTTAAGTATTTTTATTTGCATGCAGACGTATATTTTAGAATTGATGCATGTTCCGAAACTTATACTTATTTTGATGGAAAGTAACTTACTAGAAACTCAGCACACTAAGCAAATGCAACATTTTAATCTACTATCGGCGCTGATTGAACCATGAAGTGAGTCTTAAAATCGATACCTTCAGTTCCAGATGATCATAAATCTCAGCACCTCAACCCTATTCCCCAAACTCTACCAACTCGGAACAAATATTTAAGAATAAAATACAGTAGAACCTTGATTATCCGAGCTCCGATTAATCGAGTGTCCGTGTCCTAGCTGAATTTGAAATCGAGAGTTTTTAGCTTTCAATAAAGCTTCAAGCACGATTATGCGCACTTTGTCCTTGATTGGCCTGGTTTGGAAGGCAGATGGTTGGTTTTGGTTTTATGGCGCAAGATCCAAAAATGGACTAGTTGTGCCAAATGCAAGACAAAATAAAATTCAATAAAAATATTTTTAAAATATCAAATTAACAACCAGATCAACTTTAAAAGCCTGCTAAAATATTTAAGTAAACATGAAAACAAAATAAACGCTTCAATAGTGTGAAAGAGTAAATCTATTAAAAACATCTCATCATGGGTATGTATTTAATTAACGTCGCACTGGAGCAACACAATAGGCTATCGGCGAAGGTACGGGATCAAACCCGAAGGGAAAGATCGAGGACAACACCACGTAATTTTGAATCACGGTCAGATGACGAGGTTCCACATGAGCTGGCGCCCCACTCTCCAAACTTCCACACCAACGTGAGGACATTTGACACAACAGATTTAACATGCACCAGCGCCCCCCTTGTACACGACGGTATTTGGTTGGATTCGAACTTGCAAGCCTCCGGTTACTAATCCGTTACTCTTCCAACCGGGCTCCCGCGGCCCTCATCATTATGGGAAAAGGAAGTATCTTAAAATGTATTGACGTTAAAGATGAAATACACATATATATATATTTCATATATATATATATATATATATATAGCCTTTCAAATTCTAAGTAAGACCATATACCAACTATATCCAGACTTTTCAGTTGCATTCTTTATAAAGGTTCCCTGTGAAAAGTAGTGTGAAATCGCACTCCTGTAACGTAGTAACCATTTATTGCTCGTAGTTTAATGCCATCGTATTGATACATACCCCCAACTCTGGGCCATTAGACTATATCCTAATGATGAGTCGTTAAATTTAGTTGCTCACCAAAGCACAGAGTCAATAGCAGAAACTAATTACTAAAGCTGGAATAAATTGCTCAACTGGCAGTTACAATTAGATTGTGGGACAAGTTAGAAGTTGTAAGGCAAGCGGTTCGTTATTTATACCTTATGGGTTAGAGGCAGGAACACAAATAGAAGTTTGTTGAAGCACCGCAAGCAAGCTACCTTACTTCGGAGTGTTCAGCAGAGGAAACTTTTCTGGGCTACTAATTCCCTGAATGATTTACTGGATCAAAGAGGTAAATTATTGGCACAGATTACTTCGATACAGCTTTTGATGGTTTTACTAAAAATCGCTGTTTTCTTCTCCCTAGTCATCAAATGAAAGAATTGTTCGTATTTCAGAGAGAAATGTTTCCAAATATAATTTTTCTATTTAAATTTGGGTTATATTTTTTGCTTAGGTTATCGTTTTAAAAAATCCTAATATCAGACAGCATTGTTAACTTCTGTAAGTAGGGAATTTTTAAACCTCAAATTTAAGATATTTATATATTTAATACTATGGAATTTGGTATATCTTCCCTCTAAATACTATTTCAGAAACTCGCACTCATTGTAAATAGCTCGAAATGTGCTCATAATAATTTATACATACTACTTAAAGGAAGGGTTCGACAAACTAGGGAATTAAGCGATAAATTATTTATTAACCCTCCTGGTGGTTGTCTCGACGAGGTATCTCGATATTAGCAAAACTGACCAGATCTATGATGGACGAGATATCTCGTCGTAACCACTTGGAGGGTTAACGTAAAAATAAATTAAAAGAACAAGATTAATATAAACTAACAAGGCTGTGGGAAATGAACCGTTGAATAGCAACGTGACTGCAATCATCATAGTGAATGTAGTCAATTGAATAATATTATTTTATATACATGAACCTAGAAAAGCATGATTGATCAAGGACAGTCACCAATAGCCCGTTGTGTTGCTCCAGTGTGACGTTAGTTCAACTACCTACCTAGAAAGACACACGATCCTATACTTAGAAAGACGATAAATATGGATTGATTGGGTTTTTTATGGCGGGCAAAGCCAGATCTAGTCAAGCTGCGCCAAGCAAATGTTTCTTTCGTCAGAGACATACACAATGAAAGCTTACTGATAAAGAGAGAAATACACCCAGATACCCAGGAATCAAACCTGTGCCGACTACAGCTCGCAAGCAGCTATCGCAGAGGGCAAACCCAATGAGCCACGATAAAATATAGGCAAATCAATCTTGAATTAAATAAGCTCTATGATTGGCATAAAACCGGAGGCCAATAATTGTGCTTGCTCTGCAGACTAAATTGTTCGAGATCTCTCTCTCTCTCTCTCTGTAAAGTAGCTAACCTTTTGTACTATAAGGTAACCAAACTATTTTCCTCTCGCACTAGTTTGATGAAATACCGGTAAAAACCAGTCTTATTAGTGAGAGTTACCGCACCGAAACATTATTACCGGTTTTCTTAGTTATAATATTTCATAATTAATCTAGTTTATTTGCTTTATATTTTAAGATCCTACTTCACAAATTAATGTATATGACAGTAGCAGTGGCAGTTGCCATCAGTATTGGACATAATGTCGCTATAAATTTAATCTGAAAATAAATTTTTGTTCAGATCTGAGGTAAGGAAATTCCACATTCAAAGATATATTCTCTTATATTTTTATTGCTTTCATGATTCATGTAAGAAAATTATTACCATGCCAGAGTTAAAAAACTCTTGTAGTCCTGTTTTATAGATTTATACATATACTTCCAGAAAAAATAGGTCTCAACTGCATATCGCTATAAAATATATTGTCATGTTTGGTTCGCCTGTATAGCAATACATACAATATCCTAATATCTTTGTTTCATTGAATGTTGTAGTATTAAACTAGTACCTGATTTATGTCTCATAATCATACCCTTTCGGTGTCTCCCTATAGGAGGAAAATTAGTCCTAAAAACCGGTATTAAGAATTTTCGTTGGTTATTTACCGGTGTTGAGAATGACGGTAATTTTCAAACCCTATCTCGCACTAATTGATTTTTACAATCTTCATTTAACATTTTGATTATTACACTTAACATTCGATTATAACAAATATCATCTTCATTAATCTTAATTTTTCTCTAAAATAAATTACCAGCGTTGTTGCTAATCCTCTTGGACAGAGAAAAAAGGAATCTTAGATAGGTAGATTAATCATGCTTTTTCTCTGTAAAATAAATTACCAATAATCCCCTTGACCAAGTTCAAAAGATAATGTTCAACATAATCTTTTAGGCTAAGCCAAGTTATACCTTGACTAAGGGGATTAGCAACAATACTAGTACTTTATTTTCAAGAGAAAGAAAGATTAACAGAAATTAATGTTCCTCCCACTCTAACCAAATGTCCAAAACGTGTTCATTGTAGTCGGAAGCCAATCTGTGTCCACATACCCACCGGGAGCGCATCAGGGGGTTGTATTGGAAGACGTTCACTTCCTAAGGGAATCTAGAAAAAGAAGCACCCCCTGATACCGAAATCTTTTTGTGAATAGACTCCTTACGAAAGCTAAAATGAAACATCCCAAAGTTATCCTCTCCGAATCGATGCCATAAATCATACCCAAAAGAGGCCTTTCATTATATGAAGGAAATCGAGGGGGTTGCCGCTACTTCGCTTCTTCATGGTCTTTTTTCCGGCACTTTTCAGGGACACTTTTAACGTGTCTACTCTCCCATCCTCTTTTCCACAGGAGTCTATTTGTTCCGCTTCCAATTTGTGACTCTCGAGTTCTTTTCTTATCTCCCTGCGACGTCGTTTTGCGGATTTCTTTTCTTATCCACTTATTCTCGTCATTATCATGCTTTTCCTTTAACTAAAGCATCCAATAACAGTTTAAAGGTAATGGCGGTGCTCTTTTCAAGGCGTCTCTTCGAATTCAGCCTAACAAATCATTCATATCTTCCACCTTTTTTCAGGGGAACTTATTTGTCCCATACTAATAGACTGTTTCAGGTTATTCTCACTCAATACTTGTAATTGGCACTGTTACTAATATCATTCTGCTCTTGTAGAATTGGCCCATATGAACTCTATTTGCATGCAGTGGATACTATCTTATTTTGGTTTATTAGGTAATGAGATAGCTAATTTTCTGGCAAAGAACAGATCAACCCAGTAAATGGTGATCACACCGAGGCGGAAATTTACTCCTCGTATAAATCAATAAACCACAAAACATGGTCTGTCCCTTCCCAATATTTTTGGTAACCCGCCAAGCGCCCTGGACTGTTGTTGCATTTTAACCCTCCTGGTGGTTGTCTGGACGAGTTATCTCGTCATTATCAAAAACTGAAAAGATCTTGATGGACGAGATGTCTCGTTATTAGAAGACAACTGACCAGCTCTTGATCTTGTCATCATCCAAAAATTGAAAATATCTTGATAAAGAGATATCTCGTCATTAACAAAATTGGTCAGATCTTGATGAACGGGATATTTCGTCAAAACCACTTGGAGGAGTAAAAATTGAGGACTTCACCACACCGCTTTAACAAGACTTAGAAGCGGGCACACAAGATTTCTGACTTTAGTGTGAGGAATTAAGAACTTAACATTTTTTTCAGTAGTACTTATTTGCCCATGCTAAGTTACTGCTTCAGGTTATTCTTTATTCATGCTTGTAATTAGTACTGTCAACTCGAATACACACATTGCTTGACTTATTTTCCTTATTCTAAGTAACTATCTTTACCCTCGGAGGGGTTTACATGAATAATTCCACCTTGCAATCGGCAGTCCTCTGCATAACGTCTAACCAGTTTTGACCTTTCTGACCAACAGAATCTTTCCTAAGATTATTTCAACTTAAAATAAATAATGTAATAAAACTACGAAAAACTGATGGGCCTATTTTATTTTTAATTCTGAAAGAACAATACATAAATCCAACTATGAGGATTGCCGGTATTTAAACACACTAAATTCTTCACAATTACAAAAAAATCAAATCAGTATCTTTTTGGTAGAACATATATGATCACAGAGTAAAAATTCTTTTGAAAAGTTAATTGTATATCCATGTGTTACAATTACATCTATATATTGATGTTAACCCTTCTGGTGGTTGTCCCGACAAGGTCAAATCAAAACTGGCTACATCTTGTATAAGATACCTCTTCATTACAAGATTAGAAGAAAACTGGCCAGATCTTGATCTCGTCATCACCAACAAATCTGCAATATCATGATGACGAGATATCTCGTCATTAGGAAATTGATCAGATCTCGATGGACGTGATATCTCGTCGAAACCACTTGGGGGTTAATGACATCTATAATCATAGTCAAATTTATGTTTCTGATTTTTTTTAAAGCAACTAAAAATATGTTACCTAATGTCTTTCTTTTATTAGTGAATTGCAAATATATTATTTAATACATAATTCCTAATTTCAGATTCGTGTAGTTCATTATAATGTATTTAACTTCTGTAAGCATCCATATTAATTTTATACTTAATAAAGCTTATGATTTATTGCTAAAATGATATAACACTTTCCCTATTAATACCTACCAAACTATAAGCAAATCTGATGCTTATCTTCATAGCAAATGTTTGAGAAAAGGAACTATTTCATCATAAATACTGCTTAAGAATAAAATATTTAACTTTAATAAGTTATTTAGTAAGTATAATTTGTTTAGTTGTGTCTCCAAAGATAGACCGAAATCACTGAATGTGGTTTCTTTTATTATTCTTTTACACACCTTAGATTTTCCTGTTTCGTCTTTTTCAAGGGAAACTCAGAGCATAAAAATGCATTTTCATAACAAACTTTGCAAAATCCCCTCGAGTGTTTCAGAGTAATAATTCTAAGCAGCAGGGAAAAAACTAATCGCGATTTCTATTTCCATTTAGTACTTTTCGTGTTTACCCAAGTTGCTTCATTTCCGATCTGTGGCCGTAAAATAAGAAAGTAAAATAGTGCGATCAATATGGAAGGGGACTTCCTGACAGAAACTAGTGTTGGGATATTCGTCACAATGATTAAGCAGGTAAAAGTTCGTAAAGTGCAGCAAGGGATGCTGATTATGTGTCCCTAAAGTATAACTGCCCGGGAAATAATCTTATCCAGCCAACAAAGATGGTGTTTTATCTTGGAATCTATTTGATCAGTAACGAGACCTGCTCCTTTTTTGTTATAAAACAAATCAATTTGCTTTTACGGAATTAAGAATTTATTGCTCTTTTTCAACGCTTTCGAAACTAGAAATATGAATATTTATGGAAGAAAATAAATGCAGTAGAGTATTATGTTAAATAATCGCATTTGAATCGCATTTCAAAGCATAAAAATACTGTGCCACTAAACGGTCAGTTATGAGCATTTAAGTGATTATTTTATTGAGAGAAATAATTCTTCACGTTTTAGATTTCATTTTAATTTTCCAATTGTTTTAACTTCTTGGTGTTTTGTTTGTTCGTTTACTATAGGCTACACTTTAATGTTTTATTTTGTCCATCTTAACAACCTAATAATTCATAAAACTATTAACTAAAAATAGTAATGCATCCACCTATACATACGTGGCGAAAACCTGAAATACTCCTTTAAATCACTCTATATTCGCTATTCATTTTCCATCGAGTACATGGCTCGTTACTCAGACACCTAATTCAACGTCATTGTCTTTCTACTCAGAGACCCAACTCAATCAACCCTTCATACGCTCTATTTACGCATACTCTTCTCTTTTTCGTTAACTTCCATACCGCTCGAACGTTTTACCCCTGGGTCACTCGTCATCTGACCGCGGTTCAAAATTATCCTCGAATCATTCCCTTTGGGTTTTGATCCCGGACTATCGCCAATAGCCCGTTATGTTGCTCCAGTGCGACGTTAATTAAAATACCTCCCTACCCCTCAGAAATTATCTTCTGAATACGTGCTCGAGTGATCGCTTCTCGTTGTAAAGCGACCAATTTAGAGACGTGATAATCAGCATGGAGGACAATACACTTGAAATGAGTTTTATATCCCAAGGAAATGCTCATTCTATGGGCCTCGAATTTTGACTGAAAACGTCCTGAGCTTTGATAGGGGAAATTATTGGAAAGAAAAGAAGGTTAGTTTATAATGAAACCTTATCTGGGTTTGGTGCGGTTTGTCGCTCTATGATTACTTTTTGACCACCCTTATTAAGGTAAAAAATTTGAGATTTGATGAAGTTATAAAATTGCATACTCATTTCATTCAATGAGTATGTAATTATACAGTGCGGAAATGCCAAATATGAAAGGAAACCAATTTAAATTGATGGAGTTTAGCGTTTTGAAAATGGAATGATTTTAAGGTAGGTAATTTTAATTAACGTCGCACTGGAGCAACACAACGGGCTATTGGCGACGGTCCGGGATCAAACCCGAAGGGAAAGATTCGAGAACAACACGTAATTTTGAACCAGACGAAGATTGATTCAGACCAGACCACATTTTGAATCAGATGACGAAGGAATGATTTTAAGAAACTCAAAACGTTACTCTGACCTGTCTAATATTTTAATTCGAGCTATTTTCTTCATATCATTAACCCTTTGATGGTTGTCTCGACGAGGTATCTCGTCATTAGTAAAACTGACCAAATCTTGATGGACGAGATATCTCGTCATTAGAAGAAAAGTGACCAGATCTTGATCTCGTCGTCATAAAAAATCGGCAATAATCTTGATGACAAGATATCTCGTCATTAGTAAAATTGGTCAGATCTTGACGGACGAGATATCTCGTCGAAATCACTTGAACGGTTACCAAGATTGTTGAATAAATTGAACTATATATGTATTTTAATTATTCGTTTGATTTTCATTTAAGGTTACTGAGAATTCAGGGGCTTGAAAATTATCGGCTTGCCCAAGAGCATAAGAAACCGAAACCAGAGAACCTACAATTCCTGAGTAAGTCAAACTTCAATTTGGATTCTAAAAAGCTGTGAGCTCAACTCCAAGATCACTTTTCTAATTTCAATACGTATGAAAGAAATAGTAAATCAGGTATTTGCTGTATGGGTTGAATTGCATTTTATTCGGCATCATTAAGTAACTGGTACATATAGAGGGGTAAGTTAAAAATTAATTTTTCTTCCTTATAAGCCAATAGAAAAATCGATGAAACCGAACTAAATTTGGGGAATATTTGAAAGGTAAGTGATACTATTAATAATGTGAACTTTTAAAATTCTAATGATCGCGAGAGAGTTTTATAACATTAACTATACGTTTCAATGCTAACATACGTAAAAGCAGACACCGTTGTCCAATAGTAAGTCTAATAAAGCGAAAGAGATGACGTGACCTAATTTTATTTGAATTAAGAGCGAGAGAATTCCCACTCTTCTCCGTTTTGACCCCTTTAACTAACCTAACCAAGGTTTTGCATTTTAGTTATTTAAAACTTGGAGCGGGGCAAAGGTACTCACTTTCATCGTGTGACTTCGGATGCTTCTGGTGGCTCAGGGGCCGAGGTAGCTCAGTTGGATGATCAATGGATTAGCAACCGGAGGGTTGTGAGTTCGAATCCAACCAAAGACCGTCGTGTGCAAAGGGGGCTGATGCATGTTAAATCTGTCGTGGCCTCAAACGTCCTTACATTGGCGTGGTGTGGAAGTTTGGAGAGTAGGGTGCCGCTCATGTGTTGTTCTCGTCATCTGACCATGGTTCGAAATTACGTGGTGTTGTCCTCGATCTTTCCCTTTGTTATTGATCCCGGACCGTCACCAATAACCAGTTGTGTTGCTCCAGTGTGACGTCAGTTAAAAATACCTACCATACATACCTACCTCTAATAAGGAAAATTCAAATTCGGGGGTAAAAAATAATAGTAATCGACAAAACCTGAAGTAAAAACGACGATTTTTTAACGTAAATCTGAGTGAAACGTCAGTTTCTATTTAACGTCCTTGGTTTTCACTGCGAAAAGCCAACTAGGGACTGCTGATGCCTCTCCCTTTAAACCGCCTGGTGGTTTATCTTCATATCAAAAACTTCCCTATAGTGGCAACCTCTGGTGCAAATATCTGTTCCAAACTGTCACCAGTTCTGGTCAAGGGACAATTTGCTTTTCCTTCTTCGATCTTCATTCCCTTTGAAGTAATAGGGCAATTTTGTCGCGACGAAATATCTCGTCTTTAGCAAAATTGACCTGATCTTGGACGAGATGTCTCGTCCTCAGCAAAATTAACTGAATCTGGAAGAGATACCTCATCGAAATACTTGAAGGATTAAACTTCAATTGCATTTTTTACCATGTTGGTTAATGCGCAATTGGTACCTTCGGCAGACTCTTTCCCCTACCATCTGGTTCCTACTGAGGCTAGCATCCAATTCTGATAACATGCGCAGTAGGTCCTTGAGCTTTGTCTACCATTTTCTCCCTTTCTCTAATTTTACCGTCTTTGGAAAACATGGATTCAAGCTCTAGGGCTTAGATCGTCCACACAGAGTTGCAATTGCACCTTTTGGAATCTAGTTGATTTATAAGATTGTCTAAAGCCATGCATTTGATTTTTTGCTTTTGATTCAGTCTCGGCATCACCAGTTATAAATGTTACGCTACGCTGCCTCACGTGATAATTATATTGAATTCCAGACTTCACATCTAAGTTGTCGATATGATTTGGTAAATCTTTCTGCAAATTCTAGAATTGAGAAAATAAGGTTCAGTATAATATTAATTTTAAATTTTCTTTTTAAGTCTTCTAACTCTTAACATTCTTATTAACACAAAGTTAACTTTGAGAACTTAGGAACAAGATTGTTGAATTTCTTTCGAAACCAATTTTTATGTACACATAACTTTCGTGTATTTTAAGAAGTAAAATATATTTCATTGTTACATAAATAAGCAATTTTTATAGAAAACCTAGCCATAAATTCATGTTAAATATTCTTTCTTAAATATAGAGGTAGTAGTTTGGGGGGTAGTTGAATAAACATCGCACTGGAGCAACACAACGGGCTTTTGGCAACGTCCCGGGATCAATCCCGAAGAGAAAGATCCGAGGACAACACTTCGTAATTTTAAACAACGGTTAGATGACAAGGTCAAATATATAAAATTAAGTTCCAGCGTATTTTCAAAAGCCTTTTTCTCGTATTTTTTTACGCTAAAATTGATGGAAGTACGTTCTCATGTTTCTATAAGTTTATAATTTAATAGTAATGGATAAGGTCACATTAAAAATGCTTTAGCTGAATACATGTGTCGCAACTTAAATAACTGGGCACAACTCTCACGTAAATTATATTCGAATAATCAAGCGACACAATCCGTTTAAAAACTTCAAAACACAAATGTTTTATCTCTACTATCAACAAAATTACTTTTAAACCACAGCTTAGTTTAGCTGTATAAACTGTGAGTACTATATTTATTGTATTTGCTATTTTGAAATTGGTTAATTACAAATTAAAAGATAAGCTGTAAACCCATGTTTAATTTTTAACCTCAATTAATCAACCTCTTTCATCTAACTAAACATTCATTGCATACTAAAAGAAATTAAAGCAGTCAAACCATTGAGTTATTCTGATGCTCAATGGTCTCCACAGATAGGTCTTTAGGCTATGGTCAGGACATTGCACCTAAATCTGTTAACACTGACAATGCTACACACCCGTCTAAAGCTCTAAACAGCTCCACTTTCTCTTGTTTTTTTATTTCAGTTCTGCTTCTCGTGATAGCACTCTAGTAAAATGGCATTCAATGTCAAGCTAAATATAGGTAGCGGTACTATATCTGCGGCGACACGTGTCTCACTTACGCATAACGAATGTGACTTCACTTGATTTGTTTTTCTAATACGATTTCAGCGCTTCGTCGATAAAAATTCCAAAAATTAATTCCGAAGTGATATATGATAGTTGATTGGTCGCGTCAATGAGGTTAAACGCCAAACATTGCCAAAACGACGATAAGTTACATTTTAAGGTAACCCCGATATGTATCACGCGAGTGTTTGGACAGCAGAAGTAAAATCTTCGCAGACCGTCTGATTTGTTTACACTCAAAATCCCTCTCATACATATTTCAAATAATTGTATCCTCAGGGGCTTATTTTCTTTAGGCGTGTACGGGTATCACACCCCCGAGGTACCACAGTGATCTGTCCTCTCTTCTGTTTTACCCTCACCTACCCTTCTGCTTTTTGCTTTGTTTCCTCCTCGTTATTGTCTTGTGTTTGGCGCAGCTTGGCCCAATAGGACCCTTGTGCCATAAAATCTAAAACCAACCAATCAAATAATTGTTCAGAGTAAAAGTTGCGCAACTTTTTATATTATAAAAAGGTAATCGCAATGAGCCTTAGTTGAACTGATAGATCGATATAAGAAGTCAATGCACTAACTTGGAAAAATTTTAGAAAGACAATATTAATATACTGTTACATTATTGTAAAAGGAAATACGGTAATATTGAAGCTGAATATAACAGACATTTTCTGTTAATCTAATTATAGAGGGCTTTAATGTTTCTGCGGCGAAATGTGTTTCCTATACATATTCTGAAGAGTTGACATCAGTTGGCTTGTTTTCTAATGCGTTTTTAGCACGTCGCCAAAAAATTCCAGAAAATGAATTTTGAATTGATAAATGATAGTTGATTGGTCAACGCTAATTAGATTAAACACAAAAACTTCGCCAAAATGGCTATTAAACTACATTTTAAGGTAAACCTGATATATATAACAAGAGAGCATTTGGGTAGCCGGAAGTAAAATCTTCACTTTCCATCTGGTGTGTTTGTTTACACTGAAACCCCTCTTATAAATGAACCTGCTCTTTTGAAAACCTTGTAAACCCCTTATTTAGAAAAATAGGAAGTGAACTATAAATGAATTATAAAAGATCCATAATTGAGATCTCATATTTTTAAGTATCTCAATTGAAAATTTTGCGTAATTTCATTCGTTTAGTTTTATTTGACCATTATGTATGAATATATCTAATGCTAAATAATATGATAAGCACATTAATTTATCACTAAATGCTAAATTCACTTTTTTCTAGAGGTGTAATAACAATTTAAGGTTTGTTAAAAATTCAAACAATGTCTGGGACATCTTTAAGAGATATTTTCAACAGTAGGCGGAAGAAAACTTATACATTTTAAGCAACTTTATCAAAAGAAGCACGGAAGAGACAACGGTCAAAATGGCTTTGAAAAGTTGTCACAATCGAGTCCAAAACTCCCATTAATGTCTGATAAGTTTGAGCAGAAAAGAACGATCCTATCAACGCCTCCGTAACGTAAAATGTATCATTACGATAGAAGAATATAATTAAATAATGATAAATTACATGAAATGAGGAATATTCTTTTTTCAAATAAAAAAGGAAACGCCTATGGCGATAATAAGCCTTTAATAGCACTCTTGCCGCTTATGCCTGGGACTAGGTCCTGTAACTCCGATAGAAATTATTACGCTGGATTAGGCGAAAAAACGTTACAGCGTAGCTTTCGAGAGAAACTGATGCGTGAGAATTTGCTTAAGCAACAAAAAGTCAGAACGACAAAGCGAATCTTCAAAACTTAACATGCTTATTATATCGAATTTTCTCGGTAAGGCTGGCGATAGTTAATTTTCCCTAGCGTGAAAAAATTTTGAGGCCTCAGTAGATTTTATATCAGATAATATAACTATATAATCAATATAAAATGCATAAAAAAATCTATATTTAGTGATTTGGAATGAATATATACGTTTTGCAATAGCATCTTGATTCCTGTAACGCGTTATAACTATTTAATTAGTTCTGCAGTAATTAAATTTTGAATTCATTTCAAAAGGGAAGAGAGATTTAACTGTACTCTTTTCAAATGAAGATTTTCTTTTTGAAGTAGAAAACATTTTCTAAAATTTATTCTAATAATGTAAAATTAATAGGAATAAAAATATTTTGGCTAGTTCAATCTATTTTGTTTATACATATATTAAAGTGTGTTGCATTTTCCCAGCTAATATAATGCTAGCAGCAAGTTCCTTGTTCTATTGAGAAATTTTGTAAAAGAATGTTTCATTCAAACGAACAATCCAAAAAAGTTTTAACTTTTATAACATACGGAATAATAAACAAATCAAATAGATTTAAGATGCTGATGACAAAATTAGCACTAAAAATTAGACTGTTAAGGAGACTACTAAGCATGAGAATCACGATCGAAATCAAATTTTAAATCATTTTACAAATTGTGTAAATACAAGTTTAAAAATGAGGATAAGAAACGATTACGACGATTAACTTTAATTCCGTTCACTTCGACCTCACTGAATTTTTAAGAGAGTAATAAGATATTTTAATGAGAGAGAAACGTTCATTTTATAATAATTTGAAGTGAAAATTCAAGCTGTTATTAAATTTTTTAATAACCTCTTTAAATTTCAAACCTTAGTAGTATTAAATTGCCATACTTTTTAAAACAGGCTGAATTCATCAGTTTCGCTCTTCGTTAATTCTGAATACAACTTAAATTGAATCATCTTACATTTCATTGTATCTTATATTATCGTCTTACATTTTAAACATTCTACTTTACATACGATAAGTCTCATTTTCTAGATTTAAAAGAAGATATGGAAATATTTATTGATGTTAGAAACTGAAAACACATTAGCACGAGTAGTCAAGGTACTTATAATTGCCATTCATATTCTTTGGGTGACGGGTCATATACTTCGTAATGTTTGGTGAAAGTTCAATTTTCATTATGCATGTTTGAGAATAGATCGCTTCAGAATTAAATCGTTTTCGAACAATCTCTAAATCTAGGAAAATTCTGTAGGACATTATTTTCATTCCTTTTATGTTCTCTCAAATAGTAATTCATATAATAAATATAATTTTTCAAACATTTATATATCTTTCTTATACGTATTTTGACTGTTTGTGATATAAGACCAGCTATCCGACGTATATAACTTTGTATCTTTTATAACTTTGTAAACTAAACTTTGCAACTTTATAATTTTGTATTGAACTTTGTAAAATTCTGATTGCACTAGAGGTTTATCTGCGCACACAAAAACTAGGATTTGAAAACTGGTTTTTTCGAACAATTTAATACCAGTTTTAAATATTGGTGGATAATACCGTTGCTGAAACGAAAGCTCGTATTCTAAATTTTCCTCTAAGTTTCCAGTCCACTGTTTTCTTGATGGTTTGTATGTAAAATCATAAAATCATCCAATATTTTTTAAAATTTATCTGCATTCAGTTTTTTCCAAAGGTGAATAAAAATTTGTGCGACATTTCAATATGAAGTAAACCTAATGCAAATTGAAAGCTTTTGTATAATTACCGGGAGAGAAATAGCCGTGAAAACAAGCTAAAATAAAAAGTAATGAGCCGCTGTGGTGGCTCCATCTATAAATAACAAATAGAAGTTATTGAATATTAGTATTTTCGATCTAATTTATTTTCTTTTGTTTTCATACAGGTTAAAATCCATTTTGATTCAATTACATTGGTTTAAATCCATTTTACCTTTAAAAAATTAACTAAAATTTGAGTGCTGTAATATCTTATATCGGGAAATGTTTTGGAGTAAATATTCAATAATTCAAAAAACTTGGAAAAGTTATTTCACACAACATAAGCTCAACAATGTTTCTTTAGGAACGGAAATAATATGTTATGAATTTATATGTTGTTAGGTCACTTTTAAATTTTTTAGAATTGCTTTGAAAATATTGTTCTCAATGCAAAATTAAAAACTATTTCTTATTAGTTATACAGTGTCAAAACAATGCATCGTTAAAATATAGAATATTAACCAAAAGAACTTCAAATTAAAGCTTTCAAAGTAAAAATAAAAACTACGGTTCTTAACCTATTAGTCCCAGAAGTCAACAAAATTACTCTAAAATGTCTCCGTTTTAGTTTGTAATGGTGCATAATAAATATATAAACCTCAGGCACAAACTCTTTCGTAATTGGTCTGTCGAAAACAATTGAGAACTGCTGAAACAAATTATTTCAAAATGGGTATCTTGCATTTAAAAAAAATACGCCTCAGTTCAACTCTTAATAAAAAATTCAGCAGAATTACGATAAAATGGGCTCTTTATGCAAACTCATCTGTCACACCAGATCAAAAATTTTTCTCTATTATTTAATTCTTCAAAGTCAGAGGCTTAAAGAAATGTTAATTGCTTTTCCAATTTCAATATCTTGATGATAGAAACAAAAAGCTGAATTGTATTTGTAAAAGTACCCCCATATACAGTTTTAAAATTAATACTCTCTACAAGAGTTCTCTGTATAAAGTGAAACCATTTATTCCCAAGCTGTAGAACACGTATTCCAAGTACCAGAAGAATCTCGGTTCCCGGTATTCTGGTATCGAGGCATGGATATGTGTAAAGTTTTCATGCTGTTATGAGTGCAGTCGGTTTTCTATCTTATATAAGAGTAAATTCTTTTCAATCTTTTTATAAAGAGGAACGTAGAAAAATTGATAAATTTGTGCAGCAGAGAGGACTGCCTTCCAAAATATATTGAGGAAAATTTTTGAGTGGCCCATATCTTAAAAAATGTACACATATTTTTAATTATTTTTTATTTTCGCTTAGTTCATAATTTAATTGTTTTACACTAAAGATATTTTTGATTAAACGTCTCATTACTGATTGTTTTAAATTGTATTGAAGCAATTGTAAGCTGGATGAAACGAATCGAATGACCGGCCGTTTCTTAGTGATTTGGGAAATAATAGTTTTTAAATGTTTGCGCTCTTTTTTACTTACACATATAGGATGATAGTTTCCTAAAATAATGCGAGACCACGGAAGCCCATTTGGCAGAATCGCCTATTAGCAACAGGAGGGTTGTGAGTTCGAAACTCGATCCAACCAAAGACCGTCGTGTACGTGTGAGCTGGTGGCTGTAGCGTCTCTATGTATAATATCTTTCTTTTTGGTGAAGAACTACTATTTAGTTGCTGTGTGGCAACGAGAATATTCACGTATTATTATTCTAAAAAAGAACGCAACTTGGCAGTAGTTTGTTGTTGTTTTTTGGTTGTTGCATGCTGAAGACGAAAAATGATGAAAATAAACTAATTCTTTTGTAAAGGAGTTTGTGATTTTTTACTGCTTTGTAACTCCAAAGAGAGTTACATGCCCTTTCAATTTGTCGTGGCCTCAAATGTTCTCACGTTGGCTTGGTGTCACCATAACCATCTCTTATATTTGCAAATCTGCACTTTGTATCAAGGCCTCAAAAGTAACAGAAATAAAAAGTTAATTTCGAGAAACAAGACTTGAATATTTACTTTATGTTTTGTTAACTCTGTCACAAATGTTTTAGGGCCAACACTGTCATTCTAAAACGATTCCTGAACTTGGATCAAGTGGTCCTATCTTATAAGCTTATAAATCTTCGTCACTTTCCTATAATCTTATAAATAATTCCGTACTTTAAAATTAATTAACGACCTTCTAATCTAAAGCATATGCGTGCAATTTTGCGTTATTGAGCATAACCTAACACCATTGCGGTGATAATTAAAACTAGGCATAAAGTTACAGTTTTTTCAAGAATTGTAGACATGGTTATTAGTTTTTAGTCTCTTCCGAGAAAATTAATTCTTATTAAACGACAGAAATTTAAAATATCCCATTATTCTTAAAAATAATAAGAAATGTAATTTGAGTCATCTCATTTGAGATGAAATGCGAGATATATCAGATTGAATACATACACCCGAAGGAGACATAAAAATTTCCTTGTTAGAAATATTGTACAAAAGGTACAAAGCAGAATCACGTCTTCGGCAAGTTATGGAAACGTATAGCCTGAAGTATCTGCTTATTTAATATAATAACAAGCAGGTATGCTTGTTTAATATAACAAGCAGATAGATAGCGTTATGTAACTGATTGCTTGTAAGTTAATATTGAAATTCCGAATGCCATTCAAACAAATGACTTTAAAATTTTTTACATATTTTTTATTCAAATTTTTTTTAATTATGATAAAACTAAAACATTTGTTTAAAACTGGAATTGAACTTTATTCACCTATATCAGATTGAAAATATATAAACAAAGCACACACAAAATTTCCATATAAATTTCCATTTCCAATTAGAAATATTGTTTCAAAAAGGTGAAAAAACAAAATCACATCTGAAGGATCTTTTGTGAAATAAGCGTATAGCTTTAAGTAGACTGCAATGCTTGATAAAAAGCGCTCCATCATTTCTACCGAATTTTACCTCCGACGAAAGGCAAGGTTAGGGGCTCAATATAGGTAAGGACAAGACAAGTTCTTTGCCCTGAAGCAAACAAACAACCTCTATTCGCATTACATCGTTGGTGGGTCTTGGTTAACCAAAATAATTGCTTGTTCGGAAAACTGCATTATATTCAGCAGCGGACTGACTTCCAAAATTTTGCTGTGGAAATTTTCTGAATGGCCCATACATCAAAATTTACATAAATGCTTAACTTTAAAATTTTCTCCATTAACATTTTTTGGAATTATTTTATATTTTAATAAAATATTTTTAATTAAATATTTAATTATAAAGTACTTTTCATGATAATGAAGCTATTGTAGGCCGGATAAAACTAATATCAGGACCTTCGTTTTTTAGTGATTGGAAGATAATTTTGTAATTATGTTTTTCTATCTACAACTGGGCTGATAGTTTCCTAAAATAAATCGATAGTTTCCTAGGAAATTAATTGGGGACATGCTTCTGATGAGCTACAGGTTGGCACTTGCTGCACTATGACTCATAGTTGCACTTTGATACCCTAATAACTAAATACTATAACTATACAGTATTAAATTATTTGCATTATCTAAATTATGTAATTTAATATTATTCTTTTTTGCAAACAGTGAAATATTATTATAAGAATATATTTGTACACCAAAGACCGTAACTGAGAAGAATATAATTTCAAATAATATTTTACCAAATGTGAAAAATCCTGACTCGTTGGAGAAAAATGGCTTACATTTTCGAATTCTGCATTCAAAATTACATTAAAATCATACAAAAAAACAAAGTGACTTTTTCATTGCATCACCTATGTTATTAGCAAATACCTTTTTCTAAAGAACACAATTTATAAAGTGGAAATTGGAAGAGTACAAGGCATTTCACTTTTTACTTAACTTGTTAAGCACAAGCAGTCTATTTGAAAATATATCCCGTTATCTTGAATTCATTTCGAGATTGAAATTTTAAAATGTCATGAATGAACTGACAGTAAGAAAAGTAATGAAGAAGTGTTTATATTAGTCTCTAAAATATTTCAATGAAGGAGACTGAATCATTATTGAATTTTGTTTCAGAAATTTTCATGGTTATGTACCTTTCATTTTAACAACAGAAATACGCAAACTGTTTCCTCGAGTTTTTTTAATTCAAAATTTTCTACATTTATGTACATCGATGTTCATAAGTTTTAATTTTTTGTTTAATTTATCTATAAGAAACTAAGTTGTATGTAAGCATGTATTAAAAATCGGAAATATTTGCTTGTGTTTTAATTGTTTTAAACACTAATATTGAAACCTGAAATAATAGCATTCAATTTCGAGTACCACTGTTAATAAAATGGAAAAGTAATTATACTTAATCCTCCAAGTGGTTTCACGAGATATCTCGTTCATCAGGATGTGACCAATTACGCTAATGACGAAATATCTCGTCATCAAGTCATTGCCAATTTTTTGTTGATGACAAGATCAAGCCCTGGTCAGTTTTCTTCTAATGACAAGTTATCTCGTCCATCAAGATCTGGTCAGTTTTGCTAATGACAAGATACCTCGTCGAGACAACCACCAGGAGGGTTAAACGAATGACTGAATTTAAGGTTATTCGTGTAATACAAAGTTTGTAAGCAATTTGAAACTTGCTTTTGTCTTTAAAATAACCATATCGTAGGCTTAGAACAGAAACTCATTAATTGACAAAACAAAATTTTTACCATACAGCTGTTTAAAAACTAACTGTTAGATTTTAAGTCGAAAAATAAAAATTATAAGCATTCTGAAATTGTCATGTCTTTTAAACAGATTAAAATAAGACAATGTATTTCTAAACATCGTGAAAAGAAACATTTTGTGTCTCCGAAAAAATGTCAGTTAATGAGTTTCTGCTCTAAGCCGACGATACCAGGAAGAAAAAGTAATGCTGAGAGAATCTTTGAAGTTCTCATTTCTAAAAATGTACTATATATTTCTATATACGCCTATAGTTTTAAAAAGAAGGTTTATATCTCCCAATAATGATTTGAAACACTTCATATACACAACAGAGAATAACATTCCTTTGAAATTAAATCAGCGTGGGAGTATCATATTACTATCCTTTGAGAAAATCTATCCGATTGTTGCTCTTAACAAGCTCCCTGGGGACATCCCTAAAACGGAAAGTACCTATAGCGCCTTCACCTCCATGCCACCTTTAATACGGCTCACCAAACAGAAAAATGGTAAGAAGACATCGTGCTTGTTATTTCTGAAACATAATACCTGACAATGGGTGATGTCCTCAATTGGAGCTATAACAGGATCAGGATGCGCAAGAAACTCGTATTTAGAGGTGTTGCATTAATAGGAAAAAGTAGATAGTATCTTACAACAGATTACAAAATACAATTACACACAAAATTATTCCAATAGTTTCATGTGTAACACTTTTTAAGCTTGTGTGAAGTTTGGGTGATTTCCTGAACGACCATTTTGAGTGTTAAAATTTAGTTGAAACTACGTGTTAAATTTTGTTGAAACTACGTGTCAAAGATTGACTACTTTGACTTGCTTCGAAAGTACCGATTAATCCTTTACTTCGGACAATATTTTAAGGAGTCGGCTGAAAACCAATTTGCATCCAAAGCACAAAATGCAAAAATGACCAACTAAAATGTCTTCACTTTGTTGTGTTGTGTTTAATTTGGCATAATCTAATATCATCGCAATGATAAAAGCCACAAGCATAATTTCAAAGTTTGAAAAATTATGGAGCATTTGTTTTTAGTTTTTCGTCTCTAGAAAATGAACTTTTAGAATATGTCTCTTTCGCTACTAAACGATAGAAATTTTCATATATCCTTAATTCAAATAAAAATATTAAACTATGTAATTTCAAATCTCGTGTTTAAGAAAAATGCGAGACCTTTTCTACTGTTCAAATTCTGTAGATAGCTACTTGTTTCTAGCAAAATATTGAAATTTCGATTACCCATTCAGACATGAATTTAGCACCTAATACCCGTAGTTTATTTTAAACTGAAATTGAAAGTTATTCAGAAAAGAAACTGCAGATTTTTGAAGTTTCAAATCTCCCGAATACTCCATAATACTCCCGAACAATATTCGTATAGTTTTTAAATAGGTCATTGAGTAAATACAATACAAATCTAATCCGTCGCTTTTCTTTAGAAATTACACGAATTTACTCTAGTACTTCATGCTAACTCGATAGACTATAATTATATTGCCTGTATGTTCATAATGTGGGGATATTTCTAGCCTGCCATCGTCACATGTTTAGCGAATATATCAATACGTGATAACAAAAATATAATGAAAAATACAATACTGTTGTTAAAAGTCACAATTAGCTTGAATACAACGCTGATATCATTCGGTTGTTTGCTGTCCATTTTTTCTCATCCTTAACATTTGATACGTTTTGATAATAAGGAAGAAAGACATTTCTCTACTCGTTAGCCCTTCCCGATTCATCTAAAAGTAAAAAAATAATGGTTGTGTGTGTGTGAAATGAAATGTATCTAATTCTCTAAAAGTAAAAAGAATATATATAGTTGAAATTAACTTGATCCAATTCGGTCCCAGAGAGTATGGTATGGGATTAGGCTCTCCAATACAGTTGTCATTGGTTCAATCTTAATATTTGGAAATTTATCTTATATTGCTTGTTATTTAAACTTGAGTTACGTATTTTCCGCCAAATCGCCTTTGAAAAACGTATTCAGAACCTTATGTTTATTAATTTTAGGACTATTTATACTGGTATTATACTGAGGATTTTGAACTAAGTGTTAAATCATCGGCATAGAATTGAACTCGGAACGGAATTTATCTTTAAGGTAATCTTTGTCGTGATATGTTTTCGCGTGATATAAAATGCTTCATTTTCAAAATTATCTTCTCCTATTTCTCTCAATCTTAATCCAGATCATTCTCATGAAGTGTATTTACAATTTCATTCGCAAAGTATTTATAAAAGTTCACATAATTTCGAATTTGATTATGGTGAAATGCCTCTTTTCCCGTGTTTAAGAATATTATAGATATGACTAGTTAATTCCAAAAAGTTAACAAATAGTTTAAACCTCTGAGGAGTTCACACGCATACATCAGTTCTGCAACCTGTATTCCTCCCTGCATAACTCGTTACTAGTTTTGACCTTCTTGGCCAACAGTACCTTTCCTAGGACTCTCAACCAATAGCGCGGTGGTAGCCCGGTTGGAAGAGTACAGATTAGCAACCGGAGGGTTGCGAGTTCGAAATTCGATCCAACCAAAGACCTTCGCGTGGGTGGGGGATGATGCACATTAAATCCGTCGTGGCCTCAAATGTTCTCACGTTGGCGTGATATGGAAGTTTGGAGAATGGGGTGCCAGCTCAGGTGTTGACCTCGTCATCTGACCGTGATTTAAAATTACGAGGTGTTGTCCTAGGATCCCAATAACCCGGTGTGTTGTTCCATTGCAATGTTAGTTCAACTACCTACCTAGCTTTCAACCAATAGATGTGGTTATTTAGACATTGCGTTTGTGTGTGCGTAAAAGCAATACTATACAACTCGTGACATTCAAACAGTTAATACTTCCTTTTCTTAAACATTCTGTTTCAGAGTTGTATATTTGCTATAATTAAAACTTTTTATTTAAAAATGCTCTTTTCCTTTCAGAATGCTTAGGACTCGGAAAAGAGAGTAACAAGATGTCAAATATTGCCACCTTGGTAATCATTCATGTAGGGCTTCTCTCCTTAGTATTGAGCAAGTGTCCTCAGGAGTGTAGTTGTGACTTGGATAGTGAAGACCGCAAAAGAGTAACCTGCAATCGAGGAGGACTTACGGAAATTCCAACTTTAGAAATGGATTTCGACATTCAGGTCCTAATTGTGACCGCTCCATCAGACAACTACAACAAGTTAACCATAGGAAGGATATTTCTTAATTTCCATGAGCTGGAAGAAGTGCGAATCACGTACTCTAAATTACCTGCAATAGGAGATAGTTCCTTTTGGCCTGGGAAGAAACTGAAAATCCTTGACCTAAGTCACAATAACATAACATTCATTCGAGATAAAGACTTTTTTGGCTTGCAAAACCTCAAAATCTTAGATCTAAGTTATAATGGAATTGCAGCTTCTCCTTCAGCCCCTTTCCGGCTTCTTACGAGCCTAACAACTTTATCATTGGCTCGAAATAAATTGCGAACATTGGTCCCTAGGTTTTTTTATATGCTTGCTAAACTTGAAAAGCTTGATTTAAGTGGAAATCCTTTGAAGGATATTGATCCTGAAAATCTAAAAGATGTAAGACCCCTCCGTAGATTTCACTTAGCCAAATGTGGATTAGTGCGATTACATTCACTGATATACCAGCAACTGCCCAACTTGGAAGAATTAGACTTGAGGGATAATTCCTTCACATATTTCTCACCTGAAGAATTTCGACACTTAAAGAGATTAAAATACCTTCATTTGGAAGGAAACAACCTAACTTTCATTGTTGAGAACACATTCGATGGTCACAATTTAAGACATCTGGGTCTGTCTCGCAATAGAATATTCAAATTCTCAAAATGCGCGTTTTGTAACTTATCAATACAACAGCTCGATTTGTCATACAACCAATTGATCAGCTTGCCTTTTGACGTCTTGTCTCCCATAGCTCAATCTCTGGAGAATCTGGATCTAAGTTTCAACCTTATCGATCCCGATGATTTGGAACTTGCGTTAAGTCCAGTCTACAAGCTGAAGAGATTATCGCTATCTGGTATGAAGCTAAGTCAATTATCTGACGAAGCTTTCTTCAATAACGGGGAACTGAAGACGTTAGATTTGTCATACAACTCATTTTCCAATTTCTCTTGCCATACCTTCCAGCCTCTGCGACAAATAGAAGAAATTGATCTCTCTCACAACGAACTTGAAATTCTGGAAGCTGACTTTTTAGAACAAGTGCAGAACATGACAACTTTAAGTGTGCTGCACTTGCATTCGAATCCATGGTCCTGCCAGCGATGCTCCGTCCTGCCTCTTTTGAAATGGGTGAGACAATCCCCCTTGTACAGCAGTACGTGTGACGTGAACTATGAAAGCAGCACTTGCATGAAGTGTGCCACTCCACTTTCCCTTGAGGGTCGAGCTCTGCATTCCTTACGACGAGGTGACCTTGAACCTTGCGCAAGTGTCATGCCTCAATCTAGAATATTAGTGGCATCATCCAACATTGCTATCATAGCCACCATATCAGTAGTTATTCTTTTGTCAATAGGCATTGCTATATCAATAATGCTTTACCGACAACAAAGTGCTGTGTATTACACCCACGAAGGAGAAAGAACCCCTACTTTAGGAATTCTTGGAATCCCTACCGAATATGCTAGTACTAATGGTGGAACCTTTATCGATGAAAAAAGGAGAGCATATTTCGTAACCCTGGATAGAATTGATGAGCTTGCAGAAGAAAAAATAGTGGCCGGCAGAGCCGTAAACTGTAGTTGAGAATGCTGAACTCTGGATTTTACAGCCACTACCTTTTAATTCACCAGCATAAATAATTGCTGGACTATATGTATGTAAGCAAATTGATCTTTCTCCATTATTATTTGTATCTTATTTAACCATTACTTAAATGTGGAAGTGTAAACTAGTCCCTGTTATTTATGATGAATTTTATTAAAAAATCTTTACAATGTCATTTATCCAATTTTTAATGAGATATAAGTTAATGCTGCGTCACTGATGTTCAGTTACAAGAGCAGTAACGTAATTCAAGAGCTATCATATGATGTGAGAGTTTTAGTTTAAAGATTCTAAGCTTTAGCCAATGAAAAACAGGAAAAGGACTGTAAGTATTATCGAGATAAACTCATATCATTGAAATGATAATCAGAGGTTGAGACAGTTTTTAAATCATTAACACACACAAGAGGAAACTGAAATGTATAATCCCTGAGGCATTAGAAAATTTATTCAGTATGTGTTCACTTTCAAATAATTCCACGATTTTTCACAATGAATTCATTACACAGTGCTTGTTTTATATTCATTATTTCATAATAGATTTAAAAAATAGTTGTAGATGAAAAGTATTATCTATAGCCTTGCTTTCGATAATTATCTTTTATTGAAAACGTTGTTTGTTGGTCGTACTTATCAATTGTCGAAATAAAGATGTCTTTCAAATACATTTGTGTGTACAATTTTGCCATGTGTAATTTAATAATAAAAATATTTCTTTTAAGAAGAAAACGCTGCTCATCGAATATGTGTCTTATGAAAATTACACCTTAACAGCTATATTAAAATTGATGATTGAAATTGTTGGAAACGATTCTATATTGAAAGAACAAACTATGGAAACACAATCAGAAGATAGCTTCAATTTTTTTAAAAAGTTATTTCAAAATTATGAAAAGTTCTACAAATTTCAAATTAAAAGTAAAATATGCTTAAAAATTCTTTAAATCTACTTTTAGCTCTCCTATAAAATTTATTTTCTTAAGTTGTGTCCCTTTTCTCGTATAGGTGCGAAATGCAAAAAAAAATATATCAGGTCCTTGTATCCTGGTTTATTTCTTGTGTATTTTGCGAAACAATCCAAATTATAATGTTAATTATCGAATTCGTGATATTTAGTGAAATCGTACTTCACAAGGTGTTTCTAAACTTCTTGTACAAACTTTAAGGTGGGGTTGGGAAAACGAAATACTTAGGGATACATGTCCGCAATTGCCACTCGGATGTGCTGGAGGGTACACAAAGGTGCAGAAATGAACGACAGCAAGCATGTGAGAAACATTTTTTACAGTTAATTAACGCTAATTTTAAATTTTAATTCTAATTTTACAGTATGTCAGTAATTGTGCACTTACAGTTTCACAGTAGGTGCTTAAAGATGTGACCAAAAGACAACCTGACAGCGTTAACGCATGGATTGGAGTAGATGTCCAATATGTGTTTATGTTACAATACATGTACGTTTCCGTTAGCTGCTCCATATTCTAGGTGCATGTCAGACATCATAGCATCAAAGTGGTGAAGATTACCCGTACGAAGTCGGTGTGACGACAACTAGGAAATATCTTCGGTATCCTCGTAACGACCCAATGAATTGGTTGTCAGATTCTAACAACAAAACAGCGAATTGCAAACTGGTTCGACGAGGTATCTCGTCCAAGATCTGGTCAATTTTGCTAAAGACGAGGTACCTCATGGAGACAATACTGCAGAGAGAAATCATGGAATGTATTCAACAGGGAACTTTTCGGGAATTCGAATGTACAATTATAATATAGAGAAGGAAAATAAACTTAAATACATATACAATCTGATTTACACCTTTCACTATTTTTATTAAAAACTATCCTAGATAGTAACACAGAATAGTTTTCGTTTCCATTCATCGTGAATCCGGGGCCGTCGTGGCTCAGTGAGTATGCCCACTGCGCTAGCAACCTTCGAGTTGTAGGCGGTGCAAATTCGATGGTTCGATTCCTGTCAGATGCATTCCTCCCTGAGTGTATTCTCTTTGTTAGTAAAACTTTCATTGTGTGTGTCTGTTACTTGATATTGTATGTCTGGCGTAGCATTGCCAAATATGGCCCTTTCGCCATAAAACCCCAACGAACCAAGCCATCGTAAATCCGTTTAAAAATTGTATGTTATGAGTTGTTTGAGGAATTAGTCATGATGTTGAAACATTCTAATACGGAACACATCATAAATCACACCAACGAACCAAGCCATCGTAAATCCGTTTAAAAATTGTATGTTATGAGCTGTTTGAGGAATTAGTCATGATGTTGAAACATTCTAATACGGAACATCATAAATCACACCAACGAACCAAGCCATCGTAAATCCGTTTAAAAATTGTATGTTATGAGCTGTTTGAGGAATTAGTCATGATGTTGAAACATTCTAATACGGAACATCATAAATCACGCAAATGCGGTGCAAAACTAATGGAAAGTTTCTTTTTTATGATGATATCAAAAAATATTAAAAATGATTACACCCTTAACAAAGATAAACAAATTACAAACTACAATATTTCTTTCCTTTAGAAACATATAAATAAGCAAATTTTATTGCTTTACGGTCCGAAAGTTGGAATAAATTGCAAAAAATACAACTTTTTATACTCTGGAATAGTAATTATCATTTTTATACTTTGTTTCACTTCTCTCTCAAATTATCACCATTGTCGTTTTTCAAGGTTGACTTCGAGTCGTTTATTGCCCTGGATTACCTTAATCCTAAAAAAGATCTTAACGAACGACAAAATGTTTCAAACCTAAGAAAATGATTTATTTTTAACTTAACATTTCAAAATTATGTTTCATCTTTTTATTTTTGACAATGCTATCTGTGATCTGAATAACCCTAGACTTCGAATCGTAGTTTAGGGAGTGTAAAGCATCTCTCTGGAGGATTATCTTTCACTGTGTGTTTCCATTTGAGGTTCGGTTCAAAGTTAATAGGTGTTGTCCTCGGATCTTTCCTCTCGAGATTGATCTCGGATCGTCACCAATAGCCAGTTATGTTGCTCCAGTGCGACGTAAATTCAATAACCTACCTATCCATTTGAGGTTCGACTTATAAGACTACATTAAAAAAACATTATGACAAAACAATACATTCCTTCAAATTCGAAGTATGTAGTTTTATGGGAGACATCAGACGTCAAGTCTTGTTCAATAAACTCAAAATAAAATCAATTCTTAAATTTTTAAATAAGAATTGATTAGCTAAATTTTTGATAATTTCTCATAAGTAAAACAGTAACCAACAGGCTCAGATAATCGGTTCGGGAATATTAAATCATCGACCTACTTCAGTTGGAATTGACAATTTGACAACTCATAAATTAGGCGATGAATTTGGCAACATTAATTCAAGGAAATAACTTCCTTTTGATTATCATCTTACGATAAAGGTTTTCATTTGTTTTATTCAAATGTATGGATTAATTATTAAGAGGTGGGTAGTTTTTTAATTATCGTCACACTGGAGCAATACATCGGGTTATTGGTGAATCAATCCCAAAGGGAAAGATCCGACGACAACACCACGTAATTTTTAACCACGGTCAGATGACGATGCAACCCTTGAGCTGGCACGCCACTCTCCAAACTTCCACACCACGCCAACGTGAGGACATTTGAGGCCACGACAGATTTAACGTGCACCAGCCCCCTTTGTACATGATGGTCTATGGCTGGATTCAAACTCGCAACCCTCCGGTTGCTCATCCGTTGCTCTTCCAACCGGGCTACCGCGGGCCAATTATTATGACAAGACAACACGAAATCCAAGTTAGATTTTAAGACTAGTACAATTATGAAATGAGAATTCATTCCACGAAACTGCCATTGCCTATACTTGATTCATACCCTTTTCGTTTGAACTAAACGACGAGTGGCATAGTACACCCTTCTTTATCAATGTAGTAGTGATTTTTCGTATCACTGCATGTGTTCATTTTCTTTGTCTGGACAGACCCTCTAGCCTTCTAGTACCTCACTTAATTCAACTACGATCAGTCTTGCTTTCAAATTCAACAAAAACCAATGCTGTATATTTCAATTTCTTCTTAAAACAGATTTTTTCCCTTGAATAATGCCACTTCATTTTTCAATTGAAAATCATACCGACATCCTAGAAACACCAGGCTCTAGGGAATTTCCCAATTTTCTGGTGGGCCTGTCCGTCACTGAGTACCAAACTAAGTTTCATGTACAGAACCCAACAATTTCTATCTATTTAAAGAAAGCTCAGAGAACATGTCTTGATTGTCTAATACTTTAATTTAACGTCCCTAGGGAAATGGACAAGTTTCCTAACTCTCCAAGGATACTCTATAATAATCGCCTAAAGAGGGACTAAGGGACAACCAGTTTGATGGCCTTGATCTTAGACAGCCCGAAGAAAGTGCTCGCAATGTTGATAATCAAGTATCAGGAAAGAAACGAAACATTTAAGAGAGATTCTCCTTTATGGGATACTCACATATCTGTATATGTGTGTGAGTGTATATAACACAAAAAGATATGACTTCTTTAAAAGAGTGATTTAATGATCATTTGAAAAAAAAAAGATTTTTCCAATGGCCAGGGCAAAATACACTCAGAAAAAGACATATAACACAACACAAACGACTACAATACAACACAAACGAGTTCTGCACCGTAACATAAAGAGGAAATACAATAAAGGGAAATATAGCTGGAGTTATAGCCCAAAAAGTTTTTTGGCCCTCTAGTATCGGGAAATCTTCAGTTTCCATGAATTGCTTAGCAGCGAAGCAGGTGAGATCTGTCCATAGGGTCGGGCTATTTAGAAAGCAAGTAGAAAGGCTCGGCTCTAATGCCAATTCTATGCACAGGGGTGGCAAGATAATCATGCCCAGTAAAAAGGGAAAGGTTGCCACTGCATCACGCCGTGATTTATCAGCACCTCTTCAAGACAACCACTAGTCCAGTATTTTTGTAGGTAGTGATGTCTCGTTTAATGATCATAAACGAAGTGCTTTATCATAAATAACATAAATATTAAATAATTATTAAAAATGATATAGCACATACTAGGTAGTTGAATTAACATGGTACTGGAGCAACACAACTGGCTATTAACGACGGTCCAGGATCAATCCCGAAGGAAAAGATCCGAGGGCAACACCTCGTAATTTTAAACCATGGTCAGATAACGAGGTCAACACCTGAGCTGGCACCCCACTCTCCAAACTTCCACACCACGCCGCAATTTTTTAAGGTAATTTTTAAAAATAATATATTCAAAAGTATTTTTTCCCTGCGAAACATTTCAGAATTTACCTCCCTAGTATGCAGTCTAAGCCAATTTAAAAACATGGCTCTAATTATAAACAAAATGTAATATAGCATAATCAATTATGAATTCATGGCCCCGGTAACCCGGTTGGAAGAGTAACGGATTAGGAACCGGAGGGTTGCGAGTTCGAATCCAACCAAGGACCTTCGTGTGCATGTGAGCTGGGGCACGTTAAGTCTGTAATGACCTCAAATGGCCTCACGTTGGCGTAGTGTGGAAGTTTGGAGAGTGGGGTGCCAACTCAGGTGTTGACCTCGTTATCTAACCGTGGTTCAAAATTTTGTGGTGTTGTCCTCGGATCTTTCCCTTGGGGATTGATCTCGGATCGTCGCCAATAGCCCGTTGTGTTGCACCAGTACGACGTTAATTAATTACCATTACCAATTATGAATTCTCTAGGTAACAATTGGCAACAGTTTGTATAGTAATGAAATCGGTATTTCAAGAAATGTAGTGCGTTTTTATGGAAACTGAGAAAGTTGTTTTTGTGCTTTTCTAGAGCACATTTGATAGATTTTGAAAGTACGTATTTCTGTTTCACGACTAGCTAAATTGAATTTTTGCACCTCATCGGAGTTCGGGTTGCACTTGAAAAATGGTTCCTGTATATATCCCTTCATGTTATCAATTATTATTCATGTTATCAATTATTATTATTCATGTTATATGCAAATTGAAAGTTATCTATAAATTTTGTGCAGAAAATTGGCTAGTTTTAGTATTATTTTATTTTGACCACCTCGCTGAACCTATCGAGGAGAGATTTGCTGCTGACAATCCGAAGGACGAAGAAAAATTTATCAACGATAACTGCTTTATAAGTTGGAGCCGTGAATAAAAACAGTAAAATAAAAATATCGAAACAAAAAAATACAAAACTAGAAAAAGTAAAGGTGACAAGTATACAAACATGTATGACAAGAGACAACTTGACAAGACAAGACTACGAGGGTGGTCTGAAAAGTTCTCGGCCTCGCCCATAAATGGCAGCACGACTCGCATGATTTTTTCCCCTCATGTTGGCACAACTGTTAGTGGATACAATGTGCAATTGCAAGTCATTGCAGACAACAGTTGGCTGTAGGCAGTCGCTTGAATCAGTTGCTGTGCGTGTGTTGTTGGAAATGGAAAAAAGCGAGTATCGTGCATTGATAAAATTCTTCGTAAAAGAAGGTTTAACGCCGACCAAAATTCATTCGAGGATCGTAAATGTGTATGGTGACTCTTCTCCTTCAATTTCCACCGTGAAGAAATGGGCAGCCGAGTTTAAACGTAGCCGTGAAAGCGTCCAAGAAGATCCATGTGAAGGACATCCGAAAAGTGCAACAACACAGGAAATCATCGAAAAAGTGCATGATCTGATTTTGAAAGATCGGCGTATGAAGGTGCATGAAATTGCTAATATTGTAGGGATGTCAAAAGAACTCGTCGGTTACATTTTGCACGAGGAATTGCACATGAAAAAGCTTTGCTCAAGATGGGTGCCGCGCGTGCTCACTGCGGATCAAAAACGCATTCCCACGATACTCTCCGAACAGTGCTTGGCGCGTTTAACGAAAAACGAGAGTGATTTTCTGCGTCGATATGTGACAATGGATAAAACATGGATTCACCATTACACACCAGAATCGAAACAACAGTCCAAGCAGCGGACGGAAGCCGGTTCTTCAGCTCCGAAGAAGGCGAAGACGGTGCCATCGGCGGGAAAGGTCATGGCGTCGGTGTTTTGGGATGCGAAAGGAATTCTGTTGATCAACTATCTTGAGAAAGGTAAAACAATAACTGGGGAATACTATTCTAACCTTCTAATGAAAGTGGACGCAAAAATTCATGAAAACAGACTCGGCTTGCAGAAGAAAAAATCATCTTCCATCAAGACAATGCACCTGCCCACAAAAGTGTTTTGGCGATGGAAAAATTGAGAGATGTTTACTATGAAGTGCTGGAACATCCACACTAGTCTCCTTATTTGACTCCCTCGGACTTCCATCTCTTCCCAAAACTCGAAATCTTCCTTGCTGGTCAACGTTTTTCGTCCAATCAAGAAGCGATTGATGCTGTAGATGGGTACTTTGCAGCACTTCCGAAGGAACACTACAGAGACAGGATAATGGCACTGGAACACCGCTGGATGAAATGTATTAATATTAAAGGAGATTATGTTGAAAAATAAAAAGGTTTTGAAAACATAAATTATCATTTTCACTATCAGGCCGAGAACTTTTCAGACCACCCTCGTATGTACTACAATTTCTGAAAAGTAATAATAAAAATGCAGATACGATATATGAAAAATCATTCATTGTGAGTCTAGATCTGAAGTCACAAAAAATTCATAAAATTTCAGGCATTTTATGTAAACAAACGAGAACCCTGACGTTCCAAGGCGAACTCTACTGACCCAGGATGTTATCCTTTTCAATGTCGAAGAATCACATGAACTGAATTATTTTTGCCTGAGTGAATTTGCCTCGGACATGGACCTGTGCCACGCAGGTTGAAATCGGTAAGAGTGATCCTATGAAATCTGACAGTGAATGGGAACTTGAGGGCGTAAAATGGGCTTGTTTATGAGAATCAATCAATTAATAAATAAATAATAAGCAAAAATTAGAAGACCATTTCTTTTGGCTTAAGATCAGTTGAGTTAGAGATCACGAGTCAACAAGACTGGTGATGAAATAGAGATTTTGTGATTCACAAACAACTATGCTTGAATTTTAGAATTTATTAAAGACATATAACCATATTCATAGTAAGAACAAGCGAGAGTGCGTGATTTTCCTCCAAGCTCTGCTTCTTAAAAACGTTTGCAACAGGTATTGTCAAACAAAAGGAAACAAACCAGTTTGTTTTGATTTTTAAAAAATATTTAGTCCAATATCTCTTAAATTCCAGGTAATTCAATATTTTTGGTGTAAACATTGTTTAACTGATGCCTATTTGATTCTCCTAATACTCTTCACCAATAAATTTCATATACTTACTTGAGTATGAGGATGGGTTTGAATATTACTCCTGAATTTTGGTTTGAAATTTTAATTTTAAGTTTATTTTAAATTTATTTTGATCCACTGAAAAAAATAACTGATAAGTACCTTTCTCAAATGCAGCACACAACTTTCCTTATTGTTCCTTTCTCAAGTGTAGTATATAATTGTATTAGTTATCTATTGTAAATTTACTTCGTGATGGATTTCGGACCGTCGCCAATAACCGGTTCTGTTGCTCCAGTGCGACGTTAATTAACTACCTACCTACAACCTGTTGTAGGTAGGTAGTTAATTAACGTCGTTTTTTTTTATAAACGTATTAATTAATTCGGGTCTGTTTTTTACCTACTTGAAAGAATTATTCAATATTAATGTTCTTATTTAAAATTTTTGAAAAAATGTGAAAATATTGAAAATGGATGGCGTGAAATTATTTTTTGATATACTTCTATTTATTTATTTATTTATTTATTTCAATTAACGTCACACTGGAGCAACACAACGGGCTATTGGTGACGGTCCGGGATCAATCCCAAAGGGAAAGATCCGAGGACAACACCACGTAATTTTGAACCACGGTCAGATGACGAGGCAACACCTGAGCTGGCACCCCACTCTCCAAACTTCCACACCACGCCAACGTGAGGACATTTGAGGCCACGACAGATTTAACGTGCACCAGCCCCCTTTGTACACGACGGTGTTTGGCTGGATTCGAACTCGCAACCCTTCGGTTGCTAGTCCGTTACTCTTCCAACCGGGCCACCGCGGCCCGATATACTTCTAATCAAACCACATTTTAAAAAAAGACGAAAGAAGGCATCATTGAAAGTTGTCAATTATTTTTCCGACAATGCGGCAAAAATTGTCAATTTCGCAAATTTGAATTGATACAAAATAAAATGTTTGGGAGTTCAGATACTTTTTTTAGTTCAGGGCGTTATTTTAGTCTACTTGTGCTACTTTAGTCTACTCGGTCCACTTTTTGGTGGTCCACTGCTGGATCGTAATCGACATATTGCACAGGCCGATATAGACCGTCAGCTATTATATTCGGAGGTCCAGACATTTACCCGTGATCACTTTTTGTTGATACAACATTAATAATGAGTTAATGGGTTTATCTTGTGTATCAATACTTTCGTGTGACAGTTTCAATTCCCATGACCTTTTTGAGAATCCTTTGATGGTTTTGAACTTTTTAAGATGAGTAGTTTCATGGACTTTGTTTAGCATGTGCTAGACCAAAAGGAATTAGAAACATCTTATGTATCTAATAGATATATTTTTTACTTAATACAGAGATAAGAAAATAGTATAGGCACGTATATTCACTGAACCTATAAACAAAAACATTATCTTAAACTGAAATACAAAGGTTCGTATCATGTAACATGTCATCATTTCTTAGGTAGGTAGTTAATTAACGTCGTACTGGAGCAACACAACGTACTATTGGTGACAGTCCAGGATTAATCTCGAAGGGAAAGATCCAAGGATGACGCTTCGTAATCTTGAACCACGGTCAGATGACGAGAACAACACCTGAGCTGGCATCTCACTATCCAAACTTCCACACCACGCCAACGTGAGGACATTTGAGGTCACGACAGACGAAGTGTTGAAATCGCGTTCGAAAAACAAGCCAAATGACTTCATGTTCAAAATATATACAGGAAACACGTATACCCGCAGAAACATTACCGCCACCTATATTTAGCTTGACAGAAAATGTTTTTCACAAAACCTTTTAACAAAAGATCTGAGGCATGTGTGTTATTCCTACATTTATCAAGAAAGTAACAATTTACGTCGTTGAATTTTTTGGGTAGGTAAGTTGAATTTACATGCACTGAACAACACAACGGGCTAGTGACGGTCCGGGATTAATCCCGAAACGTCGAGATATATTTTGGTAAAACTGGTTATGTCAACGTCCTTTGGTATAGGTATTAACTTTCACTTCAATAGCTCCAAACACGATCACGTGACGTCGTCCTGTCTCGTCTGTTTTTTCGTAGTAAAACAATTAAAGCTCTTATATGATACTTAAATTAAAATGTCAACTATTATCGTGAACCATATGGCTTCTCCTGATGGTCTCTCAGATGTTCAATTACAACCCGGGCTTAGTGAAGTGGAAATCGACGATATTCCCGTGGAAATGCCAATCGAAACTGTAGAAACAACTGTCGAATGTGTTGATGGACATCCTATCATATCTTTACAATCATTACGTGGAGCTGATAGTCAGGACCTTATACTACACTCTCATGAAGAAATTGAAGTTGATGTAGATGATACAGAAGTGTATTCTGCGTATAATAGCATGTCTGTGCCTCATGATGAAGAGCTTTTAGATTCAAGTCCAGGAACGTCATCCAGACGAGGGAGAAAGAAAAAATTTGGCAAAGTCAAAATGGAAACCGGACTCTCATATGAAATAGAGCGAAGTTCACGAAGGTGGGAACAAAAGCAAGTACAAATAAAAACTCTAGAAGGTGAATTTTCTGTGACTATGTGGGCGTCTGGAACTGATGAAGGTACGTGCTAATATTTTAAGTAAAAAATATTGTGTTTATTATACCAGTGCCTACGCCTTTTTTGAGTGATCCTCAAGTGGTGTGATCATGTTTGCTAAACATGGTGAAATCTTTCTGATGATTAAAAATACCTACAAGTTCTTACTATCCTTTTATAGTAAACGTGTTACCGTTTGTTGACAAATAATGTTTTAACGGGCGCCGCCATTTTCTAACTTTCAAAATGGCTTCTATTCCAATATGGCGGAAGACCGCCATCCAAGCTGAGGTGCTATTTGTAGCTGAAAGAATCATTACTTTTTAAAACTATTTAAGTTGCCTCTTCAAAACTCAAAATTTCTTAAGTTGTCTGCACTTGACCTGTTGCCTATTTGAGGAATCCTTAATTTTGAAAATCTTTCAACCCGTTACGCGAGAAATGTTTTTCCATAATTGTGCCCTAGAGCACTTTGGTAGCTGTCAAAATTTAAAATTACAACTTTTGGAATTTGTTTTCATCAAACATTGCTTTTGCTTTCAGTTGTAAAAAAAGGTTAATTAACTCTCGAGGCAGAATTAAATCATTTTTCCAATCCGTAGTCGTAAAATGTATCAATTTTCACGCGCTCTCAAATGTAAGAACATTTGAAGCTTCTCGCGCTGAATTGAATTTGACTCCTCGCGAAATATTTTTTGAAATAATGTAATTTACACATCTTAAAATTTACTTATTTGGCGACAGAGTTTCTATTTCCAACGAAGTTCCTACTTTTTTAAACTTGTTTCGAAAACATCTCGGATCTGTGGCCTCTTCAAATGTATCTTCACTTCAGGTGTTTCTGTTTTCTCGACTTGTTTTGATATTGGTATAAACACCAAAATCGACAATCTTACAATATTCACTTTATTTCCATAGTCAACAAACAGTCCATTTCTACTTTTAGAGTCCCGCTTTCTTCGTTTTCTTTTGGTACATATGAACATACACCTCATTTCCAAATACTTGTAACAAATTAATGTTCTCAGGACTTTTTCCTAATCATAGTTCCCCATAGGGTGTTTTGTGTTTTAAAACTGATGGTCTACTTCTGTTTAAGACATACAGCTGTATTAGTTGCTCCAACCCAGAACTTCTTTTCCAGATCTGCAGCCCTAAGCATGGTTCTTGCTGCTTCTATAACGATTGTATTTTCACGTTCCACTCTTCCATTTTGCTCTGGTATATATGGAATGCACGCCTTCCAAAAGTTTCATTACTTTATTCTTGAACTCTACCGTTATCACTAAGCAACACTAACTTTTCTTCCAGTTTGTCTTTCGGCCATTTTCAAATAGGGTCTTGGTGGGTAATCCATGTAAAAGCTACCTCATTAATTATAAACCCTGTTTTGATGGAAAATAAAACTCGCACCTATATAGTTAAGTTCCTTAAAAAGTTTTTCAATTGAAAACATTTTACTGGTAACATTTAGAAGATCCTGGTGGCCTCTTATTTGTTTTGATCCATTCATGTGGGTTGTAATAATGGTCTGGGAAACTTTTTATTTATGTATGCCTTTCTAAAACTATTTTTTATTCTCCTGAGCTAGATAAAGGACTTGTTCAACAGATTCCAATAAACAGGCAAGAAATTACATTATTTTTAATGCTAGATGTTTTTAAATAAAGTGGATATAGCTTTAGGCTGAGCAGCAACATTGAAGAAACTTCTTTTGGGTTTCTTTTGTGTTAAAGATAATTTTTAATCAGCAAAAATGAATAGGTATAATCAGCATTCCATAATATACATACGTATATTATGGCTATCCCAATTGCAAGCCGTGCCTACAGCCCTTAGATGTTGAGGTTTCCATGCCATTGAAGAAACATGGAAAGGAATTTCAATATGGTACAGGGAAAAACGACTTGCAAAATGTTTTTAAGGCCACATTTCTGTCTATTGAAACGGTTATGTGAATCATTAAAATTGACCATGTTGTGAAAGAATTGAAGGAAAGTGGTTATATACCGTAAATTAACAGGCTGTGGAATACAGAATTTTAAGTATAGGAAAGGCATTAATTTTCCAGAATCGAGTTCAATATGTATTGTAAGCTTGTCACTAAATGAAGGGGGAATCAAGCTTCACAGGAAATAATAACATAATTTTCAAGCACCTTACATGACAGATAAAGTTACTGTTTTCACTGTTAATAAACCTGAAATTAGTCATATTAATCCTCTCAACTCCTATGTCTACTGATCTTAGAAATGATGCTCAGAATTCATTGATAAAAAGGGAAAGGGTTCAGAAAATAGGTGAGGTATTAACAAGCACTTATTTCAAGAAACATGAGATAGGTCTAGTAAAAAAAATTTGAGACCAGCTCAAGTTCTTACTGAAAATAAAGTTACTGAACCAGAAGAAAATACTGAAGAACCATAGACCAAAATTGGCAGTAGCAATATTAAGCAAGGTTCTTGGGTAATTCGTAGGTTAATAAATCAGTTCAACAATTCGTTGAGCAAGTAACAGAACTCGGAAAAGATTTATTGTTTCTTAAAAAATCTAGTTTATTGATGGTATATTATCTAGAAAAGGAGGAATGTTGGCACAATAGATATTGGAATCATTTATTACATACATTGCCACAAAACCTACATTTGATAATCATGGAGTTTTGATATGTAACCTATCTTTCTCAAAATTCATGTTAACATGTTTTCATGAATTTTGAATTATTCATGTTTTGTAATTTTGTGTAGAATTTTTGTTATTTACAGTGAAATGAACACTCAAACATAGTTCAAGTATATCTTGAGCTACAGCATTCATAAATATTGTTATGTTATAAAATTGGCATTTAGAAGGCCACTAAAATTGTAACTCATTGAACAGAGTTAATTTCATAGTAGCTCATTCAACAAAGATTGTTTTTTAATGCACTTATCAATTATATTGTGTTATTAATTTTTTCACCATTTAATATGATATAACTGAATTACCCACTAAAAGGACAATGTACATATAATGCAAAGAAATGTCACTTTTTAAAAACTTGTCATTACTAAATTCTACTTTGACATTGAAAACACTGTTTTTATACCTACCCCACCTGACCATATATCTTCAATTTACACTTCAGATTTATGTTTCAGGAAGTATGCTGTTCTGTAACTTGAAAAGTTGTCATTTAGCAGTAGTAGAAATTTCAAACCTTGATTGAGTCTCCATGGGTCCACATAAATCTGCATGAATTAGTTCGCAAACTGTTTGGGCTTTGCTTTCACTACATTTGAGTCATAGTCTAGCTTTCTGTCATCACATGGCCTGCAAAGTATTTTGTCCCCTTTAAATGGAATATTTGATTTCAGGAATGATCTTACAGTACTAACAATTTGTGCTAGTCTCGTGTCAATGAAGCAGATCACTTATCATTTTCTTTAGTCCAAGCAGCGTTCTGTTTTCAACAGATTTCATTTTTACCTTGGAACCCAAATCTTCAGCTACTGCTTTAATTTCATTTTTGCTATTTCATAAAATGGATTCCTTTTTATTTGCATTCAGTTTATAACCAAAATTTAAAGCTGAACCAATCGAAAATAAATTTACCTGTAACTCGGGTACATACAGCACGTTTCTTAATTCCGTGCTGGACCGTTTTCTTCCATCATACATCAAACACTGAACAGTACCCACTCCTTTAACTTCCATGGGTTTTCCCACTTCAGATTTTATTGTAATTTTGGCATCTTTCCAGGATATGAAAAAATTGTGATTTTTTTTAATCGTAAAAATCGAATTTATTTGTTTTAAATCAGATTTTTTTATTTAAATCGGATTATGATTTTAATTAATCCCTTGTCCGTACAAGTTTAAACTTGATGTATATGAGATACGCAAATCACAGTTTAGCTCCTAGATAGTTTTGATTCATGTTAATCATATTTATCATGAACATCAATGTATTAGGAAATACAGCAGGAGGGTAAATTTATGAAAGATTAAAACGTGATATAGGAATTAGCAAAGTTAATCACATGACAGTAAATAGAACACAACAAATGCCATGCATAAGCAATGTTTTCCCATCTGATTCTCAAGTGGTTTAAATTTGATTTTAACCCATAAAAATTTGATTTTAACCCATAACCTGTGGCACAAGTTTTTTTGGACCTAGATAAATAAGACATTGGGTGATTCTATTAATCTATACATATAAAGCAGAGTTGGCATCTGTCTGTTCTCTATACAAATATATACTGTTTGACCAATTCACATCAAATTTGGTACACTTACTCTGGAACCTTACGGTAATGTAGGCTACTATTAACCCCGTTCTATTTGTCTTGGGTGTGCAGAGGGGTGTAAAGTCCAGTCATCCTGGACAAAGTACTTGCTAGGGGTTGCTCTCTCTCAGTTTGGCTGTGCAGATGTTGTCAGAGTTAACATCTATAGGAGGCGTCTAAAGATGACCTTGGAGGTTTTTTTTAGAATCTTAAGAGTATGGTGCAATCACAGATGGGTGCGGTTGCGCTGAAAATCGCTCAGTATCATGGTTTGTGTATCCTGTCTGTAAAATGGGGGATGGAATTTTCAAGCATAAAGTGTAATTGCTTGAAACGTTGATCATGATATCGTATCAATATGATTTGTCAGCCTTTCATAATGATGGTGGAATTCCGAAATTCACATTCCTGGTGCAAGGTGCTACAAATAAAAAATATTGATAAGAAGAAAACTGACTGCAATAATACGATGTATGTCATTTTTTAAGAAAATTAACATAAAGGGCATTCACAATCACTCCAAAACTCAAAATCGACTTTTGTATATAGTCATCTCAGCATCAGTTTTTGTGGGTTTGTCTTAGCCGGGTAAATTCAGCTGGTCTATTTTGAGCAAAGTTGGCGTCTGTTCTCTACAAATCTACACCGTTTGACCAATCCATACCAAATTTGGTACACTTATTTAGAACCCTGCAGGTAACGTAGGCTAAATTAATCCCGTTCAATTTGTCTTGGGTGTGCAGTGAGGGCTAAAAACAATTTCAAATCCCCATAGGAATAACATTGAGTATTTTTACAATCACTGTCAGACCAATTCACACCAAATTTGGTACACTTATTCTTTAGAATCCTGGGGAACAGACTATATTAACCCTCGTTCTATTTGCCCTGGGTCTGTAGAGGGGCTAAGACAATTCGAAATCCCCTTAAGAATGACATGGAGTAATATTACAAGCAATTCAACCCGAGCAACGCCGGGTAATTCAGCTAGTACCATATAAAGTGTTGCATAAAATTATTCAAAAATCAGATAAATTTCAGAATTTTTTGCAATGTATATGTGTAGAATTTCTTAATTATTTTTATAAAGTAATTAGTTAAAGACTTTGTTTTGTGGCTAAAATCATGTCACCGATAGAAAATAAAAAGAATTCTTGTACCAAAATTCATGAAAACATTCCTACTTCTCATTCATATTTAGCTTGTAAAAAGTAGTTATTTGTAAGAAAAATTGAGATAAGACATGAAATGAAATCAAATATGCCCATTTTCAAATTTTCTCTGAGTATTGATAAGTATCTCAAAGTGATTTCAAGCACATGAAAAGAGTTTATACCTAACATACAAGAAAATGAAGCTTTTCTTTATAGAATAAATATAAGATTCCCCTGAACATATGCCAATTGAGTGAAATTTTGAGCTTGTAATAAAAAAATTCATCATTAAAATCATTGCTTCAATCCATAATCTATTTTGTTAATATTCTTAATTATTAGATGGGCGAATTAACTTTTATATTCTGAACTTCAATTCCATAAATACAGAATTGTTGTGCTAGCAATGTAAAGAATTCCTAGGGATCAATACATAAAATTTCACAATTAAATTTAAATAAAAATTAACCAACATATTACACAAAACAAAATGAAAATATTAAAATTCCCAAATATGAAGATTTATGTGCAAAATTGGAATGCTTTTCTGATACTGGAGAAAACGTTTTCAATGTGACTAAGTGTCATTATTTTTTTCATGAACAGACTACTTTACTTATTTGATATAGTTCTTAACTTATTGGAATAAAATAACCTGTATCTTGTTCGTAGTTGTTTCATTTTTCAATACTTATAAACTTAATACAGAAAGGAAATTTCTGAAGTTTCACAACCCAATACATGCATCATTGGTACTTCATTTAGTCTAGTCACAAGTACCTCCCGTGCTTTTACATCACTAGTATTCCATTTACTTCATCTCCATTTCAGGTCTGCTGAATTCTCAAGAAACAATATACAGATTCTTTGACTTCAGCAAAATCTTCACATGAAATTTCCACAACTCCCAATTTTCTTCACCTTTCAGTTTCAATAGTTGTTCAGCCATTTTAGTACTTTCGTTTTCAAATTAAATACACTAACCTCAAATTCTTTCTTTAAATAATAGCCCTTTGTAATGCTCCAGTGTAACATTAATTAAAATACCTACCTTTTAAATAACTACTGGGCCCATAACCTGTAGCAGATCTGTCTTAAACTTGGGAAAGAAGTGGAAGTAATCAATTAACTATAGCAGATTTATTCATGAAGTATATCACACAGATACAGTACAGTCACTAAACAAACGAACCACCCCTCTTCATTCAAGCAATTTTAAAAGTAGAGAAAATTCAAAGATGGCGTTCGACAACACAACTACGTCTTCTATAAATTCAAATACATAAAATTTCCATAAGGGGCCGTCTTCATATTGAATTGAGCACCAACTTCATAATTTCCAATGGAAACCCTGTATTTTGACACAATTTCAAATCTATATCAAAATTTAACTTCAGATACCAAATTTCATGTCATTAGGTCTTACCTTTTTGAAATTATGAGTACAGAAAGATTGGAGCTCCTAAAGTTAAATCAGTTTCTCAGACTTTATGGATATCATCCTAAATAATATTTCTATAGCACTGATATTTTGTACCATGTTACTGTTAAGCAACCCAAACAAAATCCATATAATATTTTATTTTAAAAATAGTTTTTAGTATGCAATAATTAAATTAATGTTAAAAAAATTATGAAATGGAACCTTACTATATTTTGATGGGAATCAATTCAGAAGACTACTAATATGGCCATGCAAAATTTCAGATCATTCCAATTGTTAGTTTTTGCGTTACATTAAATTTTCCTCATTTCAATTAAGTGTCGTATAGATGAACTCTGCTAATCAATGATCATTTGAATGACTCACTCTATTCACTTTTTGGATGATCAGAATATCAGTTCGATTGTAATAAATAATTGTAAGTAAGCTTTTTGGTTGCATACATGGAGATGAACGCTAATTAAAAACATTAAAATTTATTAAGAGCACTAAGATGATACAAAATTATACAGAACATCGATCAACACTTTCTCGTTTTTGAATTGTTCTCAATTCCAAAATTCTTTTATCACATTTAAATCATTGTTACAATTCACAATATTATCGTTTGAGATCGTATAATAAATATAATTTTCAGATCGTTTGCACTTTCATAATAACTAATAATGTAATTCCCGAATCGTTTGCACTTGCATAATAAAAATATTTCTCGTATTGTTTGCACACGCTGACAAATACGTTTGAAATTCGGGTAGCTATAACACAGTTAATCTCTATCTACGAATAGCGGTTTTCAATGTGGAGATGACCCCAGAAATTGGCAGCAACTTAGCATCTCCGGATATAAATATAAGATAGTCTAAATAAATAATAATGAAATTTCATGACTTTCCTAATTTTAATTTAACAATACTGAATCTAATTTAGGCATCAAAATGGGGTATTTCTATTGGAAATTTCGTTTGCAAAATTTTATGAAGACGTTCTCCCTTATGCATTTTTTTTTAATTTGTAGAGGATGTTATTCCCTATTGAATGATATCTTTGAATTTGCTCTACTATGAATGGTGCTCGAAATAAAGGATGTGGTTCGGGTTTTTTCTCCGTGACTACTTGTAATTGAAAAAAGCAACAATTTTTTAACTTAGTTTTACTGTTGCCAGGTAACAAATTTTATTGCTTTCAACAGATACCTTAAATATTTTGGAAGTTTTAGGCATTTTGAAGACTTACAACTTTGAAAAGCACTTGTAAAATCGCTTAATGTTGCATGTTTAAAGATCTCTTACAACATTTAATATTTTTTAATCGGAAATTTTTCCTTTTTAGCTATTTGGAAATAATAATTTTAAACATACTTAATCTAACATTTAGTTGCAAGGAATGAAAAATGATCAATTTTGACAGAATTGAAAAGGTTTCTGCGAGTTAAAGGGAATCTTTGAAATTCATGCCAGTTACAGTGCTAAGTATGATAAAATTGTTGCTGAAGTTTAGAAGTCAGATTGTGTTTCCTTCGCCAAATAGCAAAGGAAAATGATGATTTTCCCCTCTAAATAGGCATACGAAATCAAATGAAGAAATGTTCTGACCAAAACAATATCTTAAAGGAATGTAGTTTAACGTGTATTACTTATAAACAAATTCAGGATTGCCTTTTGAGTCCTAAAGCAACAGTAACAAATTCGGTAATGTGCAAGAACACAGAATCAGCCCATAGCCCAATTGGTGACTGAAAGTTTCACCACCAAACGATTATTTGGATAGTCATACGACAAGTTAACATGTTCCTAAGTTATCGCCATTACTATTGATGGTCGTTATCGCTAATCATAACATCTGCTTCCCATTCTATTCCCTGTGCACATTCTTTAACAGATGGGTATGGAGATGCCGTGGCTCAATGAGTTTGCCCACTGTGCTAGCAACCTTCAAGTTGTGGGTGGCACAGGTTCGTTTCCTGTTAGATGCATTCCTCCCTGGGTGCATTTCTCTTTTGTGTCAGAAAACTTTCATTGTGTATGGGATATTATGTCTTGTGTCTGGCGCAATATGGCCCTTGTGCCATAAAACAACCAATAGATACGTGTTTTGTCATTGGCACCAACAAAACACTACAAAACGTGTCATTTGGGCAGACACACCCCAAGGCTCTATCTTAGGGCCAAAACTATTTAACCTTTATTGTGAATGATATGCCTCAAGGTAATACCTCAATGCTCTGCATGTTTGCAGATGACACTGCAATACTAGCTAGAAAACATGACTAAAAATATCATGCTTGCATTAACAAATTACCACCAAGCACTAGACTTGGCTTACTAAATGGAAAATTAAAATGAATGTGAACAAGTGTCAAGCAGTACTATTCTCTAGGAAAAGGAATCTTCCACCCTGCCTAAACTATTTGGAAACAAAATACCCTGGTCCCCTAAATGTCTTGGAATCACTTTGGACACATGATCTTCCTAAAAATAAGTTCTTAGCTGCTAGAAAAATTATTTTTCCCCCTACTTAGGAACTCTGAATTATCAATTAAAAACAAGTTGCTCATTTATAAAACCATGCCAAGACCAGTAATCGACTATGCCAGTCGTCTGGGAATGTACAGCTAATACCCATATTAATAAACTTGAAATTCTTCAAAATGCCACACTCAGGGCATTTTGAAATAGCCCATGGTATTATAGAAACCATAAAATTAGACAAGACCTGAATGTGCTCAAACTCCAAACAATTTCTCAGTAAATTAGCCCTTAAATTTTTCAACCAGCTTGAATATTGATTCTATTAAACATCCCCAGGTATGACTTTCTTCATCTAACAAACAGAAAAACCTAGAGTGAAACTTAATTAACTTGAACCTTATTTAAAACCTAACTATATCTTTAATCTCCATAACTGATACGACTGCATCTCCTTAATAAACATTGAAATGACCAGCTTCGATGTCTTGCAATCTCCACCCACTGCAACTACAAGCACCTACTGAGGAGGCAAGCTTTCTGATTGGTTCCTCAACCCCCACCCACTAGACCTCTTCTCCATGTCCTTGAGAAATCTTTATAAAGGCTCCGACAAACTAAATTCTGTTCAGGGGGTCAAGCTGCAAACATCCCAGTTGGAAGATTAATTGATTAGCAACTGGGGGTTGCAAGTTTCAAATTTGGTCCAACCAAAAACCATCATGTTTACCCGAGTTGGTGCAAGTTAAATTTGTTATGGCCTCACGTTGGTGTGGTGTGGAAATTTTGAGAGTGGGATGCCAGCTCAGATGTTGACCTTGTCATCTAACCGTGGTTCAAAATCACTGTTGTCCTCAGATCTTACCCTTTGGGATTGATCCATGAACATTGCCAATAGCCCGTTGCATTGCTCCAGTGTCTTCAATTAACTACCTGTCAGTCACAGGCATTATTAATTTCATTGGGGTTACATTCAGAACAGTAACAAATTTACTTTTGCAGTTGACACAATTTCCTATCATTTTCTTTTGCCATCATGCTTTCTTTGAGTCATGAGTTTACAGACCTTTTTAACAGGTGAAATCCCCATTTACTGTTGAGTGTTATTGTTTCTTGTGCTTCTATGATGTTTCCATTTGATAAGTGAAGACAAATTTTTTCTAACTTTCTATGCAATCTCAAGTACAACAGTTCTTTGGCTTTATATGTTCACTCAGAAGTTACTTTAAGTAGGTTGTTTTTACATAATGGATCTTATAGATTCTCAAAAAGGCGATATTTCTCAAGTCAATGTTTGAAAGATCAGTTATTTTAACCTCAAAATAAATATTGTATTTGCATGTCTAATAATACTTACTGTTTACAAAACATTTTTTTATCTATCGGGTCAAAACCCATTAGGACTGAGCTTTTTAGTCACTGAAGTATTAATAAGATTTTCCATTGTGACTCTTGCTCATTTAGTTATAATTGTATTGAAATTTGAAAAAAAATTAGTGATTACTTTTTCAGATGAAGCTACAACTCCTGAACCTGATCCAGATTATACAGAATATATGACAGGGAAAAAAATTCCTTCAAGTGGCTTACCTGGAGTTGACCTTAGTGATCCTAAGCAATTAGCTGAATTCGCCAAGTTAGTTTTTCAATGTTTTTACTATCTAGTTCTAAAAAAATTTAGCACTTTTAAAATATTTATGCCTTCTTTCCTCATAGAATGAAGCCTAGAAAGTTATCTGATGATCTTTCCCGAACGATTGCCTGTCCACATAAGGTACATTTTAATTTTTAAATGTATAGGTCTTTGGATGAAAGCTTATAACACAACTCTTCAGATTTTCAAATGCAACAATTTTAACGTCAGTTAAATCAGTTCAACTATTTGGAAACTAAAACTATTTTTAAAAGGGCAGAAAGTATTTGAAACAAATAATGAAGGTTAACTTGTGTCAACTTTTGTTTTTAATAGTGAACAAAACATTCATACAACTTTGCCTCAGGCAACTTTTTACTACTAATTTTTTACCTTGGCAACTAGGGATATCTTTTAAGCAAAATCGTCTAAAAACAGGTCAAGAGGTTTTTTTTAATTCACCAAAAGTCAACGAACATAAAGTGTCCCCTTTTCTTTAAGTAATAGCATAAATCCTTGTCACCATGAATTTATCTTTCTGCATTTGCAATTTCTTAAATTTTAAATTATTTGAGACTCAGATTTCTATTGGTACAAAGTTTCTTCCTAAAATATGAAAATCAATTAAAAAGGTATATATTTATTTTCACCAGGTTTCATTCTTTATTACTTGAAAATTTGTGTCTAAAAAAATTCCTTCCAGGATATCGTACAAATTCATGTCAAGAACAAGAAAAGACAATTGGTGATAATTTACAAACATTTGGCTCCATTTTGCCTTTAATATATTTCAAAATTTGCGTCAACTGAATACTGCAACCAGTCATAACAGCAACAAAGAGCAAGATTACATGAATTGTTTTGTTACCATTGGTGCAATTATTGCTAATTTGGAAATTTTAATACTTTTTTTAACTTTACTTAATAATTTTAATTTATATCACTAAATTTATTGTACTGCGAGCCTTTTCTTTCTGAATTCTAAAAACCATTTCTTCACTTTGAAAAGTAACACTTAAAAATTTTAGGCCAGAATTGGAAGTCTTAAAAAATAAATTGCTTTCTTCAGAGGTGCCAACCATTACAGATTTCTCGCAACTTTACTGACTTCCTTGTTCAGATGCAAAATTCGTATGAAACTAACAATTTTAACAGGAAAAATTGCATTTGTCTCCTCATTTTGTATGTCATTTTTCTCATGTCCTCACTAAAAATGATTTCCTGCAACTTCAATTTTGCATTTCCCTGTTTCTTTCATTTTTTGATACTGATCCCATAAAAATAGATTCAGTGTTTCACTGTATTTGCTTGAAAATGAAAAGGTACAATCTATTTCACTCTTTGGTATTGTATTGTTACATTATATGCCATTGTTAGAGATTGAACCTACCATTTATACCTTTGTCGTTGATTAATCTGGAGAGGTCTGCGCACCTTAAGAACCAATCTTTTAAATCTGCTTGTTCCATAATTTAGACTTGTTTGTGACCCATTTTAAGTTAAGCTTGTAAGTGCCTTGTTAAATATCATGCAAAACATTTGTGTTATTAACTGTTTAAAAACTTCTTGAACACAAATGGTAAAAAGTACTTCAACTACTTCTAACCTTGTTCAAATGATTGTATGCTGTGGCTTTTTTGTTGTCTTAAATAAAACTGTTATAATCTATGTATTCAATTTGTTAATTAATCTATATATTCAATTGGGTTATGGGCTCATCTCTCTTCTAAATCAATAAGAAGTTTATTAATTTAAAGTAAATCTAGTACTTGCTTGATAAATTGTAGACTATTTTAAACTTTACTGTTACCAAAGATGAATTTTAAACCACACATAAGCTCGAAGGACAAGAGAATTTGTCGAAATGGAGGAGACAGATTGAACTGTTGCTTAGGCGTAATGACGTCCTAGACACTAACAGGACAATGCACTGTCCCGACCGATCTTGGAGCAACTGCCTACATAGAGGCCTTTATAGTTTATGAAAAGGAGCTGAAGTCATTTAAAAAGAATGATGCTCTTGCACAATTAATTCTTGTGGGATGCATGAATGGTACAAATCTAGAATTGACTGCGACTTGTGACTCTTCAAAGTCAATTGGGGACAAGCTGTTGTCTGTACGAGCAAAGCTCCTGTCAGCATGTGGATAGATTGATGGAACAATTCTTTAGCAGTGTTGAAGATCCTATGGAGGATATTGTGACTCATGTATCACGCCTACTACAAAAGAATTTCTGTGAGCTCAATGACGAACTCAGCCGACTGGTTTAAACAGAACTTCCTAATCTGCTGCTGATGAGTTGAATTATGTCAACGTTACCCAAGAGTACTTTGCATTTAAAAGTGTCTGGGTGTCCATCCAAATTGAATAAAGGACTAAATAAATTGACAGAACATCTCCGAGTCATCAAAATGTGATTTCCAAAGAAGTATGAGGACTCTGCAGCCTGTGTTGCTAATAAGAAAAATATTAGTAAAGCAAAGCCTGAAAGGAAGTCTTTCAAATGCCACAAGGTTGGCCACTTTGCTAAAAACTGTCCCAAATGAACCAATGTGTCTAAGAAGCTTGGAGTGCATTCATGTGTGTGCTTGAAGGTGTTCCAGATGATGAACTGTGGTTAACTGATTCAGGTGTATCAGCACATATGACAAAAAGAAAAGAATATTTTGAACCTTTTGTGACTCCAAGGCCTATCAGAATAGGGGACAATGAAGACATTTTAGCATACCTCAAGGGAACTTTAAGCGTTGAGATGCTGATATGTGAAAAGTGGAAACAGAATCATCTGTTTGATATGTGATATGTCCCTAAAATTGACAGAAACCTGTTTTCAGTTGGACAGACCATTAACAAGGGTTTCCATTTTTATGCTGGCAAGGAAAACTGCACATTCTCTATAAATGGTGGCTAGAAAAAATGGCAAAGACTGAGGTCAAAGGACAGCTGGAGGACTCTGCTCTTGAAATGAGGGTCAGAATGCCTTAAACAGCAGCAAATGTGTATGTTGCATCTCAAGAAGAAAGTGCACAGCTGTGGCATGTAAGACTCATCGGAACAAGCAACATGTAAAAGAATTTCTTCTTCAACAAGGAATTAAGGTTGCTGTGAAAGAAAATTTTTGTGATGGCTGCATGTTTGGATAACAGCATCGAGCAAGTTTTGGAACTAGATCAGATGACCAAAAGAGGCAGGAGCACTAATCCATGCTAACTTTTGGACTTATGCAGAATTCTGTAGGAGGCTCACGATATTTTGGCTGCTTTAAAGATGATTTTTCCAAGTTTCATAGTGTTCTCTTATAAAAGGTAAGAGTGAAGTAGTCAACTAGAAAACTTTTAAGTGAAATGGAGACTGCTGGACACACTGTCAAAGAGTTCCTTGGTGATGGGGAGAATTCAAGAATACAGATGTTGATCTCCTTGGCATGAAGTTCATGGACATCAGATATTCCATGCCCTGCACTCCTGAGCAAAATGGAGCTGCAGGGAGAATAGGACTTTGGAGGGTGCAAGGTTCATGCTACATGCAAAGAATCTTGTAAAGCTGTGGTCTGAAGCAGTTAACACAGATGTGTATGTTCTGAATAAAACTGGCTCTACGGCGTGCTTTGTACATGTACCCAAGCAAAGAAGGCAAAAATGGGACTCGAAGAGTGTAAAGGGGATCTTTGTCGAATCCTGCGGTGAAAGAGATGGATATTGTGTCTGGTTTCCAGTTAAGAATAAAATTATCTTGAGTAGAGATGTTGTGTTTGAAAAAGAAGAAACATTAGAGAAAAAAGTGCAGTTGATTGTGACGCCACATGAAAAACCTAGTCTCTGAAGATAGTGGTAGTGAATCACCAGAGGAAGCAGCAGATGAAGAGGTTGACCAACCACAAACATCTGTGTGAGAAAAGTCAGACCACCTGCTTATCTGAAAGATTACATTCTGCTTTCACACACAATGTTCCTCAATCATACTTCAGCCATGAAATCAGAAAATGCTAGTGAGTGGTGTCAAGCCATGAATGAAGCTCATTGACTGAAAATGAAGTTTGGGAACTTGTCGACTTGCCACATGGAAAGAAGATAATGTCTAATCGCTGAGAGTTAAAACCAAACCTGATGGCAGTGTCAATTGGTATAGGGCAAGACTTGTGGCTAGGGACTATGTACAGAAGCATGGACAGTATTATGATGAAACATTTAGTCCTGTGGCTAGATTCAATACTATTAGAGTTTTGAGTGTCGCAGCAGCCGAGAAGCTCCAACTTCTGCAGTTTTTCGTGAAAACTGCCTTCCTTTATGGAGAACTTAGGGAGGAAAAGTACATGTGGAAGCAGCCTGAAGGGTTCGATTATGGATCGGGGTGTGTATTCAAGCTTCACAGGAGTCTATGGACTTAAACAAGCATGGAGATGCTGGAAAAAGAGATTTGTGGACTTCATCAAAAGCCGAGATATGTATTGCAGCAATGCAGATCCATGTCTTTTCTTCAGGAAAGGGGCAGATTAAAAACTTCTGGTAGCTGGGTCTAATGAAATTTGTAACTTCGTACATTTATTGAGAAGAGAATTTAAACTTACAATTGGTTCATGGGACTGTTTTATTGGCATGCAAATCAACTGATTAAGTAATGGTTCAATTTTCATCACTCGGGAGAGCTGTTGAGAAAATTCTTGATGAGTTTAGATTTTCTGATGTCAAACTGTTGCAACTCCCTGTGAAAAGTGGAATACAAGTAGTGGTAAAAGTTGGATGGAAAAGAACCATACAGGGAAGCAGTGGGTAGTCTTATCTACCTCTCTACAGCAACTCGGCCAGATATTGCTTATGCTGTGAGTGGTATCAGAGCATCTTGAATCACCAATGCATTCTCATTGGCAGACTGTTAAGAGAATTTTTAGATACTTGAAAGGCACCATAAACCATGGACTCTTGTATCATTTGGACATACCACCTGGGAAACTTCAAGCTTACAGAGCGATGTAAATTATGCCGGGGACGTTAAGACAAGGCGCTCAAGATCTGGTGTCCTGAGTATACTCTGGTGGTGTTATTGCATGGCCAAGTCATAAACAACAGTGTTGTACTGTCCACCGCTGAGGCTGAGTATGTGGCATCCTGTGGAGCAACAAAATAAATCATGTAGTTGATGCGATTGTTTAATGAACTGACCACATTGAACTCTATACCAACCATCATGGTTGACAACATAAGTGCTATAAAGCTTGTGAGGAATCCTGAGTTCCACAAGCGTTCCAAGCACATTGAAGTGAGGTTTCACTTCGTTCGTGAAAAACACCTGGAAAGGGCAGTTGACATTGAACATATTTATAGCGACGACAACTTGCAGACATTCTGACCAAACCCCTTGCAAAACTCAGTTTTTGTGCAAGCAAATTGGTATTGGTGGATGTATGTTTTTAGAGGAAGTGTTAAATATCATGCAAAACATTTGTGTTATTAACTGTTTAAAACTTTCATTGAACATAATGGTAAAAAGTACTTCAACTACTTCTAACCTTGTTTGAATGATTGTATGTTGCCTGTTTTTGTTGTTTTAAAGCTATTATAATCTGTATTCAATTGGTTGGTCAATCTATATATTTAATTTGCCTCATGATATGCCAGCTCTCTACTAATGGTAATATTTGATTATACAAAATTGACAAATTGGCTTGTTCTCTAATGTCACTTTTTGCTGTATGAAGGCTAGATTTGACTGAGAACCAGAGACTGAAAATTTCATATTTTACAGTTGATTTTCGTTACACTGAAAATTTTGTGAAATTAAAACCAATGTATTAAAATTTCTAATTTGATGTAACACATTTTATTTACAAATTTCATTTTGTGAAGCATCTCTTCAAGCTAATATTTTTCAATTACATAAAAATAAAACACTCAAACTTAACTGCAGACTTAACAAAATGCAAATGAAGGTGTAGTATCAACACTAATCACTGATCAGGTGGATTTGTGAGCTTTCATATCTGTAGTTTACAATGTTCAGACTACTCAAAAGGACTTATGAAGTCATATTTCAGTTTAATGTAAATAAAGCTTAGTCTTTAAATTTTGTTATTTTAACTATTCCAACAAAGTCATGGTGAAAGTTTAACAAAAATCTATATAGCAAAACACTTAGTGATGTTCTCAAATTGTTTTGGGAATCCAGTGTACTTTAATTTGTTACAGAGTTTGTCTCGGTATGCCTCAGAATTTTAATTCAGTAGTGAAAATTTTGTTTCTAATTGTTATACAACTATTTGGTTCTTGAAAACACTCGTGTGTGATAATTTTACTATCATAATTCAGTATTTGTTGCATGTACAGTTTAAATTTTGTATTTTCATCTTACAGGGTTGTATAAAAATGTTTCGTGATAATTCAGCTATGCGAAAGCATCTTCATACACATGGCCCTCGAGTTCATGTCTGTGCAGAATGTGGCAAAGCCTTTGTTGAAAGCTCTAAACTAAAAAGGCACCAGTTAGTCCATACTGGAGAAAAACCATTTCAAGTGAGTTTTGTGTTATTCCTTTATGTGAGTTAAACAGCAATTAGTTTCACACAAAATTTCTTTACACAGGGTAGAATTCAAAGAACTAAACTCTTTTGCTAGTCATGTATTTCTAAATCTCACCATCCAATATCTGAACAATTTATTTGTGCAAAACAATACTATATTCCATTCCATTGACTGGCAGATGTGATAAATTAACTCCTTGTATGAGTCATTCCATATCAAATCAATGAACATTTTAATTATTTGAAGCTCTGTCCTCAGATTTTGATGAAACTTAGTGTATCAAGTGTCCTTACATAGTTATAAATAGAAAATATCATTTTTAAAATGTTCAACTTCCGTTCAAAAGTTATTAAGCTTTAATTATTTAAATTTGTAATGAAAATTGCTGCATCCTGGGATAATTAGGTGTCATTTTCCTATAAGAACCATAGGGGCAGTCATGGCTCAGTGAGTATGCCCACTGCACTAGCAATCTGCGAGTTGTAGGCAGTGCAGATTCGATTCCTCCCTGGATGTATTTCTCTCTGGTGTTAGCTAAACTTTCCTTGTGTGTGTGGTCCATTACTTGATGTCTGTCTTGTGTTTGGTGCAGCATAGCCAAATATGGCCCCTTGTGCCATAAAGCTAAACTCAACCAACCAGATGAGATATAGACCTCTTAATGAGCTTTAACTTAATGTAAAACATGATGCAGTGTTATTTTTTTATTTAAAAAAATTGAATGTAATTTAAATATTTACTAAAAGGACAATTTTAAAATTCTGAAAAAAAATTACAAAATTTCCTTGTGCTATTATCTAACCCTTTTCAAAGTTTCATGTTGGGATCAGATCACAGGTCTGATTGATAATTTCGAAAATTATGAGTTTCATACAAATTTAATCCTGCATCTTAAGTATATGACAACTAAAAATATGAATCCGGTTCATAAGAAAACAAGTTTTAGCTGCTTAAAAAATTACATAGTATTTGTCAATATGCTGGATGTGGTGACTGCTGAGATTGAAACGTTACCCAGATCTGTATCCTGTCTGATTCCTGAAAAATGAATTAACTATCCCAAGATGCAGCAATTTTCATTAAAAATGTAAATAATCAGGCTTAATAATTTAAACAGGTGAACATTTTTTAAATTATATTTTCCATTCCTAGTCATTTGATACACCAGGTCTTATTAAAATCTTAGAGATCATGGACTGTGTTGGTTTGATACAGATTGACTCATTGAAATTGAAAATGATTAAATTAGATTTTCCCTGCATTTGATGTTTCCAATGTTTATTGAAAATAATTTGTGTTATGAGTGATAAATGAGATCAATTATAGGAAAAATTGTGGATTAATTTAAGCTTGGATGATAATATCAACTTTTAAGATGCAAAACATTGTAAGATAAATTCAAGTCTAATCTTTGAAACTCTACAAACCCTTATAATTGAACAAAAATGCAGTAGTAAGATTTCTGACAATTAACCAGAGTAAAGAAAGCTAGCTTATCAGTTTAAGTTATTTTTTTCAGTGTGAAATCTTCAAAGTTTTGCTGTAATTTGTAAAAATGTGTTAATTTAATAGTTCAATAATTTTATTATCAATTAACAGTAAATGAGTAGTTTTTATAATTTAATGCAATGATAAAAACATAGCTCTTTAATATTGTTAGTTTGTGTAAAGAGGTGTACTCGATATGCTGCAGTGAATCAAGTTCTCAGGAAAAGCATGAGAATGGTTAACCCCTACTTGGTAGTCTCTAAAGGTGTAAATCATCTCCCACATCCTTAATAGTTGTATTTTATTATGTTAAAACTGACTTAATTTAAGCATATTCGTTTCATTGAGAGCAATCTTAGTAATGTTATTTTGAAAATGCAATCATGTTCAATATAATTTCACTGTTATTTAAAATTCATTTTAATAGTTAAAACATCTAAATTTTCTTTTTTAAAACTTAAATGTAATATTTGTAAATTAAAACTGTTCATTCTACCTGCTTATGATTTATATTTTGTTTTAAATTTTAGTGCACATTTGAAGGTTGTGGTAAACGATTTTCCTTGGACTTTAATCTGCGTACCCATGTTAGAATTCATACGGGTGATCGACCATATGTGTGTCCATTTGATGGATGTAATAAAAAGTTTGCACAATCAACCAATCTTAAATCTCACATCCTTACACATGCCAAAGCAAAGTAAGTTATTTATTTGTTTATGTTTGAGGGAAATGCAAAAGGCTGATTCTTTAACATAATTCAAAAACCGTTTAACAATGTTTTAATTCTTAAGAAGTAGCCTTGTTATGCTATGCATCAGCAATTCTTAAATTTTCTTGATTTCTGAACTTTAAACAAAGAAGACATTTTTAACTATTCAAAATGAACTTATTTTTTATTTAGCTGATTTTCAATTTTCATAGAAGTATTGAAGAAGCTATTTACAAGTTAATTGTCTGTAATTGCAATTAATGTGAAAAAATCACTAAATATTTTACCTACTAAAAATATAGTTCCTTATAAATTTATATTTTGAATATTTTTATTTTAATATTTATGCTTATTAACTAAGTTTATTATGTGGCTCTTTATGTTGATTCAGAGCTATTAAAAACTTATGAAATAAGAAAGTGTTACATAGATTGTGGTACCAATTTCATAACTCAATAGGCATGACTTGTTCTCATAACCAAGATTTTCAACAAACATCAAAAGTTTATAAATCTTTTGTTCTTATATAATCTTATTCAATTCTAATTTAGTACTGTTTGCATGGCTTTTTTAAAATACTTTGCATATTTGTTCTTAAAGTCTGATTTTTAGTCTGGTTAAATTTCTTTAAAAATGTGAATTAAGTGTTTAAATTTTTTCTTTGCAATGTGACTGAAACTTTAAATTATACTAGACACTTGGATGAATTACCTTTAAAATCTCCATAAACGGGGTTACCAATTTCAGTGCTGACATTTTGTAAATTAAGGAGCCTTACTTTATTTGAAATTCAAACATGTTTCCGTTTATTTTTTTCCTGTCTTATTGGCTGCCTAGAAACTTGCCTAAACCAGTTGCATGCCTTAAAATTTCCTTTTATTCAACTAGAATTTGTGAAGTTAGAAAGTTCTTCATAGTCAAAACTTTCATATTGCAAAACATAATAATCTCAATTATAATTGTTAATGCTTATGAAAGTTTCAGCTTCAGATAATTGTTTACTTTGCTATTTTAAAACACCTGGCACTCTAACATTGTAATCCATCATATATATATATAAGATTTGGCATGTTTAGCAAGATTACTTTTTAAGATCTGTTTTAGTGTTTCTTTTTGAAACAGTTTTAGGCTAGGAATAATGTGATGCATTCTGATAATTTTTTTTTGAAAAAACATAAATAAGTTGCTTAATTACTACATACAACAAGATATTTAAAAGTATATGGCTGTATTTTAATGTTTAATTATTAATTTTGTGATACTTTCAAACAGCTTTAAATTTTCAAAATGGCAAATCTAATTTCTTGAAGACTGAGAACTGTAGAGTGACAAACTAAGCCTCCATTAAATTAAGCAAACATCTATTTAGTGAAGTTTGGAATTAATGATTCATATATTGTGAAACTGAGCTTGTAGTTTCATGAAACCTGACAATTTATTGAAAATTATTTCTACTTAACGAATTTGTTCAACCTCTTTGTCATTTCATCTACAGTAACTGGAGTATCAAACCATTACACTAATTTATTTTACTCTAGTAATCTAGGAAAATTCTTTTCAATCAGCAAAACATGCAAATTACATACTGCCAGGTCATAAAACTATTATATGGCTAAAACCAACACAGGGAGTGTAACTTGCACCCACCATACCTCTATTTAACCCATTGCTGGATTGCTAAAATCGATCGATTTCTAAAAATCTTGCTATTATAGAAACAGGTATTGGTTATAGGAAGAGTGATAAATATTAGCCCAATTGCGGCTGAAAGAAAGTAACGAAATAAATTCAAGGTTGAAGATATATATATCAATCTATGTTTCATGTGGATCGATGTTACTTGTATCCACTTCCAAAAATTTGGTTGATATTGATACTATTGTGTGTTGTGTGAAAGGTTGCTAATTTTTAACTATGTTGGTATTCATTACCAAGGTATCTAAAAGAAAATTTTATCCTAAAATAGAAGTTAGAAGCCTTAAAAGAAATTTATAAAGGTTGAAAGAAAAGATATTGGTTTTATGTTCTATTCGTTTTGTTCAATTTATTTCTTATGATTTTTGATACATTATTCCCATTTGAAAATGTATAAAACATAACTATTCTATATAGCTGTTAGCACTTTCTTCCCATTATTAAATGATCTTTGGCCTTTAAGTATGTTTGTTTCTAAATTGTCAATGTTTTGTATAAATGCATAATTATATGTTAACTAATTTTATAAGTCAACAGCTAGAATAATTAACAGGGTATGCCCATTTAAATCTTAGATGTAGTTGCTTGATTTTTATAAAGATTATTGATTTAAATTAATAATTAAAATGTTTTTTCATTAAAGTTTAGTAATATTAAAAATGGATTAATCTGGGGGGGACAGGATGCATGCTAGGATATCCAAATAAGTTTCCGAATTTCCTTGTACGCCCCAAAGAATGAGACTGAAAATCATGCTTCTCTGAAAACATTAAAAATGATAGTATTCATTGATTGAGAAAACAATGACAACAAACAATTCCTTTGTTTCCTAACTAATAGGTGTCGCTCACAAATATGTTCATCAGCAACTTTATTTTGTACACATGAGACCGTCCGTAGATCATCCAACATGTTTTTTGGCAAGTTTTGATGGATCACAAGTACTAATCGTGTACTGAATAATTTGATCCAATATAGGACTGACCCCTTGGTCATGAGGAAGAGGGTTTGGTTTTTCCAGTAAAGAAATCAACATGCTGTTTTCAATGCGATTTTTAGTTACATTTCTTTGTTACTCAATTTTGAAAAATTCTGTAGCTAAACATGCCTAACCCCTCTGCTGGTGACTTTTCAACACCAAGCTGATTTCAAACCAATTCATTTAATAGTGCTTTTTTGTCTGTTTGACCTTAAAGGTATTTTCCCCTTTCAAAGGCAAAACGGGGTCAATTTTACTCGCCTGTTTACATCTGTCTACATTGTTTCCAATTAAATCATTTACACACAGGCAATGTTTGATGCTTTCAAACACTGAAACTTATGACTTGTAATAAAGGTCCCAGTGCTGTAAAAATTATAAATAGGTTGTGAGAACTATTCAAAAATATATCTGATGGTAGTGAGCTCTCCTGTTCTGATTTGATTCTGTTAAAATAACTGGATTATGTCAAAATAAATTAAAACCTGGTGAAAGTGAACAGAAGATGCTGATAATGCCCAAATAATTTAGATTTATACCATTCAGGGTTGCAAAGAATGGAAAATATAATGGGTGACTGATCGATTTGCCGCTAGAAATATTTTACTTGAAAGTAACGGTCTTACTAATTTTGTCAAGCAAAACGTCAATGCATCCGTCCTCAGTTTTTGAATCAATGAGGAAGAACTCGCAAATTATAAATTGTGACTTCATTAAGAAAAATTCTATTAATATTAAATGAATATCCTATATAATTGTACCCTAGCAGTAAACAGTTGTACTTCAATTTTGTCAATCTGTATCTCTTTATATAATTTGAATGTATCTGTATTTTGAGAAAGATTGACAAATTTGGAGTAACAACTGTTTACTGCCAGTGTACGGGTATAAAGATCTTTGAAGAGCTAAATATGTCCCTATGATATAAATTGTAATATTCACTAAAACGCCTTTCTCAAGGGATTAAGATTCTGTAACGAAAAGAGAACTTTTTAGTTAGGCTTTAAGAGTTGAGATTACTTTATTTAAGTTCCATAGATTAATTTTGTAATGAAGAAACGGAAAATTTTGCAATTCTTTTGGATGTCAATATTCTAACTTGTGTAGTAAATCTGATTGATAATTTAGTTGAGTGCTGCTGCACATCATGGGAAATGTTTTTATTTGAGAGTTAATTTATACTGCAACAAAAGCAAATGATGTCAGTTTAAGATATGTTGGAAAATGTATTCAGTTCATCCTAAACTTTCCTTTTCTAGTAGTAGGGTAAATATAGGTTTCCTGTATAATAGCTGAGAGTAATCTCAACATAAAAATTTTCAGGTAAATTCAATATAAGAAAAATGAGAGACGTTGAAAATACATATTGCTTATGTGTTGCCACAGCACCTCAATTTCTTGTGTTCTCAAAAAAGAATCCAGGTATTTACCCTGAATCAAAATAAGTGCTTATCCTGATACAAAACTAAGTTTAGTGTGGTTCTTAAAGGCTCCTTTAAAAATGTTATGATAGGGTTTTAAAAGACCCATGAATGCTAAAAATCTACAAATGTTCTTATTCATCTTTTTGTTTTCAAGGTAATGTATGCTAATTTTATTTGACTTAATTTATATGCTAAGCTCTAAGAAAAAAAACAATACCCTTTGTCAGGATATGAAATAATCGTATTTTTTTTTAATTTAAATTTAATTTTTATGATTTAAATTAAATGTTTGCCCTTATTTCTTAAACATGTACTAGATATTAGACATGCAAGTCGCAATGCATTTCCAGGAATCATTAAACAGTGTCACATAGGAAGGGTTGGGAATTATCTCATTCGCCTCAATGAATTACTTCGGAAAAGAATATCTGATCACAAGTGTAGGTTTATTTGATATGTATTTTGTGCATAAACCCCTCTTTTGAAACCAGACTGGGCCTGGGTTCGAATCCCAGTCTGGGCATGGCTGCACATGATAGTTTGGAATCCACTGTATGCCCCTGTCAAATTTCACCTTGTGTATTTACAAAATGACTGTAGAGAGAAACCAAACTCCTTTGAAATAAGGTATTCCATCTTTTGTGCTTTATGAAGTATCGGTTTAAAAGCAGCAAACTGTTTTCAGACCAAACATGGGTAAAATCCAATAATATCCAAGGGACTTGAGTTAAGAAAAAGTTCATTTCTATGTCGGATTTAGAGTTATGAAAAATGCAAAATGTGTACTGAAGAACAAATGCAGTGTAATAGAGGCAAAATCCATAATTTTTAATCAATACAGTTTCAAAAGTGTAATGGCATTGTTAATGTTGAAATCATTTTGAAAGCAAACATCAAGTTATGTCTTCTATATAAACTTGTAATCCCTAATTAAAAAAAATGTATTTTGATTTTATACTTTTTGATAAATGTAAAACAAAGTAAACTTAACCCTTTGCAAGGGCACACAACTCATTACACATAGATTCAAAAGCAATAGTATAGTAATTAGTACTAAATGCTGAATTAGAATTTCTCTAGAAATATTTTCTCTGAATTAAAACACTTATTTTTAAAGTCATGATTTGCAACTTTGGGTGGCTGTCCTCTTTTTTCAAGTACATGTTAATACATAGTATACTTCTTTGGTTTTAGGTGTCGGAAATGAGATTGTAGGATATTTTACTTCTGAAAGCCTTTTTCCCGCTTTAAAACTGCTTTGCCAGAAGGATCTTTTTTGACAATATTAGTTTAAAGCATGTTTTCCTTTGTGCTTGTATAATGAATTGTAGATTTGTTTCTGGAAAAGCTCACTGTTGTATCCCAACATTTAAAGTCAATTTAACTAATTGTTGGAACAGTTCTTTTAACTAAAGCACCCTCAAACCGAAATTTTAAATGCTTCAAAAGTAGTTCCAAAAGGATCCTTTTCGGCATTGTGGTTTAAAGCGTGATTTCGCCATCTTCCAGCTACAGATCTGAAGGTCAGGGGTCTGCTCAATAAACAACAGACACTTTTGAAAAGGTTAGCTTTCATATTGCTGTTCTCTATGTTTGTGCTATCTTTCCAGGCATTGAAAATTTTATTTCTTGATCATTGTCTGCCATCTTAGTTTAGTAGCATTAGCTGGTAATTAACTGAAAAGTATTTCTCACAAATTCTATTTTGTGTTATAGGGAGATTCGAGTAATTATTGCTTTCCATTCTCTTATGGTGTTACTCTTTTTTCATTTATGAATGATGGATTTCACCTCTGCTATTATCCTATTAAAGGCTTAAGTTTTCCTTCTAACTACGGATACATCAATCATTTTATACAAATTGCAAGGACTAATTTAATTCATGTGATACAAAACTCTCATTTGACTTAATTCTTGGTTGCTGTACAGACTTACTGTGTACTTGATTGGAAAATTGAATGAAACATTTTTTCCTATCTTTTCTGTGTTGTGTTTATTACACCTAAATGCTTTAAAATTGATTTAAGTCTTATATCTTCAGGTTCTTCCTACTAATTTCAAGCAGCTTTTTGAAGAATTTCAATTGCTTTTGTTTTAAAATGTTCTTGGGTAGTTTTGCTCTGTCACTAAAAATAAATATTTTCTCTCTATCCAGTTTGGTTTTTAGTATAGATAGGCTAGATAAGCTATTCTGTTATACTTCCATTTGTTTGATTTTATTGGTTGTGGATTATTAACCAAAATATCTTTAATATTGCCTAATTCAGAGGTACACGATTTGCAAATATTCATACAAATTTGAATCTGCTAACACTTAATCATATATAAGTTTTGAGTTAGTTGCAATTTTTTTTAATTTCTTCAAATTTATGTCTCTGAAGCTATTGATTTTACAAATTTAAATTTAATTTCTCACAATGCTTAGTTTTCCTTCATTTGTTTTTAAAAATGAATGTCTAATTGTAGTGATTAATGATATGACGCAAAAATCCTGTGTATTGTAGAATTTGACATTCATTAGGCGTATGCATCATGGATCTTGTCAAACAGTATTGTATATGTTTATAGCTTTTATATTATGAAGGCAAATTTCTCAACATAATAGTGCCACTTGTTACATCAGTGAACAACAGAAATGAAACTGCTTGGTTTAATATTATCAGCTGTAATCCACTTTTTTACCCAGTTTGAAACCGTTCAGTTTCTTACTAATAGAAAACATTTCAAAGGTATCTATATCACTGAATTTATTTGCATGTCTGTCAAATATCAAAGTTGCGTATGTGTCAGCTGTTACTGAATGTTATTCGTTTGTATGGTTTTTGATAGTCCACTAGATTGTTATATTCTTTGTATTGGTAAAACAAATACACCAATTAGTTTTATGGAATTATCTTTTAGTCTTATTTCATCATATTTTTGGAATTAAAAGTACTTTTAACTTTTGAGGTTTCAATCACATGAGAAAAGGTCAGTAATGTTTGAAATGTTTATTAAAGAAAAGTGCATTTTATAAATTTAATTATTTTACTAAGAAAAATATCTGTTATTGATTAGGAGAAAGTAAATAAGAATAAAATTGTTTGGGGAAGATTTATATGTAACATGGCATGGTTACACTTTGGACATGGGTGTGGTAAATGCTGACAGATATATAAAATACTCGGTGTCATTTTCTTTAAGTAATGTAATCATATAATTTGCATTTAGTCTAAATTACAATATCCAACTTTCGATCATGACTTTAAGGGAGATTTATTTAATCACAACAAATTTTATGCATTTTTAGCAGTATGTTGTTATTTCAACAAGTGTTCATGGAATTGATAATATTAAACAAAATAATTAATTTCCATCGTATATAATACACAGGTTACAATATAAAATAAATATTTACATTTACAAATTTGGAGGTTTCTTAGTCCTAGATTATGTATTTGTCCACTAATGCTGCAGAACTAAGCATTTTTAATCTTGTGCAAATTTCAAAAACGCAAATTTGTTTTAAGGTGCTTTGATTTCTCTTATCAGTCCATTTATTGCTCATCTGAAAAACTCAGTATGGGCATTTGAGCCTGTGATGCTTTAAACAAATCTTAAGAACTTATTAAGGTTTAGCTCATCAATTCGTTTCTAAAAATCACTGAAAATATTGAACCGTTCAAACTTCCCATTTGCAATCTGTTAACAGATATTCCGCTTTCATTTAGTATATGCTGAACTTTCTATCAATTAAACTATAGGTAATTTTTCTAAATGGATAAGTACCTCGAAGTCTAAACTGTCAATAATAAAGCAGTTTATACAAGAATGTATTTGGCAGGAATAATATGTAATTCGAATTTTACCATCTTGTTTGTTAATGAAATATATGAGAGAAATTAGGTCAATATGGGAGGCGAGAGGATCCAAAAATTAGCTCTAATACGGGAAAGTCGATCACTAGTCTAAGTAAATAGAGCTGTGTTCGACTTATTCCACTACTGCTGACACTTAATTTAAAACCTTATCATTACTTTAATAATTTTGCATGTCCAATTTGTTTAGTCTAAGAAAGTGCTGACCTTTGAAAATGTATCTTCTAAAATATATACTGCCAAAGTCTGTATTGTTATCAAGTATGGAAGATCTTGAAAACAATTGGTACAGCTGTATCATTTGCCTCATTTGGTGGCGACGCACTTGGCGCCCTTTTAGTACTGCTAATTATTTTCCAATAAAAAACATGTTTTTCAAAGTTTTGTATTTTTCTCGTTAATTACTTTCTGCTAAAGCTTATTATTTTCCATTGAAAATAACTATTTTCTAAGAATTCTTTCCTTGGCGACAAAAACCGCACCAAAAGTGTTGCCACCAAACGAGGCACATAATACAGCTGTACCAAATAATTAAAATTAATTTCCTGCATCTCCTGTGGTTTTAGATGGGTAGAAGCCAGACCTTTTAAATAAGAAATAAACACTGTCTGTGTTAGAAGTTTTAGTTGTATTATTCAATTCTCACACAGATTAATGTGTTCATAATTTATTGAATTGTATTAGTTGTGTGTAAACAAAGGAAAGTTGCTTCAGTTAAAATACAAACAGAAAATGCAACAATGACTGCAATGGAGAAGAATGTATTATTCCATTTATCCATCCAAGACAATAGCAAGATGAATAAGAGGAAATAAAAGTGTTATCAAATCTTAAATTTGAAAATGTTATAAATTACTTTCCAACATGTATAGCAATAGAAGAATCAAAGAATAGTTCAGTTATCACTCATCCTAACTCCAGTTAACCAGTTTGATGCAGCTTTTCCGTGTATGGATCTTGCGCCATAAAATTCCAACAACCAGCCAGTTAATGGCTTGTAAATATGTATATAATATATGTGGACTTTTTTCAAATTAATTTGAATACAACATTTTCAATATATTGGTATCAAATTATGAATGTTTTTTGTCATAATCATGTATTTATATCTATTGAACTAATTACAAGCTGCTACTGCACATGCACTGTAATTCAGTGATGATTTTTAAGAACTTGATATGTGGTATAGGAACTTGTGTCCCCATGGGATATCAGTTTTTTAAAGTCTACTGTGGATTTCATCCCTTTTATTCCTTCCAGTTGGAATTAGGCTCAAGGCTTATCGCACATCCTTATCCCTACCTCTGGCATCTGTTTGCATAAGATTCATTCCAAAAATGAAGTGATCTTTTGGGCAGTTACCTTATTTCTATTCCATATATCTGAATAAAAGAAAATTCTTAAATTCCTGGAAGAAAATCAAATGGTAGAAAGGCTTGCTGAGTGGAAAAGTTGAGTTTATTGAAACTTATTCTCTGTTCACATATGATAAAATGATAGACATACCAAAATATTCATAATTTTACTGATTTTTCTCCAAGTGCAATTTGCAATCAAATCACTGGCTTTGTCACTCTACAGTCATTTTTCGCTACATAATTAATTTGATTGGTACCTACAGCTTAAAGTAGATTCCAAACCACTACAAACATCCATGCAAGTCTGTCTCAAGTCCATAGCCTTTTGAATCGAAAGCCAGACAAATTACCCTGGACTTTTATCTGAATATGCTGTGGAAAGTTCAGGCAATTTCATTTTAAGTTTAAAGAAATTGCAAGTACCCTTTGTTTTATTCCAAATTCTCCAATTCACACGTTAAATGTTCTTTCAAAAGTATTGCATAAAGATTTTGGATTTTATGCTTTTAAGAATCATGTTTTCCTTTTCATTCTTCAAACAGCTAATCAATTCTACAAATTTGGTTCAGGACATTTGACTGTATCATTCTCTACGTGTCCCCTGCAAACAGCAGTGAAAGTCTCAATCTTTTTTTGAAATGGGTTTAGACATGAAAGGGAAGAAAAAATCAAATCACATTTATAATGCAACGCTTATTGAGAAATCTTTAGAAATGGGAACTTGATGGTCCTTTGCTTTAAGATCTTAATCTTTTCCTGTGGGATCTGGCCCCGGGAGCACATCTTTAGGTGTGTTTGGGCTTCACAAACCCGGGTAATCTAGTGATCTTTTCTTTTCCCATGGGGTTTACTGTCTAGTAAACACAGGGGTTGCCCTCCTGGGTTACCTAATTCGAGTTGTAGACTCCGCAAGTTCGATCTTGTGTCTGGCGCAGCATAGCCAAATATGGCCCTTGCGCCATAAAAACCCCAACCAACCTGGAATACATAGATCATTTTCTGCTTTCATCCCACTTCTCTATTCCCTATTCCCCTTTCACAGTATTTCTTACTTGATGTTGTCTTGTGTTTAATGCAGCTTAGCAAAATATGGGGCCCTTGTGCCATAAAAACAACCAACCTGTGATATTTGTTCCCTCAGTATGAAATTTCTTGGGGTCATAAACCAACATTTTCAAGTTAAAGGTAGGTTTTTGGACCCAATGACCTTTATTCAAAGTGGCTGTTGATAATCAGATATGAAAAATGGAGATGATGTAACAAAGTTTTACCTATTGAAGAAAATTGCTCACATCGGTGATGGGATCAATTGATCTTGCCCATGTCCTTTTTAATTCTATCTCATTTAAAAGACCAATGTTGCTGTTTGTAAATTACAGATTAAATGGAAGTTTGGAGACTGGTATGCCGTGTCCCAAAGCATGGATGGGAAAAAAATTAGTATTTCTAATTGGCAAGATTTCCCTGTCCCTCACTATGTCACTTCCCTTAATTTATCGAGCTTTTTTCTTACCCCTCAAGAAGTTCAATATATCAAGGGGTCAATGTACTTTTTAAAATATATATTTTTTTAAGGTCTGTTCCATTCAATATAAAGAACTTAAAGTTTATTTTTAAAATTAAAATAATTCATAATTTGCATTATTTTTGGAAAGCTTTTTCAATTAAACAGTGATTTCTGGAAATATCTTAGAGGTCATCTACTGGTGTAGTGTTCTATGCTAGAAATCTGTGTTCTCATTGAACTTTTCCATATTTTCCACTACATATAAACTAAAAAATAGCGTTTAATAATTTATATATCAGTCATGGGAAATTTGACTCATTACAATTGAAATGAAGCTGTTTTTGGGCGAATCTGAAAATCGAACCCTTAGTTACAAAATGTGAATACTTTTTGTTTAGCAATCTATTGATCTATATAAATAAACACAGAAGAATTTGCAATTTTTAAGCCGGAAATGTGTTATGAAAAGATGTTAGGCATTAATAGAGCTGTCTAATAAAAGAACTATGTTGTAAATTTTAAAAATTCATCTGGTATAGAAAATTTAGGAAACTGACTTTTATTGAAAGTAGTTCGAGAAAAATTGTGATTTCTTTTCCTTTAGTTTGGAATTCTTTAACATTTAAAACATTGTATCCCTAAAATTGTATTGTAAATTGCATTCAACAAATACACCACACATCTAGAAGTAATATCATTGCAAGATTATTGTTCTTTATGGATTATCTATCAAAATTAAAGATGCCCTTACCTTTTTCAGCCATCCCATAGGAAGATCTTAAGGCTGAATAGCTCAGATGTAGTCTATTGAGGATCCAAGAATCTGTTCTTATGGAGCTTTGTTCCCTCTCATGCAGCACATTTTCATTCCCTTCCATTCAGCTTTTAGGTGGGAAATCCGGTTGGGGTGTTAGCAGCTAGATTGCAAACTTAAGTGTAAAAATTGCTGCTGTAAAAACATTAATCATTTTTAGAGTTAAAAATGCTATTTTATAACATAATTGTGTATTAACATTTTTTTATTGGTATTCAAAGCAGACATAACATGTAATCACATCATGACAACAATCAAGACACTCGAGGTTTTTCTATGGTAAATAGAAACTAAACCTTTTTTAATGGATATGTTTGTAGAAACCTTTACCTTACAAAAGAAATTTTAATGTGGCTCATTTTTTATACAACTTGTTACTTCCATGTCAACAAAATCAAGTTTTAATCTAATATTTTTACTAATATATTTAAAATATAAATTTTAGGTCTTTAAATTCCAGTGAAAAATCACCAATGTTATTGGCCATTTAGTATATTCAATAATGTTATGTGGTTAGTAAAGAGAAAAGTAAAAATTAACAAGTTAGAATTGTAACTTAATCAGGATAAACACAATTTCATTTTAAATTGTATGGTTTTATAATAAACTTATCTAAGATTGAAATTCTGTTCCTTTGGAAGGGTTGCAAAGAATGACTGCTGCTAATAAAGTTATTAAGATGTGTATTGCTGGAGTGGGAATTTTCCACTATCCCTGTTTATTGAAACTGCCAAAATGTTTTCTGTGCTCAAGAGTGTGCTTGAGCATTTTAAATCCTACAAATATTTTAAAGCTATTTTAAGTATTTAGAGATAATTTTTGTGTTTGCTAAATTCACATGGCTGTGTTTTGTGATTTCAGGTTTGAAACGTTATGTGATCCCTACCTTGGATAGATAATGCTGGAAGGCTGAATATTGTGATTTTTATACATATTTGTATGTAGATTCTGATCATTGAAACTGCATGAAAAAGTTTGACAATTTTAAAGGGACAGGATGAACTGTTGTCACTGATCTGAATTAATTTTTTCCTGGTATGCTTTCTCGTGAATGCTATTTAATTTGGAATCTTACAACAAATAACATCTTTTCCCTTGCTCTTACATAAATATGTTCATCAAAGTTGTGAGGATGAAAAAGTCTCATCATTTTATATTCATTATTTTATATAATTTGTTTTTATTATTTAAAAGTGATATTTTTTTAATGTTAGATTTTCCCACCTAATAAGCTTATGTGCTCAAACATTTTTCTTGATTAGAAAAATAATTCATTTGAGTATATGCTAGTGAGCACAGAACTTAACGCCTTATTGAGCATCGCTAAAGCATTTATTCTTAATTGCAATCTGAGCTATTCCTAGAAACTTAAATGTACAGTCAGAAGAAAAATGAACCACCCCTTCTTATTTTGCCATTTTTAGAGGAAATTCAATGGTACCATTCAGTAGGGAATGACATCCTCTACAAATTCATTTGCATAAAAATTGCATTAGAGACCATCTTCATCAAATTTCACATAAACTACAAATCTTCCGATGGCAACCCCAAGTTTTAATGCTTAAACAAATTCTACTTCATCAAATTAGTCTAAATATGAAATTTTCGTGTCATTAAATCCATAAATATATTCAGCTTTAAATCCATTGTCCACTTCAAGGATAATCAAATTATGGATCGAGATTATTTGTAATGAATCAGAAAAGAACCTTATTAAAAGAAAGGTTTATTCTTGACATTATATTAGTTTTCAAATACAAAAAAATTCAGAGATGGGATATTCTGATAGCAGTTTAAATAAAAGTATTACAAAATAACTTATTGGAAACAAATGGGCAAAACTGTTATTTTTCCTGGTGAAGTCAAAGTCATGATCATATCATCGAATTGATAAAAAGCTAACAGATATAAAAGAAATTGGTTTCAAAAACTTATATAATCATGCTCTGTGAATAAGCTTGAATGCATCAGAATATTAGTTTGGCTTAATAGGAATACTTTCTATGATGAGGTATCAATTAGATGATGAGTGTTGCAATAATTGTGGTTAATACAATACGTACATATGTAATTATTTGGGCATTTGCAAGTAAAAAACATTAGTAAAAACAGAACTTATTATGCTTTGACCTAAACAAATAGAAATTAATAAGGCCTGATATGGAGTCATAAGACAGAAAATAGACCATACTTTGATTAAAGGGACATGTAAAATAACAACGCTCAGAATATTATAAAAATAATACACAGTATCTAATTCAGATTTTTGTTACTTCAGCACAATACGAATATTTGATGAAACTGAAGTGGGATTTCCCTAAAATTTTAAATTGATAATCTGCATCTATTAGAATATCAATCAGGAGATCAGTCTCATTAGGATCGATTTGTTTGAGTTTTCTGTTATGTACCAGAATAATACCAATGGGGGCCTATGATTCGTAATTGGACAGTTTATTGATACTTAAAGTTTAGTGTTGCTATAGTCATCTTTCCAACTGTCGTTGTAGCTGTTGATTGTACGGCACCAGAATTGCATATAGGAATGTGGTGTTTACTTTTGGCATTGTGTCCTTTGCCTGTGCACAGAACAGTGACCACTAAAATCACAAAATACAGTGTCTTATGTTTTGAAATGGCCTTGGGAGTTTTAATCTTAAATGCAACCATTGGGAGATGACCTTCATATGCTGAGCCTGAGGTTTCTCCTTAAATTTTCATTACTGTTGACGAATTGTCCACTTCTAGCTTTAGAAATCCCATAAGTTCTTTAATGTCAAAGTCCAGCTTGTTTTCTCGTTTACAGTAAAACAACCATTTGTCCCACATTTTCTTTGGGAAATATCCCAAAATTGTTCTAATCAAAAGTCAACTGTAAATTGAAATATTCTCACCTAACAATTCTAGGGCTTGTATTCTTCTATTACACTCAATGAAGCAGTCATTAAGTGATGCAGGAGAAATATTCAACAGTGGCAGAATGGATTCTAAGTCAGCCAAATGAGCTTGAATTATTCTGTCCTTGTTACTGTATTTTTCTTCAAAGTTTCCATCATTCTGTTGGCCATGATTTGTATTCAATCCACTAATTGTTTGATTTCATGTACTAAGTAACCTCAAGTAAACATGCTTGTCAAACGATAAATCTGGATTTTCATCAATAGAACTCAAAGTGGTTCCAAAATCTTTGTATTATTCCATATTTCTGCAAAAATGTTCCAATCAATTTCACTGGCAAAATAGTAGTTGGAACACTCATAAGATTTAAGCATCACTGTAAGTTGCATAGAAGTGGATGACACCGTTTCTTACTTAAAGCTCATTTTGCTTTGCCATCATATTCTTTACACTTCAGAACATCATCCTCCTACTCTTCATCTGACACCAAATCAGCATCCAATATCTGTGGGTCAGCAAGCTTTTCTCACAAGCTTTCCCTTTGGAACTCTCATTCGGATTCGTCGTAGTTATTCAAAATAATTAGCTGTATTTAGTCGATTTCATTCTTGTTGTTTTAGGTAATCTCTACAGGCTCTCTTGTTCCAATCAGAATTTTGGTACCAGGTTTATGTTGTGGATGGAAGGGATAAATTAGTAAATGCTCATTATTTAATAGTTACTGAAAGTTCTGAATCAATTTTCATCTTGTAGAATTGTTTTAATTTTCTCAAAATTGACAATTTTTCATTTTCTGTTATTAATTTTGATATCTAGTATGATATTAATATCTAATATTACTAATAATTATTACCAAATAATAATACATTAAAACACAATAAAAAACATTTTTTAGATTACAAAAATGTAAATTATTATTAAATTAAAAATGTCTAAATAGTTTTCAAGAAACAACTTAAAACGTTCTTTACTAAGCAATTGCACTATTGTGTATGCTATTCGCAGTTTCTTTAATACTTGAAACTACTAAAATATTTAATTTTGAACCAAAATATTTAGGATATCTTTTTGTGCATAAACTGAACCCCTGATCAAAATTTTATAAAAATCCATCACTGTAGGAGCAGGTTTTTCTTATTTTTGTTCATTTCAAATGGAATAAAAGTTGCAAACTGATTTAACATAAGCAGATCCAAATTTTCTATGCTTGCATTGCAAGTCTGAAAGAGCTGGACCAAATGACATTTTGTATTTAAGTTTTGATATGGATTCGAAATTTTTCTGTCAAAATAAGGGTTTAGTTTTAGGAATTGCGCAATTTAATACTAAGACAACCCTTATGCAAATTTTATGGGTATGAATTTATAGGTGTTATTCCTTGTCGAATGCCATTTTTGAATTTGCTGTACTGTTAAAAATGCTTGAATGAAGAGAGGTGGTTTATTTTATTTCTCCGGTTGTACCCATTGAAATTTACTATTGACCTCTTGAATATTGCAAGGTTCCTACTGAATAGCGAAGCGCTTGAATCGATGGGTTTATGTATTTCATTTTATTTTTAATTGCACCAATTATTAATCATAAACAAGCAATGTCTTTCCTTATGATCTTTGCTTTGAGTAAATATATTTTTTCTATCATAGTGTAGAAAATGTATATAATATTAAAATGCTACAAATTTTACTCTACAAACGTGAAAATTCAGTTACGTAAAACTTTGTATTTGGATTATATGTTGAGTAGATTTTAAAGTGAAATCAGATTTTGACATTTCAAAGCAATTGAAGAGGTAAAATCATGAATACTTTGTTCCTTTGACCAGTGGTGTACAAACTTTTTATGACCATATTTTTAAATACTTGGAAATTTCAGGCCACTCAAAATACTAATCATTTGTTCACAAGGTCAAGGTGTGAAAAAATGGGGTTATTAAAAAATCTGATTTATTTTATTTGAATAAGTTTTTTATTAAAATCAATTATTTGCCTCTAACTTTAAACTTGTCAAACATGAAACCAGTGTAGTTTCTAAATAGTATTGGTTTATGTTAAACATTAGTTTGGGAAATATAGGTAAAATTTTGAAAGATTTAAAACAATTAAAATTAATCTTGAGTCTTATTGCTTTTATTCTTTCATTTGAATTTTATTTTTGTTACAAATGCACATCATGCTTAAAGTTCTAAACTATAAAGACAACTCCCATTTGAATAAGGGGATAGATTTTATAAATCATAATTAAATTAATTTTAATTTCTGCCTTCTCACTATCCAACTTTGGAAAAACTAAATAAGAGGTTCTTGCTCTTTAAGGTCAATTAATTTTCTTCAGAAAGGTTTATTTAATAAGCTAGGAAGTTTTTAAAAACGCCTACTTGTAGCATACCATGTCCTAGAGGCCTGACTCCCTTGGAACTCTTTAAAATTTTTATGGCTAGGGCCAAGGACCCCAATTGGGTGGTAGGAGAGCCCCTACAAATAAATATACTGATAACATTGGTAATGATCTATGTACACAAAATAAAGAGTTCCAAAACCACAAAAAAATGGGGCAAGTGGTGTTTTACTTAGACCCTCCAATAATTCCCCCAAGTCCGCACCACTATATCCCAATCAATATTTATTACCTTTAGTGTCCATGAAGTGGGAAAGACAGTAATTTTCCGTTTTTAAAGGGTCATTCTTGGGGTGCTGAGTAGAGCTTTGCTAAGTAGAAGCAAATTTTTAATTTATTTGTATAAAGTAAAGCATCCTGTCTCATGCTATTTCATTTCAATTCATATTGTTATTAAACTTTACAAGAGAAAGTTTTAAAGTTTGATTTAAATCATGATTTTACTTTATTTGGATCAATATACCTGCACAAAATTCAAGACATTTTCATTCAATCTCTTCAATTTTTTTGTTAATAACCTTAGTTTGTGAATCTTCAAATTATTTCCTAATTGTAAATTAAATTTGTGTTTTAATATTTTTGTTATTTGAAAAGAGAATTGTAAATAAACATCTTCATTTGAAAATGTGTTCTTGCTTTTGACTGCATTTCATGAAGCTCATAACAAATAATACATTAAAAATTTACTTTAGCTAGCTTTTACTTAACTTTTTTAAAGCATGTGAAAAATTATTTCATTTGCAATTACTCCTTGAACTACCAACTACAGGTTTCATAATTTTTCCTAATTTAATGAATGGGTCATTTTATTTGGTGATTTTATTAACTAAATTTTTTCATTATTGGTAGAAAACTAATTACTGAACATTTCACCTACTAGTTCTATTCAACTTCCAAGTCTACTAAATCTCAAATTATGTTTGGGTATTATGTTCCTATAGCTTTGCCAGAAACATTTGTGTTTATCAGTCATTTCAAATAAAAACATTTCAGGAGACAAGATCAAGAAACAAATCGACGAAGCGCCAGATCATGCAAAATGCTTCCATCATAACTACTGGGAAGTATCTGAAGGGAACTAGGTTTGAACTGAAGGATAGTTTTATTTCCCTAGCCAAAGAAACAGGAAAACTGAAATTTTAATTAAACCTGAATCGATTCCTTGGGGCATGGTGTGGACGTTTGGAGGGTGGGGTGACCTCGTCATCTGACTGATTCAAAATTACATGGTTAAACTTCCCGGGCCGCGGTGGCCCGGTTGGAAGAGTAACGAATCCAGCCAAACACCGTCGTGTACAAAGGGGGCTCGTGCACGTTAAATCTGTCGTGGCCTCTAATGTCCTCACGTTGGCGTGGTGTGGAAGTTTGGAGAGTGGGGTGCCGGCTCAAGTGTTGCCTCGTCATCTGACCGTGGTTCAAAATTACGTGGTGTCCTCGATCTTTCCCTTAGGGATTGATCCCGGACCGTCACCAATAGCCCGTTGTGTTGCTCCAGTGCGACGTTAATTAAAATACCTACCTCCCTGATTAGGAGCTCCATATTTAATCATTCGCAATCCAGAAACAACGACCAAATGACTTGAATCTTTGTATCCGAAAATTGCACATTTACTTGACATTCTTTACCGCAGCTTGACCGATATGGCCTTGTCCCTTAAAACACAATAAACCGAAAGTGACACTAACTTGGAGAAATTATTGAGCAGGTAGTTAACGTCGCACTGGAGTAACAATGGGCTCAATCCCGAAGGGAAAGATCGAGGACACCGTAATTTTGAACCAGTCAGATAACGAGATCAATACCTGCGCTGGCATCCCAAACTTACACGCCAACGTGAGATATTTGAGGCCACGTCAGATTTCACGACGGTCTTGCTAGACCTAGTTTCGTACTTGCAACCCTCCGGTAAAGTTATATTGTAAAAACAATTCACACTAAGTCGCATGTGAGGTTTTACAAAAGAGCTCCACTTCCGTTTATAAGTCAATAGCCCGTTGTGTTGCCCAGTGTGACGTTAATTAATATACCGTTCATAAGTGGGTCGCGGAACCGGAGAGTTGCGAGTTCGAATCCAACCATAGACCGTCGTGTGCAAAGGGGCTGGTGCACGTTAAATTCGTCGTGGCCTCAAATGTTGGGGTGGCCAGCTCAGGAATGACCGTAATTCAAAATTACGTGGTGTCCTCGGTTCTTCCCCTCCAAGAAGGATCCCGAGCCGATAGCCCGTATTGCTCCAGTGTGACGTTAATTACCATTATCGCGACTACCAACTGGGCAACTCTTGCCACTTTATGGGGGTATTTCAATTAACGTCACACTGGAGCAACACAACGGGCTATTGGCAACGGTCCGGGATCAATTTCCAAGGGAAAGATCCGTGGTATTGTTGGTGGTGGTATTTCAATTAACGTCACACTGGAGCTACACAATGGGCTATTGGTGACGGTCCGGGATCAATCCCAAAGGGAAAGATCCGAGGACAACACCACGTAATTTTGAACCACGGTCAGATGACGAGGCAACACCTGAGCTGGCACCCCACTCTCCAAACTTCCACACCACGCCAACGTGAGGACATTTGAGGCCACGACAGATTTAACGTGCACCAGCCCCCTTTGTACACGACGGTGTTTGGCTGGATTCGAACTCGCAACCCTTCGGTTGCAAGTCCGTTACTCTTCCAACCGGGCCACCGCGGCCCGGAAAGATCCGAGGAAACCACGTAATTTAGAACCACTGTCAGATGACACCCCCACTCTCCAAATGGATCGCTTTTAGAAAACGCTTTCAGCGGGTCCCAACAAATATTCTAAAGAATATCCGAATTTGTACATGGTTTGGGAGTTCGAATTCAACCAAAGACCATCGTGTACGTTAAATTTGTCATGTCCTCACGTTGGCGGGGGTGGAAGTTTGGAGAGTGGGGTGCCAGCTCAGGTGTGACCGTGATTGAAAATTACGTGTCCTCGATCTCTCCCTTCGGGTATGATCCAGGACCGTCGCCAATAGCGCGTTGTGTTGCTCCAGTGCGACGTTAATTAAAATACCCACCGTTTGGAGGTAGGTTAAGAATTCGAACATATAATTTATTTAACAAGACGAGCAAAACCGAAAAGTAAAGCACTAATAGATTTCTGCTCGTACGTTATGCTTCGGGCATGCGCAATACAAACTTGCTCAAGAAAGATAACATCGTCTGCTCTTGGCAAACGAGATTTTCATTGCGTACTCCACAGTGAATGAGGGAAAACGAGGAACGATAAATAATCAAAGGATTATATACATTGAAAATGAAACAACACAATTTTGTGAAAAATATGCACATTTGCGGTTGAATACTATTACTAAATATTTGGGATGAAAAAGTAAAGAATTGAAAATGAATGAGTAAACAAGGGCAATCGTGAAAAAGGACAAATGAAATGTTAAATATATTCAATAAACCTTTTGGGGAATGTACAGCTCTTCCACTTGTGATAGGTTGAACCGTTTCCCTGGACCCTGTAGATTTGGAAGGCAAAGATAAATTGATGTTCTTATCGTCACAGAATGTGAGCAGGATTTACTCTAACGTGACAGAAATTGTTTTGCCATTCACAATAATCCGACAGTTCTTTATCGAACGATCGAGAATAGGATGTGGACCAGTATAGGGCTGAGACAATGGAAGTTTGTGACAGTCCACACCTAAAAATACATGAGAGAACATATTTCCAATGTTGCGATGGGAGTTAAAGTTCGCATCAAGGTGCGAAGTTGATCTACGTACGATGGAAAAACTGTTGCAGAAACTTATTCACTACACAAAATGTCAGATTTGTAAACGAAGTGTTCCATACACAAGTAGCATTACTGTCATTCTTTATTACAGATCGTAATCCTAGAAACACAATTGGCAGTACCTAGGTCCATTTTGTATGCTCATGGCATTTAAGAGCACTTTTGAGTTGTCGATGAAAACGTTCTATTAACCCATTAGATTGGGGTCTATATGCTGCGGAATGGATGTGGTTGGTTCCAAGCACTTTAGTTAGTTGTGTAAAGAGATTTGATTCGAAACTTCTGCCCTGATCTGTCGTTATTGTTGTAGAACAGCCGAATCTGGAAATCCAACTACTTAATAGTACTCGACAAATAGTTTCCGCATCATGTCTGTAGTCGGGAATACTTCAGGCCAGCGAGTGAAACGATCAGGTATCGTGAGGTAATAACGTTGACCGTCAGATGATGGGAGTGGTCCAATGAAATCCAGATGTATATGGACAAATCGAGCATCTGGTAGAGCGAATGTGCCAAGTGGAGTTTTAGTGTGGCCATGGACTTTAGAACGTTGGCAAGAAATACAACATTGTACGTGCTCTTTAATCCATTGTTCATTGCAGGCCGAACATATAGAGAAGTGATCAACTTATTGGAGCGGAGATTCTCGGATGGGAAAGTCCGTGAAGTTGGTTAAATGATTTTTCGATAGGATTGTGGAACAAATGGTCGAGGTTGTCCGGTGGAAATGTCGCACAATAGTTCCAAATTAGCAATTGGAAAATACTTCTTTTCCAAAATGAGTGAAGTGTCGTTCTTGGTTAGTATCGCCTGTAACTGAATCATTCGCTTGGGCTGAAGCAAATTGAAAATTGAACGAAGTGATAGTGTCAACTTCTATGCGGTACAACGCATCAGCCACGTCGTTGTTAGCGCCTTTTGTATGGTGGGTGGACATCTGCCGAAAATTTGGAGATATAGTCCAAATGATGTTGTCTTGGCGAACACCTATCTGGCTTCTGCTTGAAGGCATAAATCAAAGTCAGTGAAAATGATGAAATCACGGCCTTCAGGCATATGCTTGAAGCGTTTGATAGATGTGTATATTGCTAACAGCTCTCTGTCATAAGTGACGTCATCTGACCGTGGTTCAAAATTACGTGGTGTTGTCCTCGGATCTTTCCCTTTGGGATTGATCCCGGACCGTCACCAATAGCCCATTGTGTTGCTCCAGTGTGACGTTAATTGAAATACCCAACCCTACCCTGTCATAAGTGGACCAGTTCCTTTGACTTTTTAAAAGCTTGGCAGGATTGGATTGGATGTTTGGGTTTTATGGCCCAAGGTTGGAAGGTTCACAGGCATCTTTATTCAGTTGCATGAGAGTACCGCCAACGGTTGAATCTCTTGCATCGACCCAGACACTCAGCTTCGCTCCATGTATCGGTTGTCGCAGAAGAGTTGCACTTATTAAAGCATTTTTAGCATCCGAAAATGATTGCTCTGCCACATCGCTCCATTCAAGTAACTCATGAGATTTTGTTACTGTAATTCGTTTAGATTTCTTTTATTTTTGACACCTAAGAATTTATTTAAAGGGGCTAATATATGAGATGCTTAGGGTCCAAAACGTCTATAGAAATTAAATAATCCAAGAAAACGCCTTAATTGTGTGATAGTGGTTTGCTTCGGAAAATTTTTAATGCATTCTACACGTTCTGTCAGAGGCTCAATACCCGATTCTGAAACTTTAAAATCTAAAAATTCAATAGAGGAAACTCCAAAAACGTATTTTGAGGGTTTTAAACTGAGGTCATTAAGTTTTAATCATTGAAATAAAGTTTTTAGATGTTCGATATGATCTTCTGATGATTGTGAAACTACTAATATGTCATCAAAACCATAAACGAACGAGAGATTTCGAATTACTTCATTCATAAATCTTTGAAAAGTAGACGCGGCGTTACGTAGGAGACTAAATTGCATTCGTGAGTTCTCGTATAAGCCGAAGGGTGTAATGATGACACTTTTATGAATATCCTCAGGATTTATAGGGATTTGATGGTACGCTTTAATGAGATCTGTACGAAGCAATTTTAGTTCCATAGAGTTCAGAAGTCAAGTCTAAGATATTAGTTACACCATAATTATCGTTTTTTACAAAATTACAAGGGGAAAGACATTTTTTTGCTTTTACACCAAAATTTATGATGGTACCAACAATTCTCAAACGATTTAGTTTTTGATTTGCTGCGTTCCCGTCGATTGAAATTACGATTATGACTAAGACTTCTGCCTCTCGAAAGTTCATCTATACGCTCATGCAATTTTCTTATTTCACTATACAGTTTATCTTCAATGGAATTGACTGAAGAAACAGAGCAAGACTACTGGAAAGGGTGTGACTTCAATAATACGGTCCGCTACTTCAGCAGTTTTGTCCAGAGAAAGATCAGTGCTGGCAGCAAGAATGGTTTGAACGGAAGATGGGAATTGTTGAAAAGCAGATCCAATATCAGTTCGTAAGGACATTATGATTAAGGCAACTTCTGGAGGTAAATGCGAAACGACGTAATTAAGCTTAGTTCTGCTTTCGGTTACAGGTTTAAGTGTTTCCAACTCGAAGGTACTTCCACACATGAACCACAAATCAGGATCTCCGAAGAAATTATATATCGTCATCTGACCGTGGTTCAAAATTACGTGGTGTTGTCCTCGAATCTTTCCCTTTGGGATTGATCCCGGATCGTCACCAATAGCCCGTTGTGTTGCTCCAGTTGGACGTTAATTAAAATACCTACCTCCACAACTTGATGTCTAAGTATAGTTTTAATTTGGGGCCACAGTAGCCCGGTTGGAGGTGGTTAGTTGAATAAAGACCATCGTGTACGCATGGGCTGGTGCACGTTCCATCTGTCGAGTCTTCAGATGTCCTCACTTTGGCGTGGTTGGAAGTTTGGAGAGTGGGGTGCCAGCTTGTGGTCCTCGTCATCTGACCGTGGTTCAAAATGACTAAATGTTCTCGGATCTTTCACTTCGGGATTGATCTCAGACGTTACGATTGGAGTTGATCCCGGACCTTCACCAAAAGCCCGTTGTGTTGCTCCAGTGTGACGTTAATTAAAATACCTACTTCAGACGTTACCAATTGCCCGGTGTGTTGCTTCATTGCGATGTTATTTCAACTACCTACCTAGGAATGATTTGTTCCAATTTATTACGTGGTTTTGTCTTTTGATATTTCCCTTTGGGATTGATCCCAGACCGTCGCCTATTGCCCTTTGTGTTTAGTCTGTCAAATGGGAGCGAAAATGCAGCGCCCGAGGCGGGTAATTAGGGTGTATTCAGAGTAATCATATTTGGCAGGTTATCGTACTTTGCAACTGTCACATTTCACTAGTTATCGCTTTCTTGGCAAATGCTTTGGCGCTTTTTTTGGCTTTGGCTTCTTTGAGACATTTTCTCACTGAAGTCATCTTTTCCCCGTCTTTCGAAGAATTGCCGTTGAATAGAATTGTCTAGAAATCTGCTACAAGGAGAGTGGGACGCCATCTTAACAAAGGGTAGTTCATCATTTATAAGCATCTTCATTTTTTGTACAATTGTGTGTGTACATGTTTTGAAAATTAAAAATCAATTTTATTTTTGAGATTTCTTTACCATTTGGAATTTAAGAAACTGCGAAGCTCTCGATTTTTGCAATTAAGGAGTACACAAAATGCTATGACTCCCCCTGATTGAGCAAATCACAAAATACGAAACCCACTTTACTCAGAATAAATTAATAAATTACTGATAGAACTTTGGCTTAATTTTGATTGTTAGGTATTCAAAAACTTTCCTGATTGAAAATTGAGATTTCTTTTTTTAATTTCAAAGACAAATTTACATGAAGGGAAAAGCACTAAAATAATATTTTTTTGCAAGAACCAATGACAGTATATTTTGTCATGAGTAAGAAAACAGGAATATTTCGAACATTTGCAAGATTTTATCACTGATAAAAATAAATTTTAATCTAGTAGCTACTGGGTATATATGGTGTACACACAACCAAAATCTGAATTTTTCATGGCTTCTTCTCAGTTCTGACATAAAAAATTGGATCACTTTGTTTTGCGAATTAAGGAAATATTTAAGTTTAAAATGATAAATCCACTTTTACTATTTATATTTAAAGGCAATTTAATACGCTTTTACAGTTTATTACATACCTGTTACATTTTTCATTGCAATTAATAACTATGGATCTATTTCAATTTGGGGACTCTTGAAAAATATTTTACTGAAGAGTGAAAGTAAAATTATACCACTACACTAAAAGTTGAATTTATCAAAATGTTTAGTTATATCATTAAAAATGTGGTCACTTTGTTTTGAGTAATAAAGAAATGCCAGTTCAAAGTTATGAAAACTTTCTTCGCTTTATTTCTTTTTAAGGACAATTCATTATCTTTTTTCCTGTTTATTACTTGTTTAACACCTTTTTAAAGTTTATAAAATGACGATAGATCTTGTTGAATGTTGTAGACTTTAATTCGAAAAGAAAACATTGTAGAGATAAATCTCGTGAGCTGCTTGCTTTTGTAAAGAAAATGTAAAGGGCGTCTATTTACTGTAGGGAATTCAAATTGATGTTGCTTCAACAGACTTCTTGAAATACGTTTTTCCTTTGCTAAGATGATAAACCATACACAACACAGAATCATCATTTTGTATCTGTAGAATACATCTACATAAAGTGTCTCATGGTGGCTCAGGGAGTTGGTAAATCGATTCTCCTCAAACCCTCCTAAGATCAAGAAAGCAAGCTCAAGAAAATTTTTAGTCTCCCTAATACATAATTTTGGTAAATATAGAAAAATGAATTTTTTCACAACTATAAATTATGATTTCTCTTAAACTTTTTTAGGCAAAACAATAAAGTGTTCAAATTATTAAGATGTTACAGAGAAGCCCTTAGTACAAATTTAGATTTTTCAACGTACTCCACGAGCATCCACTAAAGAAATGGAATTTCAAAATTTCCCATTTTTTGTGGACAAATCTTGGAAAGGCTTGAAAGGATCAAAACACAAAATCTGTCACAATGGTTCTATATAGCAGAACAAAACTGGTTAAACTGAATTGATGAATGAGCAATGACAATATCAAATGTGTTGCTCAAATATTGCATAGTATTATAGCATTAGCTGGTCATATAATAAATTTCAAATATTATTAAGTATAATTAGTCATAAATTTTGAAATTAGGTATAGATAAATTTAGCATAAAATAGCTAAATTTAATGTATCAAAAGTTGGGTTTTATTTCATAAACATTTTCCGTAAATATAACTAATTAAGGAGATAGTCATTTTTCAGACTGAAATGTGTCAAACCTCCATTCATTGAAAAATGTACTAGGGGTTCGGATAATTAGCTTTTACGACGTTTTAAATTTATTCGAATTTTTTGACAAATTCCCAGATACAATTTTCAGTGCCTACATAGAATAATTTTATAAATATCTATTTTCAAAACTTGAGAAGAAATTTTTTTAATAATTTAAATGTCTGGCATTTACCTTATAAAATAAGTTATATGATATCTCATCTATATAAAAAAATATAAAAAGCATATATTTTTGGTCTATATAATAAGCATATATTCTTGGCCCGGGTGACGGGCAATGGGGTCCTGAGCTGACTTCGAAAGCGTTGGAATCGGCTTTTTAAAATGTTTTCAAGATAAAATACGATACAAATTCATGGATTTCTTTAACATAGTTATTGAATTATGAAAATAATTGTTGTTTATTGTACTTCGCATAGAAAATTGTATGTATTTAACCAACAATAAATATTTGTTGAAAAACCCTCGTAAAATCATTTCTGTACTAAAACAACTGAGGTGTAACAATTTTAACACTGTATGTCTTTTTTTCAATTCATAATCAGGACTAAATTTGATATATTATATTATACAAAAATTTAGCGACCCAATATCTTTTTTTAATATAATAAAGTTCAGATATTCATTTTGCATAAAAAGTTGTATTCCTAAGTTGGTTCAAAGTACAAAATAAAAAATACTTTTTTAATGTAATAAGTCCAAATCTTCAATTAGCATAAAAATTCAATCTCTCTTTTGTACCTCCAAAAATAATTCCTGACTACATTAATGGTTTATTAAGTATGAACTGTGAAACGAACAGCACTTCCAAAACCGGGGGATGGGTAGTTGAATCTTGAAGGGAAAGATCCGAGGTCAATACCTCGTAATTTTAAACCACGGTCAGATGACGAGGCAACACCTGGCTAGCTGACACTACTCTCCAAACATCCACACCACGTCAACGTGAGGACATTTGAGGTTACGACGGATTTAACACACACCAGCACCCACGTACACGACGGTCTTTGGTTAGACCTAGTTTCGAACTCACAACCCTCCTATTGCTAATCCGCTACTCTTCCAACCGGGCTATCATTGCCCCACCAAAAATCGGAGTCACGTAATCAATTCATATAAGCTATATATAGGATATTTTCACGAATACTCTCAAAACTAGAAATAAAAATGCTCTTTCTTGCCAACTTATTAACTTAGTATACAATTTACTAACGTTGTCAATGTAAAGGGTGTGCTTCGTGACTCTTGACAAGATGAGCAATGCTGGATTCAAAATTAGTAAGTTTCAGACTTAAAGGCGCCTGTACTGACTTGCTCAAAATTTTAAATTATCATCACAAGGAATACTCCTTTTTTTGGTTCAAACCATTTTAATGAACTCACAGGACACAGTACAGGCACGACACACGACACAAAATAATAAAGGTAGTAAATATCAAAAACGAAACATCTCACACAGTCTCGATCACTCTCCAAAAAACACAACCCACACGTCTCTCGCCACACTCGTTCTCAACTCTTTCCTTTCTCAAAGTCCTTCTGGGCATGCGCAAGAGCGCCATCTATCTTAGTCTGAAGTCTTTACACGCCACTGTAACTAGAGCGACTCATGTTCATTTCATTACACCACGGAATTCTATATATAGCTTATTTCTTTGTTCTATTAAAATGGAATTAACATGGCTGAAACCAGCTTCAAGCATTGTTCGGAAATGCAAGCAAAAGTTTTGGATATTTTTCTACAACTTTCATATTCTTCCAAAAGTAACTTAAAGTCTTTTTTTTTAAAAGCGTCTTAGCTTCAAGATCAACTGACAATTCGATAAGTTCATCTTGTTTGTTACATTCGATGTTTTCAATATCTGCAGAAAATGGAATGATAACCCAATCTGGAATGTGCATGTTTTCAAAGAAGAAATTGAGAAGAGACATTTTTGAGTTATCAGTCCCTTCCCCTTAGAAATTTGGGAGCGGTCCGACGAAAGCAGCAAAAAGTAAAATTTAAAAAAGTTTTCTTTCTTGCTGGAAATATGAAAAATGCTTATTTATACAATATTTTTCCGTTGTGAGGCCCATCTGCATAAAACATCCTTGTCGCACGTCTAGTGGGTAGTTCATCACTAGAATTGTAAAGATGATTTTTCAACTTGAATTGCATGTTTCACCTCTTTCTTGAACACTGGTAATAGACGAAAAAAAAATATTTTTCCTAAAAGGATCTTTAAAATTTGTTGGTGGACCACACAAAATCATTCTCTTTTGAAGATGCACATGGGCTTTATTCATTCAGTTTTCATAAAATTATAGATGCCATCGAAATCTTAGCTTTGGAGTAATATCTAATTATGTCTTCAATTTTTTTCTAGGGGAATTATCCCCTTGATAGGAATTCGATATGCTGGCTCATTTGTATGGAATGGAAGATAAATTCAATGGGAAAGCATCGTCTTATAATGTTTGGGCCACCATATTTTCAGATCAATAACAACTTTTCCTTATCACCTCAAACAGAAGACTTAATAAAAGTGGCACATTTGTCGACAGTGCAGATGCGAACAATTTTTTTAACGGCGAAATCGCGGTCACACATTTGCATTTTGCGCTTTGTTCGGGAGTGTCAAAATACGCGATTTTACTTAAATTTGTTCAACAAAAAATTAGTTTTATACTGTGCTGTATGAAAATGGAAGAGCAAGATATAGTGTTGGAGAAGGAGTCACAGTCAATAGACATGCAACGACGATTCGAAGATGAACTGTCTAAGCTTCGAGTTAATGCTGCAAAAAACAGTTTGTTCTTAACCGAAACTACTTACCAGAAGTTAATAAATGATGTAAAAAAAGCCAAAATGACTACTAAGAAGGAACCACGGGACTATTGGTTGCTAAATCGCTATGATGTGATGTTTGTGGAAAACGAAAGTAAACTCATTTATCCTGTTAAAGAAGGCGTCAGTACTGTACAGTATTACGTCACGGACACTGAGTTATTTCACGTACTCATGAAACTTCAATAACATTTGTATTTTTGAGGAATGAACGGTTTTTAAATAATAGTCTTATCATGACCTTTTTTCATACTTTGCCTAAATAGCATTTGTCATTCTATAGAATGCCTAGGTATTATATACAATGCTTAGGGAAAGTATATAATAATTCTCATATTTCATACTTTGCCTAAAAACGCCGGGCATTCTATAAAATGCCGGCGTTTCAAACTTTGCCGGTAACATAGATTAAAAAGTTATCGAGATCTTACTATTTGTAACTTGATTCATATTAAGTTTATAGGTTCAGGTTTAATACATTTTATTTTCCTGATTATGCATAACTTATTTTCGACATTGAGGTTACCCATGCCTTATTTTTAATTTTTATTAATTATTTAGTTCAGTCTCACTTTTAAATGAGATTGAACTTATGTTCATGGAACTTCACAAAATAAAGCTTAAACTGACATGTTAATATATGAGTTAACTTAACTTTCCGGAATGTCAAACAACCGCACTGAATTTTACACAATTCAACAAAAGTAATTCTCAAGCTCCCGAAAAATTTCACTATCCTTTGTAATTCTGGATAACCTAGAACTAAACGAGTGAATTAGAATGAATGAGCGGAGTCTATCTGAAACGGGAATATTTCCTTATCCAGACACACGAATTCCTGACCCTTGGTTGAAAAAGCTCTGGGTTCGATTCTTGATCTGAGAAAGAATATACCTATTGGTTTGCAATCCACTTTAAGTCGTAGGTTCCAGTCTAATTAGCCTTCATTTAGGAAAAAATTACTATAGAGCGACCAAACAAAAGTAAACCCAAACCCAGGTACATAACCAGAAAACAATTTCGGAATAACTAGGTCTTCCCTCTACCGTTTCCTCAATCCAATAGAATTGAGCTAACATTCTATGAGCATTGCATTGAATAATTTTTCGAATGCCTAAATCTAAATAATCTAGTACTGAGTTAAGTTATCGAGTTGGCAATTTATCATTGTAATAAAGATATAAACCAAAGTATTCCCCTCTCACACAAAATGTGTGATGTTTTCGTGGATTATGCAAGGTACCCAGAAATAGGAATTGTATTTAGTGTTTTTGAATCATTAATATCTTAACAAAATTAAAGGCTACATGATTTTTTTCAGACTGAAAGAAAACGTTTTCCTTTCACAATAAATTGCTTTTATCTAAAAAAGGTACGAGTTTGCTTTAAAACGGCAACATTTTTGCTCTAGGGATTTTAAAAGTGAGAATATTTTGTCATATCCCGGATATATATCATGTATCTGGAATTTGTTATTTGAATCAAAACTGTAGAAGCAACCTCCACATTTTCTTCACCACTCATGACGCCTACGACAGAAGAGGTTAAAGATTATTCCTTCTCTATAGTCCCCTACGGTGCGAGAATGAGGTATTTTTCCCACACTAGAAAAACCAGCTATATAGCCAAAGGCGAGGTCCGAGACTGTCTTGATAAAAAAGGCCGCATCCAGACCCCTATGTCTCCCCACATACGACACTTTTCTGAGAAATCTTCCATACCCCATCTTATTGAGAAAGGTTTCACTGATCAGAAGATTCCTGCTGTGTTGTTTCCTTAGTTAAATGACCTGTCAGTGTGATGGATGGATTTAGTCATTATGTTTTCCAGTTATCCAGATTCTTATTGTGTTGATGGTCTGCGCAATTTAAGTGACGAGCCGTTGCTACTCATTGAAAAAAAAATGTGCGCCGTAAAGGAGAATACGATCGAATGGTCTTTTTTATTCCACACCCCATCGAATGTCTTTTCTATTGACTCCCCACTGAGAAAAACTCGTTAATCTCAATGAAAACCAGACTGTGGACATTTCCTTTGCCAAATTTTCGCATGCTGCTAAGACCACTGAATGGATGGGGGGGGGGGCAGAGGGCTTAAGCCCGCTTTGTATGCGTACATCATGCATCCCTCGCCTTGTAGATTTTCAATTATAAACAGGTACTTTCAACTTTCATCCTTTATTTTTCAGACGCTTATCATTTACTTTTCCTTGCAAAGGATAAAATTACCTGAGTGCAGCTAGAATTTCTAAAATGTAAAATTAAAAAAAAATTGTTTCCTGAAATTCTGGTAAACTCGAATAACTTATTTTTAAAACATTGCGTTTGGTATGTTTGGGGAAGTTTATAAAATGTTTTCCTTTGAGGAAGTTTCTCTAGTATATTTTGGGTCGTTTTCAGAAAAGCTGTGGAAATACCATTGCGATTTTTTAAAATTATAGTAAAATAAAAGTTCTGAAAAGCTGAGCCTAACACCATATAAAGTCTAAAATTAAATCTTACTCATGACTGAGAAAAAAATCACAACTTTGCAACACTAAGAATATATTTCAATTCTAACGAGTTTATTGCATCTTTCCAATGTTGCACTTCTATAATCTACTGATTATCTTAACTAAAAGAAATTTATTATTGATGCCATATAAAACGGTCACCAAAAACAAACATCATCTAGTTATTTACAGCAGAATACTGGATGATCAAGAGACATCAAATTGCAGCATTATTTTAGCTTTCCATATTCAGTTAGATTCAAACAAAATGCAAATTCGAGCTAGAAAAGAAAACCAGTATTTCTATTTGCATGCAAAGATCAATTTCAATACAATGATAGAAACCTCTTGAGTTGTATCCTGAAAAAGAAAAATTAATTCTGTGTTCTCATACATACAAATACAATGATAGAAACCTTGAGTTGCATCCTGAAAAGTAAAATTGTTTCTTTTTACATAAAAATACAATAAAACCTTGAGTTGCATCCTGAAAAAGAAAAATTAATTCTGTGTCCTCTTACATAAAAATACATTGATAGAAACCTCGAGTTGCATCCTGAAAAATAAAATTGTTTCTTTTTACATAAAAATACAATGATAAAACCTCTCGAGGCATCCTGAAAAAGAAAAATTAATTCTGTTTCTTTTTACATAAAAGTACAATGATACAAACCTCTTGTGTAGCACTCTGGAAACAAAATTAATCATTTCTTTCGATACACTGGCTTATATTTACCCTCAAGTAGTTACCATGCTTTTGACCTACATAAATCTCAAGGGTATATCTTGAAATGGCTACATCTCGAATTTCCCACTAAAATCTTAGCAGTAACTAGTCTTATGAATATGTGAGGTTACTTTAGAATCATCCTGTATTTATTTGCTACTTATCTAAAATATTTCTTGACAATTTAATTCAACAATCTGGATCTTTCATTACATCTTATAATCTTGACAATGCAAAATGATTGAAGTAAATCTTCAAAACCTGTAGCTGTCTTGTCTTCTCAACATTTAATAAAACTAATTTATTGCTACATGGATAGTCAGTAGCTACAGAGTTTCAAAAATAAATTTCCTAAAGTCAAAAGTATTAAATTCCTTTCTAACATCTAAATTCTTAACAATCTGATGTACAAAGTATGATACAAAGACACCACAACTAGTGCTATATGTCTGGTTAAAGTGAGGAGGGCATGAAATTAACCAATCTTCATGAAGATTTAAAGCTTTACAGTTCTGATTTTTCCAAAATTGAATGGAATCTTTGTAATTTTCAGTAGAAGTTGTACCCAGGGGACCATAGAAATCAAATTTTTTCTCTTGAATTTTTCCAACCAGTAGAACCCAATGATAATTTTTATTTAAAGGTATAAATAAATATTCACTACGAGCAAATTGCACTCCAGCCAATCGATTCAATATTTCATTAGTGTTACTGATATAATTCGTTTCAAAGCACCTGGCAGCCAAGGAATTAGTACCATAAAGGATCTTACTTAAAAATCCATCAATAACACTGTCATAAAGCCAGCCACATTTGAAATCAGATGCTGCAGTTGTTAAGGTCAAAATTTCTTCGTTTGGAATATAGGGATCAAGAGATTTAATTTCTAGCAAGCTAATGGAAATGTCATCAGTGTAGAATATGGGCTTTAGTCATATTGTTTAAATCAAGTTTCAGAGTAAAAGTTTTGTAATTTTCAGTAGTATTTTCATTATTAAATGCTTTTTGACATAATAAGCTATTGTCTTTACTTAAAGAACTCTGAGTCAAATCTAGCAAATTGTCTTGCATGGTTTTTTTGAGTAAATTTAGGATAATTACCTGCTTTGCGTTTGGAAGCTTTGGTGTCTTGTTTTAAAGAAGCTTTGGCGTGTCAACTTCTGATTTGGAGATATAAGTAGGTACAATTGGCATTTTATTACTAAGCTCTTCCAAAGTCTTTGATTTAACCGCACCTTTGCATTCAGATACAAGATTTTTTAACGTTTTGGTAATGTTAGGCAATAACACTTTTTTAACAGTTGAATCATGAATAAGAGCAAGTAGCTCAGACATTAAATTTCTGCATGACTCAAGCTTGTCTTCAACAAAATGTGGCATAGCATTTGGAGAAATCTTGGGTTTTGCTACTAATTCTAACAAGGAGCAAATTTGCATCTTTTCGATAGAATTATCACCTATAGACAAAGCCTCTCTACAGGAAATTGAATGAATTTTATGGATATGCTTGCATAATGGGTTTTTATCAGGACAATAACAAATATACAAGTGACTGCATAGACTTAAACATTTCCCATCTAAGCACTTTAAAAAACAATGATCTTCTTGAGGACATGCTTTGTAAATCTGCTCTACGATGTATTCAGTGTGATCATTAGATGCAGATTTTATTATCCATGATTGACAATTTATTTCAAGTAAGTGATGATCAGGAATTTTCATTGCTGATAAATGTCGTCTTTGATAAGTTGGTGGATATATGCTCTTTGGGCAGTTAGTTAAAATATTATACTTGTGGGTCATAAATATATCTTCTTCAATTTGTAAGAGGGTTTTAATCAGCTGATCTGATCGCCTGTTAAATTTTCGTTGTAAATAAGTCGTTTTAAGTTTGTTGTGAAATGATTCACAATACATGTTCGTTTCAGTGAAGGCATGAGGAAAATCCCTATAATCCATTGCCCAAAGACTTGCTCTGCTGTAATAATATTCTTCAAAATACTCAATAAATGATGGTGCAATTGTCTGAAACTTCTGCAAAAAATTGTCCATCATTGTTTGAAACTTAATTGAATTTCTTTCTTCAAGCAATGTTAATAGAGCACAATATAACTCTTCTTTCAATTTACAATTGGAAACTTTGGCCAACAATTGACGCTGCCAAGCTCTTAAAATATGCCACCTACATAATAAATGAGGAACATTTTCACCAAATACTTTTTTGAATACAGGCCCTGTTACATGGTCATCATCTGTCATTACACAATTGACTTTCAAATCAGGAATTACTATTTTAATGCTCTTAAACAAATGGTACAATGTATCCTGGTCTAGATGGTTTACAATGAAGTGGGCTACAGGGTATCCAGAACCAAATTCATCTGGAACAATCAAATTTAATAAATAAAAACCATATATTGATTGGTTTGATGTGTCGAATCAATACACAACACCCTAGTGCTTCCTTCAATCATCAAACTTTTTTGTTCTCTAGTTTGTAAACCAAGAGCAAAAGACTCATGAGATGAGGGCAGTTTATCAAGACCTTTGGGTCCATATACAGTAGGCTGCCCTTGTGGTTTATATATAAGTATGGGATTATAAGACTCTTTGCTAAGTTTTTCAACTACAGCAGCTACTGAAAGGGCGTCATTATCATTGGGGTATAAAAATGATTTATTTTGTTTCATATAGTAATTTATTGTTTTTCGAGATACGAATGACTTCTTCACATTGAAGCAATCTCTGTTATTTCGTGATCCTGTTCCATCTCGTAAAATGGCTTGAATTTTGGAAGTTGATATTCCCAATTCCACATAAGCTTTAATTTGATCTCGATAACTTTGTCTCAAAGGTTGAAATTTAGTGTTATCAAAATTTAATTCATGATTGTGTCCAGGGAAAAAACTGACTTTAACTTGATCCACTTCTTCACATAGATATTCTTGATGGACAGTTGCAGTTAGGAAGCATATTATGCTTTAAATTTTTTCTTTGTTCAAGACGTTGAATTTCAGACTCAGATGAATAAAACTGACATACATAATAATGGTAAGTTTTACCAGCAACACATTTGTTTCTAGATTTTTTTTAAAGTAACTGTAAGTTTTGGAGCTTTCTTCATCTAACCATGCCTGAAACTGCTCCATAGAATCAAACTGGTATTCGTGTAATTTTATGTTACTGTCATGGACATCAACTATATGTTTATCACGTACACTTTTCGAATGGAAAGCTTTATCACATTCAGGAAACACACAAGGATAATATCCATCACTATTATTATCAGAAATTTGGCAAATTCTTTGATGCCTAAATAGACTACCTCGATGTTTATATACCTTTTGGCACTTATTACAAACAAATTCTGCAGATTTGGAAACTTTAGATTTGCAAGTTTTGGAAAAATTAATAGAACATAGACCACTTCCCTCATTATCCTTACCATTCACCATATCGTCACAGCTACCACCACCACATCTCTTGTACTCCACAGGCTTTGATTTTTGTTCACTCGTTGGGAAACAGAGATGCAACCATTATGGCCCTCACAACTGGTCTTAGGAGAGTCAGATTGAAGTTTAGGATGTCTATGGGAAAAATAACATTTTTATATACTGTGATGATATTCATTGCATTTTTTAAAAATACAGGTTGTGATTCATGTATTTTTGAAGAGAAATTTCATTTCTGAATTCCAGAAAAAGAAAGAATCCTTACATCTTAATCTGTGGCTGCTTAACTCTTCGTCTCTGTTTCTCCTTCGGCAAAACAGTGATCCAGCCATCGTTAGTAATAGAGTAGTCGGATAGTTGAGGCTTTGGATGTCTAAGTGAAAATAAAAAGAATTGGCTTTTATTATGCTGGAACTGTTAGTCATATATTTCAAATACCCCCCTAGTTGTGATTAATATTTTTTTGAAAAATAAACTTCAGTTATTAGAAAAAGTTATTTTTTATTTCTGAAGTAAAGGTCTCATTACAGCTTATTCTTCAGGGGAGAGGTATTTATCCTGATCCCAAGACAACAAAGCTGAAATCACAATGCATGTCTCTTGATTTTGGTTTAAAATGGTTTGCAACAGGTCCTCAAATTTTGAGAAGCATCCGTGGTACCTACATTTAGCATAATCAAGTCATAATTCCAGAAAAAGAAAGCATCCTTACCTCTTAATTTGTGGCTGCTTAACTCTTCGCCTCCGTTTCTCCTTCGGCAAAACAGTGATCCAGCCATCATTATCCTTGTTAGTAATAGAGTAGTTGGATAGTTGAGGTTTGGGATGTCTAAGTGAAAATAAAAATAATTGGCTTTTAATACGCTGCAACTGTTAGTTATATATTTCAAATACTAGTTGTGATTAATATTTTTTGAAAAATAAACTTCCGATCTTAGAAAAAGTTATTCTTACTTTTTGTTTTGAGACTGCTCAATCCTGGGATGCTGTTGACGCTTTGACAAAACAGCGATTCTCCCTCCAGAGTTCTTACTACTGAAAGTTGGACTAGGATGTCTAGTGAAAATAAGGGAACTTATTAGCCAAGCCTCAACTAAAGCTTGAATATGGAAACAACGTTACACATTTAAAAGTAATATTTGATGTACAACATAATGGATATTAATACCTGCATTGAACAGAACCTTTGGTAACAATAGCAGAATACAGTTCAACAGCCTTAGTCTCAGGGGAACTACAGGTCGATTCGAACTCTCAGTTGAAAAATTGAGAGAGGGAAACTGAGCAGGTAGGTCGTGGAAAACCTGTTGTTTTTCTACATCACAAGCTTGAATGCTCGCCAGAGCTTCCTTTAGCATTGCAATAAAGAGTGAGCTAGTTGAAGGTTCCCTTTCCTGTTTAAATGAAGGCCATCCCTTGCCATACAACCTTTCCAAGTGACTTGGGATCTACAAAAAGAAACATTTTGCTCCTTTTGGCAGTAGGAAAATATCCGTTAGTTTAGAAGATAATTTGTTGATTAATTTTCTGAAGAAAAGGTCTCATTACAGCTTGTTCTTCAAGGGAGAGGTATTTATCCTGATCCCGAGACAATAAAGCTGAAATCACAATACGTGTCCCTTGATTTCGGCTTAAAGTAGTTTGAAACAGGTCCTCAAATTTTGAGAAGCATCCATCAAGGCTATCGTAGGTGTTATTGGTACCTACATGCAACAGAATCAAGTCATAATGATTCTTTAAAGATGAAATCTTTTCCGTTAAACGTTCAATGGTGATTCCTGGAAAAGCTAGAACATGTATTACACTACCATGTAATTGCGATGGTAAATACTGATCTAAATATTTAACCATAGAATCGCCAGTAATTAAAACCTTCATAGTTATACTTTACAATTATTAGATAATTTACAGACAAGAAAAGTAATTAAAAAAATAGAAACTGGTCACAGAAAACAATCAAACAAATAAGACTACAGCACAAATGCAATCATTCAATTTAAAAATGCAAAATGAACTCTTAAAACATTCAACAAATAGTAAAAATCATGAAAACAAATGGAAATACAACAAATGAATGGGAATACAAAAAAGCGCTAAACAAACAGTAAAAAATATTTGAGAACTGACAAACGCAATTAGTACAAAAATGAATATCAAAAACAAAATAACGAAATATGCAAGAAAAAGGATAAGCGATTCCCAAACAAGCTTCGCAATACCAAGGAGAGTAATCAAGCCCACTGACAGCACTGATATCAAGCAAGGTTACACTGAGCTACTGGCGTGATTGACCACTGCAACGCATTCCAAAATCAAAATTGGCTGAAATCGAATTGGCTTCCACGCCAGAAAGGTTTTCGAGCCAAGACGGCCAAATCTATAGCAACCTCCGAAAATCTAGAGTAACCCAGTGCTGCATTTTCGCTCCCAAAAGTAACTTTCCAATAATCCCAATGAACTGCGGTAACAGCTTCCTAGAAAGTGGGGCCACCGCCACGCCGGCTCATCTGATCGTAGTAAACAATGGTAGTGTGGTTTCTTAGAAAAACGAAAGTATTGAAATGCTTAACAGAATAAATATTTGAGTTTTTATCTCCAAAGTAAAAAGCCTACAAAAGAATCCAAAGAAATGGTTAGCTGCACCGTGTCTTTTTGTGTTTATTTTGCGGAAGACATTCAAAACATTACATTTTAATGTCTGGTGTAGTTATCGGTTGTAAATAACATTTAAACTAGCTGTCGCGATATTTTTAAAATTGAGGCCATAAATTGGATGAACAACTTGAAAATGTTCTGATGAAATCTTTAAATTTTAAAAGCACATTTGCGTTCAGAAAAAAAAACATCTAAAACGAAACTAACTGCAGAAAGCTCTACTCTATAAAAATTACAATATTACTATTTTGTAAATACTATTGACTATACTGTTCATGTTTATGTTTTCCATATTTGTACACTGTTTTTGATATCTTGTGGAACAATGTTTTCTCATATTAAACACAGAATGCTAATTATTTTACTAATTCCAATTGTACAAATTTGAATGTGACGGTGGACTCAGAAGATTTTTGATTGTGTTGAATCATCTACTATATAAAAATATACCTTTTACTCCAATGACAAATTTAATTTTGAAATTTCTTTAACATCAATTGTCGAATGAGAAGTAGATAAATTTCATAAGTTTTTTTTAATGAAGTTCTAAAGAACCAATTCAATCACTGAAATATTGTAAAAGTAAACATGTCTTTAAATGTAGTTTACAAAATCTTTTCATATATGGTCTCTCTAGTTAGCCTTCATATAGAAAAAATAACCATAAAGCGAAAAGCCAATCTAAACCCTGGTTTCATATTATGACAACTGTTGTAATGTATTTTGTTATTTTCTTTTACTATTTTTATTGCACAAATTTATGTCTACTGTAACTAGATCCACATTAGTAATCCACATTATTCACTTCAATTCTATTGTAACAGGATGCTTCTGAGGATGCTGCTTCTTGTATCCAGACGAATGAAGTAATTGAACCTTTGCAGCATTCCGACTGTCAAGATAGAAAGAAATCTTTCTTAGCTTCAAGATCAAAAGAAGGAAACAGTGATAGTGTTTCATCTAATAAAGTTAAGAAAGTACGCTTCTCTGATCAAGTCGATTATTGTGACTTTTATACTGATACAATTGGAAATAGTATTAATACTTTATCAGAGGATCATTTAAATGAAATACCAAGTGAAATGTTTGAAATGAAAGAACTTTCTTCAGAAATAATGTCATTAAATATCTCATCAATTTCAGAAGAAAAAGAAACTTCCGAAGAGGTAAAACTTATTAAATTTATTTCATGTGATTTATCATTATGATGCTTGCCCATTATAATATTTCCTCAAAACCTGACTTCTGAGAAAGAAAAGCTTTTAAATACGCAAACAAAAGTTTGCATTCTTTCAAATTTTATAAATTGCATGACAAAAATTATGATATCTTGGCAAGATAAGTACATACTTATTTTTGCTGCCTTTGTTAGTTTTATCTCAACTTCTCAAAAATCTGTTGTATTTAAATATTGTTTTGATAACAATATTATTTTATAAAATTTAAATGATTTAAAATTTAAAACATTTTCCTTTGCAACCAACATTTAATAATATAAAACACTTTAGAACACTACTCACATGAACTTTAAAAAATCTAACTGATGTATGTTAGTGTTTGAAAAAGTTCAAATTGAATTTATATGCTTCTCATATAACTTAAGAGTAGATCTTGATGACAATGATAAAAAAATTATGAAGCCTATAGAAAGAATAAATGTTATAACCAACTCTTGAATAGTAGAAATTTCATTACCATTAATGTAATATTGAAGTTTGAGTTGCAACTTCCTATTGTAAGATATAAATAAAAATATTTAATTAATCTCAAAGAATGGATAATAAGAGTTGATAATTTTTGGCCAAAGTGAAAACACAAAAAGATGAGCGTAAGTCATGTAGTTGTGGGGAATGATGGTATTTCTTGGAGATCAAGCTGCTTATGACCAACATATAATTAAAAAAAATTTAATAATAAAATATGTTAGTAAATATGTATGCTGTGGGATAAAACAGTTGTAATAGCAAGGTAGGTAAAGCTCTAAAACAATGAGTAACATTGATGAATGAATCCTGTGAACTGGTACTGCCATAAAATACAATATTACCATAAAGCACTTGCAAAATTTCAAAACCTATAGGACATGCACAGGAGCTTTTTAAAATGCCATTGAATATTTATTAAACTCTTGGGTATTCCATATAACCACCAAGCAGAATTGGAGACAACAGATTGTTGTACAAATACTTCTGAATGACATGTGAAATAGTGAGAGTAAACAACACCAAATTCTGTTGCAAATATGGCATCAGATGGAGGCAATTGACTATCCTCAACTAGGTGTCAGTAAAGTTTAAAAAAAATTATGAAATTTAATGGAACTTGAAGATTTCCTTTTTAGAAGGAAAACTACTTTAAAGTTTAAAAAAATAAATTTTACTGACCCAAAATTTTTATAAAGTTCTGTAAAAAATATAAAAAACACTGATTAATGAAAATTATTGTTATCTTTTTTATACTCTATTTTATACATTTAGGTTTCACCAACATCTACTGGCATCATCAATGCATTTGATTCAATTGAAAATTTTGACAGTGGTATGTAAATTTCTATTTAAAAAACTTTTAACTGGTTATTTTATTGGAGATCAATATGTGTATTCAAATGAAAACTTATTTTGTTTAACTAATTATTAAATATCAATTTTATATAAGCCGTGTTCAAGTAAAATCTTAATTTTGCTTCAAAATGTCTTGGTATTTTTAAATGTTACTTTATTAAATAATTATAGCTTGAACTTTTGAATATTTGTCTAAATCTCTTCACATCCAAATTTAAGTATTTGTACTTTTAGATTTTCATTTGTTTCACATTTTGGTTTTATATATCATGAATGAGTGGTATGACTCGCACAGTTGGTTATTTCCATAAATTGTTTCTTGAAGTTTGAATTTTGCTAATGTTCTATTTTAAAGTGCATTGTTAATTTGTTTAAATTAATTTTTTAGAGTTTTATGTAAAATCTTTTCAGCAGAGTGTAAGGACCAAAAAGTGGTGCTTCAAGAAAATGAAGAAAATTGCTCTATTTCATCGGTTCAAAGGCAGGTATTTAAAGAGATTTTTTATTTTATATTATAATCGATTCTTTATTGTTAAGAGTTCAATTTATTCCTAATGATAATTCTTTTCAGGTGATTTTGTTACCAATGTGTTGTGCTAATTTGTTCTAGGTTTGACGTTCATATTTCATTTAAGAAATTTCATTAAGAAATTCATTTAGAAATTTCATTTTAAAAATGTTACACATTTTTAAATTGTTGGGCGTTGTTTCAGTGTATCTTTTGTATCACTGAAGTACACATGTATCTTCAAAATCCCAGGTTTGTTGCTTAACTAAGTAATTAAGATTATCATTTAAATTAGTTATGCCAAATGAACTTTAATTGAGGAATTAAAAAAATGCCCCAAAAATCGAAACACCCCGAAGCCAGTGTTCGATCTGAATCAAATATAGCATGTGTGATGTACATGAGATAAAAAATTATCACAATATCAAATCTAGAGGGATCTTTACTGTAGAATAACCTCAGAAAGGTAATAAATTAGTAAATTGTTAAGCCGCGTCTACCAGCTATGCATGTCCATAAATGGCATGGTATGGAGTCATGATATCCTGCACCACCTCTGGAATGGATCCAGAGCTGCAGCTGCAGAATCTGGTATAATTTGCCATAGAATTGCATAAGAGTATTTGTTTAATTCACCAGGGGCCTTACAACTTACTAATTTATGACCTTCCTGATGTAATTCTACAATAATAGAGTCCTAGATTTGATATTGGGATAATTTCTGTTCATGTACATCACATGCTAAGTTTTGTTCCGATTGGACACTAGCTTTGGGTTTTTGGATTTTTTTGGCACACTGATTGTATATTAAATCAGATTAAACATTTTTTGATTAAAATAATGTATTGAAAGAAAAATTATATTAACAGTTACTATTTTTAGTTAATTCTATTTGTAGTAAAATTAAAATAAGTTTCTACCTGATGTGTAATTTCGTTTCAAATGCCCCTGAAAGTTAAATTAAAATTTTTACTTTCATGAGATTTGAAATTATTTGATATCTAATGAAAAGTTACAAAACTGAAAGTTTTTAGTGAATGAATTTTTCATTGTAAATTAATTTGGAGCACAGGTTAGTTTTGGTATCAGCTGTTTCTAAACTCATCTTTGTTAAACAGTTTTTTATTTATGCATTCTTTTATTAAAAAATAAGAAAACTCTAGAGAAACAAGCTCTGAAAAATTTTGCAGTTGATCAATGGTTTATATTGTGTAAATAAATACATAATATGCTTTGTTTTTCTAAATAAATAAAACTGAAACAGATACAGTAAAACCTCTCACCAGATGGCAAAAGGTTTTACTCTACTTATATAGGTTTTACTGTGTAGCCATACTGTACTGTATAGGGTCAGGTGGGGAAAAGTGGGTACAAAAAACAGCGTTTTCAATTTCAAAGTAGAATTTAGCAATGACAAGTTTTAAAAAGTGATGTTTCTTTGCATTATATATACGTTACATTAGTCAAGAACATACTGCATATGCTTTTTCTTCATATTTAAGCCTATATTTTTAGTTAAGTGGGTATAAAAATATCCCCTGCTACCTACTTTACCCCATGGTATAGGGTAAAGTGGGTAGCAGGAGGGGAAGTGGGTAATTCATAGAAGTAAGTTATAAAATCATATTAAATGGTGAACAAATTTATTATGTTATAACAATATAATAATTGATAAGGATTAAAAGAACAATTTTTGTTGAAAGAGTTACTATTACAATTAACTCTTTGTTCAATGAGCTACTATTTTAGGGGCCATCTAAATGCCAAACTTATAATACGCAACAGTATTTATGAATGCTGTAGCTCAAGATGTACTTGGACTATGTTTGAGTGTTAATTTCACTGTAAATAACAGTTAAAAATTCTACACAAAAAATACAAAATATGAATTATTCAAAATTCATGAAAACATGACTTTTGAGAAAGATATAGAGGTTACATATCAAAACTCCATGATTATCAAATGTAGGTTTTGTGCCAAAGTATGTGTAATAAATGCTTTCGATATCTATTATGCCAACATCCTTTTCTAGAAAATATACTTTCAATTAACTCTAGATTTTTTAAGAAAGAATTAATCTTTTCCGTTTCTGTTACTTGCTCAACAAATTGTTGAACTGATTTTTTTGAACTTACATATTACCCAAGTACCTTGCTTAATATTGCTATTGTCAATTTTGCTCTATGGTTCTTCAGTATTTTCTTCTGGTTCCATAACTTTATTTTCAGTAAGAGCTTGAGCTGATGTTCTCAAGTTTTTCTTTTTCATTTTACTATCTTATGTTTCTTGAAATAAATGCTTTAGGATGCTCTGTTAATACTTGCATTTAGATCCTCTGTTAATACCTCACCTATTTTTCTGAACCCTTTTCATTTTCTCAATGAATTCTGAGCATCATTTGTAAGATCAGTAGACATAGGAGTTGATAGGGTTGTTAATATGGCTAATTTCAGGTTTTTTAACAGTGAAAACAATAACTTTATCTGGCATGTAAGTTCCTTAAAAACTATGTTATTATTTCCTGTGAAGCTTGATTCCCTTCATTTTGTGACAAGCTTACAACACATTGAACTTCATTCTGGAAAATTAATGCCTTTTCTATCCTTAAAATTCTATGTTCCACAGCCTGTCAATTTACAGTATATAATCACTTTTCTTAAATTCTTTCACAACATGGTCAATTTTAATGATTCACAACCGTTTCAATAGACATATAAATGTGACCTTAAAAACATTTTGCAAATCGTTTTTCCCTGTATCATGATATTGAAATTCCTTCCATGTTATTTTCAGTGGTATGGAAACCTCAACAACTAAGGGCTGTAAGGCACGACTTGTAATTGGGGTAGCCATAATATTATACCTATACATATAAATTATGGAATACTTATATACATATTCAATTTTGCTGTTTAAAAGTGATTTTTAGGATAAAACAACCCCCAAAAGAAGTATCTTCAATGTTGCTGATAAGCCTAAAGCTATATCCACTGTACCCCGCTTCATTTAAAAACATCTAGTATTAAAAATTATGTTGTAATTTCTTGCCTGTTTATTGGAACCTGTTAACAGGTCTTTTATCTAGCTCAGGAGAACAAAAAATATATAATAATTTTAAAAACACATACATAAATAGAAAGTTTCCCAGACAATTATAATCCACATGACTGGATCAAAACAAACAAGAGGCCACAAGAATCTTTTAGATGTTACCAGTAAAATTTTTTGATTGAAAAACTTTAAAGAATTTAAATATATAGTTATGAGTTTTATTTTCCATCAAAACAGGGTTTATAATTAATGAGGTAGCTTTTGCATGGACTACCCACTTTACCCCACCAGACTCTAGTCTTACTTTTGTGTTTGATGGGGTCAAGTCTATCTAAGCAGCAATATCAATTAAGGCATTTAAATAGTTTAGAAAGGTTTTTATCAAGAATGCATATCAAATTGGGTTGATATTTATCCAAGATTTCTTTCTGCAGAAAGCTGATCTTTAATTACAATCATCACATGTATATTATTTCTTTGGGATAATGCATAGCTGCTTCAAGATAAATGCTGTTTATAAAGGTGATTGATGATACACGTAACATGTACGTTTGGTTACATGTTGAACACATGTAACCACAGAAGCAGTATACTAATTCTAGAAGTTAAGAGTGATAGATTATTAACTTAAGGATTCAATTACTATAAAATCCATATTAACTTTATTGTATTCTATTAATAAAAAGGGATTGTTTTAAAAGGAATTGGTATGATGTAATAGAGATTAGTTAGAGTTATTTTGAGTATTATATCAAGTGATTAATATATTAATTATATATCAAGTGGTTTATATATCAATTACATTTCAAGTGGTTATAATTATTTATCAGTGATTATAATATTAAGTGGTTTTACCAAACTTCTATGCGTTGTTTATCCTTGTTATTGGGTCAAATGTTACATAAGTTTGCATTTCTGGAGTAGAAATATCTCCTTCTGTTTTAGAATTGGAAATCTGTTCAAGCCAAAACAAACCAAAAGGCTGAATGACCTCTTGAAAAAGGATTTGAGTAATTCTAAAGCTAAAGATTTTAAAACAGCTGTGTACAGAGCTTGGACTGCAGTTAAAAAAGAAACAAAAGAAAATTTCCCAGAAAATCTTCCGACATTTGCCTCAAGTAAATTAGAAGATGTAAGTTATTACCTCCTCTATTTAAATTCACTTTTAATTAATTGATAACTTTTAAAAACTCACTTTTTATCTTCTTACTACGTTAAAATAAAATCATGTTTTACTTGTATGGGTCTTAACCCATGGTTTTTGAATGAATTTGCAGACATCAAACACATTTTTATTGTATGTAATTATGGATTTTGTGTTAAAAATTCTAGTATTTTACTATATCATTGATATCTTAAATAATTTCAGCCTATTTTAAAATACATTTGACAGAAGAAAATTAAAGAATGATTTCATTTAAATCAAAATCCATAGATTACTATGGTGTCAAACAGCTTTCAAAATATTAACTAACATCTTCCTGGAGGAGGAAGGCTGTGGCTATTAAGCAAACTTAGGAGATACTAGGTACGTTTCATAGCCACTTTTTTTTTTATCTCATGTTCAGTTATTGATATTTGCAGTAGTTTCACTATAAGTAATTAGAAGTTCATTTTTTTTATGAAAACAAGCACTAACTTCTCTGATATAAGTAAAATCATATTTACAATGTAACCACACATAAACTTAGTGATCAAAGGTGTTGCATTTTTAAATAGATAATCATTCTTTGCCCATTATGAAATTAAAATTATATTACAGATTGATTTAAACAATTACATTAATTACAACATAAATTTACACATACCTGAATCAAGCTTTCTTAAAATTGTCTAATTTGTGTTAGAATGTAATGTAAATAATCTGTAAATAGTGTTCTTAAAATAGAACAATGATTGGAACCTTGTATCATATAAAATGTTTTAGAGTCCTGAAAATGTGAAAGCTCACCATCTGTTTTTGGTGATGACAATATCTTCATCTTTGGATACCTGATCACTTTCAACCCCTTCCTAAAATAACCACAAAACGCTGAATCATCACAGGAATTCTATGAAATGAACAGCATGCTTTCGATCTCGATTCTTTTTGCTCAGTTGCTATGTTACTAGACATTGTCATTTAAATTTTTTTATTTTATAAGCATCAGTTTTGATTTTATTATCAGTGATTTTACAATATTACATTGATTTGAATCCATCCCTGTGAATTTGATTATATTAAGTAGGTGATTTTGCAATTGGTTGCCCTGTACCTCTGAGCCTCTAAACTATTTAACTCTCAAACCAACATTGAAACAACATCTTAAGGATTTTCTTGTATAAGCGCATTATAAACTTATATTGTTACTGAAAGAATTAGTCTACTTGTTTTAACAAACTCTAATTCTGCTAACATGATTTTACAAAATTTCACTAAGTCTTATACAAATGTCCTGGAACAAATTTCAATCCCTACATAAAATTCCTCCCCATCAATGAATTTTCTGTTTTATAAATTTTTCCTCAGTCCATGGAGTTTAAGAATTTTTCCTGACTGTATTTTGTGGAAACTAAACAGGTCACTACTTTGTTTCTCTTATATTATAGCCTTCCTCCTGTATGTGTAATTGCCAATGGTAACTACTTCTATCTTTAGTTTTGTCATAGTATAAAATCATTTCAAACCAGTAAAACGATAAAGGTCAAGATACTTTGATGCAGAGAGAACAAGAGATAATTTGATTAACATTTTATAACTTTTCGTATGTTTTTGTTCATTTTAAGTTTAAATTTTTTAACTAAACAGCTGAATTTCTCAAATATTATGTGTGACTTGTGTAATATGCTGAAGAATTAATTATACTGAAGCTTTAATACAACTGTCAAGAAACTGAACTGAGATGAAAAATAAGGGAAGATATGTATTTGTTATTTCTTTCCACAAAAAATTTCTAACATACAATGAAAGATATTTAAATTTTAAAATAAACATAGATTATACTACTTTTTGCTAAAGAATAAACACTGGAAGAAAAATATTTGTAAAATTTACAACTATCACAAAGGGGAAATTTCAATGTAACACTTCATCAGCTGAGACATGAAAATTTCAGTTTGATATTATGCAACTGATCTCAGAATATCCAGAAAACAACAAGCATTATAATATGGCAGTATTTCTCCTTTTTTTTATCACACATAGAACCTTTAACTTATTTATATACCTTATTGAGACAATTTCGGTTAAATTACTTTCTCACCTACCCTAACATAATTTAAATTTTAGGACTAATGAAAAGAAGGTAAAATTGTGGTTGGTTAAACTTTTCAAAATACTTACACCAAAATCGCCGTCTACAACTTGAGTAACACTGAAATTTCCTTAATTTGAAAAGAATTGATTCATTTTCAAGAATGAATAAAAGCTAGCAATATATTAAGAAGCAAGTTTAAAGTAAGATTAGAAGTACTCTTTTCTTTCCTTATCATGTATTGTATCATATTTGAACATACGTATAATAGATCCATGATGTAATATGCAAAATATAATGAATTAATGTCTCATGTATGAGTAGTTCAATGTATAAACATTAATCCTAAGTGCAATGAGGAAAGGTTGCTCTTGTCTATATTTTGATCTACAACTCCTAATTTCTATAATCCCAAATTTCTCAGAACTTTTACTAATCAGAAATATAATCATATATAATGGTTGATAAAATAGTGTGGGGAACTCTTGCAGATCACTCATTAGCATTTAGCATATATCACCATTTTTAAATATATACTATCTTTGGTTTCTCCTTGTATTACTGTGTTCATATGCTGACATGAAAATGATAGGTTGTAAATCCTGATCAGTTTTACCTTTCTGTATCGCATTATACATTTTTTGTTCTAGTGTATTTGATAGCTTTTAAAAAATTATGATTTTTCTACAATTGTGTGCTATAAAGTTCTAAAAGAAAACAATCAAATCTAGAGAAGGATATTTTACTTTCAAATTACTGGAAATATCTGCTTTGATTTGTATGGTCAGTGATTACATCAATTCTAGAAATGTATGGGGTAAGTATTTAAAATTTTGTTTAAAATGCATTTATTCAGATTATGATGCAGATATTCATATTTGTAATTTGTTTGTTTTCCAAAATCTTCTCAATCATTTTATTTCTGTTTATTAAAGAATTAAAAATATATGTATAAACGTTTAAGCTACTTTTAAAATATTCAATCTTTCTCACTTGCATTTTTTCTATTTATCCATAGGAACATGCACAAAAGTCTGTTCGCCTTGCATATGTACTATGGAAAAAATCAAAAGACAAAGAATTGAAGTATGCTAAAAAAGTTGGAGAAAAAAAGCTTTTATCTTCAAATGTTACTCAGGAATTTGTAAAAAGTGATAAGGAAGACAATGAAATAGTAATCTAGCATGTTTTTTCTTTAACCCTTAATTAGTTTAATAATGAACACTATGTACTTCTGTCAATAAAACCTTTTACAGTACCATAAAAACAAATCCTGAGATGTTGCATCCTTCCACCACTGAGTACAAGTGACTAGGTGGCATGATCTGCAAATCCTAACTATAGTTTGATAAAGAACTTTGGTATAGTTAATGTGCTATGCATCTGATTACATGACTGATTTCGATTATTTATGTATTTTGTTAAGTTGAAAAATATATATTTGAAACTAGTTTTGGAAGCTTTTTTAAAAACATTTTCTAATATTTTAAAAATATTTTGTACCTCTCAGATTACAATTATGCCATGAACATTTCAGAAACTCAAAAGAGAACACACGGAACATGTTATATAATAGAAAATAAACAATGCAACCAATACATGTAATAAAACAACTTACACGTGAAAGTTACCCTGAAACAACATGAAAACTGTTACAACAAATTGGATAAAGAATTCAATTTTAAGAATATATTATAAGGTTTTTGGTCTTAAACCTGGAATTTTATTTACATTTTAAGTTTTACATTATGGAATTTTATTTATATTTTATGAAAATTTTATTTACATTCTTTAATTTTGAAGTTTAAGTGAAAGAATGTAATTAAAAATAAGTGGGGATTCTCATTATGATAGACAACAATTAAAGTATTTGGTATAGAGATATTTGCTTTAATGGATTCATTAATATTACACATGAAATATTCACGTAAATAACATGTAAAGCATTTCTAACTTTCAGCTAATGAGTTTGATATTAGCAAAAGAGTTAGTGGGGTAAAATTCTTAAAAGTATATAGGTACTATAAAATTAAAGAGAATATTCATAATTTTGTTTGTATTAGAAAATTCATAGCTTAAGGTGACAAAAAGGATAGTAATGAATGCATATGAGAAATTTCATTGGAACTACTGGATTACAGCTGTATTAACATTTTGAAAGATTGAGTTATGTTTTGATGACATTGCTTTTCTTCATGAACTAATGATTGAGTTTTAGAATTATAGCTCAATTTTCTTTTAAAAATGCAGATAAAGCTGATGGGCCTTATATTTTGGCCAATTTGCCCCTTATAATTCTTTATCAATCTCAGATATTATGACTTTATTCCAAAAATATTGCCTTTGATTCACTTTGTCTATTTTACTATGAAAGCAAGAAGTAAGATTGAAAAATGCAGACATGAGACCCTAGAAATCCAGATAAGAAAACCAAAACATTATGTGTTAGACACCTGTATGTCAGCTACAATTAGTACATGCTACTTCATGCACTCTCCATGGGGAAGAGGGGTTTGGAACAGAATAAAGGTAGAAGGCAGTTTTAAATGATTTGTTTAATTTATCACATTTTATTGGAATCTGAAAAAAGTTAAGTTTTATTTGTCCAATCAATCCACAGCTTAAACAGCAACATCACTGATATTTAAACTGAAAGTTGATAGGAGAGTACATACATTTTATTCTAGTTTGAAATGTGATTAAGTGTTCAAGAATGGCTAAAATATACCCATTAGTGGAGTGAATTAAAATGATACAAATGTATATTATATAAAATGAAAAATCTTTTGTCGTTTTTAGTTAACTTATTATTTTGCTTTCTTCTGTATAAAATGGCAAAAAGCCCATAAAATACTAGTTGTAAATAAAAAAAAATTATGAATACCTATATTTATGAAATAACACAAATATGTTGGGATGTCTCTTGTAATTTCCAATATGCAAGGTATTTGCAAACTTAATGCTTGAAGTGTATTCAACATGTATCATTGTTCTCAGTATGTAACTTGAATACATAAATGTTAAGACAAAACTGTTTTCTCCATAAATGAATAGTTTTTATTTTTACATGAAAGATATCTGTTTCTAACCGGTCATGATCCTGTAATTTTTCACTTTAGGCATTTTTATCTTGGAAGAAAAGAAAAGACGAACTTCTGAAACAAGAGGCTTACAATAAAATACAAAATGAAAGAAATGCTGCTGAAATTACACTGATGAATGAGGAAGAAAAAAGAAAAGATGGAGAATCTGCATTCCTTGCTTGGTATAATAAATATGGATATTATTTCAATTACCATTTTCCAGTATTCAACATGTCCATTATCAATTTCGGCATGTTATTTGATGATGAGATATTAGTGTTTTTTCATTTTTTAATGGGGTGCATCTAATAAGTTTTCTTTTGTAGCATAATACATTCTATCGCACAAATGTATTTATTTTGCGTCTCCCTTACTTTAACATCTTAAGAAGTACTTCCTTTATTTTAGAAAACAGGTCACTGATAGTTTGAATTCTAGGATATATCAAAATATATTTTTTTATTCATTATCTTTGGACAGGAAAGCTCATAAAGCACATGTTAGCAGAGAGGAGAAAAAGAAAATGACTTTTTATAAGGAAAAAGAACAGCAAGCCATTGAAGAAAAAGAAACAAGAAACATGGAAGCTCTATACATGTATAACTTATGGGTAAAAAGTAAAAGCTATGCTAAGCAAAGAAAATGGAGCAATCAAACTATGAAGCCCCCTTGGTATCCACCAGGAAATAAATGTACTTTAGTTTTCTTTTTACATTAGTGTTTCCATCCCTGAGACTATCAAGACAGTACATTCTCCCAAACTCTTATAAATACATGTAATCAAATCTTTATACAAAATTTGTTTATATTTCGATTGATCTAATGACTTCCAACAGTGAATATATTTACTTCAACTTTTGAACTCCCTTGTTTGAAGTTTTCCTCACAATACTGTACTGCTTCATTCTTTGAAACCTAATTTGAATTTAACTGTACGTCTAACTTCTCCTGTTTAATTCTAGATTCCACTATAATATACTATGCTAAAAAATTTGACTTTTAACTTCATTCTTTAACTTAGAAAAGTCAGTGCTAGATTGACCACTATAGCATTGCTACCAACTTTTATGTTTTTCCTATAGGACAAATGCTTGGGTGACTAACAAAAATTTAGTAGAGCATCTATATTTAAAGTTTACTATGTGAAGTGGATTTATTATGAATTAAAATGAACTAATTTTCAAGAATATTCATTTTATATCACATTATTTCAAAAAGAAAAATAACCAGCCAAATTTAAAATTTCATATACATTTTCTAAAAAATTGTAATTTGTTGAAAATTCATGAAGATTTTTTAAGAATTTATACATTATACTTTGTCTTTAGTCATTTATGAAGTTTTCATAATCCCATAAGAGACTTTACTGTTTTGTTAACATGAGTCTATTTTTGCACTTGCATAGTTTTGATAAATGTTTTAGAGTCATCCTTTTAGTGAACCAGTTCTTATGAGGTATTAGGGCCCTCTAACATCAGCTCTTTTGCATGCATATTAGAAAATAGCTAGCCCTAAGAGATTATCTAAAGAAAATATGCTGTTTGAGGATAATACTGATATATTTTTTGTTTTACAGAGATGATTCAGCTCTCCACCAAAATCATATTTTCATTTATGCTAAGACTGCAACTGAAATCCATCCAGTTGGCATAAATTGTGTACTCATCAAAGTAAATTTGTTTCCAAAAAACACTGATTTTATATTAATGAGACTAAAAAGCAATCTAATTGCCTTACAAATATTTTGAAGTTTCTGTGATACAATTTTGTGAGTAACTCAATAAAGTTAGTTACTTATGGGAATACTAAGTTTATTGTGTATATTTAATGAATAAATAAATCTATCATTTTTGAATATGAGAACAGCATTAATAAAGAGATGCCTAATTAAAAAATATATCACATTTTATTAGGAACAGAATGCTGTTGTAAGCCAAATGGAAAATCTTTATTCGACTAGCTGAGAGTAGTACAGCCATGATCTCGGGGAGAATTTGAATACTCAGCATTTAATCTGCTGGTTGCCACTTAAAACTAAATTACCATGAGAAAAAATTGGAATGTTAGTTATACATTTTTTAAAACCGATAGCCTGAGAATAGATTAATAAGGATGAGCTACAAATTCAAAGGAGTGGAAAAGAAATGCTTTATTCTAGATCTGTATATCTAGATTTATGATTCAGATTACTGGAACTAATTGCATACTTCAAAGGTGTTCTATTCTTTACTCTTACATGGAATTAAATTTTTAAATTGTATATACTTTTCTTCAAGGTCTCGTAAGAGGGATGGGCACTGCCTGCCATGGTTCTTCGAGGACTAATGCCACGGAGTTATATAATACTTTTATCATTCATACCTTGAACATTATCACCTTTCATAACCATTTACTATATTAAATAAACATTTGCATAAAAAAATTTACTTCAACCATTTTTTATGTTAAACATTTTAATTTCCCATTGATGCTTGCTATTTTATACTATTGATCAAAACGCTTTAATTTTATGCATTTTTTATATATTATAAGGTGGTTTTTAAACTATTTCAGACTACTTTTCTATTGTAATATTAAAAATAACCCACACTTAGTCATTTTATTTTAATCAGAGTTTTATGGATTTTATTTTATCCTGCATTTGGTGCAGCTTGTCTTTTGTTATTACTTTGTGCCATAAAACTCAATCTTTTTCCTTCAAATTCTTCACTGATAGTAAATGGAGAGCATAAGCTGGTGACTTTTTACTTTTTGATTGTCATTTAGCGATAAGACTCCAATATGTAGCCGTTAACTTGAAACCAATTGTTCCATAATCAAAAGCAGCTCCAACAGCCAAAGCACTTGTGAAATGGCTTTAGTAGAATTCCTAAAAATAGTTGCAAAAATAGTCTTCTCTCAAAGCTAATTTTACTAGCAGGTTCAGTTGCTCAAATAAAAATGAATCAGCTAAGACAACACAAAAATGTGCTAATTAAGTATGAAACAGGTATTGAAGAACTCACCACGAGATTGAAGTTAAAAAAATAGTTTCTTAACATGAAATTCCAACCCTGTCAAAATCGGCAGGCATTCTAGTAATTAATTACACATACCATTGTTGACAAACAGTATTCATATTGAAATAGATTTTTATTATGTCGAAATAAATACAAAATACACTGGGTTTATTGCACTAAAAATGTTAAGAGTATTGCTCTGCACTAAATTTTAAGGTAGATTTTTGTTTAATTTAAATATAGTACATATACTCAAGGGTGTTAGTATTTAATGTTTCCTTTGGAGCAATGTTCAGTTGTTTTGAGTTGTATAGAGCAACCTAATAAGTTATAGAGCAATGATATAGAAAATTTGGAACACGTTCAATGAGTTGGATCATATTTGGTCAATTAAGATCTGCTTGGAGGCATTTTGAAATAAATTTAAATTAAGCATTTGATAAATACAACTAAAATTAATACTTTACTTTTTTCTGCTTCCTTCAGTTTTAGTCTGAGGTAAAAGACTAATTTGCAGACAATTCAATAATCACCATGTCATGTTAATGGTATGGCAAAGCTCAGGTATCTTGCTCTTCTAATCGTAATATGCAACTATCACTTTAATCCTCCTAAGCAGTTTTGCACATTGTTCCCACATTATTTCAAAAATTTTAGATGGATTTAGGCCCCTCAGACCACAAAAACGGTTCTCTGAATGCTGATTTTGTGTAAGAACCAACCTGGTCAGCAGTGATAAGATGGAACCCTTGCCTATAAATGCTTCAAAAATGATAGTGCAGCCAATAGAAACAAATATCCGATTATGAATAATTATTCATAGCATATGAAAAAATAACTTAACACTGATCTAAATTTCGAAAACGGTTGACGTTTTAAAGTCAATAGGTGTTTTTAAGTTTTTTGCTAAAAGGTTTTTGTGATGCTGATTTCAAAAATGACCTTTAAGTTTCTGTACCTCATCAGGTTTTCATATTCAAAACAAAAATGTTTTGTTACATATTGGGTTATGGAATATCAAAAATAATGCATTACAATAATTTTTTGAATAAAATGCAATAAATTTTCATGTGCATGTACTGTATTTAATTAACAAAACTTCAGTGCAATTACCTTTTTAGTATAAATGTTCTTTGTTGATTTTGGTCCAGTTTTGCTTTATAATTAAACATCTGTTTTCAATTTCTAACTATGACTAAACATTGGGATTTTATACGTTGAGACTTATCTGAGTAATACCAATACATTTCAAGTCAAAAGTTTCAAAAATCATCCGTCTTTATACTTCTATTTATCAGGCAATAATGGAATATTCTTGTACAACTTTTTTGAAATGTACTGTATGCTAAAGGGATAGATACATTTCCATATTATCAAGTAAAACTTTTAAACTTAGACAAATGTAGTCTCATAGGAGGTATATGAGTGAGACAAAAGAACCTCAGTAGTTCGTTTACATCATTGCAAATGTAAAACTTACATTGTTCAGAAGAATATTGAACCAGTTCCTTTCCACTGTGTACCCAAATCATTTCTGGTAATGTATTTTTAGTTTAACAGGCGTAATAAAGTTCAGAAACTTTTGTCAAATTTATATTGTAAAAAATGCTGATTAAACTATAAGCATAATATGCCATCGTAATGGTTCTTACGTTCTCTCCAAACCATTGGATTAAGACATTGAAAGAATGCATCTTTAACCCTCAACTGCTACAATTTTTCACTTATAATTAATATGAATGGTAATTTATTTCTGTTAGTTTTCAGCCATAATTAAAAATATGCTGTTTGAAAAATATTTAAATTTTATCCAGATTATGTTCTATATTTTAGAAAGCACAGCTAGAGATATCAGCATATGGTCTGACTGACCATACCACTATAACAATAAGAAAAAGTTATAGAAAACTTAAGTTGTAGAAAAAATTACATTTATATCTGAAATCAGCATAAAAAAGGAAAAACTTACAAATATAAAATTCACACAGGTCAACCGATTTCCTTGTTTAGAAATTTGTGATGAGTGGCATCAAATTCTTTATTCTCATGCCAAATATGTTAATGAAATAGAATGATCCTAACAACAATATTTCAGAAATAAAGATAAAATTGTATAAGAAAATTATATTAAACTATTTTCAAGCAAAGAAATGTGTTGGACTTAAAAAAGCACTTTTCTTTCATATAAAAGTAGACATTGCTCCCTTCCTGACCATAGGCAATCAGGCTATTGCCAAATTTGAATAAATTAACAGTAAGCATAAGTTGAAATGTATGTTCTTAAACTAAGATGTGTCAAAAATTACAAGACAACCAATACTACAGAAGTCCTTGCAAAATAAAAGCAAATTGTAGATTTTGAAGTCTCAGACATTTTTTTGATTACATTGCAAGGCACAAAATTTACTTAAAAGAGAGATAATCAAACTCAACTTTTCATACTTATTAACATTTATTTTTTGAAAAACAAATACTACAGGTGCATAATTAAAAATGTTTTGGAGCACTCCATAAATGAAATGTAATCTGAAACATCTATAACATCAATCAATAAATTCTAAAATTTATAATTTTTCACTGCAAAGTCAATTTTAAAGAAAAATCAAACCCAATTTTGTGCAGGTTTCATCTATGCAATCTGGTAAATTAATCCACTAAGGGAAACAGTTGATTAATAACTATGTACAGAGCCTTAATTGGCCAGAATTTACAAAATCACATTTATACAACAGTATAGGAATTCTATACAATAAACTCTTCATTGCTTCTCTCAGTAAACACATACATCAGGCAATTACATATCACAGTCCAGTTTCATACAGGGTAGTATCTACATGATCAAAAAATACTATACTCCATAAGCATCAGGTTCAAAATATTTACACTGGATGAAGTTATTTAAAACAAACAATTTGTTTCATACATATCTGAACAGTGTTAACCTTTGTACTCTCCTACATTACTTTTGAAAAATATTTAGATAACATAATTTTAAAAAACAGTAAATTGAAATAGAAAAATATATTTCCATTAAGCATGCAAATATTTTTCACAAATCCTTTAATGTATACTATGTGAACTTGCTTATAGAGCTAATGTACTGTATATATGAACAAATGTTTTCACATCTATAAATGCTTTAAATTTCGAAACTTTCGATAGTTTTAAATATAGTGAGCTACTAAATGTAATATTTTTTGGTAGAGGACTAATGTAGTTCATTAATATATTAAGATATTTTTATGACCAGCAGTTTTTAACATTTGCATGCATACCTAAATAATTCATTGTATATAAATGCTTTTGATATTTTAACCAGATCAAATACTATAGAAATAGTTATTTTGTAAATGTTTAATATTTAAAAAGTAGTTTACATGCAGATAAACTATTTCAATACTCAAATATTAATGCATAATTTAAAAATAAAGATCTAATTCAGACTTAACATAATAGTGATATTTTTTATTTGTTAATAACTAATTGGTATAATAGTTAAGTATAAAGTTTAATTTTTGAATCAGAGTTATTTACGCTGTTAGGACATAGTAAGATGTAATATTTTTAAATCATTCAACAATAATATAACATCTCAATTTCAAACCATGCTCAGTCTAGAAAGTTGAAAAAAAAACCCCAAATCAACTATTTTACTAAAATATCCCAAGGGATAACCCAAGATGTTTGAGATTATTTTAAGGCAATTTCTAAAGGAGTACAGGGTGAAGTATTATAAACCACGAATGCAAGACATTTTAAAGCACACAATCAATCTTTCATTTGATGTAATTAAATGAAGTCTAGTTCATAGGGCAAATTCTATAATTATGAAGATAGTATGCACACAGAACTCATATCAACAGCTTTATTCTGTGGGAACATACAGAATGACTCCTGACTTCTTTTTTAATGAACGAAACTGATATTTTGCATTGGAAAAAGCAAAGAAATTATCAATTTTCCAGTTATTTAAAAACAATTTGTAAATTTAAACACAAAACATGATTAAGCACATCATTCCAGAATCTAATTAAGAAAGTAAATGCTAACATTGTACTTTGCAAAAAGGATATTTTTGAGACCCTAAAATATGCTGTCTCAAACTTGTGCATTTTTTATATGCTTTTAAAACGATCAATTAATGTTTTTAAAGAGTAGTAAAATTCCATACTTCAAGACTTGTAAAGTTAAAATTTTTAACTCAAATGGTTAAAATCTAAAAATTAATGCAAATTTATCCAAAAATCAAAGAGAACAATGGAATGCATGTCGTATTCAAACGCAAGGTGGTCCAATGAAATATTAAAGTTTGAATCTTTTTGGTCAAGCTATGTACCAAAGTTTAAGTCGTATTTTGACGCGACTTACAACTTAAGTTTATTAATTTCTACAATTAAAAAATAAATGTGATAAATAACGAATGTAAGTAAGACATCATTTGAAGCATTAGAATGAAATCAATTTCTGTTTAACAAATGCTCAAGAAATAAGCAGGCATATAATCCTGGTTAAAAAGAAATAATCATTGAAGGGAGTGCCTTACACTAACTGTCTAACAAGCGTGTTTAGGAGTAACAAGGCAACACTTAAATTACTTGCTCAGTTGAACTATTTATGCTTAATGTAATCACATTTGAAAAAGCTTTTAGCTTTAAGAACAAAAATTATTATAGAACATGCATTTTATGTATTTAGGACTCAAAATAAGAATTAAATGCTAACAGGCTAATAGATATTAAATAAAATAGAATAAAGAAAAATCTAAGATGTGAGTTACTTTTTAGTACATATTTAACTATTCTTTAGCAATCGTTATGTAGGATACACACAATTGAATAGACAATAAAGTAAAAATTAAGTATGTTAAACCCCTTATATATATATATAATACACGCTTTTACAAAAAATAATCGTCACAAAGATAAGTTGTTTTATTCATGGAAATCTTTATTTGAAAATATTTTTAAGCAATACTTACATACATAGGGGCAAAAAATAAAATATTTAATCAAAATCATTAATTTTATTTCTTCAAGTTGTACATCAGATGTAGGCACAATAACTGCAGTATTGCAATGAATGAAACAGATTGTTCGAATAAGTCAAATAAAGCAAATTTTTTTAAAGCTCCTCTCCCAATGCTTATATTTATTGATGGGTGTAAGTAAATAATTACTATATTTTAGGGTAACAAAAGTTACATAAATTATTAAAAAATAGGCTAAATTATTAAAATACTAAACTAAAAATTATTTCACACAATCATGGTTTTCGAGATTATTTTGCATTGGCTGTTTATTTGAGCATGTTAGTGGCAGAACAACCACAACTCTTCATTCGAGCAATTTTAACAGCAGAGAAAATTCAAAGATGGGGTTTGACAGGAACTAATGTCTTCTATAAATTCAAATGTGTAAAATTTACATAAGGGGCTGTCTTCATTTTGAATTGTGCATCAACTTCGTAATTTCCAATTGAAACCCCAATTTCGAATCTATTTCAAAATTTAACTTCAGATACAAAATTTCATGTGAATAGGTCTTACCTTTTCGAAGTTATCAGTACAGAAAGATTGGAGCTCCTAATGTTAAATCAGTTTCTTAGACTTATGGATATCTTCCTAAATAATCTTTCTACAGCACTGATAATTTGTACCATATTACTGTTAAACATCCCAAACAAAATCCACCTAATATTTTATTTAAAAAATAGTTTTTAGTATGCAATAAATAAATTAATGTTTAAAATATTATGAATTGGAACCTTACTATATTTTGATGGGAATCGATTCAGGACTTCTATGACCATGCAAAATTTCAGCTCATTACAATGGTTAGTGTTTGAGCTACATTAAATTTTCCTCATTATGGCGATTTTAGGGGGCATCCAAAAGTTTAAAAAATTCGTGTAGCTATAACTACAATTAATTTCGATCTACGAATTGCGATTTTCAATGTGATGATCCCTGAAATTGACAGCAACTTGAACATTGAATATCTCCGGATATAATGATAGATAGTAAACTCATGCATTCTTATATTTAGATTAATTTAATGATGCAGAATTTGATTAAGACATCAAAACATGGTACTTTCATTGGAAATTTTGTTGTTTGTGCAAAATTTGATATGAAGATGTCCCCTTAAGCAATTGTTTTGCATTTGAATTTGTAGAGGACGTTATTTTCTATTGAATGATATCTTTGAATTTGCCCTATGAATAGTGCTCGAAATAAAGGGAATGGTTCGATTTTTCCCCCCGCGACTACATTATGGTAACATAAAATGCTGCTGAAGTTCACGTGGGCTCGTTAAGGGGTTAACATAGAATGTCTTCACAAAAATGTCTGATTTCTTAAAAGGCAACCACTCGATTATACCTACGCCCATGACTGATTAGATACATTTTTTACAACTGGAGAGTTAAGCAAAGAACTGTCATTACATAAATATAGATTTTTTAACATGAAATTGTACATAACATCATATTTCATAAAATAAACAAAAAGATATGGCTTAAGTGACAGAAAAGCACTTTAAAACAAAACAAAAAAAGAGAGAAATTTATCATAATTGGGGACCCTGAGATGTATATAACAGAAAGAATACAAATGTATATAATGAAAAAAAGAAATATACAAAGATTAAACTTTTGGGAAGACATGGTGACCTAGATTTCAAAAATTAGGCCCTTTATAAGTATTTCTAATTAATAGTTATTTTAGCTATATAAAACACTAAACAAACTATAGAGTAAAAAATATATAATTAACATTTAATTATAGACTCATTTTTATGTAACTTTAATAAATGATACATGTAAAGAAAAATTTTTCATGCTTCATGAAGCAAATAACTTCAATTCACATCTGACGCAAATTTTCCCTTGAAACAGATATTTATTTTCAAATACAGGAATAGTAATTCAAATATATTGAAGCTAGCACTATTTCCATATAAAATAGATGCTTATAGTATGACTTCTTTCTAAATATAAAATGCGAAAACATAAGGGAAGTATATCTTACAGTTCATTTTTAAAATGTGTGAATCGTTTACTACTACATGCAGTATCTAATGTAGAAACAAAGTACCAATAATTAAATTTTAAAATATCATCTTGTTAAATAAATTTCTGATCTGCCACTAGGATACATTATTCTATCTTAAAAATCCTTGGTACTTTATTGCAATAGGAGTTAAAAATGGATTTTTTTTGTTTCACAAGTAAAACTTCTTGTAAATGGAAATACAATGCAGCTTGTAGGTTTATTGCAGGCAGGAAACTGCATAGACAATATAAAATTTTATGTTAAGTACATAATGTTATATACTTAATTTAATACTGCACTTCATTTACTATTTAAGTATTTAGCATTCATAATTGTTTAAATCAATAAATGTATATGGAATATTTCACATTAAAACATGCTTTGTTAAATAAATTTTTAATTTTTTAAAGTCTCCATACATCATTTTTAGATTTGAAATTTAAGAATTGTTTTGAGAAATGCAGTTGAACTTGAAAAATAAGAGATAAAATAATTATAGTGTACATAAAAAATAAAAAAATTGAGGAAGAACTCAAAATTTAGTTTCTTTAGAATTACCTTTCCTTGTTTTTTGCACCGGTCACAGAAATCATCGTGACTGCACTACATAATTATTTAACAGATGTATAATACAATATCTGTTTTTCAAAAAGAAAAATGCACTTAAAATGTTTTAAAATAGATAAAACTAGAGAGAAGTTCCTGCTTGCAAAACATTTGCATAAAAATTCCTTGAAATACAGTAAATATATTAACTTTCATTTTAGTATTTCTGTAAAAATATACCTATTCAATCATATGAAATTGGATGCGTTGAGTAGCAAGGAATGATATACATCAGTTATAAAAATATTGTAAAACAAAGTAGGCTATTTCCATTAATATATAAAGCAATCACAAGTATTAAGAAATTGTATACTAATAAACTATACAGTAACAAATGAAGAAATATAAGTACTACTTCAGTAATTAAGGTAAATGATTTGACTTGAAGTACTTAGGGAACTTTCAGAGAATTGTATGAATGTTTAAACACACATAAAACAGTTCATTTTGTGCATTGGAAACTGTTATGTAGAATAGGCACATCAGATAGAAACAAAAAGCAAAGTTGCCAGTTCATATCATATTTGCCTATATTTCATTCAAATGTCCCTTATATAATATAGATCACAAGAAGTTTAGACTAGATCAAAATATTTATTAGTCAAAAATGTATAATGCATTACTTTTGCTATAGTATATAAAATATATTATATCAGAGAAAAACAAAATATACTTGTCTTTTAAATTTTTAATATTTACAGTAAAATGTTACATAGAATTTATAACGCATTTGACAAGATTTGATGAATAACATGAATAATATATATACTGATATGTAGATTAGACTTCCTATCTATACATAAGTCCATACCCACCTATATTTTAATCCTTAAGCTATATCATTGGCAAAGTTAAATTCCAGCTAAAAAATAAATTAGCATAACAGAATAATAGTACTAAATGCAATATTACAAGATACTACAAAAAGAATAGTATCAAAATGCAGCGTATTTCGGAAAAATTAATGAATCAGAATATATATAAAACGGTATCAGGTTATTTAAACAGTTGTTCTTGAGGTCTGGGAATTAGTACTGCTGTCACATTTATGAATACCTAATGAACAGAAAAGTGCTTATTAGTTGGCAGATACTAAAATAGGTGGGATGAAACAAAGCCTCCCTGCCATGCTGCTTCATCTTTAAATAAGTAGCTAAAATTGTTCAAGGCGCATCTTAACTAAGGGTCAAAAGTAAAGCCTTAAGATAAACTAAATTTTAGTTGCTGTTGGAGTAACTTGTCATGTGTTCTCAGAAGTAGACCCCATATACAGGTGAAATGAAGCTAAGACCATAACAGTCAAAACATATACCAATCACTGTCCAAAAAACCAGCAAAAACTTGAAAGTGAAGTTTCCGTTTTAGGTGATAACTATCCATCAGATCAACAATTATTGGGATAGAATCTATTTTTGTTACAGGTAGCACCTCAACCAAATAATGATTTTCTTTCATGCCAATGGTCAATGAATCATTGATATTGCGATTTGTTGGCATAAGATAAATTATGAAGGATTCATTTATCCAATATCTTACCCATTGCATGAAGATGGTTAGAGTTCCCCGTCAGAATTGAAAGACTTTCTTTGGATATTAAATCAAAGTATCTCAAATAGCTGTCGAAAGGGGAACCTCAAATGGCAGGTGGTAGTCCAGACCTTGTTCCACACTAAGTGTTTCTTCTCCTTCATGAAGCTTTGCAAATTAAAATTGAGACATTGCATTTTTAACATATGCTTGATACATATTTTGACTGAGTACTCAAATTATGAGTCATTAACTCAGGAAACACTGCTGGAATTTCCACATTTCTAACATTTAAAAGCCTTTTTCAGCAATTTCAAACAATATTTCATCTCAAACTATGAACAAGAAATATTTCTGGATAAATAACTCTGGATAAATTATTCCTGTGAATTTTACATGAAAATTTACATTTTATACAATTTACATCGAAATGAACCAAATACTAACAAGTGCAGTAATGCAAAAGAATTTTTAAATGACCTCCTGATATTAATCTCAATTGTAGAACAGAATAAATTTTCTGCATTTATAATAAAGATGAAATTTGAGTTTTAAGCTAAATATTTCAGATTGCAAGACTTGAACTGTTATTTTCTTAAAAGAATGGAAGTGATTAGACATGTATTTCAATAATTCTGTTTTCTGATCAGATTTCTATTTTAATCAACTGTATAAATTCTATTTATGGAAGGAAAACAGTAAGTTATTTGAAAGTACACCATTAAACTAATTCTATGCACATAAGAATTTATTATAAAATAAAAACTTTGTTAGGAAGAAACGCATCTGAGATGTATAATGAGCTATTAAAAATACTTATATTTATTTGGTAACAGGAAATAAAAATAATTGGCTTGTTTTGTTACTGCATAATTTTTTTACATGAGGGTAAATCAGACCAGAAACAAGCAAACAAAAACATCTTCAATAAGTTGCAGTAACAATGCTATATTTTTAAGTAATAATTTGTTTCTGGAGTTAGAGGGAAGACTAATGAATTATCAAATAAATAATTAAAAGCCCATTGGAAATCAGGACAGATTTTGCCTTCTTCATTAATACTACTTTAGTTGTTTGGCTTTGCGAAAATTTTGTAACAAGCAAATTAGGTTATTCTATTGATATTCTTACTTGATAATGTACTGAAAAATGAGCATGTAGCTTAATACTACAATATATGACTGTTAGAGAATTAAACTATTTTATTATGCATCAGAATAAGAATCTATAAATAAAATTAATGTGCTTATATTTTTTGATAAATAATGGATAGTTAATGTTCCTTTTAACTCGCATCTAAAATGTTTTGATTAAAGGAAAATTATGAGTGACAAGTAGAATTTAAAACATGAAACACATTTTTTGTCATCATCAAATTTATCATGGCGACACAAAACATATTTTACTCTATTTGTAATAACACAAACTTTTTTGAAAGATAATTAGGTATTCCTTTCAAGAAAATAGTGATTGCATTTAAAGAAACAATAACAGTTCTCTTAAATAATACAAACCATACATAAAAAGTTTAATTGCATAATTACTGTCTTGAATATGCTGTGAATCTCAAACATACTGATTTGAATATTTCGAAAATATGCAACAAATTAAAGTGCAATGTCTAAATGTCAAGTTTTTGGATAAATTGGTATCTAAGAGTTAGTTAGATGAATAATCATGGACATAAAAGATAATTTAATAAGGAAGAAATTTACAATATGTTGCAGATACTAATTAATATCTTTAACAGCAGCATGCATGTAATGGCTGCAAGGAGGTGCTTTTAAAACATTGTAGTAAGACATGCAAAAGTAAAATTTTACTTTGTGATATTTCATCTCTCAGATGTACAATTTGCTTTTCGGCTATCTTTTAAAATTATCTGACAGTGCAAACTAAAGAATCAAACTACATCCAGCTTTCAATAAGTGTGCTTAGTGCAGATCAGGAGTGGGGAACCTGCAGCCTTTTGACTGAATCCAAATTTTACAGGACAAATCCTTCCTTTATTAATATATTTTTATTCATCTATATTTTTATTTTAAAAATGAACATATATAAAATACCAAAGAATAAAATAAGTTTCAATGAAATAATCCTCCTAGATTAACTGGCGCAATTAGAAAAGCATAAGGGCTAAATTGACAGCTGTTACAATCATGACCTAGTTCGAATGCTACTCTAAAATGTTTAGTTTCTTCTCCCATCTGACTGGTGCCACTACCGTACGAGACTGGTCGGTAAGTTTATTGGGGTGAGTAAGCCAGTCACTTACCAGTTTTTAACAGGGCACTATGTTTCTGTTTAAAGTGGAATATCTGAATATTTGCACAGCTTGACAGTAATATTAAATTCTGTATGCTTAACTACCCATCATGTCAAAGAAGTTCAAGAGAATCCGAAGGAGGAAAACAGATAATTAAATGACGATTGGGAATGACAATATTATATTGTTTATGCTAAAGATATGATTTGCTTACTTTGTGATACTGTAATATCAACATTAAGGAAATTCAATGCATATCAGCATTATAACACTCATAAGGACCAAATATTTTAAATTAGAGGTAAAGGAGCAAAAGGTTGTGTTGCAGAAATTAAAAGATGGAAAGCAAAAGTAATTCTTTCAAGCAGCATAAAACCTGGAAATAATGCCATTGTGACTCAGTACAGGTTTTATACGTAATTCGGGTCATAACAGAAGATTTTCTTTGTTACAAAGAGTTCGCTTAAGGCACTCTTATGAGAACACAGGGAATAGATAACTTCAACACCTTTCAAGATAAATGTCATGAAGTTGGACTAAATTTGGTAAATTTAATGAGTGTATGTACGGACGGTGCACCTTCCATGACAGGAAAACACCTAAGGTTTATTGCAGATAGAAAAGTATTAATGCATCCAGATACTCATATGTTTTCGTTGTATCTTGCATCAGTAAAACTCCTGTGCTAAAGCTACTATTTTACGTGACACTTTGGAGCAAGTTATAAGTATTGTTAACTATATTCATGCAAATACATGACAAAATCAGTTTTGTAACAAGCTAACAGTGAGGTATTCACTGTGGATTTCCCATATCATTCTAAAGTGCTTTGGCTATTGCAAGCACAGGTGTTAGCCAAAATTTTATCTATTAGTATCACTAGCAGATGTTAAATTTTATGAAGACAGAATCATTAATTAAATTATTGAAAGATTTTTATAAGAACGTTGCATTTCTGTGATATGTCAAATCAAAATGACTTGAACATTTCTTTGCAAGGTAAAACTAAGTCTATGTATGATATGTGGCAAAAAATCCAAGCGTTTTGAAAAGCTATCTTTTTCAACACTTCTTCAAAGAGAAATTTTGGATGAACATTAGCAAAGATCATTGATGAGCAGGATGATATACATGAATCATTTGAAGAATATGCAGCTGTTATAGACCTATTAATTGGAGAATATGATAAACAATTCAATGACTGAGAATCATGACATACTCAAATTAGCATTTCAGTCTTACCTAGTTGATGTCACCAAGGCATCTAATGAACTAGATGGAATTAATCAAGCTTTCAGTAGATGACATTTTAAAGTTATTGTTTGATGCTAAGATCGAATTGAAATATGAGAAAATGAAGTGGAATACCCACACCTTTGACAATATACCTAAAATATGCTTTAATGTTTTTCAATCACTTATTGCTGCAAATCTACATTCTCCTACCTAAACCAAATCAAGACACCCTTAAGATCACAAATACACATCTAGAGGATTAATTGAAACTGCTGACCTCCATGCTGTTATCAAATATGCAAATACTTTCCAATAAAAAGCAGAGAAAACAGCCATTAAAAGATTATTTAACTTTAAAATTAACAAATAACTTTCATTTTTTAAATGATTAGATACATAGAAGTTAAATTTTTACAAAATAATATTTACTTTAAGTACATTAATTGAAGTTTCTTGAATGCGGCCCTATTTGATTACAGCTAAATTAAAGTAGCCTTCAAATGAAAGGTTCCCACCTTTGATCTAAATTAAAATCTAGAACACATTGAATATTTTTAACTAAAGTATTAAATAACCTAAATAAAGATGTTTCACATAAGAATATGGCTTATAAACAAGTAAAGTATTTCCAAGATGATACAGCCAAAATATTAATAAATTAAACACAACTTACAATTGATAAAACATTATAAAACATGTTTTTGCTTTAGTGATTTAATATTAAATTTATAATATAAAATGTTACTATAAAAGTATTAAAATATTGAAGACAAAACAATGCATGAGAGCAAGTGCCAATTTTAGTTTCAAGTCATCATTTCTTTGGTCACTAGAGCAGACTAAAAATATATTATTTTAAACTGTGTACGAAAGGTGGATGATTTCTATAACTTCATGATATAATTAACATCATAATATATATCAAAAATTCAAATTCACTTACAAATTTAGGTGTAAAAATGAAATTACTCAATTGGAATAAGTGGAACTAATCAGAGATAACATTTAACTTTCATTCTTAATATAATTAACAGCTTAGTTTGAAGATTTCATTCCAAAACAGACATTATGCAAAAAATGTAACCATCATAGCACATGTTATAAAAGTTAACAAGTCACAAAAGTTACACACATAATTATAAAATAGAACTATTAAATTTGAAGTATCAGAACTTTGGAACTAGTTAAAAATATTTTCTAAACCTCAATAGGCCAGTGTCAGAGTAAAACGTTTCTGTATTTTTGGTAAGGTTTTATAAAGACCAAAAACTGAGCTATTATGTTGTTTTTCAATGAATATGTTTAACAGTAAAAAAGAAAGCTTAGCCTCATAGAAAGAGCATATGTAGAGAAATAATGCTATTATAATAAACTAAATTCAACAAAAGATTTTAATAATCAGCTACTATTAGTCAAATTCATCTGAAGTTGATATCACTGGAACAGGTAGAGCAAGTAGCACAAAGTATCTCTTAGATTAAGCACTCAAAATAACTTTTTAAAATTTTTCAATAAAATCTCAAAATAAACATATATACAGATAGCAAAAGTTTATGAAATTAATACAGATCTGTCAATGGCTTAAAATTTCTAAACAAATTATCCGACAGGTTATTAAGAAACAATGGAGTGTGTTTACGCCATCTTTATTATCAGAGTACTTTTCCTCATTCCAAATTCATAGTTAATTTGGTACCCAAAATTTATTTTTTATTAGATTAATACTTATTGCCAGTTGTGTTAAAATAATTGTAGTGGACTATTATCTTTAAAGTGATATGGGTTTTGAATGACAGTTCTCAACCTTTATGCTACCTTAAACAAATTTAAAACCGAGTAACTTTGTAACCCAATTTTCCTTAAAAATATGTCTGCAGGGGAACTTCACCTGATAAAGCATAAGGACAAAATGTGTTTACATTAGCATTGATTTAAGTATGGACGTTGCATTTTCTATTACTTAAGATTTACACATGATAAAAATAAAATCAAGTTTTAGAACCTAAGGTACAATATACACTTGCTTCAGTATGAAAAAGCCTTTCAATCGTTTTGAGAAGAAACCTAATTTTCATAAAAGTGACCCTGAAATATTTCCTTCAAGTTCCATTCAGGGCGAGTTCAATGGAGCTTTTTACATGGAATGAGTTAAACGGAGTTTGTACCTTGAGCCATTCTCAGGTCAAACTCTTAAGTGTTAATAATTCGCAGTGGTTTATTAATTTATTTCCAAAATTTCTCCAATTAATCTGTAGTATACAGAATTTCAACTAATCCAACAAAATTCTTCCAGACAGAAATAAGTCTTGAACCATTATAAACCAAAGAAAATAGTTATATATTTAATTTATCTTAAAATTCTTTATCCACATCAAGACTTTCTACTAGTCTTAAATTATAATGGTACGACTTTTTCGATCTGAGGTAGGAAATTTTGTGAATATATTAAATCTGTATATAGTAAGAGTGGACACAAAAACAGTTTTTGTAACGACTGTGACCTACTCACTACCTTCTACAGTTGTGTACAAGTAGGTAGAATTTGATCTTGGAAGTTAAATTTAAATATAGCTAGTGTGTTTAACTACTGATGTACTAAACTAAATGTTTTAAGATTTATCATTACTTATAAATTTTGTTAAAATTCCCCACATAGTAAATTAAACAATTTTGAATAAATAAATTCACAATACCATGTTTGGTTTGCTGTTTTATGGTTCTTTTTGTTACACAGCAATATACATTTTAAGGATAAGTAATTTACTAATTTAATGAACACCTTGATAAAATTCATTTAACCATTTTAAACAATAGTTTCAAGATCTTAATGAATAAAATTGCAATAAATTGAATCCAATGCTTGAAAAAAAGGAGTTAAAAATGTAAGACATACTGCAACAAGTTTTAAAATCCAAGTCATGAGCTTAAATAGTTTCTTAGATAAGATATGAAAAAAATTAATATACATAAATTGCTCAATAAAACTTTCAGCTGATGGTTTCTAATTAATGAAATCAAAGTAATAACAAAACCCTTCTTGATGGTTCAATTTTGTAAAAATAAAATTAAATATATTAATACATACTAGACTAATGTTATACATCTTATGTTCAGCAACTTTCAGTAATTTTACCTGATAGTAATTTCTGAAAATTAATCCAATACAATATACATGGTAACAACTTTTAGAGTAAATATTTAAATTCACAAAACTATAAACAAGTTTAATTTTAACCTACCTCAATAGCCTTTTGTGGTAAATAACCATTTCTCAAAAGAAACCACATTTTTCAGTAACAAAAACACCTAAATAATAACATTTTGATTTTTCTCTTTATCTATCAAACAAGTTTTCTCTTTCAGAATATATACTGAATTTTTACTTTTACTGATTGCCAATAACTGTAAATAAAACTTAAATTTTCAGGTTTTTTTTACCATTTCCATGAAACGAAATCAGAACCAGAATAAATCCTGGATAGCAAATCATTTGTGTCCGATTTTGCCTTTCTCTTCAAATGGATGGTGTCTTTTTGTGAAAGTTATTTCACCATGAAAACCTTCACTGAGAGTTGGCTTCCAGGGGTCATCCTATGTTGTAGAATGGCATGCTCATTCATTAATCTGATGGTTTTAATTTTTCAAACACTCGAAGCTAGAAATTCTACCACTGGATAAATGAATCATCTGGGAAGGAATATATATTGAATTTTTACTTTTATTGATTGCCAATAACTGTAAATAAACACAGGAAGGAAAGACATAATTGTAATGGAACAATTGATAAGAAAAATGATGTACAAAATGGAAACACTTGAAATTTAGGAATGTAAAACCAGGGTTTCACTGCATTACCTTAGTAAGAGAATGGGACTGATCCATTTGACAGTGATCGTGATGATCTGGAAGATCAAAATGCTAAAGATGTGAAAATTTCTGAGTAGATAAAGTGACAAGATGGAAATAATCTAAAATTTCCTTTTAGAGTTAAAAATCAGTCTACATGCCTTAGGATGAAGCTCCTAAGCTTTCAGTTTCACCATATTACTCACTAATGTAAATTCAAAGGATGTCAAACTAATCAGCAAATCATGGCTCAGAAAATAATTTAAAGCTTGAATCCTTGTATTGTAATAAATACGAGTTAGGATATATGTTCTGTAACTTCTAGTAATTGTACCAGAACAAAGAAGCAAGTTTATAAAAAATTACTTGCACAAAATCTGTGTATTCTTGTATGTTATGGAATTTCAGACACAACATAAATTCACATGGTATTGACTGTCAGTGAGGAAGGCTTATCAAAAGGCAAGAAAATTTAATTCTTAGAGAAATCACAAGTGATGTTAATGATGATGCAATGAAACTGGTTAAAACAGTGCCTCACTATTCCAACTTTAAAGTGCTCTATATGAGAACAAAAATATAAAATCAGCGAAATAGGCATTCTGACACATAATCTAGAGGAAAAAATAAATAAAATGAAAATTTGTTTGTTTTGTCTATTTTATAAGACAAAGTTACAACAATGTACTGTTTGGCTTCCTTGAGAACACCAACTGCTAAGTCTACGATGAAGTCACTATTGAATTTACATTGCACTAGAGTAACAATGGACTATTGGTGATGGTCTGGGATCAATACCATAGGGAAAGATCTGAGGACAATACCTCGTAAATTTGAATCACGGTCAGATGACAAGGTCAATACCTGAGCTGGCACCCCACTCTCCATCCTCCACAACATGCCAACATGAGGACATTTGCGGCTATGACAGATTTAACATGCAACAGCCCCCATGTACACAATTGACTTTGGTTGGATCGAGTTTCGCACTTACAACTCTCAGGTTGCTAATTTGGAACTATTAAAACTGAACAATTTTGTATAGGGATAACTGATGGAAATCATAGTTTTATGTAAACAATGGCAAATGTTAACAGCAGAGACAGCTTACTTTCATTTCTGGCTAATCTTAAAATCATAACAAATGTTTTCAATTTGTAGTTAAATGGGCTGATGTAACCAACTTGAATGTAGTTCTTCATGCCTGTCCCCATGGAAAATGGGTTAGTTTAGGTTTTATGGCACAAGGGGGCCATATTTGGCCAAATTACAAGAGACAACATCAATTGATGGACATACACATGCAAGGAGAGGTTTACTGATACAGAAGTGATAAATACGTCCAAGGTAAGTTAAAGGAATCAAACCTGCTCTGCCTACAGCGGCAAGTTGCTAGCGTAGTGAGCAAACCCACTGAACAATGGCAGCCCCCTTGGGAAATGGGATAGGGTCTGTTTGTCAGAACAAACATTGGGAAACAGACTTAATGGTGGGAGTTTTCTCATTATCTAGTGCAATATGTCGTGAACACAGGGTAAAGTGTTGCATAAACTATAAAGACAACTCCCTTTCATATATAAAATTCATGTGTATTTTACAAATATCATAAAAGAACTTCGGCAAAAGCAAACTTCACTCTTATAAAGCAAAATATTAATCATAAATATTATGAATGATTAGCTGGTTTCTTAAGGAAAGTTTAGCTTTCTAGAATTAGAAAACATTAACTATAAGTTTCATAGCAAAATAGATTTTTATCAATACGTTTTCTGTTAATGTTTCTTGAAAAGACCTCTTAACAATGCAGGAGATTTTATATATTAGGATTCGAGGAACCATTTAAAAATAAACCAATGTACAGCAGAAAAAAGAATTTTCTTTTCAAAACCTCTGTAAATCAACACCAAAATAGCATGAAAATTAGTGAAGTTAAAGAAATGTAGAGAATCAAGTTTCCCTAAAATCCAACATTTTTAAATGTGTAGCATATGAAGAGACCATTTACAGCATATTCAGAAAATATTTTCATTGTACTTTTACAAAGAAAGCAAATATTAAAAAATACAGTTCTACATATCATCGGATTACAAGTGAAACTAATTTAAAAATTTCGTGACATCAGTTTTTAGCTTTTCTAGACCAGAATATGGAGATCTTTTAGACTGGTTGAAGTTAAATTTTTTTCTTTGCTTCAAGGTTAAATTTTTTCTCGAAAAACACTTGGCGAGTAAAGTTTAAAGAGTAGAATTTTCCCCCTCTTCGTTGTCCCAGAACTATATTTTTTGACTTGGTGTGTTTCACTTGTAAGCCAATGACATTAAAAAAAATTTCATTTCGTTGAACAAGTTTTTCATACCTAAAAGAAAACAGAATTTCTTCTTTTTCAATCAATTTTTATTGACAATATGAAAACAAAAATCACCTGTATTTCTTCTCATGTCAGATTGAACATTCCACAAGCTGTCACTACAGCTGTTTAAATTCATCATTAGTGATACATAGATTTACAAAATTATAGTTTAACTAGTGACTCAAAAATAGTAAACAAAAGAGTAGTTACTTTTACTGTAAAAATAAAGTTTTACTTTAAGTTACTTCTGTCACAATTAACAATGAGCTGGTATCAAATTGCAGAGTAGCAACTTAATGCAGGTTGAATCATAAAATTAATATTAAATAAATTAATATAACAAATCAATTTAATGAGAAAGTCAACATAAAATATGACAATTTCATGTGGGTCTGGTGAATATCCATTATTTATGATACTCTAAATTGAAGTAAAGGTTTAGAGTTAATCTTTAATAGATAAATAATCTTTCATAGAACTTAATAAAACAAAATATGATGTAAATAAAATAAGATTGTGAATACATATGTAAAATTGATGTCAATTAAATGTTCTTTATACAAAAATTAAGCATTTCTGCTATACCTTCTGTTCTTCAGCATGTAAGAGAATATAAAAGTATTTTCTATGGATTTATTATAGCATTAATTAATTTAATCAATTTTAAGACCTCAAGGAGAAGCCATTATTATTTCTTAAAAACTACTGAGTTCCATGGTTATTCATGAGAAGTACAATTCTGATACAATTAATCTAAATGCCATATATTTTCAAAAACAGCCTCAAGCAATATAGCTAAAAACATCACAATCAGCAATATTCCACAGTACTGTACAAGTTATGAGGAATGACAACATGAATATTTTGTTTATATATACAACATTCGAGATTTAAACAAAATAAAAATTAATTCCATTTTTGGTGACAGATTTAAGTCTAGTCAAACAAAATAACAACAAAATATCAAAACAGCATTTTCACATTATGTCAAGAATTCATAACAAACCAACTTTTCCAAAAACCTAAATTACAATAACAATCAATAGATTGTGATACTAAATACTTAGTGATATAAAAAAGTATATAGAACAAATATAATAAGTTAATATGCCTTAATCTATACATGAAGCTCAAATACCATATTCCCACAAAAATATATCCCAAACCTTAAATATTAATGAAAAACACTTCTATGGGGAGTGTATGTGTAATAATATAGATAGCAGAGTAAATATGTGGAAGTCCAGGTGATTCCTCATATATATGTTGTGAAATATCAAATTACCTTTACACCTCTAAATGAAATTGTAATTAGTTGTTCTAAGAAAAACTACAAATCAGAATAAATATGATGATGTGAAGAGGAATAGCTAAAATATATAGATGTATGATTAGTTAAGACTTAATGTACATTTAAAAATTATGCAGAAACAGATATAATCACAAAAATGCATTTTTCAAACACTTTTCAAAATACAATAAATATAATACAGCTGAAAAACAAAAAAATTATTTTTCACGTTTCAATGGAATATTTAGGCCACCACATTCATTACCCGAGGCAACAGTTTTGAGAACATTGTTAACAAAATCAGCAGAGCATCCAGCTACTTTAATTATGCCTAAATTAAAAAAAAAAAAAGAAAATCAGATAAACACATTTACTAATTAAATATTATTCTTATAAAATGTAAACATGGAAAATATATTGAAAATTAAAGATTTGCTATTCCAATTAAAAGCAACCAGAAAGGTAGAATGATTTCTTTAACAAGTCTCTACTTTTAAAACATAATAACAATCCCTTTATTAGATAATCTAATCAATTAAATGAACTAATTTCAATAATACACATCTTTATAAATGCTAAATTCAAAGAAATATATAACTACACCTTCATACACCAAATTACCATAAATCAGTTTCTAGTTTCCACGGATTCTCAGGATCAATAAGTAGAAAAACTACTCTATACATCTAAAATATTCTATCAAATTCTCTTCTGAAGACAAATTGGGATTCCCTTGTAATGATGATCTTAAAGACACAATCAAACAAAATAGATTGATATAGAATTGGTTGAAGAAAATGTAGAGTCCTTAAAACCATACAAAATGTTGGTTGCAATTGATAGACATGTTAGTCTTCAATTCACTGAAAACATTCCTCACAATATACTTCGATTCAATATTAAACTAATAAGTGTGAACAGATATGATGAATTATAAAAATTTGCTGTTTAAGACATTAGAAAGCTTTGTTAAGGTACTTAAAAGAAACACTGATTAAAAAAGTGTTCTCATATAAATACAATATACCACAATATATATGTATTAAAAGATTCTATGAATAAACTTTTTTATGGAACCATCGACTTTGAGTTTCAATACAATTGCAATGCTGAAGTAAAACAAATTAGAAATGGTTGTAAAAAACATGATTGTGAAGAAAACTCTATCCTAAATTTTATTAACACTTACCTTTTTTAATTTGCAATGACTCTATAGCAGCAACAGTTGATTGCTCTCTCTGTTTGAAATTTTGCACTCGGTTTTTCAAAAGTTTCTTGGTTTCACTTACAAACTTCAACAGACATTCTAGAATAAAATGATAAAATGTAAAATTGACTAATTAAAACTAATCTTCTGAGATGATTTAATTTACTTATTTTGTATAAGTTCCAAATCAGTGAGCATTTCTGAAATGAGTATGTTTTATGTATTATTATGCAAAATTAAGTATGATTTATACAGCTTTAAGACTAAGTAGCATTAGAGTCAAAAGATAAATTGATACATTTTTTGCCAGAATGCTTTTATTTTACCATAACAATTCATAAACCATACTATTATTAGATAAAAATATTTAGAAGCTTTACTATTAAGCTATTAATTTAATTATATGAATATACTTTGAGATTGTTTACATACTTTGCTCCTGCTGAAGACCAAACAATTTAAGTTTGTTAGCTTCATGTTGGGCTTTCTTTTTCAATCTACAAGCCCTGAGGAAGAACAAAATACCTTAATACAAAATTAGTAAAACCCTAAAACAAAATATGAATATTTCAAATAATTTTGTAAACTAAATGTGGTCATGAAATGAGTCAATATATTAAGTTGTAACAATACACATATTGAAAATAAGCTCCAATTTATCATATTTCACCTTTAATTGATAAATTAAATTTATTTAATAAATCTAGAATAGGTTAGCACCTTCACTCAAAAGTTAACAAATTCACTTTCAAAAGAAATGTGGTGGTATTACTATACAGATGAAAAAAGTAAAGATGCATTGCTTGATATGGAAAGGCTTGACTTGAATTCAGTCAAACATGTCCATTACAACCACTGATAAAATAGGACTTTCAATCTTATATACCAGTCAAGTTTCCACATTGGTACTCAAAGCCCCAAACATATATTCGAAATACTTAAGCTTTACCAACTTTTCCTTTGAACACCTTGGAGCTTTATAAATAGGTGAAATGAAAATATCATTATCATCATAGCTTTATCAGTTTCTTTTGTCAAGGGATCATGGTTTGGTTTGTTGCTCTACAGCCATTTTTTGCTACAATAGGGCAAATTATACTGGGATATCTAAGGCTTAGTGTGGATTCCGAACCATCATGGGACACATATACCATGACTGGGACTCAAATTCAGAGCAAGATATCGGATTAAGTTCAAGGGTGAAGTGACATTCTATTATAAAAAGGTGGTTTAATAAAAGTTGTATGTTATTGTTTCTAAAAGTAAAATTATCATAAATATTGCAAATTCAGCACACTGTAAACAGCAATTCTTTTATTTATGTCAGACTTGTTATCTGAAACAGCCATTTCTCTTAATCTCTTGTTCCTTGATATTGGATATGATATAAATTAATCTTTTTAATCAAATAAAAAATATTCCCTCTTAACAGATATTCATGGGAACAAAACTAATCCCAATTTGTAATTTACAAGAGCAAATAAGCTCTTGTAAAATAAAAAACATAAAATAACCTAAAATGCAAATTTTAGCATGTGTGCTATTGAGAACATATGTATATATGTTACAGTGAAAGACCGAAATCTGGAGAATGTCGACTTTCACCGGTGAATGTCAACATTCACATAGTCGCTTGGTGCATGTCCGAAATATTTGCTAAATACCCTTATTTCTGACTTACACCGGCAAATGTCGACATTCACCATGCACTAATGGTGAATGTTGAACATGTCGGAGATTTATATTTTCTTCTCCGTATTTCAGTCGCGATAAAACGTCACAAGGGTGTGTTGTGTCGAAAATTAGTTTGGATCGTATAGTGGATAATTTATTTTGAACAGTGAATTGCCTCCGTAGGAACAGTAAAGTATCTAGACACAGTTCTTTAAAAATTACATTAGAAAATTTATTAAGTTAAAATTTAAGTGTAAACAAAATGCTGATTAACAATTGGACAAGAGGGGCCCCCGATAAGACACCGAAAACATCACTTTTTACAAATAACGATTTGACACAATACAAAAGTCAAAAGTTCAGGAGAAGGAGATGGGGACCAATGGCACAACCCGGGGAACAGATGGACTCACCCTCGGCAAAAGATCTCAGGAAAATGGTGTGGGGTTTCGGTACGTCGGGCGTCAGACATGGAACTTCTGAATCCTCTCAAATCTAGTAGCAGGCCCCTATCCATGGAGGAGCGTGGTTGTCGAGATGAATCCAACTCCGCTGGACCGCCAGGGAAACTCGTCAGGGCAATCCGTTCTTCGCCGCTTCCTCCTCTTCCGATCGTCTTCTCCGCAGAGAAAAATCAAGTGTCCCCTTGAAGGGGTGTACGACTATTTATCGTCCTTCGATTTCTGAAGAACCGCCCAAATCCATCAACCCTGATCGACGGTAAACCCCGTAAAAGATAAGCCCACCTGCCCCAAGAGGTCATCCATCAAAATCCCCCTCCTCTTAGTGGACAATCCGCCCCGACGAAAGGGGCCAAGGGGTCAGACATCAAAGACTGCCAAATACGCCGATACTAATGAGCGCTTTTCCCTCAACGGGGACTCACATTCCTTCTCACGGCTAACCCGTGAGAAAAACTACCAAGCGCCCAAAAGGTGGAGCAAAGGCAACATAATATATACAGTAAAAAATTACAGACAACACAATTAATACTTAAAAATCAACCCAACAGGTGACGTAACTTTTTCGCCTCTCCTTCTGAGAGGAGTGACCACGAACTTAAAACAAACAGTACATTCTAAATGAGAAAAGAAAATAATAGAAATTAAAAACTTACTTAATTATACAGTACATTCGAAATGAGAATAATATTAATAAAAAACTTACTTAATTATGTGATCCAAATCTTATTTATTGCAACAACTTAAACTATTATGACACTTTGAATTGCACAAGAGTCCCTTGCTTTTACAACTGCATTTATTTGTGGAACACTTCCTTTTGCAATGACAGCGTGTATAGCCTTGCCCCCCGCTTCTCGAATTAGCTGCAGCTGCTTCTCTCAGCGACATTTCTTGAAAAGAAATCTCATCTATGGAAAGTAACTTTTCTTTACAAATTACGAACTGATTACGTGTGTAAAGCTGCTTGAGGGTACAATTTTTATTTGCCAGTTTATAGAAGTCGGAGTCTTCTATTCCAACAACAACCGCTAACACATTTTGGCTATCTGTACGACCACGGTCGACATCAGGGACTTGTATTCGTACAGTATCACCAATTTGAGCAGGAGGAAATTGTTTTTGTGAGGTTCGTAACATTTCAAAGTATTTTAGAGTACTTTTCTTGAGAAAATAAAAACAATTGTCTTCTCGTTTACCCGCAATTAATATATTTAACTTTTCAAGAAAAAGATCACGATTCACTGCAGTATCCATTCAGTATAAATTAGGGTATCGGAAAAAATACCTCGGCTCCTCTCTTTTCGACCTCCACCAGAGCATATCTGTGATTGTCGACATACACCGGTGAGGGTCCGAATGTACAAGAATGTAATGAAATATTCGATCTTTCACCGACGTATTTGGTATGTGTCGACATTCACCGGTGAAAGTCGACATTCTCCAATTTCGGTCTTTCACGGTAGCATATACACTCACAGCCAAAAGTTAAGCACGAAGTGGTAAAATGCAAAAAAAATCGACAAGTACAGCTTTGATTGACACGAAATGTGGCAGGAAAGTAGCAAATATGTTTATGCATGAAACAAAACAAAGAATTACATACGAAGATGAAAACAATATTGAATTTTCATAAATTATAAGATGAAGTCATATTGGAGACATTAACAAAATTATGTTTAAATCCAAAACAAACATTAATAGGTATGTGACCACCCCTCATGCTCATACAAAGTTTACAGTGTGTTGATCACCTCATGGAAAGCATGGTCACAAGTCCAGAGTCAAGTAATTGCCATTCCTCCTGTAGAGCATTTTGTAACTCTGAGAGTGACTGGAGGTAGGAAACGTGCAGACACAGCACGGCCGAGGGCATCCCAAAGATTTTCAATGGGATTAAGGTCGGGCAAGTACGCCAGCCAATCCATACGTGCAATCCCCTCTCCAGGCAGTCGTCGACGATGTTGGCTCGATGGGGACGCGCATTATCATCCATTAAAACGAAAGCAAGACCAACTGCTGTAGCGTACAATCTCACAGTGGGTTCTAGGACTTCATCCTGATACCGGACAGCCGTCACAGAACCCCATCTATAGATATGCAGGTCGGTGTGATATCCTAACAAAATCCCTGCCCACACCATGATGCTTCCACCTCGGAATGCGTGATGCTCGATGATGTTCTGGGGCGATTGCGTGTCCCTTGTTCTCTCCAGACCCTTACACGCTTGTCATCTGGCTCCAGGGCAAATCTTGTCTATCTGTGAACAAAACACACGTTGTTCACGTGTGTTTGTACGTTGGCCCAATCAGGCACAGTCTAATTCACATGTTGCCGACACCATTTTAATCGTGCCCCTCTGGATTGGACGGATAGAGGAACACAAACTCGTGGTACCCTGGTGTACAGTCCATTCATGCGTAGCCTTCGGCAAACAATAGTGGCAGATATCGTCTTACCAATGGAAGCTGCAACCATAGATGTCACGCGTGTGGAGGTCGCTCTTCGATTCCGCTTGGCTAAAACAGCAATATATAGATTTTCCGCGGGGGTCGTAACCCTTGGGCGACCGGCCACAGGTCTTCAGACAACAGTTTGGTTTGTTTGGAATTGTTTCCATAATCATGAAATGACGAAATGATGAACGCCGAAGAAAAGAGCAACATCTGTGATTGATTGTCCTGCTTAAAGGCGTCCCACAGAACACCAGCGCTCACTCTCTGCCATTCATCTTCTGGAAGCCATAGAAACACATCTGTTTTGAAAACTAATCGTACGAAAGTTCTAAACACTTTTTATCAGCACTTACATGAAACTCCTCTAACCCTTCACAATGCTGGCTTCTTATACGACTGCCTTTTTTGTATATTTCTCGACACGAAACCGTGATTGGCTGTTACAAACATATTTGCATACTTCCATCTACCTCTGCAGTGAAATGCAGCCTCTCAAATTCAGATTGGCTTCCGGAAATTAACATTTTCTTCTCCATGCTTAACTTTTGGCAGTGAGTGTAGATCGCAGTATTGTAGAAGATGGTTGTGACTCAACTGGAATAGAGAAAAATACAACACCCACGACAAAATTTCTCAACCAAAGAACCATGGATTCAATTACTTTACCTTCTCTTTTCATTAGATTATTATAATTGAGATATGAAAGGTCATTTTCCATATATGATAAACAAAAAATTTTTTAATCAACAAACAAAATGACTTTCAGTTAACATTTTTGACACATGAACATTACTTGAAATTTTAAATATCCTTAAAGGAAATTTACAAAGTGACTAAAAAGAACTAAGTTCTCTATTTTATGTTTACAAACTTTCGTTCTAAAAACAGTTCTGAATTTAGCAGGTTATGAGCAATTTTAATAGGGTTATTTATTAAAACAATTCTGGATTATATCAAATTAATAGATTTGAATGGATTTCTGAAAACTAGCAAGCAACCAAAAAATGCACCATAACAGACAGGTTATGGTGCATATCTGTAAGCCATCGAATACAGGTCTGCAGTGACAACAAAAACAATTTCTGACAAGAGGGGAGCTATTCATACCCAGTTTACAGAATTATTTTTGATACTAATGTATTTAATTTTATGCTAAAACATAAGTTTACATGCATAGAAAAATTCAAGCAGGAAAACAAGAAAAAGTTTATGTATTTTTACTCACGATGACTTAAACTTATATTCTTTTTACTGTAAGTTATAGTCACCTGATGGAGTTTCAAACGTAATCAGCAGTTTCCATTTTATCAGTCTGGAAATATTTGTGATTTTTGCCATGACCTAAAACAGATCTAGTGAAAACGTATATACTTGAACTGTAGTGGGAAAACTTTCTTTTTCTGTTAATACTTGCAATATTAGTTGCAACATTCTGCTAAAATTGGTAAAGCTTCTGCACTCCTACAAATAAATTGTTTAGGACAGTCGTGTGGTAATAATTGTGAAAGGGACCATCTTTTGATTTAATAACTTCAAAACTTTCATTGAACACAACTACACATAAAAGTAACTTTTTTTCATTCAAAGTCTTTAAAATACGATATGTGGCAGGTCATGAAAAACTTAAATTTTAACTCCTTTAATTTGAACCCTGAAAGGATATTGTGCTTGAAGGCATTTAGGGTTAAAAAGCATGCATTTTGGTTTATTCTTCAGAGATGGATTCTATTCCATGTCAAAGAGAGCACTGCAGTGTTATTAATTTCCTACCCTTAGCATTATGGCTTGAGGTACTATTGCATTTCGTTCATGTTCATACTCTTGCCATGCATTACAAGTACTATGACCAGTCAACAGTACATCAGTGATATCTAGGAAGCTGAAGTCATATCCTTCTTATATATCATCCCTAACACTCACTTTCTACAGCACAAGCCTCATCATCCCCATGAGGTCTAATATGTCACTGAGCTCAACATAGACTTTGGCCAGCATGTTCATCAGATTTGTAAGTCAGAACACATGTAGGATATGTTTTCACTACTCCTTATCGCATCACCTACAGTTATTGCTGAAGAATTGTGGATGCATTTTGAAGTATCCTGGAACTATGTTCAGGGTAGACAGCTCTTTAGGCTATAACATGTAGCTATGCTGTGAAAGTCAGTGGCGAGTGACTGATACTGATCTAGCATATTCTTCTTCCCATACAGATATGTAAAACAATCATTAATACCTTGTAAAAAAAGTCATACTGCAAATACATTTCATTGCTCTAACTAAAGTCTTAACTGATGCAATTTCAATGATTAAGAGTTTACCATGCAGCCATATATAACTCGAGTCTCAATACCTAACTTAACAATAAAGAGCTTGCTTTGTTTATACAAAATTTCCAAATATTAGACAGGGAATTATGAATTGTTTAGTGTTTGTTGTTATTTTTGGTCACTGGTGTTCACGGGCGTCACCGCCGGGGAAACGCGTCTCCCAATATTTTTTTGAAAAACAATTTTAATTTTGAGTCCTAGTTGACAAAAAATGTGTTTGTGTTTTAAAAACTATTCAATTTGAAATAGTTTCCACAGCCAAACCATGGATTATTTAGGACATAATTCATAATAATTATATGCATTATGTTGATAATTCTAAAATTATATAGCGTTTCTGTGTTTGGTAATTGCAAAATACGCTTTGATTGAGGTTTAATTTGGTATGTTTTAGGAGATTTAAGTGCCTTTAAAATATGGTTGGAGGTATTCAGAATGCCTCAAAAAGTGTTTTCTAGTCCTTAATGTTTTCAACGTTTTACAGAGGGACACCCCCCCTTAGAACCCTACCCTATCTATTGAGTCATCCCCCAATAATTTGGTACTGGTGATGCCCATGCTGGTGTTTAACACACTGACTAACATAGTAACTCCAGGGTTTTTCCTGAGTAGTGTGCTTGGCATGGACTTGCAAATCACCAGGAAAATATATTAGCAGAACTTGACCAACATCAAAAGGATCTATATCACATTTTGATACACAAATTTGGTACTCAAATTGTGTTTCAATTTAAAATGAATCCTTAAAAATTAATATAAATGACTTTGATAAATAAGTGGTTTTACATTAGAATAAATCATAAAATGGTGAGATAAGGGAAGGATACATTTGATATGTAATGAACAAAAAGCTTAGGTTTAAAAAGATTAATAAAAAATTCAAATACATAAGTTCACTTAGTCAATATGTTACAAGGTTTGAAACCCTTAAGTTTTGACATTAACTTACAGAACTTTAAGGATTAAATAAGAATTATTTATGAAATAAATATAAAATAATTACCTAGATGCCAACTTATTTTTCTCCTTTCTAGACTTTGTTCGAGCATTCATCGGTAACTCATTTACTGGTATCAATCCATCTATAAGACAGTTGAGCTTTTCTAGCTCTATACCAATGTTATAAAGCTTTTTAGGATTAGGTGTGAGATCATTTCCATCACCTCTTCTGGCTTTCCCAGAATGTTTCACTCCTTCAATTGGACAATTTGCACTAAATACTGGGTCAGAAACTCCAGGAAGGTCATGAACATTGTTAGATTTGTTAGTAAGCTTCATCTTTGGACCTTTAGGACCTTTGGATTGCATGTTGTATTGCCAAAAATATCGTGACTTTTTCTTTTCAAGGTTTATACGATTTGCAGACAAATACTTAGCTGAAAACGATTTGATTTCATCATCAGATTCTTCATCTACAAAATAAAATAAAAAATGAATTGTTTCACAAGAATGAAAACAGATAAGTATTACATTACATAGATAAAAATATAAATTAGCAAATATTCTAAACAATACCTCATGCAGTTACCAATTTTGAATCCATACTATTTTTCAAAATATCCAAAAGTACAGTTAAAATATTAAATAGGCTATTAAAAAATCCCCTTGACATTTGGAAATACTGTTGAACACCATTTATTGGAACTAATTGGGAGACACGTGTTCAGAAACCAATTTGCTCGCATAATTAAACATTAAAAGTTAAAAACAAAGAGATTTTGTTACTGGTACTTGCTTCAAAAGTTGCTGAAGATTTATTAATTTTTCATTAAATAATGCACCATACAATCTAGACAAGTGCATTGTCTTGACTGTTTGGTGTGCTTGGCACATCTACAATCAATCCCAATTCAGATAATGGGTTGTTCGCTTAATTGACATTCCGATAATTGACGTTCTACTGTATGTTAAGAATTAATGGATTCAAAACCAATTCCAAGTGTTCAAAAGAGTAGGAAGTAAGAGTACCAAGTTTATAACCTAATCAGAAAACTAATTTAAAATATAATATATTTAGATTATCAGTTAGAAGATAAATATAATTATAAAATGAGATGGTGGATGAATTTCACACATTTTTTTCAGTTAAATCATTCTTGCTTGAAGTATTTTGAATGGATTTTGATGTTTTGCTGTGAGGTTTAAATTTCTTTTACACGAGACTGCATCTACATCTGATTGAAAAACTTGCTACATTTTAAGCTTTACAATTTACAAACTTATATATGCATATATACATATGAACATGCACATGTGAAATTTCATTACAATGGAATCTTTTTAAAATAAATGTTCATTACAAGATAAATACATGTGTAGGACAGCAACAAAATAGACCGAAATGAAAGTCATATTCATTCAGAGCATCTTTGCCTGGAAGAGCAAAATTATGTACACACCATAAGATATTTGTTTTTGAAATAATGTTAATTCATATCAGAAATAATATTGATAAGTCCCTTAAAGTAGTTTTTTACTAAAAACAGTCACTACCACAGCAGGTAAAGTGGTATGAGTCAAAAATTTCAAATCCATTGACTTAATGTGAATAATTTATTTAGATTTACTGAAAAATAATTTATAACAGGAATTATTTCTATTTGATAATTAGACACAGAGTGTATTTTTAGCATTTCCATGCAAAAAGCACTCTGAAAAGTTTAATTTTGTATTTTTATGCATATAGGAAGGTTATAAAGAAACTTAACCTATTTAAGAGACTACTGACTGCAACCATGGCAAAATGTTGTATATGAGAGATACAATTTTTTTTCATGGATCCAGCAGGAAAGTCAATCAATTGACAATTACATTACTGAATTGAAAATGATAGCCTCCACTTGCGAGTTTTGGGATCAAGCAGAGGATCTAATTTGTGACAGAATTATGCTAGGGATCCATGATAAAGGACTTCGTCTCTTCTTTGAGAATCAGTACTAAGTCTAGAGAAAACTGCTGAAATCGAGAGTGCAAGTGAAATTAGCAAAGAGCAGCTCAGATCAATGAGGGAATTGAATCTACACCCACCATCTAATTACGAAAACAAGGTACATGCAAGCTTTGAAAGAGAAGAAATATGCGAAAAATAACTTTTTCAAACAGTTATTGATATACAACTGTAAGAAATGTGGAAGATGACAGAAACCAAGACAGTGTTCTGCATATCATTAAGTGTGTTCTAAGTGTAAAAAAGAAAAAAACCCACTTTACTATAGGGTGTTCTCAGCATGAGAAGAAAGTTCAAGAAATTGAACAATGTGACAAAGAACTTTGTGTTTTTATTGACTCTAAAGCATAAACATGTTAATAAGGTAAGTCAATCCTGGTCTAAGACTATATCAATAAGTGTTAATCATAAGAAAATAGTGCCAGTTGATTTTAAATTGGATACTGTGGCTGAAGCTAATATTTTGCCAGCCAGTACATATTTTAAATAAGTTAATACAGATGTTGCCTTAAAGAAACCAAAACAACTCTAATGTCTTATGGAGATTTTAGGATTCAACCAAAAGGCATACTAGTTTTATAACGTTCAACTAGAAATAAGAATGTACCAAAGGAATTTCATGTTGTAGATGTGAAATCAAAACCGATATTTGGGTTAAATGCATGTTCAGAGTTACCTGGAATAAAGAGGATATAATAATTAAATATAAAGATATATTGAGTGGAACTGGTGAATTTCTCGATAAACCTTACCAAATACTAAAAGATAATGCTAGAAGTATACCTGTCGTTCATCCACTTAGACGAGTTCCTCAAGCTTTACTAGTTAGATTAAAGGATACACTAAATAACTTAGAAAATGAAGGAGTAATTTTCAAAGTTAACAAGCCTGCCAATTGGGTTCAGAGTTAAGTTATAGCAGAGAAGCCTAATGGTAATTTACATTTGTCTAGATCCCAGAGACCTAAACAAAGTCATAAAAAGGGAGCATTACCCAATTCATTCTGCGGGAGACATAATAGATAGACTTGAAGGCAAACCTGTGTTCTCAGTGCAAGATTTTCAAGATTGGTTTTGGCAAGTGCCTCTAGATGAAGCTTGTCGTATCTGGTTCTATTTAATGGGTTATCAGTGAATCCCAGGCAATGCAGACAGCACAAACATTTATTATATGACAAAATATTTACAATTTACCAAGGAGCGTCCTACACGACCACATCATCCGAATATGATTGTTCTATCTTAACACAATCTGACGGTGCTTTTAGCGCCATCTGTAGGGTGATTGAATCCCTAATACGACATCTCCCCGCAAGATATGGGTTTGGGGTTTTCTCAAATCATAAACACAGATCTGAATTTAAATATTAAGGACTCAATCACCTAAATATTATCACACCATATCAACAAAAAAGTGCAAAATAAAAATATATACATATAAGAATAATAATGCCTATAAAATACTAAAGCATATAATAAAAGAAATTATGCTTAAATAATAAATTTGTCACTACTTCTCTTCAGAAAATAGTCTGGATAATGCATCAGCATTTTGACTCCTGGACAATGTTTTATTGTTAAATTATATCTTTGAAGAGCAAAAACCCACCGCTGTAATCGTGAAGCACATTTTGTAAGGTATGACAAAGGGTTGTGATCAGTGTACAGTTCTATTTTGGACCCGAAAACTAGAGTTTCAAACTTCTTCAAACTCCACACAATAGCGTACACTTCTCTCTATTGCAGACCAAGCTTGTTGAGTTTTATTCAACTTCTGGCTCACATATGCAATAGGTCGGAGTAATCCTACGATCCCTTGGGACAGACAAGCGGCGATACCATACTGGGATGCATCACTGTGTATTATGAACGGTTCACTCACAACTGGAGTGTGCAAAGCTGGAGCTTTCATTAGAGCAGATTTCAGTTTGTTGAAGGCAACTTCGTGTATATCCAGCCAAGGTAAATTTTCAGGAATCCTCTTTTTTGTTAATTTCGTAAGAGGTAAGGCAATCTCTGCATAGCAAGGTACTTGATATTCCTGATAATAATTGCACAACCCGAGCATGCTTCTAAGTTGTTTCTTGGTCTCAGGTATAGGTATTTGAGCAATTGCTTTTATTTTGTCTGGATCTGCTTGATGCCTTCCAGATCCGATAACATGACCTAAATATTTGATTTCAGGTCTTGCAAATGCACATTTGTGTAAATTCACAGTAAATTGTAGTTCTAATTTTGAAAGAATAAGATCCAAGTGTTTTAGATGATCACTCATGTTGTTAGAAAATATAGCTATGTCGTCAATATGTGCACAACTGAAATCTCTGTATGGTGCTAACTCTTTGTTCATTTCTCGTTGAAAAGTCGCAGCAGCATTTCTCAAACCAAATGGCATTACTTTGAATCTATACTGTGCTCTGTGGGTCTTGAAAGAAGTAAAATCATGACATTCTTCTTCCATTGGGATAGCCCAATATCCCTTCAACAAGTCAAGTGTAGAAATAACATTTGCTTTCCCTATGCTGTGAAGTAATTGAATGGCATCCTCCATAGGAAAATCATCAGCCTTGGTGACAGCATTGAGAGATCGATAATCAACACATAAACGCATGCCTCCATCCTTTTGGTTTACACACAACAGGATGAGCGATTTCGGCAGAACTTTCTTCTATTAAGTCCAATTCAAGTAGCTCTTCAATTTGGGTATCTACTTGTGATTTCAAAGACTCTGGTATCCTATAAACATGGTTTTGTCCTTTCTTTGCCTTCCTCAAGTCTTATTTTGTGTTCACCAACTTGTGCAATTTTCAATTAAATAAATCTTTATGTTTCTGTAATACCTGAATCAGTTGATTTCTTTCTTTCTCATGTAGATCGTATAAATTTATTTTCCAAATTTTATCAGACAGTTCTTATTGATGTACAGTTCTAGGAGAATCATGAACTTCACCAAATTCTTCATCATCTTCAAAAACAATACCAACTTCATTCACTCTTGGGTAATATCTCCTTTACATGGCAGTGTCGTACTTTTCGGTCAGGAAGTTTCACTTTGCAAGAATGCGGTGATGGATGCTCGACTATCTCCCCAGGTCCGGTCCATCGTGCATATAACTTGTTGGAAGAATCTGGAATTAGTAAGTAAACCTGCTCTCCTAATTTAAATTCTTTGGATCTTGTGCGGCGATTAAAATAATCAGTGTAGGCTTGTTGTTTTCCCGATGCGATAAGTAAAGCTTGGTCAGTTGCTTGTTCGAGATTTATTTTGAGTTCCTGGAGATAATCTACGACTGATTTGTCCATATTCAAAGGTATAGGAATTTCTCCACACCAGCTAGACTTCAACACACTCAGAGGACCTCTTGCTTCTCGGCCATACATCAACTTGAATGGAGATACTCCGGCAGTACAGTTAGGAACTTCTCTATAAGCAAACAACAGAAACGGAATGTATTTATCCCAATTACTAGGATCTGTTCAGATAACACGAAGTGCATTTTTAAGAACTTGATTATATCTTTCTACAAGTCCATTACTGGCTGCATATCCTGGTACCGAAAATCTAGGAGAGGATCCTAAGCGATTCATGAATTCTTGAGTAAGTTTCGATATAAAGTTCGAACCTTGATCACTTGCTATAGTAATTTGGTATTCCAGTTCTCATGAAAATTCCCAACAGTGCATCACATGTCGCCTTAGCAGTTAAGGAACGCAAAGGAATTGCTTCCGGCCAGCGAGAATGTTGATCAACTAAACATAACACATATTTATGACGACGAGCTGAAGGAGGCTCGATAGGGCCTATAATGTCCACATTAACACATTCAAATGGTAATTCCGGTCTGAGAACAGGAGTAATAGGAATTTTATCAATCATTTTCTCTGGGTTTCAGAGTTGGCATTCTTTACATGTTTTACCAAAATTCGGCGATTTCACTAGTCATGTGAGGCCAATAAAAACTATATCGTATTCTTTCATTCGTCTTTTTCATTCCCATGTGACTCCCAAAAACAGATTCATGAGCTAATTTTAAAACTTGAGCTCTTGTCTTTTGAGGTAAAATCAGTTGCTGAACGGTCTCCTAATATTTTATCTTTGTGGAATATTAATCCATTGATAAAAAAGAAATTTCCCTTTCGAAGTAATAAATTTTTTCTTATTTCTTTTAATGTATCACAGCTGGTTTTGTTCTTCACTAAGTCAAAAGCTTTCACTTTTGCACGAAAGTATTCCATTTTCTGGTGATTCTTGTTCTGATTCATCATTTCCGGTTTTAGCGCAGACTAAATAATCTTTCTTTCACTGGATAAACACAATCCAATCTCTTACATTTAGGAATAGTACATGCTTCTTTTCCATTTTCTGTTGAACATTTTAGTAATTCATAAATATTTGGGGGCAGAATGCACTGACCTTGAACTTTGTCCGTTACTGCTGCAAATATTTCAATCGGACGGCAAAATCTATTTTCATCTTCGTTTTTTAATGAAACTTGGAATTTTGCCAATCCAGCTTCAATTTTTTCTCCAAATGCACTAGTTAAAATTATTTTTCCCCTTTCAATTTTTGATTCAGAAATAAAATTTGAATTGAAAACTGGGATTTGAGCTCCAGAATCGATTAGGCTTTTCAGTTCTCGATTATCTACTAGAATGTTTACATATTGAAGAGAGTTCATAGGAACATTTATTTTTTCTTTCACCAGATGCTCCGATCGTATTTCAGCAGTCAATATTTCATCCTCTGGTTTCTTTTCTTTCTTGCTAATATTTGTTGATCAGCTGTGACTTTTAGGACAATCTCTTGCGAAGTGCGATAAACCATATATGTAGCATTCCCTTGAAGTTGTATTTCTCGTGCTTTGGTAATCTTCTCTCGTATTGAATCGATGTTCTCCGATGTGAGGGGGGCATATTTCCGGTCTGGAATTTTTCATTTCTTCTCTGTTGTAATTAAAATTCTGATGTTTAAACGTGTTCGTTTGATTCTCCTTCCAGAATGTTTCCTTCACTTTTTTGTTTACGCAAATTCGAACGTTTTCGTAATCATCTAGTTTATTTGCAATTTCTTCTGGTATTTTGAATCGAGACCATTTGTCGATGAAATGATCACAGATTTCTGATGGCACTTTACGCTTAATCTGATCAGTAATAATTAAATCAGAGTTCTTCAAAAGTCTTTACATCCAGTCCTCTTATCCATTCTTGATAATAATTTTTAAGTTCATAGGTGAAGTTGCACCACGTAATTTCGGGTATCTTGTAGTGTTTCGTAAACAATTGGTGGAATCTTTCGAGAGTAAGTTCACATCTTTTGAGTAAGAGTTCTTTCACTTTTTCATAATCATCCGTCACTTCTTTGTTTTCTCTGGCAATTATTTGCGCAACGTCATAGGGTAGGAATCCTATTAGATATGACACCCAATTTTCTTTCTTGATTTCCGTTCGTTTCACTTGACGCTCGAAGAGAACCAAGTAAAGGCTTATATCGTTAGTTTTTGGGATCAAACTTCTGTAAAATACTTTGCAAGTCAAACCTCGGCTTCATGTTTACATCAGTTTGTTGACTTTCAAACCCATTCTTAAATCTTTCGTTTTCTAGACGCATCTTCTGCAACTCGAATTCCATTTCTTCTTTCCTTCGTCTTTCTTCAACTTCTAATTCGTCTTTCCTTCGTCTTTCTTCAACTTCTAATTCTTCTCTTCTCCTTCTTTCTTCTATAATAGTATTTAAGAGTTGCTTCACGAACGGTTTGTCATAGTTTTTATTTTCGGTTATAACTTTCTTTAGCTCAATTACAACCATGTTTTCTGTATTCGATATCCCCATTTCGGTAGCAAGTCTTTAGATCTTCCTTTCGCTAAGAACGTCATGATGGGATCACGAATAAAGTTCCGAAAATCAAATTCAAAATTCACCTTGAAGCATTTCAACAAAAATCTTTACACCATTCTTCAAAAAGTAGTATTTAGCAGGAAATAAATATAAAAGTTCACAACAGTGCAGGACTCACCATGAAAACGAAAGCATATTTCCTCATTAAAATCCTGTCGTTTGCACCAATGTCGTATCTGGTACTATTTAATGGGTTATCAGTGAATCCCAGGCAATGCAGACAGCACAAACATTTATTATGACAAAATATTTACAATTTACCAAGGAGTGTCCAACACGACCACATCATCCGAATATATGATTGTTCTATCTTAACACAATCTGACGGTGCTTTTAGCGCCATCTGTAGGGTGATTGAATCCCTAATACGACAAAGCTAGTTCTGAAATCTGCACCTTCAATACACCGTTTTGGCAGATATAAACTTAATAAGATGCTATTTGGTATAGCCTCTGCACCAGAAGTACTTCAGAAAAGAAATAAACTTTTGGGGGACATTATGGGTGATGAAATATATTTTGACGATATGTAGGTCCTAATGAAACAGAGCATGATGATGCAATTATACTTAGGGTACTTGAAAGAGCTAAAGATTTAAATGTGAAACTTAATCCTTGTAAATTTCAATTCAGTGTATATGAAATAAGATACACGGGTGAAATTATATCCAGTACAGGCTTAAAAGTTAATCCTAGTCATATCAAAAGAATTGTTGATATGTCAGCACCCAGATCTAAAATGGAAGTTAGAAGACTATTGGTATGACAAATTTCTTGTCAAAATTTAAGCCAAAAGTCTCAAAGTAACTGCACCCTTAAGAGAAAGAACAAAGTTGAGTTCGTTTGGGGTGAGGAACAAGATATGTCTTTTAAGGCCTTGCTAACTAAATCACCTGTACTTAAAGTGTTTTCAGGACAAGACGAAATAACAATACAATGTGACAGCTCAAAAGATGGTTTACTAATTAAGCCTTGCTCATGCCTAATTCAGAATTGCCAACCTGTGTCCTTTGTATCTAGAAGTCTAACACAGAGCGAGAAAAACTATGCTGAAATCGAAAAAGAACTGTTAGCAATTGTATTCTCTTGAAAAATACCACAACTTGGTAATGGACATAAGGACACAGTGCAAAGTGATCATAAACCTCTTATGTCAATTGTAAAGGAACCAATGCACAAGATATCAGCTAGAATAATTTTATGCATTGCGAAGAATGCTTATGAAACTTCTGGAGATAGTGCAGAAGCTGAAAAGTCAAATGTATTTAGTTTATACATTATAGCTATTTCAGTAACATGAAAAAGTAAAAGATCCAGAAATTGTGAATATTGTCTATAGAATTACAAAATGAGTGAAAACAGAAAAGATAAATTTATTATGGAAACTAAAGCTTCCCTCTTAAATATTCCCTATTAACTTTAATTTAGATCAGGTTTTAAAATTAATAAAGGAAGGGTGGCTTGAATCAAATAAACTGATTCCTAAAACATTGCAAACTTAAAAGTGATCTTCATAGATTATGATTTGATTTTTCTTAATGAGAAAATTGTAGTTTCAAGTTCTTTACAAAACCAAATGCTACAATTAATTTATATGAAACACATTTAGGAATGGAAAAATGCAAGATGGAAATTAATGTATTGGCCATGAATGAATTCTGATAGAAAAATTTGCTTCTCATGGTGAAATATATGAAAAATTAAAAAGCAAATACCAAAGAGCCTTTAAAACTACATAACATTCTGTACACAACATTTGAGAAAGCAGTAGATATAATGGATTTTGTCAATCAGTTATATTATTCTAATGGTTGGTCATGGTTGTTTTGGGGTTTTATGGTATAAGGGTCATATTTGGTCAATTATTCAAAATGGCTGGATGTTAGCGAACTAAGTAGTAAGTCGGCTGATGAAGTCATTGATAAACGAAAATGCATTTTCTCAAAATTTGTATTCCTAAACATTGTTGTCTCTGATAATATTCCATTCAACAATTTATAACACAAAGAGATTTCCAATGAATGGGATTTTAATTATATTTTCACAAGTTCTCTTTATCCAGAGTTAAGGAATGGCTGAGTGAAGTGTAGGGATTGCTAAAAATTTGTACAGAAAGGCCAAAGAGAGTAATAAGGACTATCATGTAGGACTGATGGAACATAGGAACACCCTAAATATGAACTTGATCTATCCCCTACCTAGATGATGCTCAATCGCTGATTGAAAACAAAATTGCAACAAATTATTGAATGTTGAACTTATTGAAAACATTAGAGGAATTAAATCAAAGGCAGAAAAAAACATTTTTGACAAGGAACTTATACATTATTAAATCTCAATCCAGGGGACAATATGAACATACAAAACTATTTAAGTAAACCATGGGAACCAGCCAAAGTAACATCAAAAGAAAAACCAGTACCTAGGTCATCATTAAAGACAAAACAGATTGGATTCTTAGATAATAAAAAGGAAATCTATTTTGGGGTTTTATGGTGCAAGAGCCATATTTGACCAAGCTGCACCAAACACAAGACTCTAACCTCAAGAGGCTTAACAGCATCACAAGAGAATGGTTCTAAAATTTCAAACATAGAATATATCATGCACACAAGTGGATGTGCTAGCAGAAAACCCAAATATTTAAAAGATTGTTACTTTTAATTTAGTTTGATGCAAATATTGTATGTTTCTTTGTGATGTGATGAATATTGTTTGATAAGAAACCTCAGTGCTTAAATTATCTGCAGTGTTTATTTCATGGTATAGATGTACAGTAAAGCACCATTTATACGTCTCTGATGGGAGTGTAAAAATGACGTATTAACGCAGAAACGTATAAAAGAAACATGAAATAACTAAGAATCAAAATTTGAAATCTTGATAAACATAATTCTTACTTTTTCAACTACCAGCGTACATACTTTACTGAGAAAAAAATATAACTTACCTAATTACTCACAGGAATAAAAATATTTCATTAAAAGTTAAATTATTTTTTCTCAAAAGAACTATGAGAAAAAAATCAGTGGTTTGTCATGCAACCTTCCTTTGAGTTTCAAATAAAATTTTCAATTGAATCCAATTGTTGAGAAATGTTCTTTGTTCTGTTTCTTGACCCAAAAAATAATTAGTTTCCACACAAGAAATATCTCTGAAAGTTAGAAGGAGTCAGAACTGGCTGCTACTTTCATTTTCTGCAACTTTAGAAATAATCAACTCATGAATGGTTAAAAAATCCAAATATAGATAACTGAGCATCACAATTTGCGTACTCTTCCAAAGAAAAATTGCAATTCAAACTGCTCCAGCTGCTAGCATCCACTGGATCACTTTTTTCCGAGGACAGAGGACTCTTACCCCAGGAAAGGCAGGCCAGCTTTAATGAAACAGTGCTGGATATGATTCCATGCTGATGACATTAAAGTCATTTGTGCAATGGAGGGTCCACAATGGTAAGATTAAGGGAAACAAAAGGTTGTCATACACCAAAACTTGTGTAGCGTTTGTAATGGGTGATTATTTGTGGAGCCAACTCGTCATCACTGCTATTGGTTTTGGCACCAACTGAAAAAGTGGGAACCAAAATCTGTGCTAAAGGTGCCAATAGTATGAATGCATTGTTTATGTTTGAGCCTTCCGCTAATTTAACTCTTTCGAAAACATGCGACTAAAATCATCAACTTTAAAAATCAGTTAGAAGGCCGATGACACAATTGTTGCCACGCGGATCAAAAGCCGAATGCTGAGAAAAGGCATTTCGTTCTCAGGATTCTCGGCGACACATTGTATAAATCAAATGTAACAGAAAATTGCACTGTATAAACAAAATATTGTCATAAATGGAATATCCTTTTTTCCGGACCAACCTAATTTGACGTATAAATGAGAAACATATAAAAGGTGCACCATTGTAAAAACTTATTGTAACTTATATTATAATGATTATATAATTTGGGTATGTATTCAAGAAAACTTAAAAGGGATTTTATCAGATACAGATAGCCCTCCTACAACACGGTTTTGCTCTAACACGATAGGATAAATTGTGGGAACCCTCGTATAGCACTGAAACCTATAATACGGTTTCGCTCTAACACGATAAGAAAATTGCGAAAACCTTTGTACAACATTGTACTTCTACAGTACTGGATAACATGATTTTTGTTTAACATATTTAAAAACTAAATTACCTTAAAATAATGACGGGAAAGAATAATGAACTATAGTGCCTTTACATGAAAATATATAAATATATTATAATTTACTCATTTATAACTCTGTTCCGATGTTATAGCGGAAAGCATCATGCACAGTTTACGCGCCATCCGCAGCGAGACTTGCTGTCTCAGAGATATAGTATTGCGGAAAGTCCAGCCGTATCTAAAAGGATAAAGTGCAATGCGACATCGTCGTATTGTATCGAACTGTTGTGAAATGCGATCGCAGCTGAGGGCCCGTGAATGGCAGGCCATCAAGGGCCCTCATCATCAGAAAATGAAATTGGTGGCATATTAGAACTTGCTAAATTTGTTGGAGGCGAAGGCTTTGTGGATATGGCTATTGAGGATGTTCAAAACTTATTAGTGGAAGAAGTTGACAAAGCAGATTTGATGGAAATGGCATCAGAAGTTGGAAATCAAATTGATTCTGAGGACAATAGCACTGATGAAGATTATGAAATTAATAATTTAACATCGAAAATTCAAAAGGGAGCTGCAAAATTGTCTATCTTCATACCATGAAATCTACAATGACTTTGTAAGAACCAGCAAACAAACCAAAATTATGGATTTTTTAAAGAGGATAGAAGGTGCAAAAAATCTAAATGAAGAAGGTTCAGAAAGTGAAGGTGATATCGTTCAACCGAAAAAACGTTATCATTTGATTGTACTGAGTAGTGACGAGGAAGAAATTTATTAAATTAAGGTTACATTAAATGAAATAATATTTTTTTTTTCCGTTTTGTGTTATACATACATTTATATTTTTAATAACAATTAAGTTGCTCATATGGAATTAAAAAAATGTTTGTTTTTGATAGGTTTACGGAATGCAACTCCATTTTTGTACTGGCTCTGGGTCTCATATAACACGGTTTCACACAACACGGCATTTTCTAGGAACCTATCTACCATGTTATAGGAGGGTTACCTGTATTGTTTGTTACTTTAACTGTAAAATGATACTGCTGTTCCATAAAATTTGAAATTACTTTCGATATTGTCAGCATTGCTGTCTTATGCATGAGACTGTGATGTTAGGAAATATATTCTTACTCATTAATTGAACTTGGATTTATTTGTTTCTATAAAAAACTATCATTGAACATGAGACATGACAAATTACCTTCATTATTCACTGACCAATAGGTGTTACTAACAGAAATGCTCTTCAGCAGCTTTATTTTGTACACATGGGGCCTTCCAAACATAGTGTAATCTGTTTTGGCTTATTTTGACACCTTCCATGTGATGATCCAAGGTGTTAGAACTGACCCCTTGCTTTTGAGAAAGGACTTAGTTTTTATATGGAAATCAATGTTGAAGCAAGCACTTGTGTCCTCTACCTCTTATTACTTAACATAAATTGTATTCCATGAAGCAAATTAACTGAGCTTGAAAGAGAAACTAATCGTTAACTCAGAAAAACATTCATCTAGTATGATTCTTGTAATTATGAAATCGCAAGAAAATGAAGATACTTTTTGATTCCCTTTTCAAGAAAAAAGTCCCTCAGATATATCTTGGAATGTGGAGGACTCTAATTTAGATTTTAGTAAGTAGACAGCAGTAATCATTAAACCATCATGTGCAGCTGTGCTGTATATTATAACTCAATTTAGCATGTGAAATTTCTTTTTCAAATTAGTTTGGCTCACTTTTGAATCAAGTTGGGTAACAAGGTCACACACACCCAGGTTAGCTTTTCTGTAGTCTTAACTCTTAGAGCATCACAAGATTTCCAAGTAGGGTAGTATTGCTTTTACCTCACAACACACATATTGACTTAATCACATCGATTGGTTCAGAGAATCCCAAGATTTTATTGGTTAAGAAAGTCAAAACTGTTAAAAGTTATGCAGGGAACACAACAGGATGGATATATGCAGGTGAATCCTTTAAAGGGTTAAGTCCTATGTTCCAAGTGCTGTGATTTTTAAAATTAAATTTTGTACCCCTCTTTTTTAATTATTAAGAAACCCTCCCCTATGAATTAATGTTCAACATAATTCAATTGCAGAAATTATACTACAAATTACATGCAAAACATCTGACAATTTAAATTTGAAAGGGTAGGTGGTTGATTAACGTTGCACTGGAGCAACACAATGGGCTACTTAAATTTATAGAAGGGAAAAATTTTAAAAATAAAATAAATCTATCTTAGATATAAAAAAATCATGATTTATACATAACCTGATTTTAAAAGCCAATTTGCTAAGGAATCAAGCCAATGTACTAACTTCTTGTTAAAACTAGATGGGGCTTGTGGGCTAATCCACCATGACTCACATTACAATTGGAGAAATATTTAAAATAAAAATGTTAATTTCACACTTATGTCAAAAAATTTTATTTTTTGGTTTCCTATATTGAAAATGCAGATTTGAATTGCAGATGATTCAAAAAATATTTTAGTTATAAATATCTGTTTCATACAAAAATAACAGTTACAATAAATAACAAGACATATTGCAGTAAAAAGGCATGGGATTTTGAACATATTTAAAATTTAAATTTCTTCCAAACCATATAAAATACAGTGACGAATCCTGATGGAAACTTATTATTTAATTGAAAAATATTTATGCCCCATTAGAATTTAAATAACTACAAAAACAGCTTTGATAAGACTTTTTTGTGTCATTGCTTTTGGTGCATTTTTAGCATGCACTTTATGTTGCCAAGGAAGAATTTCTTAGAAAAAAACCATTGTAGGTTTTGCAAAAGAAAGAAAATTAATGAAAAGATTTTTAAAAATAGAAAAAAAATCCACAACTGATTATTCTTTTCAAAGTTTTTCAACTATTAATACCAATTCCTTAAGGAAATCCAAAAAAGCTGCTAATCTTGACATAAATGTAAGCAAAATAAACACGATTAGCAACTTCCTCATTTCCTACTTCCTCCACCATCAGAAAAATTAAATTTCAAATATCACGAAAGAACTCCCTAAAACTCATCTACAACACTAAATACAGAAGGCTTGGTAAAATAAAAAATATAATGATTTACACATAAGAGATTCAAATAAAAGCAAGAAATAATAAAACCTGATGTGGCTGCAATACGCCATGTTTAAAATACAAACTGAAAGCTTTAATTAATCAAATTTCCAGGAAACAGAAAAGTCATTTATTTCATGAGTCATGTTACATCAATTTTCTAACTTGCATGTATATTTATTGGTTTAATTCAACATGTTTTATGGTTTAAGTAGCCATAAACTTAAGAAATAATATAGCCAGAACAATAAATAGATACAAAAATGTGTTTAAAAAATAATGAATTTAACAATTTATCATCCATTTATAAAATCGGAAATTTCCCGGTGAATTCCAATTTACATGTCCCAACTTCATAAGTTTGTCCATTGAAAAATATCAGTTTTCTTTATCCATTGCTAATGCTTTTCTATATATTTTAGGTTCAGCTTAATAATTCTAAGCAATATATCGTCTATTGCTTTTGTTTCACCAGGCTAAAATTTACCCTAGTACTCAACAAAATACTAGTTCAAACTTAAGGTCCAGCACGTGATTCAAGAAATAATCAAGATGGAGATACCCTATCTTAGTTGACTAGTAAAGGTTTAACATCAAATGTCATTAAATGAATCATAAATGTAGTAAAATGTCAGAGATATAAGAAGTTAAGTGATGAATAGGAGGTCTAAACAAATCTGATAAAAAAGGCGTTTTGATAAAAATGTCGGAGACCTGTAAGAAGTTAAAATGTGATTTATAGTAAAAAGTTGTTAGCAATGCTGGCACAATGGAGCAGTTTCACTGACCAATAAAAATCTATGCATGACTAGATAGACCAATGCAAAGATGAATTAAAAGAACATTGAACTGTTGAGATGGAAAAGACAGTTGGTTGGATGTTATGGAGCTTATTGCTCTGTTCACTCCAATCCTCACACCTTTTGTTCCATTAAATATCCTGTACAGTATAATGGAGATCATCATATGGAATGCGACATAAAAAGGAGTCACTGCATTTTTTGACGCATTGGTCAGTTTCTTACCAAAAATTCCGATGAGTAGAAATTATAAACTAGTGATTTCAAAGTATTTGATAGGTACAAATTTATAGATACTGTCTATAGAAATGTACTAAATGTTCTAACGTGCATAAAATACATAATATATACAAGGTAATAAAAATAAAAATCATGATTAAGATCATTTCCTAAATTTTAAGTTTAAATTTAACTGTAGGATTGATTAGTTACTTATAATAGCAGTGTGATGAACCAGAATATCGTATCTAGAATGCATATGAAAAGTTAGCATTCGTCTAGCAATGTATCATTCTTTTAAAATTGCAAGAATATGTAAATAAAATTAATATTGAACACATAGTTAATGAATTATAACAGAAACCTTCACGTACATTTTCGACAACAATAAATTTAATGCTGATCAGCAAAATTGGTTAAAACATAACCATTTATCTTTGCAAGTCTAGTTATGTGAAGTTTAAAATAAAAAGACAATATATTATTTAAGAAATACATACCAGCATCACTGGAATAATCACCATCTATTTCTGAATCCTCATCACTGTCAAAATGATCATTGTTAGATGAATGAGGTAACTGACAAGAATTTTCAGTGATTTTTTCGGCACATAAGTCTACATTTGAAAAACTTTCCTCATCAAACTGGCATTTAATTCTTTTGGTAAGTTGTGACTTGCAAGATCTGTCTTGCTTCTCTTTATCATTTATTGATGCAGGCACAGTTTGTAACTTCACATCATTAAGACTATGTTTTGGTATGGATTCAGGTTCGGTAGAAATCAGGTTCAGGTCCTGTGGATCAGATGGATCAGCTTTTAGTGGGTACTCCTTTTCCAAATTGGAAATTACAGATAACATTTGCTTTGATTGATCTGCAAGATTGAATGGAGAAATTTTAAATTCAGGGTTTATATCAGATTTATTTGATGCGGCTTTATCTTCAGTAGGAAGAAATACATCAAAACAATCAAATGAATCAAACAATGATTCATCATTTGCATTCAGTTCGGCTAAAGTAGGGCTCTGGAAAATAGCATCTTGATCGACTTGAAATACTTCATCGATTTTCATAGTTTCTAAATCTAATGGACAGGAACCCCAAAAAGACAAAGGGCTGCTTGCTTCGAAATATGGATCAGAAGGTGTAGAATACATGTCTGAGAGTGGTTGCCATAGCCCTTCCAACTTGGTCACATTCAAATACTGTTCATTAATGCTTGAATCATCAAACAAACATTCTTCTTTAGGCAATACATCTTGTAATACATAACTACTTGTATCTGTATTGCCAGCATTCAAAAGAGAACTAGATAAAGGCTCTTCATTTATTGACTTGGTTGAATTGGTAACAAAATTATTTTGATATTTGTCATTTGAGTTTCGTAAATCAGAAAAAACAGGAGAGGCTAAAAATACAAGAAAAAATGAATTAACATAAGCTGGATGAAGTCAGATTGACATGCATAAATTAATTTTATTGAATAGATACTTTTCATTACCAGAAAATTATTATCAGAAAATCCCAAGTTTTAGACTCTCCATTTTCTATGCATATTCATTTTTCGAAAATATTGATTGACAGTGAAACCCATTCTCCCCTCTGCCAGATATCCCTTAAGATAAATTTTCCATAGTAAATTGTGTAGAAAAATTCGTATGAAAGATCAAGTAAATATGCTAGGCATCATTTTGATGTAAAATATTGTCAAATAGATAACTCCAACTATGCCAAGTCTATAGGTACATTTCCATGGGAATAGTTACAAGCTACTAGTATGAGTGGTCAATGAAGTAGCCCTGTCAAAAATAATAAGCACTATAAATGAACAATTAAGTGAAAGATACACTGAGGACCAAAAACTTGATCAAAAACATCAATTAATAGAAAAAATTGAAACACTTAAAAATTTAGATAGTGAAATAGAAGTTGTTATTGTAATTGATGAAATCCAAAGCAAAATTACAGCGAGTGAGAAGTATCAGGAACGCGGGATTTAATAGAAAACGAGATTAAGTACACAAATAGAAAAATTATCCGAAGCTACACCGCAAAATGATTTAAATGACAGTATGGAGTCAAATAGAGCTGAAAGGTACAGAAGTGATAATGTTAAACTCCCCAAACAAAACATCACTAAATTATATGGAGACTAGCTATTGGCTGGACTTCTGGAACACATATGAAGTCGTTATTCATAAAAATGATTATTTAAGCAAAATAGAGAAATTCGCTTATTTAAAAACTTATTTAGGTGGGATAGCTTTAACAGCAGTTTCGGGTTTCTCTTTAACTAACAACATTTACGATTCTTCAATACAATTCTTAAAAGGTTTGGGTGAATAGATTTAATAATCAGTTCACATATGTACAAACTTTTAATGATAGAATCTGTAAGAATGTGTTCCAACGTGCCAGCATTGAGAAAAATGTATGACACGATTGAGGTCCAGGATTGGATGTTGGGGTTTTATGGCACAAGATCCAAAAGCGGACAAGCTGCGCCATGATTGAAGTTTAGATTCGATCACTACAATATCTTGAAGTTGCAACTGGCGCATATAGTAATCTCTCCTTTGCCCCGTGATATTACAGAAAATCCCGGAAGAGTTAAATTTAAATTATAATATACAACAAAAATTGAGTGAATTATTTGATATAAAATACTTAATTGAATTTTTAAGACAGAAAGTAGAGTCCCGAGAGATGTCCTTTTAATTAGCTAACCCTAAAAGTGTATGTGGAAATGAATGGTCCTTTTGTAACAAAACAATATATCAAAAGTCAAAATAAGCATCATGTAAGCCTAAAATGAGACACCAGTAACAAACATCCCAATTGCAGCAGATTTAACAACTGCTGTGAATGAAATTTGTATTTTTTGTTCCAACAGATCGCATGTAAGTTAAAAATATCCAGTGACAGTAAATAAAAGAAAAAATTCCCTTAAAACCCATGGTCGATGTTTCAAGTTTAAAATACAGGCATGCATCTAAGTTTTGTTGGAAAAAGAATCAGATGTGTAAGAATTGCAAGCAGACTCATAATTTTTTGATATGTGAAAATACATACTGCAAACTAAATCCAAGCAAAGACGTTATTAACGAACCAGAACAAGTTAAGATCTCCGCTACATTGCTTAGAAAATAAACAGGAAAGAGAAAAATCAGCGTCAAGTTTTATTACAAACATTCACTGCAATGGTTAAAACAAATCAGAAAATTGAAGTGGTTCAAGTGCTGCTTGACAGCAGCAGCAATAGAACATTCATGAGAAATGGGGAATAACTGACTCATTGGGGTTGAAGGTCATTCGAAAAGAAGTCTTTAAAATACATGCGTTCTGTGGGATTCGAGCTGTGACCAAACAGATTTACGATATAGTTGAGTTCAATTTTGCACAATAGAACTAATCTGATCAAAATATCAAATTAGAAGTGGTGGTCATTGAGTCCATTATGCATGGCCAAATTGAAATTCCTTCTCAATGGGTTAGAAACATTGATTTCGAGAAATGAATCGAATTAGCCGATACTGGAACCACAAAGGAGATACATATCCTGGTCGGATCGGATTATATAAGGGAGATTTTACATGAAAGAAATATAAGGATAGGCAAACGTTTAGTAGACTGATAGTATATTTGGGTATGTAATTCAAGACAGGGAAATGGAATATGACAGTGAGAACGTTTGTGTAAATTATGCAACGGTATTTAGAGAAGAATCAGATAATGAAAGGGTTAAAAGTTTATGGGAATTAGAAGTGATTGGAATAAATCAGGATAAAGAATTTCTTGATCAGATACGGATGTCATGAACATGTTTGAACAAAATACAATTTTTAAGGACAAGAGATATGAAACTAAGTTGTTGTGAAAGATAATTACGAGGGATTAAACGCTAATTATATATATGAGGTTACAAGGTGATGCCTGATTAATTTAGGTACAATTCAGAGTTGTATTTCCAATATAATGAAATTATCGACAAACAATTAAAAGACGGTATAATTGAACAAGTCAAAATTGTTTCCAATGATTATAAAAATATAGGATATTTTTTGCCCCATCATGCAGTGGTAAAAGAATGAAAAGAAAGTACTAAAGTAAGGATTGTCTACGACACATCCTCAAAAACTAAAGAGGAATAATCTCTCAACGATTGTTTAGAGTGGGCCAGGTCTCAATACAGATTTATTGAAAACTATTCTGAAATTTCGATATCACCCAATAGCATTTTGCTCAAGTATTCAGAGCCTTTTTAGATTTTGTCATAGTTGAGAAAGACCGAAAGTATTTGCAGTTTTTATGGAAACAGAGGGGAACTGATCTCGATTTCAGTGGCCATGATACCAGAGTTCTCTGATTTAAACAGGTTCCTTTAGGAGTGAAATGTAATCCCTTAATCCTGACGTTTACTATAAGACTGCACCTTACAAAGTATGAGAACTTGCATGCTGAAGCATGTGCTGTTCTTAGAGACCTCTATGTCAACGATATAATTACGGGTACAGCTACTGTTGAAGAGGCCACATCGATATCAAAGGAGGGCAGTTGTATATTAAGCGAAGCAAGTATGAATTTGTGAAGATGGACTTTGAACTCTCCAACCATAAACCAAACATGGGAGGATAATCAAATAGAGTATCGACAGTCTTCTCATGAGTTAAACTTAATAACTTAAGGTCATAGGTTTAATATGGGACAATCTGAGGATTGAGCTCAATCAATTCTCGAAAATGAAAGGTGTGATGCCAACTAAACATGTGCTGAGTGCATGCTTAATGTTATATGACCCTATTGGACTGATAATGCCTTTCACTTTAAGAATAAAGTTAATGATGAATCTCTTCCCATGGAACTAGTCATTGTTTAACCCACTGACATCCGTATGCATCTCGAGACCATGTCATCAAAAACCCAAAACGGCTGAGTATCATTAGTACAATCACCAACAAATTCTTTACCCCCCCTTACACCGAAGGGTAAGATCCAAGAACACAACAAAATTTTGAACCACGGTCAGATGACGAGATCACACCTGAGCTGGCATCCTACTCCCCGAACTTCCACACCACGCCAACGTGAGGACATTTGAGGCCACGACAGATTTAACGTGTACTAGCCCCCTTTGTACATGACGGTCTTTGGTTGGATTCGAACTCGCAACCCTCCAGTTGCTAGTAAGTTACTCTTACAACCGGACTACCGTGGCCCCCATACAAGAGCACTTTCTTTCAATGAAATATAGCACAAAATAAAACAATGTGAAACTATAATAGAACTAGGAAAAATATTTTTCTATGTTAGATCAAACACATTATTCTAAGAATGTTTTATGGAAATATTTTTTCTATAAATGTTTTAAAAAGCTATTTATTTCAAAGCTTTCGCTATGGGAATACAATAGGTTGTTTTTTCTGTTGAACCATCAGCAATTAATTTGTAATTATTTACTTTATTTTTAAAGCAGTGTATAAGAAATTCACAATTTTTTTAAAGTAAAAACGTATCTTTTGCTTTGAAATTGATGTTTAAAAAAGAAAATCAGAAAATAATGCAATATGATAAAAATGCCATTTTTCAATAATTCTCTATAAATAGAATCTCAAAACAGCTTGGAAATTTTTGGTAATGGTTTTATTTTCCAATTGTTGATCCAAAATATCTAGGTACATCAATGAACTTTCACTAAAATCACAGTCCAATTAGATTCCTGAAATAGAGGCTTTGCTGGTTTGAGGGCACTTTTCAATCTTTTCCTAAAAACACTAAGATAGGCACACTTTGAAGTGTGAAAGTGACAAAGCAATACTTCGCTGTATTACACTTTAGGGGGGTATAAAGCCGACAGGCGAGAAAAACTTGCTTATTAGAAAAATAAGCCCCACAATTTTACTACCACTCTACTGTCACTAAAGAAATCGTGAAATTAACATTTCTAGATCGTAATTCGATTTCGGAGCTATTTTGTACACAATATATCTTTTCCAGCTATTATTATAAAAATGTAGACACAAAAACATCATAGAATTAAATTTCACGTAAAATGACAAGCGAAACATGTGCTTCAGTCAAATTCTGTTGAAAGCGATGGTCATGTGTTCACCTTACACAAAAAGTAGTGCAGGACAGTTCCTTCCATTGTTATGAATTCGTGAGAACTCCCATTCTGAAGTACTGAGGGGTCTGGAAATGGTTTTAAATGTTTAAGGGCAGATTGCATGAATGACATCATTTGTAGATTCTTAGAATTTCGCTGCATTTGAGTTCAAGAATAAGAACACAAAAAGGTGTGGGATATCTTCCTTTAGTTAAAAATCCATGAACTCCTATTCCAAAAGACCAAAGGGGAATGAAACTGGTTTTTCCAATGAGGGAAAACATGAAAGTCAGCTAACAATATCCCATTCTTAAAATTTTGTTCTTGAGTACTGGGTTAGGCTGTTACAGCATACTCTACGTGACCACTTCAGGGCATTCTCACCATTTCTCGAATTATTTCTGACTACTGGTCGAAGGACATGGTTTTGTATATAAGAGGAGCTAGGTCTTTTGTATATTTAGCTCATGGCGAAAATCTCACACGAGATTACCTCTGTATACAAGGGAGTGACAAAGTTTATATTGCCCTATTCACTTGCAGTCACTCGTGCAATACATCTAAGCCTGAGTGGAACATTTCCTATTGGCCTTCTGACGATTTGTTTCAAGAGGAGGAGGTTGCCAAACTGTTAACTTGGACAATGCCAAAACTTTCAAAACAGCATTCTGAACTGAAAAGGTTATGCTATTATTACTGATATTTTTGTACAAAATTATTTTGGCAAAAAGGAATAATGTGGCGATTTATTGTTGAAAGAGCGGCTTGGTGGGGTGGTACTAGGAGAGAATGGTAAAAATAACAAATATTATTTTGAGGAAAGTGATAGGAAGATATTTGGTTTCCTTTGAACTACAAATGGTTCTTGCAGGAATAGAATCAATTTTAAATTCTAGACCTATTACCTATATTTATGTGAAGTTCAGTGGTAGTGTAACAGGGCTTTAAAGAACACTGAGAAATTCTTTAAAAGGTAAAACATTTAATTAAAAAATAACAATTAAGGACAGGACAGTTGCAAACATTTAACACAACACAAAAAGGATGTCTGCCATTCAAGTCTTATTCCATTGTCATCCGAAATTGTTCTCCTTCTAGAATGTTCTTGCAACCTTTTTTCGGAAGTCACTCGTGTTCCGCCTCTGGAAGGTTCTCGCAACTCTTACTAGAAGTCGCAGTTGATGAGTCAGAAATAGGAGTATCACACTATCACATTTATAATGAACGCACCCCAGCTCATTTCTTGACAGGAAAAAAGCAGGATGCTCTTACCCCACTGGGCTGGTCACGATGAGGGAGTTAATTATACCAAGTAACAAAAGAATTTTAATAAAAAGGTATATGAATCGTGAAAAACTGTTAAATAACTTTTGGAAAAATGGAAAAGGGAGCATCTTCTCCAACTAAAAGGTGTAAATTTTGTCAAACACATTAATGTAATTTATGAATTTAATATAAATGAACCACCTGGAATTTCCAAAGATGGATTAGGTTTGTATTCCGAATATAAGGTAGCATTTTATATTTATATACACTGCTGGCCACCCAAATTGCAACACCAAGAAAGACAAGAGATATCACAACAAAATTTATTTTGTAGATAACATGTTGACCAAGTATCAAATGATTAAATTTATAGACTTCTGTGAAGTGTGGTTCCTGCCAAAATCAGTAGCCAGAGTAGCCGCCATTGTTGGAGATCACCGCTGCCACTCGCCTCGGCATTGATTCAAAGAGACTTTGGATGTGTTCTTGGGGTACAGCAGACCAAGCAGCTTCCACACGTTGCCAAAGTTGATCTGGTGTGGCAGCTGGGGATGTATTCTGGGTCAATCGTTGAGCAACCATGGACCACATGTTTTCTATCGGCGAAAGATCCGGAGAGCGAGCTGGCCAGGGAAGCAATTCAATCTGGCGATTGACGAAGAACCCTTGGACAATGCGTGCCACGTGTGGTCGCGCATTATCCTGTTGAAATATGGCTGTGGGCAAGCCCTGAAGGTAAGGAAGGACAACTGGCTCCAACACCTCGGAGATGTAGCGCTGGCTGTTTAAAGTACCGGCAATGCGTACTGGAGGAGTGCGAGAGTGATATCCAATACCGCCCCATACCATAATACCCGGTGCAGGACCAGTGTGGCGGTGCATAACGCAGCTGTTCAGCATCCTCTCTCCACGGTGTCTCCAGACTCGAATCCGACCATCGTGGTGTTGCAGACAGAAGCGTGACTCGTCAGTAAAGACAATTTCATTCCATTCTGCCGTCCACATCCTTCTTTCATCGCACCATTGGCGGCGGAAACGTCTGTGGTTCTGCGTCAAGGGTAGACGAAGCAATGGACGTCTTGCGGACAGAACACTCTGCTGTAAACGGCGTCGAATGGTATGCGCAGACACTGGATGATGCGGTACAGACTGAATGTGCTGTGCTATGGTTCGTGATGTGGCTGAGCGATCCGTCACTGCCATACGCACAATATGCCTGTCATCACGTGAAGTGGTGCACTGAGGTGGATGCGATCGAACACGTCGGTCCGTCGTACCCTCCTGCATCCAACGATCACATATCCGCATTACAGTTGTTTGGTTTCGTCCAACACGACTACCGATTTCCCTGAAAGATAATCCACAATCTCGGTAGGCCACTATCCTTCCTCTGTCGAACTCGGATACTTGATCAAAAGATGATCGCTGTTTTCTACACGGCATAATTGATCGTTTTTTTGAAAAAACCACAAGAAAAACACAATTGCCATACTTGAAATCGTCGAAATCTCCAAGCCTTAAATAGCGCTTTGAAGTGGCGCCACAGGCGCGCGTGATGTGCGTCTGCGCTGAAATTCTAATCATTTGCATATCTCACCTCCGCTAATGCATGTTGTAAATTTCATATTATTTGCATGCTTCCTTCAGGGTGTTGCATTTACGGTGGCCAGCAGTGTATATCCTTATTTGAAATTCATGTGATGTTGCATTTTTATTCATATAGTTTTGCAGTATTTTCTATACTAGCAATATTAATCTGTTTAGTTTATCAGTACTTACTATTTACATTTATTTGATTATACTTTCTGTATTTGTATATTTTGAAAGCGCGTTTCATGTTTGTTTTACCTGACAGTATTTTTGTGCTACATTTCTTTTGCAGAAAGTAAAATTATTTTAGTACAATTTATGTTATATTTTCAATGTTAAGCTGTGTTAAATGTTAAAATATTATCTAATTTTGATAAATGATGAAAGTCTTCATCGGGGGAGGATGTTCCAACTTGGGATAAAAATCCCTGAGGAAAAGGTGAAATGATTTTCCCCTCCCCAAGGGAGATTAGATTAAGAACGGATATTGAAGAGTAAGGATGTTTTATTTCACCTATTACTATTGATCCGGCAACCAGCCATGTATTTCTTTGTGTTGTGTTTATAATGAATATTTTAATGCACAATTTGAATGGAGTTTTCCCTGATAACAATAGTGTGCCCATTGATTCGATTAGATTATTTCGTAACTTAGTTTGACTTAGCATGTAGTCCTAACTAGTGTATTTATAATATTAATTTACTTGCCTTGAATGATCGCAGCTGGCATGACACTGTCTTCGTTCTCGCTTTCTGTTCCACAACAGTTCTAAAGTTTATAGCTCCACAGCTGGCACTGCGCTCGTAGTTCACTCGTTACAATGCACAGTATAATAATCTCAGATGAAATGAAAATTTATTGGCTCACTATCACTGACTTTTATGTTCTGTTGATCTGTTTACACAGGCACCAACTTATAGGAGCCAACCCTATTGGCCTCTATGTACAATGCAATTTATAAGTACCAGTAATATTCAATTGGATTTCAACCCAGGATTTTATTTTACATAAGTCAACACCAGTTGGGTAGAAAGAAGGGAGGCTCAAATCCCTCAAACACGTTGATTTCTTATTTTTAAATTGTTTTACAAATAAAATATTAAAATGCACAGAACATTTTAGAGATATCAAGAGAAGATAGCAGTTTTTAATCACAATTTAGTTCATTAACCTTTACACTATGGCTGGGACAAATGAGTCCCATCAGAAATTTCCTTTGTAGAGCGGCTTGGGACTTGTAATTTTCCCCCTTTTAAGTGACCGCTGACATCGATCACGATTTACAAGCTGTCAGCGACTGGCCTTTAAGAGGGTCCTTCCTTTTGTTCAGTGTCTCCGCTATCCATCATTGTGTGAACCCTTTGGGAAAGATAGAAAGTGGCGCAGGTGATATCTCTCTCATGCCAAAGAATAAGCCAAGAAGTACAAAGGCATTTATGGGAGTGCATTTCTCATTCAACGCTACTCTTAGGGAAATAACATGTCATACCTTCCTTTATCACATTGGTAGAATGGCTTAAAACATACTGACAGCAATCTGACTCGAGGGGGCACGAATGGTTTTCACGGTGACCATCGAAGCATCTTTTCTTTGTATTGTCAAAGCATCACTCACGACGGAATGGTTGTGTACAGCACTTTCTTATCTCCACTTGATTGGAAACATTTTGAATGTGTTAGCACTGTTTTCAATCTTCCTCTTTCAGTCGGTCTAATTAGCCTTTATATTGCAATACATGACCATGACCAAAATCAACTTGCTTTCAATACCATATATTACGTGATAGTTCATATTCAAATCCGTTTATCCATTAATGAAAAGAGGTTGAAGGAATTCGATGAAGAAAATTTTGCAGATTGCGATTCAGAATGCAAAATTGAGCATCCTGTGACGGATCTTGTGTCCGAATAAGTATCTACAGAATTCCCAAATATAAATTGGAAATTTCCCGAACCATCAGATGAAGTAACTGTTTACGACTTCAGTGGAAATGTTGGGCTTTCCTCAAATGTCTAACCATTAGAACTGAAACAAGAGCTTGATTATTTTCCCGATGTTCAATTCGGAAGTTTTACGAATTTTAGTTGAAGAAACTAAGTATGCAGTACAAATTCTGAGCATATATGCAAACTCTCCAAAGAGAAAACACTCATCGGATTGGAAGCCCACGACTGCTTCAGAAATTCTTAGGATTGGTTCTACTCATGGGCCACATTGAGAAGGAAATTTTCCACTAACTTTAAATATTTTACTTCACGAATTGCCAATTTTGAAATGGTTGATTTTTACCTGATTTGCACAAGGGTATGTTGAAGAATCAGAAAATTTTAAATTTCTAAATTTACAAGTTTACTAAGCATCAAAATTGACGCATTTATGTTATTTTAATGTTGGTTGGTTTCGGGTCTTATGGCACAAGGGCCATATTTGGTCAAGGTGTGCCAAATGCGAGACAGACAACACAATGAGGGAGGAAGAAAAAGCAAAAAGAAGGGTAGACTAGGGTAAAAAAGAAAGGGAGGAAAGATCACTTGGGTATCTTGGGGTCGTGATGCCCGTACATACCTAAATAAGATGTGGGCGTGAGGGCGTTATTTTAACGTAAAAGAAGCATCACTTTTCATGACCTTAACATAATGGTAGAATGCAACCATGTTTTTAATTTGCCAAAAATTATTCGAACTGTTCCAATATTTTATTTTCACGTTTTGATTGTACCTAAACATTCAATATTTTAGAGAGGTGGAACCTTGATCTCCAAATTATTTTAATTTAAAGATAATTTTTCAATCATCTTTAAAACCATAAGCAAAAATAACCGATGAAACTGTCGGTCAATATTCATAAAGTTTGTAGTACATCTTTTGTGACATAAAATCTTTGTAGCAAAAGAAGTGATTTTCTTAAATTCAATGGAAACTTGAGTGCTATAAGAATATTAAAATTAGATAAAAATGTTGGAGACTGGTGTGAATATGATACTCACTTGATAAGGACATTTAGTCATTTTATATAACTTCTCTTGTCTATGAGTGAATTATAAAACTGATTTTAAAGTGAATTAAAACCTTTACGACATCTATTACCAATCTGATAACCAATTTCTTCCCTACATGTACAATTTTCAATATATTTCAAAACAAGGATTGACAGGAGTTCCACATTCCGTTAAAAATGTTTTTTGAAAGCACAGTAGTAAGAGTTTTTTCTCATAAGGGATATTGAGCCTAATGAATACCATTGGTCAAGCAAACATTCATTTAATTATTAAATCATTTTTAACAAACTCATAAAATATTAATCATGTGCAATAAAATAATACTCCTAAAGAGAACGAAACATAAGTGTACTCTTTATGCGCTTGTTTATGTATTAATGATTTAAATAGAAAGTATTTGCCATTTTTTGTAATGTAAACACTACACTCTATTTTCTACCAAAATATAAATATTATGAATGATAATTAAGATAAAAGATTATACAAAATCACACTGACCATTTTAAAAATGAACTATCAAAACCTTGTATCTACACTGCTGGCCACCGTAAATACAACACCCTGAAGGAAGCATGCAAATAATATGAAATTTACAACATGCATTAGCGGAGGTGAGATATGCAAATGATTAGAATTTCAGCGCAGACGCACATCACGCGCGCCTGTGGCGCCACTTCAAAGCGCTATTTAAGGCTTGGAGATTTCGACGATTTCAAGTATGGCAATTGTGTTTTTCTTGTGGTTTTTTCAAAAAAACGATCAATTATGCCGTGTAGAAAACAGCGATCATCTTTTGATCAAGTATCCGAGTTCGACAGAGGAAGGATAGTGGCCTACCGAGATTGTGGATTATCTTTCAGGGAAATCGGTAGTCGTGTTGGACGAAACCAAACAACTGTAATGCGGATATGTGATCGTTGGATGCAGGAGGGTACGACGGACCGACGTGTTCGATCGCATCCACCTCAGTGCACCACTTCACGTGATGACAGGCATATTGTGCGTATGGCAGTGACGGATCGCTCAGCCACATCACGAACCATAGCACAGCACATTCAGTCTGTACCGCATCATCCAGTGTCTGCGCATACCATTCGACGCCGTTTACAGCAGAGTGTTCTGTCCGCAAGACGTCCATTGCTTCGTCTACCCTTGACGCAGAACCACAGACGTTTCCGCCGCCAATGGTGCGATGAAAGAAGGATGTGGACGGCAGAATGGAATGAAATTGTCTTTACTGACGAGTCACGCTTCTATCTGCAACACCACGATGGTCGGATTCGAGTCTGGAGACACCGTGGAGAGAGGATGCTGAACAGCTGCGTTATGCACCGCCACACTGGTCCTGCACCGGGTATTATGGTATGGGGCGGTATTGGATATCACTCTCGCACTCCTCCAGTACGCATTGCCGGTACTTTAAACAGCCAGCGCTACATCTCCGAGGTGTTGGAGCCAGTTGTCCTTCCTTACCTTCAGGGCTTGCCCACAGCCATATTTCAACAGGATAATGCGCGACCACACGTGGCACGCATTGTCCAAGGGTTCTTCGTCAATCGCCAGATTGAATTGCTTCCCTGGCCAGCTCGCTCTCCGGATCTTTCGCCGATAGAAAACATGTGGTCCATGGTTGCTCAACGATTGACCCAGAATACATCCCCAGCTGCCACACCAGATCAACTTTGGCAACGTGTGGAAGCTGCTTGGTCTGCTGTACCCCAAGAACACATCCAAAGTCTCTTTGAATCAATGCCGAGGCGAGTGGCAGCGGTGATCTCCAACAATGGCGGCTACTCTGGCTACTGATTTTGGCAGGAACCACACTTCACAGAAGTCTATAAATTTAATCATTTGATACTTGGTCAACATGTTATCTACAAAATAAATTTTGTTGTGATATCTCTTGTCTTTCTTGGTGTTCCAATTTGGGTGGCCAGCAGTGTAATTTGAAAAAATGACTTGTGCTTATCAAAATCAGTCATTGAAATACTAATATAAGTAAAACAAATGGAGTGCATTTGCTACTGTCCTAACTTCCTTAAACGATTTTTAATTCAAACCTCATACAGTTCCTAGTATGAAGAATCAAGTGGGGTAGAAAAAAGCGCATATAGTGAAAAGTGTGAACCTGAGAGATTTTTCAAACAACCATTTCCCCAATTTCCATTGAGGAGCATTGGGACAACACTATGAAAAGAAAGTGCGCTAGGTGGTCAGCCGTAAAAGTCATTCAAGACTCTCTAGGGGAAGGAAGTTAAGCGAAAAATGTCGTTCTACGAGGCGTTAATGAAATTTAGCCGCCGTATCGAAAAGGTTAATAATTTACTAAAAAAAATTAAAGCATGATTATAAATTTGTTTTCAGACATAACCACCTTGCAAATTGTTTCAATGCTTTAAAAATGATACGAGATAGAAAGTTAACTTCGAGAAATGGAACTTACTGTTAGTTGTCATATATTTTTTGAAAACAACCACTTTAAAATGGTTTTCTGTACTCAGATAAGCTGAATGTGTCACATTTTTTGCTGACGTAATCCCTTACCAATGAATTAATTATTTACTGATGAAATATAAGATTGACTTTTAGTGAAAATTTAAAAATTCTAATAAGAGTCTCCATTTGGCAAAAAATTGTTTTTCTAATTTTGGGACTTATTCCAAAATGAAATCTTGGTCATGCTAAGGGCTATTTTTTTAAAGAACCCACTTTTTACAAATCCATAAAATTATATGAACTTTCATGAAGTCCCACCCAGATATAGAACTAATTTTCATTCCATTTTCCAAACCAACAGGCATTAGAATGCTCTTTTTTGCAAACCAAATAGGAGAATAAATGTAACAAAAATATAAATAATTTAGAAAAGTCAGTTTTTATCAACTAAAACAAAGTAAGCTATTTCAAACCTTGTCCAAGCCCAATTATGTGGGGGAGTGGCAATGAAACAACAGTTCTTATTGTTCGTTCAATTATTTGTTTCTAAGATGGCAAACCAAGTTGTAAAACATGTCAGCCTCTATTGACATAAAAAACTGAAATCATAGGAGCTGCTTAAGTCTTGAGCAAGATAGAAATTGCTAAATATGGAAAACTGAAAACTCGGTAAATGCTTATAAAAGTAGAAGAAAAGATAAAAAAGCACATAATGTAGAAGTTGCAGATGTTAAAAAATATTCGTGATGCACACACAAAATATCTGCAGTTTGAAAAAGTCAATTGCTGGTTCACAAAAATTCGGTTGAAACATGTTTGTAAATTTCTCTAAAGTAAACAAAGATATCTGGATATTATTGATTTGGAATAAAAGTTGCTTTACATACACATATTATATTAAACTTGAATAAATAGATATTTAAATATATAAGTAAAAATATTGATTTACGCTAACTGCAGGAAGGGACCTTTGAACTCCATTTTAAAGAAACATTAAAATTTCTTCTGTTCACGAAGTGAAAATTCATCAGGGGACAAGCAAAAAAGCTATAGCTTATTGCACGATATATTGAGGAGTTGCTATATGGGGAAAAGATTTGATATATTATTTGCATAAATTTATAATCGACAGAATAAACGACCCTTTTCATTTTAAATAGTTCTAAAGAACTTAGAAAAAACAGAGTAAGTTTATTGGATTCATAAAATGAAACAAAATTTCTAATTACTTCAGTCTGTTTCCATTTTTAAAATTCTCTGGCTCTAAAGGTTCAAACAAGTTCCTTTTCAGAAAAATCTTGAAAGTGTTTGTTATAAATCAAGACAACTTCATTAATTGAGTAAAATAGGACTTATTTTTAAAAGTTTCGTTACTGTCAATCGATTCATCTTCACAACTCTTCATCACTAATGAATTATTTCTATACTTCCTAGTATTTATATGTAAGCAATATATTTATATTACCACCTACAAGAATCAGCAGCTTATTTGATTTTTATTTCCTATTTGATTAAAGCTTCACTGTGAAGAAAGTTCAAAAATTATATTTTTAAAATGCTATTTTAGAATAAAATACACATAAAATAATTAATCAAAATATGCATCTCAAACCAATCAAGAATATTAAGACAGAAAATTACCTTGGGATATATCCTGTTCTACCATGTTACATCCATGGAACAGGGGATAAGTCTCCTGTTCCGTTACTTTGACAACCTGCTTGTCCACAGCTGATTCTGCCGCTGTTAAATATATAAAATTCATTCATTAAAATTACAAACCATGATAGGTAGATAGATCTCTTGTTGCAAAAACCTAAAATGACCAGGGCATATGGATATTCTAATACTTGAACTTTAAAATTGATGTATACCAATTTGAATTACATTTTTGTGAAAAAATAAAACATCGTGCAGAATTAATAATTGAAAGCCCTTTATCACGCACCAGTCAGGGAAGTAACATGTTACGTTTCTAACAATGACAGCTTTAAAAAAAATTATAACACGAAAAACATTAATCGCAATTTTAAAAGAGAAAATATTTTAATTCGTATGTGTCACGCAAACGTGATAGTTATAATTTATAGTATAAAGCGATTAAATATTCTTTACGTATGTCATAACAAATCCAAGGATGCAATAAAATGAGCATCTAAAATGTCAACAAACTTTTGAAATGTTAGTAGGTTCTCTTGCTATTAGAGTCACGTAATAACACTGAAATCAACAGAAATCAGATTTAACAATATAACAGTCGATAATATTCTAAGTACAAGGAATGGTAGAGTTTGGTTCACGATTGCGAACGGTTTGTTTTGATTCTTACAATAGGATCACGTGACTCTTAGTCAATCATTAGTATATTGACCAATAACAAACATATCCTGAGATGAGCACCGCCTTTGCAGTCTCTTAGCTAGAGGAGAATTGCGCAATCGTAGAGTACAAGTGTGATCTTTTAATTGATTTCGGTTATTTTTTACTCTTTTATATTTCTTTCAGTTTCTATTGAAAGGTTGAATTTTTACACAGTTGTAAATTTCCCAGTTTCAATTTAGAAACGGTTCTGAAACGACTGGTTTCTGAACATGAAATTATTGTTTTGATAAAAAAAAACAAGGTCACCTTGCAAAAGCAATAACTGCCATCTGTTGAGGAAAATAGAAAATGGTATTGTAATGACATCTGGTGACCGAAAACTGAAGTAGTGTAACAAAAGAATGGGTTGTTCTTGAGTAACGCTTTATCCCGAAGAACGTACAGGGCAATATTCATCCTTTACATCTTATTTGCATAATTTGAGGTGCGAGTTATTTTTGTCTAATCCTGCTGTTTTTGCTTTCCCTTTATGTTGAATAACTCCCTGAAATTCTAAAAAATTGGTATGAAGATAATTTATCTATGCATCATTTTATGTTTGTGTAAAATCTTCAAAAAATTATGAATTTGATGTGTTGTGACGTCAGGCCTAAAAGCAACATTTGGAACTACATTCGATGTGTCTGATTAGATATTTAGGCCTAACGAATTAGCATTCAATTCGATGAATTCTAATTCCACTTAAAGTTGTTTTTTAGAAATACTGTTTGCTAGAAGTCTTACAAAAGACATTCTAATTTTTACAAATGAAATTGTTAAAAAGTTTGCGTATTTTCGAATTTTACGTGCATTAACAATGTCAACAAAATTTTTGTAGGCTTAGTTGATATTACTGTTGGAAACAAATACCGGTTATGAATCATGGGTGAAGCTATTGTCCGAATGGAAGTTCGGACGGGGCAAAGTGCAATCAAGTGTACCGACTGGACCTGCGTGTCCACTTCGTATACAAACACACGTGGAAATGCACGTGTCTTGAAATGGAAATGCGAATAACGTTTTCCGGGTTTTAAGAAAAAAATATAATTTCTGTGTTTAATATTTAGCTATCCTTCACAAGTTTTTAATTGATAAAAATTTATTTCCCCGCTTAAATGAATTCAACAGATTTTAACGAGTGCCCTGCGAAAACATTTTCTTGCGTACTTTTTACAGAATATCGATTTAGTTTTTGCTTCGTTTTTGATTAGAGGAATTTTTTAAAAGAACATGGCGCAATCGAATTGTTTTATTTTTAAGAAATATAAAATATTTCTCAAATGACTGGACATTTTTTGTTTTTAAATTGTGAATATAAATATTTTATTTTCGTGTTTGTGTTCCTTTAAGTTTGCCTTCAAATATCTATCTCAACACATTTTTTCTTTCGCAGATGTCCCGGCAGATATGATGAAAATTTAATTTCGAAATTCTTTATTCACCTGCAAGGTACTTGTATTTTCATTATAAACAAAGATTAAGACACTTGAAAAAATTAGTTTTTACCAAGCAAACAATTTAACATGTTTCAAGAATCTTTAATATATATCCTGCGTTCAGTAGTTAAACAATACAATTACTTATATCTTGCAATTTACAAGTGATTAAATCTATTAGTGAAATTTTAGTTAGTTGTGCGGAACAAGTTGCAAGTTTATGTGCCTTGATTACGCAAACTAAATGTTTAATTTAAAAGCATGATACATTTCTAATAGGGTCAACCAGCCAGTAATTGACCAGTTAGTGTTCATTTTACATGAAATTTCCCTAGAGCTAATTTGCAATTGCACTTTCAAGGTTCTTTGTAAGTTGTAAAAAGTGCAATTAAAGTGAGCTATAATACAATTTTTAATATTTGATAGTTTTTGAATTTTTAACTCAGTTCAAAATAGTGATTGGACCAGTAATTGACCATTATGTTTTACAATACAATTCAAATCATTTATAAATATTGTAGTGATCAGTATATTTGTTTGATATATAGGTAGGATAAACATTAAAAAATTGAATAATGTAGTTAAAGAACAAACTATTGAATGTTATACTAGTGAACATGATAATTATGGTTTGTACTAATGTTATACTAGTGAACATGATAATTATGGTTTGTACTAATGTTAAACAAGTAAACTAATTAAAATATATAGCAAACTAATTTTAAACTAGTAAAATAAATGTTGCAATATTAAAGAATTCTTTGGCATTAGTTATAAGAAACTAAAGTCAGTCATTGCATATTCCATCAGTTTTTCCTAAACTCGAACACAAACAAAATAGACTTATTGTCACCAGATAAAAATCATCTGATCCAAACTGCAAAGCATACCTTTTAGAATACATTTGATGTTTTGCAGCCACTATTAGGTTTACAGCATGTGCTTTTATACTATATTTGTTTTGGTTGCTGTTACCTTCATTACCGTTACTTTTCATAAATTCATCATCTTCATCAAATTAAGTCTTGAAATATTTTCTCTTTTGGTTTGAGGTAACCTGTCTTGATTCTTTTTTCCTCCTTTAACTTTTTCTCATTTTATCCTCTCACAATATAATAACCACCTTTTGTTGCAGCTGCATAGGACAATCTCTTCTGTTTTGAGGGCAGCAGTAGCCCAGTTGGAAGAGCAACGGATTAGCAACCAGAGGGTTGCAAGTTCGAAACTTGGTCCAGCCATTGACCATCTTTTACACAGGGGCTGGTACACATTAAATTTATTGTGGCCTCAAATATCTTCTCATTGGCGTGTGTGGAAGTTTGGAGAGTGAGATGTCAGCTCAGGTGTTCTCGTCATCTGACCGTGATTCAAAATTACGAGGCATTGTTCTCGGATCTTTTCTTTCGGGATTGATCCCAGACCATTGCCAATAGCCCATTGTGATGTTAATTACTACCTACCTTTTCTATTTTGAACTTTTTGAGGTAGTACTCATTAGGGTATAGCACATGATCTAGAATCAGAATGCAGGACTAACAGATTGTCTTCTGTAAATTGGTGTACTATAGACTTTCCCTACTAAATATTTTATTGCTTCTGCATTTATCCTCAGTGCTTGATCACCTTTCAGTAATTGACCACCTGGTTGAATACTGAATCCGGGCTAATTTCCCCAAACACTTAGCCATCATGAAATATCTTAACTTGAAATTTAAAATCTAAGTTTGCCTAAAAGTTCAGTAATTGGCCAATTTGGTCAATTACTGGAACATGTACAGTTTTGTTCTACCAGTACATTGATCACAATGTTAATACCTAAAAATTAATTTAGATACGAAAAATTACTGTATGTGTCAAAATTAGATATTTATTTACCTTTATGTGAAATTTTAATTTAAAACAAGAAATATAATTGTGATGAATTAAGATTGAGATATCACTCCTCAGAACAAGTTACCTTACACCATTAAAACCCAACATCTAATCCAATCCACTGGACAAGTTCACTAAACCTTAATTTCACTGATTCCAGTGATTTGATATCTGGCTTTTGTTTATTTTTATCAATAAAAAAGACAAATAAGTTTACTTCAAATTGGTTACCATTTATTTCAGTAGTCCATTGGCTCTAAGAATATAAATTTTTAAATTTATTGCGAAAATAAGCAAGTTTGCTTGTTTTAATGAGAAATATGAAGAAATGATCAACTACTGGTGGTAAGGGACTGACTAGTTCATCCTAAATATATCTAGTGTCCAAAACGAATGTTGCATTCTGTCGATCAGTATTTTTCAACCTTTAGTCCATAAAGTACTTATCATTTTCTGTGTCCTAAGTGTTAGTATAAATCAAGTTGAATGAACTTGGTAAACTCTAAAACACATCACTTTTACTACAGTATTGATCTGAAAATGAGTGTTATAGACACAAGGTGTTTTTATTGCAGTTACAGGTAAACTACGTAGATACGCCAGTAAACAAATCCAGTGGGAGAGTTGAAAGATGTGCTTCATATCTTATTTCGTATTTCCATATCCATTTCGTATTTCCAGCAGTTAATTGAATCACATTAAAACCGATTTTTAAAAATGATAAACCAATAAGGCATTTTAATTTCCTTTTAAAATAACATTTGTTGATGTATCTCACTTTTATTTTATTGCAAAATCGTCTATAATTTGTAAGCAGCCCATCTTAGCTATAACCACCTATTTTACCATTGAACATGTATATTTAATGCATTTACACTAGTTTAGATTAGGGGAACGATTCTACGACTAGGGAAAGCAGGACTAATCGCATTTATGTACTATAAAGTTTAATTAGGAATGCAGTTTTAAAACCATCTTAATATTGTAAATGTATGAAAAACATGAATTCATTCTACTTAAATTTCATTTACTGGTATAAGGACCTGTCTCTTGGTACATATCCTAGATTTAAATCTTAGTCTGGATGGATAGGCATGCATGTTCAAGGTGTTTCACAGAATCCATTTTCAGCTATAGGGCTCAGTGTAATTCACCTTAGCAAAATAACAAGAATAATAAATGAACTAACCTAAATTTAATTTGTTTTTATTATAAAGATGTTATAGATTGAAGTGAATTTATATACACTTCAGTGCAAAACTTAAGCAACGATGCAATTTTTAACCAGACAGCCATGAAATTGTACAAAAGGGGCTTGTGTTCAGTACAATGAACACCCAATTCAGTAGAAAGGTGATTTGTACGCAAATATCAGGAACAAGACGTCACAGGTGACGTGAGGGCACTCTAAACGCATACAGTCAGCGCTCGCGCAGTGCAAGACTACACTAAAAAGAAGGACGAAAGGTGCTATTAAAGATATTTGCTGCAAGTTCAAGTGAGTTTGTACGTGCAATATGGCTACAAGAAACCATCTGGATGACTTTACACATGGTAGAATGATCGGCAAGCTCGAGGAGGGGCTTAGTTTGACGAGTGTAGCCCAAGAGTTTAGAATCGACAAAAGTGTCGTTTCACGAGCTTGGAAAACCTTTCAAACAACTGGTACAGCAGTAAGAAAGGTTGGTGGTCGGCCAAGAAAAACAACGCCAATGGATGACCGATGTATCGTCCTGCAGGCGAAAAGAGATTGATACCAGTCAGCGGGCAACCTGGCTCAGCAGCTGCGTGCGGCAACGGGATGACAAGTGTCGCGGTTTATTGTGGCCAGACGCCTTCATAAAGGTGGCCTATTCGCCTGTCATCCTGAACGCTGCATCCCATTGACAGCTGCCCATCGGCGGTGCCGTTTGGATTGGTGTAAGGAACACAAAGACTGGACATCTCATCAATGGAGTCACGTCCTCTTTACAGATGAGAGTCGTTTCAGTGTAACAAGCGATTCTCAACGCCAGTTGATATGGAGAGAGGTAGAGTTACGGTGGTCCTGATGTGCTCGTCTGGGGAGGCATGATGAACGGGCGGACTGAGCTCCACATTTTCGACAGAGGTACTGTTACTGGAGATCGCTATTGTCAGCAAGTGATCCTCCCCACGGACGTCTGTTCCGAGGTGCCATTGGTGCAGACTTTGTTTTTATGGACGATAACGCCAGGCCACATCGGACTCTTGCTGTTGAGGAGCTGCTAGAAAGTGAAGATATCACCAGAATGGATTGGCCAGCGTACTCTTCTGATTTAAACCCCATAGAACATGTGTGGGATGATTTGGGGAGATGCCTTTCGGCATGATTATATCCGCTGGAGAACACCCAACAACTGAAACAGGTGCTCATTGAAGAATGTGCCCTCTTACCTCAACAACTGTTAGATAATCTGGTGTTGAGTATGGAGAGATGGTGCCAAGCAACCATTACAGTTAATGGAGATCATATTCCTTACTAAGGGGCATCTGTTTGTTCTCCCTCTTGGGCAGACAATCATTTGTACCAACGCTACTCTTTCGATAAAGACTTTTGTTTGATTCCATACTGTATGCGTTCTATTCATTTTTGCGCTAGTATGCTTTCTTCATCCGTTAAGTACAAAATACTGTATTCTGAATTATATCTCTCCCAGGTGATTTCTTGCGGAGTTACGGCAAAAAAGCAGTCGTTGCTTAAGTTTTGCACACCAGTGTATTTGATAAAAGTTAAATAATGCATTGATAGTTATGAATAGTATGATCAAGTTAAGATTGTCTCTTGAGCTTTATAAATTTGTAACTATTTATTCAGAAATTAAAATGAATCCTGGTTGAAATGTTTTCTCAAATAAATATATTTCTTTTTCTGCTAGTACTCTTGTTTAATACCTTAAAATTAGTTTAATGAGAATTTGCATCACAAAGTAATAACGCACTATGCACAAAATGAGGCAAGATAACAAACAAATAAGCTTTGTAAAGTGATAAAATTTTCTCAATGCTGATGAGATTAAATGTTTTAAATTTTGTCAATCTACATGAAGATCAGAAATTTTATCAATGTTTAAAAATCTTTAAAAATAATTGTATACATGAAAAGCAATTTCATGAGTTTTATTTTTGCAGTGCCTCAAACTTCTACAGTTTTTGAAATTTGATGGTTTGATTGCTGATGTCTGTAACTAACAGAATAGAAAGGATAGGAGAGTTCAAGATGCACCATGGTTTTGTGAAGTAGATGTGATATTTGTGCACTGAGAATCAGTCTTTAATGCAGCAAGTGAGAATATCTACATTTATTCTTATTGTTTCATGCTTTTATTTCCTATATTAAAATGGCATTGTCTTAAAATGTTGATCAATTACCAGTGACGTTCAAGGCTACCACGAAATCAGGAAATTCCCTAGAGGCAAGTAGGCCTTGGGAAAAATTGCAGAAAATGGTGTGGCTCTTTAAACACTATTTTAATATTTTTTAATTAAAAGCATTAAAGATAAAATTAATTCTATATAACATCTGTACTGAACAGCCATAAACTGCAGAGAATTTCCTCTCAGCGAAAGAAGTCTGAATTTTGAATTTATTTTTAGTTTCTTTAACAGCCACATCATGATAGCAATGTTAATATACGTTGGATGATGAGAAGCATTCACTGATCTGTTTTTAGTTGTGCATATTTATGTTATGAGTTAAAGAATCAGTTGAGAATATTTTTAAAACTGCTTCCCTGTGTGTTGGCGTAGCTGCTTGTGTCTAGCATTTGATGTTCATAAGATTGTTTCATTTGTCAATTACTCGCTTTTATCCTTTGGCGGTCTTTCTATTTCACTGACTAAATTAGTATCCTTTAATTATGTATCCTATGTCCAGATGTTTTAAGCTAATTTTTTACACTGATTTAGTATATTCTAATTTTAAAGTTGGAAAATGACATTAAAAGTAAAGTTTTCAATTTTAATCGTAATGTTTTTGTACACATTTTATATATTGTCTTTGAAATGTCCTCAATTTCAATCTGTTAGACCATGTGCCATAAAAAACAAACCAACCAACCTCAATTTCAATTAATTTCAGAGAAGATTGTTCTTTTTTATTTTTACATCCCCTGTAAATCAAATTGTCGAGTTCAGGCACATATTCGGAACTAAATTCAGGGTATCCCAATCTGTACTTTCCTGGATTAGTGTCCTTGTTGAATCGATAAAATGTTAGTGGATTTCTGATTTCTTTCAATCACATTTTAGATGTGTATGGTTTTTACTTGTGTGCTTAATGAAATTATTTGATTTTATTCTATGAAACTAATTTAAGTATTAAAAATGTAACAAGTATTTCTGACTTCATGCTCTGTGGGCACTAAATATAAGGAATCTATAAGAAAGGGGTATTACCAGTACTGTACCATGGTGCCTAAGGAGAAAAGGAACAATATGTGAAAAGCATTTTGTGAACTGTAGAGTGCAGTCTATTTTCTAAGTCTGAAACGAACCCTTCTCATTGTTATAATAAAGCTGCATGAAAGATTAACAGAAGAAAAAGTGCAAGTTCAAAATTGAGTACTTGGAATACATATTTTAAAGTTTCCTATGGAGGCCCTGCCCTTAGGTGTGTACAGGCTTCACAGAGTACTCTAGTGATCTTTTCTTTTCCCATGAGGTTTACTGTCTTAAGTAAACACATGGATTATGCTTCCAGGATACCCAAGCAATCTTTTCCTGCTTTCATCCCACTACTCTTTTCCCCAATCCATCTTTTTCCTCTGACAATATTTTTCACATGATATTGTCTTGTGTTTGGCACAGCTTGACCAGATATGGCCCTTGCACCATAAAACGACAAAACAACCACTTCTAGAGAAAACTAATGGGATTTCCTCAGCTGTTTGCAAACTTAAAATTCATTGTAGGACAGATTAAAAATACGTAAGTGAGGAAGTTATGATGCACTTTAGAGAAAATTGGCTCCTGTGGGGGAATTCAAGAAGCAAAGTACCCGAAAACTTTTTATTCAAAAGTACATTATTGTATTGTTGAAATATGTAAATGATGTTTATTAAAAAATAGACTAACAGTTCAAAAAGCTTTTGTAAAAGACACCATTGCACCATCTCTATGTTATGGTTAGAGGTAAGATGGCACACTTTTGAAAACTCGTCCTCTGCCCAGATAAGCCTCTTTAAAGTCTCATTACTTCTGATATACTTTCTTTGCCTTTATTTTTCATCACCAAGTACATTATCAGAAATCTTAATTTAACAGCCATCCTGAGTCTTGAAAATGAAATAAAATAAAATTGGCTTACAAAATCTGCAAGATAAATAATTTGTCATTTATATAAATTTTTTTAACTCCAGGAAATATTTAAAATCAGTAAAGCATATTTAATTTTACACATGCATGGTAATAATCCTAAAAATGAACACATATTCATAAATTTATTGCTACAGAGCAAGTACGAATTACACCTCTTTGGCGACGTAAATCCAGACATACTAACTTTTGACTTCCTTCATAACAAAAGAGAACAAAACTGCATGACAAATACATGTATTGAATGCAAGATGGATTAAAAATCAAAACGATAAAGCACAGTTTTTGTTTATACTTGAAAACCATAACATTGAATGCACCTAATATATCTAAAGTTGTCTGTATTTATGTTGAGCAACAGAAAAGTTCTCTTTGCTTCGATTTTATTTTATTTTTCTGATATCCATGAATTTTGTTTTTTAAAGCTGAAGTTCCTATGAAACTATTTGCACTGTGAAGAAATTTCTAAATACATTAATCTAAGATCTACCAACCTTTTTTTGAATTTAGTCATGGAACAAATTTGAGTTTTGTGGGATACTTCATAGAAAGTCACCCTCAGGGGTACATCTTTAGGCTTCAACCCAAAGGTATCCGAGTGATCTCTCCTCTTTTCTGTTTTGCCTAACCTTATGCTTTTTGCCCCTCCCTCGTTATTGTCTTGTGTTAAGTGCAGTTTGGCCAAATATGGCCCTTGTGCCATAAAACCCAAAACCAACCAACCATAGAAAGTCAGGTAAGTTTGTCAGCTTCTAGACACTTCATCTCTGACACTAAAAACATTCTGGCTTTTCTGCCATGCATATTCATGTAATTTTGCCTTATTCCTCTTTTTCATTTGATGTTTAAGGCGGTTCGTTATTTATTGAATATCCTTAAAAAATATTGTTTTTCTATTGAGTTTTGGATGATATCAGGCCTTTATTTCCAAACAACCTATTGTTTAGTGCAGAAATTGTGAATGACAAACTATTTCTTTATTAAATCATAATTTTTTGCATCCCAAAAGTTAAAATTGATGTTTTAATGCCATGTTATTTAACTTTCTTAATTGTTAAATCAGATTTATACTCTTTTCGGGCATCTTATCAAAGCATTGTAGAAAGAACTAAAAAGCAACTGGTTAGTAAGCATTTTTGTCAAACCATGTCAAAATTTATGTTACACTATCTTGCTTTAAACGATTTTTTAAATTACTCTTATGCTTCTCTGGCCTCATTTCAAGTGTTAAATTGTTTGAAAAATGCACATTTAGCGCTTGTTTTTTCCAAAGCACCCTCTATTTGCAACTTTTGAGGACCCCCTTCTGGGACGCCAGGTTAATGGTAACATTTCCCAGGCTGGTCCAACAAGCCAGTCCGTCAGTCATAGCTGTATATTAATGTACGATAACAGGTTTTCACCATTTATTTTACCACTCCCAAAAATTTGTGAAACTGTTAGTTACATAAATTCATTGAATATTTTTAATACTCTATTCAACATCAATATTAAAAAGTTTTGTACTTATTACATGTATTTTATATTACATATTTTTATTTCTTGGGAGAAATCAAAATATACAATAGTGGAGAGAGTATAAATAAAGGAGTTCATTAAAATGTTTTGTGAAAAACTATTCAAATCAATTTTTGTGATGGAGGAAATTTATGTAAAAACTAATGGGTACAGAATGAATAAGAATGTAGTAGATTCTTATCTACTACATTCAATGACTTAAAGGGTTGATACACTTCCTGGAAATTCTTAAACTCCTGGGAGGATCCTGGAGCCCTCAGGGGCACGTCTATAGGTGTGTATAGGCATCCCCAAGGTTCCCTGGGTGTATTTCTCTCTTCTGTGTCAGTAAAACTTTAATTGTATGTCTGTCTAGTATTTGGTATTGTATGTCTTGTATCTTGCGCAGCATGGCCAAATATGGCCATTGCACAATGAAACCCCAAACTAACCAATGGTTCCTTTACACAATGGTTCACACAAAACACAAATGGTTCCTTTAATTTTTAAAATTTCAAGTAGGATTATTTATATTACAAGATTTTTTCATATTTAGGTTTCTTCATTGCTTTAAAACCTATTTGAGAAATTAAACCTATGGAGAAAACTGGGAATCTAGTTCAAAAGTGCTTACTAGAAGGCAACATGAAAAAATGCTCGTCGATTTTTGGCACCAAAAATCATTGGCAAGACGTAACAGTCAAGCAACAGAAATGTAATATCTATAAAGAGAGAAAGGCTTACTATTTTTACGAATGTGTATATTAGTCATTTAAACATGGAAATTTTCTTTAAGTGTAGGTAACTAAGAAAAGTATTTTTATAAATTTGTTGAAGTGGTTTTTGAATTTTGTCTAAAAATGATTTATTTTTTGCATTATCATTTCTTTTCGACACTAAATCAGGTTGGTTGCAGAATTCTATATTTTACCTGATATAGACTGAGTCAGCGCTCTTTAATCCAACATTCAGTTCGGCACATTCTGTAACCCGGCACCAATCGATCCTCGCGTTCCAAGGCGCGCCACTGTGATATGATGTAAAAGACTTCCAAAAACAGTTTAATGTCAACGATGCAATTTTTGCTATTGCCTTAGCTTGGAATCAGGTGAAAGAAGTGACTACAACTGTGCTGGCGCAAACTTTGACCTAATGATGAAGATGCGGATCAAGATCCAGAATTTTTTTACCAATAATGGTAAAAAATTGTGCTAGATTTGGTAGAAACTGCCAAACAACCCTTTCACAGATGCACCCTGTGAGGAAGTTAGACTGGATTGAAATTGACAAAAGTGTGCCAATGGTCGAAGAACTGAGTGACCAACAGATTATACAAAGTGTTGTGAACCCACAAGAAGCCCGTTCAGGAGGTGGAATTGGATGAAGCATGGCATATATGAAGCTAAAGTCTCATGGAAACAGGCTTCTGATGCATTAAATACATTTATAAAATTTGCAGAATCCAACAAAAGCTATAACTGCAGAACTTATAAATTTGTTTATAATCCGTAATGATCTTTTGAAGAGATCTGAATCATGGATGCAACGTGATATCGGAGATTTTTTAAACAGTAACGCTCGTGTGTATTTTTTCTTGCCATAGAGCAGCTTATTACAATTTGTTTTAAATATCATTGTACTGTATTAATTTTTCTTTGGTATTCCCGTTAAAACTATTGACATTCTATAATCCCTCTAAATCGCTAATCCGGCACGGCCATGGTCCTGAACGTGCCGGATTAAAGAGTGCCTACTGTACTTTGCAAGGTTTGTTTCACATGAAACAAATGGTTTGCTTTGTGTTGCGGTTCATCTCATTAATTGCAGTTTCAAAATGTGATACCTCCTGAAAAACAAAATTAATCTTGTGCTTTATCGTATCTTTTATTAAAATTAAATATCTTCCACATGTTGCACTTTTATCTTTGTCTTAAACCATTTATTTTATACTTTTATTGGGTCACATTCTGTCTGTTTGGTGCAGCTAGTCCGCTTTTGTGGACCTTGCTCTATAAAACCCCAAAATCCAATCCTGGAAAACAAAAAAAAATCTTCTGAGGATTTGAAAACTTATGGAATTTGTTTTACAATATTGTATGAACCCTGAACTATAAGTCAAGCACATTAATGCTTAACAACTGCTTACTATATTAAATCATTGCATTTACATTTTCTTCACAAGCCTTTTCGTAAAAATTTCTCTGAATGAATAGTTTGAGGTACAAGCATAGTTCTGAGAGTTGTTGCTAGTGGAAATTGATTATTACAAGGTAGAGTCAGCATCTGGTATGAAAAATTGTTATTTGAAAGTAGTAAAAAACATTTATATTTAAATCAGTTTTTTTATTTAAATTATTTTCTATCTTAAGTTGAAATTTGTTGGACACAATTTGCAGTGCAATTTCAAGAATTAAATTGTTTTAACTATTCATATGTAAGTGGTCTAGGAATACAAAGCAAATTTTTAATTTATTCAAGTTGCATAACTTCTGCCATATTTGATTAAAATTAAAATTGATGGTTAACCAAGAAATAATTTATTTTATGAAACAGATCATCAGCTTATCACCATTTAATGGACATTTTATCAATTCTGGATAAAAAAATCACTCCTTGATAGAAAAATTCTGATTCAATGATTCACGTCATCATTGAAAAAATGTTCCCATTCAAATAATTCTGTAAAAATAAAAAAATAGATGATTATTGGATAGGTGAGCTAGGTGGCGAAAACGTTAGTCTAGCACATTTAGCTTCGGTCTGATCTTTTGTTCAGAATGTTGTCATGTAGAAAAAGCCTTTTCGATTGACTTAAACTGGTTCTTGATTTTTTCATCTAATCATAACAATTCAAAACAGACATCAATAGCAATCGTTTAATGGGTTAGCAGAAGCTGATCATGTTTAGGTTCCATTCTATCCCACTAGATGCAGAACGTTTTTAGGTTGAGGTTTCTCGCTCAAACTTTAGGACAAAAATTAAAAAATTATTTTAAAATTAGAATTATATTATGGACTAATTTGGTAGCAATCTGAAAAAGAAAGCAAGTATAGCACAAGTTGTTTCCATCCCATTCCATGTGTTTTTAAATAATAGTGCTCCTACAATGCAATGGTGGATGCAAGTATTTTGAAAAAGAAAAGTAATTTAATTTAAAAGATTGAATTTTTACAGGAAAGTATTGGTTTTGTTTCACCACATGCTCTTTTACGATATATAGAATGCTGTTTGCTGCTTTTTGCATTGGATGCATACATAGAATGGTATATATAATGTTTTTAGGTGCATCCGTTCAATTCCCACACATATGTTTTTTCACGATGCTTATTAATTGAACAGGTTCTAAATGATCCGGTTATTACAGATGAAAACAACATAAGACAGGATTTTTGGTGGTAAATTAGAGTGATCAAGCAATTTATAGGAGGGTGACAAACCTCTTCTAAGACAAGAATGAGTCAGTTGTGAGAACTGATTTTCCATCAATAAGCGATTTTAATGGCTTCATTTTTAAAGATTTTTAGAGCTCTTAGTCTAAATGTAACATATCAGCTACTAAACAGACAAGATTTAAAAACATTTTAATGTTTTGCTCCACACATTACAATTTGTGGTGGAAAATTTAATTGGATTGCATCAAACCAGAAATCTGAGAAATTTTATTGCCTTTTTACTTGATTGTATTGAGCCTAAACCTCGTGGTGCTTCTGTGAAGATAATTAAATTTCATGCATTCAAAGAAAAAAATATTTTAGAATAAAACTTTTTCTGGTTCCCTGAACCCCAACACTGAGAAATACTATAGTTAATGATTTCCAATTTCAAACCATCATTGCAACCTGAAATATTTATAAAGTATGTATGCTATATCGGTAACTCTTCCTGAATGATGACTGGTTTATTATTAAAATAGATTAAATCGTTTACAGAATAATTACTGTTAATTAAAAAATTACATAGGTTGTATATATTACAAGGCTAAACACGAACAATAAATTGAATAAATATTGGAATACTATGTATATTCGAAAATAAAAACACTTTTGCTGCATTTAATAAATGCAATTAGTTCATGCAGGGAAGAGATATTCCATAAATGTACGGTAGCCCTGTTGATTGAGTCGCAGATTAGCAACCAGAGGGTTGCAAGTTTGAAACTTGTTCCAACCAAAGACTTGTGTATGTGGAGTCTGGAGCATGTTAAACTTGTCATGGCCTTGAATGTCCTCTTGTTGGCATTGTATGGAAGTTTGGAGAGTGGGATGCTTGCTCAGATGTTGATCTCATCTGACTGGTTCAAAATTACAAGGTGTTCTCTGATCTATCCCTTCGGTACTGATCCTGGACCTTTGCCAATAACCTGTTGTATTGTTCTAGTGAAAAATATAAATAACTACCCACAACCATAAATATAAATATGACAAGGTACTGTTTGTATTAAAAATCCTGTGAAATCAAAAATGAAAAGATTATAAGAATTCTGTATTACAATGATTTTTTAAATATATTGAATTTTTATCATGGAGAAAATTAGTAGTTTTAAATATTAGAGCACTTAAAAGACGAAAATTTAACTTTGCATTCTATGAATGCCTTCAAGCCACCTTCATTTCATAAATCTTTATAGGTGAGGTAAAAGCAAGTTCAGTCAATCAACAGGTACCAAAATCTAATAATCAAGTTCAGAACTATACAATTTCATTATTTTCAATTGTTTTTGCAAAGAAAACAGTACGCAACAGAAGAAAATTTAAAAGGGTGTTGTGATTCTGCAAAAAATAGCAATCCTCAATTCAAGTGTTTCAACCTGACTGATTGTCTGAGATGGTGAAAAGCATGCTTTGGGTCAGTATACTGGTAATCATATCAGTAGAAAAGCATGTGTTCGATTTTCATCCAATCCACCGCAATATTGCTGTGGCTCCAATTTGTAACTTCCCTAAGGTTATCTTGAGGCTAAAAGTCTTAAAGTTAGTATAAAATATAAATCTCACATCTATCAATTCTTTTTATTGCATATATTTGTATTTCTGATATTTAAAATATTAAATGGCAGTAAAATAATAGTTAACCACTTCGAAGATTAACTATTGTCTGAGATGAAGACATTCTATATCTTTGTTTTATTTGTGCTGATTCAATATTCAAACATTCTGATTTCTATTAAATATGTAATTAATATTTATGTTTTTTAAGAATGGAATGCCAGTATGTTGCAACTCAGAGAGGTGGCATTGCTCTTCTTTATGAAGGGCATCGTTACAACAAGGTTCGAGATGGAAAAGAAGGCACTGTTTATTGGAGGTGTGCTAGAGACAGGCAATGTCCTGGTAGAGCTGTGACTGTTTATAGTCGTATTAAAAAAGCTAACAATAAGCATAACCATCCTCCAGATGCTTGGCGTAACAAAGTGGACCAAGTGGTTTCAGATTTAAAACTCCGTTCTCAAGAAGAAATAACTCCACTTCCTACTTTATTTACTGAGACTTTAAAGTATCTAGCTGTAAATCCTCAGATGGCTGCACTTGCTACTATGGTACCTTCTTTATCTGCCATTAAAGCAGTGGAACGCACACAAAATAGGGGAATGCCTGCTCTCGTTCCCTTTAGAGAATTGAGCCCTGATGAAGATTGGTTATTATCAAATAGTAAGTTAATCTAAAAAATTATGTATAATATATTTTTATGAAGTTCAAATGTTTTATTTATTTTCTAAATGAATTATTATTTGCTTAATAGTTGCAGTTTGCTTTTGTATATTCTTTTTAAGTATTAAGCTCATATTTGCTTGATTTTATTTGTTGCATAGTATTGTAGTGTTATGAGGCAATTGGTTAATAGAGCATGCAGCTTGCTTTTTATTTCTTTTTGTGATTGTTGCTGAATTGTAGGAAATTTACATCTTCAGAAGTGGTTGCTTTGCATGCGTGTTTCCTTAGAATCCTGTGTACTGCAAGCTGGAACAGAAGATATTTGAAATGTGATTGCTTAAAAGTAAGTTTTCTGCAAATCTCTAAAACAGTAAAAAGTAAAGAAAATTTTGTTTTAATTCTATATTTCTAAAATGTTACCTTGTAATATTAAGAAAAATATGTACAAGCCCTTTCTAGCTGTATGTACCAGAATGACAAATATTTCACCATTTGTTACTACTTATTTGTTCATAAAACAACTTTTCATTTTCTAATATGTGGTATGTTGATTCTTCAAATACTTATTGATAGGGGAATCTTAAAAACACTTTGTGTCAAAATTAAAAGCTATTTCCTAACTTCAGGTTGCCATAAAAGCAGCTTAAATAAGTACCCTATTTTCATAATACTTTTATTAACCTTTTCATAAATATTCTTGGTACTTTTATTTTTACTTTTGACTAGGCTAGAATGAATTTCAAAATAACTTGTCTTGTTATTTTTATATGAATCACTAGAAATTCTTAGTTTGATAAATTCATTTTATATTCAGTGTTTTGTTAAATCAGTTTATGTGGTCTGATAAAAAGTATCTGGACTGATTGCATAACTTCAGAACCACAGGAAATGAATAATTTTAGCAGATGCACTTAGGAACCTGCCACCCATGTGCTATGAGCCATGTTACTCTTTCTCCTTTGCTTATTTTACAATAATGCTTTGTTCTTGTGTTAGAAAAGCTGCTCATTGCATTTCTTATGTTGCAAAAAGTCAATTTACAAATTTGCAAAGCTTGCAGTGACAGACATCTAAAGTTTTCAAAAGTCTAGAATAGTTTTAGGTTTGTATTTGTTGTATGCAAGTTTATGAATGGTATAAACATTTTAAGATGATTGTGGAAAGGCTTGAAAATTAGGAGCAGTCTGAGAGGCCCATAACAAACAAGAGTGTTGAACAATATCAAACTTGTGCACATATTCTGGAAAAAATGTTATTCCCAAGTTAAGTTATAATAGTTATTCATAAGTTATCAATAATAATTATTCATGTGATAATAATTATTCATGTTTTAAAGCTATAGGTCCCAGTCTAATTAGCCTTATAGCAAAAATCTAAAAATGACAACAGCGACAAACCAAACCTTAAGTTATCTGTTGACTTTAATGTTAGTTTGCATTTTGTTCAGATGGTTCTTATGGACAATTTGAGTATGAAATGTGTCAGCTAAATTTATACAATTGGTCAAAAAAGTATTAGAACACTATTATTTCTGCCCTTGGTGTCACATAAACAAAGTGTCATTAGATTTGGATTTGAAATAGTGTCTACTATAAATAAATATATATTTCATTTATGTACGAATCAATCTGTATCAAATTTTGTATCAACTCAATTTTTTGAAGGACAACCCCTACTTTTATTCCAGAATTTCATTCTGTGTCAAAATATATGTGTATCTGTCCATGCAATTCCAGAAACATAAATAACAAGAGGGAAGGGGTGTTTAGATACTTTTTTGACTAAATAACTTAAATCTCAACTGAACAGAAAAAGAATTGTTTTAACTTCATGAAAAATGGTAAATTTTAAAAACAAAAATGATAAATTGTTGGTTTTGGGGTATAATCTTAAACTAAGGCCCAGTGTCTTCACACTAGATGACCTAAATCCTTCCAGGCACCCAAAATTATAAAAAAGCAGTAATATAATAAAAAAAGCAGTTGCCATTAAAAAGACAAGGCCTTAAGCCGGAAAACGCAAAATGTGATGAAACAACTGTTCACTTTAAAAGCTGACTTCAAAACATGTTTTTAGAAATGGAAATACTCGGAAATAATTAAGTGGCCTCATCAACACGCTTTGAAGGTGATTAAGTTTCAAGTCTTAAGTCATTTTAAAAATCCCCATCTATTGATGTTTAATGACTAAATAACAACATCTTTTGATTACAAGAATTCCAGGAAACATTTTATTTCTGAAGAAAGCTAAATTCTTCGAAGCCACACAAGGAAAATTGCAGGTTTGAGTGTATTTGTAACATGAATCTTATCCTATTTTATCCAAGTTTACTTGAAAACAATATAATAAGAATTAAAGCTAATGTATTTTTGTATTCGCTATTTTAATGAACATCCTAATCTTGTTCTGATGTAGACTATTAAAGGTTGTTTTAAAAAGTTCATAATGTTTAAAGAAATAATGAAAACTTACATAAGTTGATAAAGCGCACCTGTCAGATAACAATTCTAAATGTAGAAATTTGTCTCACAGTTAACTATTTTTTCTACTGTGCAAACAGCACCTGAAGTGAGGCACATAGATGGAATTTCAACTGTGTATTGTCAGTTGTCTATCAATTTCTGCTTTGCTGAAAAGGTTCTGTCAGATATCACTCTTATAAAACAGTTAACTGCTTAGCAATTCATTTGGTAGCATAATTTGCTGACTTAGAGCAGAAACTCACTAATTGACATTTTCCAGACACTAAATGCTTATTTTCATGATAATGAGAAATACATAAATATATTGTAATATGTTAAAAAGCTATATATTTCTACCAAAATGCTTATATAATTTTTATTTTTTAACCAAAACAGTAATTCATCTTTAAACAGTTGTACAGTAGGGAGATTTTTGTCAGTTAATAAATTTCTGCTCTAAGCCAACAGACAGACAGAATCTAGAAAATTGAATGCTTTTTAATATTTTGATTTTTGAAATATCAAGACCAATTTAAATTGTACATAATTTAATTGTATATATAAAGTAACTGGGACTCACTTGTCCCCCACCCCAATAATTTCTCCAAATTGACATCCCTGACAATGTCTTATTTTTATTGCAAATGAAGTATGGTATTAAATGTCAGATTATTAATTCTTAGCTATATTTCAACAATCACATGCTTTTGAATCAGATTATGCTCTTTTATGGCAACCTGAAGTTGAGAACAGAAGCAATGCTGAAAGAATGTTATATCTGAAAGTAAAGAATTTGTAATATGCCTAACATATTCTCATGACTTATTTTGAGAAAAAGGAGTATCACTCTTTTCTATGCTCTTCTGTTCTTTATTTAACCTTAACTCACATTTTAAATTTATTTCTGATCTAATGAAAATTTCCATGAAAACTTTTTAAATAACTTTCCTGTGATAAAATTTCAAAAATAGATTAGTTGAAGAGTAAATTACTGTTTTCAATCACAAAACACCTAATCTTGTAGAATATTGTTTGAAAGCTTGTATGTTAGAAAATATTTGAGTTAGGCATTGAATATTTTGCAAGTTTTCCTTTAATGTTATTTTGGTTATTAATAATACTGATGTGTTAAAAAATGAAAACATACATTTTTTAGTTTAAAATATCATTTCTTGTTCTCTGATTTAGGTCTTTGTAAGTGAAGAAATTTGCTAGCAATTTTGGATTGTGAAACTGACATTAACTAATTAAAAACAAATTAAAAATATTTATTAGGTTTGGATTTTCAATTCTTATACATATGCATTATAATAGATCTATTTCAAAATGTTTGCAAGTTTTTTAAAATAAGTATGAAGGAAATTCTAATTTATTATTCTGTAGGCGCTTCCACCTCGGAACCTTTGGACATGGCTATGAAAAATACTGGCGTTTTGTTGAAAAGAATGAGAGCTCTGTTAAAAAATACTAATTATGTCCCTGATACATTACAAGCTTATATCATTCCATGTACTGATGCACATCAGGTACTTGTTTTGACTCCTTTCATACTTAATTTTAAGATGTGTAGAGGATTTGCTTTTATGTTCACATACTTTGTAAAAGTTTTATATTCTTACTCTAAGTTCAAGATTGTCATAATTCTTCTGTTTGGCTATATGCTAATATATTTTACTGATTTCAAACTAGAACGTATTCTAAAAGAAAAATGGGCTTCTTTTTGTAGACTGACTTTGAAAAATCAATGAGCACTCAGGAGCATAAACATTTCTTGCTTCAGAGTTTTAATGGGACATTATTTCTAGACATGCTAAAAATGCTTTGTATTGTCCGACACTTTAATTTGCCCCCTTTTTTCTCATACAAGTATATCACCAGAGCATTTTGCTACTTACTCTGGATTTAGTAACTTTGATTATGTTACTTTGCTCTGAAGTGACTTCTCTTTTCATACTGGAATTAAAAATAAAAGCCACTTCATATTTAATAAACAAGTGATATCTTTAAATACAGGATGCATTGTTTGTAAGGGGAATTTCCCCCTATTAATATTGAACTTGTCTGTTAAAATATAACACAGTGGAGTATCAAAATTGAAAAATTACTAGTTTTCTTTTATATTATATTTTCATTATCTAACATGCATTATTCAACTTATAAGTGTGTAACAAATGTTCTTTCAGAGCGAATATCTTGCACCCTGTGACAGACGTCGAGCTTTTATCTCAGGATTTACTGGTACAACTGGTATGTTCATAAGTTTTTTAAATTTAGTTTCATTAAAAGTTGTGAGAATTTGTTTCTCATCATTTTCTTGATTTCTTTTTGGTATATTCTTTCTAATTAATTTTTGTTCTGTTGCTATATTTACATCACTACAACGTTTCATGGAGCATGTGCAGCAGGATATTACTATAAACCACCTTTCTGTTTGGTTAAATAATTTTTTCCCTTTCTGATCTAAATCTACAAGAACTTGATGACATTTTATACAAAATACATATATACAGAATCATGTACATGTGTGCATTCTAGATGCAATGTTTTGATTTGCATGATAATCTGGTTACCAGAGTATCTCCAGTGAGGGTGCGAACTGTAGAATATGAAAATACATATGCTTTAAAGATCAAAGAAAATAAATATTCTGATACATGCCTTCAAAGTACACTGCTGGCCACCCAAATTGCAACACCAAGAAAGACAAGAGATATCACAACAAAATTTATTTTGTAGATAACATGTTGACCAAGTATCAAATGATTAAATTTATAGACTTCTGTGAAGTGTGGTTCCTGCCAAAATCAGTAGCCAGAGTAGCCGCCATTGTTGGAGATCACCGCTGCCACACGCCTCGGCATTGATTCAAAGAAACTTTGGATGTGTTCTTGGGGTACAGCAGACCAAGCAGCTTCCACACGTTGCCAAAGTTGATCTGGTGTGGCAGCTGGGGATGTATTCTGGGTCAATCGTTGAGCAACCATGGACCACATGTTTTCTATTGGCGAAAGATCCGGAGAGCGAGCTGGCCAGGGAAGCAATTCAATCTGGCGATTGACGAAGAACCCTTGGACAATGCGTGCCACGTGTGGTCGCGCATTATCCTGTTGAATTATGGCTGTGGGAAGGACAACTGGCTCCAACACCTCGGAGATGTAGCGCTGGCTGTTTAAAGTACCGGCAATGCGTACTAGAGGAGTGCGAGAGTGATCCAATACCGCCCCATACCATAATACCCGGTGCAGGACCAGTGTGGCGGTGCATAACGCAGCTGTTCAGCATCCTCTCTCCACGGTGTCTCCAGACTCGAATCCGACCATCGTGGTGTTGCAGACAGAAGCGTGACTCGTCAGTAAAGACAATTTCATTCCATTCTGCCGTCCACATCCTTTCATCGCACCATTGGCAGCGGAAACGTCTGTGGTTCTGCGTCAAGGGTAGACGAAGCAATGGACGTCTTGCGGACAGACCACTCTGCTGTAAACGGCGTCGAATGGTACGCGCATACACTGGATGATGCGGTACAGACTGAATGTGCTGTGCTATGGTTCGTGATGTGGCTGAGCGATCCGTCACTGCCATGCAAAAAACTTTTGCTTGATGCAAAAAACTGCTCTAAATTGACAAAACATCAAAAACTCATTAAACGTTCCACATTTTCTATATTGCTGTTCCATAACACCAGATTGCTTCATATTCTCAAAATAACTAATCTGAATAATGCTCTAAAGAATATATTAACTGTTAACACATACTACTGTTCATCAACAATGGTAATATATGTAACTAGCTGAATTACCCGGCATTGCTCGGGTTGAATTGTTTATAATTAATCTTAAAATTACTCAATATTATTCCTATGGAAATTTCAAATCATTTTTAGCCCTCCTCAGACTCAGGACAAATCAAACGGGGTTAATATATACACTGGTTGGACAAAATAATATGAACACCTGTGAAAAAACAACACTCGACGGAACCTGCTGTATACTCCCGCCCTCTAGCGTGGAAGAGTGCCACCTAGTGGGCGAAAATGTGCACACATCAATCTATTAGTAGCAGTGATAGCGTTCGGATGCGAAATATATTGGGGCGTTAAAACTACGTTATGGCTGACCTCACAGATTTCGAAAGAGGCAAGATTGTTGGAGCCCATCTCACCGGAGCCTCAGTAACGAAAACGGCCAGCCTTGTTGGTGTCGGGAGAAGTACCGTGTAGACGGTAATGACAGCCTACAGCAAACAGGGAAAGACATTATCTGCCAAGCATAACAGTGGACGAAAGTCGAAGCTGATTGATAGACAGAAGGGTTTTGAAGCGGATTGTGGCCAGAAAGCACAAGACAACAGCATCCCAGATATCATCTGAGATGAACACACATCTACAGGAAGGTGTAACGACAAAAACTATCCGCCATGAATTGCATGCAGCAAACATACACGGTAGAGCGGCTATTCCAAAACCATTGGTGACACCATGCGATGCCTTGAAACGACGAAAATGGTGTCACGACCATAAGAATTGGACCAGACAACTATGGGAGAATGTCATCTGGTCAGACGAATCGTCGTTCACATTATTCCAGACTAACGGATGTGTTTACTCTTGGACAACGCCAGCACAAGTCTTTGATGTTGACTGTCTCCTTCCTACTATTAAGCATGGAGGGGGATCAGTGATACTGTGGGGCGCGATGTCTCACCGTGGTCTCGGCCCACTTGTTGTTCTGCAAGGGCGGGTTAGAGCACCGGTTTATGTCGGTATTCTGGCCGACCATCTTCATCCAATGGTGCAAACTTTGTTCCCTGATTCTCGACCTGTGTTCCAAGACGATAATGCGCCCATTCACACTGCTGGAATTGTCGGAGACTGGCTTGATGAACACAATGAACTGCAACACCTCGTGTGGTCCCCTCAGTCCCTTGATCTTAATATAATTGAACCTTTGTGGGGTATTTTGGAGGGCAAACTGCACAGTAGGTTTCCACCTCCAACGACACTTTCTGAATTAGTGACCTTTTCGCAGGAGGAGTGGCTACGTATCCCTGTAACTGTTGTACTTGACTTGTATTTTTCCATTCCATGATGGATATAAGCTGTAATTGATGCAAAAGAAGGGCCAACAGCCTATTAATAAAGATTTTGTCTCATTTCACAGGTGTTGATATTATTTTGTCCACCCTCCGTTGCCTATGTGTCCCCCAGAATTCTACAGAATGAATGTACCAAATTTAGTGTGAATTGGTCTGACAGATCGTATAAATATGCACAAGAACTTGACGTTTTATGCTGAATAGATATGAGCAGAAGCATGCACTCATGTGCATTCCTTTGTACGTTTGATATTCTGTCCCACAATATTCACACTACTGAACATACCTTTCCTTCATTTTGTGACAAAATGATAGTTGCTAATTAAAAGATAGTTCACTTTATGGATCCTCAACTGTTTGCTTTAGGTTTCGCAGTATTATAAATTACTTGGTACCTTAATGCAAAACATTCAATATTCTATTGAAATTGCATTTTCCTTTTATAAAGATCATGTGTTTACAGATTCCAAAAATTAAAATTCAAACTAGAAAGGTGTAATATAACCCATATCTCTGCATAATGTATATAACACTTGATGGAATCTTATATTTTGCAAAAATATGCTGTGTCTTATGAAGTTTCTTAGAATTGAATTCACAACCATAGGTTCTAAAATGCTTCATTATGAAATATAGTTGATAATATCAGCAATAATATATTCCTTAGAGCTCCATTGATTATAAACTATCGTTTCACATGGTTTTCAGGGTTGCATTTGAGTGTCATTAACATTCTTGTCATGTTGGATAAATTTAAGTTGTGCTGATTTGATAGGAAAATTAATATACACTTGCTGCCAAAAGTTAAGCACGGAGAGGAAAATGTTAATTTCCTTAAGCCAATCTGAATTTGAGAGGCTGCATTTTGCTGCAGAGGTAGATGGAAGTATGCAAATATGTTCTGTAACAGCCAATCACGGTTTCGTGTCAAGAGATATGCAAAAAAGGCAGTCGTATGAGCAGCCAGCATTGTGAAGGGTTAGAGGAATTTCATACAAGTGCTGATAAAAAGTGTTTAGAAGTCTCGTACTGTTGTGAACTAGAAGCGATTTGGCGACATCGGTGGTTTGGCGACTTTCTTAGGTCGCCAAGAGAGGGTGTGCTTGACGCATTCGATATTGAACTGATTACTTCCTTGTTCACGCTCATGGTATGGTCCATAGTGAACTTCTTTGTTGTATCCGTTTATGGTATGGTCCATAATGTACTTTCGTTTTAATAATTGAACCAGCTCATGGGGGCTAATTGTACCAGCTCATGGGAGCTAATTATACTAGCTCATTGGAGCATCTTTGTTAAGTTTTCTAAATAAAAAGAAAAACCAATTTGATCTTGTTGACCATTACATTTGGTCCGTCGAGCCGGAGAAATAGAACTAAATAAGTGAACTTATGGATAAGTCAGATGATAAAGTTTTGATGCTGACGCTGAATCGTAAAAGAGGAACTATCCAATCCAGGATAAAAAGGGTTCAAACCTTTGTGAAAGACTTTGATTCATCGGATACTAGTGCGCATATTCGAGTAAAGACTAAGTTGGATACCCTCATTGAAATAAGAAGCGGACTTAAGGAATTGTTAAGGGAATACCAAGAGTTCCCTTCCGAAACAAATGTCGGAGAATATATAACTACTCTGGAAGATCTGGAAGAAGACCTGGAAAATTTGGAGGTAAACTTCAAAATCCTCCTTTCCAATTTTGAATCAAATGAAAGAGCAATCGATGGAGATCAACAATCGGGTGTATGAAATTCCTCTCCCACAATTTTGGGGAAAATATGAGGAATTTCACAATTTTAAAAGCCAATTTACGTCTATAATTGGTGAAAGCAAAAGTTTGAATAACTGCCAAAAGTTATATTATTTGAAAGCTTCACTCAAAGGGGAAGCTAAGCACATGGAAACATGTGAAGACACTTTTGATTCATTGTTCTCCGCTCTAGAATTAAGATATGAGAATAAACGAGCAGTTGTAGATGCTCATATTAACAATTTGTTAAACTATGATAAATTGTCGCATGAATCTCCTTCTCAGTTGAGGCATTTCTTAGACACTGAAACGTAATTTAAGATCATTACAGATTCTTAAATATATAAGAAATGATTTTCCGGATATTTTGATATTGAACATTTTGTTGCAAAAAATAGATAAAGAAATGCGGAAACAATATGAACTTTCCTTAAAAAAGAACGAGGTTCCGTTGCTTGATGACTTGCTTACATTTTTGGAAGAACGAACAAATGTTCTTGAAGGATTGGCAAAAAGCAATTGTTCAGCTCATAAAAATGTGTTGAATATAAAACTTCCCGTTTGCAATAAGAATTACCCTTCTCGGTCGAAATCCTTTTTCGTAAAAACAAACAAGGATCAACGGCTATGCATCGCTTGCAAAGATGTGAGTCATACTTTATACCAATGTTCTAATTTCAAGGACATGGATGTGGCGGAGAGATTCGAGTTCGTTAAAAGGCATAAACTATGTTTGGGATGTTTACATTCATCTCATCTGGTTTCTCAATGCAGATCTAAAAAGTCGTGTTTTATTTGTGGTAAAGCTACGCATAATACGTTGTTGCACAAAACTTCTAGCGATGAGCAGGGGTCGCAGTGTAATAATTCTCACCCATCCTTGAACTGTCAAACTGAAGAGATCATTTCTTAAACGTCATTAATGGCTATTGGCGCTCCAAGAAGTGTTTTGGTTAACACAGCGATTGTTTACGTTAAGGATTCTCGAAATAATAAAAAACCATTACGTGCTATATTGGATAGTGCATCGCAATCAAGTTTCATCACATCCTCGTGCGCTCAAGCATTAGGATTGAAAAAAGAAAGAATTTTTATTCCAATTAGTGGTTTAAATGATTGTTCGCTAAATGTTAAATTCGCACCTTCTAGATATTTGGACATATCTAAAATAAAAATTCCAGAAACGATAACCCTTACAGATCCGGAATTTTATATTCCTAAAAGGATAGATTTGTTGATAGGAGCCGAACTGTTTTTTGATTTGTTGAAATCTGACAAAATTTATTTAGAAGAGAAGCTATTTTACAAGATATTTGTTTTGGATATTTAGTGTCAGGTAGCGTTGGAAGTTCAAATCTAAAACCCAGGGTTACAAACAGTTGCTTTTTAACTAGAAACACTGACAACTTGAATGAGACTTTGAAGGCATTTTGGGAGATTGAAAATCTTGAGGAAATCAATCCTCCAATAAGTAACGAGTTGAAATATTGCAATGAGCATTTTATGAAAACTTATAAAAGAAATACTGATGGCCGTTATGTTGTGCAGATACCGTTAAAGCCTGACAGTTGTGAAAACAATTTAATCTTGGGGGATTGAAAAGAAATAGCTACAAAACAACGGATCATTTATGGAGAAGATTAAAACGGGAACCTAAAATGAAAGTTCTATATACTGGATTTATGGAAGAGTACAAATCGTTAGGTCACATGGAAGAGACGACAGATGAAACCTGTTCTGCATATTATTTGCCTCATCACGGTGTTTATCGCCCAGATACAAGTAGCACCAAACTTCGCGTTGTGTTTAATGCTAGTTCCAAAACGTCCAATGGAAAATCTCTCAATGATATTATGCTTAAGGGTGGGGTGATTCAAGACGACTTGTTTGCAATAATGTTAAGATTTCGCAAACACATTTATGCCTTCACAGTGGACATTGAAAAATGTACCGTCAGATTCTGATAGACCCATCTCAATATCACTTTCAACGAATTCTTTGGAAAGAAAGTATCAGTGATCCTGTTAAGATATACAATCTTCAAACGCTTACTTATGGAACAGCTAGTGCTCCTTATCTGGCTACCAGAACTCTACAGCAATTTGCCCGAGATGAAGAAAAGGACTTTCCTATTGCGTTTTCAATTGTGTTATCTGATTTTTACATGGACGATGTGCTTTCCGGAGCTTCAGAACTTGATGCAGTGAAAGACATCCAAAGGGACTTAATTGAACTTCTTAAACGAGGTAAAATGAACCTTCATAAGTGGTTTACGAGCAGTCCTGAATTAATCCATGAAGAAGTAAATCAAAATTATCGTTTTCTGTATACAGCTGATGATATAACAGTAAAGGCTTTAGGTGTGCTTTGGAACACACAAAGTGACTCTAAGTTTCAAGTGTCAATTAAAGAAAGGGAAACTTACACCAAACGAGAAGTATTATCTACTATTGCCCAGATTTATGATCCTAGGACTTATTGGACCAGTCATAAAAATTGCTAAAGTATTTTTGCAAAAACTTTGGCTCTTAAGAATTGATTGGCATGACAAATTGCCCATTCCCCTAGCCCAGCAATGGACAAAATTTTTGGCTGCACTCCATAAGATAGAACATTTTCAGATACCTAGATGTGTTTTGTCCAAACAGGCAGGAATAATTAATTTGCACGGATTCGCTGATGCTTCAGAGTCAGTTTATGGAACAGCTTGCTACATCCAAATGGTAGCTGGCGGTGAATCAGTTCATTGCCAATTACTATGCAGCAAATCACGTGTTGCCCCTTTGAAAACTTACTGTACCTAGACTTGAACTGTCTGCTTGCCTTCTTGCACAGTTGGCGAACAAAGTTCTAACTGCTCTCAGGTTAGAAATTAACCAAGTGTACCTGTGGTCAGACTCTACGATTGCCCTTGCTTGGATAAACACTCCTCATCAATTAAAGACATTCGTCAGCACCGTGTATCTCAAATTCAGCGACTGAGCGAGCAGCATAAGTGGGGACATGTTTCAACAAGCAACAATCCTGCGGACATAATTTCCAGAGGAATGCATGCTGAGGAGCTAGTTTTGAATCAGATATGGTGGAAGGGTCCACCATTCCCTTTAAGAGAGACAACAATCCCTCTTACAGATCCTGTGAACAGTACTGTGGACAATCATCTGATTGAACTTAAGCGTACTGAAGAATTGACTCTAGCTGTAACCACGAAAAATACCATTGTTGATGAAGTTATATGTTTAACCAACAATTACTCAAAACTAATTAGAATCTTGAGTTATATTTTCAGGTTTCTTAGAAATTGTAAAAGTGCAAATGGTCGAATATCAGGAAGGATTCAAACTCAGGAATTACTCACGTCGAGAAATATACTTATCGAGAGGATCCAGGCAATTAATTTTGGGGAAGAAATATCCCTAATAAAGAAAGGTTTGTCGATCCCTAAAGGAAGTAAGTTAAAGTTTTTACATCCTTTTTTAGATAGAGGGTCTACTTCGAGTGGGTGGTAGGCTGAGTAAAGCAAATTTGAATTATGATCAGAAACATCCTATAATATTGCCTGCTGGCTATAAATTAACTAGAATGATTATGGAATATTTTCATAAACGTGATTTACATGTTGGACCCCAAAGTTTACTAAACACTGTTTGGCAAATCTTTTGGCCAATTAATGGTCGTAATTTAGCTCGATGTGTAGTTCACCATTGTCTCAAATGTTATAGATTGAAACCAAAAATTGAACATCAATTAATGGGGGAACTTCCTCTCGAACGAGTGTCTCCCAGTCCTCCATTTTACAACACTGGGTTGGACTTGTGTGGACCATTTCTAATTAAATACAGAGGACAGAGAAAGGGAATTTTCCACAAAATTTACATTGCTATCTTTATTTGCATGGCTACAAAGGCTGTTCATTTTGAAATTATAAGTGACCTAACATCTGAAGCACTAATTGCCACTCTTAAGAGATTTTTTGCACGTCGTGGCAAGTGTTCTACAATATTTTCTGATAATGCTACTAATTTCGTTGGTGCTTGGTCAGAAATTCGTAGGTTACAAGGTTTGATAAAAAAATAAAGACGAACGTCTAGAAAATTATTTGTCATCTGAAAATATTAATTGGAAATTTATCCCTCCGAGATCCCCAAACTTTGGTGGGCTCTGGGAAGCTGGTGTAAAATCATTCAAATTTCATTTTAAAAGAACTATCGGGGATTCTAAACTAACTTATAGAAGAATGTATGACTGTATCAAATCAAATTGAAGGTGTCCTAAATTCTAGACCTCTTACGCCCTTATCATCAGACCCTGATGATTTCGAGGTTTTAACATCAGGGCATTTCCTCATTGGATGTCCATTAAATCAAATTCCCGAACCTGAACTCGTAGATATTAATGAAAGCAGATTATCACGTTGGCAAAAAACAACAAAAATTGTCCAACAGGTATGGAAAAAGTGGAGTTCTAGCTATTTAAATCATCTTCAACAGAGAGCCAAGTGGCAATTCGAAAAAGAGAATGTTACTCCAGGTGCTTTAGCACTATTAAAGGACGATAATTTACCTCCTTTAAAATGGTCTATTTGCAGAATTCAGGACATTATACCTGGTTCTGATGGAAAGGTTCGAGTGGTAATAGTGAAAACATCACAGGGTGAATTTAAAAGGCCCATTTCCAAAATATGTTTGTTACCAATTAATGTAAATTAAATTATTGTGTTCTTATTGTGCAATTTAGTATAATATCAATGTTGTATTTTGTATTTATATTTAGTTTGTATTTGTTCAATTGTATTTTGAAATCTGAATATTTCAACGTCGGGCGGAATGTTGTGAACTAGAAGCGATTTGGTGACATTGGTGGTTTGGCGACTTTCTTAGGTCGCCAAGAGAGGGTGTGCCCGACGCATTCGATATTGAACTGATTACTTCCTTGTTCACGCTCATGGTATGGTCCATAGCGAACTTTGTTGTATCTGTTTATGGTATGGTTCATAATGTACTTTCGTTTTAATAATTGAACCAGCTCATGGGAGCTAATTATACCAGCTCATTGGAGCATCTTTGTTACGTTTTCTAAATAAAAAGAAAAACCAATTTGATCTTGTTGACCATTACACGTACGATTAGTTTTCAAGACAGACGTGTTTCTAGGTTTCCAGAAGACGAATGGCAGATCGTGAGCGCTGGCGTTCTGTGGAACGCCTTGAAGCAGGACAATCAATCACAGATGTTGCTCTTTTCTTTGGCATTCTTCATTCCGTCATTTCACGATTATGGAAACAATTCCAAACAAGCCAAACAGTTGTCCAAAGACCTGTGGCTGGTCTCCCAAGGGTTACGACCCCCGCGGAAGATTGATATATTGCTGTTTTAGCCAAGCGGAATCGAAGAGCGACCTCTACACATGTAACATCTATGGTTACAGCGTCCATCGGTAAAAGACGATATCTGCTACTACTGTTCGCCAAAGGCTACACATGAATGGACTGTACACCAGTGTACCACGAGTTTGTGTTTCTCTATCCGTCCAATCCAGAGGGGCACGATTAAAGTGGTGTCGGCAACATGTGAATTGGACTGTATCTGATTAGGCCAACGTTATGTTCACGGATGAGTCTAGATTTGCCCTGGAGCCAGATGAGTCTGGAGAGAACAAGCCACACGCGATCGGCCCCAGAACATCATCGAGCATCACGCATTCCGAGGTGGAAGCATCATGGTGTGGGCAGGGATTTCTTTGGGATATCGCTTAGACTTGCATATCTATCGACGAGGTTCTGTCATGGCTGTCCGTTATCGGGATAAAGTCCTAGAACCCACTGTAAGATTGTACGCTGGAGCAGTTGGTCCTGTTTTCATTTTAATGGATGATAATGCGCGTCCCCATCGAGCCAGCATCGTCGACGATTACCTGGAGAGTGAGGGGATTGCGCATATGGATTGGCTGGTGTACTCGCCTGACCTTAATCCCATTGCAAATCTTTGGAATGTCCTTGGCTGTGCTGTGTCTGCACATTTCCCACCCCCAGTCACTCTCAGAGTTGCAATCTGCCCTACAGGAGGAATGGCTATTACTTGACTCTGGGGTGGATGATCACCTCATGGAAAGCACACACTGTAAACTTTGTATGAGGATGAGGGGTGTTCACATACCCTATTAATGTCGGTTTTGTTTGTTTTGGATTTAAACATCATTTTGTTAATGACTCCAATATGACTTCATCTTATAATTTATGAAAATTCAATATTGTTTTCATCGTGTATGTAATTCTTTGTTTTGTTTCATGCATAAACATATTTGCTACTTTCCTGCCGCATTTCGTGTCAATCAAAGCTGTACTTGATTTTTTCGCATTTTGCCGCTTCGTGCTTAACTTTTGGCAGTGAGTGTATATTGGCACATATCCCTTGAAAATATAGCTATTACCTAGCTTTACTTAGTTCATTTTTGTTACTAGAAATGTGACATTATGCTCTTCTAAAAATATTACACATCATTCCAACAAATCTCTCCTTTTCCACTAATTTAGTTCACTGTTTTTGTACTTTTTGTCTTATCTTTATAGTATGGTATAATCATGCGTTAACTGCACTTTTAATTTTAGGAACTGCTGTGATAACTGAAAACCATGCCAGTTTATGGACAGAAAGAAGGTACTTCCAGCAGGCTGATAAGCAACTTGATAACAACTGGACTTTGCTAAAAGAGGGTAAAATCTGCATGTTCTGCAATATTGTCTAATGTTAAGATCAGATTGAAAAAAACTTTTAAAAGTTTTCACTCAATTGACCTAGAAATTTTGACTGCTTAAGTAGTATGACACATGCTCTGAAATAAGCACTTGCCTTGGCATGGATATTTTAATGCTAATTGTTATTTATATAGAATCTTAAAACTGAATTTTTTGAGGAAATATTTAAGGCTTCTTTCAATTGTGTGTAAAAAACAAATAAATTTGAAAATACTGATGTTATAATTTTGAAATTAATATATTCCATTCTTATATACATTACTACAGATTCATAATTTGTTCATTATTTTAAGGTTTGCCTGGTACTCCAGCTATTCACGAGTGGCTGTCTAGGGTAAGAAAATACATTTTGTATTTGCCTTTATTTTCAACATGATTTACTGACTCTCATTAGGTCAGAATTGCTGTCAATCCATGGAATGGCATTATTTTGTTCGAAACTTATAACATTCCATGGTCATTGGTTAAAACTGAGTGAGTAGTTAAAATTCACAATTGTAAATTCTGTTTTGAGATGGAGTAAAAGTATCACTTTACATTTTTTGGGTTATTAATTCAATGATTTGCTCAAGAAAGGATGAATGGTGTATTTATTTCCTTGCAACTTGTTTGTGTATGAACAGAAAGTATAAAGTAAATAAAAAACATGTATATAAAAACATAAGTTATGTAAAAGCAGCTATCTTTATTTCCTCAATTCAAAATGTTTTTAAAGGTATTCAGAGTGAATAAATTATGAAAGGAAAAATGTTTTAACTACCCCAATAATTGTGGATTGATATCATGTTATAGACATGTTTAAAAATATTCCTTGTATAAATCTTTAAAAGTTTGTGGTAAAACTTCTGCACAGCTCACTTTTTCAATTATAATTTAATACCCCCAAATTCCCTCCTTGGTAACAAATCATAATTTGTCTTCCATCCACCTGAGATATTACCTGATCCATCCTTTTTAGGAATGAGCTATTTATAATTAAAAGTAAAAACATTCCTGTTAAGTGTGGCATGATGAAATGGAAATTCCAATTCAAAGTGCATCTTCTCTGCTTTAACACTGATGTGTGATATAACAAGATATTCACTTTTTGCCCCCTTATTCTGACTTAAAGTACCTATTGTGCTCACCCTTGAACAAAAAGTATTTATCGTCCTCTGATTTTAATAAAATTCAATTTCCCCACAGGTGCTTCCAGTTGGCAGTAAAGTTGGAATTGATCCTCTGCTTATATCTTATGGTATAAATGCAAAGTATTATGTCATGTTTTTTGTAAATTTTTGTTTTCACAGGCACCTCTGTTTCTGAGATAGTTTTAAATTAGTGAAAGTCCAATATTTTATACACTGTATTAGATACTGTTTTTGTCACATTTTCGTTCTTGAATTTCTTTATGTTAACTTAGCAGATATTAAATATTGACAAATTGGTTAAGCTAATATGTATATTAAAAAAGCACTTGTGTGTGCAAAAGCAGAAAATACTTCTAAAAAATGAAAGGAAAAAAAGGTCTAGGAATTTATTTTGCTATGACAGAAGACTTCATACTTATATTTCATAATAAACATTAGGAGATAGACATACTTGCATATTATCAGTGATAAGTTAGATGAAGGGCAATAAGTTTTGTGACCTGATTTATCTTGAATAAGGAATATGAGAATTAAAGACTTAGATTGGTTCAGAATTTTCAACATTGTAAGGAACTAGAATTAAACTTTAGATACTAAAATGATGCAGGCAGTCTAGAAAACTAAAAGTATGGAAGAATATTTGTTACAAAAGATGCTGTTGAAATTTTCAAGATTACTGATTATGTTCTGTGGCACTACAGAAAATTTATTGGGTTGGCATTTTTGTACAAACCCTGTCACAGAAGTTACCAAACATTTAAGAAGTGAGAAAAAGGTCATAGATATGTGTGTGTCATGATAGTTTTTTTACAAATTCTAGGTTGATGTACACAGTTCCTTGTTCCCTCCTCAAATAATTAGCTAAAAGATGTCACTTTGAAAATAGCCAAATCAGCTATTACATAAACACAGTAAAGGTACAAAATTAGTAGTTTTTGTATTCGTGGGTGCTTAAAAATGTATGTTGTACAGTTGTGGGGAAAACTAGAACCACCCCTCATTCGAATAGTAGAGAAAATTCAAAGATGGCGTTTTTTACAGGATCCAATGTCTTCTATAAATTCAAATGCATAAAATTTGCATAAGCTGTCATTAAATTGAGCACCAACTTCATAATTTCCAATAGAAATCCCCAATTTCAACACACAATTTCGAATCTATTGACATTTAACTTCAGATACCAAATTTCATGCCATTAGGTCTTACCATTTTGAAGTTATCAGTACAGAAAGATTGGAACTCCTAATGTTAAATCAGTTTCTTAGACTTATGGATACTTTCCTAAATTAATATTTCTATAGTGCTGATATTTTGTACCATGTTGCTGTTAAACAACCCAAACAAAATCCACCTAATATTTTATTTTAAAAATAGTTTTTCATATGCAATAATAAATAAATTAATGTTAATAAAATTATGAATTGGAACCTTACTATATTTTGATGGGAATCGATTCAGATGGACTTCTAATATGACCATGCAAAATTTCAGCTAATTCCAATGGTTAGTTTTTGAGTTAAATTAAATTTTCCTCATGGCGATTTTAGGGGGCAACCAAAATTAAAAAAACATGTTAAACCTGGGATCATTTGTACTTGCATAATAAATGTAATTCTCAAATTGTTTTCACTTGCATAATAAATATAATAATTCTGGATCGTTTGCATGCGCTGACAAATGTGCTTGAAATAGTGTTCAAATTTGAAATTTGGGTAGATATCTGGATAGTCAAGAAATTTCATATTTAGACGATTTCGGAATTTAACGATGCCAAATTTGATTAAGGCATCAAAACATGGTGTGTCTATTAGAAATTTTGCTGTTTGTATAAAATTTGATATGAAGACGGTCTCTTTACAAATTAAAATGCAAATAATTGCATTGTTATTCTATATTGAATATCTTTGAATTTTCTCTACTATGAATAGTGCTCGAAATAAAGGGGTGGTTCATTTTTTCTGCGACTACATTTTGTGGGTACTTAAAAAATGTATGTTATACATTTTGTGGGTCTACACATGTCAAGATCACTTTAGTTCTAAGATTTTCTAACTTTACATGCTGGTTGGTATGTGTTCATCTATTTCTTGTGATGAGTTTTATTTTATATCTATTTACTATTTTATTTTTCCAGAGGATTGGATTGAGTTGTCTTCCAAATTAGAAGTGTCAGGACATTCTTTACATGCAGTCTCTCAGAATCTGGTTGATTTGATATGGGATGATAGACCTTCACCCCCTACTAATATTGTTGAGCCCATGTCGTTAGTATATACTGGTAAATATATGCAGGGTACCTTTTTTAATTCTTATTTTGTAAAAGTGTAATAAAAGCCATGGATCCATGTATAAGTCTGAAGGATAGTTTCTATGCGAATTTTAAACCTAGTCTATAGTCACTGTTTTGATGTTTATCTAAAGAATTGGGGTAGACTTTATATTTTTCTCTAAACTGGACTAGAATTATTGCCTTTCCTACTTTTTCTTATTTCCCCACTTATTTTAAACCCATGTAATCCCTTAACCAAAAGTCCCAGTCTAATTAGCCCTTGTGTGCAAAATGTGATTTTAGAGGAACAAGCAAAACTTTAACCAAAGTGTTTTCTCTACTACTTTCTTTATTCTTCTACCAATGTTGCAATAGTAACTGCAAGATAGAACTGTTGCATAACTGCTGGATTTTGTACTTGAATATATTTGTTTACTTTGGCATAAATTGTGTTCCAAGGCAGTGTAACTTTGCTGTATAACTTTAGCAAGACTTGCAACTTGTCTGCCAAAAAGTACTTCATGATGGAGTTGGGTTACACTGCCTTATATACTACTGTATTGTAAGTTAATTTTCATAGTGGTGACTAAGTTCGTTACAATACTCCCTCTCCAGAACTTAATGGCTGAATTTGATAGAGGCTACCACTTTTTGATTGATTACCTATTGTGTGAGAACATGAGACTTCTATTAAGATATGGGTATACTTCTGTATGCGTAGTCATGCAATGGTTGATTATGACTCTTGTTCTGTATTGCTTTCAGCAGCTGAGTGTGTACATCTGAAGAGAAGGTTGAAATGAAGAGTGAAGCACTAATATATGATACTGCACTAATTATAGAATATCTGGTTTTTAAAATGAGAGTAGTCGGGATTAATGAGAGCATGATGTGAATTTTCAAAAGTTTTAAATGTGTTCTTTTGGAGAGGTTTGATTTTATTCCTCTGAAAAGTGAAGCAATTTCAGCACTAAAATTACTAAAATTAGGAAATAATAGTAAAGATACTGAAGCTAAATACGCTGAAGCACATCAAAAGTACTTGGACTTGTGAGGATGTGGCTCATTGGGACAAATTCAAAACTAATGTTAAATAGTATAATTCAAAATATTCAAACTCTAAAGTAATAACAAAAAGTATAAAAGCCTTCTGTTTTGAATAATTTTTTATATTGGTTATGGGATTTTCCCATGTATTCCTTTTCATTTATTTAATCAAGAAGGTAAGTTATTTTACCATGTCCTTTATTCATTTTCAAATTTATCCACTCATTTTATATCACCTATAAATTGCTTTTTATGATGCTTATGTTTTTGCATTTCTTATTAAGACCAAGTTTTAAAGTCTGGTAAGACATTTGTCATATCAGTCAGTTTAATAAGTGAAGAATTGGTAATTAGAAATAATATTACCATTAGTCTAATACAGCATTTCTTAACTTTTTCTGTGCGAGAATTTTGTATATCTCATAACAAATATAAAGAAACAAAAATGATTTCTTGAAAGCTGTTTCTCCTTTGGTTCAGGTTTTTATAACAGTAAAATTTTTTTCACTGGATAGTTTCATTGGATAGAAAATATTAACAATGAATGATATAGAGCGATTATTCAATCATTAAAAAAATATTTACTCAACTAACAAAATTCCCTTTATCCAATTGACAAAAATGCAACATTTGAAGCTTCTATTCTTTTCTAGTTCCACTAAACTACAATTTAACAAACATTTAAAAAAATTGAAAAATAATTCTGCACATTTAATTTCAGGGAGATCATGGCAAGAAAAAGTTGTAGATGTTCGGCTAATTATGAAACAAAAAGGCGCCACTGCTTTGATTATCACCGCATTAGATGAAGTAGCCTGTAAGTGCTTTCTTTAAACATTTTTGAAGTTACCAATTCCATTATTATCTGCCATACTACAATATTAGAGTGTAAGTGAAAGATAGTAAAAGTTCTCACAATTGATAAAGCTCGTCTCACATTGAGTATTTTCTCAAATATTGCTTTTAAGAGTAGAGTTCCAACTTTTCACTATACCTTCCAAATAAATATTTGTCACTTTATTTGCATAACTTGCAGTGAATTAAGTTTCCATCTACCAGATGGAATAAAACAGCATGCACTTTACTCACAATCCATTTCTTTGAATTGTTCTTAAATCATCTAATAGTTAAAAAATCTTTGACTCTTGACAGCTACTGTGAGTTGTCAATAGTTCTGTGGTTTTGAATAATTGACAATGGAGCTAAGAAAAACACTACACATTTTACAAATTTCTCTGTTTTGTAAAAAAAAAGATATTTTCTCATTTTAATCTATTAGTTTAGTTTCAGTGTTCAATTCAACAAGTTTTCCTTAAAACAAGGATTGTGCTTGTTTTTCTGTTATAGCTTGTGTAATGCTGTTGTGTGCAATTAAATCATGCAGTGTAGCTATAGCAAAAGAAGGAAAAAAATTATGTATAAAACTACTTTTCCTGTCAATCTTATTTCTAGTTTTAATCTAGTTTAATCAAGGTGTTCAGGGTACAGCACCTTTTTCATGTTCTCATTGGCTACTCATAATATTCTTGCTGAATTATATTCTACATTCTGAGCTATGTTGAATAAGAGGAAATAGCAAAACTGTACCAATTAATGTTTTACTATAAGTTTGATTTTGTTTGGGTGTCAGTGGGCCCTTGAACTTGATAATTTATTTTTAAGTTTTGATATTTTTTAAAAGTTGCTATTTGAGTGTAAAATAGAATTTTTTTCTGTTACCTCTATGAAAGGCTATAAAACTGAAATGCATGTGTACATTGTATAAAAAAGGTTATCCTTTGTAATTCTTCAAATGTTTAATAGGGAAAAGCTAGACTGTCACATGAATTTGTTCATGACTACATACAAGATAGGGAAATTGTTTTGGAAGATATGCTATTTTTCATTTTTGATTTTTATCTTAATCATGAAAATAACTGCCACAGATGTATAAACTTCGATTGTCAGAAAGGTGTTTTCAAACTTTTTTACTATGAAATTTTTATCTATTAAAAAGTACTTACTACTTAATTGAAAAATACTTTTTGATAGGAAAAGTGCACTATATTAATATTTTGATAGGAACATTTAATCCAGAGTGAATGACTGTTAATGTGAGTTATACAATGATAAAAATGCAGGCATGAGTGACATTTGAAGGTATGCAAAGCTAAAGGTTATTATGTATGTAATACGAATGTTTTCAGGACTCAATATTTTCAAAAATTCTTAATTTTACTTAAATATTGATTATAAGTGACATTTTGGATGTCTGAACACCTAAAACAAATTTAAGGTAAAGAATTGATGTACACTTTTCCCAATTCTACAAAAATTAAATACAATTAATTGTAAATTTTGAAATTGTTCTTTAAATTCAATTTTTTGAGTTATTCAAGTCAAGATCTATACTTTTGAACACACTGCACTGTAAGTGTTTACTTTAATTACCCTATGAGTGTTATGAGATTTCTCAGAAGTGTACTATATTGCTTTTACCTACGACTCATTTAATAACAGAATAGCTGCATCAATACATAATAAGCAATATATATATATATATATCAATTAAAAGAATCCTGAGATACTTGATCAAAATTACAGAAACTGGTCTAAAGAGCAAGGGAAGTAAAATTGCAGTTTACTAAGTAGGATAGTGCACATTCATAACTCAGAGTTAAATGTTGATTGCTTCAGCATTCAAAGAATATGAATTTATATCTAATAGTGTTGACAAAACTTAGTGATTCACTCTTTCCTACACAAATATTGAAGGTTATTTAGAAGAGTATGTATCACACATACAATATTTTATAGGTTTAATATATATTAAAAACTTTATTTTATTGCAGTTGGCAAGATTTTGTTTATAGCATCTATATTCAGCTTTGAACATCTCACATGCACATACACTACTTACAAAAATCACCAGACATCTGGAGTAGAAACAAAAAAGCATTTAGTTTGGGGTCTGACTACAAATTTAAATTGTCAATTTCAGAGTTCACATCCACATGGTTAACTACAGAGCTAACTTCTAGTGAATAGACTGAAATTTAAGGAAGAAATGTCCTATAGGAATATGCAAATATTTTATCAAAATTTAAACAACGAAGTAGCAGTCAATTTATCATCCCTAAATATACAAGTCCTAGGGGACTGAACTGTGCTGGTGCCCCTTCATAAAATTAACTAGCCAAAATACACTGCTGGCCACCCAAATTGCAACACCAAGAAAGACAAGAGATATCACAACAAAATTTATTTTGTAGATAACATGTTGACCAAGTATCAAATGATTAAATTTATAGACTTCTGTGAAGTGTGGTTCCTGCCAAAATCAGTAGCCATAGTAGCCGCCATTGTTGGAGATCACCGCTGCCACACGCCTCGGCATTGATTCAAAGAGACTTTGGATGTGTTCTTGGGGTACAGCAGACCAAGCAGCTTCCACACGTTGCCAAAGTTGATCTGGTGTGGCAGCTGGGGATGTATTCTGGGTCAATCGTTGAGCAACCATGGACCACATGTTTTCTATCGGCGAAAGATCCGGAGAGCGAGCTGGCCAGGGAAGCAATTCAATCTGGCGATTGACGAAGAACCCTTGGACAATGCGTGCCACGTGTGGTCGCGCATTATCCTGTTGAAATATGGCTGTGGGCAAGCCCTGAAGGTAAGGAAGGACAACTGACTCCAACACCTCGGAGATCTAGCGCTGGCTGTTTAAAGTACCGGCAATGCGTACTAGAGGAGTGCGAGAGTGATATCCAATACCGCCCCATACCATAATACCCGGTGCAGGACCAGTGTAGCGGTGCATAACGCAGCTGTTCAGCATCCTCTCTCCACGGTGTCTCCAGACTCGAATCCGACCATCGTGGTGTTGCAGACAGAAGCGTGACTCGTCAGTAAAGACAATTTCATTCCATTCTGCCGTCCACATCCTTCTTTCATCGCACCATTGGCGGCGGAAACGTCTGTGGTTCTGCGTCAAGGGTAGACGAAGCAATGGACGTCTTGCGGACATACCACTCTGCTGTAAACGGCGTCGAATGGTACGCGCAGACACTGGATGATGCGGTACAGACTGAATGTGCTGTGCTATGGTTCGTGATGTGGCTGAGCGATCCGTCACTGCCATACGCACAATATGCCTGTCATCACGTGAAGTGGTGCACTGAGGTGGATGCGATCGAACACGTCGGTCCGTCGTACCCTCCTGCATCCAACGATCACATATCCGCATTACAGTTGTTTGGTTTCGTCCAACACGACTACCGATTTCCCTGAAAGATAATCCACAATCTCGGTAGGCCACTATCCTTCCTCTGTCGAACTCGGATACTTGATCAAAAGATGATCGCTGTTTTCTACGAGGTATAATTGATCGTTTTTTTGAAAAAACCACAAGAAAAACACAATTGCCGTACTTGAAATCGTCGAAATCTCCAAGCCTTAAATAGCGCTTTGAAGTGGCACCACAGGCGCGCGTGATGTGCGTCTGCGCTGAAGTTCTAATCATTTGCATATCTCACCTCCGCTAATGCATGTTGTAAATTTCATATTATTTGCATGCTTCCTTCAGGGTGTTGCATTTACGGTGGCCAGCAGTGTAGTTCAGGGGGTCACGGTAGTCCCCTAAGCAAGAGCAACAGATTAGCAAACAGGGTTGCAAGTTCGAAACTCAGTCCAGCCAAAGACTTGGGTACACTGGGGCTGGTGTCAAATATCCTCATGTTGGAAAACCTATTTAGGTTGCTTCTCTATTTTAAACTTCGATGCCGCGGTGGCCCGGTTGGAAGAGTACCGGATTAGCAACCGGAGGGTTGCGATTTCGAATCCAACCAAAGATCGTCGTGTACAACTTGGGCTGGTGCACATTAAATATGTTGCGGCCTCAAATACCCTCACGTTGGCATGGTATGGAAGTTTGGAGAGGGGAGCCAGCTCAGGTGTTAACCTCGTCATCTGACTGTGATTCAAAATTACATTATGTTGTCCTGGGATCTTTCTGTTTGGGATTGATCCCGGACAGTTGCCAATGGTCAGTGTATTGCTCCAGTGCAACTTTAATTAACTTCCTGCCAAAATGTTTCAGTCCTCTAGAACTTGTGCTCATGATGATACATCACTTAACATTCTAAATATGGATATTTTGAAATAATAAAGTGACTGCTACTTCAGCGTTTAGATTTTGATATGAAACATTTGCACATTTCTATAGGACATTAATTCCTTAAATTTCAGTCTATATTCACTTTTAGTTAGCTTTAGTTATCCATGTGGATGTGAACTCTGAAATTGAAAATTTAAATTTATGGTCACAGACCCCAAAATAAATGCTGTTTTGTTTCTACTCCAGGTGTCCGTTGACTTTTGTCAGTACAGTGTATGTTATATGAGTGGAATGTGTATCTATTTATTAATTTCATATTTATATAATATACTTGACATTCCCTGTTCTATTGAAGTCATTTGAAGTGTTTTTTTAGGGCTTTTTAATTTGCGTGGAAGTGATTTTGATTATAATCCTGTGTTTCTTGCATTTGGTGTTGTTACGTTAGAAACTGTTTAGTAAGTACTTTTTACTTATCATTTTTATTTAGCTACTCTGTTTAACCCTTGAAAGTTAACCATTTGTAAATTTTACGTTACAGGAATATTTCAATGTTCCTCTGAAGAATGGTTAGGAAACACACACACATATTCTAGGGCTAACACAAAACTAAGAAGCAAAGTGAAGTTTCTATAACAATATTTTATGAAACTTTCCTGAGAGAACTTTATTTCTAACACCAATAATTCATTTTGGTTACACAGTAAGTTAAAGTATGTAATGTCCAAACTAGTCTTAAGTAGTGTTCCCTAATTTTAATCGTACAATATGCAAATGTTTCCTTAAACCTCTAGTTTGCTCCACAATAGTAAATCTTTCCCTGCACATCCTGTGGTCACAAACAATGATGCTAACTAATCAGCTCACCTTCCTGTTTTCCTTATACAAGGAAGTTTTTCTGTAGAAACAAACTAGTCAGCTGTTTGACCTTGAACTGAACAGACTCGTGTTCAAGTATATGTCACTAGCTTTGAATATGTCCAAATAAGTATAATTTGTATGTCAAACTGACTTTAATATTTTCATATGAATGATATACCTTCAGCCATGCTGAGACGTAACTCCTGACAAGTATATACCGTCGAGTCTATTTAACGAAGTCTCATCGTTCCACTTAAAAACTTCGTTGTAAAGAAAATTCGTTAAATAGAAATTTGTAAATTAAGTTATAAAAATGAGAAAAAAACAGACTGAAACTTACTTATCCACTTTATTGACTTTAACACATCCTAAACTGTAAAAAAGTCTGTAATCCTGCTTTGTACAGGTTTATTATTAAGAACACATTTTTCATAAAAATTTTCACACTTTTGTAAAGATTGGAACACTTCATCTGTAACATTTTCTTGAAACTAATCCCCTTCGTGTTGTATCAAATGCTGTTAGCATTTCTTCTTGTGAAGGTTTTTCAATAACCTCTTCATTATCATCTTCATCACTCAGTGTCTTTAGTACATTTCCTAACACTTTGCAATATGTCATGCTCTGTAGGATATTCAGCAATCACAATGTCTTCATCAACGTGGAGAAAATTAGACAGCTGTATACCTTCTTCAACAGCTCCCATGTCTTTCAGATGCTGCCATTTTTCTTTCAAATCTGCCAAGCACTTGGATTCATCATATTCAGCATCACTTTTGAAACTGGCTAAACAGTTCTTTATAGTAGATGCAGTCACATCACAGTGCCAAGCTTTCGTCATCTCTGATATGGAGATTCTTAAATTAATACAATTGTCTATGCACTGGCTGCTCTCTAAGGCAAGAATAATTTTTTGTAGGATTCTTTTTCGATAATGAACTTTAAGATTTTTTATTATGCCTTGATCCAATTGCTGAAGTTGTACTGTCCGGAAGAAAAAACCTTTATGTTCTTCAATTTGCATTTTGAAGCAGTCTGGTGGATGTTCAGGACAGTTGTCTATAAGTAACGCAATTTTGCGACAGTGTTTTTCCAATTGTTTATCCCATTTTGAAAGCCACTCTTCAAAAATTCTAGAAGTCATCCATGACTTTTTATTGAAATGATAGTCCACCTCTAAAGATTTTGTGCCTTTGAAACATCTGGGTTTTTTACTTTTACCGATTACTAACGGTTTTAATCTTTCTTCACCAGTCATATTCGCACATAACAAAACAGTTATTCTCTGTTTGCTATTTTTCCCTCCGAAGCTTTAAATGTTAAAGTTTTATTCGGTAGACATTTAAAAAACAATCCCATTTCATCAGCATTGAAGATATTTTTTGCACCATATTCGTCCAAAACATTTATAGCTTCTTTTTTCCATTTTTCACACCTCTTCAGAAACATTTGCACTTTCTTCTGATATGGTTTTATACGATATTCCATGTCTCTTTAAATTTATATAGCCATCCAATGCTAGCTTGAAAATTTGAGTGTCCCAAATCCTGAGCAAAATCGATAGCTTTTTGTTGGATCATTGGACCGGAGAGGGGCGCATTTTTATATTGAATCATCCTTACCCATTTTAAAACAGCGGCATCGATGTCTTCATATGAACATTGTTTAAATCTTTTTCTGTTCATACTCATACTACTGCTTTTGGGCTCAATGATTGCAGAACGATTTTTTAAAATTGTGGACACTGCTTGCTGCTATACAATTCTTAAAAGCGACATCTTTCTTCCTCATTCCTTCATCAACATCATCTACAAGTTTCACTCTATATCCGAAAGACACAAGCACTTTCTCTTGGACATTTTGAGCTAGTTAACACACAGGCGAGAGATGCACACTGATTGAAAAAGAATGTGTCCTACACAGGGGGTCAGGCCCACAATGAAAACCAGTTTTACCCTGTTTAATGCAGTTTCCATCGCCTCCTTGCCGTGTCATATGGTGCCCCCTCAAAGATAAGGAAGGAATTAATTCCCTTATCTTTGTTGTGGGAATTCCTTGTAATAGAGCAAGGGCACGTGAGGTCATGGCAGCTTATTTGATTGATTTTGTTGGAACTTTGACAAATGAGAAGTCGCAAAACGTTGTAAAAAACGAAAACTTGCAAAAAAACATATTTAGTCAGAAAAAACTTCGTTATATAGAAATTATCTTAATATGGAAAGTAGATAACATGCAAATTTCGTTCAAAGTCAAGGTTTTGTAGAAAATTTCGTTAAATGGAAGTTCATTGAATGGAGACTACTGTATATAAATATAATTCAATTTGTACTTGAGAACTTTTTCGCACAGCTTGTTTTTTAAAATATATTTCTTTTGTTAAATTACAATATATATCAAACAAAACCTAAAAGAGCATTAAAAGTTATATTGTTATGGCTCAATCTGAATGTCGACTGACTTTCCAAAAATCATAACCCTTAATTTTTTTAAGGTGATTCGTAGTTTTATAGTCAACTATCATATTACAAATTTAAACAAGCCTGGATATTCTCAAGCTAGACGGAGCAGAGACCCTCTGTTATGTTTTAGTGAATTAACTTTCAAAAAGGAACTTCTACTTTAATTTAAAATATAGATGCAAATTATGCACAAAAATCAGTTGATGGCCAAGTGGAAACTGCCATTTACGTGATGCAGACCGTTAAACTGTGCTCTGATTGAATTCTTATCACATTCTTCCAAATCAGAATTCCAATTTCATTTAAAAATCATGCGACATTAAATTCTGATAACATTTTATGCAATTTCAACAGTTCTAGTCTTGGAATTGAACTTCACAACACCCAAATAGTGATATTTCCTGACAATTTTTTAACAATGAATAGGTTGAAATTTTTGGAGTTAGAAAGATACTTCTCTTGAAATGTATATTCTAGAGCAGCTTGACATGAGGAAAGTGAGTTGATTAAGTGACATGTATTTTAATTGGTATGTTGACCCAAACCCACTAGGGTTTTGGTAGCCTAGTTCGAAGAGCATTGGATAAGCAACCGGAGGACTGCGAGTTCCAGCTGAACTAGGTTCCAGAAACTAGGTCCAGCTGAAGACTCGTGTACATGGGGGCTGGTGCATGTTAAATCTGCTGTGCCCTCAAATGTCCTCATTTTGGCATGGTGTGGAAGTTTGGAGAGTGGGGGGCGAATCCGTTTGTTGTCATCTGGCTGGTTCAAAATCACTAGGCGTTGTCATTGGATCTTTCCCTTTGGGATTTATCCCGGACGTCGCCAATAGCCTGTTGTGTTGCTCCAGTGCGACATTAATTAACTATACCAACCCCAAACCCACTGTGGTTATAGTCTGCTTTCATTTACGTAGCAAATAAAATTGGACAAAAAAGAAGATATCCACAAATTCCACAATTCATTTCATTTCTGATTTTATTTTTAATTGTTTTTTCCAACTTTTTATCTTATAGAATATTTTATTAGTCTCTTTGTAGATGAATCTAAGATAACAGCCCAAGTGAAAAGACATTTTCAGGAAGATTGTTTTGATAAGATCAGAGTTGAAATTCGCCCTTATCAATTAATTAAAGAATTTTTAAGTTGGCTAGTCAACCAGCAACATGACAAAATATGGGTAGGTTTGTGATTATTTTATAGCTTTTTCCTTTTAAAATAATTTTTAGTGAAAAATATTATCTTACTATAGTAACATTAATTACATTTGTGTCATTTCTCATTCACATTCTACATTGGTCGCTATTCAAATGGCTTAGATTTATTTGCCTGCAATGAGGGCAATATACTTTCTAAACTAGACATTGAAGTCATACACATCCTATTAACTTGCAAAGAGTTAAGAAAAGTTTCACACATTTAATAGTAGAGAATAGTATTTAATATGGATTCCAATTTGTACATCCTCTTTTTAGGGTCATAAAAGCTGATGGGAATATAATACATAATTTCCCTATGAAATTTTTCATCTATGGTCTCATATTCATCAACTTTTCATTCGCAAATAAAATCTAGTTACACTGCATTAAATTAAAAAGTTTTAGAAAGCCAGTTCCAAAGAGAAATTATTCTGCTCAAAGACATTTTTTTTCCTTTGGAATAGATTTTAGGATTATTTATTCTTAAAAAGCATTTGAATTAAATATTGACTTACTTGGTCTCTAGTATATGCAAAAACATCAACCATTATGGATTTTCCGAAATTGTTACAAATTTTTACCTTTTTACTATGGCATGGTGAATAGTAAAATTACAGAAAATATCACACTACTTCATAGTGACTTTAGTGATTGTACTGTTCTAAGTTGGCATGTTACTATTCTGTTTTTGATATATAAAGTCACTAAGTCGGCGCTATATAACAATTTTAAAATTTCAATCCATTTCTGCTTAGGAATTTTTCAACTATCTCCTAAGTTTTTCAACATATTGTTATGAACTGTTCTTGGAAAAAAATGGCATTGCTTTAAGGACTGATTGCTTGGTAATTGTCTTGACTAATTATTAAAGAAAACCACCTTCTATATGTAGCAAAAAATATGGAATCATTAATTGTTTCATTTTATATTTCAGAGCAAAAAAAAACAGTTCATCACTGCTTACTGTTTCAAAACATTATTGTGATTTAAGTTGGTGCAATAAAGGATACTCTATAGTATGTTGAAGTAATTAATGCAAAGTTTGCAAGTTCTCAAATTAATATTTTATGGAAACATTTATTTAAAAAAAGTGTTTAGTAAGAACTTTTTTTTGCAAAACAAACGCTAATTTAATTTTTATACAAACTAGTAGATTTGCACTTCATTTTATATTTCATGAATATGTGCTTTTGTTTAAAGCTTTGCAATGAGTACTTTAAATGATGAATCTCATCATCCATTTCAATTTGAATATTCTGAAAACATATTTTGCATTTGTATTGTTGCTTTTTATAGAAAATGAAATTAGAGGCAACGCAATTTTTGAAATATTTTTGTCTCAAAATTATTAAAAATAATTCTAAATTGTCTTACAGATTAGTCGAAAATCAAGCTATGCTTTATTGAGGTTGATACCGGAAGTAAGTTATTTACAATTTCTTTAATAAAAGTAATCTCATTTATACTTTTATTTCATATGTTTAGTCTTTAAAGTAAGGGTAATTCCAGATTGGTTTATAATTCGAAATGTTGCTAAAATAAATTTTAAAAACTTAAGTACTGATATGTTTTTCTTAGGATTGTCGCATTGAGAGTGTAAATCCTGTTTTGCTAATGAAAGCTGTAAAACATGATGTAGAAATAGAATGCATGCGGCGTGCCCATGTAAGTATTTAACAAATTATCATAATCAACTTTTATTTCTTGCTTTTGATTGATATCTTACATTACTCCCATATTTTCTTTTTTTTATTCAATTATGAGCATAGAAGTGCAATTTAGGAGGGTTATCAAATACTAAAATTTTAATTATTTCTAAATATATGCTTGTTATGCTATATTTGTTTACATAAATAAAGGTCCTTAAAAATTCAAAAACTTAATTGTTTTTAAAGAATTAAAAGATTAAGGTTTAAAATAGTTGAAGATGACTGAAATAGTTTGAGTGAAAGTGATTTTCTTGGTATAGAATTTGCAACTTCACTAACAATTGGGTTTAGTTCTAACTGGATATTTTATTATTTCATCTGTTTTAGGAATTTATTGTTTTTTGAAACGAAAAGTACATATCCTTCTTCAAAAGTGTCGTAATAAATTTAATTTGATTTTTACACATACTCTTCTGATTCCTTTTTTGTTTTGATTTGCTTTTTGGGATTCCTGTTACTGATATTAAGAACAAGCTTGATATATTACAAGGTGAACAACATCTTTGAGCATACCTTTAATGTTCAATTATGCATTGGATTAAATGTGCATTTGGATTTTCATAATGGGTGTTCTTGAGGATGAATATCAATAATTTGTCGATATATGATTGAAAATAAATTATAATTTTTAATAAGACTTGGATATCAAAATTGTTCAGTTGTATTTTAAAAGTACCAGACTGATATTAGTATAAGATGTTCTCATACAAGATAGACTTAGAAGATAATATAATGGTGCAAGACCTGCAAAATAAGAATGATTAAGCTCTCTCAGTTACCTCAGGTCACATTTTCCTGGAGACTTTTTTTAGTCTCCAGGAAAAAGATCTTGTAACATTTACTTGGCAACAAAAGGGACTTCCTCTCCAGTCACATTTTCTTGGCAACAAAAGAGACTTCCTTGCCAGTCACATTTTCTTGGTGACCTTGAAGGTACTAAGGCATTGAAAATTTGAGAATATGTAGACTATGCCTATTAATATTTTCATATGCGAAATTAAAAATGAAAAATTACTAACAATTTTTTGTAACAGCAAATTTTTATTTGTTAACCAAGTTTACAAATTTGTAAAAAATATTTATTTTGCAATACCTCCAAAATGTTCATTTAACTCCCAAAAAATGTTTTAAGAAAGGTTTCAAAAACACTTATTTCCTGTGGGAAACAATTTTATTGCAACTATAATTGCATGGAAAGGATTTTTTTGAAGTTTTTTGCCAGATAAACTGCTAAATATGTATCTAAGTGATGTCAAGCAGTATCAAGTTTTTGTTACAGACCCTTGTTGGAGCCACATAACCATTCAATTTTTTTTTTTTTTTTGGGGGGGGGGGGTCTCTTCATAACTGGATCAACTGGTATATGATTAACTGTTTGAGTATATCCAACTTCTAACTCTTGTGTTATATTACCTCTCCAGCAATCTAAAGATTATCAAGCTGTCTGCCATGTCTAATCACTTGCAGTAAAGTTTTTGCAGTCCTTTGAACCATCTTTAAGAAGCACTCATTTGTTTTGCGACAAATACCGCTGACAATCCGTTGTTCTGGTAATAATCTTCCAGCATGGCTCTTTTGCCTAGTAAATAAACTTTCATCTACTTCTAGTTTTATTTTCTCCACCTATCTTGCTATTTTCTTTCATATCAAGTAGAATGTAAACAATTTCTTGAAGGTAATTAAACCAATCCATTGTCATTCTTTTGTGACATCAAGTTCTCTTTCGCAATATTTAATAGATGTCATTTCAAAACACTAACTATAAATGAACAATAATGCAATCACAAAGGGTATTCTACTACGCTCAAACCAATGCTTAGCACTAAGACCTGATTTCTGTTGGCAGTCCCATTTGCTGCACTGCCACGTGTTTTTTGCTTACCTAAACTCAACTTCAGCATGGGGCCATTTCAGAAAGTTTTTGCTTATACTTCTGGTCGTTATTAAACTCTTAACTGAGCAACTGCAAAAAAGGTAGAGTGCGAAAATGATGTGATTACATCAAATTAACTATCACAAGCAAAACAAATGAAGCCATGGATTAAAGCGTGAAAAGCGAGTCGTGTTGCCAATAAAATTCTTCACAAAAATTTTTCTGTAGAGGATGTCTCGTGTGTGTTGCCAAGAAAATGTGATTGGAGATGACTGAGACATACCACTCTTTTTCCTGATTAGATTTTTAACAGACTGACTTTCTGGAACGTGTTAGAAATTGTCTAGTATGAAAGTAGTTATTGAATTTATTTAAATATGGAGTGATTTTATAGTGATGTGTGATTAAATGTAATGTGCAGAGTATTTAATTTTAGTTGCATTTAAATTTGTCAAAAGTTACTTAAATATGCTCCAAGATGCATTGAAGCTGCACCAAATTGACTAAATATATCCTCAAAAATTTCTTAAATTTGTCCCCAATTTTCGATATTACTGCTCCATGACATATCAGGTTGCTCCATAAACTCAAAATAACTTCTGTTATCCATATTCTAAAGAATATATTAACTGTTAGCACTTTTGAGTATGTACTATATTTGTACTAAAGAATAAACAAAAATATACCTTAAAATTTACTAGAAATAAAAACTAAATATTTTTATGAAGATGCAATAAATTCATCATTGAAATGTTTTTTCGACTTTCTTGTGTATTTTGCTATAAAATAAAAATATGAATATTGTGCATATTTCAATATGAATATTACTGTTTGTCAACAATAGTATATGTAATTGCTAGAAATGTTTCTGCTAATTCCAACAGTGTTGGAAATTCAAATTTCATATTAAGAAAATATTTTGTGCGAAATTTAAATTTCTTGGAGAGTTCTTCAACATCTGTTTAATACTTAATTAGCACATTTTGTGTTTTAGCTTATTCATTTTGTATCTGAGCAATTAAAATTCCTACTAAAACAAGGTTTAAGAGGAGACTATTTTGCTACAATTTTTAAGAATTTATGCTACTAATGCTACTATTTTGCAAGTGCTTTGGACGTGGCAGCCCTGTGGCCTGAAAGGACATTATTAGTTAGTGTACTATCACCTCCAGTGAAAAAATGGATTCTACATGACACTCAACAATTATATCATTGGTTATCATCTAGAGAACCCGCCGAAATTGTCCCAAAATAAGACTCATTTGAAGGTTATCTATCTCTTCATTCTAACAGGGCCGTCATGGCACAGTGGGTATGCCCACTGCACTATCAACCTTTGAGTTGTAGGCAGCGCAGGTTCGATTCCTGTCAGGTGCATTCCTCCCTGGGTGTATTTCTCTCTTCTGTGTCAGTAAAACTTTCATTGTGTGTGTTTCTATTACTTGATATTGTATGTCTTGTGTCTGGTACAGCATGGCCAAATATGGCCCTAGTGCCATAAAGCCCCAAAGTCAACCAACCAATTCTTCATACTAACCTACTAAACCACTACTTTTAAACTAAGAATTTGTTGCATGAACCATCTATCACAAAATACTTTACAAAGTGCAATTTAACTGAGTTTCTCAGCCAAACTAAAACTGTTAACAGTTTTTATTGTAAGGGAAAACGGAAAAAGCTTTGTCAAGTGGGAATTGAATTAAAAAATAAAAGTATGCACAAACTAGAGCTAACACTGTCTTCAGATGGAAAATACATACTTAAACTGCTAGAATTTTAAAATAAAAAGTTTCATTTGCAATCTTTATGCAAATGATTATTTTTCCTATTTCACATTGCTGATTCCTGAAACATCAAATCAGGTTGGCATGTCCGCTTTGTATGTTTTGTTTATTGATTATGATCACAAGTAAGATAGCTTACTTAAGTATAGATGATTGAAATTATTGTGTTTCGTGAAAGTAAATACAGTGAAACCTTATAATGAATCCTCAACGGACTGATCCAGAAGTTTGCTATAACTGAGGGTTCGTTATATCCGATTTTTCAAATATTGGCTACACAAAATTTCCTAAAATCCTTAAACACATTTCAGTGCTGAACAAATTAATTACACTGAATTGCAATTAGTAATGGGCTATAATAAAGTAAAATAAATATTTGTTAAACAATAAAATTGATTGACTTACATTATTTTTCTAAAGTATGAAAATAAGTAGTGATTTTTTGTTGAAAGCATCTAGATTTCAGATACATTTCATCTATCTTATCAATAATTAAAAAAGAATCCATTACATTTTTATCCAGTTTCTGTTGCAAAGAAATTGCAAAATGTTCACAGCTGCCTTCGCATCAGAAATTGAATGACCTGAACATACATCACCTTCGTCTTCAATATCTGAAGATGAATCGTCAATCAAGTCATTCTTTTCTTTTATGAGCGAAACTATATATTCATCACTTGGCGCATCAGATGTAATAACGTGTTCATCGCAATATTCGAAATGTTAAATTTCGCTTTGAGAAAAAGCATTCACTCTGCTTTTCTAGCCACTTTAGCGACCGGTAGGTTAGCATCATCATTGTCATTAACACTTGATGCATCCCCCTTCTTCCTGTAGACTAAGCCGGAATGACGAAAACAATTTCTAATCGTGGATTCGGTGATCAGCCTCCAAGACTTCGCCAACAAAACAACTGCATCCAAAATGGATATGTCATGGTCCATGTTTTTCCATTCCAAAATACGCAATATCAACTGCTTCCTGTAGTGACATTTTAGGCTGTGGATCACACCTTGATCCATAGGTTGCAGCACTGATGTTGTATCGGGGGTGGAAAGGCTAGCTTGATGCATTTAAGAATTTTAAAATTGATGTGTGCAGTGCAATTGTCTATTAAAAGAATTTTCTGCTTCTTTTGGGACAATTCACTATCCCATTGATGCAGCTCTTCAAACAATTCGGATGTCATCCATACTTTTTTTGCTTTGTATGCCACAGGTTGTTTTTAACATTTTTGAAGCACCTTGGCTTTTGATATTTGCCAATCACAGTCAATTTCCTTTTCTCCGAACCATTCCCGTTGGCGCATACGCGAACAGTTAGCCTTACTTTGGAGAGTTTTCCCAACACATTTTTCTCCTTTAAATTTTAATGTTTGGTTGGGAGTCATTTTATAAAATAACCCAGCTTCATCAGCGTTAAAAAATGTCCTTTTCATTGTAATCATGGATGATGTTGGGCCACACCTACTCCATCAAATTGCTGCCATCTGAAGAAGAGACACTAGCGGCTTTGCCCACAATTTTACTGCATGTAATGTTCTGCTTCTTAAATCTATGTAACCATCCTTTCGAACACATAAAATCCTTCTCATCAAAACATTCTACAAACTCATTTGCCTTCACTTGGAGCGTGGGCCCCGTTACAGGGAGAGTTTTGTTTCTTTGAACGGTGAACCATTTCAATAGAGCTTCATCTGCATTTTCACCCTCATCTTTTCTCAACTTCTTGATTCCGTTAAGATTTTTCTCGTAGGCTGAGATTACCACGCTACGATTTTTCCAAATGGTCGCAACTAGATTTAGAAAGAAAATTCTCTGCAAACTGCAGATTGTCTCACCGTTTTCTATTCTCTTAATAATTTTCACTTTATCCTTGATGGAAAAAGCTTACCGCTTACTAACACTAGCCATTTTAAATCTACGCGATGTCCACAAGTCAAACGACAATCAGCAATACAGGAAGTCAAAGAATGTGCATGACCGGTCAAATGGGGACAGGGGGAGCTGAGCAGGGGTGTCTATTTGTCACTAATGTGGATGGCTTCTGTCAAAGGAACAAAAGGTAAGGAATGTGGTCGGTTGGGGCGGGTAAAATTCTCGTGAAAGACCTGAAACTAAGCTTGTGAAGTGGGAATTTTTGTTCGCTATATCCGAATTCCTTGCTTTTGAAGATCTTTACAAGCATTTGAAAATACATTAGTGACAGGAGTTCAATTGGGACCATTTGAAAAGTTTGTTATAACCGAGGGATTGTTATAACGTGGTTTGACTAATGTTATTACTGAATCCTTTAAATGTAAATATTAGTCACACACAAAGACTAATTACTGATTTTCTTGAATGAATACTATGGTTTTGTTAACCATTCGTCTATTTCAATGTTTGTTAAGGCTCAATTATCTATGTTTAAACGTTATTGCTGAAATTGAAAACCAACCATCTTATTTCTGACAGTCAGACAAAGGTTATATCTGAAATTTCTGATTTTAATAAATTCCAAAATCATAACCAAATTTTCTGATTTGCCCTCACTTGAGTGGTTTTATTTCCAAGATGTTTCTGTTTTAAATCATGAACTTTATTCAGGTAGTACTTTTATTTTTATAAATTGATAAATATTTAAATCTAAAAAATGTCTTTGTTTTCTTTATTAGATTTTTATTTCATTCTTTAAGTACTGCATAACAGATTAAATTATTCTATTGAAAGAAAAGCGCTCTGTTACTAATCATTTAAACAGAATTGTGTAGGATTAAATTTTCCGAAGTCTATTCATTCTATATTCAAATTAGGTAAAGGATGCTGTTGCGATGTGTGAATTTTTTGCCTGGTTAGAAGATGAAGTGACTTCAGGAGAAGTTACTGAGTATTTAGCTGCTCTTAAAATTGAAGATTTCAGAAGGTAAAAAATAAATCATTCAGATTATATATATATATTAAACTTATTACAATACATTTTTAATAACTGCAGAAATTATTGTATCTCTTTTAATAGTTATTTATTACTTTAAATAATTATTTATATATAAGAAGAAATTAAAATTGAAAAAGTAAATAAAAAGAATACTTGACAATAAATAAAAAATACGACTTAAAATTTTGTAAACAGCTCGAGCAACATAAAAATTAACAGTTTAGCTGCGTCTCTTATTTACACTAAACAAAGAATAGAACAATATATTTTTAACACTTTCCTTTGTCCATTTTTTTCGTCACTAACAAGGATTATCCAATCTTTGCATTCAGGCTATTAAGCTTTGGCTTGTGTAGTGGTTTTGCGAGTCCATCTGCTAGTTGATTTTCACTGCTAATCTTTGAAACTTCTATTTCTCTTTCCTGTACCTTTTCACTAACAAAAAAGTGATGCACCTTTTATGTGTTTGGTTCTCCTATGGAACTCCAGATTCTTTGCAAGTCTTATTGCTGTTCCATTATCTATCGAAAGAATTGGTGTTTCAACATCAGTCATTTCTTTTAACAATTTGCTAAGCCAAACCAAATCCTTTGTTAATTCACTTGCTGCAACTATTTCTGCTTCTGTTGATGAGAGTGAAACTGGAGATTGTCCTTGGCTTGTCCACAATATTGCTCCACCTGCATACAGGCAAACAAACCAGTTGAACGTCCGGTTTTAACATCTCCAGCATAGTCGGCATCGCTAAATCCTTCTAAATGTCTTTGGTTAAAGTTGGATTTGTAAATACCTTTTTCTTGCGTTCCCTTTAAATATCTGAATATCCTCTTGAATTTTACAATATCTGCACTGGTAGGATTTTCAACACTTGCTAAATAGTTAATGGAAAAAGCTATATCTGGTCTTGATCCAGTTGCTAAATATAGTAGAGTTCCTATAGCTGATCTGAAGGGAAAATTCCCTTTTATATCAGTATTATCTTGATAATTATCATTAGTAATTGGTGTTGAAACTGCTTTGCAATTTTCCATTCCAAAATCTTCCAACATAGCTAGATTGGGTGATCTTTATTGAACCATCATTTCTTTGTTCAATCTCAATGCCCCAAAGAATGAATCAGATTTATAGGTAATCTTAAATTCTTTCAATTCATTGAAGAATTTATTTCATCTTGGTTTGTTGATGCAACTAAACCATCATCCACATAGAGTGCAAGTATGATCTTATGATAATTTTATTTCTGATAAATAAACAAGGATCTGATGTACTTCTAGTGAAACCGAGCTTGGCGAGAAAACTTCCAAATCTTTTATTCCAACATCTTGGAGCTTGCTTAAGTCCATATAAGCTATGTTTTAGCCTGCAACCTTATTTGATCCATCACTAAAATCTTCAGGTTGAGACAGATTTCTTCAGAAAGTTCTTACAAAAAGGCTGCTGAAACATCAAATTGCATTAAGTGCATATTTTCACTAGCTACTGCGCTTATTAAGGTGCGAACAGTATTTCTATTTGTTACTGGACTAAATGTCTCTTCATAGTCAACTCCCTTACGTTGGGAAAAACCTTTTGCTACTAATCTTGCCTTGTATTTATCTATTGAGCCATCCAGGTTAGTTTTAAGTTAAAAAACCCATTTGCTTGCAATCGGCTTGAATCCAGGTGGCAAATCAACTACTTCCCAAGTTAGGTTTTCCTTTAGAGATTTTATTTCACTGTCCATAGCATGTAACCCCCACTTATCTTTTTGTTTAGTCCTTATTGCTTCATCATAGGTTTCTGGTTGATTCATATTTTCCAATATTGAGTGCAAACTGTAATCATCATATCTTGAAGGTTTATTAATTCTAGATCTATCCCTAAGTTGTCTTTGATCTGCTGTGTCCTGCTGTTTTACTATTATCTTGTCAGTTTCCCTTGGTTCACTTAAATGATCTTCAGGTTTATTTTCAATATCTTCATCTAGTTTCTTCTGATTCTAGTCACTTGTAGTGGATTTGAAAACTCTTCCTTTTGGAATATTACACCTTGACTTCGAAATACAGAATAATTTATTTCATCATAAATTCTGTAGCTATCATCATCATTGCCTATTAAAATTCCAGATCTTGCCTTTGGATCCATCTTGTTTCTCTTTTGATCAGGAATCCACCCACTACATGCAGTTTCAATCACTCGTAGATGCTTTAGTCTTGGTTTCTTGTCATAACATATTTCATAGGGCGACTTTCCATCAACCGAGGACTTTGCAATTTTGTTTAGTATATATGCTGCTGTATTTGATTAGCTCTGCCCAAAACTTTTGTGGAAAAATCTTTCTGGAATACATGAGATATCTACTTCAACTGTGGTTCTATTCTCCTGTTTGGCACATTCATTTTGCTGTGGAGTATATGGTTTTGTAAATAGCTGTCACACCATATTTCTTTAGTAACATTCTCATTTGTTTATCATAAAATTCTCCACCATTATCACTGAGGAATTCTTTGATCGGATGACCTTGGGAACTTTTGCTTCTTCAAGCACTTGATTTAACTTTTCCAGAACTTCTAACTTTTTTTTGAGAAAGTGAACAAAGCGCATTAGAGAAAAATCATCTTTAAAGCAAACAAAGTAACAAAAGCCTGAATTTGATGGAACTTGAAATGGTCCACAAATATCTCCATGCAGTGTGTCCCTGCTTGGTTGCTCATGGTTGGGTTCGAAATTTCTGACGATGCAGTTTTCCTTTTATACATCCTGCTGATGTACAATGTTCATCTTTAATGTTTTTCCTTATGTTCAATTCTCTCTCAATAAAATCTTAAACATGTCTTATCTTCATGACCCATTCTTTCATGATAAAGCTGCAAAATATTTTGATCTCATGAAATTTGCTTCTGTCGATTGATAATTTGCTTTCATTTCCACTTTAAACAGTCCTCCATTCTCTTTATGATAGCCATTAAAATGTTTTCTTGTTTACCTTTAGGCTACATCTATTTGGTCCTGAGATAAATTCACTTATTATTTATCGTGATTTATCGTGAGTTTGCAGAATTGAAAAAAAGGTTTTTCTTAATATCAGGAACATACCATCCATTTTCAAGAGCTAAATGAAGAATATTTTCATCCACAAATGATTAACTTCAATTGTTCCTTTGACCCCAAACTTAGCTTCTTGTCCATTTGCTGAACTTTGACAGTGTTCAAATTCACTAGGTTTTGAAAAATTGATTTTGGTTAGTAATGTCTTGTGGCACCATTATCAAAGTACCAGTTTTCTTTGTCATCACCTTCTGTTACAAATGCATGATCATCTATTGATAGCATGAAGGCATGCACTTCCCTTGGTTTCTGTCCTTGTATTTTTATAATTCTTTGTTTTGGTTTTTCCTTTTTTGGTCTTCCATCAATAATCCATTTATAACAATCTTTAATCCAATGGCCTTTCTTTTTACAATAATTGCATGGATATGTGTACCTCTGTCTTTGTTACCTCTCTCATTTATTCTATCTGACAATTTTCTTGACTGTTAAGGCTTCCTGATCAACACTTTCTGATTTAGAGGTTAACTTTCTTCTGTGCAGAGCCAGTTGATGAGATTGTCCATATTCCTTTCTTTATCTTTATGAATCATAAGCCAAGTTTGAAAATTTGAATAATCTCTGGGTAGAATTTCAAATATCTTACATATAAGAAAAATTGGTGGCAATTTTCCATTGCTGTTTTGACATTTTCCTATTTCTTGAAGGTAGTTCCAAAACTGCCTAGTTAAAGACAAGTTTCCAGCCTTATCTAGACTTTCCATTTACAACCAAAAAACCTCCAAACAAATTTCAAAGGCTTTATTTTCTACTACACCAGCAAAGATTGGAGTTCTGTCCAAACCTCATCTGGGCTTAAAAGATTTCTTATTTGATCTTTAACTTTTGGACTCAAGGTTGAAACTAATGGAAGCATTATTTCTGATTGTGTCTTGTTAAATTTTTCCAAGTCTTGTTGACATTTCTTTCTTCTAATGTTGTACTGCTACTGGGTTCTTTAGGAATTTTTAATTTTCCTGAAATTAATTCCATTGCACTTGGAATTCCTTTTAATTTGATATGAATCAAATATTTCCAATCTTCCCAGTTTTCCCTTCCTTGAAGAGATTCAATTTTCTGCATGACTTGTTCCATTTTTTTCTCAAGAAAAAATGGTATTTAGGGTTAGGTTATGTGCCCAGCATACGTTTCCTAACCCTATTACTATTTTTAATAACTGCAGAAATGATCTTATCTCTTTTAATAAATATTTATTTAATAATTATTAATATAATTTATTTTAATAATTATTTTATTTATACATAAGAAATTAAAATTGAAAAAAAAAGAATATTTGCTTGCACTATAATAAAAAATATGACATAAAATTTTGTAAACAACAGAGCTTGAGCAACATAAAAATTAAGAGTTTAGCTGCGTCTCTTATTTACACTAAACAAAAAATATAACAATATATTTTTCCACAAAACTAAAGGTATAAAATGACTAAAAATTAAAAAATAATTTTAAATGATATATCTAAAAGCAGATGATTTTTAATTTTATCATGTCAATTTTTGTCAATAGTAAAAATTTTTTTTCTGATAATATATTTCATTGTCTTCTATTATTTAAAACTATGGCTGAAATTTTTTACACCCTCTCAATACTGATTGAATTGTTTCTTAGTGTATATGGAGGCAATGATAGCTTATATCATTTTTGTCCTCCACTGAATTGTCTTGATTATATTAGTTTTACATTTATTTGTATGTTTTTATTGAGCTGTCTTGCTTTTAACTTTTTTATTATTGAAAAAAAAGGCTCTTAATGTTTCAGATGTAATTCATTTCTGATAAATATCCTAAAACATACTTATGGATTTTTACAGTACAGAAAATAAATTATTCTGCATCCAGATCTTTGAATTTTTTATGAATGAAAACTTTGCAAAATTGTTTGAGTTGATATTTATTTATGAGGAGATTTACTGCAAAATCGGCACTTTTGTCCATACTGTTTCATTAGTTACTTTCACTTTCAAGTGAGATTTCATTTTATAGAAAACCTGAATAAAATGGCATTATCCATTTATTAAATTGTGAATGTTACACCAACTCTCTGGTTATAGTTTTTCTATAAGTATTTTCCCTATATCTCACAATTGCTCATCCCTTCATTTCACTAGTTTTGAACTGATTTTAGAAATTTGCGTCTATTTTATTGTGCTTCAAACTATGCTTAAACATTAAAATGAAAATATAAGCACATATACTTTGTTAAAAGCATTTATTTAATTATTGGTAAGTTTTTCAAATTTCAAGAACTCTAAAAATCAAAATAAAAAATATACAGAAAAAGGAACATCGAATTTATTTAAGTCTATAAACAGTTTTTCAATTTGTAGTTGAATTGGAATCCCTCATCTTATTTCCAAGTTTTAGCCACTAAACCAGAGAACCACAATTGATTTGAATAACTATTCCTATCCTAATGTTACTCCATAAAATGTTCTATGCTCTTGACAGGTATGTCTGTTTTGACATTCTGTCACAACCCCTCTAAATGGTTATTATCTGTCCATTCAAGTATTCTGTACATTTTATTTAACTTTTTGTGTTATTTTTATCATGGAGAGGTTTCACTCCTTTCAATTGTAGCTTAAATGCTCATTGAAGTCAAAAGTTTATGAATTTTGGATTTAAATTCAGATTTCCATGAAGGCACTTTGGCACATTATACGCTTGAAAATGTGAAATATTTGCCAAATATATTGCAGGATATGTTTATTACTTACCCAAGTGATCTTTGGCTTTAATGGATAGAACATTCATCTACAAATGTGAACATAATGTTAAATTTTTCATAAAAAAAATGTTTAAAAGTTACAAACATGGATGTTTTAAGTGTGATTATATTATGCAAGTGTTTATAACGCTAAAAATATTCTTTGCATGTCAATGTGTTTAAACACATTCATTCTTTTCATAGACAACAGGAAGATTATGTTGGACCAAGTTTTGAAATAATATCAGCATCTGGACCAAATGCAGCTCTTATTCATTACCACCCATCTGAAGAAACAACTCGAATAATATCAACCGATGAATTTTACTTATGTGACTCTGGTGGCCAATACATGTTTGTTTCTTTCTGTTTTTAAAGTCAGATATTTGAAATTTTCTCTATATTTAAATATGAATGCAAATGGTAATTGATTTTTTAGTGATGGAACAACAGATGTGGCCAGAACATACTTCTTTGGTACTCCTTCCCAGTATGAAAAGGTGTGTTGTCTAGTTGCCAAAAGGTGTATTTACCTGAGTTAATTATCAATTTTGTAGCAAAATTGGAACTATATGAATAAATATTTTCAGGAGTGCTTTACTCGAGTTATGAAAGGACATATTGCCATATCATCGGCTGTGTTCCCACGACATATCAAAGGTACTTAAATATTGCTTTTACATTTGACATAATTAATCTGTTTCAACCTTTAACTGCTGCCATACATACTCGGAACACATGACTTCTACAAATAACCACTTCTACCTTATCAAAACCATAGTTACCTTATTGTTACCAGTATCTTCCGATGAGCATGAGTCACATAATTTTAAAAAGTATATAAAATTCATTTATTGGATTCTATCAACATAAGTACTTAATTAGTCTAATAGCTAGCAGACCAGTAGCGCCCACATATCGGGTGTGTAGCAATTTTTAATGTCAGCAGTTAAAGGTTAACATAAATGGGAAATCTATCTTTATCAGCATATTTTCTTTTGTTATAGGTCAAATGCTTGATACATTAGCTAGAAAATCACTGTGGGAGGTTGGGCTTAATTATATGCACAAAACAGGTCATGGAGTAGGAGCATACCTCACAGTTCATGAAGGTTAGTTGCTGTTTTAATCTATTAAATGTTGATAAAGTTTTGGTGATTCATATCTGCCATGTGCAAAAGCATGAAATTACTTATTAAAAATTTATAATATTATGAATGGTATTTTGTGTTTTTATATTCAGTTTTAAATGGAAAGAGTCGGGATTGAAGCAGATTCATAAATCTATGGTTTTTAATGATGAAACTGCTTTGCAGAAACTCTACGAACAGAATTAAAATTTATAAACAGGTTCAAGACAGGAAAAAATCAAACCACCCCCTTTAAATACCTTTTATAGTAGAGCAAATTCGGAGATAACAGGTTTTAGCCTTAGCCAATTGAAACTTTTTAACCTATTAATATGACTGTTTTTATGTTATGTAGGATAAAAACAATAGAGGAAATTTCTTTCCATTAGGATTAATATTAAGTAAAAGTAACTTCAACCTTAATTCAATTTAATTGAAAAATTTATAAAGTTTTAAAAGGGTGTAATTAATTCTATAAGTATGAAACTAATTTATTTATTAAACAGTTAAATAAATGTATTTTGTTTTAGTGCTTTTGATTATAATTAAAAATAAGTTTATATTTTTCTTTAAATATGTTTAATTTTCATGTAATGTGTAATTTACTATTTAATCTTTCGCATATGTTGACTGTCAAACATATTTATTAACCTATTTTTTAATGATAGGACCAACTGAAATTGATTGGAAGACAAATCCAGATGATCCTGGTTTACAAGAAGGAATGATTTTATCAAATGGTACATAATTTAGTTCTCATCTTAAAATCTTTTTAATAGAAATAATATAATCAAGGCCCATGTAAAGACCTAAAATGTAAAAAAATGACATGCCTAAAATTTTACTTGATATACCTAATCAAAAATTTGAGAGCCTCAAAATTTTGTTGTGTCACAAAACGAGTTCAATTGGGGAATTCACCTTAAACTTTGTGGCCTGCGGTAGCCCAGTCGGAAGAGCAACTGGAGGGTTGAGTTTGAAACTCGGTCCAGCCAAAGACTCGTGCACATGAGGGCTGTTGCACGTTAAATCTATCATGGCCTCAAATGTCCTCGCATTACAGTGATGCAGAAGTTAGAAGAGTAGTGTGCGAGCTCAGGTGTTGACCTCGCGTCATCTGACCATAGTTCTAAATTATGAGGCATCCTTGGATCGTTCCCTCAGTTATTGTTCCGGACCTGCGCCAATAGCCTGTTGTGTTGCCCCAGTGTAACGTTAATTAACTACCTACCTTAAACTTTGGTGCCCATTTAACCAGGCACATATATTCTAAAACTAGTGCATATTTTGCAAATATTTTTGGTGGTACTAGTATTTGAAGATATGGGTTCCTGCTATGCAGACTATAGTTTAGAAACTATTGCTTTTGATGCCTTATGAAAAAATCTGAACTGTTTCATTATCTACTCAAAACATCCAAAAGTAAAATGCAATCTCTTATTTTTTCTGTCAAGTCTAGAAACAACTTGCTCCCCACTAGCCCTTTCTAGTGCCAATGATTCACTAGTTAGTAACTAGGTACTCACTTGACACCAATTACTTCCCTAAGCTTGTGCCACCTCCTATAGTTAACTTCTAGATATTGACGAATTAAGAAATTTCAAGTATATCTTAGTGAAATAGTATCGTTATTAAATAAATTGTATTAAAATCTAGAATAGAGATTTTGTTTTAAACTTGAAGTTTTTTATGTTGTGAAATGTAAAGAAAGATTTCCTTTTTCTTATATAGAGCCCGGGTATTATGAGAGTGGACGCTTTGGAATTAGAATAGAAAACTTAGTGCTAGTGAAAAAGGCTGATACTAAAGTATGCTATGAGATTCAATTATAAAACGTACTTAAATTTTTAAGATTTCTGTGAAATATGTAATTTTTATTCTTTTTTAATATTCAGTATAATTTTCAAGACTGTGGATTTTTAACATTTGAACCACTTACTCTAATCCCCTTTCAAACGAAGCTGTTGGATACTAGTCTTTTAACTGTTGAAGAGGTAAGATTGATATTTTATTGTCCTTTTATTTATTCTTCTATTTTCCTGATATGTATATTTTATTAATTTTATGGATACTATTTAAGATTTAGATAAGTTTTTTCAGTTCATACAGAAACATTTCATAAGAAATCTCCTATTTGTATTCAGTTAAAATAAATTAGTTTTTCTATTATGCATAATAAAATATTTTGAAACTGTTTTACTCACTGTGTCTGAAACAGAAAAATTGTGCTAAGCCAGAGACTGAGTTCATACTGAAAATACTCTGAAAAGCGTGATTTGAAGAAATAATGCTGCAAGGTTGAGTTCTGCAGACTGCATGGCCTTTTTGTCATGTACTTCAACATTACACTGAAAGGTTCATTACTACTTTTTCAGAAATATACATGAAATAGCAAAACTAATAGTTCAAAAGTATTAAAATTACGAAAGTTTGCTCACACTTGACATTCTAATCTACATGGATGCAATGAATTTAATGAAGTACGACTTGGAATATATTGCACAGTATTTAGAATAATTTAATTAATAAATATCAATTTCATTACTTAAGTATGAAGTACGATTCATGTGTATGATGCTTCTTCTACTGACAAAACTATGATCATTTGCAAATTTTGATCTTTTATGTTTCTAGATGGATTGGTTAGATAATTACCATCAAATCTGCCGAGATGTAGTTGGAAAAGCCCTTCGGGAACAGGGCAGACTTAGTGCCTTCCAGTGGTTGATGAGGGAAACACAACCTCTTGGTTAATATGATTTTAAAAACAATTGATAAATCCATATGGTTTTGTGCCAAAGTTACACAAAATAGTATCCAACATCAAAGGGTGTTACTTTGTCTTAAAAATGGGCAGTAGAAGTTAGGCTAAAAGCCAAACAATTATTTTGTCAATCATGTCTGTTAGTTTTCACTTCTTTAAAGGAAGTAAAATAATGCAAGTATGCATTGCTGTATTTGTGATGTATATTTGATGTTTGACATAAGTTGTGATACATATGAATAAATATATAAATTTATTATATATATACACACTAATATTCCACCGTGATTGTTTCAAACAGTGTGTAATCTATATCATTTGGCATTTAGTGACAAATTTTGTGTTATAAAGTTATTGAGCATCGTTTAGAATATGGTTTTATGTACAAAACATTGTAGGTCATTAATTTTTATTTTTAACAAATATAAAATTTATACCTTTTTTCACACTTGCACTTTTGACATCACTTATTTTACCATCTCTGCCTTAACACTTAAATTTTATGAACATTTCGTTTTAAATTTCATATTCATTATTTGCATTTCTGATATCGATTACATACTGATTTCTTGAAATGGTTTAGGTCAAACCTAAACCAGTGCATATGCAGTGTGATTATTGTGTAGGATGAATGTGTTAGTAAATAGATTAGTGCCGTCTTCCAGTGATTAGTGATAAAATGTCTGTAGGGCCAATTCTGATTATGCAAAGCATATCATGGCAGACTTTAATATTAGCAATACACAAACCTCAAGAGATAGCTATGTCTGACATGTTGTCTTTTAAGTGATAATTGTCTTCTCAATGTCTTTATGCACACAGAAGCCAAGCTTTTACACTTTAGTTTCAACAAAGTTTGTAAGAAAATACTTGAATTGTGTTTCTGTTTTAAAGATATGTATAAATTGTATCTATCAACTGATTTGAGCTTATTTTCTTATAAGAGTGCACTGTTTTCAAAATTACGGCTTTTCCAATTTGCTTAAATATATGAATGCAAAGTGATGAGTTTATGAAAACTACAATTGGATCATATTTCAAGAAATTTGGAAGAGTAAAGGAATTTTGTTTTGTACTATTTTTCTCGAGGGGTTTCCTCAACAGAAACATAATGCACTCTTATGTATGAGACATGAAAGAGAAAGATTAAAAATTAATGTGCATTGCCACTCTTTTAAATCAATTTCATTTAAATCAAAATTTTGTCAATAAAAGCAACATATAAATATATTTTATACTTCATGAGCTAATTTGAAGCGATGCTGCATTATTGTCAGATTATCAGTGCTTTTTGTTCTGTAATTTCTTTCTATCGATTTGTTTGTGAATCACCTGCTTCTTTTCCATATTTTTATTCTGAACAATTGCGTGTTTTTAAATTCAGCTTTGAAAACTTACTGCTTCATTTATTTACAAATTTTAGGTTAGGTTACTTTTTTATCAGTTTTTAATCTGGCATTCTTTCATACTGTTTGGATCGGTGGTTCTTTTAGCATTTCTGTTTGGCAATATTTTAAATAAATTATAGTATTTGAATCAGGATCTTTAAATTTTTTACTATTACAGCTGACAGTTATACTGCAGTCCTTAAAACATGATGTCTACATACTTAGAAATCAGAGGCTTTGGAGAAGTCAAAAGTATGATTAGGAAACTTGAAAAAATGTTCTCCATGCTTTATAAAAATGTTACCTGTTGTATTTTAGATTATCAATTAAGAAATTAAAATTACTTTCTGTACTGTTCTGAAAGCTACTAAATTCTTTAATGTTTCATGAGTTATAAAATATTTGCTATTGAATTACCAAATTTTTCTTTAAGATTAAAATAAAAAATTCTATCAATAGTCAAACTTCTAATTTCCTAATCGTTTCTCAATGGGTTATACTAAATTTATTTGAAGTTAGTTTTCATTAAAAAACAAAATTTAGCTGACTGCATTCCTAATTTCTTGAGTTAATAGTAAATTTTGTTCTCAGATCTATAAGAACCTTTTTTTAGTAAATATGCGCTGTAAGGCAATTTTCAGTTAATTTTCTTAGCTCCAAGAACAATGTACTTTTATCATTACCTTCAGATTTCTTTGCATTAATTCTTTGTATGATTTTTGTATTCGTTTGAATTAATTATTTGACTAAAAGAGGATTTAAAAAAAATTATGATCTCAATATTCACTTGTTGGTTTCTTTCAAGAATGTTGTGAGTCTAATGTGGTATTTCTTTTATGCAGTCCATACTTGCTCTTGTGAAAGTATACTTTTTGTTTATAATAGTTTTGATAACTCTTATTCTAGATGTGCAACAGTATGGAATGTTATTTCAAGAGTAAAAACTAGAACAATTTGTTTCAGTTTCATGAGTTTCATTTAAAATTTGAGTAAAAATAATCCTTAATGAAAACAACGAAAGAAAGTAAACATATCTGTGGACATCATGTTAAAAATGTATTGTAGCAATGAGCTTTTTACTGTACAATTATAAATGACCTTGTTCAACATTTTTACACTTCCGTTTTTTGAAAGCAATTTACTATTTAATTTCTGCATCAATGGAAGGAAAGTCTGAAATTGTAAATTTTTCCTTTTCACCTTTTGATAGTTGATTATGAGATTTTTCTCATAGTGCGGATGTATTTCACCATTAAGTTGCTAATGTGACTTTGAAAAATGTAAGTGTAATGTAGAAAGATGCAATACAAAATATCTTCAAGCATTGTATATAGTATGTAAAAATATTCAGAGTTTTAATTTAAACATTGAATATGAGTGAAATGATTTATCAAAATAAGTGTGTACTTTTTGTAAAAAGCATGGCAAGACCATGTCGGAAAAGCAATAAACATAATCAATTGTGCTGTTAGAACGAAAAGCTTCATGTTGTTAGACAAACCATACTTAAGTACTTGTGTGGCTGTAAAGATATCTGTATTACTTTAGATGCCAAAGAATTTGGCTTTATGGAATTGACAGATTCTTTCAGATATAGTTTTTATATAACTTTTTAATGAACAATTGTTGTAATATATGTCATTTTGGGGTAATGTTTTTGACATGTTATGAAACGCTGCAATATTTAATAAAATTTTCTAAGGTTGTGGGCAGTTAATCTAGTTAAAGGTACTGGAAATATTGCACTATCTTCCTAAACAAACCAAATATGCATAAACATAATATTCAATCATGGCAATAAATTTTTATAGTCATACTACTTTGAAGATAAATTCAGTTACCAATTATGCCTCAAAGGATTTACTACAATGTATACTGTAAGATGTTTGTATGTGCTGTGTCTTGTCCAAGGTGTGTTCGAATATGTGTAATTACTTGACTGTTTGTGTCAGAGGACCAATTGGTCAAATATACCACTAAAGCAATAAACATTGTTTAACTAATTTTTAGACATTGTTTGGACTAATTGATTGTGTTTAACATTTAGGAATTATCTAATAATCACTATATTTTTTATGAAACCTGAAATGAAAGGGTAATTAATATTGTAATTTTTTAAAATGATATGCTGTTCAAAGTTTAAATCCTAAAAGGATAAAGAAAATGCTTCTGTAATATTTGTATAAAATCAAGTTTTTATGCTAAGGTATGTATTTTTCATAACATTTATTTAACAGGCTTTTTTAAAAGTGAGTCTCATATTTACGTTTAAATTTGAATTTTTATTGCACTGTAAAGAAATCACATTTTTGAATGAAGAGGTGTTAATTAAATGAATTTCCTTATGTATAATTGATTTATGTGGTATTAATGTATAATTTTCTGTGAAATAGCTTTTATTGATATATCTGACTCATTATGTAATAAGAATTTAGGCTCTTGAATTCTAATTTACCTCTTAAATAATCAAGTATGTATCTTAGTATTTGTGAGCCTTCAGTTATTTGTAAATTAGATATCAATATCTTCAATATTCTAACATCCCCTAATTCTTCAGGTATTAATATCCAATGTGAGTGAAAAAGGGAAATTCACAGATATCCATTATACTTTCAGTTAAACTAGTATCTTGAGTCACTTTACTGTATCTCTTTAAGGTTAAATCCTCATGGATATCTAAAATTTTCTGATCAAATTAAATTAGGTTTCCTAAAAGTATTTGGGGAAACATACATTACTCATAAAGCTGAATACTTATGTTTATTTTGCAAAAAAATATATTCTACCTTAGAACTTTTGACACTTAGCTGCTATAGAAATTTATGTTTGATATGTTGAAGATTGGTCTTCACATATTTTAGAGATTCAATATTTGGGATACAAACTCTACAATGCATGAATATTTGTTTCTCTCTGAAAAACTGTTTCTCACTAATGCTCAGAACACAGAAAAATAATATAAAAATTCTAACACAGTAACAATAAGAAGTAGAATAAACAAAATGATAACTACCAGAAAAAAATACATACAGAAATATCAGTGACAATTTATTTGCTACTTATTAATCAAATTGATAAGCATTAAATATAAATATTTCAAACCTCATATGTACTTCACACAGATTTCAGAATTTTCTGGAATGTGATTTCCAAGCTAATGCATGAAACTACTGCTTCCTATTGGTTGTTTTGCTGAATGCATGTTCCCTTTTGGGAACCTTTGGTATATTAGCAATATATGACTTGCCAAATTGCGATATAGTGCTAATTTAAAATTTGAGTCATTGTTTTCAGCTATATTATATTTTATTTCTTTTCCACCAGAGATTATAATTTTTATTAGCAGTGTCCATTGCATTTGTTTTTCGATCATTCTGTGTAATAACCTCTGTACCGCATATGGAAAAAATCAAGAATTTGATATCTTGGTTATTAGGTCCCTTTTTTATTCCCTTATTTGGAAAATTTTTGTTTTTCTTTATCATTCAAAAAGACAGCATTAGTCCATAATTTATGAATTAAGCAAATTGATAAGTACAAAACCAGTTACCAAAAACTGCATGACAATGGAAAAATAAAGTTTACTGTGTTTTAATGTTGATTCTCACTTAAGTAATTCATATTTAGTTTTGAAAGCTCCTTGAGCTTTATGCATACATTATTCCACATGGTAACGTTCAGTTTTCTTACTCTTATCCAGATTTTATCCTTGACCCATCGAAAATTTCCAGAATTCTTTCAAACAATAGATGAAACTAGTTATTAAAGTGTTGTAGAAAGGAAACAGCAGAATCATTTTTCTTGAAATCTTCTATTGTTCATAGGTTTAAAATTAATTTGTTATCTGAAAAAGTTATTTATCATAAGATTATAGCAATTTCTAAAACTATTTAAAATTTAGTTACCTGTCTAAGTTAACATGTTTGAAATACATTAGAAACTATTGTAAAGCAAATGTATATTGATTTTTAATTGTTTAAAAATATTTTTAAAATAGCAAACTAAATTGCATCTATTCCAAGTTGGCATAGAAAGATTTCATTTAGGAGTATGAGCATGTTATGCTATTTCAGTTTTGTGAAATAAAAACTTGGGCTTAAATTGCTTACAATATTTAGAGGTATATGATATTACAAAGAAAGTGAAGTACTAAAAATCTTTAAAGTGTTGAATAATTCCAATATTCTTCCTGTGTTATGCAATGTTAGTAATGCTAGTGAAAAACAATTAAAAAAATCGTTCAAATAATTCTTATACCTAAAATATTAAACTCTTAAAATGCAAAATTATGAGGAAGATTATAAAGGATTGGGATTAAAAGAAACATTCAGGAAAGGTTAACAAAGAACTACTATGGGGAAACTTCTCTCATAAAGGTTTTAGAAATATGAACATTTCATTATTTTGAATTTCTCTAAAATTATAAAATTGTTGATTATTTCCTTAATTATAATTCATAACTTTTTAAAGAAGTTAAACGTTTTGCTTATTGGCTATTCAAAATCATATTTTTTATAAAGATTTTATAATTAAAGATTTTTCAATAAATGCTTTTGTGTTTGATGAAAAATCATTTTTCCTGATTAGCTTAAACTATTTAACTGTGTATCACTAAACCAGGGAAAGTAATTGCTAAATTCATTGTGTAAAAAACATGAGTTTTTCATTATGTTTGTGTTTTTCATATGTAAGAGATATTCTGTATTCTTTAAAAATGAAATTGATACAGAAAGAAATATACTCTATTTTATAAATGAGAGAAATGTGCCTTTAAAGCTAACTGCTTTTATGTATTTTGTTTTTATCAAATGAATAATTTTTATGTATAACCAAACTAGATCTTTCAATTGATACTTTTATTTTCAATTTATTATCTGATCTCATTGTTATTTTCAGACCTAAAGAAATGTGTTATAAGCTTAATTTCCGCACCTTTATCAAATAAAAGAGATATTTTTCATACTCTTAGAATACAAGACTACCTCAGAACATGTTATACTATTTATAAATATCAGCTTTTAATTTCATTTAAAAGAAATTAAGGTAATGCATTTGTGAGGATTTTCAGAAGTATGAATCTTGTTTTGCTCTTATTGATCTTGATTTTGCTATTCTAATTTAAGCTACAATATTACATTGCTGCAGAGAATATTTAAAATAGGAGGTATGCAATTCATCTAACTGAGCTGCTTCTAGTGGCCTCTTTTGTGCTGTTGGATTAAAATATATTACTTTTCTCGTGAATTTAAGAATTGATGGATATTTAAAACTGAAATTCTGTGGTTCTTAGGTTGTGTTTTATTAACTTTTAAAATTAGTAGGCTGATAAGCTTTTTGAACAATCATTCAATCTGATTAGTAGATTTTAAGAATCTTATTTAACTTATAGCATTCAATGAAAAATAGATATATTATAATTTAATTGTACATTATATTAATATTTTTACTTTATGTTTTGTCTAATTAATCAATATAAATATTTCTTATGAAATTGCAACATCACGTAATAGCAGTTCTTATCTTTAATTTTTGCAATCTTAATTATATGAATTGCTAAGAATTTGAAAACACATACATATACAAAATTCTACAAAAAAATAAAAATTCTACAGCAGTAAAATGATAAGTACGAATTTAAACTTTTTGTACAAGGCATTTGAAATCAGAAATTTAAATTTGCAATCAAATCATTGTCACATGTTCAATTTATTCAGATCTTAAAATATGTCTTATTTGATATATAAAATGTTATTAAACAATTTAGGCTAAAAATAAGAATTTCAAACAATTTTTGGCCACAAAGAATAAGTGGAAATTCCTCAATCCAATGCAGTGGGTACATGACAATATAAGATTACTGGAATGGGTATTAGGTGTCTGCAGTCATTAGGTTTTGGAAAATTGTTAAAAATAATAAAATGAACTTTTCCTATTGCTAATATTCATATCCTTGTCAGAAAATGTAAATTTTAGTTTTTCACACCTGGTAAAAAGTTGTTTATGATTAGAATAACTTCAAACTAAGCTTGCTGTGTCTCAATACCCTGTTAAGTATAGAATTTATTAAATTGTAATAGAGTATAACCATAAAAAATGAGTTTATAAAACTTAAATATAGGAACATAATCTGCTTTCTAATACCTCATTCATTTTTCGTACAAGTTCTGGTTTTGGATATTACCTTTATGAATGGACATAGATAGTGGTTAAAAATCCACTTAAAGGCCATAGGTCTAATTAACCTCGTAGCAGGAAGCTATTAGAGCTAGAAACCAGCACGAATCAGAACCACTCTTTAATGTTGCAGTATGTACAAAATTTTCTTAGGAGTATATTTTGTTAACATTCAACACGAAATATTTCTACATAAAATTTAAAGCAAAGTTAGCAGAAATCTGCTTTTGTATATCTGTGCATATAAAATTTTACTCTACTGTGGTGTACCAGGTAAGTGAATTAAATACTCTATATTGATAAGTGCTGCATTGAAAATAACCAGATAATTTAACCAAATAGACTGCATCGATGGCATAAAAATTGCAGCTGTCTTCAATATAATCATGCTTTTTGACATGGTAACTTGCCTGGACTTTAACTAAATTTTAGTATACTATTTGCTCAAGGTATAACAGCACTTTCCCTGCTGGTATTTAAGTTAAGGTGAAGTCAGCATGAGATTTCTTTGTATGAAGAAGTATATCTGAACATTTATGAGGAGCTGTTTATGTATTGGAGCTCTTCCTTTATACCAGTCAGGTTTCTGTTGCCTGTAAAATACATCAAGATTTGCAAGATAGCAAAGCAAAATGTATTCACTTGTCTATAGTGATGAAAAGTAGCTTATTTGCTTCCAAACAGGATTTTAAGAGTTAATTGTACAAGATAAGTTATTTGCTTAATAGCTTGAGATATGTTCTCAGAAAATATATATCATTCTTAGAAAGAGCATTTTATTGCCGGACCATTTGCTTTTCGCAAGAGCCAATTTTGTTACATAACTTTTGGCTAACCACAGAATATCACTGCGATATACATTTGTTGAAAATTCAATTGAAGCCTATCGTTCTTTCATCATGCATGTCTCTTAAGATAACATCTGAGATTTAAGACAACACCCAGTCAAGTCTAAAGTTACTTTTGATAAAGTTCTGCAGTTACTGAGTGTAGGTAAATATGTTAATTATTTTGTTTCATTTTGGATACTTGCATCACCGAAGTTAGAGCAATAAATATGGTCAGCATAAAATAGTGTTCAAAGTCTTTACAACTGCTATGCAATGTTCTAATTTTGATAGTTGATGCCAAAGTCTAAACGTTTGTCTTCTGTTTTTCATTCTAAGTTCCAAATTTTCATCTTATCACTTAACATTAAAGATGACTATTCATTCAATGTAGGATAGAAAGTGTTTTGTGCTAACTTAATTGACTGCTAACACGGGTATAGTAAGAAATGTTTAATGTTAGATATTTATTTAGATCTGTATTCCTCCTATTTTAGACTGATTAGCTAATATTTTATTAGGATGTTTGTGATGTAGTTTTACAAAATTATATTTATTCTTCACGACTTTTTAGAAATGTATATTTTATAATGCCATAAAGTACTTTTGTTTATATATTTTTTCCAACTACTCCTAATGTATCCTTTTTAACAAACTCAATTTTTTGTCTTGGGAAAACTCTGATTTGGCATATGACTCTTAATATATAGTAGTGCATTAACTTTTTAATGGTTAATAATGTGTTGTCATTTGTGCATGAATTAAATTAAATATAAAACGATTGCCATCCAAGAAATATGCCACTATATTTTCGTTATGTAGTAAAAACATGTTAAATTGAAAGCTGTATCACTGCATTGTCATTTAGGTAGAACCTTTAAACTTCATTTAGATTTGCTGTATTTTAAAATTACTATTGGAAGTATTGAAGTTAATAAGAATTATTTATTTAATAAGTAGTTTTAATATTTCTTTTTTGAGTTTTTAATTCGTTTAATTTTCTAAAATAAGTTAAAAATTAACATACATTAAGTTTAGAAATAATTTTAAAATACTTTTAAGTATAGTGTTGAAAAGTTAATGCACTACATGTGAAAATTTTTTTGATTGAAATATGAAGTATTTTTATTTAGAAATTGGCTAAAAATCAAATCAAGGGTCTCATAATAAACATATTTTATAAAATAGACCATTCTGTACTGAAATGAAAATGTTACTGTGAAATAAGTGATTATATGTCTTCCTACAAAATATTTTCCTTTTAAAATTTGCATCTAAATGTCAAAAGTATCGATCACAGGATTGAATATAGGTTAGTTATGCTTTTTTACTTATAAATGTTTTCTTCTAAATGCAAGTGTTACATAGGCATGTTCATATCAAAATTATGTACCCTTTTAACTAAATTGAGTACCTCTAAAGCTGGAGGATGAAGAAATAATTATGGACTTATTTTAGGAAAGAAAACATATTTTGAGTATTAAGTAATTTCTTTCATTTTAATCTTAAATGAAGATAAAATTTAAAAAATGGACTTGAGTCCAAAGTATGAACTACAGAAAAAAAATTGTATTTCAGTCAAATAATATTTGAGCAGGCTATCTCATGCTTCAAAATAAGACATTTTATTGCTAAGTTTTAGATCAATATATAAAACACATGTTATTACATAGATATTGACTTCAGTATGGGAAGCATGCTTGTGCCCTACCAGGGGATTAAAGTTTCTAAAAATTGTGAAGTTGGATTAGGTAAAAAATTCAAAACTTATATTCATGAAATTTTGTTTTTGAGTTCAGGTATAAAGACGAGATAAAAAAACCCACTTCAAAAATATGTTCCTTTTTAAAATTTTACTCTGTTCAAATGTTCTAACTTACATGGGAAAATGAAACAAATAACATTTACTTGAACTGAATTTACTTTAATTCTATTGTATTGAAAATTTGATGTGAACTTTTACTGAGCTTTTTCTCTATACAAGTAAAGCATAAAGCAAGTACAATAGATTATCTCAGTATGCTTATTTTTGACTATCATAGAAACTAACTAAAATTAATTTAGTTATTTATCTTAATTAACCAGTTTTATTTTTAAAATAAAAACATTTATGCCTCATTGTGTCAACCAAGTCAATTGTAAAACTTGCTGCATGCATATTTTAAGGTACTATTTGTAGAATTTAGATACCAATGATCATCGAAATTGAAAAAAAATTTCTTATAGCAATAATAAACTATCTAGTATAAAGTGACAGATTAGTTTGAGTTCTAGTTAAAATTCTATTTTGTTGTATCTTTGTTTTTTATTTAAGATTAAGTATTAAAATGATTTCTAATGTGTAATTAAAGTCAAAATGTAGTCTCATGCTCATGTCATTTTTAATCAAAATGTAGAAATATTATCTACTCTTAAATTAGAATATAATTCTACATTTTGACTTAAAATACTTTTGCATTAATCTTCACATTAAATTTAAAAACTACCACAACATTGACAACACCGAAGAACTATGTGCCAAATATTTTCCATTCCTAGATTGTAAAATATTGAAAATTTTAAAGAACAAAATGTGTGTAGTAAAATAAATTTTAATTTTGTATTACACATTTCAACATTTTTGAGTTTTATAATATTATTCATATTTTGTTTGTACCTGCTATGCAGATTGTGTGGTAAAACCACATATTTTATAAACTTTCAAAATGTCTAACAAAGTTCAAGAACACTGTTCACAATTATAAGAACAGTTATAAAGCAATACATTAATGTTTCTCAAAGAGAATGTAGCATATTTGTATATGCCATCAGTATTGTATTGTAGTTCCTGTGATTTTATGCATTTTTGTTGTAAGTGGTTTAAATGAAGCTACCACTGGAAGAAGCATTTATAAATTGTGGGTCCATTGTATTTTGTAGCAGTGTTTTATATGTGAAGAGAACATTGAAATGACTCTTTTCTTAATCAAAACATGAGTTTTCTCATGTTTAGTTGTGACCTCAAGAAAGTGGCTTGCAATATATGGTTTTGTAGTACTGTTGAATTTTATATGTCTGCAAAAGTTAATGTAAAAGTGTTGTTGAATAAAAATGTGTAGGACCTTAATGTTTGAATTATTTAATTTTTTTGTGAGTAACATTGCATATTTTGCAAACACAAGTATTGAAGAAAGCTTTATTTAAAAATTTAAATATCAGCATAAAAAAAAATATATTTCTTTTAAAAAATCGAGCTGTCATCCATTACACTGACCAATTTTGTAGGTGTTCATAATATCAGCAATAAATTCAAATCTTTCCAATCTATTTTGAAGACGCTGGTGAGCATTCTAAAAAGATTAAAATACTACATTAATAAAATTAACAGATTTATACCATGTAAAAATGTTTGAGTTAATGTACAGTATTGATAAAGTTAGGAACTTAACCTTAACAGATCTCCATCTTTTTTAAAAATTTAGATTAAGCTTTATTCAATCACTATTATTTGAGTACTTCTGAATTGACAAATTGCATTTGTTTCAGTTACACCAAATATTAAATAATACTGCTAGTTAATTATATTGAGAACATGAAAAAGTAGTTATTTAAATAATAAATAGTATTCCATGTTTCTTTTTGCAATCCTTCAAATCATGCAAGTTTTATAAAAACTGCTCAAAGAAATGTTGCAAGATCAGGAATAAGGAATTGGATCAGGATTGAACTTATAAAAAAATTTCAAATTATGTAAGGTTTGGGATTTGTAAAATATTTAATGAAGGATTATAATTTATCATGAGCACAAATGTTATTCATTCAGTTTTAAGGAACAGTTTTTCATTTTAAAAAGTAATAAAAGTTCAATATTGCAATGAACAATGAGTACTGTTGGAAATAAGTTGAGAGCCAAATAATTAAAGTCCTTACAGTCCCTAGATGTGAGCACTTCAATGATAATGGAGGAATTTACTAGTTTTAATAAGTTAATTAAAATAAAACAGTAAAAACTACTAAACAAAGAATACATGTATTCTGTTTCTATGTAAATTCTATATACAGGGTATCCTAAAAAGGTTACACAATTTATCTTTTTACCATTTGGAGATAGGTAGGCAATGTAAATTGCAAAAGTACACCAAATAAGGTAAGTAATTAAGATATGAATAAAATCACGTGATAACAATTTATGCGGATTCAGTTTTTAATTTGTATACGACCCCTCTAGATAAAAATCCGAGATGGCAAAAATGTTCCTTACCTGCATCCCTATCGTTAGCAGAAAACTGCATTTCTGTAGGTTGAACAGTAACGGAGTCATAATGAAGCAAAAAAGTTGACACCGCTTGTGCACAGCTTTCAAGCAGTCAGATTAGGGACCGTATACACAATGCTAAAAAGCATTTTTTTTCGGTCAGAAAGTGCAACATTGTGCAAAGTAATGTAGTATTGCAACTGCAGATGAAAATCGCAATGAATAATAGTAGACACTAATCTTTAATAAAAATATTGTATAAAAAATGGTTTATATAAAAATAAAAGGAAATTTACAGCGCATGTTAAAAATGTTTTCCATCTGGAGTAATGCAGAACTTAGCTCTTCATTTTTGACCATGGGTCAGTTTCCGTTCTAAATTTAGATAGGTAGCATGTAGGAAGTCCGCTTGTTTCTATGTGTGAAACAAGATGGGTAGAAAGGCATCTGTCTAGCGTCTTTTCTAAAAACATTGAAAAAATCGTGACGTGCCTTGAGCAAATTTCACAATGGTCACATTTTTCAAGTGACAACTCTAGCGTAACAGCTAGGACCCTTTTATGTGCAATCACTAATAGATAATTCATCTTATAACTCTTATGTGCCTTGCTGAAGTACTTAGCCAAACATTGCCTCTCAGTAGGTTATTCATAAAGAGACTATTAAAGTTACCAAAGCGACAGGTCTTGACCGATACTTTTTCAGTCTTAAAAAAAAGCGAGAAAAAGCTGATGCAGAATTCAGTCAACTGTATGATCAAGTCAAAAAAGTGGCAGAAACTGTAGGAAGCACTATTCAAACACCCAGGATCACATCTAGACAAGTTAACAGACCTAACATGCTCTATCAAGCACAGAAAGTTACTTTAGGGTGAATGTCTTTATCCCTATTCTTGACTCAATAAACAGTGATCTTGAAAACAAGTTCTCAAAAGAAGTTCTCAATCTCTACAAGCTCAACTCACTTCTATCAAAAGTCTGCTCATCTTCAACAACGTCCATGGGGTCAGTGATTAGGGATGCAGAAACACTGGCAAAAAAATACTAGAGTAATTGGAGTTGGAGAGGATGAAAGTGACTGCATTTCTAATCTGAAGGCAGAAATCAAGCTGCGAGTGGCAAAGTGGAAAAGGGAAGATGCAAACAAAACCCCTTTACCAGGCTATGCAGTTGAGTGTTTGAAATTTTGATTCCCCAGAAATTTTTCCCTCAATTAGATCTTCAATGTTGATTCTTTCATCTCTTCCTGTGTCAACTGCAACAGCAGAAAGACCTTTCTCTACACTAAAACTGATCAAAACTTGGTTGAGAAATCGTGGGCAAAACCGCTTAACTGGACTTGCTTTGCTATGTTCATAGAATTTGCACTGTTCATAGAAACATCCTTATTGACAAAGAGAAAATTATAAATAGGTTTATATTAAAAGGGGGAAAGAGAAAAAAACCATGTTTTCATAAGTACAGGTAGTTTAAAACCAGTTGTTCTTTTGTGATGTAAAAAAGTTTAAGTAATAGAACTCAACATTCATACACTTAGGTTACTCTTAATTTTATATCAAAACTGTAAAAATTGTAAACCGCCTAATATGCATGAAGCAGAACAAATATGTACTGTACGAGTATAGTGCTAAAATGCACAATATAAACTCAATATTTTTTTGTATACAGAATTTTTATTTCAAAACGTTAACTACTCAGAATATAAAAAAAACCACAATATTACATTAAAAACTAGTTCTACGTACCTTAAGTAAGTTTTTGAGTTACCGTAACGGCGTAACATCATTCTTACTGTTTACATTCACTTGAAAATTGGATTGAAAAAAAAAAAAGAATTTAAAGAATATTTAAGTTTCTATTTATTACTTTCTAATGTTATTTTTAAAATAAAAGTATGTATATTTAGCAAATAAAAGCTAACAAAAACGTAACATTCAACCACCTACAAAATACTATTTTAAAAGTATCTTTATGCTAATTTCAATGTTTTATCTTTTAATTTGCTTAGCAGTATGTGTCCAGTTTTGCAAAGGTTTTAAAAGCTACGCATATCAAGAAATTTAAAGGGATTATTTGTTTAAAATAAAGTACATTTTTACACTAACTGTATACCAGTTTTAAGTCTCGAAACAGCTTAAAAATGCTAGTTTTTGAAGGTATTTTTTCAAAATTTTAAGGGGAGGACCCCCGGACCCCCTTTCTCTGGGGCTATCCCATATCCCTGGTTAGTTGCATCTTCCAGCCAACCGCCCACACCCACAAAATTGCATTAATCCGTCACTGTATGTGGTCTGTAGGCAGCAATTTCCACTGTTCCTGCAAAGCATTTCGTGCATCCCTGCACGATTCGAGATGTGGATTTGGGCAACATCTTCCCAAGAGTGTTCTATATATGCTCAATGGAATTCAGGTCGGAAGAGTATACAGATCTGTCCATACTAACTAGTTTCATTTTCAAGATACTGTTACGAAAGGTAAGCTGTGTGGTCAGCTTTCTGAATAAATATATTGGCAATTGCACCTGCATGCCGACAAACAATAAAGTCTAGAAACTCATCTCTAGAGGTGACCATTTATGGTTCCTTACGGGAGTACATACAGGTCCACCTAAAGGATGCTACCCCAAATAAGTACACTGCCACTACCATATATGTTCTTTTCGTAGATATGAGAGGGTAATATATCAAGAATCACTAAATAAAATCTGGACTCATGCAAATAATACTGACCTCTATTGATCTTCACTCCAATTGACATGCATTTATTAAGAATTTAAATTAGCCATCCAGTAAAGGGCATGCATACTACCGATGACCTGGAGTACAGCCCTCCTTCATGTACCTCTCAAATAAGAAAATTAAGGTCATTTTGATCAGATTCCGAATAGCTCATGTATCTTAAGAGTTTTATGACTTCAGCCGAAAAGAAGGATTCTTAAAGGACTGTTAATAAAAAAGAGTTTAAGGGACTGTTAAGAAATTGCAGTTTAATCATTCTGAAATTTATCCTTAGTACTGTTTATTTCACTTTTTATCAAGCTTTAATAGGATTTTCAGATCTTTGCTGCAAGTTGGCAACCTTCATTTAAGATGTGTACATCTTTGAGTCATTCTTTGTTTCTCTGACTATATTCAAGTGCATGCACAGCACACCACTCAGGAACAGCCCTGTCTATGGTCTGCTACCAGAAAACTAAGATTTTCATTATTCAAGATTTCAGATAGACAGCTTTGAAAGTTCACAATATCCTTGGGGTTTTTCAATTCATTTAGTGTAAGTATAAATTGCACAAAAGAGAAATGAACATAAAACACATGGTATAGGAAAATGATATTAAATATGCTTAAAATAAGATTATTCTCTATGGTGCATGAGGCTTAGTATATTTTGATAGGGTTTTTTGCATAGCATCATAATTTTATATCTTAATAATGTAATAGAAATATAAACTATAACCAACCTGAAGAAATTCAATAGCATAAGTGGAAATCTTGTGTGGTAAATGCAAGACCCATGCATCTGGAAGAACAGTAAATGTGTAGCTGAAAATATAAAGCATAATCAATTATGTAAACTACATGTGGGTTCTTTAGAATTAACTTTCTATTAATTTAATTATTCTCGTTTTGGTATGATTTCAGATTTGATTTCACTTACCCAAAACTTAAATATTTTATTCAAAAACTGAGAATACATTCATTGATAATTGTCACATGATTATATTGAGGATACATTCATTGATAAGAAATTAAGTTGTAAATTATTAATAGAATAATTAAAAATAATCAGTGAGACTTTTACTTCAACACTTAATAAACAATAACATTAATTTTTCTTGAAATAACTTTTTTTGTATATCTCTATTCTTACTTGTGTATTACAATATTAATAAAATATTACCACAAAAAATTACACTTAGATCAGATGAACATTCAGATAAAAGTATTGTTTGCAAAAATTTTCTTTGAGACCGACTTTAAAAATATAGGTCAACAAATGTGAATAATTTTTGTTTTCCAAAAATAAGTTTTAAGTTATGTGCATTTTACTACTAAACACAGCCAATTTTGTACAAAATATTTTATATTTTGCATTAAGAGAGAACACAGCTTAGGTTAATTGAAAATAGTTCAATTAATAATTCACCGACAAGTGGCTAGTCAAAGGCATCATTTGCTTCAGAAACAAAAAAGCAAGACACATCAACTTTTCAATCTGAATATCTTCACCTACAACACTGCTTTCAGACTTCATATTAAAGTAATGGAATTAAAAATTAAAGACTTCTTTATTAAGTAAAAAAAATTAAAATAAGCTTAGAATTGAATGTGTTAATAAGTTTAAAAGAAAACTTAAGATATTTAAAATTATTCGTTTTAAAGACATCTTGAAACAATTTACTCTTAAGATACCAATCAGTTTTACAAATGAGTTTTTTTGTAAAGCTATACATAAGGGGCGATAATGTTTCGGTAACTTGTTTTATAACTTAGTATGCCACTCAAATGAATTTAAGCATATTGCTTATGTTAAAAATGTACGCCAAACTTGTCAAAATACTAATAACTCAAATTAGTTTGAACTAGAAGTATTATTACTTTTTCTGGTAGTTTATGTTTACACTGAAAAAGCCTCTCATAAAAAGAGAAAAACTTTTTAAAACTGTCCCTAAAAAACCTTTAAGAAACTAATGAACTAATATGTTGAAGTAGATAAAATTATTTTCAAAATAAATTGTAGATTTAAATAAGGAAAATCAGCAGTCAGGCTTTATGAATGCAGTTATAGTAGAAACACAATCCCCTGTCTGCCATTATTTTAAGCTTTGCTTCAATCTATAATTGCATTACCGATTTGAAGATATAAATGGCAAAATGACGGAAAATATATGCAAATATTAAAAATTTATATTTTGTTTAGCAAGGACTTTGAATTGTGGTGTCAGAAGCAGAAGACTTCGGTCATAGCTTTAAACTAGAAAATAAGTGAATACTTTATCAATTAAAAAAAGTTAAGGATCTGGAAATTGCTTTCTATAAAATATATATTGCTTTCTATCTAAATTATATATAATCATATTTCGAATATTGTATGATGTAATATTAATATATAAAATACAGTATGGCATATTGCATTTAGCTAATATAAGCAGAAAAAATAACAGTATTTTAAAGAAAAATTCAGAAATTCATAAGTTAATAAATGAAAAGGTAAATATCTTCACAAATAAAGTTTTTCTAAAAAAATTAAGAAGAAATTATTTCTTTATTTTTGCGCATAACTTCAATACTTCGACCTAACATAGCATTAAAGTGTGATGTATAATTTCATGCATATTGCCTCATTCATTCATAGCAGTTATTACAAGTTCATTTTCTGAAGAGAATTGCTAATTTTTTTGCATACACTATGGTTCAAAACACTTTATAGATTTTCCACTAGGTTTAGATGTGGACTTTGATTTGGCTACTGTAAAACATCAATTATCTCCTTAAATATATTTTAGATGAATTAGATGCGTGACAGGAAGGATTATTCTGTTGGGGTTCACCTAAGAAACGACCATATGGTATAAGGTGTTCATACAATTTCTAAATAGTCATAGAAATCATTCATCCAGAAATTTGCAATTTTCTGCATATGAACACACACCATGACAGAGCCTTTAATAATTTATATACAAGATCAATCTAGTTATTTCCTTAAATCAAATCAGTAATAACTGTAGCCTTATTGCCCATCAATGAGTTTTTTCGTCCAAAATTGATTTGTTTCCAATCTTCATTCTAGAACTTGACATTATTGGCCTATTTAATTCTTTGCTCTCTATGTTTCTTTAGCTATTATTTTATATTTCATTTTCACTTTGGAATTCATAATTTACTTTTAATTTGAAATTAAACATTTTGAGACTTAACACATGAAGTACTCTAGCTCATTCAATTTGATATTTTACGAGTTGTGACGTCATCCAAATGCAATGAATCTAACTATAAGTGAAAATTACAACTTTAATTTTGCACAAACACATAAACAGAAGAGGTATGACCGTTTTTATACTACTTCTTACTATGAATACAATTTTCCTCTCAGATCTCGAGGAAATGAAATTTCTGAAAATGGAGGGAGTGTAAATGTTCCCCAAAAGTTATTTAGATCGGTGGTGTATCACTCCTCAACATGGATGATGCAATAACTCTCCTGATGATGCTACAGAGTTGAAAGATTTTTGTCCCTGCTAGTCTAAAGATTTGTCCACTATTGCGTAGAAACTTTTCCACTTTCCGATTGTTCCCTTTTATCATTCTTTATTAAGTAAAATATTATAAACCACTGATTTAGAAAGTTTAATTATTCTAATAATTTTTCTTTCAGATTCTTAGCACCACTGTATTAGAGAACTTTGGTTGATTCATATTCAGAATTCTTTGCCTTCTGCCATTACAAAGTTACAAATTAAAATAAATGTTCGAAATCACAATGTCCATTACAGTAGTCAACAATTATATTTGCATCATGTGTTCATGCTATACAAGCTCAAAACCACTCTTCAAACCTCCATAGCATGAGTAATTTGAGGCCACAGCAGATTTAATGTGCATCATCCCCACATGCATGATGGTCTTTGATTGGATCGAGTTTTGATTACCAACTGGGCTACCATGGACCTCAAAAAACATGACATGATTGGAGCAGAATCAACACTCTTGTATTTTTATTTCCTCTTGGACTAACTTTTTTTACTGTATCTTTATTACGTACATCATGACAAAATAAAATAATTATAACCACAAAATTAATTATGAGAAGAATATTGAGATAAAAGCTATCAAAAATACCCTTAACAGAACTTAAAAATATAATTGACCACAACACATGTGAACTTACTACTAAAAATATTTTTAAATTATAAAGTTAATTTTGTTGTCAAAGACAGCCTATTGATAAACAATTTTGTATTTGTATTTTGCATTAGAGGCAACAGTAACTTACTTAGCAGCAAAAAGTTCTGTTATGTGGGTTACTTTGTTCATACCATAACCAGAAAATCTTTCATCATAAAAGGGAACTGAGTTGGTTTTGCTAAAAAGAAAGCAACATGAAAAACTTATTTTTTTGAAGTATTAGTTGAATAGTATATAATAGCTAAACAATACAGATTTGTTCGTACACATAACAGAAAAGTATTACTAGTATTACTTAATCCTTTTGATCTGAAGTCCAATAAAAGAATGAGCAAAAAAGAATCATAGCTGAGACAAAATTACAAAAGAAACAATTAAATTTGCATAACTATTGATAAATTGTAATTCAAATTTTTAATAGTTTGGACTATCACTCTGGTTTGGAGAATCAGCCAAACTTTTGGTTGGTTTTATGGTCATATTTAGTCAAGCTGCACCAAACATAAGACAAACAACATCAAGTAAGGGACATACACACAAGTTTTACTGACACAGAAGAGAGAAATAAACCAAGGTAGGAATTGAATTTAACAGAAATTGAATCTAAGCCGCCTACAACTCAGACTATTAGCACAGCAGGCAAATCCACCAAACTTTTGGATGCATTCCACTATTTTCTGGGATAAGTTTAGTTGAATATTAGGATACATTTCGTAACAAGTTTTCTTTCTATTAAAACATGTTTAAAGAAATGTGGAGATAAATTAAACCAGTTTAACTACTTTAATACAATATTTAGATGCATGTTTGTCTTGTTAAAATTTGAAAACATGATGTACTATTTTTTAATATAAATATTAATTCTTAATATCAAGTACAACTGCTGAATTTTTAACCAACATGCTAGTTAATCTTGCATAGGGTAATCAGATGCAAAAATAAAAAAGTGAACAATCGAATATGAAATCAATTGAAATGAAGGATATTTCAAAAGACAACATTTAAAGTATACACTTTTCATGAAATGAAAGCTCAACACTAAATTAAAAACTTTACTTTCCAATCAGAATGTACAAAAACTAAGTGACCGACATATCTGGATAAGGTGACAAGTTCTGGAGGACACTATTGCACTCGTTTATGCTGTTCATAGCGAAAAGCTTCATTTCCTTGTGTTATGTAAAAACCCTCTTTGTGTGCTTGGAATATACCTATGAAATACTTGTCAATGTTCAAAGAATTCGAAATATAGGCATATCTGATTTCACATTTATCTATTTTCACGTCTCATTTTTACTTTCATTTACAAAAATAACAATTTTTCATCAATAAGTTATTTTTGCAAGCTAAATATTAATGAGAAGTAGGAATTTTTTCATGACGCAAGCTCCTTTTATTTTATTTTCTATTGGTGACATGATTTTTTTCTCAAAAGCAAGTCTTGAACGAATTAATTATTTTCTATCAAAATAATTAAAGTAATTCAAACATTTTATTCATATATGATAAATATATAATGATAAAAAATTTCTGAAATTTGCATGATTGAAAAAATTCTTAATATGTCTGTGGGATCCCGTAACCTTATTTATCTATGTTCAAAAATTTCACTTCTCTGGTTATGAATTAAACTCAAAGTAATCTAAACTGCTTGAGATCCAGATGGAAAAACATTGCTTATGCTTGGCATTTAAGGCACTGTTCTATTTGCTCTATCATGTGATTTACTTTACTAATTCCTACATTGTGTTTTAATCTTTCAAAAATTTACCCAGCTATATTTGCTAATATGTTAATGTTTTATATTAAAAATATTAATATTAATATAAATATTTAAATAAATCAAAACTACCTAGAAACTACACTGTAATTTGCATGTCTCATGTCCAACAAATTTAAACTTGTACAGGCAAGGAATTAATTAAAAACATAAAAATCCTATTTAAATAAAAAATCTGATTTAAGTCAAATAAATCTGATGTGTTTTTTATTTTTTCATACCTTGATTTCAAGTATCACTCATTCAAGTAATCAGAAATTCTTTGCATCCTCTCGTTTTTAATTTTGTTCATTATGGAATACATTTCTGTGGAGTGTCACAATGTTACCCAGAGCCATTCAATTCATACGAATTTATGCTGTTATGCAAATTGACATAAAACTAATGCTTAATTTTTTTTTCAGAGATGAGGTTCTGAATTATGACCTTTTAAAGAAAATCAATTTAAAATATAGTAGACACATAATAGTTTCTTTGGGGCATGCATATGTGCAGCAGTATGAACAAAAAAGAAATTTAAAGGGGTGGGAGGTTATACTTCAAATGAAAAAAAAAACATGTTTTTTAAATATTGTGTGGCAACCTAAGTATTACATAAGTGGTAGATGACATAAAGAATTTATTAAGGAATTTTAAAAGCATGAGTGGTATTTAAATTATAAAATGTTTAGTGATTCAATCAGAACAATTATAATCATATATAAATATTAAAAATACTCACCGTAAAACAATATAAGGCTCATACTTATCACAAAATGTATGAAGAGAATATGGTTTGTCTGCTCTATACCATTTCCAGTAATCAGTGATTCTGTGAGATTCACTTGATTCAGATATTCCTGAATTAGTTTAGGCAAACAAATGAAATTGTACTAACAAATACATACTACCTTTGACATGATATGATCTTATACTAAAACATTGTTTTTATAATGTGAAACAAAACTAATATACGAGTAGTTTGCATCAGAGCAATGTTAAGGGTATATTAAAGTAGTTTGCACATTTTGTAAATATGATTAAGCACACAATACAATTTAACTTGATTGTTATCTTAGATTTTCACTTATTATTACCCACATTGTCAAGTAAAGACATTCAAAGGAAAGCATTTACTAATACAAAAGAGAAATACATACAGTATAACTAACAGGTACAGTATGCAGGCTGCTAGTGTAAAGGGCAATCGTAAGTACAAAATTTTGCTTATCTAACTACAATTTCTACTACATTTACAAATGTTATATGCTACACTTATTGTTTTATGTTAAAACAAATCCTGTAATTTTAATTTTTTAAGAATTCCCCAAATTTATCCATCTTATCAGAGTTGGTTACGAAGGGGACTATCATTTTCTAATTTTTAATAATAAATATATTGATATTAAATACATCATGTTCAAATTCTATGCACTACTTCATTGTTTATTAAAAGGATACTAAATGGTAAAATAAACGGTTCTTCTCTGTGAAGTAATTGTAGCAATTCTTCTTTTGTTTGAGGAGCATTATCACTTCTCTGATAAAAGGAGAAAGATTAAAAGAAAATTGTACATAAAAGTATTTTGCTAACTATCACATACAAAAAATACACACAAGACACATGGTAAAGAGAATGTAAATTAAATTTAAGAGGGAGTGATTAACAGAAGGTTTGAGACAATTATGAGGAAGTAAGAAACACTAAGCAGTAAGTAATATTTCCTATCTCTATCTATTTAATATGGATTTAGAAATCTCAATTAAAAACTTATTATCTTATTACTCATCTTTAATATCCATTCAACCCCCTTTTGTCAATTTAAGTAAAATACCACATGAATGTTTCAACTTTTAATATAACAGAGGCACCATACATCTAGGACGATCTTTGATAATCATTAAGCTCATTAAATAGCTCACCTAGTAGTTTAGTAGTTGACCCTACTTCAGATCGATGGCCATTTCTCTCATGCCAAACACTCAAGTATCCTTAGCAGTAACATTTACTTCAAATGAAACATTTATCTTTGAAAAGCATGTCATATAAGTTATTCATTGGTACTCATTACTAAGTTTACACATTGATACCTGTAAGTTCAAGATTACTGAAGTAAATACTAGCAAAAAAAACTATTCTACATTACAACTTTCAGACCTTTTAATATTAATAAGCCTCTAGAAAACAAAACAGGACAAATACGATATTTTATAACATTTCACAACTTTGAAGATCAATTTTGAACTTTCACTTCTTTTCCTTTCATGGGTAATTTATAATTTCGTACAAGTGTTTTTTATATTTTCTATGACGGGTAACAAAGACAGATTGCCAAAATAGTTTCTTGATTTCTCAGGAATCTTCAGAAATCTGAGAATCTTCAGCAAACTCAAATTACTTCATTTTACATCTAATGCATAAGAATACATCCTCATTTAATAACAAAGGTTAAAGAGTATAATTTGGGTTAATAATTTGTTAAATATACCAAAATAATGAAAGAAACCAATTCCAATTCACACATTTCTAGCAAAATAACAAACTATATGCAGAGAAAAAAAATAAAATTTGGCATTATGGTAATGTTGCCATTCTACAAAAAAATGAGATCTGATTAAATTTCATTTGTAATGCACAGTTAAATAAAAAATACTAGAAACCATTTAAAAAATTCCCTAATTTATGGGATTAATCATTGTTCTATTTGTAATTAAGTTCAAATAAAATAATACATAAACCATTAAAAAATACCTGTGGTAGCTCCATGTATTCAAAGGCTGGTACTACAAATACAGTCTTTATGTTGGGATTCGAATGTTTCAGACACGCAGCAAATTTCTGTTGAAAATCAGGTGAAGGCTGGAAGTCAGCATCCAGGAGAAACATATAGTTAGACTTTACTTGCCTAAAATATAAATACACTACATTTTAGTATATTTATTGGATCAACTTAAATTTATAAAAAGAAAAATTAAAATTATTATTTATAAATGCTTAAAGATGCAATGTTTTTTATTGGAAAGAGCACATTTTTCTTGGAAAAAGATTTCATAACTCAAAATAAGTTGTTAACAAAAATGTTAATTTACTTTCAGAAGTAATATTGAAAAGCTATTTTATTTCTAAATATAAGCTACATTATAAATTGCTACCAGTGTGTAATAAGTTCTTCAGCACTTAAAGCAAATGTATTTACTAAATATGTTAAGCACATTATGAAAATAAAACAATTTGAAAATAATTAATGACTGGAAACACAGATATAATTATAATCACTGCATGGGTTAATAGCTGAATTACACTAAACTTCAGTAGAACTTTCAGTATCACTGTTTCAGTAACATTGTGGGACATAAAAAATTATATTTAGTACTGAGAAGTAAAAATCAAAAACATATATTAATGACACCTTTTTCTATACTGTAAATTCAATACTAAGCATTTTGAAATCCTCAGTAAAATGCCTGGTCAAGAAAAGAAAATCAAGCTGTTGTACAGAGAACATATATTTTTATCACTGAAGCCAACTCTGCTACTTTTACAGAAGGCAAAAATTTTGCCAACATTACTTTCTGTTGTTTATCATACCTATCACAAGTGTCCTGATGTAATTATTGCAATACCTGAAACCAAACCTAAAAATGACTCATTATGCAGCAAAAATAAGCACTGGCCTTCCTTTTTTTAAACTTATCGAAAAAACAAAAACATTGAAATGAAAAGAATTGTGTTTCAATTTTAAAATAGTTTTTTCAATCTATAGCTTTGGCAATATTCTCAATAGTTCATTCACTTATTAGAAACACTACAAGATATAGACATCAATTCAAAGTCAGTGTTGATTAAAAAATTAAGAATTAAGTTTTTAACTCTTTCCAGTCTATGTTGAAGTTGAACTCATGTGGTATATTTCCCCTTAACCAATGGGGAATGAGTGCAGCTCTACAGGGACCTGAAAAAGCATGATTTCCACAGCATCTGTTTTGCAAATTCAAAGAAACTTGAGTGCATTTGAAGCAGATTCAAATATTAAATTTTGATAAAATTACTAATGATATTAAATATTGTATATTTTCACAAAAAATATTAAATAATTCTCCATGCAACAGAGTAAAAAGTTCTCAGATTTTAATAACTAATTTAAACTAATTTGCCATTTAAATTCGAAATTTAGCATACATTCCAGATACTTTATGAATGTAGAATCCCATTAGACCAATCAGAAAATGTAAGTCGTTTTCTGCTTTTGCGAGTAATAAGGAATAGTAATTTAGTCTCAAAAGGGTTTATAGATTATTTAAGAAAAGCAAATTCCAGGTTTTTACAGGAGTATATTTAAGTCTTTCAGAAGGTATGGTAATATAATTCACACTATATCTGCTGAAATTATAATGTTACAATAGGTAAGACCACAAGGTGACGACTTTAGTGTTTTGGAGAAAATTAGTGAATAAACAAGATATTAAGGCTAAACAATAAAAGATTAAGGAGGAAATAGTTTTTACTATTTTTTACCTTCCCATACATCCTTGCTTCAGTTCCATGAAAATTGGCATGAGTCTTCCTACTTCCAATTAAGAAAGTGCTACATGTAGTAGTTGACATAGTCCACTTTCACCAGTTTAATTATATATAGGATAGATAAATAAATTTTGAGCTTCAAATCTTGTTGATTTTTATGATCTTGTGTTGCTATCGAGATGGCCCATTTTTCTTAGTTTATATTCAGTTTCCTATTTTGTTCTTTCATTTACTCCTGAATGGGTTTTAAAATTAATAAAGAAATTTAAATAAATACATTTTTGAATTGTAAATAATCAGAAATTTGTAGAAGTAATATTCAGTTTTGCAGACGCTTAGTAAATTTCAGTTTTCCAGGACCCTGGAAAAAATCTCATTCCCAGAAGTTTCAAGGATTTTTGTCTGTCTGAAGAACAGATTAATAACAATTAAATTTCAAGGCACCATATGGGTTAATTTTTGATTAAATGTTGGTAATTCATCATTTTCATGATTTACAAGACTTCAAAAAACATGTTTGAGGCAGCACAGAGCAGAAGTAGCTAAGTAGAGTTAATGCTACATAAATGAAGCTGAAAGTAGATTGGAAAATAGGAGACAATTTGTTCCCTGGCAACTTACAGAATAAAGAGATGTATTGAAACTAAACGAAAGACCAGTAAAGCGGTTTCTCACTACACAAAAACATTTTTTCTATTCATCTGCAATTTTTATGCTTTTAGTAGTCAATTATCAGAAAACAAAGAAGCTATAGTGTGCTCTCCTGACTCATTTGTACACTTTTTAATCCTAATTGGTGCCAACCTCTCAAATAAAACTTGAGAAATTAAAATAGAAAAAATCATTTCTCAAGAATGAAGGCTGTAGAAAAAGATTATAGAAGAACATATCCATCACATAGGATTCCAATCCAGTCACTTCATATTTGATACAATGGTATCCCTCAGAATATGCAATCTACCAAAGTTCAGCTCAAACCTATGCTTCTGTTAATAAGTTTTTAAGGAGGAAAAGATAAAAAAAAACCAGTAATATATAAATTTGAAATATTAGGCAAATTTGATAATTTTTTTAAAAAATTCAAGGACAAAACTAAATTTTAGTATTTTTCAAGTAATTTCGAGGGCCCCAAGAGGGACAAATAAAATTTGAACATTTACTAAGAACTTTCAAAGACGGGAATTCTTTATATAGTGTTAATGACTGACATCTGAAATATTTATAATTTAATTCTCACATTAAATTGCATGATCGAGGATAAAGTAGATGAAATTTTAAATTAACCCTGATGGTTTTTGTGTAACTACAAATCCAAAAACATGATGTTTAAATTTTGGCCACATCACAAAAGAATTTTAAAGATTTAATATAGAAATAATACATTTTACCTGACTGCAAGATTCCTCAAAGCATTGATAGGATATTCTCCATTTTTTGAATTTCCAAATGCCAAAGAAACATGACTAGAAGGTGCTAGTTTGATGTTTTTCAGTTTCTTTTGAATGTATAGCCTAAAATATAAAATTTTATGCAATAATCAATAGGTTACGAGTAAGTTCCTAAACCTCCCCATACAAAACTATATAAGTAAACAATTTGAGTCAGATGATTTTACATGAAATGGTTGAAAGTAGATTATAATATGTAAAAAAGCACTATTCTATAAAATACAAAATTACATGAAGTTATACTTAAAAAATGTTTAATAATTGAGGAAGGATACTAAGTCATAACATCGACCTGGATTGTTCATGAATCAAAATTAATTTTTTACATGGACTTTCAATTAAAATTTGCATCTCACTTATTTAGGGTAAGTTACTCTGTAGATTTCTATAATTCTCCTAGATATTTTAATTATCATTGCTACTACTACTTTCTTCCATCGAAATAACTTCTTTTCATTGAAATTAAGTAAAGAACATATTTTAGAAATTGACAGTTTTTAATTAGGAGCCACATAAAACGGAGAACATAAGATCTAACTCTGTCGTAACAATCCATTTCCACAATGTTTTATTTTCTGTTACTTTCACTCATATTTATTTTTCGAAATGAATTTGTTTTTCAATTAATCTCTTGTAATTTGAAGTAAAGTGGAGATAAATCACATTATGTTTAAGTGAGATTTTGAAAGTAACTATATGGTTCCAGACACATTGACACTCTAAAGTTTGTTCTTGAAAACTTAGCACTACTGTCCAAATTCTTACCTACCAAACTGAAGTAAAGTAAATGCAGATCATCTACCATACTGAATGGATCCTTCAATCCATTCAGTATGGTTGTGATCTGCAAATCAAGTTTTCTTAACTCAAGGAAAAAAGGGAAGATTCAAATGGTTCCACAGAATTCACATGTTCAAATTGGTCTAGATATTACTATCTCTGAAAGCATCATGTAGATGCCAACCTTTGACTGTGTCAGTAATAAGATGATTGATTTTTAGTAATGTTTCTGTAATAACATTCAAATGAAGTTAATATGTAATTGAGCTTAAACAGACATTGTGGTAGACAAAAATATTGTACTCATTCAAGAAAATCTGCAATCAGTCTTTGTGTGACTTCTTTACATTACAAGATTCAGTAAATATATGATTAATCATTGAAATAAACACACAATAGTTCCAATCATCCATGCTTATGTAAGGTACCTTTCTCTTAAGCATAATTAATAAAAACACAACATAGATGTCAATCTCTAATTTGTTGTTTCATGAATCTTTAATGTGGCTTTTGGGAATGTTTAATCGATAAATTTTTGAACAAATCATCGATTTTTTCAACGGAACTTATAATTTGGTGCATATTTTCTAAAAATTGCTTTTTGGAGCATCTTGGATTAGGAAGTAGTTGGCACAGAATTAACACATTTAATAGTAGACTCAAATATTTTGGTTAGTATAAAAGTGAAAAATTGCCGACTGGCTGCTTTGACTGCAAACCTTAATGCCATCCAATAAATAGGATAAGTAACAAAAATTATAAAAATTTGTAATTCAGAAGTCAAAAAATAAGGAGACAGTGTTTACTAGCTCGTGTAAAGAAATACAGTAACTGCAAAAATACTCAATTGTATAAAGGATGCATAAAGGTTGGTTATTTCAGGTTTTGTGGTGCAAGGTTCAAAAATGGACAAGTTAAAGGATGCATAAAGAAAGTGAATAAAAAATTTTCATGTTGTTAAAATTGTAGCAGTTCCATAGCACTAACAGTTGCAGTGTATTTTTCACAGTTAAAGCCACAATGAGCACATTCATAATTAATGTCCTTCCTAAGTTAATTCTTAGCTTAGTGGGATTTCACTCTTTCGTAATGCCACTACCAAATAATAATAGTGGTCCGTAAAGAATATCACATCGTAATGTGGATAAAATATGGATTGGAAATTTTTGGATTCAAAATGCGCCAACTGGTTGACTTTTTTGTGGGAAAAGGATGATATAAAGCCAGGTTGATAATTTTTGGTGACCACATTTTATAATCAACTGAGATTTTTTTCTGTAATACTTCACAATTAGCCTCAATACAAAGTGAAAATCGGTAATAATTATGGAAAATCCATGATGGTCAGTAACAAGCAAAAATGCTTTAGATGTTTAATACAACATGAGCATTTACATCTTCCTATGAGTAGCCCTGGGAAATCTTATCTTCTACTCATTTAGGAATGTAAGAATAGTTGATAAGGATTTAACTCGACTAGTAGGTAGTTAATTAACGTTGCACTGGAGCAAGACGATGGCCCGGGATCAATCTCGATCATGACATAGTAAAAATCACTTAAATGAATTACATTATTACTCATGCAAACATTCAATCCAGATAAAACTACTTCTAATAAGTAGTGACATTTTAATCCCCTGTACATCTAATCAGTAAAATTTGCATTGATAGTTATTCTCTTTCATCATTGCTAAGCTAATAATTTATAATTAGGTACCATATCCTTTCTTGTACTAAAAATAATCTTAATATTGGACTAAACTGTAATAAAATAGAAGAAATAATTTAGAATCAAGCGAATAGGAATTAATAAAAGTACCTTTGCCATTCATAAGAAGACTTTTCAGTATGTTTTGTAGTGACATATATAACTAAAGACACAGGACCTTCCCACACTTGAAGGCTTCGTTCAAGAGCTGATAACCTATCCATGGAAACTTGAGTTACAAGAGTGACAAGATGACGCTGATCTTTGACACTAAAAGAAAATAGTACAAAAACTATTGAAAACTTATAAGTTGTGATTAAAATATACCCGGATTGAATTAAAAAAATACTAAAACTTAGACTTGAAACTCAATAACCTTCAAAGTAGACCCCTTTTAAAGTCATACAATTAACAGCTGTTTCAACTACTCTAAACGTTTATTGAAACTACTTTTTGAAGTTGTAAAAAGTTGCCCTTCTGTATTCTGTTGGATAGTCTTAATGTCTTGAAATCTTTTCCTTTCAGATGGTTTTTATTTTATTGAGAAAAATTTTGCAAGGAGTTACATCTATTGAATATAGTGGCTGTAGAAGCAGTGTCAAGCAAACAACTGCCTCACAAGTTCTGAAGGTGGAGTTGCCACTTGCCAGTCCCTTCAATACAGGCCATTTGTCAGAGCTGCATCCTTCAAACACATAAGTAGTTGGTATTGGTAATACTTGTTGATTGATGGTCTAATTGTGTACATGACACATTATTCCTACATGATCGAAATAAACACTAAGCATCTTGACACTGCTGTTACTTTCACAATTTAGGGGTTTGAGATTTTGTCTTTCATAGGGGAAAGGCTGGGTTTAAATTTCGAGGTCATACCCAAAGATCCATGATTTATATTCATTTAGGATTGTTTTAAAAATATTTTCATTGTTTTTGATGCAGTAGCAGGTACAACATAATCTTGCTTTAGTTGAGCTGAGAGCAATTCTGGTACTATTTGACTGAGATGCATCTCATACTAAAACCGTCTATGCAAATCAACTGTACCTAACTGAGACTTATGTTAAAGCCTTTACATAATTTAAGAATAGTACTTTGACACTTTTCCAGCACAACTAAGAGTACAAGTTTGTCATTATTTTCACTGTTGCTTTTGTAGACCTATCAGAGGCTGCTTATATTTCTTAAAATTTTCATGTCCATTTTAAAATGTTTATACCTTCATAAATCTGCGTTTGACTCATACAAACCTCTTCAAAGATGAGTATGTGTTTTTGCATATTTTGCAAAGTGTTTACCAAAATCTGATGCAAATTCATTGATTGATTTTCCAAGATGAGAAATGCAATAAGCAGCTTCACTAATACAAGCAACAAGTAATTCTGAGAAATAACCAATAAAGCAAGAGTGATGCACCTCCTTTGATATTTCGAGAAATGAACCTAATGAAAAATATTAATATTTAAAAATGATTAGAAAAGTTGAACATAAAGCTAACTTTCTCTATAAATGCCTGAAAACATCTGCAATTAGCTTAAAAGCACTTTCTGTCATTCTACTTAATGGTATATACAATTGATCCTCGAGATAAGACACTTACAGGACTGTATTTTTGCCTATTAATAGAAAGTGTTTGGGGAGGTTGCTGGAGACAACTTTTTTACATGTAGGAGATTTTAAACTCTCATGCATGTCTTAGTAAAAATATAACCACACAACGGAAAAAGTTACATTTATGGTTGCAACAATTTTATCATGGCAAAAGTAATAAAAGAAAATGCTCTGAATAAATTTTACTTTATTAATGGAAGGTAGGCTTATTTACACACATTTTCCCAATCACATCTTGCATGAGATCACATTGACAACTACCATTACAGTATAAAGATAAAATTTCGTATGGAAGTAATATATAGATGATATTTCATTCACACATACCACAAAATTACCATTTTTTACTAGTAAGAGAATGTAATTTTGAAGTTGCTGTGAACCAAAGAAAAAAGGTATGAACATCTAATATGCCAATACAATGAATTATTTTAGGATATTACCTGATTATTTGAAATCTTTGATCCACACATGATTGTGTGTGAATTCATTTTTATATTTCCCAAATAAAGTCGAGCACTAAGTGGAACATCATAAATTGCCCATTTATTTTGAATAAAATAGCCTGATTATTGATTCTTCAACACACAAAACCAGTACAATACTATAAGTTGGGAACATTTTTGGCAATGTGTGTGTCTATGTATGTAATTTATTATGGTAATTACAGATATTAAACTTGAAATTAAGTTAACACACATAAACTTAGCTTTATAACTTCAAAAATAAGTTTTTAAAGTGTTTTTAAAATAATGAGTAGCTTTAAGAGCTAAATTTTGGTTTGATTTACGAAGAAAAACTGAAAAATAAAATCAAAACAGTAAGTGGGTGACAGCCTATGGATGTGACAAACCGTGATCTCTGGACAAATTTAGACACTAAATAAAACATTGTTTCTAATTTGGCACTTCTATAGATTACATCAGTTATAGACTTTTATGAATAAATTAACATTTTATAATGTAGCTTTTCATAAGAAAAATCAGAAGCAATTTCTGATTTTTCTGAGAACAATCTTATAAATTCATAAATAGGGTATGATTTAAGTATCTGCCAATCAAAAATTTATTGGGTAGTCTAAGAAATTGATTTTTATTAAGTGTTGAAATTTTGTTCATTTCAAAAGGTGATAAAATGCACTTTATGCAAATGTTTTAGATGGCTTAGAAAAAGTCTCCAATCAAGATGCCTTTCCAATACCAAAAATTTAGTTGTATGGTTACTTTAAATCTAAAATAGGAAGGCCTGAAACATTTTCTGAGAAAATTTCAATGTTCAATTGGGGATGTAATCATTTGAAAGAGTAATAACGGAACTTGAATAACCAATAAAAGAGAATACCACATTCAATAGAAATATAAGATGAGCTTTAAAATACTTAAATTTGGTTGAAGAGCTGAATATTTTATTTTAAAAATCAAAGCATTAGTGCCTCAAAATTAGATTTTATGGGCATTAAAAATTTAATGAGAAAAATTAGATTTTCAACCCTATTACTGATGAATAGAATATAAATATAAGATACCATTTCAACTTTTGATCTTGACATATTTTTTTAAAGTTAAAGATAAAACAATAAAGCTAAATAATTTAAGTCCTATTCTAATTCTAATATAAGAATTAGAATACGAATATATATTATTATTAGAATTAGAATATATTACTATTAAAATTGAATTATATTATACAAGGTATTTTAATTATAATATTAGAATTAGAATACCTTGGGATCAAATACAACTTAGAATTGTACAATTTGAATTGTAAAATAAATATTTCTAGAATTGAACAGTATTCTTGCATAACTATTTACCAAGTCCTTAAAATTACTCAAGACAAATAATAAAAATATACTTACAGCTCTACACATTTTAAAATCAGAATATGCAATGTTTATTAAATGGTTAAGAGAAAAGCTAGAGGATTTTACTGCTAGTTTGAGATCACACAGAAACTACATCTACAAAGAATGAGCATTTTAAATATTTTTAAATTACCAAATTCTTTGTAACTGATGATAATTGAACTTAATTATTCAACTTTGATCTGAGCCTTTGCGTGCCTTGGATAAAGGTTATAGTGAAAGGCTGTGTCTACACTTATTTCTGAAATGCGTTGAAACAGGGGGAATGGGAGATAAACCCCTATTGCTAGAGCAGTGAAGTGTCTACAATTGTAATAGCAACTTTGCATCACACAAGGAAATGCAACCACATGGGTCAGGGGGACTCAAAATCCCAGATGGGACGAAACAAGACATAACTATCAATTACCCTCAGGAAACCCTTAATGATGTGATGACAGGCACATTATTTGATGTTTACTAACTGGATGCCAGGAACCAGAAACTGAGTGACCAACAAAGTTTACACCACACAGGGCACAAAAAGCAATGAACAGAGAAGATCCCCATGTCAACATATTTCGGTAACAAGGATGACTGAAGTTTAATGTTGAAGTTAAAGTATGTATTTATGAAATAAAAAGGACCATACATAGAATGGAAATATCAAATCAAAAATGCAATTATACCTTTTATTATTTGCTTTAAAAATTTCTTCTATTTTTCCAATAGGAACAGAGATTGATGGTTTAACAGACATCACAGGACAAACTTCAACTACATTTCTACTAGAGTCATACGAAGAAACTGAAATAAAACAAAGTGATTTCATTGCAAAAATTGTTGGTGTAATAAAAATTTTAAATGAAGTGCATCTTCTTAAAAGTATATAACTAATTTATCAAAAACCACAGAAATTTTTAATTTCAATTAAGCTTTACTTTTTTATCTTATTGAATGACATATTTTGCAAGTAAAATAATTGTAAAGTTCAATCAAGGTTGATTGGTTATTTTTTGGTATAAAGAGAGCAGCAGCATAATGCTTGGCATAACTTGCCTCAAGATAGCATAAAGGACTATTTGATTTCATTCCATGCCACACTGTATATTGGCAGGTATCATTGTCATGTATACTATATATAATCTATAGATAGATTATATCTTCCATGTCAGGGCATAAGGGGTTAAGTCTGAATTTTGACAAGCCCACAGGAGTCAAATGTGTCATTAATTTAAAATATGTTATGAACTTAATATCAAAACTAAATTAATCTACTTATCTAAATTACAATTATTTGTATCATGGCATGCTTCTTTTTCTTACTGAATAATTGTGAGAATGAGTGAAATATTAAACTTAGGTTTCTGAGAAGTAGCCATTTTCACCTCTTGCTCTGACATGGAAGATATAGTGTATATAATCTATCTAATAATTACAATATATATCTATAAACATGTTATTACTAATCTGTAATATATCTACATTTTAATTAATAAGGTGAACATCAAAAACCACTTATTTTGTCTTATTACTGACATAAAAGAACAAACAGTAAAAATGCAGTAACTAAAATTTACTGTGAGGTCTTGAATTATCATTCAATATAAGCGTTCTTCAACCCCTGCCCATCGCTATCTTTAAGTTTTGTTTGAAATTGAACATACCTTTCTCTCTCTATAGTTATTTCACTGTCAACGTTGTTATGTGAGTGTCCAAATCTCATGAATTGTTTATGAAATCAAAAACTGATGACAAGAGGAAATTGCAAAATTTTAGGAAACACAAACCCCAGTAAAATGGTTTGATACTGATTAAAGTAACTGAAAACAGTTTAATTTCAAGTAAAATGGAGTTGTAAAAAATGAATGGAAATAAAACATCATAATCAACACCACTTTTTGGCATTCAGTTAATGATGTAATTACGATTAGTAGAGAACAAATTCCAAGTTTGGTTCCCTCTCAACAACATCAAATAGGGTTGTCTCACTTGGAGTATAAATAATTAATCAGATGCTTCCAACAGAGTTCACACTTTTGAGAAAAGTAAATTACAGGAGTTTTCATGAGTTTCCAGAATCCTCAATCAAAGCTTTATTGCAATGAAAGCACTGTAGAAAAAACTGTCCATTGATTACAAGCTTATAAAGGGTGTCCCAAAATTCACGCAAGATTTGAATTTTGCGCCATTGTGTGGTAAAGTGTTGCCAACGAAAAAAAGACAGCGTGACAGCTGACAGTTCAGGGTTATTAAAATGCGGCTGGTCAGGCAATAACAGTTAATGATGCTCGCTATCGCGACATGATAATCCAGTTTTTTGAGTCTAAATTGCAAGATATGGATGTGGACGACATGTGGTTTCAACAAGACGGTGCCACATGCCATACAGTCCGAGAAACAATTCAATTACTGTATGAGTCATTTCCTGGTCATGTAATTTCCCGTTTTGGTGATCAGAATTGGCTGCCCCCAGATCATGTGATTTAACGCCATTGGATTTTTTCTTTTGGGTTTTTTGAAGTCTAAGGTTTATGCCAACAAGCCTACGATACCCACACCTTGAAGAAAGAAATTGAGCACTGTATCGACGAAATTCAGCCACATTTATGCAAAATGGTCATGAAAAATTTTGACAAAAGAGTGCGTATGTGCCAGCAAAGCCATGGAGGCCATTTACCAGATATGCTATTCCATACATAACCCTATACTGCATACTTTATGAATCAACAAAAAATTTACAATTTTTAATTATAAACCTGTGCTTTCTATCAAAATTACTTCTTGCGTGAATTTTGGGACACCCTTTACTTTCCAGTTAAAAAATCAAGTGGTGTTGAGAAATATTCATCTTTTTAAACTGAAATTTCTTATTTGCTCCCATGATTTATTTTTTAAATATCGCTAATGTGTCATCTGTTGCAAGTATAATATGCATCATAGTGTGAAAAATCTAAAAAGTTCAGAATGGATAAATAGTTGTCAAGTATCATATTGCATATCCTTCACTTTAATTATTTATATGATGGATAAGTAAGTAACATTTTAAGATCTCACGAACATATTTATGAGAATTTTTTTGGTCATCTAGAAAGAATATTTTGAAGAATTTTCCATTAATGTTTTAAGTCAGTTTTTTAAATAGATGCAAAACTCAATCTGGAAATTTAAATAATTTTATTTCATTATAAATAATCAAAATCAATAAATAAAAAAGACTACAAGGAATATACCAGCAAGCCACAGGCAGTGCACTTATGATTTAGATTGAGTAGTTACTACAACATTTGAGACCTACATTATGTAATACTGTAAAGGTCGATACTGGAACACAAGGGGATGTGGGAAATGTGACATTTTACACTATAATGTGCAGTGTGTTTTCTGTTAAAAAACTATAATTTTTGTTATTGTATTTATAAGGGTACAAATGAAGAAAGAAAAGGAAAAGAAAATGCATACAGAGGAAGTTAATCATCAAGTACTCAGAATACATATTTCATTTTATGGGCCTGCCTTTTAATCCAGTACTAGGGCTCACTAAACTTGGTTGAGGCCTGGAGTGCAGATCAGATGCCCTCCATGGCCATACATATAAACATCACAACTACAAATGTGCATAACTATTAAGAAATGTGCATAACTATTAAGAAATGTGCATAACTATTAAGAAATGTGCATAACTATTAACAACAATTCAACTGCAATAACTATTAACAACAATCTCACCACGAGGAATAAGTACTGGATCAGTGAAGTGAATGCTACCAGTATAACCATAACACATTAGCATTACAATAACACTAGAAATTGATTGTTTTCCAGAAGAAAAGCTAACACTCCTCATAGTAAGTGGATCAATATTTGAAGGAAATTGTATCCTACAAACACAAATAGTTGCAAATTAATATTTAATCAATATTATCATACATATAAAAATAGACATAAAAGGGCTGGCAATTTTTAATAAAAGGCTATACATACAAGACACAACAACTTGTAAAATAAAGCTCTAACCAAAAGAAAAAGCATGTATACTTATAAATACTCTTAAATAGTTTTAATAAATCGATTCATTCTAATCACTCATTTTCGTATTTCAACTGGAAATACCTGAAAAAATCCTATTCACTGATTAATTCAACTACAGAAAAACAGACAGACAGTTAACAATTCAATATTGTTGTTTGTCCTTGATTTTTTTATTAATGAAGCAACTTATTTGGAATACATATTATGAAACTATATTAATGTCACTAGCAATAGCAAATGTGAACTCAAAATGTGTTCAAGATGTCCATTCACTTCTGCACAAACTCATGTGCTTGGAGAAAGGTGCGCTCTTCAGTGGATTCTTGCACATGTGGACATTGAAGGAAATGAAGTTATAGACCAATTGGCAAAGGAAGCCAGAGAATTAAATACTGAACAAACCTCAGTAACTCCTACTGATGCTAAAGCTTTGGTAAAATTCAAACTCATATCACAAAAAAATTAAAATAAAACAACAAATTTGTGAAATTAGCACCTATAGAAAAACACCACCGCAATATCTAGACTGAGAACAGAGCATTTTAAAGAAATGGAAATTACGTACAATGGAACCAGAACGTACAGACGTTGTAACTGTATGGGCATTGAATTCACCCCTCATCATATATTCACCTGCCCTGCGATAGTAGCTGCTCTTCAAACCATCAATTACCCTCTTGAAGAACAGCTTTACAATGAAAAAATAATCGCCATCGCGAAAGCTGTGCAAAATGCACACAGCGACATCTGACTAAGAAATGGACACGACAACATACTAATATCACTTATTGAATACAAACTGTTATCATTGTTAAGACAAGCTATGAATTGATATTGAAATTATAATACTAAAGAAGGCAAAAGCATGCACAAGAAATTTTTTGAAACATGTATACCATAGAAAATTTTAAATTTGTTGCAATTTCAGTTTTTCATCCACATTATTGTATGCTTACAATTAAACTATAAAAATATCCCACTTACTGTATAGTTTCATATTTTCCATCATGTAGCTTAACAAGAGCTAAAGCTCCAAATGAAGCACCTATTACCTGAAACAAAGCAAATATAAGCAAGCTCCACCTTAACTTTGTAAGTTGAATTAAAATCGTTCATAGCAGGTGTATGCTATAATCAAGTTGGGAAAATTTGAATTATTAAATTTGTAAGTCAAAAATCAGCTTCAGTACAAAATTGCACACTGAAAAACCTCTCAATGACCACTCTTTTAAAAAAGGGACATTTCATAACAAATATTGTATTATATGAGGATATTCAAGATGGATATAACCTTAATATTTTTCTTGGATGCAATCTGGGTTCAAGGTGAAACTCATAACTTACCAGGGAATGAATTAATCATAATTTATTTCAAATAAAAAAACGGATCTATTTGATTTAAATCAGTTTTAAAAAATTTAAATCAAATTTTAATTAATTCCTTGCCTCTATGTTTAAACTAATTGGATATTATACATGCAAATCAGTATTGCTTCTAAATAGAATTTATGTTAAATAAAAAAAGAAAGACTATATAAATAGAAAATATAGCAAGACAAATTTTTGAAAGATTAAAACAATTAAAATTATTCTTGGATCCTTGATGTTGCTCTTGTTCTTTCATTTGAATTCTATTTTATGATACAAATCCATAATACTTAAAATTCTAAATTAAAAAACATTTTAATAAGGGAAGATAAAATTTAAATTTTATAAATCTAATTTAATTTTCATTTTTCGTTAAACTTGATTCAACCATAAAAACTGCAAGCTAAGTTAAAATGTATTGTTGAAAATATTTCTTATTCAGAAGTAGTCATGGTGGTATGATGGCTTTATGAATGTCTTTTGTCTTCTACAGAAACACTGAAATCGAAATGGGTTTTTCCCATTCTTGGGATACAATGAGGAAGTCGAAAAACTTATATGCTTTTACTTAAATTTTCATAATTATGGGCATGAAACTAGATGAATATTTTGCTTTTGCAAATTTTCATAGGTTCTTTCTGTTTAATCTCAGTTGATTTTCTTCAGGAGGGTTCATTAAATACGATAAGTGAGGGGCAACAGGCACTCATTTCTAACATACTGAAAACAAATATTAAACAACGCTGATTCATTTATCAAAAACAGTAAATTCTCTCTTAAAGGACATAAGTTCAAGTATATCCAACCTTTCTATGGGGAACATCAAAATTAACCGAAAACACTTTATGCAATGTATGGACTGGCAACATATGAATAAATTTCAGCCTCTACGGATCAAACAATTTGTGAAAGACACTTGTTTTCAGTGAGTGAAAAGAGAAGTATTTGTGGGTCAGTTGTTATTGTCATCCAAACATGGGTGCCAATCCTAGGGACCCGAATTCCCCTTGTGTCCTCCGAAACAGGAAAAATATTTCTAATAAGAAACCAAATAAGTTGTTTAAAAAACACCTACATCAAGCATGGCCTAGAACCCTGAACCCCTTTAAAATTTTGTGCAAGGGTTCGGAACAACCAAACATTAGTGATAAATATTATAAATGAGATGAGTAAGCAAATAAGCAGTGATTCTATCTATCTTATTAGGTTAATTTATAATAAGGGGTGCAAAGTTCTAGGAACCTGAGCTCCTTGGGTCCTAATATTTTTATGGTTAGGACCCTGACCCTCCAACAACATATATTATAAATATGCTGATAATATGAGTTATGATTTATATAAAGAAAATAAAGAGTTCTGAGATATTCAGGAGTTATTTTAAAAGTGTGCAATTTAATCCTGGAAAATTGTCTCAGCTGGGAAGCTAGTAATGGCATTGGGATTAGTGATAGTTCTGCTGTTATAATTTTAAATATAATTTAAAAATTTCAGCTCAATTTGCATTCTCTCTGTATAAGCAGACATACCTCCTCTTTGACATTGTACAGGACATGTTAGAGTGGGCCAATGATAATCCTAACTTAATATTAGAAAGACAGATAGTTGCCTTTTACCTAGAAAAATGGTGGAGCCAGTGTTGCCTTATTCTTATGAAGTGACAGACCAAATTAGATTATTTTAGGTAACAGATAGTAACTAGTAGATATAAACGATTATAATTTAAATTGAAAATTTATATTACACTGGTCTGTTTTTATTTAATTTCAGTTTGTATTCATTGAAGCAATTAGTATGTCTCACTACTTTTGAATTAAATTTACAGCATACTGCTTTTTTGCAATTAAAGCAGCTGCTTTTTAATGTTTTCCTATGCAAAATCTTCATACCCTGCATTTGGATCTTTTTCCCGATGGTCTCTTTGTACCAGCCTGCGTAAAAACTTTTGTATTAGCTATATTATTAATTCTAATTGGCATATATGGAGTATAAAGCTCTTCATGTAGCTGGAGGATGAAATTTTTTGTATCTATGCCCTTACAGATCAATATTAAATACAGTAAGATGGGGATTTGTTTCGGAATAACTACCATTCAAACTGTTGGCTTCATTGTGTTCATTTTCTGACTCTGCTGGTTGCTCCTCTGTTGCACCCATATGATTACGTGGATTATGCAATATGAAAGAGGCTGTTTGATGGTTTTGCTGGGGTTTTATGGCACAGGGGCCATAAGAGGCTGTTTAAAGAGCTAGTTTTTGCTTCATTAGAACTGCTACTTTTTCTTCATAAGAAAGAAAATATTCTTCATTTCAGAATTGCTACTTTCACTGTTTTCATAGCATATTTCATCCAATCTAAATATTTTCATTAGTGACACAGCATCATTGAGCCATCTCCTCTATTCTGTATCACAAAAACCCTCATCATATGTTCATATTCAATGTGTCATATGAGCAAGGCATTCGACATTCCAAACATTTAGAAGAATTACTGGTTAGCCAAGAGTTTGTCACCCAAACCTCATTCACAGCTGAGAGAGGGGAATATAACATTTGTAAACAGGATACAAAGGGGAACAAAGGTCAAAACTCTTTGATTGTCCCGAAAACAGGCAGAATTTGCATTATCATTGCAAAATACCACAGGAGTCCCTCCCATTCTTTCAAGGTACATGGGTCTATATCTCCGGTTTTATGAAAGCTGGGCTGTTAACAAGCAGTATTATCAAGGTTTTCCATTGCCTTCATAATGCAATATGGCACATGAGCCCAAATTTGTGGGAGTTACATAAACGGCAATTGCAATCGATACTCTGCAGAAATCTGTTTTTGCATCATTCACTCACTTTCATATTCCAGAATAAGAAAATCAATTATCAAAGACTTGGAGGGAGCCTGACACAGTAGTAGATACCCCTTTCTTTTTCTGGTCTTTGTAATCAAAACAATCAGTGATAGGAAAATAATTAAACTATAGAATGAACATGATGGTGAATGAGGAGTTCTTTGAAAATTATGTACTTGGTAAATCTTACAAAATGTTGGCCCAAGAAATAATAGATTGAATGTTGAACCTGGTTTATTTCATGCAGATGTCTGTGGTTACCTGCCTTCCTGGTTGTATTTCTCTCTTTTGCATCAGTGTTTGTCAATTACTTGATGTTGTCTGTCTTGTGTGCGCAGTTTAGCCAAATATGGTCTTCGTTCCATAAAACTCAATGCAACCAATCAACTAATTGTGGTTCCCTGAAAAAAATCTACTGGAGATGTATATTATTTTTCTGCTTTAAAGGAAACTTTTCCAACTATCCCAGTGTATTCTTTAAGTACCATAAATATGAAGTACTGAAATGCTTGAACACTTGTTAAAAATGCAGATGCTTTTAATCATGAAATTAAAGATTTTTAAGTGATGGAGGCAAAGAAATAAGAATGCAGATGAGAGATCTACTTTTCCATCCAGAGTTATAATTGCTTCCATTGCTGCACCTTACACCCCAGCACAAAATGTTAATGCAGAGAGAAATACTTTCACTTGTTGAAAGTCGAGATCTTATTCATGCTAAACATCTTTTTATTGAACTTATTCGAGGAATCTAGAAACATTAATTTATTCTATACATGTAAACTTGTCATGCAGCAATATTAAAAAGTTTAATTATTTCTTAGAATGCCATTCGAAAAAGTTTGTCCACCCTAGAATAAGCCAACTATGACATTTTGTTCAAAGGAAGTTCCATGAAAGATAACAGGTCATTTGATAAGATCAGTACCAAAAACAAATTTCTGTAGTTATTGATGTTTTCTAACTTGTTTGTTGAAAGAGTATTTTGAATCCATGCACATCTTACCCTGAATGTGTGGAACATTCTTCCTTCATATGGTAATATAGAATCCATTATGCTTCCCACATGTGCAGTCACTTATCACCACTGATTTTAACATGTTCCTCAACATTTATGGATCTATACCTATGTTGTGCTGTGGTTCTAATTACGAAGAGATCAAGAGGAAACATTTGTTTTATTTATTTGGAATGACACAGAACTCAACGCATACTAATAACATAAAACATTTACAGGGAAAATCAGTTCAGGTTATATATAATGCCAAGTCTCCATGGGTCCTCCCCAGGTGTAAAGGTTGTGCATTACCAAGTATGTTTTTCAATTTAGTTTACAAGATATATTTAAAGGCAAGTCTCTACAAGACCTTTCCAGGCATCCAACTTTCGTACTATCTAAGTACCTTCTGGTTTCTTTCGCTCGATTGTGTCACCCAGAAGCAAGCACTTGAGCCAAACCAGGTGGTGCCAGACACTTCAACCTCTAATCATGCATACTGTATATTATAAGCCATATTGCAAATAAGTTCATTGCTATAACCAAAGTCTACTGGTGTTGCAATTTCAAGAGTATATAAAATATAAAACAAAGGCTGTAACAAAGAACTGCCAAACATCAAATCACAAATTATTATTATTATTTTATATATATATATACTTACAATAACACTTACCTGAGGTTCAAGTTGATCAGCTGTTGCTGTAACTGAAAGCTCAAGTCCATTCACTTGAGAAACTTTTGAAAATGTTACATATTGATAAATTGCTCTAATTCCATCAGTTTTACAAATAGTACTAAACCCCTGTAAGGTATCAAAAATAAATAAATGAATCACATATTACACAAATTAGGTATAATATTAATAGTGTTTTAACACTCTATGAGCTTTCTTACTAAGTATTTTCCTAATTCTTTTTGCTTATTAAACATTTCTAATTCATTTAGAGGGTCCATTTCACTGTGATCTTACAATTGAGGCAATTAAAATAAATCAAATTGTTTATAATCACTGAATCACAACAAAGACAAAACTTACAAATATTAGTGAAATTATTTCATATGTACTTGCAAAAAATCTAGATTTTAATTACTTAAAGACAGTAATTGACATTTTTTCCCTATTTGATAAAGAATAGCAAAAGACACCAAATATGTTTATAGAGTAATTAAATGTTACATTTTCAGTATTGATGAAAAATTTATCATACTCATTATCAAAGAAAATCATTTTTATATCAATCTGAGATTTTTCTAGGACATTAATTTAGCTGACAAGAATGATATCCTTGCTTAAATTTCACCTTTGCAGAGGGATTTCTCAAAACATTACAACTAAAACTCATCTGCTAGTTTTTGGGGCCAAATCAATCTGTTCTATACTTTTGTATTGATGGATAAATCATTGAGACTGGAAAGAGCGAGGGAAAGTGAGAAAATGAAAGATTTTATTCTACTTTTAGATGTCTGAGTTTGAAATGTTTAATGATAAAATCTGAGCCATCTAAAGTGGCATTTCCTAAACTGTGAAATCAGTATATCCTTTGAAAAATGTTTGAAAAAGCTCATATATTCTGGTATCGATTGCATTGGTATATTCTGTCATTGAGACATTTTGTCTGTAATATAAAGTTTTTGCTAATCAAAAGTACACCAATTAAATTTTTAGGGTATTTTTACACTCCTTTTGAACAACATAATCTGGGAAGGGTGGTCATAACACAAACATCAAATAAATGAGAACTGGATGTACGTATATATATTTTCCATATAAAAAATAACTACTAAAACAAAATTATGAAATAGAGATAAGTAGAATTTTAAGGGGGGGGGGAATTTCAATTAGCGTCACACTGGAGCAACACAATGGGCTATTGGTGACGGTCCGGGATCAATCCCAAAGGGAAAGATACGAGGACAACACCACGTAATTTTGAACCACGGTCAGATGACGAGGCAACACCTGAGCTGGCACCCCACTCTCCAAACTTCCACACCACGCCAATGTGAGGACATTTGAGGCCACGACAGATTTAACATGCACCAGCCCCCTTTGTACATGACGGTGTTTGGATGGATTCGAACTTGCAACCCTTCGGTTGCAAGTCCGTTACTCCTCCAACCGGGCCACCGCGGCCCCAGAATTTTAAGGAAATGCAATGTCAAAATAGATTATTCTAGGGTAAAGAAAGTAACCAAAAGAAAAGCTAATGGAATTTTTTCTAATATATACAGAAAAGTTCCAACTTAAAATCATATTACACAAGGGACAGAATGTATAAACAAGTTTAGTGACTAATTTTAAGAGGTGAAAAATGGACCTCAAAATACTTTTCCATTTAAATTATAATTCCAAATAAAGAACTTAATATAAAATAAATTGAGACTTGAATATATTTGAACTAAATTTATTACTTTAGAACACAGTGTCCATCTTTGGTTAAAACAACGTATGTCTGTATCCCATCTTGCATGATCCATCCACCAACCCATGAGGGAAATTTCATCATTTGAGATCACCTTGCTAGAGAGAACATTAAGAACTGATCGCATGTTCCAGATGATAAAATCCTTTTTGGAATGTGGAGTTTCATCAGGTCGCTGCCTTTAAAAATAAATATATAATAGCATTTATTACACAAATGAAGTATTTTTTATAAGCATCAAAAAAATAACATATTTTTAAAAAGGCAAAAGAAGCAAATAAAGCATAAAGATTTTTGCAATTTAATTAGAATGAATAACATTGCATTATCATACAACAGTATTCTTTTATTTCAATTAAACTTAACGTTGCATGTTACAGCACATTGTATTTAAATACTCATATCTAATACAATTTAATTAAAAAGTTTGGGATGAAAATGCATATTGGCAGATTAAACCTTTTCTCTGAAGCCAGTGAAACCCACTTACTGGGTTTCGATGAGGGACTTTTCCAAGATCCACTAATAAGAGGTTGAAATGTAAAAAAACTCAAACCAACTGAAACTACAGGTGCCCATTTAGACTTGTTTGCAGCAAAGTAAATATAATTATCTGCAGTAATAAGGGACACAAGTAACAATGATAGCAAAATAGACTGACAATACAAGTTTTAAAGGAAAAGTAAATTAGACTGCTGCCTATATAACATTGTATTCAGATTTGAAACATTTTAAATAAACCATTAAATAAATACAGATAATTTACTTCCTTGTTCAAATAATATTACTTACCTCTATTTATTTACTAGAAAATATACAAATCTAAGACATCAGAGATGAGTTTACTGTAGGTTAGAAGAGACTTGCTTTTAAGATGTCTAAAACTGGCGAGTTGCAATGGGAAAAAAACTTGAGCCTCATCTCTAGACCCAACACTTTATTGCACATTTCAATGAAAGGGCTGCAGAAAAGGGAGAATATCCACCATTTTACCTCCAGCAGTTTCCTATCTCTACATTTTACCTATGTAAAGTTTCTCATATTTCTTTTCCTACCAAACTGATTAATACATTATCCCAGACATATTTTATGATTCTCAACTCTACTTAATCTGTTGAAACTTTTATAACCATAAAACTGAAGGAAAAATGCTTTTGACATCAACTTAACCATAGACCAAGTAACTACAAAAAACCAACTTTGGATTGTAAACAATTGCATGACATGAAGCAATAGGTCTTTCAAGTTGGTTGGTTGAGTTTTATGGCTCAAGGGTCATATTTGGCCAAGCTGTGCTAAACACTAGGCCTTTAAAGAGTTTTGAAAGTTGCCAGAAAAATATTTTGTAGATTTGAACATGACAATAAAATTTAAAATTGCCACCCAATGAAAAATGCAACAATGTAAAAGCATGTTTTGCATTTCACTGGAAGATAAAATTCAAATATTACTATGACATGATAAAACTGCTAACTTTGCTTTTAATTTAATAAGTTAAAAAACTTTAATGAACAGTAATCACGAATTCTTAAGACCTAAAACTTACCATGTTAATGAATTTTTGAAAAATAAATTTGGTTTTAAATTCTTAGGAAGCGTTATCTATTTATCCAAGCTGTTTCAGTACGAAGGATATACAGATGATTCTTAAACTTAAATACAACATAAATATTGAAATTATTAAAAGAAATATTAAAGAACATATAAAAATGTAAGAAATCAATGGTACAATATATTACCTTGATGCTTAATGATTTAAGAATGCTTATTTACCTAAATTAAATCATTCTTAGTACGTATTCTACAGTAGAGGTCAAATTACAAAAAATTACACTTCTGTATCAATTTATAGAAAAATTTACTTTAGTCACGCAGAGTAATCAAAGTAAAGTTAACAGAAGTCGAAGAAACTAGTGATTCGACTTGGAACCTAAAATGTTTATCTTGGAATGCAAATTGATAATTAGAACACACACACATCATAATACACCGTATTAATATATATTCACAAAATATAGTAACCTAACATTAAACTTCTAAAAAGTGATTTTGGATCATACCATATTTTTTCTTCATCAGAGAAAAACCATGCAAGATGAATATAAATAATTAAAATCGAAGCTAAAGAATGAAATAATATAACACATAATATTATTTGAAATGTACTGGTTTGTCGAAATGTTCTTTTCCATTTTGCAACAGATGACATATCGAAGCTCAGAATTGCACAGAACAGTTTTGTAATCTAAAGTGTAGAATGTCGAAATTTATCTAAAATATTTCCTTTCTTAACTGATTTAATAGAATCCAATCTGTGTATAAACCGGCAATTTTTTTTTAAATTTATAGAAATGATCACCACGAACTACACCATGGTTACAAGTTTACTCCGTTCCTTGTTTCATTTTAGATGTATATAATACGTTTGTGTTTTAAAAACACAAGTGTACACATCTAATGTGTGTTTACTTTAACTCTTGTTTACATGTGTTCAAGTCAAATTCAAGTTTATAGTATGTCAATCCTCAGCAAATACTCAAGAGATGGCAGCACGATCGCAGTTTAAAGAAGGTAGAAGTTTAGATGTTTAAAGAGTAGTCGGCATTTTATATATTAGGGTGCGTTCCTAAATATACGTGGCATTCACAGCAACATGGAGATCCGGATATCAAAACTCAAATTTTATGTTACTCTATGTTAAAGGGTATACATGAGATTCACACAGAATGGCGGAAGATGCGGAATTCACTTTTTAATAAGACTTCACTTTTCTAAAGGCAATATGTTAGACTTATATCTATCTCACGATGAAGGAAATTTAATAACGTGAAGGCACCCTATCATAAGAAAGTGAACTCAATTTCCTCCAAATTTGTCAACTGGTTTGCTTGTGATCTTTGTACATAATGTAAGCTACATATTTACATTCCGTGGCTCAGTGGATATGTCTACTGCGATTACAGCCTGCAAGCTATAAGCGGTTCGATTTCTGTATCTATCCTGAGTGTATTTTTCTCTTCCGTGTCAGATAACTTTTCTTGTGTGTATGTACGTCTATTGCACTTGATGGAAAAACATTGTTTGACTCCAGCTTTGCCAAATTTCACCCTTGCGCCATAAAAAACCAATAATCAACCAACCATTTCTATAAATTGCATTGATCATTTACAAAAAATGAAACATTAATTTAATTCCTAACAATTTCTTATTCATAACCCCAATAAAAGATTGTAGACAGCGAATGATTCGCGTTAATCTACATGGTGTTGACTTGAAAACTTGCTTCATCGCATGGGAAAACCTATTTAGGTTGCTTCTCTATTTTAAACTTCGATGCCGCGGTGGCCCGGTCGGAAGAGTACCGGATTAGCAACCGGAAGGTTGCGATTTCGAATCCAACCAAAGATCGTCGTGTACAAAGGGGGCTGGTGCACGTTAAATATGTTGCGGCCTCAAATACCCTCACGTTGGCGTGGTGTGGAAGTTTGAAGAGTGGGGTGCCAGCTCAGGTGCTGCCTCATCATCTGACTGTGATTCAAAATTACGTGGTGTTGTCCTCGGAACTTTCCCTTTGGGATTGATCCCTGACAGTCACCAATAGCCCGTTGTGTTGCTGCAGTGTGACGTTAATTAAAATACCTACCTACCTATCTGTTTTCAACTTCCTGTCTCAATATCGAGAGGGTTGTTTACTTATAGTTCACGAAATCCATTTGGAGGTTTCAACAATTCAGAGTTTTGTGGGTCCTAAAATTATAGAAAATTATAGAAAATTACCGCAAACTCAATAAAATGATAAATTAAAATTACTAGTCAGGGGCCCAACATTTGTCATTTGTATTTTGAGTACTAATACCAAGTAAAGTGACTGGCCCCTTATAAAATAAAAATATGCATTCAAGTACACAATGAAAAACTTGTACAAATGTGTAAATAAACTTTACATTTTTAAATGTAAACTTTTTGTAAAATAAGCTTTTCTCTGTTGACCTCGTCACCTGACTGATTCAAAATTATGAGGTGATGTCCTCAGTCCTTCTGATGTCATGGTCTGGGGAATGTTTTCTTATAATTGACTTGGGTCCACTGATACCTCTGGAGGACTCCTTGATGGAATTGAGTGTTTATCAATTGTAGACCATCAAATAGATCAATACATGTTAAGGGTTCTCACTAAGGGTAATAACGTCTATCAGCGAATCAAGCCGACTTGCTACGTAGCAAGATTTCTCGATCAACGGTTTGAGAAACCGTAGGTAGGACTTCAGGATACTTTCTTAACGGCCTCTTATTCCCTAGATCTAAGTTCAAATGAAATATATGAAACCATCTCAATCAATCAAATCTCAATCAATCAAATCTCAATCAGACAAATGGTTCCTAAGCCTAAAAACAGACTGCAACTCTGGAATGTACAATAGCTTTCATGGTCAAATATACCTGTTTGGGGATTTTTCAAATTTCTCCCACAACAGATGGTAAAGATGCATATTCGAAAGATACATATTTCGACTCACTTAAACTATGTATTTGGATAACTTACTGAAATATTTATTCGTAAAAAAATTATGAATAGTTTACTAGGAAAATTTCCTTATATAACACCAGCAATATTCAAAATGTTTTTCAAAATCTGTCAACAAATTTAATTGAATTCTTCTAAGTGTCACTCGATATGAAAAAAGAATTTTTTTAACGAGATTTTTGACTCACTTAAACTATGCATTTGGTTACTTCAGTAATTTTATTGCGTCCATTGCATTTTTATATAATTTTGTAATATAGACTGAACCCATTACACTTGCGGTTTAAATTACTTTCTTGGTATTTAAGTAGCAAAACATTATAAAATGGAAACATCAATTTGTGTAAAAAGTTCATTTTAAAAAGCTCTGGATCTTAAGGGAAATCATGCTCCAAAATGCCTTTTTAAAAATTCTTATCCAATCCTTTCTAATTTGAAATAGTTATAATTTAATGTAAATAAGACTTACGAAAACGTATAAAACTATTTATTGATAATTTTTTATTATAAGTATTTTTCATAAGTTTTTGAAAATACATTGTATGCGATAAGTTCCACGAGATTAAAATTAAAACGGTGTACGAAAATTTTAGTATAGAGTATAATACACTTACGTGGATAAGCCTGGCTATGGATTTGTTATATAAAGATTTAGGTAACAGAGGTCAAAAGAATTTTGTTTATATATATCTAATCCATTTGAAGATTCAAACTTTGCTGCACAAATTTAAAATTAGTTTTAAAGATTACTTGATCAATTTTTGAAAATCTTACTTCAGGGAAACTTTATATATCATTTCAAAACTGTAATTAGTTCAATTTAGGAAAAGTTACAGTAAGATATAATTTTCATTAAAAGTAGAGTTAGGCAATATATATATATATATATATATATATATATATATATATATATATATAAATCATATTTAGATGTTCCTAAATTATGTATGTCAGGTGCATTCCGCCCTGGGTGTATTTCTCTTTTCTGTTTTAGTAAAACTTTCATTGTGTGTGTCTGTCTATTACTTGATATTGTATGCCTTATGTCTGGCGCAACTCGGCCAAATACGGCCCTTGCGCCATAAAATCCCCAAACCAGCCAACCTCAATTACGTAAATTGAATTAAAAGTTCCTTTAAAGTTTATAAGGTGTTCAGAATTGTATGCAAACGTTTTAAGATCCGTCGGCTATCATGCTTATACTTCAATCTAAAAGTATACGTGAATTAAATCATGCACAAATGTTTTCTTTTACAATATATGTCCAAGTTCATGTGCCTTTTTCAGCAAAACAATATGTTAGTAGGGAATAATAAAATAAGTAAAAACGTTGAAATTCAGTCAGTTCCCTAGTTCTCTGAATGTCAGGCACGTATTATTCCACCATGCAACCTGCAGTCTTGCCTACGTGACTTCTAACCAGTTTTAACCTTCTTGATCAATGGAATCTTTCCTAGCATTATTTCAACCAATCGATGCGGTTATTTATTCATTATGTCTGTAGTGGGGTAAAAGCAATACTACACTTTTCGAAGATCTTGTGATTGTCCAAGGGCTAGATTACAAAATACCGAATTACCTAGTATCAGATTTGATTTCTGTCATTTAACTAAGACAAATCACTTGATACAATAACTAACTGTTGAGAGAATTCAATATTGTATCTAAATATTACTTTTAATCTTTTTTACAGTCATAAACGTATGGTAATAACAAATTAACTGTTGTGATGAGAAATAAAATACACTGCTATTCTTCCAATTGCCAATACGGATTCGCGTTTTTCCCGAAAAGGAACAATTGTTATTTTGATGTAAGAGGTAACTGCTTAATTTTCCATTTATAATCTTTTACATATTTCTAATTTGTGCGACACTGGTTATCTTTGTAGATGAATTAATTTTTCTCATTTTTGTACTTTTGATGTAAATTTACTGTATTTAAATTTAGTGTTTATGGATTCATAACTAAGGTGTTATTTTCGAATATTTTTTGCTTAAACGTTATTTACTGGTCAAACCATATTTATCTCAAGGCTTAGAAGATTATGCTCGGTTGGTCTTGTTTTCAAATGAATGTATGGGTAAAATGGAATATTAGTGTCCGTTTTACCATGCTTTTAAAATTCTCATTTCACGTAAAACGAATCCTTTTCACAATTTTAAGTTCCTAAAATATTAAGATTTACTTCAAGGATATTTCTTTATGTATTAATATAAAATGCATTCCTTAACCCTCCAAGTGGCCTCGACGAAATATCTCGTCCATCAAGATCTGACCAATTTTGCTAATGACCGGATATATCGTCATCAAGACATTGCCGATTTTTTGATGATTACGAGATCAATGTATAGTCAGTTTTCTTTTAATGACGGGATATCTCGCCTATGAAGATCTAATGGTTTGCTAGTGACGAGATATCTTGTCAACCTCCATAATGGACCAGGAGACCAGGAGAGTAAATGATGGATGCAAATGAAAATGTTCATTGGAATATCATTTAAATACTTATCAAAGAAAACTTTAATTTGTAGTCAATCTTACTGAAATTTCCCTCAAATTACCCGAGAAAAACGAACTGGTAGGATTACAGGAAAAGTATCTGACCAAAGCCATTGAGAAAGTAATAGAAATAATTATGTACATTAAAATTTGTTAGACTTTGAGAAAGACAAAAATGGTGAAGGATAATGTTGTATGTCACCCATCTATTATGTCATAGATGGGTGCATGACAAATATACTGGAATTGGCAGTTTGTATTTTTGTAAGATTTTTAGTAGATTATAAATTTTCTGCGAAAATAACTTTTTCCGAAACAAAATTTAAGTGTGTAATCAGCACCTCATTCTACACGAATGCTATTTCCCCTTCGTCCTCTGTTCACCATACCCCGTTTTACCTTTGGCGGCAAAGTAGGTTTGCCTAGTGCTCTAACAGACTGCCATTTGTAGGAGGAGTAGGTTCGATTTCTCCTTGAGTGCATTGCTCTCTTCTGTATCAGTAAAATTTCTCTTGTGTGTATGTCCATTTATTTGCCGTTACTTAGTGCAGATTGGCCCCTTGCGCCATAAAATCCAACCCAAACAACCAATCACCCCGTTTCACCTCAACGGTGTGAGTAAAACGGGAAATAGGAAGATATAGGAAAAATGTATTCTGGTTTGAAATGTATATTTATATTATGTGCAGAATTTCACCTGGATTATACAGGAATTGTTTTTGCTAGAAAAAATTTCGAGCCCCAAGTAGATAAGGATTAGAGCAAGGTAAATATTTTTGTCACTGAGGCGATAAGGAAATAATCCAATAAATAAATAATAAATAAAAAGGCCACTTACCTTAATAATAAATATCAAAGTAAAGAAACTACAATGGTCAATCATCTTCTAGCGTGACTAACTTAAGGCAATCGATCTACCTAATTCTTTTTTTCAGTGTATTAATCAAAATAATGATGTCTATTGAATAAGAGAAATTTTTTGTATGGCAATCGATAGTAAATAATAAAAGATAATTTCAAATGAAACAGTAAGCTACGATAATGAATACAAACTATCCATTCTAGATAAATCAAAGTATAGTGTGTATTTACAAAACTATTTGCAATTTATCCTGCAATTCAGTAAGCTATGTAAATTTAGAGACACATCAATAGGTATTAAGGCAATTGAACGAGATTCTTTAACTTCCATCCTCGATTTGATTTAAAAAAATAGTTATCGACATGTATCGACATGGATAATACAAAATAGTACAAGTGCTTATATAATTTCATTCATACCTATTCATCTCAGTATTTTCACAATATCCTTATCATCGAAACACTTAATCAAAAACTTATTTATTGTTTCCAGTTTGTTTTACGTTTATGCAATTTAAGGAGACAGTAAACTTTCAAAATCACCAAAACCGATCGAAAAATCGACTTTTTAATTTTTAGTTAATTAATTGATATCAAATATATGGATAGCAAAAGAATTTTGAATTAGGACCATTTTTGACCGAATTAACATCGACAGCAACCATAAACATATGGTAGATAAGTATGGTAGGTCTGCTATAAAAACACGTTTTTCTCCTATTGAGATTTTTTGACATTCTGATTTGGAACTCTTCGATTAGATTTTTATTGGAAACATATTGATTTGTTTAAAAAGTTTTTGTATAATCATTGTAATCTGCTATATATATCTAAGCAAAATGAGAAATCATCGCTTTTTCTAGTTTTGAATTTTTGGTTTGAAATGTTGCTTAACCTGTGCTTTATTTTCAAAATTTTAATTGTTTTAGTAGAAAACTTGTAACTTTACAATTGAGTGATACATTTTCCAAATGTCGTTAATTGTGTGTATAGAAACTATTTTGTGAATTTAGATAATGACAATACATAGAAAATTAATACTCGTGGGACCTATCAGTTTTTGCTGAAACATTTTGACTACATGCTACGTAATAACTTCCTTAGAACATATTTTTGGACCAAACTATGTATAAAAAATTTATAAAAAATTTAGTAAAAACAGTCTGTGCAAATTTTATTACAATCATAACTTCAAAATTGGTTTTGAAAGTCTACTGTCCACACCGAATGAAAATCTTGGAAAAAAGTTACATACACACCCGGACTAAAAAGTAATTTTTCTTCTTTGTGTGTATATTTCAGGCAATTAACCCTGTGAGCGTCACGAGATTTCTGAGTAGTGTAGTGTTGCTTTTACACCACAACACACGTAATGACTAAATAACCACATTTTCTAAAGAATCCATGGATTCTTTCAACCTTTAGAAAGATTCTATTGGTCCTCTACTTGGAATATAATTCTTTGAAATGATTCTATTGATATTTTCTGTAGAAACGAATCCTTTGGAACTAGTCTATTGGTACTTTTTGTAGAACAGAATCCTTTGGATGATTCTATTGGTCCTGTTTCTTAGATCAGAATCCTTTGAAATATTCTATTACCCCTTTTCTTAGAATGCAATCCTTTGGAAAGATTCTTTGCTCCTTTCCTTAGAATAGAATCCTTTGAGAAGATTTTATCGTTCTCCTTTTCTTAGAATAGAATCTTTTGGAAATATTCCATTGCTCCTTTCCTTAGAATAGAATCCTTTGAAAATATTCTATTGGTCAAGAAGGTAAAAATTGGTTAGAAGTCGTGCAGGGAAGAATTCAGGTTGCGAGGTGGAATTATACGTGTAAAGCCCTCAGAGAGTTAAGAGCTTATGAGGCAAGTTTTTATATTTTTATCGCTTTAGTTCCATGCACAAGCTTAGAACTACTTATGTATTGGGTGCTGAAAAAAAGATAAATCTAAGAGTCAACAAGATACTCAAAGAATTTCGAGGTGTTAGTCATTACATATCAGTAACATAGCCAGAAGAACAGAAAAGAAAGCCATATTCCTCTAGGAAACACTGTTTTAGAGTTTAAAATTGAATAAGACAACTTTGCAATAGTATTTGTTGGAATTACGTGATTACACTTGCAACATACTTTAATTTACTTTAAAGTAAGAGACAATATTACAAAAATTATATTTTTTAATGCCAACCAATGACGAATGAAGTATAATGATAAAAGTCACAATGAGTATAGTTGTGAATGGCACATACTTTTTAAAGAGTTGTGAAAACAAATATTGAATCAACAACTTGAATCAAATCAAATACTTCAACTCAAACTTTTTGAAATAATAGCTTATTTGTTTCTTACGAGGTGTGGAAATTTAATTTGATTGATTCTGGTTTTCAGAGTTTAAAGAAAATTCAAACTTTTCATGATTGAATTCTGTTTTTTGAGTCTGACAATTCTTGCAGATTTAGATTCTTAATCTGAAAATGGTTATTAAAGGATTTCATTATGTACAAAAAATATCTAAGGTTCCAACTTCCCAAGTTGACTCCTTTTAGTATAACTATCTTTCTTATTCAAATACAGTATCAACTATCGTCGGCTTAGAGCAGAAACTCATTAACTGACACTCTTTTGGAGACTCTAAATGCTTCTTTTCATGATGATGAGAAATACATTTTCATATCATAATGCTTGAAACTAATATAGTACTATCAAAATGATTATATTTTTTATTGACTTAAAACTAATAGTCTTTAAACAGTTGTACTATAAAATTTGTTTTCTTTTTTGTCAGTTAATGAGTTTCTGCTCTAGGCCGACGATATATTTCCCAGAACAATTCAGAACACCAACGCATTACCTTATCAATAAAATATTGAATCGGACCTAATATATTATACTTATATTTCTAGTGTTTACAAACAACAGAGTACCATTTTTTACAGAGTGCGCTGAATGTTTGTAATCATGCCCTATTTGCACACAATCATATTTGCGTAGTTGGCCATTCAGGTTTATTCATCGGAGAAAAATATATTCCCAAACAACGTTTTAGTGTAATGAAAAAGCGGCCATTTTATCCCCCCAAAGCCCCCCCCCCCCATGACTTTTCTTCCAGCAAGTGTTTTCTGAATTTAGATGACATCGACCTGTTTTCCTTCCCCTACTTTCTTGTGAATGGGGGAACAAACGAACCAGGACGCTAAATATCATTTGAGACGTTTTCGATTCGCTAAAGAAGTATATTTCGCGTGACACGACCGAGATAAAAATGACAGCATTGAAACACCAGTGAGCAGACCATCTAGTTCTCGCCATTAGAGCAGTTAGATTTCTATAAGCGGCAAGAATAAGTTGGAGGCACGATTATGATGTTCAGAAGTATGCCAAAAATAACTTTAACTTTTCTCATCTTTTCTATCGGTCTATTTATGGCTTTTGGTAGCTATATGCCCAAAGAAGAAGACCTTTCTGAAGAAGATATAGACAAAATTGCGAAAGTGTTGCACTATCTCGAGAAAGTAGATGAAATGTATGCCCGTCTTTCTCGACCTAGGTAATTTTTTCAATAAAATTTTCCTTTTCTGCGTTCGCGAATATTGCTCGTATACGATGCGGTAATAGTTAAAACAAGGATAAATAGGACGAAAGTTTGTTCTCTTAAAAGTTAAACGATTTTATAGTGTCTTATTTTAATTCAGCTTGAGTTTGTAAGAGTCGCCTCGTTATTTTTTCTTAGGGACTTGATAAAATAATTTAGGTATTAATTTCACAGGTCTGTTGTAGAATATTTTTAATTACATCTCACGTAATTTAATTTTTAATTGAGATCTAAATACGTTTCTTTGAATTGAAAAATTTTCTGTGTAAAGAAATTTCATTTTAGAAAAACTACAATTGTATTGTAGTTTCTTAGAGAGGAGCATTTTTCATATTTTTCGTAAAATGATTTTTGTTCATATACGCATTGTATTTTAGGAAAATTGCTCATAAATCTTTTCCAGGAGCCAGAAAGATAAAAAATAGTCTTATAAATTATTACTTTTGTTATTATAATTGATTTATCGATGACTGAATCGTGTGAGTTGAATCTTTTCAAATACCGAAACTGAATTTCGTATTCAAAATCCATGCGAATTCTAAAAAGAAATGATTTTATTTATCACTATAAAAGGCCTGTTGTACCATTATGTACTTAACTGTTAAGTAGTGAACAAAAAATGCAATACAATTTCGAAACATATTTCTATATCATTGTCTTTGTTTTCTCTTAAATTTGATATACTATTGAATGATAAATGAAGTTTTCAAATTGCGTTGAAACACTTGTTCATTTAAATAGCCAATCTAAGCAAGCACAATAATGCTCAATCTATGGCAAATCTTTTTAATAGTAGATTAAATAGTCAATATTAAGCTTGGGGTAAAGCATATCGAGTGTAATATGAATGCAATGGAAACTTTATTTTGGGCATTTTTTGAGAAGTTAAAACAAATTTAATGATGCATTGTTGAATTGCTTTGTAAACAAGGGCATTAATCGCTGATCTATCAAGTTTCTGAGAACATGTTGCACTTTTTACATTTTTTGATGATGATGAAATTAAGATCTGGTCAGTTTTCTTTTAGTGACGAGATATCTCGTCCATCAAGAACTGGTCAGTTTTGCTAATACCTCGAAAGGTTTCCTCGTCACGACAACTATTAATTAATAGACTAGGTGTAATTTTTTAATGCCAAGTGAGATAAGTAAAACAACAATACATCGTTCTTTTCTACTAGACTATGTATCACCGTGGGGAATAGTGGAATAAAATTTTAATATATTCTGACGTAATATTATTAATATCTTAACAATTACAGGTTCAGTATAGAATGAACTTGATGGATAGTGGTTCCAGGCACTAGAAATCAACTTTTATTAAGAAAACTAGGCAAATTTTTTCACATGTGTGTTCTCATATTTGCATTCTAGTCAAAATAAGTTTTTATTTTGTTACAATAAAAACGTTTACTTTATACTTATTTTCTAGCTGATCACAGATTAACACGAGTATTCTTTTTAGGTTTGGAAGAAGCGTGGTTCCACAAATCCATCTTCAAAAAGACTCCGGTATAGTTAATTTGTTTCTATTGTATTATAAAAACAACTGCCAGAAATGCTTTACTTTGAATAACATTCTATTCATTAGTATAATTATAACCGTTTACGTACCAGTACAGTTTATTCCAACTCATCTGAAAATTTAACCTTTTCTGATTGAGATCTGATTAATGAATGGATGTAATAAAAACTTGAATTATTTTATAAATTTTCATGTTTTCAAACTTGGGATCTCAATTCTTAAATTTCTGATTCCAAATTCAAATGTTAGTTCAAAGTGCTACTTAGCTTCATGCATCAAATATGAGTACGCGTTTGAAACGTTGAGAAAATCTATATCTAGGACAATAAAACATGAATAACAGCGTTTTGGTGGTGGCTATCTACATTCCCCCCTGGATGCTAAATTGATTCTTTCAAATATCTACAAAATAAAACTCTTATAGGGATCTAGGCATTTTGAGTAAAACCGATTATTAAGAGTTCCGTTGATAACACATGATCAAATCGATTTCTAGGGAACTTTTAAGTTAGAATTACTGAAAAGAGCTATCGGGTGTTAAATAATTAAATGACAGCTTCAATCTTCGACTAAATATTGAGAAACAGTTATCTGTGCTACAGACAAACATTATACTGGATCATGAGTAGTAGCTACTTAAAACTCTTCAGAATATCCTTAGTATTCAGAAACTTTGCTTAAGGAGCTGGGTTCATTAAACTGTATTTCGTCTCATATGTCCGCTTTAATAATAGTCAAGCAAACCCCTCTTCTAGAATATGACTCTTGATCTACATTCATGTACAATGAATTCGCAGATTGAGCTATTTATAATTCCTTCTCGTAGATCACTTCTCTAGGTAGTTTAATTATATTAGGATGCACTGCGTATTATCAAAATTGTAAATCACAAAATTTTAAGAGTTAAACCTCGCAAATTATACATATGAATGAAAATAGGAATTTTTAAATATATTCATTCAAATTAAGCAAGCTATCTCTATTAAATATATGAATATATAACTTCTCATAAGATTAATAGAATGAAATTTCCCTTTGAATTGGAGTAAAGTCACAATCTAGGAAAGTTAGTGAAAAAATCTATGTTAAACTAAATGTTTAGTGAAATCAGTTTGTCATATTCATATGGATTACAAATTAAATTTAACCCGTTCGGATCTTATGTTTCTTGGGTATTGCTCAAATGTGTTTGTGAGTATTAACTGTGTAATACACATAAAAATGAATTCGTCCTTTTACAGAACTTTTCAGACTACTTATCTAATGTTATATACTTCATATTAGATAGATGAACAGATGAAAAAATTACTCAAACTGGTTTTAAAATATTATTTTTAGTGATATATTAGGTACTTCTCAATCTCTTACATAATTTCCACTCACCATGCACTTAGAGTTACATTAACAACTACAAATATCTCCTATTTAGTGGAAAATATGAAAGCTATTTGTATGATACTTTTTAATTACTAACCACATCTGAATTGTTATATTACCTCTTTGTGTTGCTCCAGTGCAAAGTAAACTCAACTATCTAACCTAATCTGAATAGTTACAATTAAAATTTTCAATTTCATTTATACTAATAGAATAAATATTGAAATGATTAAGCAGAATGGAAAACAAAGGAAAATAAAGAAATAGGCTTGTAAGTTTAATATATTTAAAATGCTGCAAAAGGTGACTAATTTATTAATATATGTATAACAAATATTTTATCTTCGGCTTACAAGTGAAACTCAGTCAAAAACACAGTTCTGAGAAAATGAAGGAGAAAAAATTCTCACAATACTATACTCACGAAGTGTGTTTCTCAAGAAGAAATCTAACCTTCATGCAAAGAAAAAATGGCTTAGTGGACACACACTTCAACAGTCTAAAGATCACCATATTCTGGTCTATAAAAGCTAAAAACTCCTATCTCGAAAATTTTGACTTAATCTATTCTACTTACAAGCCAACATTATGATAAATTTATATTATTTTCAGAGAAATGCATTGACTAGAGGGTGCAAAATTATATGTATCAAATTTATTTGAATATATTCTAGAAAAGTATGGGTACTATTAATGATTAATTCTCAAAGAATATGATATATTAAAAGTTGAACAGCATTTTTCCCCTTAACGTATGTTTGTTATACTACAGTTTTTAATTTTTTAATTAATTTTTATATATTACGCTAATGTCATTATTTTCTTCTAATAAATAACACTATATCGCATTTCTTATCAATCAGGTTTTCTCAAATGTCAATAGGGGCCATGGTAGCCTGGTTACAAGAGTAGTGGATTAACAAAGGAGGGTTACGAAATTCAATCCAACCAAAGACCGTCGTGTACGAGGGGGCTGGTGCACGTTAAGTCTGTCGTAGCCTCCAATGTCCTCACGTTGGCGTGGTGTGGAAGTTTGGAGAATAGGATGCCAGCTCAGTTGTTGACTACGTCATCTGACCGTGGTTCAAAATTACGAGGTGTTGTCCTTGGATCTTTCCCTTTGGGACTGATCCCAAACCGTCGTCAATAACCCATTATGTTGCTCCAGTGCGACGTTAATTGAATTACCTACCTGCCTACCTCAAATGTTAATAAAACAAATTTAAAATTTTTAATTCTAAATCAAAGCCTTCTTTCATGATTAATGTGTTATTATTTTCTTTACAGAAACCGATCGCAATGCCAACAAGATTAAAGAACGCAGAAACTGTCCCTATCCCATTGTTTGCGGAATTCATGTTTGATAACGTTATTTGGGACCACTAAGCCAGAAACACTTACAGAAGTCTAAAATGGAAGCACTTTTAACGACATTGCTCTCTCCTTTAATAAAATATGTAAGAGATTCGGCTTTCCTCTTTTAATTTTTAAACGCCAATACTTTAAAATAGGTGGAAAAGAAAGAATACAAACTGTTCATTGCACTCGCAATCAGATATCATCAAAGAGATTATAAAATAAGCCGCAGGGTGCTAAAGGGTTTTCTAACACCACTTTTCATATTAATGCTCCGGCTAATGTTGACCAACCACCGAAGTAGTTGATGAAGAATCTTTCACAGCTTTGGAATGGAGTTAAATTAAAAATAATATTGTTTTGAAAAAAAACTCGTGTATTTTCTAATTTGGATGACTCAATTTCACGATGGATTTTGTCAATCTATTCGAATTAAACTCTGAGTTTGCGATAGTCTTGGAAAATATGTGAATGGAATATAGACAACGCACCTAAAAGTTGAAATTAGACTGCCTGAGTCCAGTTTTGTTTGACATCTTATTTTAGACTAATATAAAATCCTATTTGAAGTATTATTTGCTCATATTGGATTTATCGACCTAGCGATCTATCACTTAATGATCTTAATTAGTTAAACAAGTTTAAGAATATTGAAATTAATTTGACTCTATTTATACTTTGAAAACTATTAATTACCTATAGTGTTAACTAATAATATATTAATATATTATTAGTGAACATGTGTATAGGCTTAAGACCATTCTGTTTATATCTTAAGACTATTCTGTACTGATTCTCGAAGCTAAAGTTGGACAAACTAAGCTTCTCTTGCCATGTTTTATCTTCTCGAATGTTTTCATGAGTACTTTTTATAATAATGATTTATTTAAATTGAAATCTCTCTCTCTCTTTACGAAATTAGGCAAAAGCAGTTTTTGAAAAGATTGTCTTTAATTCCTTTCAAAAAGTTAAATACATGTGTTCACACAATTTTTATAATGTATTGAGTAAGGGAAAATCCCCTGAAAGTAAAGTTAAAGTATTGTATTTGTAATTATGAATCCATATCTATATATGCACAAACATATATTAGTCAAGAAAAGTGAACACTTAGAAAAATCATTTGAATGTTTTTAACTGTGGTAAGTAGTTATACACCACAATCTGTAGTAATTAATATATATCATTCATTTTTTGGATACACAATATCGTATGTTATCACAAAAATTTAAAACTTGTCGAAATAGTGAGCATATATATTAGCTTGAGATGGTGTAGTAGCACTGACAATTGATATTTTTATAGATTATAATTATATAAAAATCTCTTGAGACCTGATTTTGAAACTGATTCTTGAAGTTTAGAGTTGGACAAACTGAACTTTTCTGACCATTTTTTTATATCCTCGTACCTTTTCATGTCTACTTTTTAACTATCAATTTTAATATTAATTGCACAAATTTAAATAAGTATTATGAAAATTGATATGAAAGAAAAGTAAATAAATATTGCGTGAAAGGCAAAGGAAGTATAGTAAAAGTAACAAGCCAAAAGTATGAATTTCAGTTACAGGAAAAGCAAAGGAAGTACAGTAAACGTAACAAGCCCAAAAGTATGAATTTCAGTTACAGGAAAAGCAAAGAAAGTACAGTAAACGTAACAAGCCCAAAAGTATGAATTTCAGTTGAGGAAGTATTCTTTACATAAATAATAATTTCATTGTTATAGAAAGAATTTGAAATCTGTCATCTTTGTACAATGAAAATTTCACTGATTGAATCTGATGTTTTTGTAAAAATAACAATGAAATTTAACTATATTGCACACAATTTTTTAAGCATAAATATATATCTCGTAAACACATCGCATTACACGATCATATACGTAGATAAAACACATTTGTAAGAATTTTAGAGTTCCATATCAATTGAACAAAATCATAAGATTTATGAAAATAATATTCAAGGAAAAATAAGTATTGAAAAATATAATAAATTTGATGTTTTTAAATGTTATAAAATATTGTTTATAAGTATTTGCTGTAAGAATTTGAATACATTGTTTCTCAGATGTATACAGGTTTTTGATCCATTGTATTGTATCAGTAAAACATACTTTGTATCTCACATTGGTAGATTTAAATAAATATTACGTGAATGAAAAAATCTTGTTCATTATTCAATATTGATTACACAAATAGACGAAAGCAACAACAAATGAACTGGAAAGATTCGATCACATAGCTATGGTGTACATTTGTTTTACTTCAACTTATTTCGCAGCAGAAGAAAAAAATGTTTCGGAATTTTGCAGGAAAGTTTTACAAATAAAGCTTCACACAGTCATTAATATTTTACTGTTATTAAACACAAAAAATGCTTTAAACATCATGTTTAGAATTGTACAGTTTAGATAAGACGATTAGAATGCACTTGAACAACTATTCGCTATTACCACATTATTTCAGTATTTCTTATGTAAAAACTTATAACAATATTTCTAAATGTGAGATTAATAGGATTAACTTCTTTCAATTCCATCAACATTTTTAAAGTTTAAATCATTAGAAGCTTTAATAAATAAAAATAAGATAATTATGTAATAAATATTTGTTAATATTAAAGGTAGTTGTTTTAATGTAAAAATGAATTAGAAGAGATACCTTTTATTCTAATACTAGATACATATAAACTGTAAAATAGTTTTTTAATTTTAAGGTTCACAAGATCCTAATTCATTTACATAGACTATTTTGTTCGAAATTGAGATTTAACCTTAGAAAATAAGTTATGAGGCTTCAAAAATTAAAGACAAGCACTGAAAACTGTAATTTAACTCTTCACACTAACAAACACATCACAAACCAAAAATTACAAGTAAACCATATAAAAGAACTAATAAATATAAGTAAATATTGAATGAAATAGAAACATCGAAAGACATTTAATGACTTTATTTAATGACAGAAAGTAATTTATTCCAAAATATATTTAATTTGTATTCCAAGTATTGAGGCGAGATATTATGGAAAACTGATAAATGTCTCATTAAAAAGTTAGTTTTAGATGCAAATAAATGACTAATAATTTTAATACCAGAAATAAAGGTATGATTGAAATTTATATTATATCCATTGCCTTAAAATAATTATTCCTGATTGCGAAAGAATAAGGAACGCATACGTTGCATCAACGTCTAGACAGCTCTTTTAGACTTTATTTTAAGCATTTAAATAGCTAGAATGAAAGCGAATCCGTACACAATGCGGAAATGCATCAGAAATACAAAATTATATAGAACATAGGGGAAAGTGCGATGAAAAATAAAATTTAATTGCTTTCAATCACATAAATAGAAAATTGGAAGAATGTCTCTTCCTTCAGTCTTACATTTACAAACTGTTTAACAATAGTTATACTAAATCTAAAAATTAGTCTTTCATTTTAACCCTGCATCATTCATTCAACTATTAATTACTAATTTAAACAGCCTATTTATATACAATGGGGGATTTCTTTTATAATCACATATAAAATAAGACGAGTTGTAAGAATTATATTTTGCATTTCATTGCCCTCTCTATTCAAAAACAGTTTTAAGTGCAACTTCCATTCTCTGTTCCCTATGGGGAAATTCTTTTTATTGATGTGTTTTGCTAAAATGTTAGCACAATGGTTTTTGTGATAAATAGTGTTGGGTAATGGATGAAAGTAGATACGTACAGTGCAGTTGTTTCATTTCATTGTATTGGGGGAGAATTCATTGAATGATTTTGTAGGAATAGAAGAGATTTGCAGAAGATAAATCAATATCACTTGGAGATGTGAGACAAAGCAGGCGCCAAAGAGGAAGAATTTAATATTACGAATTTACATATTTGTTAAAAAATACACTTCTTTTATCATTTTAATGTATCAGAATTAAATCTCGAAATTCTTTTTCATTGAATTACGCTAAGAGTAAGGTATATCTTTTCTAAGTGAATACTCATCTAAGAAAAAATCATGTGTAATAGGTAATTTCAACACACTACCAAGGTATTACTTTCCCAAGTACACTACCAAGATATTACTTTATAAAGGCGCACAGCTACAGCTGAATATGAAATTTTTGATAAATTAAGTAATTTGTCTAATGAGGAAATATAACTGTTTTTTTTCTTATATAGGATTCAATGCTGCCTAGATAAATTCTATTCTATTTGCAAATTATATTTGAGGTGTGCATTGATTTTAAAAGTGAAGACAGATGGGATCCTAACAATTTAATTTGTAAAATCAAATCAAAGTGTTCTCGTAACATAACAGTATAGAAGCTGGAAAGTAAGGATTTTTAAAAGCATCAAATTTGAACTCTCTCTTTTAAATCGGATGTATGGCTTGGCATTAAACTTATTTTATGGAAATGTACTGAAAATGAAACTTTTTCACTGAAGCGTCATGGTACGTTTTATCACATAAGAGTTTCAAATAAAGAATTGTGTCCCATCAGAAGTTGCATGCATATTAAGCATTGGACTGTTTAGTGAAATCACTTAACAATAGTTAGATGAAATAGAAGGTTATATATAACATAAAATTAATTCACAATGCTGTTGAATATCACATCAACGGTCTATTTAAGATAACAGCAACTAACCAGAATTTCAAGCCTCCTATTTGGTATCGTGGTCATAGCTTTTGACTGCCACCCAGTAGATCCCTGGTTTGAAACTCGTTTGCAAGGGCTTGGATGTTGTTGAGCCTTCCAGTTAGGAGTAATTGCGACTCACCACTGGGCGGTCCTTTACAAGTACCCCTTCAATTCGCCTCTTGTATTGCCGAAAGTCGAAGAGGTCAGTGGTCGGGCATTGAAAAAAACCCTAGAAATTCGAAACAAAGAACTTCATGACCCACAGCAGTTTTAATTCAATAATTTTTAACGTACTCTACTTTTAGTTTTAAAATGATTCACCCAGAATTCAAAAGAATTTACTCTTTTATAACTGAGATATTTAATTAACATGGTAATTAACAGATAAAATTAAAATATAATCGGAGCTAAAATGTATGCTATATAAAAGTTTAATCGAGCAAATTGAATTTCAAATTACTGGAATTACATTGCTTTAATCCGATTCAATTAAAATTTAAAAAAAATAAAACGACAAATGACCTTAATCTACTTCATTAGTCTCGGTTATGAAATAGACTCATTTGAACAGAATGAGTGTTGGTAAATTAACCCTGAAAAACATGAAAGATGGTAAAGATTCTCTTTTAGAAAACTTTTGAATGCTACCTAATGATTTTCATTGAAGTATCGACCTTGCGCGCCTAAAACCCAAATCAACCAACCATTGAAGTATAGATTTATTTTAGACTGATTTCCCGGATTTTAGTGGGTGATAAGCTTTAAGAGACAGGAAGTGATCTTTGAAGTCGTAATCTATTAACAATAATTAAGAATTAGCTTCAATGTGGGTAAAATAGGAAAACTTTCCAAAATTATTTTACTTTTTGTAAATTGTATGAAGAATAAAACCTTTAGATTCGAGTAACTTATATAGAAAGAGGGAAGGTTACTCGGAAATGAATATTTGTTAAAGAGGGAGTAATATGTGAATATTTGCTTAGTTTGAAATCTACTTATTTCTATGTATATTTTCATTTATCAAACTGTAATAGATTACTGTAGACCAATAATGTTGAAAACCATTTATTTGGAGGAAAATTTTATAAATTTATAATGATAACTAGAGCAGATTGCAATTGGATTAAATAAGAAGTGCACACAATTTAAAAATGGCCAAATAAATTTAAGAACAATAATATAAAAAAGTATCACAAAACTTTTCTTGAAATCTTGATCTCTTATTTAATTATATCATCTGCTCTAAAGACATCAAATAAATTGTCATAGCGTTTGGTTAAATATAGTTGTATTCTGGAATTAAATTTATTGGTTTGTTATTAGAAATAAAGAAACATCTAATAGTTTTAGATACACAAATATTAACATTGGTAACTATCATTAGAAATGTGCTTAAAATGGAAGCAATACTGTGTCCAAAAATATATTTCATTAGAAAATAAGTTTGTCCAAATTTACCTACCGGCAAAGATGAATCAAGTTTAAATTGATAGAGACTGAAAGATGTTATGTAAAAATCATTTATATGGGCATAAATAAGTTAATCTCAACATATATGTTTATATATGAAAGTCTTAAAATGTAATTTTATCTTACGCTGTTGAAACATTGTGCTCTTGCATTTAGCTGTTCTGTTTTTATAACTATAAACTTGTGCATTTCCTTTAAGTTAAAAATAATATTTGATAAATAATAAAAATAATAAATTCAAGAAAGGAAAACAGCAATTTTCATCCTCGTAGTTCAAAATTCAGGAGAGTATTATATATTTCTTCTTTCTACATTATATTATTTCTCTATATCATCAAACAATAGTTTACCATATTCAAATAAGATAGTTAATATATTTTAGTAGCATTCACTACCATAAGAAAAAAATTGACAAAATAGTTGCCCAGAAAGAAGAAAAATATCTCTATCGCGAGACCTATGGTACCAAAATAAACTTGTGAAGATCCTCAGAGACAGTTTCGATTATTTTTTTCTGAATTTTAGTCTATTTTTGTGGTTTTTGGATATGGAGAGAATTCGAAATCTTGCTTTCCTAACCTGGGGACTACTTTCCACTCATGCATCACACAATATCGCAAAAAATGCGTAGAAACAAAAGCCATAAAATGCAAAATATAAATCAAACCTCGCGAACCAGAAAACATAGGAACGTAAAAGAATGTGAAGATATGAAGAGAGGTTTAGTGACTTAGATTCTAAGTGGAGGCGAAGTTTATGTGGAAGTGTTGCTAAATTTATTTTAGTGTAAAATATTTCCGTTCCGATGATTTTTTGTGGCACTTAAAGAAATTTCAGGTATGACGTTGCAGTACTTTTTCAGCCGCATTGAAAACTCACGAAACTAGTTTTTAGAGATAAATTATTTTGTATATTGCAGAATAGTCTGTATTAAATTATTCTGCAAATTAGAGAGCATATCTCTAGTATGTATTTTACCATCCTATCATCTTATTTAACTAGAAAGTCGAAAGGGCCTGGTCATGCCCTTTACCAACCTGTATCTACCAACCCTTACTAATGAAGTGAATAGATTGCTATTTTATGACTGAATTATTTCGTCCACATCTATTGAGTATTTAATCTTTTTGGCCTGGCTGGCCATAAAACCGGATATATAGGACCTTACACCTAAAATGAAGGGTTGGGTCAATGGGTCTCTATGATATTGCGCAATGATACCGTGAAATTCTTCCCATTTGGGGGTTATTATCAACTTACAATGGCATTCAAATTAGTTTTACCTTGTTTCCCCATCTTTAAATTAGGTTTCAAACGTTTTGTCCCCTCCCCAGCTGTGAATGTTGTGTTTTGTCGACATACTGTTGTATTGATTAGTAATTATTTTTCTAAATGTTTGGAATGTCTGATACCTTACTTACCTCAGATGTTGATCTCGTCATCTGACCGTGATTCAAAATTACGAGGTGTTCTCAGACCTTTCCCTTCGGGACTGATCCCAGACCGTGGCCAGTTGTGTTGCTCCAATGTGACGTTAATTAACTACCTATCTGATACCATACTTACGTGACGCATTGAATAAGGACGCATGGTTCATTTCTTTCTGATAGAGGTAGAAAATATAGTCCGAAGACACGGTCTCATGGACATTTTGAAAGGATTCCCAAAATTAGTTGATATCGAATCGGCAAATACTGAAAGTAGTTATTCTGAAAATGGAGTGCAATGCATACAGGAAAGGTAGCAGTTCGAATGATGAATAAGATAACATTTTATTTAAGCCTCTTTTATGTACCAATGATCCACAAAGCCATGGAATTGGGTGCACCAGAGGCAGTCAGAGATACTAAGATAACTAGACAAAGTAGGGCGTCTATATTGTAGACCAAATGGTACATCTGTATTTATCAGACAATAACTTGTCATTGGCTTATGCATGCATTTTTACAATGTATTAGATAAATCTACGGTAAATACTTGAATTTTATATAAAGAAGTGACGGGAAAGCAGATACGTAGCCAGAGAAATTTCATCTCTTGCTATGTGAAGACCTTCGTACTCAATATCTGGCACCCAGAAATAATAATGCAGTTAATACGAAGGTTTCGACGAGGCACTATAAAAGAGATCTTCAGAAAAGATAAAAATACACGGTGCTGCGAAGATCTTGCAAACGAAACCACACACAACAAAAAGATGCCAGGATTGCAAGAAAATCAGTATACGGTAAATAGGCCACGAGAGGAATGAGATGTACTGATCATTTCAACAAATGTAAAAACTGAAATTAAATAAAAAACAAAACAGGATAATATGATATAAATTTGAATTTGGATAACAATCTATTACATCTGCTACCTAAAATAGTCAAATTTGATCCAGCGCTTTATGAGAACGTGAGGCCACATTGGCCCCTTCCGTCTTTCTCAGTATAAGGAAACTTCCCGTCTTTTTAGTGTTAAAATACATGAAATAAATTTATCGATTGATTTCAGCAGAAGCATTTGCTTATTCCTCGAGGGTTCAAAAGTCTAAAAATAATATTGAATTTAATATGTATAAGGTAGGTAGGTAGGTAAGTATTTTAATTAACGTCCCGACACTGGAGCAACACAACGGGCTATTGGTGACGGTCCGGGATCAATCATCCGAGGACAACACCACGTAATTTTGAGCTACAATATCTATAAGGAAATAAAGAGATTTGATAATATTAAAAAATATTGTTCAACAACTAACTTAAAATTACATATTTATCAATAAAATTACAAAAATATAGAAAAAATATTTGTATGCTCATAAGTACACATTAATTCATTTATATTTAAATTCAATACGAATTTTTCATCGACAGATTTTTACTACTAGTGTCATTAAATAGAATGGCAATTTCAGGTATAGTTTCTTATAGTTAATGAATTTATAACACAACTTTTTCTACTGACGATAGTAGGAATATGTGTTAGATCTTTATATATCCCAAGAGAAATTACGTTATACAGTTAACGTGGAAACTGTGCAGTAAAGAGAGCAAAAAGTTTTTCACGAGAAAAAGCTTTCCATAAAAGTAAACAAGTTTTTCTGAAAGAAAATATTGTGGCCTTGGAGTAGCTCATGTTTCCCCGCTTTCTCAACTGTTTTGTATAAAAGCTAACACACAGCGCTACCGAGAGACATTTTATCCCCAAACACTCTGACGGATCTATAAAAGAAACCTTAAAAACATGATACTCTTGAGGATGTCCACCAATCGGCAAACGTTGTGTCCGGGAGATCAGGACCAATTAAGAATGATTCTGTGTATGTGGATGATGCTTGTTTTACCAGAGGGAAAACTACTTTGTTTTGATTTAATGGACATTAGACCTTTCTCACAATTATAGATATGTGTATAAGGAATATAACTTATATGCCTATAAAGTTTAGTTTAACTGTTCCTGGAAAAAACGAGGGTATTATTCGTACTTCATAATTCAGTACTTATGCGTGATGCACAATAAAATAATGGAGCAAAATACTTGGTCTTTTAACTATTGTTTTTTAAATGATACAAAGTATGTCTCCGAAAGTAACTGCTTTGTAACTTACAACGCTACTAATTTCAGTCTAAATTGTTTCTATCTGAACTGGAGATTCTTCGATAGTCCAAGAATACAAAAATATAATGTTGTGTGAGCAGAAAATTTTGTGTAATATACACTACCTGACATTGAAAATGCAACACCCAGAAGGAGTGCGCAGAACTGGATGAAATTTACAGGGTAGACGCAGCTCACCGAGATATGTAAATGATGCAAACTGCGCAACTGTCCCGCGCACGGCGAGTGAAAAACCAGGGAAGGAACCTGCAAAAGTGGTCAGTTTCGTGCCGCTCTGTTTGCCAGGTAAATCAAGTTGCAATTTGTTTTTGTGTCTCACAGGAAACGTCTAGTAGCGGAGAATGCCAGGACGCCGCCAATCAAGACAGTTCCAGCAAACAGACGACTTCACGAGGGGTATGGTGATTGGCCTCAGAAGGGCAGGTTGGTCCATGCGTCAAATCTCAGCAGATACCCACCTACACGCGTCCACGGTGCACCGGTTGTAGCACAGATGGTTGGACCAAGGGAATGTGGCACGTTTGAGGGGTTCCAGTGCAGTCAGAGTGACGTCAGCACGCGTGGACCGACGCATCTGCCGGCAAGCATCGGCGGCCCCGCAAGCCACGTCTGTACCCCTTTTGCAGCATGTGCAGGACACCCTTGATGCTCCCATATCGTCCAGGACCATTAGCCGCCGATTGATCGCTGGCGGCCTGCACTCATGGCGCCCGTTGAGACGACTACCATTGACCCAACAGCACAGACGTCTCCGTTTGCAATGGTGTCGGGATAGAGCCACGTGGACGACGGAATGGCACAGGGTGGTGTTCTCAGACGAGTCACGCTTCTGTTTTAGCAATGACAATCGCCGTGTTCGAGTCTGGCGCCGACGTGGTGACAGGGCCAATCCGGCCGCATCTGTGGAACGCCATACCGCGAGACAACGCGGTATAATGGTTTTGGGCGCCATCGCCTACGATAGCAGGTCACCTCTGGTCCGTATTCAGGACATTATCACGGCCCAATGATACGTGGATGACGTGCTGCAGCCGGTGACACTACCTTTCTTTCAGGGGGTGCCCAATGCCATTTTCCAGCAGGATAACGCCCGGCCGCACACGGCACGCATCAGCCAACATGCCCTGCAAGGTACCTAGGTGCTTCCCTGGCCAGCTGTCTCCCCTGATCTCTCACCTATCGAACATTTATGGGACGTCATTGGACGTCGCTTGCATGCGTTGCCACCGGCACGTTCAGAAGACGAACTCTGGCAAATGGTTGAGAGGGAATGGGCAGCATCCCTCAGGACACCATCCGCACGCTCATTGCGTCTGTACCTAGACGTGTTGTTGCCTGTATCGCCGCTCGCGGTGGTCCTACAACCTACTGATCAGACGTTCTTGCTGCTCAGTGGCAAGGTGTATAATGTTGCAATAAAGATCACTTATTGCTCGTTGCTGTCACTCTCTGTTTGCCAAATTTCATCACTTTCTGCCAACTCCTTCTTGGTGTTGCATTTTCAATGTCAGGCAGTGTATATAGGATAAAATGGAAATTGCGCTTTAGTTCACTGATGTGTGGAATAGTCAAAGCAAGACATTTTTTGTTTCGTTTCCTTATTTCACATTAGTGAGTTTATGAATAATATGATTAACATTTATTCTTTTATAAAATTAATAGAAATAAATTATTTTTATGAGAAGCATAAGATTTATATATATGCAAAAGAGATTCAATATAAAGTTGATGAAAAGTTTTGTTAAGGTTATTAGTAACAGTTTGATCTTATTTTATCTCAAAATTGTATCATTGTGTTTTATGGCAAACTATCATACTTCTTTTCTAAAATAGTACTATTAACCCTCTGAGTGTCATGAGATTTCGAGTAGTGTACCCCACAGCATACAAAGAATAAATTACGCGATTGGTTGAAAGAATCCTAGGAAAGATTCGATTGGTCAAGAAGATCAATACTTGTTAGAAGTCATACAGGGAAGATTGCAGATTTCAGAAGGAATATATGCGTGTGAACCCTTCAGAGGGTTAAACATTACGACCCAAACTTGGTTGGAGGAGTTCTTGTGGTGAACAGACAGTATTTATGATTTGACTATTTTCTTTGAAAGTTTATACCATAATCCGTCTTCAGTTGTCATAATTTGCAGTAACACAGTAAAAACGGAATATCACGTCGGGATTCTCACATGGGTGTCGGTGGCATCATAGTACCGGGGTCCAGAAAATGGGGTTATAGTTTGTTCTTTCATGAGAAGTCTGTTTTCTAAATTTAACCCTCCTGTTAGTTGTCTCGACGAGGTATCTCGTCCTTAGAAAAACTGACCACATCTTGATGGATGAGATTCCTCGTCGTTAAAAAACTGACCAGATCTATCATAATCCCCCGACAATATCGTGATGAGGAAATATCTTGTCAAGTATTAGCAAAATTGATCAGATCTTGATGGACGAGATATCTCGTCGAAACCACTTGGAGGGTTAAAAAGCTATAAATCTTTTCATAGGGACCCGCCATCTAACCTAACACCACGGATTTCCATTTAACTTAGTATGTTTGGGATCACTGGTCCAATTCCCAGCCTATTTTTAATTCAGCATGCCTCCATCTCGCTTTTGAGGCTATTAGACAGGATGACAGATTGCATAAAAAATACAGCAAAAAACCTTAGGGCGTAACTTCTAGCTCACGTAACGTCAAGAAGAGAAATACAGTAACTCCCCGATATATCGTGTTTCTTAGGTATAAGAAGAAGCACGATGTATCAAATGGGTCGAGTAAAACCTCTTTATGAAATAAAGGCACACATTTTATATAAAATTACACGGTTTTTATTTAAAATTATGTAAAAATACAAATTGAACCCAAAATTGATGGTTACACCTTTTAAAACAATGCTAAGTACAGTAGAATATGCTTGAAAACCGAAAATCGTTCTCTCCCATCTACACTTTCGAGACACTCAAATTGGTTTTACCAATTCATTTTACCAAAACTTCTTGAAGCAAGTGACTTTTGAACTCCCATTTCTAAAGAAAAAAGGTTCGATTCCACCTTGGGTGTATTTCTCTCTCTTCTGTATCAGTAAAACTTTCCTTGTGTGTATGTCTATTACTTGGTGTAGTTTGTATTGTTCTTGGTGCAGCTTGGCCAAATATGGCGCTTGCGTCCTAATACCCAACCACCTAATTTAAAGGAAAATATTGAGATTTCAAGTGAAGTTCATCGGGGAACAATTAAAACGAGCGGTATAGTCGAATGTGCGATCTATCGAGACTCCATGTAATGAAGTGTTACGGTAATTTATGGATGGTTGGTTGGTTTTGGGTTTTATGGTGTAAGAGCCATATTTGGCTAAGCAGCGCCAAACATAAGACATATAATGTCAAGTAATTGTGAAAAGAAATGATGGAGAAGAGAAAGTAGAGAAGCATCAATTGAGCATCCTGGGGTCGCGACCTCAATGTTTACCAGATAGTAAACCCCATGGGAAAAGAATAGATCACTTGGGTACCTCGGGTTCATGAAGCCCATATACAGATAAAGATGTGCCCTTGAGGGGTTGTATTTCATAGATAACTTGGCCGAATAAGCGTGTGCTCAAATACAATATATGTTTCTGATGGAATCTACGATGAGTTTTGAAATTGTACACAAGCATTACATTAATACTAAAATTAATAGATAGGGCGGAAGTTTTTTAAAATGCGTGATATTTTCGGACTACATGGCAGCAATCCAGGCTGTTTCTACCCACACTTATGTAGACTAAGACTTAAAAGGGTATATACTTGATCTTGGTCTTCTGAAATCTAGACACAAGACTATCGTGCTTCAATGGGCCCTTCTTACTGATGCATATTTGGTAATGAGATGGACGATTTGCTGGTTAAGAAAGGGAAGTAAATTATTAAATACTTTACTCATCTATTGTGAGAATTATTAATAATTTGATGGGAAAAAGCTTTAAAACTAAACAGTTGGAGCAAATTAAGGATAAGGATAGGAGGAATTCCTTCGATAAAATTCCCACTTTTCCAAGACGCCCTGCTGTTGCAGCTTTTAGGCTAAAGGCGGAATATTACTGCATGACTAGAGATTTATTTAGATTTAGTTTCCTTTCTAGCCTCTACTGAGTAGCACGTGGTTCTAGAGTTGCTATGGGTGCAACCCATCTTGAGAACTGTCCAACTTCGGTGGGAAATATTTATGAAAGATATAGGGGTGCAAGGGAGACGATACGGACCGTCTGGTTGACCATTTAGAACTGAGTTTGTTTTTACTTTTTAAATTTTAACTGTTTTCCTTGGTTTTTAAATGTTATGTTCCTAGTTTTAATATAATTTCTATTTTGTCACTCTATTATGGCGCTTGTACTATGTGTTCTTGCACACTTGTGAATGATCCTTGTATCAAGTATTGCTAGAAAAAACACTATCATGATAATCGAATTTCGCCCTTTTATTTCTGTGCAAAAATCTTGATTAAAAAGTACTTATCTGAGTTCAATTATGTTGCTTAGAACGTTCTCCTTACAAGTAAAATAAAAGTATTTGTATTCATAAAATAATGTTGAGAAACTTCCCATATTAATTTAGTAATATTTCCCAAGCTATAATGTTGCTTTTTTATAATTGTAATTAATATAAAATATAAAATGTCGATGAAATTAATAATTTACGAATGAACACACAAAAAAGCAAGTTAACTTACATTTAGATAATTTATGATAAATTATAATGGATAATTTTACTGTTTTCTAATCGTGCGTAGTAGTGGCTTAACCATGAAAATTTCCACTTCCTTCAATTTCTTTTTCTTCCGATAATGAAATGATGATTCCAATGATTTATCTCGGATTCTGGTAAATTATAAATATTAAAATGAATCACAGAGCAACTCGCACCACTTTTTCTTGATTTTTAAAATAGCATAATATTGAATATATATATATATATATATAATATAACAGCATAGTATCTTTTGAAACATTCAATGAAAATCCATTTTCATCACAACCGAAATAACTACATCTATATTCAAAAACCAAACCGAGCTCAATTAAATTAAAATAATTGTAATTAAATATGGTTGAGACCGATTAAAAAAGAGCTTGGAAATATGAAAACTAAACTAAAAAATATTACCTCATCCCTTCAAGCAGAGTTCGAATTCTAAAATTAATTCCTAAATGCATATGCCAAGTTTCCTAACTTCGAACAATCGAATCTCAAAATACTTACCTCTATTGTTGGGCATTCAAATTAAATTGTTCTTTCTCCTTCATATTAATGATATCTAATTAGTTCCAGCATTTGAAAGGCTTTACATCGAAGGTATATAAGATGCCTGATTTCTAACCTATCACATGGCTCATCGATTGATAAATCTTCAATTTCGGAATGAACACTACAAAGTTTATTACCTTGATGCCCTTAGTTGGTGCTATACTGTCCGAAGGAAGGGCTTTATCCCTTAATTTAGACCATCGAATCGAAACCAGCTCCCACGGCTGCGGAATGCATCCTCTCCTCCAAATTATTAAAGAAAATGTTGAGTATCGTAAGTAGATTGTTAATATTCCTACCTTAAAATGAGTACTAATCTTGTCATAATGAAATTCTCAATTAGTTATTAAATTCTATAGCTAAACTTTACAGTATGATATTCATAAAAATATTTATTTGTTATGAAATGGATTTGGTATTTAACTATAATGGACGTCCATATCTTAGAATGATATACTTATATTTAAAGATGAAAAGGAATTTAAAAATGTGTTGAGTTGTGGAATTTCCCAAATTATATCGCGAAAATGTTCTGCATATGATCGAATCTGAAATATGTACTGATTCTAATTATACAAGTAGAAAATTACCTACGCAATACCTAAATAAGATTTCAAATACCTTGAAAGATGTGGATTGAGATAATAGAAATGTAAAAGTTAATAGGGTATGCATGTAAAAATGAAGATGATTTAATGTAAATATAATATTGAAGATAGTTATGTTAGTACAATTAAGCAATACATGCAATTAAATAGTATTTATCATGAAAGATGTAAGTCCACCACAACTTTCATAATTTGATACAGAAAAGGTTTAAATTTATGTATTTATACGTACGTATTTTTTTCAAAATCATATGACAATAATTCATATACTTTGATAATTTATTTAAAATTAATACTTTTAATAAATATACATAATTTATATATTTATTTATTACATCCATTTTATAGTATGTTAAAAGTTTTTATGCAATTTCAATGGTCATATAATGCAAGTCTTAAATATTTTACACTGTTATTGTTCCATAAGTGTATGTGTGCGATATTCGCAAAAGTGTAATCTTATCAATCATTTCCGAGTGATATTAATCCTCCTGGTGGCTGCTCGACGAAGTATCTCGTCATTAACAAAACTGACCAGATCTTGATGGACGAGATATCTCGTTATTAGAAGAAAACTGACCAGATCTTGATCTCATCATCATCAAAAAGTCGGCAATATCTTGATGACTTGAGATGGAGGGATAGATACTGGAGATATCTCGCTATTATCAAAATTCATCAGATCTTGATGGACGAGATATCCCGTTGTGTTGCTCCAGTGCGACGTTAATTAACTACCTACCTACCGAACAGTCGCTAATAGCTCGTTGCGTTGCTCCATTACGACTTTAATTCAACTACCCCACCCGAAAAATGTACGTGGCTCAGTGGGTTTTTCCAGTACTGTATCAATCTGAGAGTTGTAGGCGGAGCAAGTTCTTTTCCTCTCTGGATGTATTTCTCTCTTCTGTGTCAGTAAAACTTCCCTTGTGTATGTTCATTTACTTGATGTTCTTTTTGGTGAAGCTTCGCCAAATATGGTCCTTGCGCCATGAAACCCAACCAATCAAAAGAATTTGATAACTGCAAGACCCAAATCCGTTCTTTTTACACCTAATGAGTTCTAAACACGTATGAAAACACAATAGTCTATTTGGCATGAGACTATAATTATTAATGCGTACTGATTCTAAGTACTTTTTAATCAGAAATGAGCCTCTATATTTTATGCTAAAAGATGTGTGCACTGGTAAGAAAGTATAAACAACAAACGAAAATAATTTTTGTAAGTTCCACTCTATCCTTACGCTGACTCCAAAAATGTAAAGAACCAAACTAGAATGACCTGCAATAAAATTACATTCCAATATCGAAGCAACAATCATCGTATAGCTGACCTCACTCTACGAGTCATTCTAGTCAGAGTAAATGGTCTTGTTCGGTGGAGGGAGTTTGTGAGTTAAAGTGAGTTGATGTAATTATTAATCTTGGCAGTGAAACTTTAGTTAAAGGAGCAGAATGCAAAATTAGAATGCAGAAGTAACTGCGATAACATTGGTTAAGTTTGGTAGGAAGTTTGAAAATGAAGTATTGTTGAGTTCAGGTGTACATATGATTGCATTTAACTCCTATTATGTCAAATCCCAGAAGTCTAGATATAGGTCAAGATTTATCACTACGTAATTCTAGAAATATCACTAAGAATCTTAAATAAATTTAAAATATTTATCAAGAGTTAGAAAACTGATTTACATTACTATCTGTATTATTTTGTTCGATGCAATTTTTGACCAGACTTTTTGTAGTTTAGTATAATTAGGTTCGGTTATCACGTATTCATTTATTTTTGTATGCTCTGAATTTTCATCACTTGATTTTGATTCATTCAGCCTTCATTTAAGTAATTTCTTAACTCATTCTATCTTTATTGACAAATTAATGTGCATGATAAAACAAAATTAATATCATTGTCAGAAACGTTAAACAATGTTAAATTAAGTGACAGAGGACAGTTTGAATACATATGCTTATAGGATATAAAACATATAAAAAGGGGAAATAGAACAATTGCTTCAAAAGAAAACTACAAAGAAGTGGTTAGAAGCCTATAACTTTTGACATTAAAATTTCCGTTTTATTTTATAGTGACTGAATGATTTATTCTCAATGATATCATGCACTTTAAACTGAAACAAATGTCGGGTATTCATCTGTCTAATATGTAATTTCTTAGGAATCGAAAAGACCTTCAGTGTATGATAATTATAATAAACCGCCCATTATCCACTTATTTTCATTATACAATATGTATACCTTATTGTTTCTAAGTAAGAGTATACCTATTCAAAAATTATAGGGACTCAAATAGTTTCATCCAAATACCAAAAATAATCGTCAATCTAAAAAATTAATTATTAAACGTCAATTGTCAATTATTCAGACTAATTTTAAATTCAATATTAAACTTGCAATTTTATAGATGCTTAAACTGAAACTTAAGTATAAATGTATTTTCTAGGGGAGGTTCTATTCTATTTATATGCTTCTGGCACAAGTAAATATCTCTTAATGAACTGAATTTAAAGAAATTAGAAAAATATGATTTCCTTGGAAAAAATGTTTTTAATCGGATTTTCAGATTTATCACAACATTTTTAATGAACAAGATTTAAAATTAGGTTTATAAGAGAGATCAGAGTCCCTCCCTATCCTTTAAAGAGGGATTTTCAGCGTAAACGAACAAACTAGACGGAAAGTGAAGATTTTACTATGCTCTACCTACTATGATTACCAAATGCTCTATCATGATACATATTGGGGTTACCTTAAAATGAAGTTTATCGCCATTTTGGAAACGTTTGGTGTTTAATAAAATTGGCATTGACTAATCGACTATCATTTATCAATTCGGAGTTTATTATTTGGAATTTTTATTGGTGAAATCGTATTTGAAAAACTTACCAGGAATACGTACAGGAAACACGTATCGCCTCAGAAACACTACTGACGCATGCATTTATCTTGACAGAAAATGCTTCTCATACCATAGTTTTAGAATAATTGCTTGTTGCGCTTTTGACTATGTAGACTTTTTCTGATTTGATTAAGCCATAGAGCAATTAAAGTGGAGTCTTCCTAAACATATGGTTGCAGTTTCACAAATAAGTACTTAATATGACTGAGTATTTATGTAGTTCCGTTACTGAAAAAATGACATAAAGACTCGAGGTTTTGAATACCATGTAAATTGTATTTAAAAATATTTTTTAAATTTCAGACAAATTCTCAATTTATATTACTGTTTGCAAAGGACACTTGATATTTTTCTCTTTTTAGATGGCATGACAGCCGAAGAAATTTTGACGATTATCGACCACAGAAAAGACCTCCAGGCTGAAATAGAAGTGCTGCTGAGATTATTTGACGATTGCATTCGAACGGGCGATGGAATGCGGTTTAAAAAAGGACAAGGCTCAGAGACCTTCACAAATTATAATTCCCTTTATCAAAAATTGTCGGGTTCATTTCGCTGATCAGAAAAATAACTACTGAAAAAGTTAAACTAGAGATAATTTTTTACAAATTAAGTATAATTACCTTAATGTATTTAAAAATACTAAATAATTTGTTACTTATTATTTGTGTGTTTAAGCACTGTCCTCTGCTTTTTATTCTAAAAGCTTTATTCGCTACATAATTTTATTGATATAAACATGAATAAAACGCAGTAAAATAAAGACATGTGTTTTAACCTTTCTCATTTCTTTCAAACTAGATTTCTCTAAGACAGAAGTGAATAATCCGCACCAAAAAGATAGAAATATGTTAATCCAATTATTTAGGGATTTCATTACTAAATTAAATGTAATAAATCATCTAAATAAATCTCAATTACATCTAATATGAAAATTTTCCCAGTAATTAGAATTATTTTTTATAAACTCCAGTGAATTTTTAAAAAATAATTTGTTCCTTAAATTATTTATTTTGACATGTGAATAAGTAAAAATAATAGTTTACTAAATTTGCACATAAGAAATGTGGCTCATAGTATAATATACATTATTCAAATGATAACGGAGATATTTTCTCAGAACTTTTTCTTAATGGCCATACATATCATTATATGCATTAAAATTTTCTTACCCTGTGTTAAATTATAGTATTAGCTCACGCGATTCTATGTAAATTGCTAGAATTTCTGCACATTATATTTATTATATTTCAGAAAGCGCACGCAATAGAAAACCTTAGACACACTTTCCTACCTTACGTCTCAAATACCCATTACAACGCTATTTGTGGTCTAAATCCTGTAGAAGTAAAATAAATAAGAATGTTAAATGAAACAAAACAGTGTGTTCTAAAATCAGATTTATCCTAAACCTCAATTCATAAGATATATAATCGTCAAGTTGCAAATTATAAACCATAAAAATACATGAAAGAAAATATCTAACATTTTAAGGAACAGTTTCACTCACTAAAACAATTACAGATTTGTCAATATTTTCTATTTAGATGATGTTAGATTGCAATAAAATTATATATATATATCTCCATGAAAAGGAGATTATATATGGATTTCATGGAGATTTATATATATATATATATATATATATATATATATATATATATATATATATATATATATATATATATATATATATATATATATATATATAAATCTCCATGAAAAGAGTTTTCATCGTTCAGCAGGAACTAATTATGGCAGAAAGTCACCAAGCTGACCTCTTTTGGAGAGGTAGATCGGTATTTTAATTAACATTGCACTGGAGCAACACAACAGGCTACTGGTGACGGTCCGGGATCAAACCAGAAGCTTTTGAAGAGTAGAATATCATTATGGAATGAGGATAGTCCGAGGAGACAGAATTCCTGTATATCCTACAATGAAATATACTGTCTGTGTAGAAAATTACAAACACCGAAACAAATAGTAAAAGGATCTCGAAGTTCCAAACTTTCAACGGGATCAGTATCTAGCTTTACTCCACGATGTCACAGGTAGTTTTATTTAGTTTGGTTATACAAGTTGCTTTATTAGTTAAATTGTCCAGATCTTGATGGATGAGATATCTTCTCATTAGAAGAAAACTGACCAGAGCCAGATCAGCAAAATCGACAATATCTTCATGACGAGGTATCTCGTCTTCAACAAAGTTGGTATAATATTGGTGGATGAGATATCTCATCGAAACCACTTAGAGGGTTGAGGTAACTCTGGAAAGATGACAGCTGCGACAGGAGTGTTCCAGGAAGGCTTATAGAAGCTGGTCTCAACAATTTGTCTTCCTATCATACTGCACTTTTACAGTGAAGCCAAGGACATCAAAATTGAACTCAAATCTTCACCTAAATTCAGTTTGCGGAGACCAGATTCCATTTACAAGTTGATCCTCTTCGTACTTCTGTATGGAGAAAAAAGGAACACGCGTGATTAACCCATCAACATCACGGAAAGGGATCAATTTGGGAAGATGTTGGCTTTTAGTATGGGTAGACACGATGGGTGACGAGTGCTCATAGCTGAAAAATTTCGATTGGGGTTCTGTTACTGGAACTTGGACGACATACTGTAATCTCACGTTCCATGTTTTCAAGATGCAGTGGACACACAATTTACATATATGAACGAGCTCACAGATCTCAGCTGATTCATAATTTTTAAGCATAAAGATCTTCCCATAAGTCCTCTTTACTCTGCCAGATCTGGCCCTTGTACCATATAGAACCAACTCATAAGTCCTCACCAAAGATCATCCTGAAACGCTTAGTAAAAAAGTTTACCATTTCATACAGATTATGGAAAGCATCATAGAGGGCATGAAATCAACAAGATGGTTATATGAGTGCAATCGGTAACCACGTTGATAATAAAAGTTCATGTACTCAGTTGTTTTCTACAAAAACAAATGTGTCGTTTTGAGATTCTTTTTTAAATTTCATAATTTCTGCATCAATCTTTCTTATTCTGTTGTACTTAAACTATTACACAGGCAAACCAAGTTTTGTGTTTAATTTCTATTTAAGATTCGTGAAGTGTCACACGTATATACACCATACTTAAATTTTAGATATCAGGGTAAGACTAAAAATTATAAACATAGGAAATATTTAATAAGTAAAAAGACGAAAGAATGTTTGTAATTATGTTTGCTATAAAACTATTAGCTACTCTAATAATCAAAAAATCAATTTAGTATTTTATAATATTAATCTTAAGTTCTTACACGTCAGATTTTGAGCAAAAAGGAATCTAATTTACGCTATAACTGGATATTACGAATCAATTAAGTGTTAGTAATTTTATGTATATAGTTAATGTCATCATAAATTGATATCATAGTTAACGTTATCATAGATTGAACATCATTCAGAGCCATTTCAGTCACATTTGTTTATTCATATTCCGCAATGAATAAATTCTTAAGTTTGCCCACCGAAATTGATATTTACTTGCCCTTTAAAACATCGTTTAAAATTTTTATTACGTTCATTACGCTTAAAACTTGGATTATAAACATATGAACCAGATTATATATGTATATATATGTACATATATCTATCTATATCTCTCTCTCTCTCTCTCTATATATATATATATATATATATATAATATCTGGTTTATATGGTTCGCACTGTAGACTATAGAGTAATTTGTTTCGCTTTTGAAATAGATGACAATTAATTATAGAATACCCAAATGGTTGTAGATAATGTATTTAAATTTTGGCGTCATTTTAAACTTGGAAGAAAAGTTACTTAACTTGGAATGCTTTGATTCAATAATTGACGTTTATGTGTAAAATCGTCTTCATCTGTACATAATTTCAATAAATAAACCATCGCTTCTGGAATCACGAGTTTAATTTGCGTGTTTAGGTAAGGTTTTGTGTCAAGGTATGGTTGAACTTTCTTTAGACAGTACGAGGAAAGAAAGATGTTTATGACTTGGAATGAAATGCTTTTCTTGAAAAGGAAAAAATAGTGTTCACGTGTTCGTACAATAGAAGAATAAAAAATAATTTATAATATAATTTTGAGTACAAAGCTCTTAACTCCACTACATATAATACTCGAGTCATTTTATCCCTAGCAGTTAAATAACTTGCAATTAATTAGCTACCATGTGATAATCACACATTCGATTATATTAATATTTAGATTAGATACAAGAAATTCATACTTAAAAGAAATAATAATATTAATTAACATTAATCAAAAAGTATTTGATGTCATAAGAAATTTTCTCTTCAGTTTTTATCAGAATCTAATATCAAAAGAATCTTTAGCTTATTACACAAACAATTCCTTTTAAAACACCTTCTCTTCCAAACTATAATATTTATAATATATTTATCTAATAAATAAAGTAATACTGAATTTATTGAATATATCATACTAGAGCTTCATAATATAATACTTAATTGTAGGTAGATAGTTGAATTAACGTCGCACTGGAGCAACACAACTGGATATTAGCGACGGTCAGGGATAAACACCGAAGGGAAAGATCCGAGGACAACACCTCGGAAATTTGAACCACTGTCAGATGATGAGGTCAACACCTGAGATGGCACCCCCACTCCCCAAACTTCCACACCATGCCGACGTAAATACATTTGAGGCTACGAAAAATTTAACGAGAACCAGCCCCGATATTTGGTTGAATCGAGTTTCAATCTAGCAACTCTCCGGTTTCTAATCGGCAACTCTACCAAGTGGGCTACTTGGGCCTCTCATACACGTGTCATAACCACAAAAATACTTTCAGTTCTATATTTATTATAAGTATAACACTATTGGGTTACATGTAGTAGCCTTGGGTGGATAATGTGTTTAAGTTGTCGAGATAATAATTATTTGCTTCTTAATTTAGAACTTACTTATTTGATTTAGAACATTTTAAAATCTCAAAATGGTGGATTACTATTAGGATTGTCTCATTTTCTAATTAGTGAATCATGAACAATTTAAGCAAATCTCTCAGAACATTTGCTGCTGAGAAGTTAATATATCTTAGATTAGGACAAATAAAATAATATTCGTAACTAAATAAATAAAGTATTCGTAACTAAAATACTAATTCTTCGATCTCTTGTAATACTTTGAACTACATGGGTTTGAAGTTGATAAATCCGAATCTTGCTACCAATTTGTTCCATCATCTGTTTTCGAATGTGGATATAATGTTGCAAAACCCATTTTACTTTTTTAATTAGAGCATATATTTTACCCAATAATAAAAGATTGCAGTTAGCATGTTATCGTAACAATACTAACATGAATTCTTAGACAAAGTTTCTTTGTTGTCCACAGTCGGTTTCTCTTATCTAGTATCTAGCTCCGAAACCACTCGGAGGGGTAAAACTTAACCTTACTACTTCGACTACCATCAAAATAAATGGATAATTGGATAATAATTAAATATTTTGTTGAAATGTTTATATTATAATATAAATTGATATTTCTCGCACACAAAACTATTCGCCCGGCCTTTTAATAAGCGAATTTATTGATTTAGCGATCATGCTGTATTGTCACTACGCAGTGATGCATGACCATGTGATGGTTTAATTATATTTATTTATAAGGAAATACACTTTTGAGGTTTAGATTGTCAAAACACAACTTCAATACACAGTGCTTGGAATAAAAAGGCCTCGTTGGTGCATGATGTATTTGACCTCCGTCTCCTGATTTGTATCGGCGTAGCTTGTCCATTGTCCATTACTGGTCCTTGCACCATAAAACCCTAACCAACCTGATTTGTATCACACCTAAATGAAGAAAGCTGAACAAATCTCTAAAAAGTGTCATAAAAGTGTGAAATTTACAGAAAAATATCAAGACTTCATATTCATTCAAGTACAATAGAACAAAATTGCTTGCAATTTCGGAATCAAAAACCTGACAGAACAATGTTTTTTTTTTGGATTTAGATAAGAATTCAGGAGAAAATGCATCGACAGATTTGAAGCCTGGGTTTTAATTTTTTTTAAATTTTACGTCTGTGTTTTACAGCTGGTGGTCGAATATTTTCACGTGGCTAATTTTGTAGCTTTCGTTACTTAGTCACTATGGCCTAATTTTTTATGTTTACATTAATTATTGACATAACACCAGGGCTGAAACATGTAACGTTACATAATAATTTTTCTGCAATTTTAATTAATTTTAACACTTTTACGGATACAAACTTACAAGAATTTCTGAATGGTCGAATACTTTAGTGTGGTTAATTCAATGATTTTCGTGTAACTCAAAGTCATTATGGTCTAGTTTTTCATGTTTATTGATATTAATTAGACATAACACAGAGCTGATACATGAAACTTTACGTAATACTTTTTCTGAGAGATTTTCATTAGGTTTAATACTTTTAAGGACACAAACTCACAAGAACATCTCAATGTTGGAATACTTTTGTGACACGAGGTGTATTAATACAAAACACAAAATGTCTTTGCTTGCATTTATTGATTGTAACTTAAATAGGATACAGCAACCCCGGGGTCATGCTATTAATATTCTACGCGCGTTTTACATTATGCACGAGGGCATATTATTCAGTGAAGCGTTCTTTTCCAATTTTAGCAGACAAAATGGGGTCAGCCCAAGCTGGTGGAGAGCGTTTACCGAATCGGAGACGAAGGGATGGTATGCGCTGGGCTTTTCGCACAAGCTCGTGGAAGCCTGGAAGACCTCCATTGGCCATAAGAATTTGGTACAGCTCCCGTAGCTCAACTGAAAAGAAACATTTGTGCGTGATTTAATCAGTCATGGTAATTGTACAGCAGGACATTACTTCGTGGCACTAGAACTGGCACGAGAAGATTTTGTGGCACGAAACATTTTACGTGATATACGTCAAACCAAACGCCCTGATTTCAAAAGCGTGATTAGTTTTTGCGTATCACGTACAGAATTTGCAGAACTTTGTATTTTGTCGGATGGCAACACTCAATTTTTACAATTCAAGGAGCTGTCTTGAGCACCTCTGATGCGATATCTTATTTGAGTAGACGACTGAAATGCAAGTTTTTGTTTATAAGTGCAACTTTCAAATTGTAAGAAATCTACAAATTTTCGCTAACTGTTGCTTGGACATACTAAACCATCCAAGTACTTTCAACGAGATATATTGTCTATCAAGAGCTGACCAATTTTACTAATGACGAGATATCTCGTTCATTAAGAGATGACCAATTCTGATAATGACGAGTTACCTCGTCATTATCAAATTACTGCCGTATTTTCATGATGACGAGATCAAGATCTGGTCAGTTTTTCTAATGACGAGATATCTCGTCCATCAAGATCTGGTCAGTTTTTCTAATGACGAGATATCTCGTCCACCAAGATCTGGCCAGTTTTGCTAATGACGAGATACCTTGTTGAGACAACCACCAGGAAGGTTAATCAACGGCATTTACGCCGACTTCTAAAGTAGTTTTTGCACATCATATAAATAATTTCTAGAACCAAGGATTTTTTGATAATGGGAAAGATGACCAATACAACTCGGTTTCAAATCCTTAGTAGATCTAGAACCATTGAAAAGTACAGTCACTTGAATAAAAATTGAACTTGATGCATTTTTTGTTCTCTTCATGACTATTTAGCAAACTTAGGACATCTAAGCGAAGAACCGTGTGATGTATTATTCCATAAAGATATAAAAGAAATAAAACGAGGTCAATAGGGTGTCGCCATGATGGCTAGCTATTGTTTGTGTATTTCTCAATTTTAATTTTAACACTGATGTTTATATTCCACAAAAAAGATCCTTCCAATCTTTGATGTTTTCAATTAAAAAGTTTGGGAGTAAATTTTGCTTTAGCATTTTTGTGGAATTCAGATAAAATCATGATCTGAAACTACTGCCCGAAAGATGGAATTAACTTTTTCTAACAGAGTGTACTCGTTTCTATCTGAGAAAAATGCATGTGATAAAATAAGAATTGAAATATTTAAGAACATTAAAAGGTGAAATTATTTTTAAAAGTAATAAATTATTTAAATCAAATCAGGGAACTTTCCAACATAATAAATTGCTCTCAGCACTGTGTTAAAGCTATTATTCACTTTAAACAAAAACGATGTATTTATTTTATTTAAGGTGAAACACCATTGTACATGGCGACTCTTACAATTTAGAGCCAATACTACCTGTGTAAAGGGACGTTCAGCCCCAAAAGCTGTTGAAATATTCTGAAATTGTTATAAAAAGGAGAAATATATCATACAAAACTCATTTATTGAAAAACACAGTGCCTGAAATTGAAACCAAATTTAAAACAGGAAAACTGTATCCAAGAATGCATACATTGAAGGTTTCATACATCAAACGACATCTACGCTCAGTTTTCTCAGAATGGAAGTCACATCTTTAGGAGTAAAGCGGAAACTATTTCCTCCGCCAATCGGATAAGGGGAACGCTAGTGAGGGGTAGAGATTGACGGGTACATAAGATAAATATCGTTTTCACCCTATATTTCAGATAAATGTACTGGAAGAGTCTCTCGATAGTTGAAGTGATTTTCTTTCCCTAGAGTGGATTGCTTCTGCTTGGGGCTAAGGCCTCGGCATAGCTAGTTTCGACATACTTGGCCTATGCCCTGGTCTCTACTATTCACTTTTCATAGTGTTTTTGCAGCATTAAACGACTCCCCTTTCTTTTGGATGTTTCGTACATAGCAAGTTCGAGACTCAAAACCGAACAATTAACCATCAATACAAATGTAGATTATTTTCAACATGACAGATCATAATTTTCCTGCAAGGATTATTCATTTGTAAAAAAACATTCTTGTACTGAATCTAAGTTAAAAGTATATTAAACTATTTAAAACAGTGAAAAGGCCTGACTAGATATTTAGGACAGCCATTTATGGTGCGATTCTGTGATCTACTTTTTAGCAGATAAAATTTTAATTCGTCGAATAACCGAAAATTGTTTGGCATTTGGTTCTGCATATATAGTTTGTAAATACCTTGCATGTTGCTTCTGAAAGAAAATGGGGTTTTGTTGTTCGGATAGGTATAAAATATTAGCTTAGTGAGTTTTATGATTATTTGAACTAAAATTTTCTTGATTATTTCATTTAAAATAACATTTAAATCTATATTGCCAGTTAAATATGGAGTGATGCTGATTTCTTCACTTGGTGCCCCTGAATAGCTGATATTTATCGGCGAACTAAACATCAGCAAAAGCTGCTCACTCGAGTCCATCTTTTCTATTTAGCATGAATACTCACTGATTCAAAAGTGGCTCTTTGTTGTCTTTGTTAACACAAGTCAAGTGACTACTTTCATCCTTTTTTACTCTCCAATTTTTAACTTTCGACGAGATATCTCGTCACCAAGATCTGATAAATTTTGCTAATATCGAGATATCTCGTCATCAAGATCTGACCAATTTCACTACAGACGTGATATCTCGTCATCAAGACATTGCCGATTTTTTTATGATGACGAGATCAAGATCTGGTCAGTTTTGCTAGTGACGAGATACCTCGTCGAGACAATCACAAGGAGGATTAAAGAAATTAGGGATCCCCTTTTTTAAATTGAAGGATAAAGATATCACTTTGGCTTCCCACGCATTGTGATGTTAATGGTAATGAAGTGGCAAATAGTTTTATCTAAATTGTCAAAAAATGAGTCCAGTTCCTTTGCCTGGATTACTCTCTCAAAACGTTGAAATCTGCCCAAAAGAGAAACTCTTGTCAAATGTTGCGAATCTTAGAATTAGACTCGTGTACATCGGCACCATTTTTTTCAACAGGAGCCAAATGACCTTATATATATCTGAAAGTCCCCAGAAAAGTTGCCACTTGCCACCAAAGCTTAGGCCATATTGTCACTAAGGTCTACTTGCAAAGAGTCCACCTTGTTGATTCAGATAAATGTTTTATTTGTCTGAAGAATAGAGACTTTGGAGCACATCTTGTTTCCTGTACTGAGAACTGTTTTAGGGAAATTTTGACTAGACTATGGAATCCATATTTTTTTTGGATTCAGATAAATGTCATATTTGCCCGAAGAAGAGACCTTGAAACACATCTTGTTCTTCTGTAATGGGGAGAACTGTTTTAGGTAAATTTTGACTAAATTATGGGACTCAGAATCCATTGTTCCTGCTTTTTAATAATCTTTTTAGTATATTGTGTTTCATATTAATAGAAGAGATTGTAATATCGGTTTCACACAATGCATCAGACTCGTGTACTAAGATGTAATGCCAGTTAAATATTACAAGATTTATATTGCTAGTATTAAATATATTGCCAGTTATTAAAGTTATAATCTCTAATATAAATTAAAGAGAGCGTGATTACAAGTGCAAAAGATTTATTTAAATTTCTGAGTGTATGCTAGTGAGATACCTTTTTGATTACCTATCATAGTGTCACAATCCACTTCGGTGATAGGGTCCGCAGACAAGAGAGGGCCTCGGAGAAGCAGAATTGATGTTATCAAGATCAAAGTCACGCAGAAGTTCATCTTCATAATGTCTAGAAAAAAAGGATTTTCATCTTTTACTTTTCTATAAATACAATTATTACACGGTGTCGTTTTAATTTTGATTGCATGCCAAATCACCTTTCGTAAGCAACTTCAAAAAACTGAAGTATGAATGTTCAAAATAGGCAATTATATATTGTCAGCTTACAAATGAAACACATCAAGCCAAAAACATCTAGTCAGTAAACTAAACTCACTGAATGTGTTTCTCAAGAAGAAACCTAACCTCCATGTAAAGAATGACCTGGTGTACTTACCAGTCTAAAGATCATCACTTACTACTTTAGAAAAGCTAAAGAAATCATTTTTGGAAACTTTGACTTAGTGTGTTTCACTTGTTGGCGATTTGTAATTGGGTCACTTCAAAAAAATATTTTTTTAAACCATATTTTTACAAGAACGGGTTTTTCGAGGGTTTGGAGTCTTCGAAGGCATTTCATGTTTGGTGCAAAATAGGAAATCTTTCATTGACAGTGACGTGTAAAACAGGCCTTTCATTTTCATAGTCGTAGCAAAAACAATTTAAATCATTGTCTTGTTTATACAAGTAATCGAGTTGTGTGAACCTTAGAGTAAAAGAATTTCAAGTCTACTCCGACATCTGTTTGAAGTAAAATAAAAACAACCCGGTTTTTCAATTTCTAATCCCTTTAATAGACACTAAAAGATTTGATACAAATGCTTTATTACTTCCACTTAGAGAAGGAATGATAAGGGGTTCTTGCAGAACTAAAAACAATCCAAGAAACACAATCGGGAATGTGGCTCAGATGTCATAGATTGTGAAATTGATGACAAATTAAATTCTGGAAATCAAACAATGGTATCTTAAATACTGTAAAAAGGCATGCTAGCCAGAACCATGCAAAATATCTGTCGAAGGGAAAGAAGTAACATTCCGCTTCTCGCAAAACATTTTATGTCACTTTTATAAACTTTCTTGAAGCAAAAAAAGGTAGCCCAGTTGGTAGAGTCGAGGATTAGCAACCGGAGGGTTGGAGTTCGAAACTTGATCCAACTAAAGACCGTCGTGTACTTGGGGCACGTTAAATCTGTAGTGGCCCCAAATGTCCTCACGTTAACGTGGTGTGGATGTTTGAAGAGGCGAGTTCAAGTGTTGACATAGCCGTCTGATCGTGATTTACAATTACGAGTGTTGTCCTCGAATCTTGATTGATCCCGGATCGCCAATAGCCCGGTATGTTCCACCAGTGTGACGTAAATTCAACTACCTACCTACCTACCTTGAAGATAAAAACAAAATGATCGATAGTTATGCTGCAAGTATATGTGTTGGAATTTTTTTACTCTCAATTCTGTTCCGATTGATGCAGTTTTAGTGATTTCTGAAAATCTCTGAAAGCACGACTAATGCTGTTTTTGAAATAACTGATTCAGACTATTCAACTTTTATAGTTTTCTTACCTGAGGTGACTTTTGATACCCTTTCTCTGAGATATTTTATAGCGATGAAAAATGTATTAAAAGCTTTATTCTGTGATCGACCCTCGTTTCAAGGAATCTTTTCCTCCGAATAGCACGAGTTTCAGTCGTTTACATGTTTATATAATTAGATGTATTCATGAAAAGGGGACATCTATCTTCATCGCTGTTGAAGGGTAAAATAGAGTTTCGAAGCTATTTTTATATTTTCCATTATGGCACATTGGCGGGAGCAAGTTTTGTAGACAACAGATTGGATTTCTTACTCTGAAAGGCTTTTTCCCTTATAAACTCCGTTCTGTAAGTTCTTGAAGAGATTATAAATATAATTGAGAAATATTTCTCCAATGAATGGACTTTTGAATATTTTACTTTTGAAAATTATTTAAAAATTTTAGAAATTTATTTTATGCATTCAAATCCTAAAACTAGTGAGCTTCTTTTAAAATATGGTACTGAATAATATAATGTTGTATTTAACAGATTCGTTCTATGCGAAGATAGGTTTTCAAGTTTGCATTAAAATTATTATCGTATAAGGAATTCAAACTAGGTTCGAAACACTGAATATAATTATTTGTTGGCAGTGTCTCGAGTTTTGATTTGAATAAAGATATATGCAGAAGTTTAGAATTTAGTGTATCCCATTTTAGGTTTATTTTTATTGAAATTTATAAATATTCAACTAATTGAGTACCAGAACATGGTTTAAGATTTGCTTCTTTATATCAAACTTCATTAAACTGTCAAAAGTCGAATAATAACACATCATCGTCGACGTCTTTTTTACCTTTATGAGCACCAGTTTGAAAAATAAAAATTCTTTTTAAACATAACCAATCCCTTTCCATATTATCATTAACCTACTCACAAATTTTAAAATCTCTTCTAGGATTCTATTGAGCAAGAGATCATGAATATATGGATATATTCTATATGTAAAATCAATTGATGTCTAATTACAATGTAGTGTACCCGTCTCTATCATTACTTTCCTCTGATGTTAGGTAGGTATTTTACTTAACATCGCACTGGAGCAGCCCAAAGGGCTATTGGCGAAGGTCCGGGATCAGCCCCCGAAGGGAAAGATCCGAGGACAACACTACGTAATTTTGAACCACGGTCAGATGACGTTCCTCTTATGTTAGTTATTCGTTTAAATTGTAAAATTATTTTATGTGTGTTATAAAATTTACAACGTAAGGGCTTGTCCCTTATATTTCATAATCGTCAACAAACTTGACTTCAGCGATATAAGTGGAAAAGCGATGTACGTGTTATAAGTGAATTACTTGTACCGAAGGGAAGAAAATTTGATTACTAATAGCATTAAAGAGAAATTAATTTGAGTAGAATCATCCAATGAACTTAGAGATTGCCTAACTGGATATTAACTTTAAGGCAAATTTTGCTGGTTGTAATTCTAGTACACTCATTACCCTTCGTATTAAGCGATACTTCCATTTTTAATGTTTAGAAATATTAGTAATCCAAGTGTAGAATATTTCCTCTTTAAAGTGTTTCTATTTTTAAAGCTAATCGTATTTATTATAGTTCGAAACTAGGTCTAGCCAAAGTTTGAGAGTTTATGAATAAAAACACACCAGCTTTCTAAAACCGTGTAATTAGTGCGCTTTTTAGCCTTGCTGTGACTATTTTAAGTTTCTTTTTAATCTATAACGGTTTCAGGTATATAACTACTTGAAAATAACCGATAGATTAAAACTTATTCCTTTTGAATTCGGTCAGTTCGTAGATCCTTCACAAAACCAGAGATACAGTAACATTTCTTTGTGGGAAAATAAAAAATAACGAGAGAAGTCAGAAAGACAACATATCTATGAAACCAATCACATCCGTCCTTAATGAGGAGTTCATGTTGGATGACAATCCTCTTTCATGCCGCACGAGGGAAAAGCGACAAATTAAAAATGGTCTCTGTCAATACTTATCTCATCTGTGAATAAGTATTTCTCAGAATTTTCTTAGAATCTTTCATCGTATTTGTGCTTTTAAATTAATGAGTAACATTAAAATATTATTTCAGTTATATTTGCTAAAAATGATTATTTTATTTCTGGATGGAAGCTTCTTCATTAAATATGTTCTCGGCGATTTGCATTTATAGCCACACTTATAGAAAAAAGGTTTTGTATGTAATTTAATTTATTATCAAACACTTCTATTCAATTGCAATAAGTGTAAACTTAAACCTATGCATAAATTGAATGTATAGTTACCAATATCATTTTATGTAAATCTGTCTGAAGCTAGTAAAACCCAACCACCTATTAAACAAGAATAAAATCCATTTTTGTCTATCGGAATCATTTTTTTCTTTCTTGCTGATTTTTTTACAGTCTTGCTGATTGCACAGTAGACGTAAGCCTTTCTATATGGTTGTTGTATTAGGTTTTAGGAAAAAGAGTGCATACAATTGTCTAGCGATAAGAGGTAGGCTGTACTCAATGAGAATGTCATCCCCAATGCTCCACGCAGAGTAACTGCTGCCTGTTTCAGACTGTTGATCAGGCACGATTGCTTACGTTCTTACCTTTTTCGAATTGAAGCTGTAGATTCCTCAATCTGTAATTTATGTGACCTTGGAAGACCTATGACTGTTGAGCCCGTAGACGCATGCACTGCACTTACAGGTTTAGTTGTGATGCTCAAAAGTATTGGAGAGAGAGCTCATGGAATAATGGCATGAGAGCTAATGTCCGGGATTTGTAAACAAATTTCCGAAAAAGAATCCAAGAGGGGAATATTAGGGGTTCGCTAATTTAAAATCAGCGTATCAAAGCGTGCAAGAGTAGTAGGTAGGCAATTAATTAATTTCCCTCTGGAGCAACACTACGGGTTATTGGGGACGGTCCGGGATCAATCCCAAAGAGAAAAATCCAAGGACAACGCCTCGTAATTTTTAACCACCGTAAATTTGATGACGAGAGCAACATCTGATCTGGCACCCCCACTCTCCAAACTTCTACACCACGCCGATTTGAGGACATTTGAGACCCCGACAGATTTAACGTGCACCAGCCCCCGTATACCGTCGTTGTCTGGACCGAGCTTCGAACACAACCCTCCGGTTGCTAATCCGTTGCTCTTCCAAGTGGACTACCGCGGCCGCCCGTGCAAGAGTGGTGCTTTTTCTTATGATCATGTATCAATACGAGGTCTGTCCAGAAAGTATTGTCATTGCTAATACAACAAGAACGGTTTGTGCGTCATTGATACAACTTGGTAGCCAAGGAAAAGGGGCATTTATGCGCATGTGTGAAAAGTCACTGATCCTTTGTATAAGTCCGTTGGGTGATAGACGTCCTTGAGTGAGCCTGTGTTCCCTGAGAACATCGCAATCGCAATGGCCGGGAGCAGCAAATTTGCATCGCATTTTGAGTTAAACTTGAAAATTGAGTCCACAGAAACTATTTAGATTATTAAGAAGTCTTCCCAATCGAAAACGCCTAGTTCTTCCCACCCGAAGAATGCGCGACAGAGTCACAGCAACTTCAAGACCATGTTGACTATTTTTTGACTGTGAAGGTATTGTTCATCACGATACTCTCCTCCATGTCAAACAATTGATAAGGAGTACTACCTCGATGTTCTTCGCCGGCTGAGGGTTGCAGAAAAAAGCCGCAGCTGTGGACAATTGGTGATTGGCAGGTCCATCACGACAACGAGTTCATCTATTCGTCACGTATCGAGCAGAGTATTGGCAAAACATCAAATCACCCAGGTGGGTCAGCCCCCTTACATGCCAGATTTGATGCCCTACGACTTATGGCTCTCCCAAAAGTTAAAATCACCTCTGAAAGGGAAAAGTTTCAAACCATGAATGCTATTCATGAGAACACCATGGAGCTGAGAGCGATTCAGACAATGGACTGCAGAGTTTTGAAAAGCAGAACATACTCTGAGCGAGGTGTCTGAGGTCAAAAGGTGCCTACTTTGAAGGAAACTAGGCGCATAAAGTCGCAGGTATACTGTATCGTGTTTCATATATTACATGACTGGATACTTTTCGGACAGACCTCGTATATGACTTCTTGAATAATGTCGCAATCAAAAACGCGCATTTTAAGATAAGTTAGTTAACATACCTGACAGATATATACTTACAATAATAACGTCACAAGCATGTTTCATACCCAAATATCGAATTGTAATTAGAATTATTTGGGTTTCCACTCTCCCGAAAAATTGCATTTTTTATGCGGTGACAGTTCTAAGGGTGTGTGTGGTACGTGTGGCATAAATCGAGTACGTAGATGTTTACCCACTGCAACAGCTTATATCGGAAAATGCACCCACACAATTCAGAAAATATTTACACGCTTTGGAAAATAACGCAAATGATTTCGAGTAAATATGAACAACGACACGTAAATAAAGCGCTATAGCGTTTTACCTTTTATACCATCATTAATTTATACATTAGTCGTTGCATACTGGTATGTGTCCTAGTTTTACAGGATTGCTTTTCACCGCTCTTACATTATTTGTGTATCGATAAGTTCTGATTTTAATGTTGCGCGAAATGCACATTAGGGCCTTTCTTCCTGAAAGAACTGTTTTGGGGTGATTGACCACATTTCATTATCTAAGGAGAATAACGGGAAAACCAGACTAACCTGTGAACTACCTCTGCGATCTGACAGTCCTATATCCCCTATTGTGCTAGTAACCACTCTGCCCATTTGTTCAGTAAGGTCTCATTCTCAGATTTTCAGTATTTTAAATTCATACAACTATCAATTTCTCTTTAGCATGTGTAATATCCCAGACAAATCTGGAATAAATTCTTAGCGATAGTATAATTGAAGGGCTTCATTCGACTTAGTGATACGTCATAGAAATATATACCCCACAACGAAAAAGGTTCACACCAAAATATCACGAGCATCAAAAGAATTTGTCATTGTTTGAATGAGTACTTAATACATGAAAGTTTAAGATAACATGACCTCTAAAATATTAAGAAAACCATTATAATTTTAGAATTTTTAAAACTTGAAAATTACTCTCCTCAAAAATTTGTAGTGTGGCTTATCATTATCTTGCTCGAAGCCCTTCTATCAAACATCGATTCATTTTTATCCATTATGATAATGCCTCCTTATAAAATTCAGGGGCTTCGGTAGCCCGATTGGAATAGTAGCGGATTTGAAACCAGAGGGTAGCGAATTCGGAACTCGTTCCAATCAAAGAACTTCGTGTACGAGGGGTTGGTACACGTTAAATATGACGTGGCCTTAAATGTCCTCAGGTGGGCGTGGTGTGGAAGTTTAGAGAGTAAAGTGCCAGCTCAGGTGTTAATCTCGTCAGCTGACCGTGATTCAAAATTATGAGGTGTTTTCCTCGATCGTTCCCTTCAGAATAGATCCTGGACGGTCGCTAATAGCCCGTTGTGTTGCTCCGATGCGACGTTGATTAAACTACCCCTTATAAAATTTAGGTGCATAAGGAAAAGTCCTAATTTGAGAGCTATATTAAAATGATGTGAAATTAAGTATGCTGACTATATTGAGATTGGATTTTGAATTTCATAGCGCAAGGTTCTCAACATGACAAGCTGAGCCAGATTATATTGAGAAGATGTACTCAAAAGTGTGATAAATTTCCTGACATTTTCTTATATGAAGCTCGTTATAACGAAATGGAAATTTGAAAGCTGTTACATTTAATTGCGAACGAATGTTTCTAATATTATTAATAAATTAAGGTAAGTCATTTTATGTTATAATGAACATAAAATAATGGGAAAATTGTTTGGTAAACTACGCCTTGCAATGAACAGTTTTAGTTTTGGCAATTGTAAGTATGTATTGAGTAATGTATATAATGTCACACTCATATTATCAAATATCAGTACTATTATATACGTTCCTAAATCAACCTACGAATTCTTGACACCACAATGACTAAACTTATCATTCCTAGTCTTGTGCAATCCATGTCCCTCACTAGTTCGGTAGGGTAGGGATAGTTAAATTAATGTAACACCGGAGCAACACAACAGGCGACGGTACGGGATGAATCCCGAAGTGAAAAATACGAGGACAGCATCTCGTCACTTTGAACCACCTGAGCTGGCATCCCACTCTCCTAACTTCCACACTACGCCAACGTGGGGACATTTGAGGCCACGGCAGATTTAACGTGCGCCACCCCCACGTACACGACGGTCTTTGGTTGGATTCGAACTAGAAACCCTCAGGTGTCTAATCCGGTACTCTTCTAACCGGGTTATTCGCTTACCACTTCGGCGAAGAAAACATGATTTGCACCTTTAAAATCAATTCGAAAGTCAGTAAGCATATCATGATTTCTCGTAAAAACTCATTCCTTTAAGATATCCTCTCATACTTTAGAAACTGTCGTTAAGATACGAAAAGTGACTGTCAGTTAATCACAACAAGCATCTTTTGTGTAACCACAGGTAAAATCAATTCGAAAGTTAGTAAGCATATTATGATTTCTCGTAAAAACTCATTCTTTTAAGATATCCTCTCATACTTTGAAAACTGTCGTTAAGATGCGAAAAGTGACTGTCAGTTAATCACAATAAGTATCTTTTGTGTAACCCACAGGTATGGAATCGAGATTTCATTCCCATAAATAGTCATCGTGCATTTGCCCAGCGTCATTCTAGTCTATAGATATCACTTTATACCAGGGCACTGTTTGCTCTGACAACTGCTAATAACGCCGATTGTGGGAGTGATAGGGTTGGAGGAAGTTTATAGTAAGGATGGAATACATCATTCCAAATATAGTCAAATAGGATCGATATCATGGCCTATATTAATGTTCAAAAATTGACACTACCCGAAACATCAGTAACTGTAGGATGAAACAGCGGACTAGCAAATGGAGGGTTGTGAATTCGAAACTCGTTCCAACAAAAGACTGTCATCTACGTGGGGATGGTGCACGTTAAATCTGTCGCGACCTCAGATGTCCTCGCGTTGGCGTGGTGTGGAAGTTTGGAGAAGGGGTGCCAGCTAAGGTGCTGATCTTGTCATCTGATTGGGGTACGAGGTGTTGTTTTCGGATCTTTCCCTTCGGAATCGATCCAGGGCCGTCGCCAATAGCCCGTTGAGTTGCTCCAGTACGACTCTAATTCAACTACCCCCTAAATATGAGTAAATTATCGACGGAAATGCTCAATTCCGACTTTAGTTCCAAGCAGTACTTAAAACGTGAAGAAAAAATAAATAATTCTATTCCACCTGGTTCCCGAAAACTTGTAGGACCGCAGTAGCCCGGTTGGAAGAGTAGCGAGTCAGCAACCGGAGGGTTACGAGTTCGAAACTCGATCCTACCAAAGATAGTCGTATACGTGGAGGTTGTTGCGCGTTAAATCTGTCGTGACGTGAAATGTCCTCACGTTGGCGTGGTGTGGAAGTTTGGAGAGTGGGGTGCCAGCTTAGGTGTTGTTCTTGGATTTTCCCCTTCCGGATTTGAGAGTGGGGTGCTGCCAGCTTTGGTGTTGATCTCGTCATCTGACCGTGGTTTGAAATTACGAGGTGTCCTCATATCTTTCCTCTCGTGATTGATCTCCGACAGTCTCCAACAGCCCGTTGTGTTGCTCCAGTGCGACATTAATTCAATTACCTACCTTCACCCATTTGTTTCAAGTTCACCTCTATAATGATTATTGATTATTGAAAATTTTCGTAGCTTTTGAAAATGTACAATTTAATTTTTGAATTCTTTCAACAGCGAATATATGCAGGTAAAGAAATTTACGTGCATACATTTGTTTAAAGTACATAAAATGATTTAGATTAGTACTCTAACCATTCAATTTGCAGTAATATTTCTTATATATTATACGTTGGGTTGTTATTTAACCTTTGAAGATAATTTAGATGTTATTGGAGACATTTGAATGTACGTGTTTGCAAAACGTTTACAGTATAACTTCTAAAATTAAAATACTTTTAAATTATCAAAATATATTTGTTCAGTCTTACCTTATGTAAATTTTATAAAAATGAATGGATGTATTTTATGCCTAAGTTTTTAAATTTTCCTGTGAAGTGAAAGTAAAGCACATATCTAAATATGATGCTTATATAAGAGGAGCATAAATGTTGTTAACATCAAAGTTAAAGTAAAGAATAAATAATGTTTACATAAGAGAAGTAAAAGTAAATCATAAATGATGCTAACACAACAGAATTAAAATGAAAGCATAAATGATGTTTACATACGAGTTGGTGGATTGGTTGCTTTGGGGTTTTATGGCGCAAGGTCCATATTTGACCAAGCCATTTAAATAAGCGAAGTAAAAGTAAAGCATAAATGATGCTGACGTAGTAGAAAGGTAAAAGTAAATCAGAAATGATGGTTACTTAAGAGAAGTATGAATAAAGCAATATATATATATATATATATATTGTATATGTTTATATACATTTATATACAGAACAAGAGTATATGAGTGTATTTCAAGCACATTTATGAAAGAAGGGAAAGTAAAGTGTTGTTTAAGTCCAATATATGTATGTGCGTGTGTGCGTATGTATGCATATATAGATATATACACATATATACATATATGTATAAATATATATAAATATATAATTATATATATATATATATAAATATATAATTATATATAAATATATATACAGAACAAGAAAATATTTCAAGCACATTTATGAAAGAAGGGAAAGTAAAGTGTTCTTTATAAGTCTAATATATATATATGCGTATGTATATATAGATATATACACATATATACCATATATGTATAAATATATAATTATAAATAAATAAGTAAATATATATATATATAAATATTATAAATAAATAAATACATATAGACCATCACCAAAAATCAAATAAGAAAACCCAAACAAAAGTATATATACAGAACAAGAAGATATTTCAAGCACATTTATGAAAGAAGGGAAAGTAAAGTGTTGTTTAAGTCCAATATATGTATGTGCGTGTGTGCGTATGTATGCATATATAGATATATACACATATATACATATATGTATAAATATATATAAATATATAATTATATATATATATATAAATATATAATTATATATAAATATATATACAGAACAAGAAAATATTTCAAGCACATTTATGATAGAAGGGAAAGTAAAGTGTTCTTTATAAGTCTAATATATATATGTGCGTGTGTGCGTATGTATGTATAGATATATACACATATATACCATATATGTATAAATATATAATTATAAATAAATAAATAAATAAATAAATATATATATATATATATATATATATATATATATATATATATATATATATATATATATATATATATATATATATATATATAAATATTATAAATAAATAAATACATATAGACCATCACCAAAAATCAAATAAGAGAACCCAAACAAAAGTATATATACAGAACAAGAAGATATTTCAAGCACATTTATGAAAGAAGGGAAAGTAAAGTGTTGTTTAAGTCCAATATATGTATGTGCGTGTGTGCGTATGTATGCATATATAGATATATACACATATATACATATATGTATAAATATATATAAATATATAATTATATATATATATATATAAATATATAATTATATATAAATATATATACAGAACAAGAAAATATTTCAAGCACATTTATGATAGAAGGGAAAGTAAAGTGTTCTTTATAAGTCTAATATATATATGTGCGTGTGTGCGTATGTATGTATAGATATATACACATATATACCATATATCTATAAATATATAATTATAAATAAATAAATAAATATATATATAAATATTATAAATAAATAAATACATATAGACCATCACCAAAAATCAAATAAGAAAACCCAATCAAAATATATATACAGAACAAGAAGATATTTCAAGCACATTTTTGAAAGAAGGGAAAGCAAAATGATGTTATATGTGGTCCAATTTGTATATATATATATATATATATATATATATATATATATATGTATAGAATAAGAAAATATTTCAAGCACATTATGAAAGGAGGGAAAGTAAATTTTGTTAAGTCCAACAACTCTTATTAATGTACTTTAAATGTAATTGAATTAATAATTCTCGGCTACCTTAAGGAAGAGCTGGAAATTCTAATACCAACGACGTTAATTTACCTAATTTCTACTTACCTTTCCTCAGAATATACTAAAAATATCGGTTTGTAATCTGTATACTCAAAAGACATGTACTTGTATACTGAAGTGAGAACTTAGCAACTAAACAATAATAAAAAATCTTGTTACATGCATAAAATATCAAAGTATTTATATACAATTAATCAGAAAATCGCAATAATATATAACATAATATATATTTGTAACATAATATATAATTATTTCTCTTTACATAAAAAGCGGTCACTCTTGTACAATTTGGATGCTTTTAGAACATATTGGGACAGTTTTACATACCTGGTCAAATTAGATTCTTTGGAAAGAGAGATACCTCGGGTATCGAAAATGTTCATTTGGAGAAAATCGAGTTTAAAATATAAAATTTAAATATATTTAATCCAGCTATTAGTTTTACCTATAATTTTAAGACTTCTAATAGGGGATGTAAAAACTGAAACATCATTTAAAAAAGCATTAGAATAAAACTGACCAGATCTTGATCTCGTTATAAAAAATTGGTAATATATTGATGACGATATATATCGTCAAAAGCAAAACTGATCAGATTTGGATGGATGAGATATCTCGTCGAAACGACTTAGAGTGTTAATAATGATTTTATTTCTGATATGAAATGATCTCGGGGGATGCGATACTCACACCGTCTTCGGATTCGACGAGAGAGATGCCAAGAGAAGAGCGGACACCAGTTGAATGAAGAGCAGAGGTGAAGAGATGAGGAAGAGCAAAGTCGGAGCAGGAGGAGAGCCTGTTGATTTTACCATGAAGCGCAAGATCTTTTATAGCCCAAGAAAGAACCGGTGGCCACGTGGTACATCCCGCCTCCGAAGAGCCTGTCTCAAGATTTGATGTAGAAACTTTTACCCCCTCCTTTCCCCCCTACATCGCTCTCCGCCAATCAGAACGCAGCTGCGCGATCATCTCTACTTTATTTAAAGTTTTCCGGATTTCTAAAAGATGAGGATGCCAGTAAGATTCGAGCTCCCGTTTTTTGTGTCAAAATTTGATTGGTAGCTGCGGTTTTTCTACGTTTGAGAGCAATCCTGCTGAGAACTGCCCCCTCAAGGTTCTAAAGACGTCGTTGTCAATAACAGGGAAGCGGGATATGATAACTCCCACACAATTTTTTTCTTTTCCCACCCGAATTCGTTTCCTCTTTGGGTAATTTACATTTTCGTCAACAGACGCAGCTTCGGATGGTGGTTCGGATCGTCGAGGACCATCCGTCTCTAGAGCCTCCGCGATTCTCGAGGGTGATCCCCAGTTTATAGCTGAATTGAATTAAATCCGGACCATCCGAGGAGCTCATTTCCAGATGTCTGGAAACGATGGAAAGTCTGAGATGTTCCCTTAGAAACCGAAATTACGCTCCGTGGCATTGGGAACCTCGTGTTTGCAATTTTGAACAGAGGTTCCGTTTCCTTTTGCCTCCTTGAGTAGCGAGAAGTTTTTTGGCTGTTTATGTTGGATGAAACGAAAATAAGTAAAACCGGGAATTGAACCGGGCTCGCATTGAATTCGGAGTTTCAGGAAATGGAAACTGAGCATCGATGTAGAAGTAATTTATTATCAGGTTACATAGCTAAATTTGAAAGTAAGTGAGCTCAGGATTTGAACCGTTTTGTTATGAAATCGTACGAAAGCTTAAACACAATGAACACATACTAAATTTAAAAGAAGGTAGTCAAGTAAAGTTTTAACCTTCTGGTGGTCCTTGCAAAATTGCAAAACTGACCAGATCTTGATGGACGAGATATCTCGTCATTAGAAGAAAGCTGACCAGACATGATTTCGTCATCATAAAAAAATCGTCAATATCTTGATAACGAGATATCCGTCATTAGTGAAATTGGTCAGATCTCGATGGACGAGATGCCTCGTCGAAATCACTTGAAGCGTAAAAGTGAAGTGCACAAAATATTGAATTGTAATATCACGGGTCAGTTTCAATGATAATTAAGGCAAGAGAACTATTCAAGAGTTGAAATATTTTAATCTAGAGCTCAGCATTTTGCTTAAATTAGAGCAATAATTATATTAGTTTTCTCTCATTAAGTCTTTAAGCAACTAGAAACCAATATCAGCGGTATCAATCAAAAATATTACATCCTCTACTTACATTTAGGTAGATCCCGGTCTAATAAATCTTCTGCAGCACAAAATTACCGTAGAGCGATAAACCAAAAACCTGGTACATCCAGAGTATATGTTTGCAAGCTTTTTGATGTCAGTATTTTTTTATCATTGTTAAGAAATCCTCAGGATTATAGAGGCTGTTCGGACATTTTTTGAATGATTTTAATGGACTGAAGCTCAATTTTTTACATGAAATTTTTGTGTTTTAAATGTTCCATTTGATAGCCCTTATTATTAACTATCTTTCTACACCTTAATTCCATGATAATAATGACTTTTGTAGTATCGACAGTGGTATTTTGTCCCATTCTTGCTCCAGTTTTCCAGTCCTTGAATGGTTTTCGGTCGACGTTTCGATAATGCCCTTTTTAAAAGTCCAAAAGCACAAAAGTCCATGGGTGAAACATGTGGAGATTTAGCAGGAATATCAGTAAAGGCTATTGACTTGATACCAGTTTCTTGTTCCATTTTCCCAAGAATTTAATAGTCGATTTAGATGTGTGGCTGCTTGCTTTACATTTACGTGGCTGCCCTGATGCAGTTCTACTGATTGTTGGCACTGTGGGTAAAGATATGGTATTACTTTTTCAAATATTGGGGATAAAATAGGGTCTTGATAATATGTGGGAAATGATTTTTACATTTCTCCCCTCTTTTCACTTTTAATTTTCCATTATGCGCAAAACCGGCAACAATCATAAATCTCTTAAAGTTCTTACCTTACAAATATTATCAGAAATGTTTTCTTTTTTGGAAGTATTTTTCCACTTTTGCGTTTTTTCCTTTCTCATTAATGATATTACTTATCGTACCTTTAGATATCGAAAAACTATGATTTTTACAGCGTTTTTGGGAATAATTGAACAAGCATAATTCTCTTCGGAAAGAGAGGAAACATAGCCTTCCATCCATTGCTTATTTAAAAGCGCCATTATGAAAGTAAACAAAACTATGAGTTAGCAAACGATAAGTTATACTTTAACTATTTAACTGCTATGAAAATAAAATTCTTTCGTAGCATACAATTTTTTTATAGCTCATCAAATTCGTTCAAAAAATGTCCGAACAGCAGCCTCTGTAGATGATGCTATAAAGATGCATTTATTCAATATTATTAGCTTTATTACTTTTAAACAGGTGCTTCATTATCCGTTCTCTCACCTCCAAACTCTGCAACTATGATAACGCGTGCAGCGATCTATGCAACGATTTTATTTACCCACTTGTGTTGAGTGTAATGATTCGTTTGTTGAGGATTACGGACTAATCCAACACACAACTGTAATTTGCAGAGATCATTTCAGATGTTCAATTTCCTATTTATCCCGAAAACTTGTAGGGTCCCGGTAGTCCGGTTGGAAGAGTAGCGGATTAACAACCGGTTAACTTGTTCCAGTGCGAAGTTAATTCAACTACCTACCTAAATACCCGAAAACTTGTTCCTATCCCTGATGCTTTTCTTCATGAATTGGATGCGACAATATTTCATTTATAGAGGTAGGTAAGTAGTTAATTAAAGTCGCACAGGAGGAACACAAGGGGCTGTTAGCGCCGGACCGGTATCAATCCCGAAGGGTAAGATCCGAGGACAACGTCTCGTAATTTTCAACCACTGTCAGATGACGAGGTCAACACCTGAGCTGGCATTCCACTCTCCAAACTTCCACATCATGCCAACGTGAGGACATTTGAGGCCACGACAGATTTAATGTGCTTCAGACCCCGCGTACACGACGGTCTTTGGTAGGACCGCGTTTCGAACTCGCTACCCTCTGAATGGTAATCCGCTACTCTTCCAACCGGGCTACCACGCCTCCTCCAAAACTCGTACAATTCATTTTCAGTTGAAATATTCGAGTTCCGTTTTTAGTTCCTATCACTAATGCTTGTTTCGGTGAATAACTATATTTTATTTATAGGAGATGTAGGATTCCATGAATATAATTTTTCCTCTTTGTCTGTTTATCATTATCCGTCATAATTGCTAACGTTTCAGCGATTGAAACGGGTGACTTGAGTGGCATAAATCAACTATCTTCAACATTTCCTATAAAAATAGGAAAAATCAATGAAATATTATTTCGCGAAGGGGGTTCAAAGGGCCTGGAATTTTCATCGGTTGTCAAAGATAAAAAAGTGAAGTGCCTAAAAAAGCACACGTACAAATACTATTCTGCAATTCGGTTGCTAAATTGAAAGAACGGTAGCTAGGCTTATGGTGAAGATTACATGTGCGATGCTGGTCAGGTGGGATGATTTTCACATCTATAGATGCTCACATGCTCCACGTATACAAGGTGCACTCGTTTTATAAATCGTGATAAATGTCAAAGCTATTAAAAATCTGCATTAAAAATAATTTCAAATACGATAAATCTCAAAGCTGTGTAAAGGCGGGATGATTTTCACACCTATAAATGCTCACATGCTCCACGTATACAAGGTGACTCGTTTTATAAATCGTGATAAATGTCAAAGCTATTAAAAATCTGCATTAAAAATAATTTCAAATACGATAAATCTCAAAGCTGTGTAAAGGCGGGATGATTTTCACACCTATAAATGCTCACATGCTCCACGTATACAAGGTGCACTCGTTTTATAAATCGTGATAAATGTCAAAGCTATTAAAAATCTGCATTAAAAATAATTTCAAATACGATAAATCTCAAAGCTGTGTAAAGGCGGGATGATTTTCACACCTATAGATGCTCACATGCTCCACGTATACAAGATGCACTCGTTTTATAAATCGTGATAAATGTCAAAGCTATTAAAAATCTGCATTAAAAATAATTTCAAATACGATAAATCTCAAAGCTGTGTAAAGGCGGGATGATTTTCACACCTATAGATGCTCACATGCTCCACGTATACAAGGTGCACTCGTTTTATAAATCGTGATAAATGTCAAAGCTATTAAAAATCTGCATTAAAAATAATTTCAAATACGATAAATCTCAAAGCTGTGTAATGGCGGGATGATTTTCACACCTATAAATGCTCACATGCTCCACGTATACAAGGTGCACTCGTTTTATAAATCGTGATAAATGTCAAAGCTATTAAAAATCTGCATTAAAAATAATTTCAAATACGATAAATCTCAAAGCTGTGTAAAGGCGGGATGATTTTCACACCTATAGATGCTCACATGCTCCACGTATACAAGGTGCACTCGTTTTATAAATCGTGATAAATGTCAAAGCTATTAAAAATCTGCATTAAAAATAATTTCAAATACGATAAATCTCAAAGCTGTGTAAAGGCGGGATGATTTTCACACCTATAGATGCTCACATGCTCCACGTATACAAGGTGCACTCGTTTTATAAATCGTGATAAATGTCAAAGCTATTAAAAATCTGCATTAAAAATAATTTCAAATACGATAAATCTCAAAGCTGTGTAAAGGCGGGATGATTTTCACACCTATAGATGCTCACATGCTCCACGTATACAAGGTGCACTCGTTTTATAAATCGTGATAAATGTCAAAGCTATTAAAAATCTGCATTAAAAATAATTTCAAATACGATAAATCTCAAAGCTGTGTAAAGGCGGGATGATTTTCACACCTATAGATGCTCACATGCTCCACGTATACAAGGTGCACTCGTTTTATAAATCGTGATAAATGTCAAAGCTATTAAAAATCTGCATTAAAAATAATTTCAAATACGATAAATCTCAAAGCTGTGTAAAGGCGGGATGATTTTCACACCTATAGATGCTCACATGCTCCACGTATACAAGGTGCACTCGTTTTATAAATCGTGATAAATGTCAAAGCTATTAAAAATCTGCATTAAAAATAATTTCAAATACGATAAATCTCAAAGCTGTGTAAAGGCGGGATGATTTTCACACCTATAGATGCTCACATGCTCCACGTATACAAGGTGCACTCGTTTTATAAATCGTGATAAATGTCAAAGCTATTAAAAATCTGCATTAAAAATAATTTCAAATACGATAAATCTCAAAGCTGTGTAAAGGCGGGATGATTTTCACACCTATAGATGCTCACATGCTCCACGTATACAAGGTGCACTCGTTTTATAAATCGTGATAAATGTCAAAGCTATTAAAAATCTGCATTAAAAATAATTTCAAATACGATAAATCTCAAAGCTGTGTAAAGTCGGGATGATTTTCACACCTATAGATGCTCACATGCTCCACGTATACAAGGTGCACTCGATTTATAAATCGTGATAAATGTCAAAGCTATTAAAAATCTGCATTAAAAATAATTTCAAATACGATAAATCTCAAAGCTGTGTAAAGGCGGGATGATTTTCACACCTATAGATGCTCACATGCTCCACGTATACAAGGTGCACTCGTTTTATAAATCGTGATAAATGTCAAAGCTATTAAAAATCTGCATTAAAAATAATTTCAAATACGATAAATCTCAAAGCTGTGTAAAGGCGGGATGATTTTCACACCTATAGATGCTCACATGCTCCACGTATACAAGGTGCACTCGTTTTATAAATCGTGATAAATGTCAAAGCTATTAAAAATCTGCATTAAAAATAATTTCAAATACGATAAATCTCAAAGCTGTGTAAAGGCGGGATGATTTTCACACCTATAAATGCTCACATGCTCCACGTATACAAGGTGCACTCGTTTTATAAATCGTGATAAATGTCAAAGCTATTAAAAATCTGCATTAAAAATAATTTCAAATACGATAAATCTCAAAGCTGTGTAAAGGCGGGATGATTTTCACACCTATAGATGCTCACATGCTCCACGTATACAAGGTGCACTCGTTTTATAAATCGTGATAAATGTCAAAGCTATTAAAAATCTGCATTAAAAATAATTTCAAATACGATAAATCTCAAAGCTGTGTAAAGGCGGGATGATTTTCACACCTATAGATGCTCACATGCTCCACGTATACAAGGTGCACTCGTTTTATAAATCGTGATAAATGTCAAAGCTATTAAAAATCTGCATTAAAAATAATTTCAAATACGATAAATCTCAAAGCTGTGTAAAGGCGGGATGATTTTCACACCTATAGATGTTCACATGCTCCACGTATACAAGGTGAACTCGTTTTATAAATCGTGATAAATGTCAAAGCTATTAAAAATCTGCATTAAAAATAATTTCAAATACGATAAATCTCAAAGCTGTGTAAAGGCGGGATGATTTTCACACCTATAGATGCTCACATGCTTCACGTATACAAGGTGCACTCGATTTATAAATCGTGATAAATGTCAAAGCTATTAAAAATCTGCATTAAAAATAATTTCAAATACGATAAATCTCAAAGCTGTGTAAAGGCGGGATGATTTTCACACCTATAGATGCTCACATGCTCCACGTATACAAGGTGCACTCGTTTTATAAATCGTGATAAATGTCAAAGCTATTAAAAATCTGCATTAAAAATAATTTCAAATACGATAAATCTCAAAGCTGTGTAAAGGCGGGATGATTTTCACACCTATAGATGCTCACATGCTCCACGTATACAAGGTGCACTCGTTTTATAAATCGTGATAAATGTCAAAGCTATTAAAAATCTGCATTAAAAATAATTTCAAATACGATAAATCTCAAAGCTGTGTAAAGGCGGGATGATTTTCACACCTATAAATGCTCACATGCTCCACGTATACAAGGTGCACTCGTTTTATAAATCGTGATAAATGTCAAAGCTATTAAAAATCTGCATTAAAAATAATTTCAAATACGATAAATCTCAAAGCTGTGTAAAGGCGGGATGATTTTCACACCTATAGATGCTCACATGCTCCACGTATACAAGGTGCACTCGTTTTATAAATCGTGATAAATGTCAAAGCTATTAAAAATCTGCATTAAAAATAATTTCAAATACGATAAATCTCAAAGCTGTGTAAAGGCGGGATGATTTTCACACCTATAGATGCTCACATGCTCCACGTATACAAGGTGCACTCGTTTTATAAATCGTGATAAATGTCAAAGCTATTAAAAATCTGCATTAAAAATAATTTCAAATACGATAAATCTCAAAGCTGTGTAAAGGCGGGATGATTTTCACACCTATAGATGCTCACATGCTCCACGTATACAAGGTGCACTCGTTTTATAAATCGTGATAAATGTCAAAGCTATTAAAAATCTGCATTAAAAATAATTTCAAATACGATAAATCTCAAAGCTGTGTAAAGGCGGGATGATTTTCACACCTATAAATGCTCACATGCTCCACGTATACAAGGTGCACTCGTTTTATAAATCGTGATAAATGTCAAAGCTATTAAAAATCTGCATTAAAAATACACTGCTGGCCACCCAAATTGCAACACCAAGAAAGACAAGAGATATCGCAACAAAATTTATTTTGTAGATAACATGTTGACCAAGTATCAAATGATTAAATTTATAGACTTCTGTGAAGTGTGGTTCCTGCCAAAATCAGTAGCCAGAGTAGCCGCCATTGTTGGAGATCACCGCTGCCACACGCCTCGGCATTGATTCAAAGAGACTTTGGATGTGTTCTTGGGGTACAGCAGACCAAGCAGCTTCCACACGTTGCCAAAGTTGATCTGGTGTGGCAGCTGGGGATGTATTCTGGGTCAATCGTTGAGCAACCATGGACCACATGTTTTCTATCGGCGAAAGATCCGGAGAGCGAGCTGGCCAGGGAAGCAATTCAATCTGGCGATTGACGAAGAACCCTTGGACAATGCGTGCCACGTGTGGTCGCGCATTATCCTGTTGAAATATGGCTGTGGGCAAGCCCTGAAGGTAAGGAACGACAACTGGCTCCAACACTTCGGAGATGTAGCGCTGGCTGTTTAAAGTACCGGCAATGCGTACTAGAGGAGTGCGAGAGTGATACAATACCGCCCCATACCATAATACCCGGTGCAGGACCAGTGTGGTGGTGCATAACGCAGCTGTTCAGCATCCTCTCTCCACGGTGTCTCCAGACTCGAATCCGACCATCGTGGTGTTGCAGACAGAAGCGTGACTCGTCAGTAAAGACAATTTCATTCCATTCTGCCGTCCACATCCTTCTTTCATCGCACCATTGGCGGCGGAAACGTCTGTGGTTCTGCGTCAAGGGTAGACGAAGCAATGGACGTCTTGCGGACAGACCACTCTGCTGTAAACGGCGTCGAATGGTACGCGCAGACACTGGATGATGCGGTAGACTGAATGTGCTGTGCTATGGTTCGTGAAGTGGCTGAGCGATCCGTCACTGCCATACGCACAATATGCCTGTCATCACGTGAAGTGGTGCACTGAGGTGGATGCGATCGAACACGTCGGTCCGTCGTACCCTCCTGCATCCAACGATCACATATCCGCATTACAGTTGTTTGGTTTCGTCCAACACGACTACCGATTTCCCTGAAAGATAATCCACAATCTCGGTAGGCCACTATCCTTCCTCTGTCGAACACGGATACTTGATCAAAAGATGATCGCTGTTTTCTACGAGGCATAATTGATCGTTTTTTTGAAAAAACCACAAGAAAAACACAATTGCCGTACTTGAAATCGTCGAAATCTCCAAGCCTTAAATAGCGCTTTGAAGTGGTGCCACAGGCGCGCGTGATGTGCGTCTGAGCTGAAATTCTAATCATTTGCATATCTCACCTCCGCTAATGCATGTTGTAAATTTCATATTATTTGCATGCTTCCTTCAGGTTGTTGCATTTACGGTGGCCAGCAGTGTAATTTCAAATACGATAAATCTCAAAGCTGTGTAAAGGCGGGATGATTTTCACACCTATAGATGCTCACATGCTCCACGTATACAAGGTGCACTCGTTTTATAAATCGTGATAAATGTCAAAGCTATTAAAAATCTGCATTAAAAATAATTTCAAATACGATAAATCTCAAAGCTGTGTAAAGGCGGGATGATTTTCACACCTATAGATGCTCACATGCTCCACGTATACAAGGTGCACTCGTTTTATAAATCGTGATAAATGTCAAAGCTATTAAAAATCTGCATTAAAAATAATTTCAAATACGATAAATCTCAAAGCTGTGTAAAGGCGGGATGATTTTCACACCTATAGATGCTCACATGCTCCACGTATACAAGGTGCACTCGTTTTATAAATCGTGATAAATGTCAAAGCTATTAAAAATCTGCATTAAAAATAATTTCAAATACGATAAATCTCAAAGCTGTGTAAAGGCGGGATGATTTTCACACCTATAGATGCTCACATGCTCCACGTATACAAGGTACACTCGTTTTATAAATCGTGATAAATGTCAAAGCTATTAAAAATCTGCATTAAAAATAATTTAAAATACGATAAATCTCAAAGCTGTGTAAAAAATGTGCGTCAACGTTTTATAGAAGCTAGGAATGTGAATTGTATGTAAAATATTTGCTTTAGTTCTCCGAAATAATAGTACATTCGCAGGTCGTTTTTAAAGGAATTCCAAATCCTCACTTTCCACTTGACATAACCATCACTAGAACCGCGCGAGTCTGATTTCCACGAAATACGAAAAGTAGGTATTAAGAACGATCAAATGGATACCTATTTTTGAAGTCTATATGAGATAGGAGAAAATGGACTGCTGTTCATTACACAACAGATCGATTTAATTCACAGCATTCGCATGAAACGCATTCTACCAAGATAGTTAAGACGCTGTGAACTGTAGTTCTATCATTTGATTTGCATGTCTGAGTGCATACTATTAATTTATTTTTCTTCAGTTTTCACAACAGAAATTACTCTTCCGCGCTTCATCATTCGTACTTATTCTGTTATATCAGATTTATAGCTACCTCGTTATTCTTATATATTCTCAGAAGTCTTATTAGTGGTGTCTTAGAAATTAGAATTAAAAATTAGTAGTTAAAAATTAAAAGGTACATTTTTGAGTTACTCCATGACCTACTATATGTAGTATTAAGACCGAGGATTTTAGAAGACAATCAGAATGCTTAAAATGCCATTCAATATAAAATTTTACTAGGTAGGCAGTTAATTAACGTCGTACTGGAGCAACACAACTGGCTATTGGTGATCAATCCGAAAGGGAAAGTCCGAGGACAACACATCATAATTTTGAATAGCGGTCAGAGGACAATGTCATTACCTGAGCTGGCACTTCATTCTCCAAACTTCCACACCACGCCAACGTGAGGACATTTGAGGCCACGACAGATTTAACGTGCACTAGCCCTCGTGTATACGACGGTCTTTGGCTGGACCTAGTTTCGAACTCACAAACCTCCAGTTGCTAATCCATTGCTCTTCCAACTGGGCTACCGGGGGCCCAAAAGCTTAGCAGGAGTTTGTATAATTGACATATACAAATCAAAATTTCAAAATTTACAATATTGCCTATTAGATTTTTATAATACAGAATTTAACGATTCAGTACTATTATTGTTGAAAGGTAAGTCACAATTAAGAGAGTTTCGCCGAGTTGTTGAAGTTTAAGTTGTGTGTGTATTAAAACTTTGTATATATCGTGAGTTTAAATATTAAGTTTTTGTATTATTTCAGGATTGTATAGGTTTATCTTGGAATTAATTATTATTTTATGAATTCACTACTCTTTGAGGACATTGCAACATCACGAAAAATCCTGCGATTCGAATGAAAGTTGTACCTCATATTGTTGACATTACTGTACATAAACTGTTAAAATTTTAGAACACTATAACAATTATGGTCTGAAAAAATCAATATGTTGTGACGCCTCTACGAGTTACAATAAGAGCTGCTATACGTTGTGGCATCGAAACTAAGAGGCTTTAGGTCTATTACGAAGGGATTGCTTGCCAGGTTGCTTGTTAGGTTAGGTAGTTAATCAACGTCGCACTGGAGCAACACAATGGGCTATTGGTGACGTTCCGGGATCAACCCCGAAGGGAAAGATCCGAGGTTAACACATCGTAATTCCACACCATGCCAACGTGAGGACATTTGAGGCCACCACAGATTTAACGTGCACCAGCCCCCTCGTATACGACGGTCTTTGGCTGTGTCGAGTTTCGAACTCGCTACCTTCCGGTTGCTAATCCGTTGCTCTTGCAACTGAGCTGCTGCGGCCCGCCAGGCTGCTTGTAGGCGAATGCAGAGTTCATTAGTAACTCCTGTAAACTAAACAAAGTTCTTCAAATTTTGACTTATGCGTCGTTGGACAGTGAAGATCAATTAACTCCATTTGGAGGCAGATGAATACCTGGTCCTAAAAACGGTGATCCTTAGTCTTAGAAAAAGAAACTAGGCTTTCTAAGACATAATACACTGCTGGCCACCGTAAATGCAACACCCTGAAGGAAGCATGCAAATAATATGAAATTTACAACATGCATTAGCGGAGGTGAGATATGCAAATGATTAGAATTTCAGCGCAGACGCACATCACGCGCGCCTGTGGCGCCACTTCAAAGCGCTATTTAAGGCTTGGAGATTTCGACGATTTCAAGTACGGCAATTGTGTTTTTCTTGTGGTTTTTTTTCAAAAAAACGATCAATTATGCCTCGTAGAAAACAGCGATCATCTTTTGATCAAGTATCCGAGTTCGACAGAGGAAGGATAGTGGCCTACCGAGATTGTGGATTATCTTTCAGGGAAATCGGTAGTCGTGTTGGACGAAACCATACAACTGTAATGCGGATATGTGATCGTTGGATGCAGGAGGGTACGACGGACCGACGTGTTCGATCGCATCCACCTCAGTGCACCACTTCACGTGATGACAGGCATATTGTGCGTATGGCAGTGACGGATCGCTCAGCCACATCACGAACCATAGCACAGCACATTCAGTCTGTACCGCATCATCCAGTGTCTGCGCGTACCATTCGACGCCGTTTACAGCAGAGTGGTCTGTCCGCAAGACGTCCATTGCTTCGTCTACCCTTGACGCAGAACCACAGACGTTTCCGCCGCCAATGGTGCGATGAAAGAAGGATGTGGACGGCAGAATGGAATGAAATTGTCTTTACTGACGAGTCACGCTTCTGTCTGCAACACCACGATGGTCGGATTCGAGTCTGGAGACACCGTGGAGAGAGGATGCTGAACAGCTGCGTTATGCACCGCCACACTGGTCCTGCACCGGGTATTATGGTATGGGGCGGTATTGGATATCACTCTCGCACTCCTCTAGTACGCATTGCCGGTACTTTAAACAGCCAGCGCTACATCTCCGAGGTGTTGGAGCCAGTTGTCCTTCCTTACCTTCAGGGCTTTCCCACAGCCATATTTCAACAGGATAATGCGCGACCACACGTGGCACGCATTTTCCAAGGGTTCTTCGTCAATCGCCAGATTGAATTGCTTCCCTGCCCAGCTCGCTCTCCGGATCTTTCGCCGATAGAAAACATGTGGTCCATGGTTGCTCAACGATTGACCCAGAATACATCCCCAGCTGCCACACCAGATCAACTTTGGCAACGTGTGGAAGCTGCTTGGTCTGCTGTACCCCAAGAACACATCCAAAGTCTCTTTGAATCAATGCCGAGGCGTGTGGCAGCGGTGATCTCCAACAATGGCGGCTACTCTGGCTACTGATTTTGGCAGGAACCACACTTCACAGAAGTCTATAAATTTAATCATTTGATACTTGGTCAACATGTTATCTACAAAATAAATTTTGTTGTGATATCTCTTGTCTTTCTTGGTGTTGCAATTTGGGTGGCCAGCAGTGTATAATGCCCTGTCTGTGTCTTAGAACATATCTTACACCTTTCTCTTATTTCATCAACATTCTTATACCTGTCTTTAAAAAAATAATTTTCTCTAAACTATCCAGTGTTAATTAGATGTTAATATACTCGTATTGGGGAATGTTCACGATATCATTCGCTTTATATTGATTAGAATTTATATAAGTTGAAACAATTCAAAAAATATTTCACCTAGTAAAAACTTATCTAACACCTTTTTCTTATGTCACCAACATTCTTACACCTGTCTTTCAGAAAAATAGTATTTCCTAGTCTAGTCCATTATTAATTAGATGTTAAAATACTCGCATTGGAGAATGTACACGATATCTTTCGTTTTGTATTGATAGGAATTTATATAAGTTGAAACAATCCAAAAATATTTGCTCTAACAAGAAAAACTTATCTAACACATTTTCTAATTTCACCAACATTTTTACACGTCTTTTAGAAAAATAATATTTTCTAGTCTAGTCCAGTGTTAACAGATGTTAAAATACTAGCATTAGAATGTTCACGATATCATTAGTTTCATATTGATAGGAATGTATATAAGTTGAAACACTCCAAAAAATATTTACATTCACAACACAAAACAATTTAGAGCTTTTTAAACTTGGTAATATTTTTTCGACACGCGTGTGCTAAAAGTAGAATAAACCGTGGGTGATTCAAAATAAGTCGTATTGTTGATAAAGCTCATTTTACACTCGATAGCATCCCATTTCAAATTAAATTACTTTGGAATTAGATACACTACGGATTTATTTTGGGGTCCTCAGTTCCACTTCATTTCATAGCAACCAACATTTCGATAAAACATTCATATTAAATTTATTTCTGTTAAGGTATAAATTCTTTTCACTTCCTCAAGTTTCGCATAATTTTTCACATTAAATTTGTTGCGCTTTTCAAACCTAGGATTCTTTTCATTAAGTCCCCGTTTCCATGTAGGTTGCGCTTACGAATACGCTTCGTATTTTGATACGCTAAACGCAAAGCTTTCATCAAAATATGGTAATTCAAATAAGATTGGAGATCGAAATATCAGTTTTATTGTAAGTTTAATGAGATTAGGACAAGCTTTCTTGCATTTCTTAGGCATTCAGTCAAAAATAATAAAAAAATAGCGATAGCTACTTTTCCGTCTGCTTTTAATATGCGGCAGAAAAATGTTGACGTCTTTTATCAATTTGCGGAGTAGGAAAAAATATCAGATATCAGTTCGAAAAGATGTTTTCGTCGCACTAATTTTCGTATACGTATCAGCACACACAAATGCAAATGAGAAATTGATACAGAGCTTGCCTGCGTATTTTCTGCCTTCAATATTTCGAATGAAATGTCTTTTTCGGGAGATTTGTTGGTCCCGCTTGCGATACATTCACGGGATGCATTCATTGAACATTGCAAATTCAAAAACACGGTTTTACATTGTGACAGAAATAATCTTGTTAACAAGAGTTTCGTAGATGCTACTATTTAAGAAGCAAACAGAAATTTTCAAAAGAAATGTTTATTTTTGGGGGTGGGGATTTGTTGGTTGCGATATATTCACTGAATACATTCATTGTCCATTGGAATCTTAACATGTTTTTCACTGCGTCACCTGGATAATCTTGTTAATAAGAGTTTCTTAGCTGCCGCTTTTTAAGATCCAAACAAAATAGGTTCATGAATTCTATTCGAAATCTTATTAGTGCTCGTGTATTGTTGACATATATTTATGAAATCAGAATAAAGAAACAAATTTCCATAAAAGTGTTTATTCAGTCCCGTATACAACAAAAGTCCTTTTATATACTTCTGCCCGATGCAATTCAGATAACAGGACGAAGTATTATTTAAAATTTGAAAGCAAACACTATGTAATTAAATAAGAAACAACGGTTGAAACTTTAATTGCATTAACGCTCAAGCTTAAAAATACTTGATTCGAGGTGTTTCTTTTTTGAAACTCTTACTTAAGAAAGATAACTTCAAGCGAAAATATATGGAGATATTAAGGGAGAGTTTATGAATGAATTGTATTTTTAGAACTCTAAAGACTGATTAATTTACAAGAGTATATTATGTCTTACAAACATTAATAAAAATACCAAAACTATAATAAAAACAAGTTAAAGTGTTTTCATCCCGTAATTAGTGAATTAACGTATGGTGATCACAAAAATAGACTTGCTACACCTAAGATAAATAGTGCAAAAAGGAAAAATCTTTTGAAATTGTCACAACGAACGGTATACTGTTCAAGATTAACGAAAGTTGTTAGGTCGTGTTAATTGTCGTGACTGTTTTGCTCATAGAGAACTATAGAATTAGAGTAAGCAATGGTAAGCTTTTTATCTGCCCAAGATCGTGACCAAAACTAGTAGTAACGTTACCGATAGACTACTTTAGTCTTCCGGGTGTGATCTATATGATTTTGCAGTAGATATATTCTTTTCAATTTTGATTTCATTAACACCAGCCTAAGACCTGGCATAACAATTAACTTAAAAGTTCAAAGCATTAGGTTGAATGAGACCGTTTTGTAAACAACAACTTTGTTAGTCTTTTGCTAGTCAACTATTGGCTAAGAAATCAATCTCTTGGTTGTGACGTCATAACTGTACCGTCTATTATCTTGAAATGCAGTTGGTATTATTACCTTTCCAACCATTAAAACTGAAACAATGCAAGCAAAAATATAACCTTTTGTCGTGATTTTTCCATTTCGATTTCATTAACACCAGCCTAAGACCTGGCATACCGATTAACTTTAAAAAAGTTCAAAGTATTGGCTGAATGAGACCGTTTTGTAAGCAGCGACATTTCTGTTGGTCTTTTGCTAGTCAACTATTGGCTAAGAATCAATCCCTTGGTTATGACGTCATAACTGTACTGTCCATTCTCTTGAAATACAATTGATATTATTCTTTTTCAACCATCAAAACTGAAACAATGCAGCAAAAATATAACCTTTTTGTAATGATTTGACACTATTATATAGAAAGCAAATGCATTGTCTTTATGTAGTATACTTTATTTTCCTGCATTCTAATCCACTGTAATAGCACAGTTTCAGGCATAATAGTAGCTTTTCTTATTGGAATGACCCCAAATTTAGAAAACGATAAAAGAATCCATGACTACATCAAACAAAACACGCTATAATTAACATAAGATGTAGGACTTTCGACAGATGTTTGTTGCTATGAACGGAATAAAAATAAAGGGAAAGAAATAGGCCGTGGCCTATTTTCACTAGTTTGTATTGATATTGCCCAAATGAACGTTTCTAGAGTATATCGATTAGCCGTTAATACACAAATACCTTAATAGGTTTTCAACGATACATCGCTGTTTCCACATTTAAAACCCCAGTGAAAGTTGGGTAGTAACGAAACAACCTTTTAGCTGTAACAAAAAAAATCTTGAACCGCCCATCATCGATTCAGATGTCTGCTCTGAATGTCCAAATAACGAAATCCCCCATTTAATTCGGAGAAAATCCAGAATACACAACAGGCGAAGGTGCAAATAGTGTAGCAATCGAACTCAGTTTTGTTGCAAATGCAATACATCAATACATATTAAATGTTTCGAAGCACGTGATCGTAGGAAGTAAGATAATACTGCATTATGCAATATTTTTAGGACAGAAAAATATTTTTGTGTTATTCATTCCTTCAGTTTTCAATAACACAACTTCGGCTTAGAACAGAAACTCATTAACTGACAAAACAAATTTTTTTGTACAGCTGTTTAAAGACAAATTGTTAGTTTTTAATAAAAATAAGCATTTCGATAGAGTTATATATTTTTCAAACAGATTGCAATATGGAAATGTATCTCTCATCGTCTTTAAAAGAAGCATGCAGTATCTCCTTAAAAATGTCAGTTAATGATTTTCTGCTCTAACCGACGATAAGCAAAACCCCAAATGTAATAAATCTGTATTAGGTACGAACATGACCTACAGGTAATATAATAAAAAAATTTGAGTTTGAATTTGCATCATAGAACAAATGTCTTTGGAGTGTTTTTTCTGATTATGAAGACAGATATTTTTAATAGCATGACTGAACGAAAGAAAAAACATAAACACGGTAAAATGAAATAGAGCTGACTTGTAATCTAGTTTCGATGTATATCATATAGCAAACCAGATAGTTAACATGCTTGATTCATAAATCTGAATAATTTTTTCTAAGTAGATTATAAATTATGAATCAAAATCACTTGTTTTGCATGTGTTCCAAGTAATAAGAATGAACCTATATTACAATATTTTGATATTGATTTTTTATTCTGATACTTATTACAAAGTATTTTACTAAACACATAGCAGAAGTAAAAAAATCAATTTTATGGATGGGAATTAAGTACTTTTTATATCGACTACTTCAGTTTGTATATTTCAGTGCTTCATAGATATAATATTAATTATAAATTCTCTTCTGTCACATCTGATAAAAATGGGCTGAATAGTTTCTCTTTTAACGCATTAAGGGCCGGAATTCAACCATGATGTTTTTTTGAAAAATATTGATTGTTCCCATCTTCTATAGTCTTTAGAAGGGTGCTGTATGAATTTTTGTAATTATTTTACTTTAGTTATTTTTATTTTTTTAATTATTATTATTTATTTTTTAACGCTTTGCATCTATTTTTATATTATAATTAGAATGCATAATAAATAATCTGCTGAGTAAAAGAATAACTTATTTATATATACAATGGTCATGTTTTTAAAGCCATATAAATATGCGTCCCAAAAAAGGGACGTTGGCCGTTATTGGGTTAACAGGACTAGATATCATTTTTCAATGAGTTATCAATTCCGTTCTCTTACATTCCAAATCTTTCCGCCTTTATTGTATTTTTAACCCCCCAAGTAGTTTGGACGAGATATCTCATCCATCACGATATGCCGATTTTTTTATAACAAGATTTAATCAATTTTCTTACAAGATATTTCGTTTATCAATCTGGTCAATTTTGCTAATGACGAGACACCTCGTCTACCGCCAGGAGGGTTAATAATTATTGTATTTCTTAATTGTTTAGGGTTTAAATAAGTACATTGGGTATTACACGTACTTTTCAGTTTTAATTTAGATAGTAACAGATGTACCTTTTTCTTTTTATACCAAATCTGTTTTTTAAATGGAGAGACATGATTATAACTATCTTATTGTCTATTTTTGCATTGGCTTCAGCAGTTTCTTTGATGTTTGGGAGGCAGAGGTGTTTAGTATTATCTTTGAGATACTTTGTAAGTTATTCTAAGAGGGGACTTCTTTTTCGGCTTATAAATCAGATTCTGTGATTTCAGGGAGGTTATGTCCTTTGGGAGGTGGGACAAATTAATTCAGAACGCTCTCTCAATCAACGCTGAAATTTCCCAATAGATTAATGCACTTATTTCCTTGAACTGAATTTAAATCTGGAGAAGTTTCCACTTAAGGGATCACAACACTCAGGAAAAGTGTAATAATAAAAGAAGTCGTACAAGATATGGGTTCTTAAGGTTTTTTAACCATCTGACAGCATTAACCCTCCGAACGTCACGAAATTTCCCAGTAGTGAAGTTTTCCTTTTCCCTTACTCCACACATAGAGTAAATAACTTCATTGGTTGAGATAATCCTAGGTAGGTAGTTGATTAACGTAGCACTGGAGCAACACAAAGGGCTATTGGTGACGGTCCGGGATCAATCCGTAAGGGAGAGATCCAAGGACAACGCCTGGTAATTTTGAACCACGGTCAGATAACGAGAATAACACCTGAGCTGGCATCCCGCTTTCCAAACTTCCACACCACGCCAACGTGAGGACATTTGAGGTCACGACAGATTTAACGTGTACCAGCCCCCGTATATACGACTGTCTTTGGCTGGACAAGTTTCGTCCCTCCGATTGCTAATCCGTTGCTCTTCCAACAGGGCTACCGCGGTCTGAAATAATCGTAGGAGAGTCATGCCAGGAAAATTGCAGATTTTACAACGGATGTATGGGTGCGAACCACTCTGAAGGAATAACCCTCTTAGTGGATTTGACGAGATAACTGGTGCATCAAGATCTGACCAATTTTGATAATGACGAGACATTTCGTCATCAAGATACTGTCGTTCTTTTGATGGTGACGAGAGCAAGATCTGGCCAATTTTGATAATGACGAAACATTTCGTCATCAAGATACTGTCGATCTTTTCATGGTGACGAGAGCAAGATCTGGCCAATTTTGATAATGACGAAACATTTCGTCATCAAGATACTGTCGATCTTTTGATGGTGACGAGAGCAAGATATGGCCAATTTTGATAATGACGAAACATTTCGTCATCAAGATACTGTCGATCTTTTGATGGTGACGAGAGCAAGATCTGGCCAATTTTTCTTCTAATGACAAGATAACTCGTCCCTCAATATCTGCTCAGGTTTGATAATGAAATACCTCGTCGAGACAACCACCAGGAGTGTTAAAGCAGCATTTTATTCATCTTTCTCTATAATCAGTATTTTTTATTTTGTATTAATGGTCTAAATTTGGAGTGGTTTGAAATATAGCGCTCTCGTTTTTTTAAAATATAGTAATAACAAACTTGAGAATGACTTGTGCTCCATACTATCAATTTAGTGTGCATTTTTTGGGAAAACTGTTGCAATAGGGCCCAGGGCCATTCAGAAGGCATTTAGCACATTTGAACTTCAACTTCGCATTTGACCTTCACATCGGACTATTGGCTACGGTCCGGATCAATCCCGAAGGGAAAGTAATAATGACTAGTAATTTTGAACCACGGTCAGAAGACGAGGTCAACACCTGAGCTGGCACGCCACTCTCCAATCTTCCACACCACGCTAACGTGAGGACATTTGAGGCCACGCCAGATTTAACGTGCACGAAAACGACGGTCTTTGCTGGGATCTAGTTTCGAACTAGCTACCCTCATTTTACTCATCCGCTACTCTTCCAACCGGGCTACCGCGTCTCTAGAGGAGTAGGGAGCGCATTCTAACGGTTTCGAAAAAATAAATTTTGTAAGATTATGATATAAATAACTTGCACTATAAAAATAACCTGCACTCTGTACCACGAAAGTCTTATTCTACATTTACAATTTCAATTAGGGTGCATTTTTTCGATTAAACTAGATTGAGAACTTTGGTTGGATTCAAACTCGCAACCATCCGCTTGCTAATGCGTTACTCTCCCAACAGTGCTACAGATGCCCCACATAATGATTGAATTTGTGAGTCGATATGCAAGGGGCCATGCCGTATTTGAAAATTTTTGTTTCCATGTGCTTTATTAATTTATAACAAAAACAGGTAATAAAACGCTTCTTCACATAAATGAATAACTAGTTTAGGTAGGTATTTTTAGGTGTTTTAATTAACGTCGCACTGAAGCAACGCAACGGGCTATTGGCGGCGGTCCGGGATCAAACCCGAAGGAAGAGATCCCAGGACAATACCACGCAATTTTGAACTACGGAAAGATTACGAGAAAAGCTACTTTAGAAACACCCTGTTTAATGAAGGTAGGTAAGTATTTTAATTAACGTCACACTGAAGCAACACAACGGGCTATTGGCGACGGTCCGGGATCAAACCCGAAGGGAGAGATCCCAGGACAACACCACGCAATTTTGAACTACGGCCAGATAACGAGAATAGCTACTTTAGAAACACCCTGTTTAATGAAGGTAGGTAAATATTTTAATTAACGTCACACAGAAGCAACACAACAGGCTATTGGCGGCGGTCCGGGATCAAACCCGAAGGGAGAGATCCCAGGACAACACCACGCAATTCTGAACTACGGCCAGATGACGAGAATAGCTACTTTAGATACACCCTGTTTAATGAAGGTAGGTAAGTATTTTAATTAACGTCAAACAGAAGCAACACAACGGGCTATTGGCGACGGTCCGGGATCAAACCCGAAGGGAGAGATCGCAGGACAACACCACGCAATTCTGAACTACGGAAAGATAACGAGAATAGCTACTTTAGAAACACCCTGTTTAATGAAGGTAGGTAAGTATTTTAATTAACGTCACACTGAAGCAACACAACGGGCTATTGGCGACGGTCCGGGATCAAACCCGAAGGGAGAGATCCCAGGACAACACCACGCAATTTTGAACTACGGCCATATAACGAGAATAGCTACTTTAGAAACACCCTTTTGAATGAAGGTAGGGCCGCGGTGGCCCGGTTGGAAGAGTAACGGACTAGCAACCGAAGGGTTGCGAGTTCGAATCCAGCCAAACACCGTCGTGTACAAAGGGGGCTGGTGCACGTTAAATCTGTCGTGGCCTCAAATGTCCTCACGTTGGCGTGGTGTGGAAGTTTGGAGAGTGGGGTGCCAGCTCAGGTGTTGCCTCGTCATCTGACCGTGGTTCAAAATTACGTGGTGTTGTCCTCGGATCTTTCCCTTTGGGATTGATCCCGGACCGTCACCAATAGCCCGTTGTGTTGCTCCAGTGTGACGTTAATTGAAATAACAATAACAATAACAATTGAATGAAGGTAGGTAAATATTTTAATTAACGTCACACAGAAGCAACACAACGGGCTATTGGCGGCGGTCCGGGATCAAACCCGAAGGGAGAGATCCCAGGACAACACCACGCAATTCTGAACTACGGCCAGATGACGAGAATAGCTACTGTAGAAACACCCTGTTTAATGAAGGTAGGTAAGTATTTTAATTAACGTCACACTGCAGCAACACAACGGGCTATTGGCGGCGGTCCGGTATCAAACCCGAAGGGAGAGATCCCAGGACAACACCACGCAATTCTGAACTACGGAAAGATAACGAGAATAGCTACTTTAGATACACCCTGTTTAATGAAGGTAGGGGCCGCGGTGGCCCGGTTGGAAGAGTAACGAACTAGCAACCGAAGGGTTGCGAGTTCGAATCCAGCCAAACACCGTCGTGTACAAAGGGGGCTGGTGCACGTTAAATCTGTCGTGGCCTCAAATGTCCTCACGTTGGCGTGGTGTGGAAGTTTGGAGAGTGGGGTGCCAGCTCAGGTGTTGCCTCGTCATCTGACCGTGGTTCAAAATTACGTGGTGTTGTCCTCGGCTCTTTCCCTTTGGGATTGATCCCGGACCGTCACCAATAGCCCATTGTGTTGCTCCAGTGTGACGTTAATTGAAATAATAAAATAATAAATAAATAAAAAATAAATTAATGAAGGTAGGTAAGTATTTTAATTAACGTCACACTGAAGCAACACAACGGGCTATTGGCGGCGGTCCGGGATCAAACCCGAAGGGAGAGATCCCAGGACAACACCACGCAATTCTGAATTACGGCCAGATGACGAGAATAGCTACTTTAGATACACCCTGTTTAATGAAGGTAGGTAAGTATTTTAATTAACGTCAAACAGAAGCAACACAACGGACTATTGGCGACGGTCCGGGATCAAACCCGAAGGGAGAGATCGCAGGACAATACCACGCAATTTTGAACTACGGAAAGATAACGAGAATAGCTACTTTAGAAACACCCTGTTTAATGAAGGTAGGTAAGTATTTTAATTAACGTCACACTGAAGCAACACAACGGGCTATTGGCGACGGTCCGGGATCAAACCCGAAGGGAGAGATCGCAGGACAATACCACGCAATTTTGAACTACGGAAAGATAACGAGAATAGCTACTTTAGAAACACCCTGTTTAATGAAGGTAGGTAAGTATTTAATTAACGTCACACTGAAGCAACACAACGGGCTATTGGCGACGGTCCGGGATCAAACCCGAAGGGAGAGGGGGGGGGATTTCAATTAACGTCACACTGGAGCAACACAATGGGCTATTGGCGACGGTCCGGGATCAAACCCGAAGGGAGAGATCCCAGGACAACACCACGCAATTTTGAACTACGGCCAGATAGCGAGAATAGCTACTTTAGAAACACCCTGTTTAATGAAGGTAGGTAAGTATTTTAATTAACGTCACACTGCAGCAACACAACGGGCTATTGGCGGCGGTCCGGGATCAAACCCGAAGGGAGAGATCCCAGGACAACACCACGCAATTCTGAACTACGGCCAGATGACGAGAATAGATACTTTAGATACACCCTGTTTAATGAAGGTAGTAATAGGGCCGCGGTGGCCCGGTTGGAAGAGTAACGGACTGGCAACCGAAGGGTTGCGAGTTCGAATCCAGCCAAACACCGTCGTGTACAAAGGGGGCTGGTGCACGTTAAATCTGTCGTGGCCTCAAATGTCCTCACGTTGGCGTGGAGTGGAAGTTTGGAGAGTGGGGTGCCAGCTCAGGTGTTGCCTCGTCATCTGACCATGGTTCAAAATTACGTGGTGTTGTCCTCGGATCTTTCCCTTTGGGATTGATCCCGGACCGTCACCAATAGCCCATTGTGTTGCTCCAGTGTGACGTTAATTGAAATACCCAAATACCCCAAATTAATGAAGGTAGGTAAGTATTTTAATTAACGTCACACAGAAGCAACACAACGGGCTATTGGCGACGGTCCGGAATCAAACCCGAAGGGAGAGATTGCAGGACAATACCACGCAATTTTGAACTACGGCCAGATAACGAGAATAGCTACTTTAGAAACACCGTGTTTAATGAAGGTAGGTAAGTATTTTAATTAACGTAACACTGAAGGAACACAACGGGCTATTGGCGACGGTCCGGGATCAAACCCGAAGGGAGAGATCCCAGGACAACACCACGCAATTTTGAACTACGGCCAGATAACGAGAGGGGGGGGTATTTCAATTAACGTCACACTGGAGCAACACAACGGGCTATTGGTGACGGTCCGGGATCAATCCCAAAGGGAAAGATCCGAGGACAACACCACGCAATTTTGAACTACGGCCAGATGACGAGAATAGCTACTTTAGAAACACCCTGTTTAATGAAGGTAGGTAGGTATTTTAATTAACGTCACACTGGAGCGACACAACGGGCTATTGGAGACAGTCCGCGATGAATCCAGAAGGGAATGGTCCGAGGACAACACCAAATAATTTTGAACCACGGTCAGATGACGAGGTCAACACCTGGGCTGGCACACCACTCTGCAAAATTCCACATCACTCCAACATGAGGACATTTGAGGTCACGATTGATTTAACGTGCACTAGCCCCCGTGTACACTACGATCTTTAGTTGGACCGAACTCTCCGGTTGCTAATTCGTTTCTCCTCCAACTGGGCTACCGCAGCATACGGATAGAGGATTGTTACATTTTACAATGTAATACTCAGTCTTACTTCCTTGAGGAGAATCGCATCCACCTTCTGCTCTTTTATCAGATATATTTGCTGGTCTGTTATGGGAAGCTACTGGAAGAGCTTAACTTTTTACGTAATGTAATTTATAGCAGATTTATTCCCGCGTCATTGACCAGGCCTTCCATATAAACTCAATCCACCGCCACTCCATAGTTATTTAACCCAAGTTAAACCAAAAATAGCATGCAATCTCATAGTGCTTTCTTTCATTCCAGACTGAGGTATTACGCTGCAAAAATCCTCAAATGCTTTGATTTTTTAGAGTTGTTTTCCCTCATACACCCTACAACAAAATCCAGTCCTTTAAACCTCCAAGTAGTTTCGACGAGATATCTCGTCCATCAAGATCACTTTGCTTATTGCTCGTCATTTCGATAGTGCGGATTTTTTGACGATGGCGAGATCAAGATCTGGTCAGTTTTTCTGATGACGAGATATCGCGTCCATCAAGATCCGACCTATTTTGCTAATTACGAGATATCTCGTCATCTCGATAGTGCGGATTTGTTGATGAAGGCGAGATTGAGATCTGGTCAGTTTTCTTTTGATGACGAGATATCTAGTCCATCAAGATCTGGCCAGTTTCCTTCTCAAGACGATATATCTACTCGAGACAATCACCAGGAGGGTTAAGAGGAGTTGGAATCTAAAATTTTCAAGATAATCGATTTTGATATTTTTAAATATTTCGATTGTCTATTGTATGATTTTCCCAATGGTGTTTCATTTTTTACTTCTACTATTAGAAGTTTTAAAATTATAGGTAAAACTGGCTGAATTAAATAAATTTAAATTTTCTACTAATGACGAGATACCTCGTCGAGACAATCACCAGGAGGGTTAAGGATCCTATTCAAACCACTAGCAAGTGGAGGTATATCACATACCCTGTGGTGCGCGTTACGTTGGTCAGACTAAAGGGCATTAAACTTCAGCTTACAAGAATACGATGCGTCAAAAATAAGGAACTCAAAACACCTGTCAGCACAGTACTGTTTTGAACTTTCTCAAGTTAGATTTTAAGAACGTAAAAGTGGTGTCCAAGCTCCCAGATCGATTCTCGAGTTAAATATTACAGAAGCTGTGACAGAGGCGTATCAAACGAGGCCCGTTGTTAAAAGTTAAAAATATAAGTTAATTCATTCATTTGTGAATTATGTAAATATATATATGCACTAAAATTATTATCACTTTGAAGTAAAGGTGCCTCCACAAATCTAGCTTGATTGTGTTCCACACTGATCATAAAAGCACCAAGTTCGCAATTAGTTCATATCATATGTTGTATTGGTATCGAGGGAGCATTACGGTTATCAACAAATGGAGTCAAATATGAATAATTGGGAAGCTCAAGAGGTGGTACTCACTTATTGGGCCGTGGCATTGTCGCTGATCCAGGGAATGTTGTTGATTCTACGGGAACCCGGGATTCCATCAGAACCATACCTTGCCATGGTTCTGATGCCTGAACCATTTTCCGAACCCTTGGAGGTGTGCTAGGAGTTGTTTGCCATACAAATTTACCCAAGTGGCTTATCACTCGGAGACACTTCGCTTGCTGCTTGACCCCTTCCAATTACTTATGTGCACAATGACGTAAATCGTTTCATTTGGTATTGGTTATTGCTTTTAAGAGTTGTCCTTCACTTTTAAACTAACTCCTCACGGTATGGTGAGAAAACCTTAGTCATTTTTACCTACTCTGTAGTATGATACTGGTGCTTACCGCCTCTTTACACTTGGCCTCTAAGATAACATATTTAAACTCGAGAATTTCCTCTTTTTTTGGTCCTGATGATGTTGGACATTTGTTTCACCGAAAGAGCTATAGACCAGCATGCTTTTTTAAATCTTTATTAGCCCCTTTTCAAAGTTTTCAGACGATTGATTACAAGCATGTCTAATATTTTATCTACTTTTCTGTCTTGTTAAAGATCTGTTCACTATTAGAAATCCACTTTTGGGAAACTGAATATAAGAGTAAAATGATTTCATTTTCTTATTGTCCGGTGTAAAACTCATAAGTTATACGGTGATCGATGTTTTTCAAATGTTGACACGACAGTAGTTTGTAAAGTCAATTCGACAGCGCGTAAGCAAACTCATTATTCGAAAAATGGCTCCTGGATTTCGACAAAGGTCACCGGCATTGAAAAGCCTTAAAGATTATGTTAACCCTCCTGGCGATTTGTCTCAATGAGTAAAACTGACCAGATCTTGATGAACGAGATATCTCGTCACTGAGAGAAAACTTCGATGACGAGATATCGCGTCATTAGCAAAATTGACCACTTCTTGATGGACGAAATATCTCATCAAAACCACTTGGAGGGTTAAAAGTGTGAAGAATCATGAATGTTGCGGTCCTTTTGATCAAGGAATGTTACATAGTTTTGGTTTTGAGCTTTTGGAATTGAATAGTTTTGACAAAATTGTTGCAGACAAAAATATAACATTAAAATAAATCAACCTATCCTTCCTTTCAGAAAATGTTATATATTTCTAACTTGAATTAATTTAAGAAGTTCCAAAAAACTATATTTATTAATTTAACTGTCTATCATTTAAAAAAATTTATTTTGTTAATTACATAGTTTGGATTTGTTTTCGGTTTATGTATGTTCGACTTGAGTATATTTACTACTTCTAACACCGTAAATCTCTATTAAGAAATCACCTCTGTGAGACATGTCTTTTGCCTAGAAAAGGTGATTGCACTAAGGTGGTATAATTGTCTATGAAAGTTATAAACTGATAAGCTAATGTATGCTCTATTTTCATATTTTTACCCTTTTCAACCCCATATATATATACCTCTATTAAGAAATCACTTGACTGAGACACATCTTTTTAATAAACAAAAGGTGACCGGGTATAGTTGGCACTATAGGCGTTTTATGGCGCATGGATCATATTTGATCAAGCTGCGCCAAACGCAACGTCAAGTAAAAAATGTAGGGAAAAGAAAAGAAGAAGCACAGAAAAAAGACCTCTTGGGTATCCCAGGAGAGAGATCCCCGTGATTTCTAAAGAAGTAAACCTTATGGGAAAAAAGATCACTAGAGTACTCTGGTCTGTGAAGCCCATACACACCTAAAAATATTCCACTGAGGGTGTGATAGCGTTCAGAAAGTTTAATTGTCTTTATGGGTATTTGAGAATCAGAGTGGTTGGTGTAACATCCCAAAAGTTCATTTATGAAAATGGAGTTAGATTTATAAATCTACGAAAATTGACAAAGCGAGTGCATATTTTTTTCAGTTAACTTCCTAGTGAATTTATTTCTATTGAATATATTACAGATTGTGTTATATAAGTTAGTGAATGCGATGAATCTGTTTTTAATCAGCAAGTTAAAATTGTTCCGATTGAGTATTTACTTTAGTTCGGGATGTACTTTAAATTCTTTAAATAATTATATGCGAACCATTATTTTATAATTTAGTAAAAATATTGTAGCTCTATTATTCTTTTTCAATTCAGCGTTAAATTACACAATACAAAATCAAGTGTTTCTATCCTGTTCGATAAGATAAACGATTCTTATTGTTTGCAATCCAACTAAGTCAAAAAGGTATCACAGAAGAAATGTAATTTTATAGGAAATACTTTAGGGTAAGTAGGTTATTCAATTCATGCTGAAAAGAATGCAAGAGTAATGAAGGTACTACACTGAAATGTATTGATATAAATTTTCTCAACTAGTTTTAAACAGAGGTTCATAAAACAATAAAAATTTCTCATTTAGAAATAAATATTGAATTTCGAAATTTTCATAACGATAACGTTAAACATTTGCAAACAACCCAAATTAATACCTTTTGATTAGTCACCTGTACCTGATACATTATAAACTAAATCAGAAATAATTTACCTTTTGACTTCAAGAATAATTTTAAAGCAATCGCATAAAAATATTATCATTAATTAATTATTAATAACGAAAAAAATTATAAAATATGACTTCCATAAACCTTGTAGTTTAGTTATAAGCAGCTGTTATCTCTATATTTGTTACAGAGACTTGATTTATTTACAATGAAGAATCAACCAATCACACATCAGCTCATTTTTAATTTCGTCTAAAACTATGTTTTTAATATGGTTCTTTAAGGTTCATAATCATTCAAAAGACTTTTTCATACATGTCGCAATGACGAAAAACAATCTTTAAAGGTTGGTTCCCAATCTAACAAGGTTTTATTCTTACTGTATACACACATCATATTAAAAGCGAGTTGTAGTTTGATAACAGTGGGATACCTAATTTTTACAGGGTAAACGTCGTAAGATTTAATTATGAATGCTTTTAATAGGGAGGAAACAACTTTTGTCTTTTATTTAGCTAGAAGTTAGTTGTTTAGTAAAATAATACATTTTTATCTGATTTTTTGTACTTTAAAGTGACAGAACTGTGATATTCTTTCAGTGGAGTTTTTTTTGTAGATTTTCATATCTTGAAATTTAATAAGTTTTTGACATTCTCCATGCAAGGAAGTTTAGGTATACTAAAAGAGTGAGTCTATAATGACACGAATTATTTTTTCAGTCTGGTAAAGGAGTATGAAGTTTATTAGATGAGTAAATTAATCCATTTTGATATTGATTACGTCTTCCTGACTAATCAATGTATGTTATAAATGTATTTTGAAATACTTTTTGACTATATTATATCCGTCTGGCTATATTTAAATGACATACTTCCTGAGTTTTCATATGAAACTTATTTTTATCAGAAGTCATATTTATATCAGGGCCATATATTAATATAAAAAGAGTTACACTGGACATTTAAATTAAAAATTAAGAGCAATAGAAGTTTAGAAGTTAAAGCTCATAAGTGGTATTTGATGAAGGCTGATATCTCCTATTTTCATATTAGTTACAAAAAAGGAAGGCTATACACGCTGTGTACATTAATGACAGAATTTAAAAATATTAATTTAATACGATACAATAATAAAAAATAGTTTATTTTGTTCGGTGAGAATATCACTAGTTTAAAAAGGGGGTGGTCAATTATTCCGGATAGTGCAAAAAATATATTTTTGGCATAGAGCAGAAACTCATTAAATAACATTTTTTAGAAGACAATAAATTATTATTTTCACGATGATAAGTACACAATCATATTATAGCTTGTTTAAAAGGTATAAACACTAAAAAATCACGATGCTTATAACTTTTAATTTTAGGCTTAAAAACTAATAGTTTTTAAACAGTCGTACAGTAAAAAATTATTTGTCCCTTAATGAGTTCTACTCTAAGACGATATGAAACTTTCTAAGAAGACACCATGCAAAGAAAAATGAACGTGGTATATGATAAATTCTAAATAATTTCTTAACTACACTGGGGAAGGGAAAACTTAAGGGGGCAGTTGAATTAATATCTCACTGAAGCAACACAGAGGGGCTATTGGCGACGGACTGGATAGGTAGGTATTTTAACCCCTTACAGTTTTGCCCGAACACTGCTCGGGTGCTGCGAAAGGTCACTTGTCTGATTTGCCCGTACGCCGCTCGGGCATCTTATTTTTCTACGCCAATCCAATGATTTGCCCGGCTTTTCAACTTTTCTTCGTTTGCAATATTTCTAATAGATAGCTCTAGTAGTCCAGTAAAGATTGAAATGCAAAACATGCGTACACCGGTTTTAATATCAGGTTTTATTGCTTTTCGTTTACACGGGAGGAGTGAATTTTGTTTTCACTTGTGTAGTGTATCACACGTTGCGAATACTATTTCTTTTGAATTTTGTGCTAAAATAAAAGCGAATGAGTGACAGTGAGCGGCTCATAACAGAATATAATTCTGATATTGGATTAGATAATGAATCGGAAATTTCTCTAAATTATTCTGGAAGCTGTGAAAGTTCGTTATCGGACTTCTCTAGTGATGAGGAAACGGATAGTTCCGATGATCTAACTCAGGTGCGGAACTTTTGTGAAATTGATATTAGTAATCTTCCTCCAGCACAGCCGCAAAAAGGACGACCAGGAATTTTGCCGAATCCCGTACGATTGACTGAAAGACACTTTTTAGAAATAATTCCACCCACCGAAAAGAAACTGAGACCGACGAGGCAGTGATTTGTGTTGCTCAAAAAGGAACGATAGCGGAAAACGGATGAGAAAAGAAACCAGATATTTTTGTCCCGATTGTGATATAGGACTCTGCTTATCTCCATGTTTTAAAATTTATCATACAAAAGCTGAGTTTTGAAATTAAATAAAAATGTAAGTATTAAATGCATGCTCTTTTCTCACATCCATTTCTGTCAAGTGTTCTTAAAAGTTCTTGTTACGAAAAGCCAACTTTAAGTAAAAATGCCAATTTTCGCTATAATTAAAAATTATCATAAATTATGCAATTCAATACTTGTAACAGTTTTGACTGCTGATTTGAATTTATATAATCGATTTGAATACAAAATTGTTTATCAAAAATGTGCTCATTTTTGGACACAATATGGCAGAAAAAAGAAACTGTTAAGAGGTTAATTAACGTCGCCCTGGAGCAACACAATGGGTTATTGGCGACGGTTCGGGATCAATCCCGAAGGGAAAGATCCGAGGATAACACCTCGTAATGTTAAACCATGGTCAAATGACGAGGTCACACCTGAGCTGGCACCCCATTCTCCAAACTTCAACTCCACGTCAACGTGAGGACATTTGAGGCCACGACAGATTTAACGTGCACCAGTCCCCCTTGTACACGACTGTCTTTGGCTGGATTCGAACTCGCAACCATCCGGTTGCTAATCCGCATCTCTTCCAACAGGGTTACTGTTTCTCGGGAAAACTTAAGAGAAACACCACTATTTTTAAAGATTACAATCTCTACACTAGAACAGGCTGTAGCGATTTGTATAACCGAGGATGTCAGTAGAAAGCTTGTGCCTATTCAAATTTTAGAATCGTCACGTCAGAGGCTCTGACTGAGGAATGGGTTGAGCTACCGCAGCAACACCATCCGAAACCTCATGTTTAGTATGCCAAAGCGTTGCAAAGTCTGCATCAATATTGGAGGTTTCTTCGAGCCTACAAAAGGCCATCTCCACTCTCCATTTAAGTTTTCAGTTACCCTTCTGGCTTATGGTACCCAGCACAGTGTCATCACTTCAGTTCAGAGACTTGGTTTACTGTTCGCTTCTGCTCTTGCGAACTTTTGTTATTTTCTCATCGGTGTTATAACTCCGACGTACCTTTTATATAATTTTCCAATATCCAGGTCACTTCACTGTAAAGAAGTAGCTGAAAAACGCACTATTCTTTAAAGTTTGGATGCCAGTGAATTAAGTGAATTCTAGTCAAATATGTTGGAAAAGTATTTGTTTGTCGCCTTGAAATAATTATTAGATTTAAATTTAACTTTCTTCAAATTTTGTGGTTTTTCTTAATTACCAAGGAAAGTCCATCCATTTGGAGCGATGGATTTTCCTAATTTCTAATGTAAGCCCATCCATTTGGAGCGATGGATTTTTCTAATTACTAATGAAAGTCCAGCCATTTGGAGCGATGAATTTTCCTAATTACTAATGCAAACCCATACAATTGAGTCATGACAAGTTAATGTTTTTCCATAAGGATATAAAACCTGCTTCGCTTCACTTTTTAAACTTTTAACTTGTATGAGATAGTTTTTGTCAAGCTAAATGTAGATGGCAGTAGTGGTTTTGGGGTGGAACGTTTTTCCTGCACTTATTCCAGAAGTAATGACAGTTTCTTGTTTTCCGAATACGATTTCAGAGTGCCAGATCTAAACCATTTAGATCTGGATCAGTTTCTATAGTCCCTCTAGATCTGGATTATTTTTGCTAATGACGAGATACCTGTCGAGACAACCAACAGGAGGATCGAGGTCTTTATCAAGATAGTTTAAAAAATAAATAACTCGCGTAGACTTATTATAATATTGTTGCAACAAAAACATACTGTGACAAAAATCCGAATATAGAATATTCTTAATAATTCCTTAATGAATATTTGAGTAGCAGTAATAGTAACACGTAATGCTGTTTTTCTTGTTTTCTTACAGGCCTGTTTTGTGTTTCTACGTCCATATTATCCGAGTTTCTGGTTATCCGAGGTGACCTCGGTCCGCATTACCACGGATAACTAAGTGGGCATTGTTCGCAAATCTAGGTAAGTTCATTATCACCTCAACTCCATTTATTGATGACACATAATTGTTAAGGAATCTTCTAGAAAAGCAACATGTTTACATTGCCATCACGGCACTAAGTGAGATGGATGCGAAGACGAAACTTTTGTTAACGACGAATCCATGTGGCTAAAGATTTTTTTCAATCTGTGCTCCTTCACTCCTATTGAGACCAATTTGCTACTACTGACAGATAAATAACTGAGCTATTCTTGGTCTCTAAGGGTCCTATCTACTACGTTTTCGCTTTTAGGCGGACAATCCAGTAATAAGCCCTAAAGGAGGTAAAATATGAAAGAGAATCATTTTTCCTTTCTCTTATAGTTGCTAAGGCAGAAGTCTCGAAAACATTAGATAGAGCTCCGTACTCACAGCAATTGGTTTCTTTATTTTAGATCACAAGAGGGCATACTCCCTGTAACTTTGATTGATCAAAGTGAACTCAAACTTAAGGCAACATAGGAGGCAGCTCGTTACTGAACCAAAATATGATGAGTAGAAGTCCAACTGTAAGCACTAAAAGGCTATTATAGCAAATGCAGCAGATCACAAAAGTATTCGGCCCACATCACGTTTCTTACTATTGTCACGAATTCGTTATAACGATGTGATTGAAATTGACGTTTAAAATTTGACCACATTAAAGCTCTGTATTTCTGTTTCAACATCGCTAGCTGAAAATACTTAAATTGAAATGTACCCCATGAAATCAGACACAAAAGTATTCGGTAGCTTTCCGTAAAAAGTACGAGCTTTAAACACAAACGTCAAAATAATTGTACACTCATGTCCAAAAGTTAAACATAATTGGTAAAATGCGAAAAATCGGAGTAAATATGGATACAATGGTTCAAAATCACATGTGGAGAATCGTGGGACGATGGTAAAACGTTGTGCATATGCAAAACAGTTCAGTCGACGTCGACATGCGCAAAGCACCGGCGCATGCCGGAATGAGTATAAAACGGCCACGAGCGGCATGGCCAGTTTAGACAGAAATTTCGAAAATTGCTGTGGTACGGAGCGTTGTTAACAATCAATAAGGACGAAAGATGTCACAAAGATACCAACTGGACATGTTTGTGAGGGGACGAATCATTGGAATGCTGGAATCCGGTCGATCCCAACCGAAGCGTATCGAATTCTGAATATGCCTCAGTGTGTGATCTCCAGACTGTGGCAGAGGTTTTAAACCACTGGGGATGTTACCCGACGACCAGTACCAGGTTGGCCAAGGGTACAAACATTCGGGAAGACTGATATTTGGCGATAACTGCGCGATGTTTAGTGACGAGTCCAGATTTAGTCTGCAAATTGAGTCTCGTCGTAAACATCTGGAGAGAACGTGGTACGCGTTTGCACCCGGGAAACATCACGGAAAGACATCGTTTTCCTTCAGGGGAGTCATGGTATGGTCAGGCATCACGCTGGACGGCCGCACAGACCTCTACATCTTTGATGCGGGTCTGTGACCGGTCAAAGATACAGAGTTGAAGTCATTGAGCCTACCATTCGCCTGTTTCCAGGTGCTGTCGGTGCTGGTTTCATATTCATGGATGATAACGTGCCTCCTCACCGTGCAGCCCTGGTCGACGCCTTCCTTCAAAGTGAAGATATCCACCGCATGCAGTGGCCTGCCAAATCTCCTGATCTGAATCCTATAGAGCATGTGTGGGATATGCTCGGGAGATATATTGCAGCCCTCCGCCACCCACCAAGCTCCGTTCCGGAATTGAAAACTGCTCTCCGTGAGGCTTGGAACTCTCTGAGCACATAACTCATCCATACCCTCATCGAAAGTATGGGAAATCGTTGTGCAGCATGCGTGGCTACCAGAGGTTCCCACACACCGTATTAAACTTCAGCATCACATTGTCTTAATCATTCTGTTTCACTAAAGGGACACTCGTATTGTGAACCTTTTCCTTTCAACCCTCTTCTTTGGATAATAAGTCATTATTATCCTTGTTTTGCATTGTTTTCTTCTTCTATAACCCTATTACACCCGCATACAGCGTTTTCTTTCATTCCGATGTAGATTTTCTGAAATATTCACATAAACAGCAATTATGCTTAACTTTTGGACATGAGTGTATGCATGTGAGAATTTTTGTAAGTTTCTCTAATGTTTTAGATTATTTTAAGTCTAAATATCATTGCTTGAACAGGTATTTTGTCAAACTGGAACTTGTTTAATCTTATTCTGCTTGAAAATAGATTTTAAATGAATTTCACTATTTTATGACAAAACAAGTGTAATTTCTTGAGATTTCCTCATAAAAGTAATGATAGGATACAAATCTTTAAATGGAGTCAAGTATTAAGTCACTCTGATCTCTTTTACTAAACCAAACATTTGTATGCAAAATACTTTCTTTTGGATTATTTGTAATATCTCACAATGGCGATTAGATCTTGACAACGGCTTCATACCCAGTAAAGAATAATGGAATTCAAATAAATGGAAAATTTTAAACACTTTGTTATGAATTTCATGAAACCTGTTTAACATCCCAATCTAATCATTTCTTCAAGATTAACTTTCTTGCCTGATACTTTAGTCTCACGAGATTCTATCAAATTAAAATGCAAAATCATGAGGCATTTCAATTTGATTCAGTGAAAAGTGACTAAAATACTTTGAGATGAGCTATAAACTTTTGTGTTCTACATGATTACTAGTCAAATTTTGAGACGACTTTTCAAATAATATAGTTGCATAGCAATTTTATTATGTTTATGAAAATTATTTTGAATGATTGATACATTTTTTATTTTTCACCTGTTGAACAAATATTGATTTAGTGTTCACATGTCTTTTGCAGCCCTTGTTTTATTTAAATTTTTAATTGATGACTAGTAATGAGTACTGTAATATAATGGTTTACCATAAATATTTTGATTGTTATTAATTCTTTTCTTAATTTAAATGTTTGAAACTTTACATTTGTTTTAAAACAGATAGTAAGAATCTGTGATTACTAAGTGCAATTGAATACACAATTGAAACAACTCAATCTTTTAAAATAAAAAAAATCAAAGGTATATTTATTTGACTGCGTGTTGTAGGTTCTGTAGGATCTGATACAAGATATCAATACTAGCGCTTTAGTTTTAAAGAGATAAGAATTATTAAATTTAAAAACGTAGAAAGATTTCTATCTTCAACTTGAAGCAATGATGGCTTGAAAGCTAACGAACTATGTGATAATAAAACATTGACGTTCTAATGAACAGTTTTGTTGCTTATCTTTACATTTATTATATAGCTTAGATTTGAACACGTCTCGTATAATGTTAGATTTAGATAGCCTTGAATTAAATTTAAATATAATATTTGAGGTTTTGTTACACTTAAGTTGTACCAAACATATAATAACATTTAATCTAGACTTACATGTGTAGATTAATTATTTTCAGTACCCATATAATTTTAAAAGAAGTGAATTATTAATTTTGTTAGTAAAATATTATAAATTAATGAATTTTTTCTGCACACACATCATAAGTGTAAAGATCTATTTATAAAAGTACTCGAGCTCATTTGATGAGTGGTCCTCTTTGCTGGACCATGATCCAAGCATGAGTTAATCTAAATTGTGTTCCCCTTCACTGAAGCAATTATGTTGCTATAGTAACTTGTGTGTGGCCGTATATCCTGGAAGCCGTTATGGTAGAATTGTATTCAGATAAGGCATAACAAGAAATGTCGTTGGCTTAGAGCAGAAACTCATTAACTGACATTTTTAGGAGACAATAAATTATTCTTATTTTCAGTATGATTAGAAATGCATTGTCATGTTGTAATATGTTTAAATTATATGTAACACTATGAAAATACTTATAATTTTTATTTTCTGATCTAAAATGTAATACATAGTTTTTAAACAACTGTAAAGTAAAAATTTTGTTTTGCCAGTTAATGAGTTTCTGTTCTAAGCCTACGATATTGCCTTTTCCAAAATGTTTTATCCAGTCTTATCTTAATACACATTATTTTGCTTTTCAAACCTTGCAGATATTTATAGTCACTCAAAAATGTTGTTTCACTACCATTCAAATATGATGTAAAAGGGAAAATTTCTAATATTAAAAAAGCTAAGCGAATAAAAAATTTAAAAAGTGTCTCTCTCAGTTCAAAACAGTACATATCGCGCTTAGCCTATGATACAGTTTAAATCGTTTCGGCCTCACTGGGTTTTCGGTCGAATTTTTCTACGATTGAAAAAGTGTTTTGTTAAGATATAGTCAGCTCTAGTTATTGAACTTTAAATCTTCAAATATATAACTTGAGTCAAAAGTAACTGATGAAAGGGTGCATAAAATGCTTTGTCTTTATAATATCAAAACTCCTACACTGAGGCAGGAGGATTTCAATCACCAAGGGAATAAATAGTTCAGTTTTGATCGCAACTTTTGGTGATACACAAGTCTTTTATTTAAGTCTCGTTAGATAAGAAAGTTTCAGATCCAAAGAGTGTTTGTTTAGGTTTTACATTATATGTATGCTCATGGATAATAATTGCAGCGTACCAAATATATATACCCCTGAACTGCGAATCTATAAAATCCTGTACATTTACCCCTACGATAACATTTTATAGAGTTCCATAGAACTCTATAGAATTCTAGAGATTTCTATATAGAGAAACGAAACTTTCTATAGAAAAAAGTTCTGTAGAATTCTATAGAGATTTCTATAGAGAAAACGAGTTCTGATTCCATAGAAATGTATTTCTATAGAATTCTATAGAGAAGTTGTACCGAAAAGTATAGTCGTAAAACAAAAGAAATGAGTTTACATAGAATTTCATAGAAATTTTTAGACATTGTATAGAGAATCATATAAACTTTCTATGAAGGTTACTTTATAGAGCTTATAGAAAAACCCATATTCTATATGGGATTCTATAGAAATTTTTCAGAACTCTATAGACATTTTCCGTAAGGGATGTCATTTTGAGAAAGTTATTTACTTCAATTGTAATAAAGAAAACGAAAAAAATTGTAAACGCGATAATAAAATACTTCAATAATTAAAAATATTTCGTTTGTTAGTTGCATGGTTCGGATTCTTCAAAATACGATTAATTAAATTTCCAAATAAATTCTTCACATGGTATGACACTATAAAATGAAGTGCATATAAGGTATCTACTATTAAAAGCGGAGATTCTGCTCCCCCAGAATAAGCTCAGAATGAATAGGAAAATTCTCAAAAAAAATATTAGGTTGTATCGGTTCGGATTCTTCAAAATACGATTAATTAAATTTCCAAATACATTCTTCACATGGCATAACACTATAAAATGAAGTGCCTATAAAGTTTCTTTTTGAAAACGGAGATTCAACTCCCCAGAATTAGCCCAGAATGTATAGAAAAATTCTCAAAAAAATAACAGGTATTATTCGCTTGTAAACAAAAGTAACAGAGCAACGCAGCGACATCTATCGTCAAAGAATTGATTTACGTTTTTGAGGTGTTCCATGAATCAATATTTCCGAAAAGTGATTGCACTCCGTTTTATGAGGTTACAATTAAATATTTATGGGAAAGGCCCGTGTAATCACATGGGCGTAGCTGACATGACCTCTTTTTTCGGACAGAAAGTTTGAAGGACTAATGTATATTCAAGTGCTGGTCCCTTTCAAAAACACGTGGCTAATTTTCCACCCACTTGTCCTCATAATAATCAGTCTCTGTTCCCGCAAGAATAATAAATTCATTGCACCATTAAATATTTCGTTCTTGAGGAAACCTTTTTTTCATGATGATGTTTATCTGTTAAGCATTAAATACATTTCCGAACAACTGAGATTGGTGCTAAAATTACGAAAAATTTCTATAGAATTTTATAAATATTTCTATAGAATTTTATAAAATTTTCTATAGAATTTGGTGTATTAAATCCTATAGAATTAAGTCCAGTTTTTATATAAGCTCTATAAAGCAACCTCTATATAAAGTCTATAGAATGTCTAGAAACCTCTATTGAATTCTGTAGAAGATCATTTCACAAAATCAGAGCTCGATTTCTCTATAGAATTCTGTAGAACGTTTTCTATAGAAACTAAATTTTATTTCTCTATAGAAATCTCTAAGTTCTGGAACTCTAGACTTTTCTCGTAAGGGACTGCTATAATTTCCTCCATCGTTTTTGTGCAAAGATTATAGTAACAATTTCAGGTACAATAACCGATTCCTGAATTTTTCATTCGAATATTTGTCAATCTGTTATGTGAATTTCTTTCTCAAATACTTTGTTTTCAAAATAAAACTGATTGCATAGATATAGGCTAACTGATCCTTAGTTCTGCTTCCTTTGAAATGACAGAATACCGTATTTTTACTTTTTAGGTTGGTTGTTTTGGAGTTTATGACACAAAAACCTTATTTTAGTCAAGCTGCGAAAAACACAAAACAACGTCACGTAAGAAATGTTGTGAATGGAAAAAAGAGGGACTGGGGAACAGAGTAGTGGGATGAAAGTAGAAAAAGATCGATTGGGTATCATGGGAGCTCGACTTCTGTGTTTACTAAAGACAGTAAACCCCATGGGAGAAGTAAACCCCCTAGGGTCCCACACCATATAGAGATATGCCCTGAGGGCTTTTAATTTTTTTAATGGGGACATTAAACCTGTCTATACTTTTAATTAGTGGTTATAAAATGCTAGTTTAATCAAGGAAATATTAAATTAACTGATTTTGTCGTTGATAGCGTATTATCTGTTTTTAGTTACAGTATTTAAAAGTGCTTATTCTTGACGCTTTACAAAAGTAAATGTTCTCAACAAATTCATAGTTCTCAAAATGTTGATTTTTAATTATAGATGAAATTACTTTTATTTGCGAAACTGAAAAAATACAGTCGATTTTCGATAATCGTTTTAGCTAACGTATGACCATTCAATACATAACCTAACCATCAAACAAGCTCATAACGAATTATGAACAACAAACATAATTAAACTTCCTTTACACAATTAGGGAAGTCGATTAATTAAACTAGTGTTTTAATCCATGTGATCTAATGAACAGGTATAATGTACTGTATTTAAGTAAAATACATCTTTTTTGAATGAAATGCTTCTAAATTAAAAAAATCAAAGAGAGTAAGACAGCTTTCAGAAAATATTGAAGACTTATCTCATAAAGCAAAAGTATATATAAATTTAAAAAATAAAAAATTATAAAATTTAATAAATTTATTAAAATATAATTTTTTAAATATTTTTATACATTTGGACTTCGCAACATTCGACAACAAAATTGAATCAGATCTATTTATTTTGATATTAAATAGAAAATATCGTGTACCTTTTCCAAAAGTTCGTGGTTTATTTCCAACTAAAAATAGACTGAATACTTAATATTAAATGGTAGCGTGATTTCATGATGCCTATCAAACTTAAATATTCGATGCCCATAATTTTTTGTGTGGCTTTTCTATTTAACGCTTTTTATTTCCATTTCAGTTACATTGGTTTGTATTTTATTCTTGTCTTTATAGCGACAATAATACAATATTCAGGCTCTGCTAAAAATGATCTCTATTGTATTAGTTAATCATCAATAATTTTTCCTTCTAGAAAATTAGGGCATAAGTAGCCCAGTTGGTAGAGTCGCTAGTTAGCAACCGGAGGGTTGTGAGTTCGAAACTTGATTTAACCAAAGACCGTCGTGTAAGTGGGGGCTAATGCACGTTAAATCTGTATTGGTCTCAAATATCTTCACGTTGGCGTAGTGTAGAAGTTTGGAGAGAGGGGTGCCAATTTAGGTGTTGACCTCGTCATCTGACTGTGGTTCAAAATTACGAGGTGTTGTCCTCGGATAATTCCCTTAGGAATTGACATTGTGATGCATTTTATTTGTTAACATAATTTGTTTCAAAAATAGCCTAGTTTAGAAAAACAGCAAGAATCAACTAAAAGTTTTATACCCTCAAAAAATTAACATTCACAATAGTTTATTATGTTCGTGATACTGATATTTTTTAACCATATTTTAAACATTTGAGTTGATTCTTTTGAAAGTCTTATTTGAACTATATCAATTAGCTGTAATGCATTTCGAACAGACTTTCAGCATAAACTAAAATATGTAGACATGATTTTCGCTTGAATACAGAGACAGATTAAAAATTTGTGTTTAAATTTTTTTGTACATTCTTCAGACAGATAATCTGATTTTCATGTCAACGAAAGATAGAAGCATGATATTTAATTTTATTTAAAAAATATATAAATAGTTACTAGCTATAATAGTTGAACGTTTGAAATACGTATATTTGAGCGCAATATCAAACAAAAGTAAGATTTTTAACTATGAAAGCAATAAAGGGTGTTTAAATCTTTACTCATAAAGCAGAATGCTTAATTCTTTCACAAAAGTTAATTTTCAAAGTAAATGCAAACGTAAATACGTAAATGAAAATGTTCTCGTAAAGCAAATGTTTTACATTCAGAAAGAACTCGTGGTTTATAAAAGAAACGATAAACTATTTTTAAAATAAATTATTTGAAAACGGTATTGTTACGCTAACATTATCATTTGTATATCGATTGTTAAATTCAATAGAATATAATCTGCAGTAAATACTAATCAGAATTCCGTTTTTTATATTTCACTATAGTTTCAAAATTTGATTAGATTTTGAAATTTCATGCTCAAAGATAGCTTAATAACATAAAATAAGTTGAGTTTCAGTAAAGTTATAGGGTTCAAAGTTCAAATACTAAAGAATAAAATTCGAAATTTTAAAATTTAATTTTATAATTTTGTGTAAAACATTTTGTTTGATACTTAGATTTGAATGTCCATATTGCTTTACTTTATATATGTATGTATTTCATTTCATCATTGTATAGCAATATAACCAGAGTGCCATCCATTTTTATTCTTAAAACATCCGTCCACTTGTTAAATCTTATTTTTCAGAGCCTGAAAATCGTTTATATTTTTATGAGTAATTTTCATTGTTAATCCGCCGTAGGTTCTGATCAAATTACCCTAGTGAAGCAAACAAATGACAGTAAAGCGGCACCCCTCACTGCAAATCATTGTTCATATAACCTAAAATGTTGTTAAATTCCACTAGATGTCGCCACGTATTTCAAAGACTGATAAGCAAATAAAATTTCACCTTCATAAGTTTGAAAGATAAAACTATTATATAGAACAGCCTATTCATTTGATTTGAATATGGTAGGCTATTTTTTATTCTATTGTTCATAAACAATTCAGCTTTGAAGTTATGAAATTGAAGAGGTGATGCTCTATAAAACGCTTTTGTCAGTACCTTTCCACCACACCATTAATTAATCTTGGCAATGAATATATCGGAATTTTACAGTTGTTTTTAAGTGCACACCACACTTCCAGATTGAAATTTCTAGATTGGTTGAAATTTCAAATAGCCCGAAGATAGAAAATTCAACAAGTCTAATGCGACAGGGTATGATCAGCCAGTAAAAAGGGGTGAAAGAGTGTGCGTTTAAAAGGAAATAGAAGAGCTATTATTTTTATTTCAAATGCATATAAAATCAAATTTTGTAAAATTAATTTTCAGGGTCACCCCTAAATGGTTAAGTGAGCGTTCGCTGTCTTCGTGCAAACACCAGTGTTTGCTGAGGTTTTCACGCAGGCAGCCTTTACCTCAGGCCTACTCGTTAATTTTTTTTCGAATTACATAGTGTGTGAAAGAGATATATTTAGTACGAAACCGATACAGATCGGACATTTTCTCAAATACTTTTCAAATTCCTTTCTTTAAATTCGGATTTGATCTCGGGCCGTCGCCAATAGTCCGTTGTTTTGCTCCAGCGCGACGTTAATTAAAATACCTACCCACCTACCTTTCTTTAAAACTCCTTACATAAACTACAAACAATGATAAAAACCTCACGATGTTCATTCTTTAAATTTTTTTAGGTAGTTGAAGTAGTAACATGAATTACAAAAGCAAAACTGATTGGAAATGTTCGTTAGTGTAGTTAGAGTATAATTCAGTAGAACATAAATAAATATCAAATAGTAAGAACTCTCAACAAATTTTCTGCAAACACAATACAATCTTTTTCCCCAATTCATTTATATTTGCTTATGAAACTATATTTGAGTAAGATAAAATGTTTTAGCATTTATTTTAAATGTTAATCGTCAAAGTAAACACGCACAATCCTACCTACATAGAAAGTGTCAGTGTGTACAAATACATGTTAAACTCTCAGATTTTTGTTTTCATGCAAAAATCAGATAGTTTAATCAGTTTCAATGCGTGCATATTTGCCGTATTGAATAACTGTTCTGATTTAACTTTGTTTAGCATTACTTGTTCTCTATGTTACTTATTTTCAAGATAAAATGTGTGGTATGCCGATATTTAAAACAGTATCACAGTAGTTAAATTTTACTTTGACCATGAATGGAAATGCAGTGTTAAATTTATTCATAAAATAATATTAAATAACTTCCTTTAATGTTACTAAGTTTATAATAACTAAATGATAAAGGTTAAATCATATGAATAGAAATTGAATAGAAATTTTATGCTGAACAGCAATTCTTAACAATTAAAATGTTTATTTTTTCTGCAACACTAACTTATTTTAATTAGCATAATTGACAAAATTGCTTTTAATAAATACCAATGTCATGCTATTTTTACAATTCACGATTTCAGATTTTCGAAATGTTTTGATTTACAAGAAACTTTCATTCTCTTCAGATGGCAGTATGATGCATTTTCAGAATAGACAAGTATTTCAAATGCTTCTGCTTCATACGTGCAGAAATCATTTATATAAATTATAGTACTTTCAAAATAACACGCTTTGAACTGACCAGAAACAGGATACAGGAACTTATCCCATAGTAATTAAATTTTAACTTTTAAAAATTTTCTTTAAAAACTGTATGGTATAAATTATCTTCAGATTTTACCATCTGATTTTAAAGTCGTTTCTTCAACGGTATTCAATCAATATGTCGACATATTATTTGTCTTTGAAGAAAAATATCTGAATTTATCTTCTGAACAGGAATGCCAATTGTTGATGCGTACACGTCATTTTTTTGACTGGCTGCATTGTAATGTCAAAAATATGATTTTAATTTATTTTTTGTTTTTGTCAAGCATACGTTTTAAGCTCATATCCACATTTATCTTTGAAGAGGAATATCAACTGTTGATGCATGTTTGTCCTATTTTAACAGACTGCATTTAAATGTCAATAGTATGTTTTGTTATTGTCATATGTTTAGAGATTTATGTTTATCTGTCCTCGGAATTCAGACCAAAATTTACTACATGTTGAGTACTATTTATTATTTTATTGTTTGTATGAACAGCTGATAGAATTCAAAAGCGTATTTATGCAAAACATAATTTTTATTTCATTGTCACCATTCTAATATCAGTTGATAGGAAACAATAGATTATTTATGTTTTATAAGATCTGCAAGTGACAATGCTATGGATTCATCAGGATTGCATGATTTATGTTTCTGTACAGTATGAATTCATAGAAATGTAATAACTATATTTGATTTTTCGCTTCATAGACATTATTAACCCTCCTGGTGGTAGTCTCGACGAGGTATTTCGTCATTACCAAAACTGACCAGAGCTTGATGGACGAGATATCTCGTCATTAAAAGGAAACTGACCAGATCTTGATCTCGTCATCATAAAAGAATCAGCAATAACTTAATGACGAGATATCTCGTCATTAGCAAAATTGATCAGATCTTGATGGACGAGATATCTCGTCGAAACCACTTGGAAGGTTAAGCATTTTGACATTCTGGGAAACAGTTCTGGAAGAATTCATTCATCGTAATATCTCAGTGGTGTGAACAATGTTATCTATATATATATATATATATATATATATATATATTAAGTTTTGTGTTAGACTTTCACTACCAACATAAATTGCTTATGCAAATAAAAAAGCAAACATTTAGATAACATTAAAATTACATTTTAGTATTATGATGATTTCATGTTTGCCTTGAACACGCAGTCTGCATTGATAATTTTTTTGGGGTTTTTAATATAGTGATGGCATTTGATAAAAAAGATAAATACCATTTGCAGAGTAAATTTGATTGAAAGTTGGCGTAATTAAAAGTGTGGTAGAAAAATATACATACTAAATTTTCATGCATTAGGATATCGACCCCACTAATTCATGCTAAGATTCTTGTTGAAAAGGTTCTACATTATTCTTTTAGAAGAAAATGTGACTTCGGTTGAATACGATATCCTAGATGAAAAATATTTTTTACAAGCCCTCTTGAGATGCAAACTCAGCAAATGTTTGATCTGGCTTATGTTTGTTTAGCAAATAAAGCAGACGTCGATGTCTGTTATTGTGAGCATTTGAAAATAGACTATTGATCAGAGCATAACGTGTTTTAGTTCTCAAATACCCATGACGGGTATATGAATTGAAAAATATTTTTTCCACTTATTTTTAAGGTGTTTAAAAAATTATATAACTTTTCAAAAATGAAAAATTTTATCACAACAAAGTATATAAAATGCACACGGGTTTCAATCGAATAGGTTCAGAAATTGAGTATTCGTTCAGCCTATCTTATTTCTTCAAATTGTGTCGCTCATTTACAGCAACTTCCACCAAACTCAAACAATAAAAGAGGTTTTAAAATGTGACACAAGTTCGTCTTTTTAAAGAAATCGCGATTTTTGAGGCATGGAATTGTTGCAGAATTGCGCAGTGTAATAATGTCATAATATTCAATATTAAATCGGATATTTGTTAATACTAGTTTTAAAAGTAGCTTGAAAATTACATTTGATTTCGAGATCTAAAAAACAGGATATCAAAATTGTCTGCACTTGAAACAAAATCTTTCTTTTAAAATATGATTAAAATATACTTTTATAAAACGTGTCATCATCTTAGTGTTACGTCTTACATGTCCATAAAATGCTGTTTGGGATTAAAAGTTTAAAATAAATATAATTAGGAGCGTAAAAAAGACGAGAAGATGAAATTCATCCTCTCGACATCGAATTACAAAATCAAAATCCTTCCAAACTTGAAAATTTACCGATAGGAAGTTTTCAGGATTATTAAAATAAATCTTTCAATTTGACATTTTATTCGTTATAAAAATAAATAATTAGTTTTAGCACTTAGATTAATGAATTTTATAACAAAACCATATGAATAATAAATACTAAGTCGACAAAAACAAACTGTAACATAAGCTTTAAAGAGTTGCAATATAGATCGTATTAATTTTATGGAATGTTACTTGCGGCATTTTTTGTGCAAACTATATTTCTTCTCTCTGAAACAAACGATTTTTTCTTGGAGGAACTTTTACGTTGAAAGGAGTAAAGTGAGACATAAGCGAATATCTTGCATTCAAATTTTGTACATCATTTTTCTTAAAATCTGTTTCATTTTCTTTCATTAAAAATTAGAAAAATTAAAATGTTAGGCATTTATTAATATTTTTCAGTGCTAAAAACTGTTTGTGTTTCATAGTAAAAAAAAGTGAAGGGTTTCTATAAACATGTGATTTTTTCACGACTAAGTGTTCAAAAATAGCATTCTATGTTGATGTCTTTGAATACATAAATTAACAAAATCAAAAAGATATATAAGAATTAACATCCACTTATTTATTATGGATATTTTTTGTAAGATTGAGAAATGTGTGCATTTTCTCAAATATATATATATATATATATATATATATATATTTAATGACCATTATTTATGAAATTCTATCAAAAATATGGGGACAAAGCATGTAATTTAGTGCATAAATACACAACGAAATCAAATATTATTTTTATTGATTGGTAGGTAGTTAATTAACTTTGTACTCTGGCAACACAACGGGCTATTGGCGATGGTCCGGATTCAAACCCGAAGGGAAGATCTGAGGACAACACCACGTAATTTTGAATCACCGTCAGATGACGAGGTCACACCTGTGAGCTGGCACCCCACTCTTCAAACTTCCATTCCAACGTGAGGACATTTGAGGCAACGACAGATTTAACGTGCACCAGTCCCCGTGTACACGACGGTCTTTGGCTGAACCGAGTTTCGAACTCGCTACCCTCCGGTTGCTAATCCGCGCTCTTCCAACTGGGCTACCGCGGCCCCGAATTTTATTTTGGAGATGTAGAAAAAGCATTTTATAATTTGTGAGATTGAAAAATTATTGAAAAGCTACACCAAGGGATTTTAAATTGCCAAATCAGTTTAGAACTTAAAAGTGCTTACTGATTGACGTAAAGTACGTTATTTGCATGAATAGTAAAATACTGAAAATTTTACTATGGTTATTTTTTAATGCTAACTATACAGCAAATGACTTATGAAATATTATCAAATAGCGTGTTTGACAGCTGAACTTAGCTATGAAGTTGTTATACATCGGTAATACTGGAAGGTTACGAAGAATACTTAGATTTGTTTAGATTGAATAGAATGATTAACGCAAAGACAAAATAATTATTTTGAGTATAATCGATTCAGATGCAAAAACGCTGTGTGTGGGGAATAGAATTTTTTTTAAATGTAATATTAGCCCTCTTATATTAGCTAATATTAACTCTGTAAATTATTAGCCCTCCAGGTGGTTTCAACAAGATATCTCGTCCATCAATATATGACCAATTTTGCTAATGACGAGATATATCGTCATAAAGATATCGCCGATTTTTGATGATGAGATCCAGATCTGGTCAGTTTTCTTCTAATAACGACATATCTCGTCCATAAAGATCTGCTAATGATATTACTGATGACGAGATACCTCGTCAAGACAACCACCTGGAGGGTTAATGTAATTTTCAATAAACCTTTTTGTTGAATTATTTTGAAGGACATTTTTCCCCATAAAAGTATTGTTTTTAATTATTAGTAGTAGGAACCTTCAATTATGTACACTTGTTTCAAAGAATAATAAATTTGAATGAGATCTTAACATCTGGGAACTCATCTGGAAAAAAAAGACCCTGATTACTCAGTGAACTTACATAGAGTACTCTACATTCACTACCTATTTGTTATTGAACTGAATAGAAAATATGTGGATGCATTAAATACATTTTTCTGAAGTATGTTATAAATGTTATCCTTACGACGTTCCTTTGGCAAACCCCTTTTCTTCAAAACTCGTGTATTAACCTGTTTCAATTTCTAAAAGAATACTCAGTTAAGATGCACTATCATATTCAATTCCAGATTATGCCATGGAATAATTGCTCCTAAATTCGGGGTTCCATTCTTCTCAATGCTGCGGTAAATGACATAAATTGATGCATTGGGACACTTGAAGGATTATTTTCTTAAAGGATTACCTTCTGCATGTGTGTCAAGGGAATTGATTCAAAGTAGAAGAGGCGTTTAGGATACGAGGCAATCCCATTCATCATTGTAATTTCAGGACATAAAATAAGGAACCATGTTAGTTTTGTGATTATTTTCGAAACTTAAGTGTTCATTTTCAAGCAGAGGGTAAACGATTGAATACTTATTGACCTAATTGTTTATTCTTCATAAAAATTTAGAAAGTTTTGAACCTTTTGATGATTTGCTTGAAATTCTCTAAGCGCAGGAATAAATTTTCTACGATGAGTGTTTTTCGTAGCATTATACGAATAAAATCAATTTAGGATTCATCGTAAGAGCACAGAAATGTATAATATATCATGATGTATGGATTTCTAACTTATCAAATAGCGTTTCGATATTCAGAGATAAAATTTCAAGTACCAGAATAGAAAAATAAAATTATTGAAAGTATGTACACTAGGTAGATCACAGTATGAAATGCTCACAAAAAGTAAGGGACAACGAAAAGCGATTTTCTAAGGCAAAAAACTGATAACGAGATACATTTAGTGAGTGTTAAGGGAACTTATGAGAACAATGTTTTAGAAAATTAATAATTTATTTCTGAAATGACTTTTGTTTCCGTATGAAACAATAGAACAAATACATTACAAATTCATAACTGCCCTTTCGCCCAATTGTCCATGTACATTGTAACGACCCTAGCAACAAGCTCAGGATCAGACGTCAACACCACTGACCTCCGACCGAAATTCCCGAAACATCTATAGGGGTGGTCTTCCATGATGGTCTAGGGGTATACCGTCTATACCGTCCAGATGTTTCTTAGGGGTGCATGGCGCACCCCTGTGATTGAACTCTCTCCCAAGACGAAGAACTGCTGCAGAGCTCGAGCCGAGCAGTTGTTTTTCTGGTGCTCGTTCGAGACGGCCGTTTGAATAGATTCCATTTTCCCCTTTTTGTAGCACCCACAACCTTGGGATATGAATCCCTGATTGTACAGGGTGGCCCAAAAGTCACTAGACCATTTTAAAATTAAATAACTTTTTTGCTATTAATTTTTTCAATTTTTTTTCTCAGATTATTTATATGTAATCATTGGAAAATAGTTATGGAGAAATTCACAACATAGCAACGAATAAAAATAATCCAATTTTATCTACAAAATCAACGGTCAATTGTACTAACCCAAAGAGCTTACATTCGTCATTTCGTGCGTCCTGCAGTTGAGAACACACCAGAGGTATGGTGGCAGCAAGATTCGCATACAGCTCGTCCGACAATGGAGCCCGTGAGGGAAATTTTTGGACTGCTGATAATTTCGCGAAACTTTGAATTCAATTGACCTCCACGCTCACCTGACCTTACGGCTCCAGATTTTTTTTGTAGGGATATCTAAATGAAAGAGTATACCGTAACAAACCTCGGACCATCCAGCAATTGAAGGCCAACATCCGTGAAGAAATTGAAGGAATAGGCCAAGAAACATTACGAGAGGAAATGGAGCATGCTTTAGAAAGAGCCTGCCGCTGTCGAGACCAAAATGGTGGCCATTTGAAGGACATAGTCTACAAAACTAATTAAAAATAATTTCCAAGAAGTATATTTATTGCTTATAAAATAATAAATGTGAATTTTTAATACATAAAAGAGTTATTCTGTTTTTAAATGGTCTAGTGACTTTTTGAGCCACCCTGTACATACTGTAACATACCGTATTGTGAAATAAACGTCAGTAATTTTGGCTGTGTCGTCGTGTTCATTGGCACACCACTCGGCCCACTACGTTACAACATGCCCAATGCATTTGTCCAATTATCAATGTATATATTCAATACATTCGTCCAACTGTCCATGTATATGTCCAGCACATTTCTCCAACTATCCATATACATTCGCCATCTTCATAGTAAATTGAGCACCAAGTTCATAATTTCCAATAGGATCATCTATTTTGACACAAAATTTCGAATCTATATCATAATTTAACTTCAGATACCAAGTTTCATGTTATTCATGAATACAGAAATTTTGGAGCTCCTAATGTTAAATCAGTTTCCTAGACTTTAATGAATATCTTCCTAAACAATATTCATGCAGGACTGATATTTTGTAGCATGTTGATATTAAGGTTTTACAGACAAAATATACATAATTCTTTAGTTTTTAAATAATTTTAGTTTGCAATATTAAATATTAAATTAATATTCGAAAAATTATGAATAAGAACCTTGGTATATTTTGACAGAAATAGATTCAGAAAGATTTTTAATATTACCGTACAAAATGTTAGCTGTTTCCTCTCGATAGTTTTGAGCTATACTTAAATTTTCGTGATTACGGTGATTTTAGGGGTATCCAAAAGGTGAAAAAGATTATGGCAAACCTGAAGAATGTTTAAATTTTTGAATAATGTTTGGAAACATCATTTATGCAATTTAACGGACACTGCTTTCTACCTGTCCTGTATAGCTGAATAATGATCAATCTAATAGTAGAGACCAAACTATAGTATCGACAAAACTATGTTTTTACGATAACAGTCTTAAAAGTTATTGCTAACTTGCCATAACAGTTGTTATTAACTGTTATTATGAAAAGCTTATTTAATAGTTACTAAAAACACCAGTTAGTAAATAATTTTAACAGTTATCATTAACTGTTAAAAATTGACGTTGAAATTAAACAGTAAATACGGACTATCATTCTTTCCAAATTTCTCGTTCATCAAGATCTGGTCAATTTTACTAATGACGAGATACCTCGCTGAGGCAACCACCAGGAGGGAAAAGTTTCTTTGCAATCTTTTAGTCAACCAACTAATGAACAGTTCCTGAATAACTACAAATAATCTCGCTCTACGAATAGCGACGGACGTGGAGTGACGTTCAATATGGAGATGATCCCTGAATGGATATTTAACATTGAATATCTCCAGATATAACGATAGCAAATTCGTGAAATTTCATATTTATACTAATTTGAGGATGCAGAATCTAATTAATGCATGAAAACAGGGAGTTGCTATTGGAAATTTTGTTGTTTATGCAAAATTTGATATGAAGATGGCCCCTTATGCAATGTTTTTACATTTGAATTTGTAGAGGACGTTATTTCCTATTGAATGATATCTTTGAATTTGCTCTACTATGAATAGTGCTCGAAATAAAGGGGACCTTTTTCTGCGACTGTACGTTTCCAATCTATTTGCCCAGTTATACTATATGTCCCATTTTATACCTTATTATTACCCCTGTTTCGAAAAACAGCTTGGCACCTTCGTTGCATACTTTAGATGACATAATTTATTGATATCTATGACAACTCGCACCCCGCAATATGGATAAATTATCTCGGAGCTCTGATTGTGTTGTAGGATAGGAAGGGAACATCTATGCCCATCGGCGGAGTATTTCAAATTTTTTCAATCTGGTTCAGGTCAGGGGACCTCGGAGGGATGTGGTGGAGTACCCAAATCGTCAGTTTCTAGTTCCTGGAGCACAATTTTTTCTCTGACTAGTTCATCCAGTATCATTCAGAACGCGGAAGCATGACCAACAGTATCATGGAAAAAAGCAAAAAACCTCAATTTAATGTCAGTTTGATACACTGAAGAGTTCTCTTAACAAATGCAAATTTATGCTTTCTTCAAAACGAACTTCTGCTTTCACTAAAACTGAGTCAATACACATGCAGAAACTGCATTAAATTAGCCTCCATGCACGTATAAACGATTTTCGACTTGTTACCTTCAACGAACATCAGAAACTCATCTGATAGAGGTGCCATACTTTCTTTGCGATTAGTATTACTTTGTCTAGGTAAATCTTTTACGATAGTGAGTTAATATAGGTTCAGTACTATTCAGGGACAGCCAGGCTCGTGAGCTTATAATGGTAAAACCTGTTTCGTATTATCTTTGTACAATCACTTACATCAACGGCTAATCGTAGTGATTCTCGAAAACAACTTGTGATGTTTGGGTTCTTTTGGTCCTTTAATGGTCAAATAACAGCTTCTTCTTTATGACAGTAACCCTCGGATTACCACTCCATGAGAATTTTTAACAACCGTTCCTTGTTGGATAAAACTCATCTATCAGAGGCATTTTCTGTCAAGTCGAATGTAGGTGGTGGTAGTGTTTTTGTGGTGGAACGGGCTATGAACGAGACGTCATTCGGCTATTTTTTAATACGATTTCACTAAGTCGCCAATCGAAATTCCAAAGAATGAATTCCGAATTGATATGTGATAGCTAACTGGTCAACCCCACTTATATCCAATGCCAAACTTCACCCAAACAGCGATAAACTGCATTTTAAGGTAACCTCGATCTCTATTATGAAATTGTATTTGGGTATGAGGAAGTAAAATCAGTCTTCCGCCTGGTTTGCTTACACTAAAAATCGCGCTCATAGTCGACCAATTTGCACTCTGAGAAAACCCTCCAACATCGATCTGTTTTGAGCCTTTTTGTATTAATTCGTAGAGTGCAATGTTCTTTGCTATGTTTAAATGTTGTCGAGGTGATATTTTGAGCAATCAACTTCTTAAAAAAACTCAAACAATTGTGTGTAATCACATTATAAGGATTTTATTTTCAGCACTGTTTACAAACAATTGCTTGTAACCAATTTTTGTCTGTTTAGAAACTTTATAACTCAGTACTGTATATAACGTTAGCTAATAGTATTACATCCTGACATTTAGCAATTGCAACTGACTAATCAAAATCCTCAGATTCTTAACTATTTGTGAGCAGTTAACTAGTCATGTTATGTTTTGTTGCATGGAATTGTATTGAAAGATGAGGAGTTTTTATATCCAAAAACATTTTTATTTCTATAAAGGGTAATGAAAAATGCGAAATATAGTGTATTTTTTATTTTGTTCAGCAATTTTCATTGTTATCAGTTCAGAAATTAGAATGTAGAGCATTGTCATCCAAAGAAACCATATAATTCATTTCTTTTCTTCGGAAGATATACTGGTTGTGTTTAAGGATAAATATTCATGAATCTTTTTATATACTTACCAGCAAATAGTAGCTCTAACAAACTTAAGTCATTAATATAATCTAAAAATTAATTTAATATTTGCTCATAAAGAAAAAGCCAAAATTTTCAATTATAGTTGAGCAGTTCTAGCAAAAATATGAATTATGCCGCCTTTTTTCGTTATAAAATATATTACAGGCGAATTTATTTCTTGAGGATATAGTTTTCAGTATATTTTTGAGAGTGTTACGTAGACAAAATCGAAATGAAGGAAAGAGATCTGCAAAGATTGTCAAAGAACTATTGCTTCAATATGTCTGAAACAATGTCTCTCGAGCTATAGATTGAAGAAAAAATTGGATCATGGGAAGCTGAGTAAAGGTCATCTAAGGTTATTTTACTCACAAGGGAATGCTCTCCGAGTGCTGCATCTATCTTAACCCTTTGTGGGGTTTACACGCATAGTTCTACCTTGAAACCTGCAGTCTTTCTTGCATGACTTCTAACCAGCTTTGACCTTGACCAATAGAATCTCTCCAAAGGATTTTGTTCTAAGAAAATGAGCAATAATATCTTTCCAAAGGATTCTATTCCAAGAAAATGACCTTTCCAAAGGATTCAAATATCCCGTTGTGTTGCTCCAGTGTTATGTTAATTATCTACCTACTTTCCAAAGGATTCTATTCTAAGGAAAGGAGCAACAGAATCTTTTCAAAAGGTTGCATTCTGAGAAAAGGAGAAATAGAATCTTTCAAAAGGATTCTAATCCAAGAAAATTACCATTAGATCATTTCTAAAGGATTCTTATCTAAGAAAAGGATTATTAGAATCCTTCCAAAGGATTCTATTCGATAGAATGTGCAATATGATATAACGTTAGTCGTCCCAAAGGATTATATTCTAAGCAAAGGAGGAATAGAATCTTTCCAGATGATTCTAATCTAAGGACAGTACCAATAGAAACTTTCCAGAGGTCTATTCCAAGGAAAGGACCAATTTAAATGTTCCAGAGAATTCTATCCCAAGGAAAGAACCGATGGAATCTTTGTAAAGGTTGGAGGATCTTTAGAAAGATGTGGTTACTTGGTCATTAAGTGTGTTGTTGGGTAAAAGCAACACTACAATACTCGCAAATCTCGCAACGCCTATAAGGGTGAGAACTGTTTATTCGTTTGAAAACTACAATCTAAGGGGTCACAAAGGGTTAGATAGTCTCATTTCAATCACATGGTTTTGGACGATCCTATTCTACCTATTAGGGGCATGTAAACGAAAACAATGCTCTCCCACAATTGGCAGTAGCCCAGTTGGTAGAGTCGCGGATTTGCAACGCTGGGGTTTGCGAGTTCGAAACTAGATCCAACCAAAAGATCGTCGTGTTCGTAGGAGATTGGTGCATGTTATGTATGTCGTGGCCTTAAATGTCCTCACGTTGGCGTGGTGTGAAAGTTTGGAGAGTGAGGTGCCAGCTCAGATGTTGAGCTGGTCATCTGGCTTGGTTCAAAACTACGAAGTGTTGCCCTCGGATCTCACCATTTGGGACTGATCCCGTTGTGTTGCTCCAATGTGACGTAAATTCAACTACCTACGTACCCACAATTGGCATCATCAGTTTGTTCTTTGAAGTCATAACAACGATTACAAATTGGTGAAACGGATAATCACCTATAGTCACACAAGATTTTGTGTATGACAGACCGGATGCCAACTTCCTACTCTCCAAAGTCCACTATATAACTTTGCTATACACTATATAATACTATACAATCCCATTATAATACTGGCTCGAAAAATAAGTTATCAAAAATATATTTGTATAACTAGAAATTATTTACAAACATGCCTGAAAATCGTTGATAAATATCATTAACTTTGGGAATGCATACTAAATGCAACTCAATTGAAGGATTTTTACTTGTGAGCGTGATGCTGCTGCATGGAAATAAAAAAAATCTAAAAAAAAATAATTTAAACTAATGGTTTTGTGTACTTAATGGAAATATAATAACACAAAAAATGAATAAAACATCATTATTTTGTACATTAGCTAGCCGAGCAAGACTAAAGCTAAAAATAAGTGTCAATCCCAATCCCCTAATGACCATCTCAACTAGAGTTTTACTGGTCAATAAGACATTTTGGGTTGCTTGAGTTTTATGGTGCAAAAACCATATTTGGCCAAGTTGCGCCAAACACAAGACAGGCAACGAACGTATTTTGGGAGCAAGTAATATGTGCCGTTTATAGCACCCTTAGGAAGCAGTTTTCAAAAATATAAACAGTTTTTCAAACCAGATGAGGCTCAATGGGAGAATATCTCCTCCTAGTTTACTATTTTCAATTAAAAATTAACCATTTACATTTAGCTTCAATTTTATTTATTGAAACCAGCGATAAGATATACAATATTGTAGTCATTAATGTAAAATCGGCCTAATTTAGTACATAAATCCCTTCAATGATAAAATTATTAGTTTTTATGTTTAGAAACATGGATCGCGCTGTACTAAACTCTAAAATTGGATTCTAGAACATGATTTATAAGATCGAATGATGCTGTGTGCTATAAAAGCTGGAGAAATACTAGAAAATATGCTCAAATGCGTCTGTTTTAGAATTAATCCGTGTTCCGATTGGTGCGAAAAATTTATACGTAGATGTATACATTTTTTTCTCCATATTGTCGATACATGTTAAACTATCGAATGTGAAAATAGCTACTTTGCTTGTGAGCAAAAACCTCGTTTTTTATTGGGTATTGAAAATCAGCGCAATGACAAAAACAGGTTATGTTTCCGTGCACGTTTTGGATTTTTGTTAAGACTGATATTGTGATTTATCCATCGGTTATTGTTACTTAACACATTAGCTACATAACATCACTTTGGTATTTATGTTTTCCTAAGATCTTTGTGTTAAAGGTTCAAATATGTCTTAATACTCTCCTTTGTATATAAATTCAATGTGAATTAAAAATTGACAATGGTAGATATGAGAATGTGGTATATTCCAGATTTTTCAGTGTATGCAATTTGGATAATCGCCAGACTTAAATAACGAATATGGCATAACTTTACAACACCCCAAAATAAATATTTTATAAAATCGTTATATTAAGCAGCGAATAAATTTATTCGATACTTCATAAATATCCGAAATAAAGTGTATATTTGAAACTATGTCATGTATTTCCAAACCTCTAATCCGGCTACAAATTAGACAATTTTCCACTGGATGTATCTTGTCCAATACTACAGTAAGGAGCGAATATGAAAAAAGCATGTCTTATTTGATAGTTTAACATGGTATCGAGGGTGTATTTAATGTTTGAGTTGGAAGGAATTAGTTTAAACCAGAGGTTTTGAAACTGTCGTAGCTTCTGTAGCAAGCAGCGAATGGTATTCATTCGATGCTTTATAAATATCTGGAAAAGTGTGTGTAGTTGAAACTTTGCCATGGGAATTTCCAGATCTCTATTTCTGCTACAAATACAAATTCGACGATTTGCTACTGGACGTATCTAGTGCAATGCCACAGTAAGGTAGCGAATATGAGAAAAGCATGTTTAACATTCGATAATTTAACATGATATCGACGATGCATTTAAAGTTTGGGTTCGAAGGTTGGTTTTGAGGTTTTATGGCGCAAGGGTCATATTTGGCCCATGCTGCGCCAGACACGACATACAATATCAAGTAATAGACAAACACAATGGAAGCTTTACTGACACAGAAGAGAGAAATACACCTGACATGAATCGAACCTGCTCGAAGGTTGCTAGTTTAGTGGGCATACCCACTGAGCCATGACGGCCCCTGGGTTAGAAGGAATTAGTCGAAAGCAGAAGTTTTCAACCTGCGTCATAGCTCCAAGGCCATTTGTCAGTAGAGCCGAGGAAACCTCCCTGCCCCGTGAGATGATATTAAGTGTTCGATAAAACAAAATCAAGGTACACAAATTTTATAAATCCTTACATGATCAGAATATTTCCCTTAAAACTTCATTTGGTGATGGAACTTACTTCGTTTGAAATCCCCGTTAAGTGTAAATAAATGCAGGTAGCGGTTGAGGAGCTAGCTTTGAAAAGGTGAAGCTGACTTGAACCTATAGATGAGATATATTTCGATTTTAGACTTGGGAATTTAGAAATTGGTCACTAGGCCCTACTCGCTTGGATCCTTTTCAGATATTCCATTTGTGGATGCAAGATTTTCAACAGTGACAGCTAGCAAAACTTAATAAAGATCGAGATTAAACTCAGGGAAAGACGTGAATCGGTTTCCAAATTTGTGCCCTGATTGAATGATTCTTCTAATTGTCAAAAAATTCATTAAAAATATAATTTTTAAAATTACCCTCCTGGTGGTTGTCGTGAAGAGCCTCGCCATTAGCAAAACTGATTAGATCTTGATGGACGAGATATCTCGTCATTAGAAGAAAACTTACCAGATCTTGATATCGTGATCATCAAAAAATCGGCAATATCGTGGTGACGAAATATCTCGTCATTAGTAAAACTGGTCAGATTTTGATGGATGGGATATCTCGTCGAAACCACTTGGATGATTAAAAGCTTTAGAAATTAAAATACAATTAATTTTATACAATTAAAGTGATTAACCAGTTAACAAATAATTAATATAATTACTTATATATTTTATTGAAAATCAATTAGTCATCTTTCCCTTAATGATAGCGAAATTCGAAAATGTTGCAAGCCTGGTGCAGAGTACCACAAGTCGAAATATATTGGTTGGTAAATTATGAGAACGAGAGTATTCGTCCTAGATTCGTCATTTTTACGAATTCAGATGAGCCATTTTACAGGAAAAGAACTTAAAAAAGGGATTCATAATCTTCCCTCAAAATAGCCTTTTGTAGTTTAACTTAGTGTCTGTCACCTTTCGTCAGTTTGTATCTTTATCAGGGATGCAATATATGTGAAATTTATTACATGTATGAATATGCATATATAGGATTTGTGTCCAAAGTAGGTTGTAGAAATTATAAAAATGTCGAAAAAGGGGTTACAAATTATTTTACTCACACTTAAATGATTTGTCATTTTTCTATGAAAGAGAAAATCGTTATTCTAATCTATAGTTAACCAATTCAAACCGAATGAGGTCGGGTAATTTTGCTAGTATTTCTTAAAAATTGTCGTTTAAAAATGGATCTTTAACGAAAAATGAGCTATTTTATACTATCTGATTAAATGTTTTATATATAATCTTTAAGTATACATATTTCATTTCAGTCGATAGAATTGCTGATATTATTAAATTTCAATAAATATCAGTAGTTCAACATAAGATAAAAGCTAAGACATGTTAGTGAACTGTCAAAAGGTTTCATTTTTACTTTTTGTCATTTTACACTGATTCAATTTTCTCTATCACTGAAATAGCAACATGTTTTTTAATTAATCGTGATCACAAAAATACCAAAACTAAACAATTTGTGTAAAAATTGTTCTTTTCATTCCATTCAACTATTGCGGTAAAAAATATTTCGCAACAGGCGTGCGGTAAAAAAATACTTTTCGAGAAATATTTTTAGTGTTTAATCTATGTACATTAAATATGAAATGCGGATTTTCATTGCAAAATGTACTTTTATAGACTAATATTATGCATGTCTGCAAAGAGAATACTCAAAATGTATACAATAAAAATGTAGATAGAATATTCAAGAACATTTATTTAATTTTTATTTCTTTTTGGCCGAAAATATAATTCATTATTGCTATTTAAAGTTGCCTTACAAAATTTCGTTACACTGTACTCTACTAAAGCTCAATCTTATTTATTGTGAGCTTAGATCTCTCGAAGTTGCAAAGGGTCATCTTTTTTCTTTCGTATAGAAGGGAAATGCTTCCGAAAAGAACTTTGTATGACATTTTTTATGTGACAACCAATCAGCGCTTTCATTGTCAATTCACTTCTAACAAATGATTCAGCATAAAATTAAGTAACTACGAGAAGACCTAACTTAAAAAATAAATTTTGCAATTGAAACATTTCTCTGAAGTGTTTTTTATTCCAAATTGAATCACCACTCAATTATCCGACCTTTCTAAGTTAAATACATTAAAAAATAGGAGTATCGGAATCTCAGTAGCGTATTTGAAGGACAAATTTGCAACCAGTATTATTTTATACCATCTAATACAATAGCATGTAATGTCTTCTAACTTTAGCAGTGATTGGAAACTCTCTAGCAGTCGTTGCTCTATAAATGCTGCATCTAGTTTGTCACACCAATTTTTGAAATAATTTCTACCGCCTTTTAAAAGTAACGTTACCTCAGTTTCTTGAACTCCATTGATTTAGATATTTAAAGAATTTGAAATGAATAAATCGATTACCATTTGACCGCTTTTGACGGAAAAATATAACCAAATACTTTTGCCTCGTTTAAGTATACCAACATATATTCAGTCTTTTCGTACTTAAGTAATTCAGGAAGACGAAAAAAGTTGAAACGTAGCCGTGTTCCTCTTATATTTTAATTTTTTCAAGATATTTCTTTTCATCCTTCCGATTTGGTGAGTTTACGGTACAATTTTAATACCTTAATTTAGAAAATAGCCCTATCTAGATCTATGGATTTCTAAATTTGTGAAATGTTTTTGAGGATGGTTGACGCTCCAAGAGGTTTCGACGAGATATCTCGTCATCAAAATCTGACTACTTTTGCTAATGACAAAATACCTCGTTGAGACAAAAATTACCCTGTTACTTTAAGGGGAAAGAAGATCTAAGTAGGAAAAGAAAATTAACCCAGAGCTGGTGACAGTTTGGAACAGGTTTCTGCATCAGAGACTGACCACTACAAGAGTTTTCGAAGCGAAGATAAACCACCAAGAGGCTTAAATAAAGGGAAAATATTTGATTAATTATACCTTCTGAGCACTAATTTATTGCATTAAAGGTTTTGTCATTTATATCTGATAGCACAAGCTAAAAACAGTTTTGATGACATTTGCAGTTTTTATCACTAGAAGGGCCAGTAGAATTTTATCAGCTCTTTGTTTCATTTCGATTATGGAGTGTGGAATGAATTTTTATCCCTAATAAAACAATTTAGATGAGGTTCAGAAAATAAAATACAAAAATATTTTCTAACACATTTATTTACAGAACTTATACACAAGAATGAAGACCTTTGGGACAAAATAACAACATATCTATACACTGCTAAAATAAATGAAATTAAAGATTAAAAGAAAACCAATCCAAAATTTACACTGAACAGTTGAATGTTGTAAGGGTTTCTGCTTAGTGGAAGTCAAAAGTCTCGTAATTTTTTGCAAAAAGAACTGTCTTTCAGAATCTCTCGGCTGTTTTTCGTCAGATTTGATATCAAGATTTCCGATAGAGACCTACAAAAACAAAATTGCATAATTTTAGAAGTATACAAATTAACTGTTGTTGAACGAAGTGGCTATCGAGAAATGATACCTCTCTCTGATATAAAATATCATGAATATACTCCAGTGATCGATGCATGAAATTGAAATCTAATACGATTAAACAGGGTATTTCAAAACTTCCTGTACAAACTTTATGGATAGGTGAGAACACAAAATTAAACCGTATTGACATAGGGATGCATGCCTGCAAGCGAAACTTGGATTTCCTGAAGGGTGCTATTCGGCAGTTGGTCAGTTTGTACTGAAATCCATGGATCGATGCTGGCAGGCTTGCTTTACTTCCGCAACTTTGATCATACACTGAGAAATTGTTAGTGTACAACTACTGTCAAACTGTAAAATTAGGGATGGTAAAAATATTCGCATACTTATACTTTATACTTGCTATCTTTCATTTCAGCACCTTTAGCATACCCTCTAACACATCCGGGTGACGCTTTTGGGCATACAACCTTAAGTCAATACGTTTTAATTTCGTGTTTCCTACCTCTCCTTAAAGTTTCTACAGGAAATTTTAAAATACTCTATATATTTATACACAATCTGAAACTCACCTGATTTCCGATGAGACGCCACATTAGTAATCTATATCTCTGATAATCAGACTTATTATTTTTCGTCTCAGTAGCTGTATAAGGTTCCTTGAGATTTCTGGTTGCCTGAAAGAAGAAAATGCTTATTTATTTAAGGTATTTGAAAGTATTATGTTTATTAGGGTAATTATACACAAGTACGTGTGAAACATTTTAAGCATATGCATTAAGATTTTTAAAAGACCCAGAGGGGACAAATGATACATACACTGTAAAATCCGATAAAAATCTTAGTCAATTTGGTAGTAAAAAGGCTTGAAATCTTACATTATTAATGCACAAATTATTGACTAGAATATGAGGTACTAAGTAAAATTTAAGAGCATTTCGATTACGAAATGAAGTCCTCTAATTCTTACTTTCAGTCTTAGGTCCCGGTCGAAATAGTCCTCGTGTAGTAGAAAATGGCCAAAGGACAAACTAAACCTCCAATTCTCATTTTTTGGTCACTAAGTACACGTGGACACATGTTTATAACTTCCTCTAAACAGTACACATGGATACATGTTTACAACTTCCTTTAAATTACTTCAAAATCTCTAAGTGCTATAAAGTATCAGTCTATTCTAAGATTACCTCATACTTTTAAGCATGGCTTATCGAAATTTGACAAAATTTTATTGTATGATATATCATGCAATAATAGTTGATTTATGTCATCTTTAGTGTAAAACATATCGAACTTTTTAAGCATAATTATTGGGTCACAAGGGTTTTCACCATATGAAGTAAAAGAATGGAAAATTGTCTGGAGTTTCAAAGTTGAGCTTTATGAATTTGCAATTTAAAGGATTTTCATTTCATCGATATCCAAGTTGTCTATATGAATTATTCATTTCTCATTTTTATTTTATTTTCATTAAAGGCACCCATATTCAGTACTTAAATAACGCTTTCACTTTCATAAATTTCGTTCCTTCTTAGTTTTCAGGATTGAATATGAAAAGAAATAAATGCCTGGGGAAGTTTAAAAGTGGTATATCAAAAGCGAATAATTTCTAAGCAAGTTGGTGTTACACTACGGCCATTAATAGTTCATTAAAACCCACTCAGAAAGGTCTTAATTGAAATTGTAAATGTGTCCTAATAAATATTTATAAGACGTGTGACCGTGTTGACGTGTTCTTCAAAGCTTATTAATATCGTAGCTGTTTAATACAAACTTGGAAAATATTAAACTTAAATAAAGCAAACAGATGCAGGAGTTTACAGAGTAAAACATTTTTGATACATTCACATTAACAAGGACGCTTTTCTTTATAAATGTCTATAAATATAGCTATACCAGAAAGAGTTTTATCGTATTCCTTTTAAAAAATGTGTTGAACTTCATGGAGTTAAATAATTTAAAACGTATTTGAATGAATCAATTTATTGGGAAATTTGACTAGAAGGTTGTGATGTGAGTTTAGAGAAGATATTTCAACCTTTTCATCTTACGGCATACATAAACGAATTACTAAAGTTCTGTGGCATACAAAAAAGTATTATATTTTTTTGTCGGTCTGACAAAAATAGGTATAATTTTCATTGATTTACAAGTAAAATAATAGCAGGCACAACTCTTTTTGTTCCAAAATGACTCTTTAAAACCCTTTAAAAATTATTTATGATACATTGCAATAAAAAAATGCTTAAAATTATTTATATGTGTAACACTTGAAATTATTTGTGAACACGTTTGTCAAATGTTCAAAACTAAACAGTTGAAATGAAATAAATCAAACACAAATTAATTCACTTCTCCATCCGTATGACACACCAGTGCTATCTTGCCGCACATGGCAAAATCGATGGTTTAGGTAGGTAGGTGTTTTAATTAACGTCGCACTGGAGCAACACAACGGGCTATTGGCAACGGTCAAGGGATGAATCAAGATTTGAGGACAACACCTCGCAATTCTGAGCCACTGTCAGATGACGAGGAAAACACCTGAGCTGGCACTCAGATTTCCACACCGAGGATATTTGAGCCATGACAGATTTAACGAGCGCCAGCCCCTGCTTACACGACTGTCGTTGGTGGGACCTAGATTCGAACTCGCAACTCTCCTGTTCCTAATCCGTTACTCTTCCAACTGGGTTACCGCGGGCCAAGAACGGTTAGGAGTTATTGAAGAAAATAATACTATATTTATCGCATAATGAGCTATACACAAGGAGGTTGCAGAGCATTTAGAGGGAATGCGGAACATTTTAGTTTTTTACTTCAATTTTATCGCATTTAAATTCCCAATTCACTAAAAAGAAATATTCCTTTCCTTTGTTTCACTGGGGCCGCGGTACCTAGTTGGTAGATTGACAATCGGATTGTTGCAAGTTTGAGACTCAATCCAACCAAAGACCTTCGTGTAAGTGGAAGCTGGTGCACGTTAAATCTGCCGTGGCCTGAAATGACCTCACTTTGGCGTGGTGTGGAAGTTTGGAGATTGGGATACCAGTTCAGGTGTTGTTATCATCATCTGACCGTTGTTCAAAATTACGCGTTGTTCTCGGATCTTTCCGTTCGGGTTTCATAACGGATCCTCGCTAATAGCCCGTCGTGTTGCTCCAGTGCGACGTTAATTACCTACCTACCTTTTTGTTTCCCTATAGCTCTATTTTGTGAAATAATCAACGCATTAATTTTTTGTGAAATTGCTTACGCTGTTTCCCCAAACGAACGTGTATGTACATATAGCTCAACTACTCACTTCACCACATACAATTGGAAGTGGGGACACTAAAATTGAGAAGCACGGGGGTATAACCTCAGAGGAGGAATTTATCTTGTCAAAAATAATCAAATACATGAAGGGTAAGAGATATTAATTTTTAGAGGATAAAAGATAAAGGGAAGAATGCATACTTTTTGTCTGTCTTCAGTGTCCTTTTACGAAATCAATCAAATGCTTATTGACTTAGCTTCAAAACTTCCTTTCGAGAGGTGAGATGCTGCTAATCTAGTTTTGAAGAAAATTTCTCCACAAAAAAGCAGATTTGTTTTGAATTTTTGATGAGCCGCTAGAAAACCAACACGGTGGGTAGGCTGCTCATATTTTAAATTGAGTGAGTGAAGGATTTTTGAGAAGTTGAAAAATGTGATTAAGTATCCATTAAAATATTAAAGATTTGACGAATAGTGCTTACGAATAACTACTAAAAGTGGAATTCAGAAGTAAGAAATACATGAAACGCATGCATAAATAAGCAACCGATTCAATTTAAAATGCTTAAATTTATGGATTAGAAGAGTTTTATTTATATAGAGGATATTGGCGGAAACTACTGTCATTATAAGATTTATTGCCACCAGTTCGGATATATGTACATAATGCAAGTGTATGGTAAAAATGCAAGGCAATTAAGTTTAAAATCTTAAATTTATCTATATTAGCAGGACTCCACTTTGATATCGTAGCAGCTTAAGTCAAAATTTATTGACCCCATTTCAAAATGAGGACAGTGATTTTTTCCGTGACTACGTAAAAGGAGGATTAAAAAATATAGATTGAATTTATTTCGTTTACTAGTTACGGGAGAAAGATAAATACAAAATATACTGTGGTTATTATGATTTAATATTAAACACAAATATTACTTATGACTGAATGAAAGAATATTACGAGAGCAAATTAAAAATTTATTCACGATTTAGAGTGCTTAACATCAGCGTTGGAACTCATTTACTATTTTAAATCTTTACTAGCTTCAGTTATCTTTAACGCTTACGTCGTAATTTGAATATATATTATACTTGTTTATATATCATTCTATTATTTTAGTATTTATTCTTTCTATATATTTTAATGTCTTGTTGAATTACAAAATGATATATAAAATATATCAAAATTATATTTATGTATTAAAATTATATTTATGTATTAAAATTATTTTAAGTATTAAAATTATATTTATATATTAAAATTGTATTTATATATTAAAATTATTTTAGATATTAAAATTTTATTTACGTATAAAAATATATTTTCTGAATAAGCTTTCAATTTAGAAATTAAGCTCTTAAATACAATTGCTGATTTCAATTTCAAGTTCTGGAGTTTGACGAATTTTAGAATTTTTTATTCAAATCCGGATGAAACATCACTAAATTAACAACTTTAAAAAAGGTATAAATGGTTTGTTTCAAAGACGTTTGATGCAGGCATTATTGTTAAAGAAAAACTAATAATTAGTAATAATATCTTTTAAATATGCCGATACCTGGACTAAAAATGCGCAATTAGTTGTCTTTACAACTCAAATTTGTCCTTTTCCAAAACAGCAAAAACTGACACAAAGTCCTGACAGTGAAATAGACCCCTGATATATAGTCTAAGCGTCGAATAAAATATAATCTTCAAAACCGTCATTTTTACTGATATCCATGCTAATAATAAAGTAAACACAATTTGAGTTTAATTTTTAAATGAATGACAAGAAATTTAAAAACCAATTTTATTTGAATAAGTTTCGAGTATTTTGTAATTTAACGTATAAATGATGCGCACATAAAATTTACATGCTTTAAAATTTTTTGAAATTTTTGTAAGCCTTTAAATTTCTTCAAGAAAATTTGATTCATTAAATTTAAACAAACTTGACCTGTTTCTAATTAGAGACAATTTCAACTCTAAGTAATGCCCTTTCAGTAGGTAATTATATTTTCTTGTTATAAAATAATTTTATGTAGCCAATGAAAATATATTTTAAAGCAATAGAAAATTTAAAAAAAATAGAAATATAATCGAAATTCTAAGATAGGTATAAGTGTCTAAATGTACCTTCAAACTACAGAAAATTATGATTGTCGTATAAATATATATGAATGGAATTTTAACCTGTTCATATCAATGTTAATACATAATGGTAGGGAGTTTATCCTATGTCTTTCAAAGGAACCATGTATGTTTGAGAGATTTCGAGACATCTTTGAGGCATTCACCGTTGTATAATGAATGGCGCAAATGTCTCATCCAAGCAACAATTTACTGACAAAATACAATTAAATGAGCGTAAATAATCGATTATTGATTTCAAAGCCTACTCTACTGTGATTTGATTGATGGGACCTAGGCTGTCAGTGAGGTCAATAATAAATGGTGTTTAATCCTAACTGAAGATTACATAAACAATCCTGAGTGCAAATACGTCTACGAATATAATTCTACACAAGATTGATCGATGTCTCGTTTGAATCGATGAAGCTCTCCCAAATCAAATAAATCAACACTGGGGTTTTGAATACGTTTCTTTCCTTACAACTCATAAGGCTAAATTTCGAAATATCTCTACAAACAAACATATCAAACACCTCTGTGTGAAGAACACTTAGCCATCTTAAGAAATTTGAAGATAGGTTGGTAGGTAGGTAGTTGAATTTACGTCCACTGGAGCAACAAAACAGGTTACTAGGAATTTGAGGAACAGATCTTATTAAACAACTAATTTATAACCTCTATTAGCCATATCACTGCTTTAGTCTGACGTAATAGCAACGATTTAACATGTATAAACGTTAATCATGCAAAATTTTGTAACAATAGGCATTAACTATAATATAAATGCATGCATTTTGTCACCAAGTAGAACTTAAAATGTTTTAAATATTTTTTGTATTGTTTTAAATATGTAAATATTTATGTAGTAAAACTATGTAGTATTTATACAAAACTTAAAATTGAAAAAGATCTTCAAGTCAAGAACGAATTTTGTTACAAGAATTTTAACCACGCGGACCACGAACAATGTCTCAAACTCACTGTTTTACAAAACTTTGAAAGATTGTTAAAGTTGTGCCCATCTTTAAAATCCTATAAGCAACTACACAAACCAAATGAAACTTGACAACTTAAATGCACGAGTTTTCTGCCTTGCCTCGGCAGTTATTTCGAAAAACTGCACCACCTACAACTCGCAGGTTGCAAACGCAGTAGGCATACCCACTGACCCACGCTGGCCCCTATAGCGCATTGGGAAACCCAATGAGCCACCTGGGAGAGAAAACTCACAGGGCCTGGCTTAGGAATCTCTCTATATGAACCTTTTAATAAACGAACTATGCAAGTCTTCAGTGTTCAAAGGGGATCTAAAATTGCTTTTGTTGATGATAATTAAAATTTCTCAGGATAAGATTATAGATATTTGAGAATTAGCTTAAGATATTCTTTTCTACGTTTCTATTTCATCTTAATCAAAATTTGAAACTCACCAACTAAAAGCCAAGTTATGATGACTCATGTAAAATTATACATTGACGGCAGAATAAGTATAATTTTAGGCGGTAAAACAAGTTGCCAATCAAGAAATCAGACTTGGATGTTGTTATCGACCGATACACTTAGAATACAGATGCATATAGTAAGGTGTACAGTTTTTTTCTCTCGTGCAAATAGGAAAACCTCGGCATTTAGTTTCCAAAAGGAATCATAACTCGAAAACTTATGTTAGAAAACTAATTTAGGAACAGTCAATTGCGCCTTCTACTTTTCATGCGTCAAGAGGTCTTTAACAAAGAAAACCAAATTAAACCAAGCCGCCGGAAAATTCACCAAAGATTTCCCCTGAGAATTATGAATGGGTATCGAACCATCAGCTTTGATACACTGCTCTTTCCAGTTTACTCCAAATTGATCCATGCATTCTGAACAAAGAAGCAAATGGCATCAAAGTCCCTTCCTCCATTGTCTCCTTGATGACTTTTCCCTTTTTTCTAGCAGCTCATAGAAATATAAAAATCGAGTGAGTAAAGGTAACCTTTTTATGAGCCCAGGATCATATGACCAAAACTAGTAGTAACGTGACCCTTAGACTCCTTTCGTCTGCCGAGAGGAAAAAAACATCCATCATCTGATTGGTCCGCTTGACATAGTAGTAGACTTTGCCAATTTCACCATTTTCGTCGCCACTCAATAGCCCGTTGTGTTGCTCCGGCGTGACGTTAACATTGCTACCTACCTATCTTGAATTCATATTCAAAAACTGTTTCCATTAACCTCATTAAATTTTACGGTATAATTTGTAATGTTTAACAGATTACAATTTTGTTATTCGAATGGTAATTCATTTCAATTTGTAAAAATAGTACGCTGTTAAACATTCAAAAGACAAGTTGAAATCTAAAGTACACCTTATCATTCATTTATAGATACGTTTTACAAATTAATTCTCACCATAAAATATTTCAAAAGTTCTCACTTCAAAATTAAAAGTCTACAACAAACTGAGACTTGAATATCTGAAATAATTCGAACAAATATTTATCTTTTGTAATACTATAAATTTAATACTATTTTGCTAAGTTTAATTCATTTGAGAGAAAGCAAGCAAATTGATTACCAAACATGGATTTAAGGCCAAAATGACACACACACACACACACATTACTATCTTTTCAAGCATGAAAAAGTAATCTCGTTGAAATGAGAATTCGAGAATTGAATACCTTTTTCCCATGAGCGAGTCTAATAATTCTAAATGACGTTATTTCTCTATCATTTAATTTATATTCACTTACATGCTCTCCCTCTCGTCCTGAATTTCGAATTCTCTGCTTTCATCGTCATCAGCACTTCTGCAGGAATAGAAGATGAACTTACATTAGTGCAAAGGACCCATTAAAGCCACAGTTTTTAAAATTCTAGAGAATATTAACGATATTAGCTGCTTTTAGAGTAGATTATGGATGCCCGAGTAATAGAATCTGCTTCGGAAAAAGAGGCTTGTAATCAATGCCGAATCTTTTTTAGGCGACAAGTTATTTTGGAAGTTCAATTAGGATGTCTCCTTTTGGAGTATTTAATACGGATGCCATGTATTGCTTTCTTAACTCTCCTGGTGGTTGTCTCGACAAGGCATCTCGTCATTTAGTAGATTTGGTCAAAACTCACCAGATCTTGATGGACGAAATATCTCGTCATTCGAAGAAAACTGAGATCAAATCTTGATCCCGTCATTATCAAACAATAGGCAATATCCTGATTCGAGACATCGCGTCATTAGCAAAATTGGTCAGAACTTTTATTATGGACAAGATATCTCGTCGAAACCACTTGGAAAGCTAAAGAAATAGATAATCTTGAGTCTTTTCGATTTAGCTAATTTGTAAATGAAATGCTATTGGGGTTTTATATAAGCTATTGTATAGAGTTGTTGCTATTTCGTATTCCTCCTTGTTCAGCTATCTGTCAGACCAAATTCAACATGTCATTCGTTCTCAAATAAATCATGTCCTCTGGATTCTGGAAGGGCTCATTTCAATGCATTAAAGAATGTAATTACTGGAGGCATGTTCTCCCTTGCACCTAGGTCAAACTTGAAAAGATTTTTGCCCGTTTAGGTTCGCCATGCTCTTAAGGTGCCGACTTCGCAATCTAGATAAAGTCGTACGAGTCGCTCTTTCTCCTTTGTAATACGGAATTTTTCCCAGGTTCCAGTCATGATTGGAAAGAATTCGCCCTATAACATTATTAAAAATTTGCGGAGAACTCGTGTGAAGTAAGAGAACATCAAGAATCCCAAGATCATCTGAAGAACTCTCCTTGATCAGTCTTTCAGCTATGTCATTTTCTCTGATGCAAATGTTGGATGGTATCTATTGGAAATAGATTTCAATTTGACCCGGCATATTTTTCAATGTTTGTTTCATATCTAATGGCTAATTGTGCACTACAATGCATTTTTCCCCACAGATTTAATAATGTAATTAACAAGAAAAGAAATACATGAAATAATTTATCGCACCTATTCACATATCTCCAATCAGAACAGCATATAAGGATGTAAAACAATTAAAAATATGAAAAAATTGTGTACTAAATTTTCTAGGTTAGATATGTTTTCCGAAAGTTTCCCTTTGAAACCTTTTTACAGCAAATTGCATAAATCACAACCATTACATAACGATCATTTCATAACTCATTATAAAATGAATTATTTAAATACATTTCCATGTAATCAAGAAACAATGACTTTACAGAACACTTAAAATATGCATTAAATTAACAATAGGCATTAAGTAAATTCAGTTTAGGCGTTCAATTTTAATTTATTTAAGATTTTAGAAGTACTGGGTGTTACAATAATTCAAATTCGCCTAGTCTAAGTCTACAGCAAAAACTACACATAGGAATGTTGTAAAATTTTCAGTATTTTTTAATGAGGCCATGAGAAAGAAATTCACAGGAAAAAATATTTAAAATGTCATCATCAGGGGCTTTTTGCAACAGGCTTATCCAACGATTGTGCAAAGCGCAGAACCACGAGCGCGTCAACCAGGCCTTCATTCTCTTCCGGGTTTCACTTCCAACAGTTCTATTTCTTTAAATTTTAGGTTACTCCGTTACACATGTTTCGTTACACATTCACAAAATTTGGGTCTTTAAGAAGACCTTTCAACAACCTAATTCGCCACAAAGTTTCTGGTACTGAATTCGCTTTTTGGTAAAACAATTTCACCAGTAAAGCACGTTCGAGTAAATAAATATAATACCATTTTGTATTAAAAGCAAAACGACATTAAATTTCTTTTTAGGAAAAAATAAGAATAAAAGCGCTGGTAAGGATTCTGCTTAAAAAGTACGTGGGATCACGTATGAAAGAAAATGTGCATACTGATACAATGCAAGTCCCAAAAAAGTCCCTGGTGGCGAATTTATGAAATAAAATTTGAAATGAATTTCCTTTCCATGGCCTCGTTAAGACGTTCTGAAAATTCGGCAAAATTCCTATATGTAGTTTTGGTGTACATTTAGAATAGGCAAACATTAATTAAACACCCTGTATATTCATTTAGTAATCCACTTAACATTAAGTTGCACACATTTATTAAGATTTAATTTTCATTACCTACCCACTCAGATTTTTCCCAAGTTGTTCTAGGTTTTCTACTTCTGTTTCCATCGATCTGCTTCTGCAAAAGAAACCAAAATTAAAAGCTATGAAAACTTATTGTGTAAATTAAAACAAATTTTACTCCCCACTTCTTCCACTAATTAAAGTTATAACTAAATACTGGTTTGTCTAATAATTTGATGTTTAGCACCTCTTTTACAGAAACAAAAGAATGCTAAATGAAATAGGTTTAATTCCTCTGATATCACCTGATTCTCTTTAATCTATTACTTTCTAGCGCCTATCTCATGTCAATTTCATAGTCATTCACGCAAAGTATTAGGGCCAGAGATGCGTGCATCAACGCAGGTGTCCTTCCTCATGACTATTGTCACTTACCTCTATCAACCTCTCAGAACAATCACATGCCTTAGTCCGGGGACCGCATAGCCCGGTTGGAAGAGTAACGGATTAGCAACCGGAGAGTTCAAATCCAGCCAAACATCGTGGTGGCCTCAAATGTCCTCACGTTGACATGGTGTGGAAGTTTGGAGAGTGGAGTGCCAGCTCAGATATGACCTCGTCATCTGACCGTGGTTCAAAATTACGCGGTGTCGTCCTCGCATCTTTCCCTTCGGGTTTGATCCGAGACCGTCGCAAATAGCCCGATGTGTTGCTCCAGTGCGACGTCAATTAAGTACTACCTACCTACTTACCCATAGGCCGGTACACATGGACTCTTATCTAATGTGCGTTGAACATCCTTAACTAACGCGCGTTCGTTAAAGTAACCAGAGTTGTTACGGAGCACACACAAGCAAACACGCCGTGCAAGAACAATTCCATACACTTTTACTAGCGAGCGTTTGGTATTGATGTCTAAAGTGCGTTAGATAAGTCTCCAAATGCACCGTGCCTTAAACAGAGGCCATTTCACTTCTATCCAAACTGAAGTCTAGCAAACTATGTATCTCTCTAAACTTGGACGAGTCGATGACGACCTCTACCCATAAGATTATGATAAACAAGAATTAGTTTCTAGCATGTGAGAGCGCCAGAAATGTTCCATATAATGCACTAGCCAGCATGTGGTAATGACGTCTAACGTGCGTTAGGTAAGTCTCCATTTGTAAACAGAAACCTTAACAGAAACACTTTTATTTCTATCCAGACTGAAGTCTAGCAAACTAGGTATATCTTCTCCATTAGGTTAGATAAAGTAAAAATATGCACGCAGGTATTCAATATTTAATTTGGAGAAACGTACAACTTTTTAGAAAAATTCAAAATGAAAAGATTTATACAATTATAAACTTATAAAATATGTTTTGTACATCACATCACATCACAAAAACCTTTCTTATTTTATGGGCCCTCCATAATATTTGGGGTGTTAGTACTCTAATATCGGCAACACCGTTTATATAAGGTTCTGAAATAGGCACTAAAAGTTACACACTTCAAATAGTATCAACTAATATATAACGTATTCATACATCTTTAATTGTATCTCAAAGAAGATATAAGCTATCATTAATGTAGTTTATAATGTATCATGATTTAAGATAATAGTATCTATCTGAACTGAATAGAAACATGACTTATATATTGAATGTTTGACTACAGTTTCTTGAAAAAAGAACAAATAAACTATATATAAAGGAAAACACCTAAAATTTCCCTTAATTCATTTCTGAGGAATTACAAGCAGTCAAGCAGACTCTTTATTACTCAATGTGCAACTACTTTTATTTTATACATAAATGAGTAGAGTATTGTCACATTTCCTTTTCACCCTGGAGTTCTTCTTTTGGGGTTCCCAGTACACATGGATGTCATTTTATTCCTCTCGAGCTTAGATATTTCCCCGTAGTCGTCCCTCTTTGCATTCCGTAGGGTGAGATCTTTCCTTTAGGGTTAGAATATCGGAGATAAGTCGCGGCATTTCTTTTTATTTGAAATGTATTGAATTGTGCAGAGTTGCTGTAAAAGCAGCATTAAAGAAGAGTATTTGGGAAAGGTGTCAGCGGAGGTTCAAGTTTTCAAGAAATTGGACTCTGCCCGCAACAATTGTTCCTCTCAAATGGATCCAAATAAAAGACATTCAATTGAGATATTGTGAGAAATGAGACCATAAACTGGAACACGAATTCATTTTCTTTTAAGACTTCAAAGGACTGGAGGCACAGAACAGGGAACAAAATGATACAGTTTCTTTCCTGGAGACATAGTAGGGTTGGAGAACCAGTACTGGAATATCGGTAAAAACCGCTTTGGGAGATTGGTGAGAATTACCATTACCGGTTTTCTTAGTTACGATCTTTTATTAATAATTCAGCTTTATTTGTTTTATGTTTTTAATCATACTTCAGGGATCAAACTAAGGATGTACTTTCATTGAAATTGATTTTCACGTATTCATATTAGCTCCGTCTATCACACGTAACCAGAATTTGTTATGGATCAATTATGTACAAAGCAAAAGCAACACAGGAATTGAATTCAAGAATACACAGAATGATATAAATTACCAAATCAATGTTGCAATTCTTTACCTGATGATAATTTATCAATTTGTAGTATTTTATGGTGATAATTAACAAATAAATTTTTATCAGGATAAAATTTAAAAAGATAAAACTTTATTGTCAGGATACTACCAATCAATCTGGACTCTTAAATCATCATTCCTAGTTGTTACTATGAGATATAATAGATAGATATCGAATTATAAATTAATATGTTTGAACTAACAAGGGGTATTCGAAGTTCTTTGAAGTTTTCTCGAATTCTTCAAAGAGCGAATACTGATTATCTCGAGTTTAGAGATAGTCCCCATCTCACACTTTAAAATTTACCGATGCGAATTCGTCAATGTTTGACTTTTAAGTACATGCATTTTTTAAGGAATTAGATTTAGTATTGGTTTCATGAATATATACTTTCTCATATCGTAATGGAACTATATGAGCATTTCTGCAATATAACATTCGACAATATAATAAATTGGACTTCGCATAACTCCATTTGCACTTAATACAACATGTTTAAAATATTTTAACTTTTGTACATCCAAAATTAACAAATACATCGAGACCTTTTTAACTTGTGTATAACGTTTATGAAATATTCTTAGTTGTCTCGCGTTGACAACTGTTTTAACTAAATTCACTTGAGTGTCTGGTCACACCCACTGTAAACGTCAAAAATAATATACTGGAGATTTGTAGGGAGATGTACTTGTAATCATTTACGAAGTTTAATCAACTTTATAGATCACACCTTTATTATACTTTTTATGAAAAATCCAATGTGAAAGTTACAGGTACCGTGCAAACGTAGTTTTCTGGGAAATAAACAGTTGGGTTTATTTTTATTGTCTACCAGTCTGATAAATAACATAGAAATGCAAGTAAACATTAAATTATCCAGCCACTGAATGACTGATACTGTTTATTTCCTAGTGTTGAAACTGAGTTTTATTGTAATGAATGTTTGAAAGAATCTGTCTTGAAAATACCTAAGAGGTTTATTAGATTAGTAAAACGGCGTGAAAGAAAGTTTATGCCCACTCGTGAAAGGGTTGGGTAGTATAAATCAAATTTTTGCCATGTGAGATAAAAGAACTATTTATTTCTTATGGAATATTTAATGGTTGTGTTACAGTGTTTTGTTGCAGTTATGACGATAGTATTTGATCTGCTAACTGTTCTTAAGGTATCTGACTAGGTTCGGTGTCCTTTTTAAAAATGTTCAAATTATACTATTTTTTAATTTTTAAGGTAAAACAACTTATCAAAACACATTATAAAGTAAAAAATCACTAAACATTATTATAATTTATTAAAGATTGGCGAAAATTGGAAAATTTAGGTAAAAAAATGACGTTAATGAAAAACATTGCAACTTTAAAACTCTTGAGTACATGAACTTATGAGTTGCCTAAAATTTTGCAGTCTCCTTATTATATAAGCAAGGGCCTGAACTAAAAGATGTTTAATATTCCATTTCCCTCATGAGATGTTGGAAATAATGTAGAAGAAAACATGAATTTCTGAAATTTTTCCTTACGCCACAACACTGAAATCTTTAAAAGTTTTTCTTTTAAGATAACTTTTATATCTTAGTTCAGGCCCTCCAAACAAATATAAAAATCAGTACACCAAATTTCATTCAAAAATATATAGTGCAATTTTAATTGTCGCGTTCCGCGTGTTCAAACTCACAATCAGAGAAAAATGCATTTAAAGATTTGGGGGGGGGGTATTTCAATTAACGTCACACTGGAGCAACACAATGGGCTATTGGTGACGGTCCGGGATCAATCCCAAAGGGAAAGATCCGAGGACAACACCACGTAATTTTGAACCACGGTCAGATGACGAGGCAACACCTGAGCTGGCACCCCACTCTCCAAACTTCCACACCACGCCAACGTGAGGACATTTGAGGCCACGACAGATTTAACGTGCACCAGCCCCCTTTGTACACGACGGTGTTTGGCTGGATTCGAACTCGCAACCCTTCGGTTGCTAGTTCGTTACTCTTCCAACCGGGCCACCGCGGCCCTTAAAGATTTGGAAGCAGCTGTCAGGATCTATTCAATTGCGATATCTCTTCTTCTATTAACCGTACAGACAAAATAAAAACAGTTTTGCAAAGAAAGAAGTCTGAATATTAAGAATACTAAATAAAATTAAATATGAAATTTATTCAAAAATCGACTTTCAAAGTAGTCAGATGGACAACCTTAAGCAGATGGTTTGCTGTATTGTTCTGAGTATTTCACAAGCTATTATTGTCACATGCTTATAAACTGTGCAGATTTTGTAAAAGTTTTCTGGATTTTCAATTATAACTTACAGTAACTATTTCATTAAATGTAAAATAAGTTCTCTAAAACGAATGCAAAATTTTGGTATTGATTTACGTATCTTAACTCATCTCAACTTCATTTTAACATTTGACTCCTTCTCCATATTCCTTTGTCAGACTGCAAGATAACAACTATCGTTTCGAAGAGAAATTATGATACTGTTCAAATAAACTTGCTGTTCAAATGTCTGGGAGTGAATGCTGCAAGAGTATCGCTACCAACTTTAAATCTGCAGCACAATACTTCTGATTTTCGACTCTAAAGGTAATCAATTTAGTTGCCATCCGTCTTTCAAGACTAGTAGAATATTTCTTGATTATGCATCGTTTATAAACATTACCTTCCAGGAAGCTTGACCGAAAGTCTATAACCTGAAGTTGATAGTCATTTTCTGTCCGTAAGAAAGGAGGATGCTCTCTAACATACTTAGTTGTATTTGATTTATTATGATTGACTCTTACTGAATTAGGCGGAAAAATATATAAAAAACATTTGTTTGCTTTAATTCCCCATTTTTTCTAAATAACTTTCACGGTCCAAGTAGTAAATCATTATTTCATCCACATAAAAATTTCAAGTATGTTGTGCTGTCACAGGCACAATGTATTCAATCATATAATGCAAGATGGTGGAAAAATCTTTTAATGTATTTCGTCTGATATGAATACCATAAATTTACCATTTCATCAGAGAAATTAAATGCGAAACTATTAAGTATATGGATTGAGAAATTCGATGAAATTAAGAAATTAAAATGTAGTTGTGATATATTTGATTGAATATTCATTATTATATTTCAATATAAGTACATAAATGTCTTAACCTTTTTGGGTTTTGTTTTGCCTCTACGGATACTTTTTGCTACACGAGGACTAATTTAATTGACCACTGCGAACATTCATGACTAGAGGAGGGTTCAAACCCAGAACCTGTAGATCCGAGGGCTACAGAACTAATCACTCGGATAACAGGCTGGCAACAATCACGACGGTTAGTTGATTGGGTTTTATGGCGCAAGAGCCAAGTTGCACCAAACGCAAGACAGACAAATCTAGTAATGGACATACACACAAGGAAAGTTTTGCTGACTCAAAAGAGAGAAATACACCCAGGATAAGTTACAGGAATCGAACCAGCGCCGTCTACAACTCACAGTTTGCTCGCGCAATGGGCAAATCCACTGAGCCACAGACTATCATGACTGAATAACCATTAGGATGAGGCAAGAAAGTAGCTTCACCACAACCATCTTAGGAACGTTTTGAACGAAAACGTTTCTGCAAACTATCTCTTTATTTGATGCAAAGTCAAGTGAATTTTCAATGGCATTCCGAAATGACATGATACAATAGATAACTTTAATGGCCATGATAATACGTGTCATAATACAGTATAAGAAAAGCCACTGAGTCAACCTTATAAATATGCGTGAATCTATCATTTGCTTGCTGTAATCATGAAACTGATGGTTAAATTTTGAAAAGTGACTAATTTATTTATAGTAATTAATAGACTACATTGTGAAACTTGTGTTTAACTGGAAACTGCTTGATATATCGTAAATATTTAGAGCATACTTGTAATCTTCATAATTCCCAGATAGTTGACTAGAAATAATACCAAATTGTATATATTTTAAAAATTGTAGCGCCAATGACGTACTGTGATTATCATTCCCCAACTGTATATTTTATTTCAAGTCATTTGTGTTTCACCCCCAGGAAATACCCTCAAGAACAATGACACTAAATGGAATAGAAAGGTAGCAACGTCACTGAAAAAGTGATCGTAGAAGCACGTGCAGTGTGCCCGTCAGAAGTACTTTTCTTTTTCTGCTATCCTCCTACATTTAAATCATTGTACACTGGAAAGTGTTATAATGAGTTTCAGCATTCTCAGACATGTTAAGTGTAATAAAGAATTATAGAATTGGCTTCTAGTAGATGATAATTTTTTCCCACAGACAATATTTAATTCACTCCTTTTATGAAATTCTTTGTTAATTTTAACCAAATACTTGCATAATTTTCTTTGAGATTTTATGTGAAGTTATTTCTCAGACATTTTTGTCATTCTCTCCTTTTATACTTGCAGTTACCTACTTATTTTCAGATTAAATGCACACTTATGTATTTGTTAACACTTCAATTGGTTTAAACGAGAAATCTCGTCCATCAAGATCTGACCAATTTTGCTAATGACGAGATACTTCGTAACAAATGTTCAAATCAGTTTGATAGTCCAAATGGTTCTTTATATCTTTTTTATTACTAAACTTTTCTAAATATTAAAAACACAATAACAAGTTTTTAGAAAAAAACATACTTAGAAATATCGTTTATATATACTACCATTCTTGTTTAGGTGCATGTAAGTAAGCAAAAACAAACATACTATATATATAAGGATTTTTTCCTCAATTGAAAAACTTTAAAGAGTAAAACAAGTTGTAGAGAGAAGTCGTCATATTTTATACCCGTTATAATTTCTTATGCAATCTGTAAAAAGTGCTTATTAGAGATGTAGAATTACTTTTTAATGACTAGACTTTATTTTTGATAGACAAAAAGTTTGTTGGATAAACTAGTGTTTAAAGTAACACTACTTAAAATTTGATAATCAGAAAATGCAAGAGGGTAAGACGATTTAAAACTTGTTCTTCCATTGTTTCTACATCGCTTTAAAAGTAGTTCCGTGGTGAAGATCTGACAGTTTATAAAAATGTTCGATGCAAATATTGGGATATTATCAGTAGTTGGCTAATATTGAATGCATCTTGAGAAAAGCAGCTTTAGAAGTAAAGAATATCAACTACACGTTTTGAAAATACGTATCTCTAAGACGAAGAAATTAAACACCAGTTGCTTGATAAGATAAAGACATTTACAGATTTCTTTTGAACACACGCGTCCTCTTACCCAAAAGTTCCTGCTGTAGTTCCGGTTTCATTTCCCTTTGCACATTCTTCCGAAAGTATTCTTCTTACACTCTGTCTGATAAGAGAAAAGATTTGAAATGCGAATTTGATTGAAGAATGAATGAAGATTATTTTATTATAAAAAGCATGCTTTAACTTTCTGCAACAAGTCGAGGGAACGAGTAGATTAACTACTTTCATTACATTCAACTAGTGTCTATAAAACATTAATATCTGTTTTAAAGGTAGGTAGGTAATTAATTAACGTCGCACTGGAGCAGAACACTCGGCTATTGGCGAAGGTCAAGGATCAATCCCGAAGGGAAAGATTCAAATTTGTTTTAAAAACCGGAGCAAACGGAAAGTAAATTAGAAGCTAATATGTTCTATTGAATTAATGTGAAACATGTTAAACATCTCCCCGGAAATCAGGGGCCGCGGTAGCCCGGTTGGAAGAGTAGCGGATTAGCAACCGGAGGGTTGCGACTTTGAATTCAACCAAAAGACCGTCGCGTACACAGAGGGCTGGTGCACATTAAATCTATCGGTGACTTCAAATGTCTTCACGTTGGAGTGGTATGGAAGTTTGGAGAGTGGGGTGCCAGCTCAGGTGTGACCCCGTCATCTGACCTTGAATCAAAATTACGTGGTGTTGTCCTCGGATCTTTCCCTTCAGGTTTGATCCCGAACCGTCGCCAATACCTCGTTGTGTTGCTCCAGTGCGACGTTAATTAAAGTACCTAACCTGGAAATCAGGCACAAAAAAGTTCTTCTCCATTTGAATGTATGAATTATATCAAATTAGTTTATTTTCTCATTGAAAACAGTAATATAAACTAGGAAAGTCAAGTTAGGGACTCAAGGACTTTCAAGTTAGGGACTCAAGCTATTTCCATGTATTACCCAGGATTAGGAATGAAACCATTGTCATCTCGGTCTTTGAAAACAAATGGACAAGCTATGCAAATGTAATTCCAAGAATGAATGAATTTAAATTAAGAAGTTAACTTTTTATTTTGTAAGAAGCATCTGATTTTGGCTATTGGTCGGTATCTTCACTTATAAAATATTATTCGCACCCATATTTGATTCGTGCCAGGTCAGTATGCATTCTCAGAATAAGTAAAGGATGACTATTGAGGTAGGTAGATAGCTGTACTAACGTCGCACTGGAGCAACACAACTGGACATTGGAGACGATTGTGGATCAATTCCGAAGAGAAAGATCAGTGGACAACACCTCGAAATTTTGAACCACGGTAAGATGACGAAATCAACACTTAAGCTGGCACTCACTCTCAAAACTTCCACACCACTCCAACATGAGGACATATGATTCCACGACGGATTTAACTTGCAACAGCCCTAATGACTATTAAGAGAAATTTTTATTCTACCAAACAAGCATATTTTGAAAACAATAATGGAGACGAGAAAAACATGCTCAGATTAGTGATTCAAACTGTTGCCAAGTATTGCCAGTATTAGAAATAAATCTATTATCATCTCTATCTTTGAATACATTCCTGGATGTTGTTTGAGTTGTTTGGCGCAAAGTCCAGAAACGGACAAACTGAGCAAGTATGATTCTAGAATAAATGAAGTTAAATTGAAAAATTAGCATTTTCATTCTGTAAGAATCATCTAATTTTTGCCATTAGTTGGTATCTTCACTTATAAAATAATATTCGCACCCAAATGCATTTGCACCAGGCAAGTATGTATTCCCAGAATAAAAATATTTATTTCTAGATGGTTGTTTGTGTTTCGAATTCCAAAAACTGACAGCTGCACCGAAATTGATAAGTTATTCACTTTCGTTTGATTTAATTTTTGCGTTCAGAAGTTAAATTTCTCCAAGTAAGGAAACACATGGAATGTAAGAAACCCAGTTTCGACGGATATTTGGTTTAGTTTGTAGACACTTCTGGATATGTCGTGGACTATTTCAACCTTTCCTTAGCAGCGAAGACTTATGTATATTTCAAAAAGAGATTTCGCATCTTAAGACACGCAGCGCATTCGATTTTGGGGGGAGGTTTTGCTTTTTACCACTCAAAATGGAATGTCTAACCCAATAATGGATTTATTTTGATTCCTTTTATACAGCCCTTTTTACTGCTTCTCTCCAGTTCATAAATGCTCATATATTTATTATGTCTTTCTCACGTGCACATTAACTAGGAGCATGGTTAACCATCCGAGTGTTTCGACGAGATATCTCGTCCAACATCTGGTCAGTTTTGCTAAGGACGAGATATCTCGTTGAGACAAAACTGCCCTATTGCTCCAAATAAGAATGAAGATCCATGTAGGAAAACAAATTGTCCCAGAACTGATGACAGTTTGGAACAGGTTTTTACACCAGAAGCTGGACACCGCACAGGACAGTTTTCGAAGATAAACCACGGGAGGATTACAGTACATATAACTCTCAAATTCAATTTAAGTATGTCTATGGTATCTGTATATGTTTGAAAATTAAAAGTCAACATTTTGATATGATTCTAATTTAAGTATTTTATTTCAAAAAGCTTTTGAAATAATTGAGTGTTTAGGATTTACTATTTGAGGATTCAAATAATATTTGAGTATGTCAGTTTCAGGTTTGCAATAGATCAACACACACTCGTATATTTACATTTATATAAAAATATCAAAGCGATAGTACTTTTATAGTATTGCAGTAAAAATAATTTCCTAGAACCTTTATTAGCACTCCAGTTTAGTGCTTTCTAAAGCAATTACCAAAAGTTCAATGAACAGTAAACGAGTGTGAGGAAGCGATAATAGTAATCCCCAATAAAGTATTTGAGTAAATGATAATTACAAAATATTAACGTTATTATTCTGTATTACTTTTGATATCGAAAATTTTTATTCTTCATTTAGCTTTATAGTATTCTGAAATTTTCTAAAAATAATTTTTACAGTAGACAACTATTATTAATTACAACCGCAACCAAAATGTATGACAGTAGAAAGTTGGTTCACTTAAGCAAAGATGGTGACGATTTCATGTATTTTGATATAAATTTTACATAAAATACAATACATTATAAGATGGGAGTAAATAATTTGCAGTTTTCTCTAAATGCGTCAGGTACCGTTTTGAAAAATTTTTAACTTCGAAAACTTTCTTGATTTTTCCATTTATCTATTATATTGTAGAACACGTTTGGGCACAGTATATTGTACTATATCTATATAAAATGGTGATTGGAAATTATCTTGAATTTGAAAATTACTTTTACTGTGCGTAAAATTTGCCCCATCTGCTGATTAGGCAGATCATATAATTCAACTGGTGAAAACAATCCTGCTATTTAGCATAATACAAAATCTACTTTTTGTATGTTCTAAATATCTGATTGAAGCAAAATTTATCTTTGGTTTACAAGTGACACACTAAGTCAAAAAACGTAGTTCTGACAAAACGGAAGGGAAAAAATTCTACTCATTATACACTCACGGAGAGTGTTTCTGGAGAAGAAATCTCGACTTCATGCAAAGGAAAAATGATCTAATGTACTTACTTCACCAGCCTAAAGATCATATTCTAATCTAGAAAAGCTGAAAAACTCATATCTCGAAAATTATGACTTCGAGTTTTTCACTCATAATCCAACGATATGTGATGCCTCATAAAATTCGCTTTTCACAAACGAAATTCCAAACTTTATTTCCAGGTTTACACTCTTTAATTAGTTTCCCAATCTGTGCTTTGATAATGAACGAAACCAACTCATTCAATTTGAGAAGTACGACACAGGGATGAATTAAGCGAAAGGTCGATTTCCCTCTTTATTTCAAACGAAAATGTCTGCTCTTTATTTCAAGGAACAACTCTTATGTCTTGCAAAAGAAGCGTCCTCCCATCGCTGCCACTTTGCATGCAAATGGGCAATTGCTGCATCACAGTCAAGCGGTTGCATAGATTTACTCCAGCGCATTGCTACAACGAAAAGGTGTAGGGATCATTTATTGCCTCGTTCGAAAATATTATTCACATTTTGGGTATATTCAAAAAGGCATCAGAAATAACTTCTATGAATATGGGATCAGGTATGTCAGAATTTGTTCTTGGAGTAAAACTACGATATCACCAGCTATGAAATTCATGAGAAAAAGGCTTTTCTATTTATGGGCTCTTACAGCCTATCTATTTTGAGAGAATGAATTTGAGTACTTAGTATATTTTATAAAGTGGTATGGGAATTGTTTGTCATAAAAAGTAAAAAAATATGATATAATTGAGAAACAAAAGGGTGACGATAAAGAAAGCTCTAAAAGAACAGAGAAACACAAATATTAACTGAATGCGTTTGGTATGGTATATTTTGATACACTATGGTCCTTTTTACTACAGAGAGGTTTATTAGACTTAATGAATGTTGCGTTTTATGTTATTTATGATTGTCTATGCAATTGATATACATAATTTTAAAGATATTTGGTAAAAATGTATAAAAACAAATAGATCCTGACGACTGTCAAATGTTTTTGATTATGGTTTCAATTGAAATATATCATAAAATTGTAATTGCAGATAATAATTTAGACACCAATTAAAGCTTTACACTGTTAAAAGTCATACTCGTACCATTCCCTTTTGTGTGTCATTTATTAAATTACTTTAAAAACGACTGCGTGAATTATGAAAGTATTTCATGAAGTACAGTGTTTAGAATGACATTTGCATTTCTCATGCTATATTACTCTCTTTATTCCTTAGTTCATTCATATTTTAAGTGATCGTAACATATTACTAAATTAACTGCCATCTTTTGCTAAACGAAGGCTAATTATACCGAGGTAAAGACCTTAGTATTATTAATTATATGTAGTTAAGTATTTTTATTACTTCGCATAATTTTAATATACACGAGGAAATGTTAGGTACATTTTAAATGCGACGCAAAAGTAAAATAGCAAAATAGGTGAAAATAAAATAGGTTTTACATCATTTTTTCATATTTTTTGTTATGACGCGATCTTAAGTTTTATTATTAGTTTAAACTTTTTCAAACTATTTCAATCGACATTTTTTGTACATAAAAGAAAAAACAAATCGGCAGAAGAGAATAAGAACTAATTTATCTCGTAATAAAAAGTACACACAACCTATTTAAATCAATCTCTTTAGTTCTCAAGCATAAACGAAGAATTTGTTCGTTTTCGATTGATTCTGTTCTATTTTACATTATAGGTCTGTATAAATCTTTCGAGAATAAAAATCACATGAAACACGTATCTTTTACGTACAGAGCTGTTTAGTTTTCGGCCAGATTGTACATCTTGGATATTATTTGTTGTTAGTATTGTTTGTAACTAAATGTCGTGAAAATTTGAACAAGGACATTTGGTTGATGTGAATTTGTAGCAATTATATTCGCACATGTAAAAAGAACATTGAGTTCATCTTGGTAACTATAAAAGTATATAAAATTGTAAAGAGAAGACGGAAGTAAATTATAAATTATAAAACAATGCTCCTGGATCACCCCTTTTTGATGCACCTCCTTTTGAATATACTAGGATACAAATCAAATCATATAATCTGAATAACAAATCAGAAATCTCACAAACACTCTCAAATGATAAATTATGTTGAAAAATCGGCAACTAGGAGTTTTTATTGAGATATAAATATAATATTAAATTTTCGCATGATTACTTAAATTTATCTGTAATAACTTCTGCAGTGCAAATTTATTGTCAAACTTTTCTCTTCAATAGTCATTCATAGAATAGAAGCTGTAGAGTAGAATAATAGTAAACATTGCAAACGATAAAAATATGTGGCATTTAAGACTAGAAACGGAAGTAAAGTTTTCATTTAAAAATGAAGTTTTTTATTTTTTAAGCTTTTTTATGGTAGCCGCTTTTCCGATTTAAAGTAGGAATGAGATCAATGTCAGGTTTGAAAAACAAAAGTTAAGTTTTCACTCAAAACTTTGAAGTTGTTTTTTAAGCTTGTTTACACACTGATAACTGTTTTTCTGATTTAAATCGATACATTTGACATTGAAACAGAAATAGGAATACGATCAATGTCAGCTTTGGAAAATTCATTCATATCTTATCATAGCAAAACGAAAGTAAACGGGGAAACCAGCACTCAATCATTTGATGTTTCAGATTCTAGTTCTCTACTACAATTGCGATAAGAATATAGAGCACGTGTTTCATTCTACTGAATGAGACGAAAAAAGCCGGATGTATTCACCCTCTCGGCACAATCACTGAGTAAATTTAAAAATTTTGAGAGCATGCTTATTTTGTCTCCGAAGAAAATACAATGATTGATAATAAGGGTAGAGCAAAAACATTATCATTTACAAACCAAGAACTTGTTTGAACTTGAATCATTTAACTGAAAGTTCAGACAAAATTGTAGACAAGACGATTGTACTTTCGGGAGACGGATTTATTTGTTTACAAAACAGCTGCCAACTTTTGTAAAATGCTTAAATTATCAAACATTCCAGACTTTAATAAGGGAGAAATTTAATTTCTATACCTTACAGGGCATATTTCTTTGAGATCTTATGTAAAACAATTCTTACATTGATTATATCAGTACAAATGACACTGATATATCAGTACAAATGACACTGATATATCAGTACAAATACACTGATTATATTAGTGCAATGATACTGATATAATATACTACAGTGATTATACAGTATGCAGTATATTATATCAGCGTAACACTGAGCAAAATTTTGTGCAAGATAACTATCTCTATATGATTATGTAGTATCGATATTTTCTTACCAACTAGTTAGAATTGAGCTTAAAAAGAATGATGGATTATCTAATACTCTTACAATATTTTTCTCAAAAATGCCATTTCCAATAAATCAAGCTTTCAGAATTTCCTTTATAAAATATTAGTAATTAATTTAAGTATAGAGCAAATAGTTTTCTGTATATACGATTCTTCAATGATAAAAGAAAGACAAGATTTTTCAAAGCATAAAATTAATTCAAGTATACACTTTAGTAGTTGATTCATATAAGTAAAAAACTATGAAGACATGAATACGCTTTCAATTTCACAAGTAAATTTATACAATTTAAAATTGTAACTTTTACTCAGGTTAAAATATGTATCAGCAAATTCTTAAAACAGAAATGTCATGATAAACTATAGTGTAAATTCGTCCCATAAAGTTTAATTACATACTTGTACAGACAGATAATTGCTTTAGGAATATCAATTAAAGCATTTGTTTATAATAGTAATAAAATAAACTATAAAATAAGTACAAATGATAAACAGCATAGAAATATTTTGATATACCGAACGAAACAAATGGTAGCACACACTATGTATGTATTTTGGTAATTATACTAAAATGATTAAAACGTAATGTAACATAATTAAATAGATGAATCTTAATAAATTAGCAAATAAACTTTTATAAAAACAAAAAGCTTTAACTAAAAGGCAAATCTAAAATTTGAATATTTTTACAACGTACTCGTGGATCAACATAAACTTGTTTAAAATAATTCTGCAGTTTTGTGTGCATGATAAAATAGACCATTATATTTTATAAAGGAACAAGAAATGTTTAGAATAAAATTACAATTATGCTTTTTAATTCACCGCCGAAATTTCACAAACGATACATAAACATACATATCATTGGCTAGAGCAAAAACCCATTGACTGACACTTTTCGGAGACACCACAAACTTATTTTCATGAGATCAGAAATGCATTATCAAATTGTAATGTGTTTGAAAATGTATGACATTATGTTTAATATTTATTTTTTGACCTAATAACTAATAGTTAGTCTTTGGACAGCTGTACACTAATAAATGAATGAGTTTTTATCTATGCCGGCGATATCTATAGAACCAACTCAACTAAAAAATGTATAAAATGTTTAAGAATTTCCATAAATGACAATTTATAAACTTAAAAGATGTTAAAATATCCACAGAATACTTACAGCTGACTTGATCTCTTGGTGAACATTATATAGTTACAGTTGCATCCTCCTATTTTCCCAGGGAACCTTATTCCCTTGCAAACCTTGTCGCAAATCAGTGTCCTTTTTTCAGCGTTGGCAGGGACAAAAATTAAAGGGAATAAAATAGAGATTAAAAAATACAAATGACTGTTGCCCATTTTTCCTTGTATATGCGAGTGAGCAGCAAGAACTGCGATCGCTATAGTTGCTCTTGAGACAATAACTGCAGATTAGAAAAGATTGTATGTTTATATACAACAGTGGTGGCAAGATTTGTGCGTGGATGTGTCTTGTGCGGAAGAGTTTTAAAACGCCTACATTAAAACGTGCCCGATTGTGACGTCACGTCTGCCGCCGGCCAATAGGAAGACGCGAGATTTGAAATTGGGAAGAAAATGTTGTCTTTCAGTGTACTCCTCCATAAAAAGATGGGAGGGGCAACTTGTAGCATCCCAACTTCTCCGATTTACAATAAGAGCATCTATTTCTGCGCTCTTTTCTTCCGCGCTTTCCCCTCCGACTGTTTTAAGGGGGCGTATAAAGTTGCGATAAGTCTTTCACGATTCGGTGATGCGGTGAAGTTTATTCTAGGGGTCAAAAAATTACTTTTTCAAATTGAACAATAGCGATACTTACAAAGTTTAGGTTGAGTGTATTTTTGTAGTTTGTGTAGCTTTGTATAAGGGAATTATATAGTTGCCATATTAATTGCGTTTTCAGTTGTTTTTAGTTAGATTAACGTTAATTTGTCAGTTTTAACCCTCCTGGTGGTTGCCTCGACGAGGTATCTCGTCATTAGTAAAACTGACCAGATCGGACGAGATATCTCAACTTTAGGTAAAAGCACTGACCAGATCATGATATAGTCATCAAAAAGTAGGTAATATCCTGATGACGAGATGTCTAGTCATTTTTATCAAATTTGGTCAGATCTTTATTGACGAGATATCTCGTCAGAAAGGTTTAAAGGTACCTTTTCGAAGTTAGTTTTTCAGAAGTTCATTAGTTTTGATTGAAAAAACTTTTAAAAGTTATGAACAAACTTATACGAATTAGTCACACTTTAAAGTTTTAAAAAGAATTTAACGGAAAGAAACTAAAATGAATTTAAAATGAAAAACAAATTATACATAGTCATATACTTTAATTGCCTTTTTAAAGTAGTGATTCATATTATTTTAGGTAAGTTATTTTTTCTCATTAAAGTTTATGAAAAATTCTTGAGTGATTTTGGATGTTGCTCGAAAGGCAAAAGTTATACAGAACAGGAATATGTTAAATATAAAAAATTTAATGCGGATGGGATGATAGAGAAAATTAAAATTATGGTGAAAATCTCGCTGAAAAAAGCCTGATAAGCGATCGTTAACCTAATACATATTTGTTTAAAGTTTTATTGATTACTTCAATTTCTAGCGTTTATGAGAACTTGAAGAGAAAAGAAAAAAAGAAAAATCTGCAGTTAAAAGTTGTATAAACCATTATATAAAATGGGAAAATTATGTAACCATAAGTGATATAACTAACAATAACTCACATGATTCCATTCACTTTATTGTTTATACCTTAATTATTTTTTTTCCACTTTAATTTCAATCAAAACAAATACAGTTTAGAACGTTGGTTTTGTTAGCAACTTAATGTATTATTTTTAGTAAACATGCTTAAACCACTATTGTTCAAATTATAATAATCTATTAAATATTTAATAGCTATAATTTATTAAATACGAGGGTAAGTCAAAAATTATCCTAACTTTCACTATAACAAAACTTTAGATTTGTCACACTGTCTTCTACACATACATGCTTAGATTTGATACTGCTGTGGTCTCGTTACCGAAGGTTGACCTTGATAGCGTCATTTTTCTTGCTTCTGCTTCAGTATAAACACGGCCGCTCTGCTAGAAGTGTGTACCAAAGTGGAATAAAGAGCAGGTCGGAAGGTGTGCCAGGGGCTGAAATTCATCGGAGGTTTACAACACAATACGGGGACAGTGCTCTACCACGTAGAAGTGTGTATGAGTATATCGAGAAGCTTAAAAGAGGCCGGACAAGCGTGATGCACGAAGAAGCAGGACGCCCGTCAATCAACACTGATAAGAAGATTGAGCAAGCTCAAGAAATGGTGCTGGCAAACTGACGAGTTATCATCGACAATGTAGGGTACAGATAAAGAAGTGGGGGAAGAGGTGCATAAATGGTTGGGTGACCAACCGAAAACCTTCTTTTTGGAGGAAATACGCAAGCTTGGGGACCGCTAGACCAAGTTCATCGAAAAGGAAGGAGACTAGAAAAATGACGAACTTGTTCAACCCCTACATTTGTGTAAATAAATTGAAAAATTAAAGTGCGGATAATTTTTGACTTTCCCTCTTACTTTGCATTGAATTAGCTTAGATAAAATAAAGTTCCGTGAAAATGGCAGAGGATGCCGCATTCCCCAGGAAATGTATGCGAATGAAAAAAATCTGCCAAGGAAGAGAAGAAAATATATGTTTGTGAGAGGATTCTAATATATTTCAGTTCAGTAAATATTTTTTAAAATGTATTTAGTATAGCATATGAATTCAGTCATCCTGGTGGTTGTCTCAAAGAGATATCTCGTCATTAGCATAACTGACCAGATCTTGGGATCTTGTCATCATAAAAAAATCTGCAATGTCTTGACCAGAAATCTCTTCATTAGCAAAATTGATTAGATCTTTGTGGACGAGATATCTTGTCGAAGCCACTTTTAGGGTTAAAAAGCTTTTTGAGAGTTTCATTTAAGACTTCATTCAAGAGGAAAGAGACTTCGTTTAAGAGGATAGAGTAAAAATCATTAGTAAATGACAAGTCTTTTGGGAGAAACGAACTCTTCAAAATTCGAACCGTTTGTTGTATGAAACAGTTTTATTTGGACAAATTTACAGTTATTACTAAATATCAACACAATTTCTGTTAAATATGGAATTAGGTATATAATATTGATTAGTAAATTTATAAGTATTATACTATTACTCAAAGTACAAAATCATTTTTCTAAATTGGTAATCTAAGTTGCTAAGTTTTTCTCGAAGCACTCTTTCACACAACTTTCAAAAGTAGCATAAATACACTGCTGGCCACCCAAATTGCAACACCAAGAAAGACAAGAGATATCACAACAAAATTTATTTTGTAGATAACATGTTGACCAAGTATCAAATGATTAAATTTATAGACTTTTGTGAAGTGTGGTTCCTGCCAAAATCAGTAGCCAGAGTAGCCGCCATTGTTGGAGATCACCGCTGCCACACGCCTCGGCATTGATTCAAAGAGACTTTGGATGTGTTCTTGGGGTACAGCAGACCAAGCAGCTTCCACACGTTGCCAAAGTTGATCTGGTGTGGCAGCTGGGGATGTATTCTGGGTCAATCGTTGAGCAACCATGGACCACATGTTTTCTATCGGCGAAAGATCCGGAGAGCGAGCTGGCCAGGGAAGCAATTCAATCTGGCGATTGACGAAGAACCTTGGACAATGCGTGCCACGTGTGGTCGCGCATTATCCTGTTGAAATATGGCTGTGGGCAAGCCCTGAAGGTAAGGAAGGACAACTGGCTCCAACACCTCGGAGATGTAGCGCTGGCTGTTTAAAGTACCGGCAATGCGTACTAGAGGAGTGCGAGAGTGATATCCAATACCGCCCCATACCATAATACCCGGTGCAGGACCAGTGTGGCGGTGCATAACGCAGCTATTCAGCATCCTCTCTCCACGGTGTCTCCAGACTCGAATCCGACCATCGTGGTGTTGCAGACAGAAGCGTGACTCGTCAGTAAAGACAATTTCATTCCATTCTGCCGTCCACATCCTTCTTTCATCGCACCATTGGCGGCGGAAACGTCTGTGGTTCTGCGTCAAGGGTAGACGAAGCAATGGACGTCTTGCGGACAGACCACTCTGCTGTAAACGGCGTCGAATGGTACGCGCAGACACTGAATGATGCGGTACAGACTGAATGTGCTGTGCTATGGTTCGTGATGTGGCTGAGCGATCCGTCAATGCCATACGCACAATATGCCTGTCATCACGTGAAGTGGTGCACTGAGGTGGATGCGATCGAACACGTCGGTCCGTCGTACCCTCCTGCATCCAACGATCACATATCCGCATTACAGTTGTTTGGTTTCGTCCAACACGACTACCGATTTCCCTGAAAGATAATCCGCAATCTCGGCTCGGTAGGCCACTATCCTTCCTCTGTCGAACTCAGATACTTGATCAAAAGATGATCGCTGTTTTCTACGAGGCATAATTGATCGTTTTTTTGAAAAAAACCACAAGAAAAACACAATTGCCGTACTTGAAATCGTCGAAATCTCCAAGCCTTAAATAGCGCTTTGAAGTGGCGCCACAGGCGCGCGTGATGTGCGTCTGCGCTGAAATTCTAATCATTTGCATATCTCACCTCCGCTAATGCATGTTGTAAATTTCATATTATTTGCATGCTTCCTTCAGGGTGTTGCATTTACGGTGGCCAGCAGTGTACTTCGATTAAAACACGGGGAAATGAGATTGTTATTCTTAATAACAGGAAAACAATAGGTTTTTAGCCAGTTTTGGAAAATAGATCTTTCTCGGTTGAAGTACTATTATGTGAGAGGGTGTCGGATCTGTTTACTTTAAAAGAAAAACAGTCTAGTGCTGTAAATAACTACTATTAACTACTAACACTTTTTACAGGGTTTTTAATTAAACTAACTGTACAATTTTATAAAATACCAATTTATCGTAGTTCAATTGCAAAATTTTGGCTTTTTAGTTTATACTTTAATAGTAAATAGAGAAATCGCAAAATAATATATTTTGATGACAAGAAAATAATGTTATTGCTTCTGTATTTTTGAAATTTAGAAGTTTAATAGGTCTGATACAGTGTAAGCCCAAGAGTATATTATGATGTAGAAAATTAATATTAATCCTGAAATTATTTTTACAAAAGGTAAATGGGATAATTTGTTAAAGGTCCCTCATTTGCTTAGCGGTGTGTCACACTTGAGTAAATCGTTTTGTTACGATCCGTTTTATGACAGATAAATTCATGGATATGTGAAACTGGAGATGAAATTCTCACCTGATAATAGGGATTTAAGTTTGATAATGATGGGTTTTTTCGCGATTGTGCTTTATGACTTGTTGCTTTGACTCGTACCTGATACGACTCGTTTTAGAATATGAAAGTAAATATTCTGAGGTTGAGGGCAAATCCCAAATAGTTTTGGGGAAATTCCATTTGCACACATCAATGTCGACAATATATATGTGCATTTGGAAACTTATGAAATGTAAATATTCTGAGTTAATAATTAAGATTGGTGTGTAGCTTTATAAGGTCATTTCCTGTTGCATTAGTGTTAATCAGATGGTTATAATGAAAGAGTAAAAGTAACAGTTTTTATGTTTGAATTAAATTAAATAACTTAATTCAGCTTCATTTGATTTTGTAAGACATGAGAATCATTTAACAGATAGCAAAGATTAAAGGTATCTCATTAAAGGAAGAATACCCCTTAATTATACTTTCACATATTATATTGCTTTTTACCAACAATTTTAATTTAACCTTTCGTAATGTAATTTATTTGCAGTTTAGTAAAAAGAATAGGGTAAAACTCAAGAAGGCTACCGGCCAAATTGGCTAAAATTTTCGTTGCTAAACAATTATTTGGTTAGGCCTGCTACGGGTTACCGTATTCCAAAATTATCCCCAATTAGCGGTGGTACCGTGTTCATGAGTCTAACCAAAAATTAAAAAATCCGGCACTTTTTCAGTCATCTCAATTTTTTTAAATAATTATTTTAATGTTGGTTACATTTAAAATTTTAATTTTATTTTCAAGATTTTACATTTTCTGTGGTGAAAAATATCTCAGCACTTGTTTTTTTCACTCTTTTGCATGTAACTTGTCTCTCCGCAGGCGGCAAGAGCTTTGCTTAAAACGCCTCCCAGTTACATTTTACAACTTACAGGATTTTCAAAACAAATTTGATAAAAAGAGCCCCAAGCACTTAAAGCATTTGAAATCAAGAGATGTTTAACAAATCTTAATCGAATACCGCACTTAATATTAAATATCTATATACGTACTACTTTAATTGTTTAAAACTTGTCAGCAACTTTTCTTTTATATTATGTTATTTATTGTAATTCATAAAATCCATATACATATAATTTATCTTTCAAAGTGATTTTATTTATTTATATTTATAAGGCATAGAGGCGTTTATTTTCGTTAAAGTGACCTATTATGTGTAAGTACGTGCTTTATGTAACACACCTTATGTAATTTTTGGATAGCTTCAGAAATCCGGCACTCTTCCGTTCGATACAGGATTTTAGAGATTTTACTGTATGTATATTACTATATCGTATTATATATTATCATTTTGTGTTATCATCATAAATTCTTTAGTACCTAGGGGCACATAAGGCCTTCATTCTAGATCGCCAAAGTTTCCTGTCCGATGCAGAAACTCTAGTTTCATACCAGCTCGCCCATCCAGCCTCGCTTCTCTCTAATTCCATCATACGTCGGCAGGTCAAACGTCCACGCTTTCTCTTTCCATCAGGGGTCCAGGTCAATGCTATATTAAGAATACTGTCCCTGTTCATTCTTAAAAGGTGTCCTGTAAACTTCCAATGTCTAAATTTGATTTCATCAAATTGTTCTTTATTTAATAATTCTTCATTTGAAATGTAGTATGGCCAAATGAACGTTTAAGATAATTCTTAAACATTTAGTTTGAAAAACATTTAGCTCATTGCACTGTTTTGGTAATCTTCCATGTTTCAGAACAGTATAAGAGAACTGAAAGTACTTGTGATTTGTACAGATTTAATTTGATTTTTACATGTATATTAGTTGCTCCCCACAATTTATTAAGATTCTTAAAACAGTTGCGAGCTTTTTAAATTCTAAGATCAATATATTCATCAGTACCACCATTTTTGTTTATTGTTGCTCCCAGATATGAAAAGGTGTTTACATCTTCTTTTGAGTTATTTTGCACCTTGATGGGAGTGCTAGATTTTCATTAATTCTGAGGACTTGTTTTATTCTGATTGATTTTTAGTCCCACTAGTTTAGCATTTTCTGAAAAGACATCTGTTTAATTTGTAAATCTCTAACCTGGACGACAACATGACGATATAGTCTCTGCAAAATCAAAATCCTCCAAAACAAATGTAAAATTCCATCTTATTCCTGTTCTTTGATTTCTAAAAGTTGTTATCATGATCCAGTCAACAATGATAATAAAAAGACCTGACAACAATGATAATAAAATTCCATCTTATTCCTGTTCTTTGATTTCTAAAAGTTGTTATCATGATCCAGTCAACAATGATAATAAAAAGACCTGACATGATACAACCCTGTCGAACTCCACTTTCCACTAAAAAGAAATCTGTTAATTTTCCGCTTTCTTCAATGCAAGTTTTACTATACATTTCCTGAATTATATTTATGATTTTCTGTGGAATATCATAATGTTTTAAAATTTGCCACAATTTGGTTCTAATAACAGAATCAAATGCTTTACTGAAATCTATAAGGTTTAAATATATTGTAGCATTATATTTTAATGTCTGTTCGATCATATTTCTAAGTGTAAAATATGTATTGTACTACTACCTCTTTTGAAACCAGATTGTTCTGGTCTAAGAATGCTTTCTATTTCATCTTTCATTCTATTAACTAGAATTCTTCCAAATATTTTTGATGCTGTTAGCAGTAGACTTATTCCTCTCCAATTTTCACAACTGGATTTGTCACATTTTTTGGAATTTTAACGATTACTGTTTCTTTCCATTGTTCCGGTATTTTTTCAGTTTTCCCATATTGTGTTATATAGATTATGTAAGTAATACAAGATTGTATTTTCATCTACTTTTAACATCTCAACAGCAATATTATCTATTCCAAAAGCTTTTCCTGTTTTTTGAGCTCTCAGAGCCTCTTTAATCTCAGCCAGTGAGATTTCCTCAACAGAAATGCTAAGGGTTTGAATGAAACGTCTCTTCTAGCTATTCAAAATGTTCGGCATCCATTTGGGTGTTCAAAGTTTCGCTGAAATACTCTATCCACCTGTTTTCAATTTCACTTTCCTTTGTAAGAATTTTTCCTTCTTTGTTTTTTGTAGGTAATTGCGTAGTGCATTTCACACCTTTGATTTGTCTCACAATTTGTGATATAGTCTTTTAATCTCTCCCGTGTCTGCATTTTTTGAAAGTGCAGAAAAGTCATTTCTTTTGTCATTTCTAGCAGACTTTTTAACCATTCTGTCCAATTCGGAATATTTTTGCTTATAAACTTTATATAATCTTTCTGAGTTGGTACTATCTCTTTGAATTTTAATTTTTTCCTCTGTTCTATTATTTTCCATGTTTCCCAACTCACCCACTCTTTGTTTTTAGTTCTTTCCTTTTTTTCCAATAACGTCCAAGGCAACCCTATTGTATATGTTTACAAGTTCGTTCCATTTATTATTAATATCATGATTTGTATCTTATTCGTATACTTTCTCACTGAGTTTTGAGAAATTATTTCTCAATTCCAGAGTTTTTTGTGTTACAGATGTCCTCAAATTTATCTGATTGATAATAAGTATATTATCAATCAGATAAATTTGAGAGAGGAATATTATTGAATTATTTGAGAGAATTTAAATGAAGAAAAATGCGGTCGTAAAATATATAACTGCCATTTTTTACGAAATTAAAAAAAAAATGTTCATTAATTGTTATTAAATGTTATACTTTAACTAACAAATTAAAAACGGAAAATTTCTCTTATTTTGTAATAAATGCAATTAACCAACTGAGTTATTAATTATTTACCAGTAAAAGCAACACTTCATATAGCGGAGATATTTGCATTGTTCATTTTACGTGTCTTGTAATCCATGTTAAAATGTTTGGGGCTGAGGGGGTAACGTTATTTTGATGTGAAAGTAATGTGGACGTTTCTGAAATGCAACTTATTTTAGGCGATAATGCCGGAAATTGTATGATGAAATGTATCATTTCCCTGCCCTTTGGGAGAATAGAAGTTTACATTGAAAATAAAGTACTAGCCTGTAGCTTGAGGAAAATCTTTTTGCATGTTAAATGTATCGTTACTTTCATTGACACTAACAGTTATTAATTTACATGAGTATAATGAATGCTGGCATTGGAAAATTCGAGTTGACATACAGCAAAGCCTAACTGTGGCGAGTTCGCGTTTGAATAACGTGGTTTTAATGAGACTATTTGTAAAGAGGATAGGTTATCCTAAGCAATGACTAAAAATTGGAATGCTAAAAATTGTCAGAGATAAATGGTGAAACAAATAATCACCTACATCGATTTTTTACGTCATTTTGCCTTTTCCCATAATGAACTTACTACCTTTCAAGAAATGAACTTCTTCAAGGTCAGGTATCTACTCAGTAGATTCGCACAATAGTACATTTCAATTGAGCCGTCGTATGTTAGATTGAGGCTTACACGATATCGGGCCACCTCAATTGAAGTGCTCAGCAACTTCATAAATTGATTTCTTGGCTTGGTCTGGTTGATTGAATGATTGATTGTTTTCGGGTTTTATGGCGCAAGGGCCAAATATGGCCAAACTGTGCCAAAATCAAGACAATCACAATGAGGGAGGAAGAAAAAGCAGAAGGGTAGGCAAAAGGGAGGGAAGATGACTCGGGTACCTCGGGTTTGTGATGCCCGTACACACCTAAAGATGTGCCCCTGAGGGATGCACAGATTTGGCTTGGTCTGGACGTTTGGAGAATGGGTTGCTAGCTCAGGTGTTGACCTCGTCATTCGATCATGGTTCAAAATGACGAGGTGCTGTCCTCGGATCTTCTCTTAGCGATACCAACCAAAGACCGTCGTGTACTTGGGGGCTGGTGATGTTAAATCTACTGTGGCCTCAAATGTGCTCACGTTGGCGTGGTGTGGAAGTTTGGAGAGCAGAATTCCAGCTCAGGTGTAGATTGCTTGCCATTTTTCGTTAGACATTCTTTTTTTTTTTTTTTTAAATTTATATTTCACTGGAAAAAGCATAAAAAGTATCAACTTGATAAGGTTTTTCCATTACTTTCTTAAACACAAAATTTCCTGTCAGTGAATAGCATTGAAAAGGCATTCAGAAATCGCTTAATGCGATTATACTGGAATGAGAAGATCTGAATGAAAACTAGGTTTACCCGAATAACGAATTTTCCTTTCAGTTTAAGCACGTTGGTGTGGTGTGGAAGTCTGGAGAGTGGGGTGCCAACTCAAATGTTGACTTCGTCATCCGACCGTAGTTCAAACTTACGAGGTGTTGTACTCGGTTCATTCCCTTTGGGATTGATCCCGGACCGTCGCCAAAAGCCTGTTGCGTTGCTCCAGTGCAACGTGTACCTACCTACTAATAATTGATTTCAAGTTTTTATATAAACTACAATTATATAGAATGTGATCGAGATATCAATAAGTATAAAAAGTTCCGTAATCTTTTCTTATAAATGAGTGGTGTTTACATTGTATCGAGCAATAACTATTTTATACGAAGATAATATTTGTGACCACCTATCACCTTTTGAGTTTCCTGTTCCAATGAACAAATATGATATATTTAACAAGAGTGTTGTACAACGCTTTATAGAAGGCTCCCACTAGCAACAGCTATATTTAATTTCTTTGTTTGACTTTAAGTTATTTATTCGTAAGTATATGGTCGTGGAATGTCCATTTCTCTCTTCCTCAAAAAGACTTTTAAGAGAAAATATAAGCTCTTCTTTGTTAAGAACGTATTACTTCCTTAAAATAAGGTTGAAATCTAATTTAAATCCGACATTTTCTTGAAGACGACAGGAAACGAATTAAGTGATTCTTGAAATAACGGCACCGGAGCTCTAAAGCTCTGAGCAGGGAGATTAAGAGGCGTGTTGCTGAAGAACCTCGCTTTTCAAAATCTATTTAATCTCGTATAGAGTTGAATTTAGCTTCACACATCTTCGGGAAGTGTTAGTTCTACGACCTCACTTTTGCAAGCGCAGTTTGTATAAGTTTTCGACACTCATGAAAATGATTTTTTTGTCTCTTTTCTGCATGCATTTTCTGTGACACAATCTGTTTGGTTTCATGCAGATATTAATGATGGAGATTTATAACTATTCCTACGAAAATTTTGGTTTCAATCAAAAGAGAGTTAGTCAAAACTAACATTTATCACGCAGGCTCCTCTTTTCTCAGACTTTTAGGGAATGAAATATTTTAAATGTTTTACAATGAAAGTTCAATAATTCTTCTAAGTATCTCTATATAATATTTTATACATAATTATATTTAGAAATTTTCTAGTTTCAAAAAGAAGGAAACTTGCGAACAATGAATTATTGTAAAAATTTAGTTATAAAATAAGCAGGGGGCACAAGTATTAAAATTGTCACCATGGCATGACTAATAAAAAATCGAAGAATACGTCATACAGGCACGTGAATCAATACCAAATACTTACGTCACTTTGACCATAAGGAATGGCGAGGGGTCAAGCAGCAACATTGATTGAATATGGGATGATGAGGGAACTTGCTGGCGTTGATCAAAACATTAATTACGTAGTTTGGTTTTATTGAGGATGCCGTGACAAACGCCAGATGCCACTTATTCTATATTCAATCACTGTGGCTGCTTGAACCCTCCCAATTCACTATCCTGTAAATAGTTACATTTCGTATTGTTTAATGCTTTTCAATTTATACTATGGTGATCACTAGGTTTGCCCGAATAACGATTTTTCTTTTTTCGAATTTTCTGCACTTTGCTTCAATTACGGAAGGGGTTCTAATCTTTTTGGATAATGGTCAGTGGTCAATAATAATGACTAGAACTGATATACATATATTCTACAGATTTATTTATGTACAATTACGCGAAAGTTATTTTCTTTCAACAGTTTTAAAATTAAGGACAGCTTATTAAGTGATTCCCTAAGTGAAACTCCCCATGAGCTTTAGAAGATTCAAGGGAAAAGCCAGGAAGCAAGCAAAGATTCGGGGTGCTAGGTTTTTCAACAGATGTAAGGAATACAAATGCTATCTTGTGTACATAAATTATCTTAAATAGGAAAAGCTGGTAGTATCAGAAGTGGAAGTATAATTTTTACCAGAACTTTTTAATGATCAAATAATTTAATCACATCTCAATCAACATAAATTCATTTTGAAACATAAAACTTGCCACACAACTTGCCGCCCAAATCCCCAAAGGGGAATTTGGTGGTTGGAAAAGTTGATTTAACGTTTTCCCGACAGATGTCTTTATAACATATACTTCATATAATAGACACGAAAACGGTCAAATAATCATAGCCAAAAAGGTAGTTAAGTCGTTAACTTTCGAAATGGTTCATGGCAGTTTTTGTGTTCTTAGGATCTCTTATTAGTCGTTTTATTTAAATACTAATTATTTAATTTTCAATTTGGCTAAGATTATTTTAACTTTTACAAACATATGAAGTATGTAGTTCACCACCCTCCTTCAATGAAGTTTTGAAGTATTTTTTCCCTCCTCTACGAAAACCCTCTTCGTGTGTATGTGTGAAAATCCATTTCACTTACATATTTCTTGCACCCATTTTTCCGATCTGTTTTTCATCTCTGTGGTATCTATGAACTTTTATGACAACCTGTACAGCATTATTCATCCGGGTATTATATTCTTCGCAGAATTTTGGTATTGACTTCGATAAAAACCCTAACTCTCACTATGAAAGGTATAAGGTGTAAACTGCTCCATAAAAACGTATATATATATATATATATATATATATATATATATATATATTATAATTCGTTAACGTATAATAATAAAACGTATATAACGTTAGATGAATTTCATGATAAAACATTTTGAATTCATCTTTCATGATCCATAGCGGGGATGTTGTTGCAATGAAATATAAGTAATTGCTTGTCTTGTTGTAGCACCCCATTACAAATCGTTGTCTTAAATTTATAGGTGTTTGGACAAAGTTTGTAATTACGATTTCAGCGTCATGTTTAGGTGTTTGTAATTTAATCCAATCAATTTGTCTGAAAGAAAATACTACAAGTAACTACATAGATTAAAGGTATTAGAGGATTCTGCTTTTATTTTATTAATTTCTATAACACCAAGTCTCCATCGTATGTTCGAATTATTTTGTACTAATCATTTAAGTTATTTTATTACTTTTGTACAATTATTTTTTAATCTATGAAACAATTTAGTTTAAAACATAAAATTCAATTTTTGATGCTTTAGTTTAACATTTTGGGGGCTGTATATGAAATATATGTTTTAACATGAAGACGATACTCCGAGAAAGTGTAAACACTGGTTTAGCTGTTAAAACGCATTATGCGGTCAACCGTAAAATTGTAAAGATTGAAATAGATAGATTTAAAAAATTTTACTCAATATTTTTCCCATTTAAATGTATTTCAATGAATTTGATAAATTAACGAATACAATCAACGTTATGCACTAATTTTTATAACCCCCCGTGAAATATAATTTGACACAAAATAATACCATTTTAATATAATATTATTAACATCGAAAGAAAATTTTAAACTAACTATTCAATTATAAAACGAAAAGAAAATTCTACCAAAAGAAAGTGTGTTCCGTGTTTCGTTAAAATCAGTTTCCGAAATAACAAAACCAACTTCGACATCCATGTAATATATTCAATATATTATTCTATTTCAGAAAATTAAAGTATCGTATTGAGGGTTAAACTGTTTTCTTCTCTGTTTGAAGTAGGAAACCAGATATTTCTCCATCGAAGATTCGGATAAAAATGTATAAAAAAGGATACCAAATCAAGTTTTCCTCATTGAAAAAGATATTAAAAGTAAGTATCAAGGATTATTAAGTCTTCTTTAGAATGTAAACCGATTAATAAGAAAATACTTTCCTTACAAAAGTAGAAAAAATCTGTAGAAAGAAGATAAGTCAAATGTTAAAAACAGATTCATTAAAAAAATAATACTCAACGATAAAAAACCTAATTAACAATTAAAAAAAGTGAAACTTTCGTGATTATGTTTTGATCCCCTTTTTATTTTATAAAGTCGTTTCAAATTTATGTTTATACTTAACAAGCGTATCTAAAAAGATCAAATTTAATAATGTAAACTGAAACTGAAAAATTATGCTGGTCTGAACAATAGTGACTTAAAAGTAGAAGAAAAACAGGAAGGCAGCTATTAAATTTCAAGATATTTTTAATCTTTTACACGCATACGAAAACTTCGGAATGGTATTTATGCGTGATTAGTCAGATTTGAGTATTAGTAAGACAAAATAAAACAAAATGTAGGAAAGAGCAACCTATATTTATTAACCAGAACATGCATATAAGATAAAATATTTCTGTATTAGAGATGCGAGATAAAGAAATTGATATGCAATAATAATAAATTGCGGAGATATGTGATTCATGAACTGAGTGCACCAGTCACTCTGGACACACACTCAAAGTTTCTGTATATTGACCTGCCTTACTACGAGTTTTGGATATACAAAGTCTATAAGGAAAGTATCTAGCCATTGCTAATGTAGAGAGAACGGTTGGTACGGCATTGATGTAACTTGGCAACCAAGGGAGAGGTCATTGATGTACATGCGCGGAAAGTCACGAAACCATTGGACTAAACAGCTGGGTGCTAGACGCCCTTGAATGAGCATATGTTCTGTGAGACCGTGGCATTCGTAATGACCGAGCAAGAGGAGCTGCGAATTTTCTTTAAACCTGAAAATTCTTCTGTAGGAACTATTCAGATGATTAACCTTACAAATGGTCTAGACGAGATATCACGTCCATTAAAATCTGACCACTTTTCCTATTGACGAGTTATCTTGTCATCAAGGTATTGGCTATTTTTTTATGATGGCGAGATCAAAATCTGGTCAGTTTTCTTCTAATGACATATCTTCCATCAAGATCTGGTCAGTTTTGTTAATGACGAGATACCTCGTCAAGACAGCCAACAGGAAGGTTAAGAAGTCTTCCCAGTGGAAGGAGCCTAGTTCTTCCCACTCGAAGAAAGTGCGGCAAAGTCGCAGCACCAATGTTGACTGATTTTTGACTGAGAAGGTGTCCATCACGAGTACTCTCCCCTAGGTCAAACAATGATAAGGAGTACTACCTCGATGTTCTTAGCCGGTTGAGAGGTGCAGTACGAAGAAAGCCGCAGGTTCATCACGACAATGCGCCCACCTAGCATCTAGCAGGGTTTTCGGCAAAACATCAATTTACCCAGGTGGCTCAGCCAGCCCCCTTGGTGCCAAGATTTGTGACTTCTGAATTTTCCCAAAACTAAAATCACCTCTGAAAGGGAAGAGATTTCAGACAGTGGATGTTATTGAAGAGAACACGAAGGGGAAGCTGATGGTGAATCCAACAATGTACATTGAAGAGTGTTTTGAAAAGCGGAAGATACTCTGGGATAATTGTCTCAAGGTGCCTGCTTTAAAGGAAAACTAGGCGCAAGAAGTCCTAGGTGCAATGTATCTTGCATGAATTATATGGCTGGATGCTTTCCGGTCAGATCTCGTAATGAGGCTGAGGATACCTGAGGGATCTCTGGAGTAAAAACTGTATAAAGCGAGTTCTATGCGAAACGGATCACTATTAACACTCTAAGACTCACGAGATTTCCAAGTAGTGTAGTTTTTCTTTCCCACCCCACAACACACATAATGATTAAATAACTGTGAAGTATTCTATTGCTCAAGAAGATGAAAACTGGTTTGAAGTCACGCAGAGAACCCTTCAGGTTGCAGAACGGATATATGCATGTACTCTCATCAGAGGGTTAAATGATCAGTTTTCATGAAATTTATTTTATCTCTATGAAGCACAATATATCTAATTGAAAACTGTATCGTGGATGCTCGCATAAAACTAGTATCTATTGTAAAATAAGTTTTAATTAAAAAGATTTTGATATCTAAGTGGAAGGTTAACCCTCCAAGTGGTTTCGACGAAATATCACATCCGTCAAGATCTGACCAATTTTGCTAATATGGCAAGGGACAAATAATTGCTCTCGTCATCAAGATAGTGTCAATTTTTTGATGATAACGAGATCAAGATCTGATCAGTTTTTTTCGCTAATGACGAGATATCTCGTCCATCAAGATCAGGCCAGATTTTTCCAATGACAAAACAAAATACATCACTTTTGTGTATGTATAAAAATTAGAATATTGATATTGTACACCATAGAGGAGAGATCTGAGTGCAAAAAAAGTGAGTCTAAGAAAACGTGTCTAAAAGGTCTAAGAAAAAGTGAGTTATCCATTAAAGGGAAATTTTCCTTCTTTTTCTGCGAAAAATATATATGTACTCTCTTTTTTATGTAATGTTATTCTTCAAAATCTGAAGGACATGTGTACCAAATTTAAAGTCTAAATTCTCAAAATTGGCTCACTTACAAGCCGTTAACCCTCCAAGTGGTTTTGACGAGATATCTCGTCCATCAAGATCCGACCAATTTTGCTAACGACGAGGTACCTCGTCATCAATGCATTGCAAATTTTTTTCATGATGAAGAGATCAAGATCTGACTACTTTTCGTCTAACTACTAGATATCTGGTCCATCAAGATCTGATCAGTTTCGCTAAGGACGATACCTCGTTGAGACAAACCATCAAGAGGGCTAACAGACGCAGATGGTAGAATTTCGATAGCGCACCACTTCATAAAAGATGTAAATTGTATAAAGTCGATTTACAATACTTTTTTGCCAAACGATAGCAGTCAAAAGATTATCACACTTATATACAGGTACCTACACTTATTGAGAGCACTGTATGACATTGGTTTAACATATTAGCAAGAAAACACTACAAGTACTGAATATGCTTCCGTAAACTGAATTGAAATTTAAACGCGTTTTTCTCGGAACATTAAATTCCGAAAGGGAGTATTTTATTTTTTTTCCGGCAAAGAAAATAGATTTTTTGTGTATTTTCATACTTCTATTTGTTAGGGTCTTAAGGGCATGTATGCCAAATTTCAAATCGAAATTCGCAAAATTGCCCCAGTTTTAAAGCAATCAACAGGCGCTGCCAGATGTAGACGGCGAGGAAGTGTAGAATTTCCCCAACTTTTCTGCGAGTGGTTCGCACGATATCTATGAAACTATTGAATGGATCGACTTTAAATTTTTACAGAATGTCAAGCATCTTTTTACCGTTTAATAAACCTAAAATTCTGTACATTAAGTTGGGCCGCGGTAGCTCAGTTGGAAGAGCAGCGGATTAGCAATCGGAAGGTCGCGAGCTCGAAGCTTGGTCCGGCCAAAGACCGCCAAGTACACGGAGGCTGGTGCACAATAAATATGTAGTGGCCTCAAATGTCCTCACGTTGGCGTGGTGTGGAAGTTTGGAGAGTGGGGTGCCAGCTCTGATGTTCTCGTCATCTGACCGTGGTTCAAAATTACGAGGCGTTTTCCTTGGTCTTTCCCTTCGGGATTGATCCCAGACCGTCGCCAATAGCCCGTTGTGTAGCTCCAGTGCGACGTAATTAAATACCTATAAGTCAATTTTTTATACTTTTATAGCAAAAAACCTGGCCGATTCTTTGAGCTAAATCATTAATTTTCGATTCGACAAATCACCATTTTCTCAAATCTTGAAATTATTTTTTTGACTCTCAAACGATAGCTACTTGTGTATGAAGTAGAACTCTGTTTCACTTTTTGTTTACCATCAGCTAGAGTTGAAATATCACGGCAACCAGTTGAACACAGAAATTCACGTGGTGTCATGGTCAAGGAAGGTTACCAGGCTTGACTCTTCATGAAAATGATTTAAAGAGTTTTTGTGGATACCTGAAATGATATTAGACGTATAGTTTGGAATTATTTGATTATATAGATTTGTCATTAATTAATCCTCAAAAGTGATAATTTTAGCGAAAAACTAAGAACCTCCTCTTTAAGATATATACTTTCGGATAAGGTATCTAAGGACTACGTTCAGTCCTTTTTAAAAAAATGTTCTAATTATACTGTTTTTTTCTTTTTAAAATAAAAAACTTATAAAACACATTACAAAACAAAAAATCACAAAAAATTATAATTCATTAAAAAATTGGAAAATTTAGGTAAAAAATGAAGTTAGCGAAAACATTACGACTGAACAACCTATGAGTACATTAGCTTAAAATTTGCATGAAGTCTCCTAAATACGTATATAAGCTAGGGCCTGAACTAAATGATATGCAATGTTTCTTTCCACTCATGAAATATTGGGAATAATGTAGAAGAAAACATAAATTTTTGTAATTTTCCCTTACGCCACAACACTGAAATCTCTAAAAAATTCCTTTCCAAGATAACTCTTATTCCTAGTTCAGGCCCTCCAAATCAAATATAAAAATCAGTTCACTAAATTTCAATCAAAAATGTATAGTCCTTTATCAGTTATAGCGTTTCACGTGCAAGTTTTGCTCAAAATCACAATCACAAAAAATGCATTTAAATATTTGAAAACGAATTAAGAAACAGCTGTCAGGATACATTCAAATTGCTATATCTCCGCTTCTATTAGCTGTGAAGAAAAAATGAAAACAGTTTATAAAGAAAAAGTCTAAATATTAGGATTATTAAATAAAATGAAGTATGAAATTTTAGTCAAAAATCTTTTCAACTTTCATCCTTTAATGATATAAAGTTTCTGAAACTGAACTCCAAACCAATCACTAATGGCTATTGTTTTAGATTTTGTCTACTTTTGTCATTTACATAGTATTTCATGAAATTCTCTTAAACCGAAAGGAAAATTGGTTTCTTTGAAAAACCTAGGTTTCATTCAAATCGTCTCAATCTGGCATAATGGTATTAAGCGATTTCTGAATATTTTTTCAATGCTATTCGCTGCCAGGAAGCTTCATGTGTAAGAAAGTTATGGGAAAACCTTATCAGGTTGATACTTCCCGACACTTTTCGCGCGGTTTCCCGTGAAAAATAAATTTAAAAAAAACCCAAAGAATATCTAACGAAAGATGACATGCAATCTTACACAAACGTTAGCAAAAATTTTCGATCCATTTCCACTATTTCTAGCTATCAGATTAAAAGCGAAATCGGAAGTAACTGCAAAAATGAGGAAATTCTTATCGTACAAAATAAATAGTTGTAAGAGAAAAGAGGGATCGTGAATGATTATATTCTGAGGGAAAAGTGGGTAGCATCTCAATCAAGTGTGCAATTCGCCTTCTTTCTTTTCTGTTTGCCAAGTGTGAAAACGTTTGTAACAGATTTTATAAATGATTTTAATTGCAGAATTTGTTTTGCTCAAACAATGGGATTTATTGCAAAGATTTGCTTGGGCATGTGTATTTGGTAGTCAAAATGTTATTAAAAGAATTATATTATGTCTCTAATACTGTGATCTACACACATATTCAAAAATTAAGGATAATTTTGAATTAGTATCAATCAAGGTCACCGGATCTCAATCCAAGAGAGCATACTTAGAATGCTCTCGGAAATTGCATTGCAGCCTACACAACACCTCCAAGGATCACAAAAGAGCAAAGACGTGCTCTAGAGCGCGAATAGGAATACTTGTCTCAGAATTTCTTGGGCAGCTTCGTGGAACCCATGTCTGCACTTTGTGAAACTTGTATTAGGGTCAGAGGCCAGCACATGCTTTTAACAGGGTAAAAGATGTAATTTTTCAAATCACTAAAACTTATGTGTTCATCTATGAATTATTTTTCATTTCTTTAGTTCCCAGTAGCACCACGAGGCGTATGGGTGTTCTTTTTGTATTACACATAGCTTGTAGAACATTCGTTTGTCATTTGAGGTATTTCGGTACAGGTATGACACGGGTTTTTATATCTGATTTTACAAATTATTTTAGTTATTGTCTTTAATTTTTGGACATATGTCTACTTAGATGTATCTGTTCCTTAAAGGTTAGTAAAAGTATCAGCCATTTCCACTATTGCGCAAATATTATCACCGATCCATTTAACTTTATATTCATAGAAATGAATATTATTTTATTTTAAAATATGGCAATGCAACGAAAGGGGGCGTAAAGAAATCCTTCATTTTAATTACACATAAGTGGGAAGGCTTTTTAAAGCTCTTGGCATTATATGTATCGTGGAATTTTAATTTTGCCGTACATTCAATTCATCCCAAAATAGTGGTGGATTCGTTCACTGGTGCTAGCATTTCCTAACTGTAGGTGGCACAGGTTCAATCCCCGTAAATTACCCTACGTATATTTTTCTCTTCTGAGTCGGTAAAATTTCCCTTTTGTATGTATATCCATTGAAATGACCAACATGGTTAAATACGGCCCTTGCACCATAAAACCAATCAACCGATCTTAAATGGTGAAACTAAGTTAAATACAGGTTGTTTCAAAGCTTGCTGTACAGACTTTAAGAGATGGCAGTGAACACAAAATCAAGCCGTATTCACATAGAGATGTATGCAAGTAAGGTATACCTGGATGCTCTAGAGCTTTTCATTTCTACACAATGAAGTGTAGAAATGGAAGGCAGCAAGTATGTGGACACTTTTATTGGCCCTAATTTTACGGATTGGCAATGTTGTACTAGTAGTTTCCCAGTGAGTGCTCAAAGTTGCGATCACCAACAGTAATGCACGCCAGACAGCATCGGCACATGGAATGAAGTACAAGCTGGTCAACTGCCGAATAGCACCATTTAACAAATCCAGATGGCGCTGGCGGACATACATCTGTAATGTAAATACGATTTAATTTTGTGTTCTCTGTCTCTCCTTAAAGTTTCTACAGGGAGTTTAGAAACACCCTGTATAGAAGATTTTGAGCAATAACATTATCTTTCTGGTACATTTCCAGACATCAGAGGAAAACTATGGCACTATAGCCTGACGAATGGTAAATAGATGGAAACGTCATTAAGGCACCTGAACCAATACCAATTAGGATGATTTACGTCACTGTGACCATAATGGATTGAGAGGGGTCAAGAAGCCACAGTGATTGACTATGGGATGAGTGGATGTGATAGCATTGGTAATGAAACTGGGTTTCATTGAAGGTTGAGCTGGCAAGGAGATTTGGAAATTTCTCTGGAGCAGGGAAGATCTTGTGAATGCCGGGAATGTATGATCAATTAAGAGACTGATCCTAGAGGAACCCCAGAAGTTTAACCAGCACCTCCCGAGCCCCGTAGAATCATTGTGACAACAACGTACCCTGAATAAACGACACCCCAGCGGCCAAACTCTGGAGACCAAAATTCAGTGAGTACCACTCTCTTGAACTTTCCTTCAATTCACATTTGATCCCTCATAACACCTATCAATCCATGATAGTCCCACTATTCCTCTAATGACATAATATAAAGTGATAATGAACCAAATGCTTCTATTATCACGGTGTAGAACTTTATACTTTTCTTTAAAGTTCTTTTCTTGTTAATGATAATTTTGACAATGTATATACACTCACTGCCAAAAGTTAAGCACGGAGAGGAAAATGTTAATTTCCGGAAGCCAATCTGAATTTGAGAGGCTGCATTTCGCTGCAGAGGTAGATGGAAGTATGCATATATGTTCTGTAACAGCAAACACGGTTTCGTGTCGAGAAATATGCAAAAAAAGGCAGTCGTATAAGAAGCCAGCATTGTGGAGGGTTAGAGGAGTTTCATGTAAGTGCTGATAAAAAGTGTTTAGAACTTTCGTACGATTAGTTGTCAAGACAGATGTGTTTTCATGGCTTCCAGAAGACGAATGGCAGATGGTGGGCGCTGGCGTTCTGTGGGATGCCTTGAAGCAGGACAATCAATCACTGATGTTGCTCTTTTCTTCGGCGTACATCATTCCGTCATTTCACGATTATGGAAACAATTCCAAATAAGCCAAACAGCTGTCCGAAGACCTGTGGCCGGTCGTTCAAGAGTTACGGCCCCCGCGGAAGATCGATATATTGCTATTTTAGCCAAGTGGAATCGAAGAGCGACCTTCACACGTGTGACATCTATGGTTGCAGCGTCCATTGGTAACACGATATCTGCCACTACTGCTCACCGAAGGCTACACATGAAAGAACTGTACGCCCGGGTACCACGAGTTTTTGTTCCTCTATCCAGAGGGGCACGATTAAAGTGGTGTCGGCAACATGTGAATTGGACTGTGTCTGATTGATCCAACGTTATGTTCACAGATGAGTCGAGATTTGCCCTGGAGCCAGATGACAAGCGTGTAAGGGTCTGGAGAGAACAAGGCACACGCAATCGGCCCCAGAACATCATCGAGCATCACGCAGGTGAAAGCATCATGGCGTGGGCAGGGATTTCGTTGGGATATCGCACCGACCTGCATATCTGTAGACGGGGTTCTGTGACGGCGGTCCGGTATCGGGATGAAGTCCTAGAACCCACTGTGAGATTGTACGCTGCGGCAGTTGGTCCTGCTTTCGTTTTAATGGATGATAATGCGCATCCCCATCGAGCCAACATCGTCGAAGACTACTTGGGAAGTGAGAGGATTGCGCGCATGGATTGGCCGGCGTACTCGCCCGACTTTAATCCCATTAAAAATCTTTGGAATGCCCTCGGCCGTGCTGTGTATGCACGTTTCCCACTCCCAGTCACTCTCACAGAGTTGTAAACTGCTCTACAGGAGGAATGGCGATTACTTGACTCTGGGGTGGTTGATCACCTCATGGAAAGCATGGTCACACGCTGTAAACTTTGTATGAGGATGAGGGGTGGTCACATACCCTATTAATGTCGGTTTTGTTTGTTTGTTTTGGATTTAAACATCATTTTGCTAATGACTTCATCTTATAATTTATGAAAAATCAATATTGTTTTCATCTTTGTATGTAATTCTTTGTTTTGTTTCATGCATAAACATATTTCCTACTTTCCTGCCGCATTTCGTGTCAATCAAAGCTCTACTTCTGGATTTTTTTCGCATTTTACCGCTTCGTGCTTAATTTTGGCAGTGAGTGTATAATTTGCAATAAATGCATAAAAATTGACTTTCAACTTTTAAGAACACATGCACGTCTCTACCACAAACTATTTTCAATTACATAATTTGTAACTCTAGCTCAAGATACATATATATAAATATTTACTAATAAAATACTCCACTCACCAAGAACTGTGCAGGATATTACTATTGTCTAGGATACTTGCTTATTTGCTCCAAAAATTTTATCATTTACAAAATTGACAATATTCATGAATTTAAATTAACTTAGAGAATTTTTTTATCTTGAACAGTTGTGTAAATTTATCTACACTGCCATTCATAAAATGTATCAGTGTTATTGAAATTGAGTTCCACGGAACCCCTGGAGTTTACCTAACGTTTCAAGGGTTTCCCAACTTATAAAAATTTTAGATTTTTATTTTTGTTACATTATGTAGTTGCACTTTTATTACATTTTTGTTATTTAAAAGTTTTTGGTAATCATATTCAAGTGTTCAATATAGCGTGAACCTTTTAAAATAACTCTATCTGCCATACTAGTAAAAAAGTTATATAATCTTGATCTTTGGGCCTAAGGTTTGTTAAAGGAAGGGTTATTGGTCGTACAAAACTATCTAGTGTCTCATAGCGCTAGAAAACAGCACACACAATCAACAGTTATTGGAATTATATTGTTACTAGTTAAATTAACCGGCGTTGCTCGGATTGAATTGTTTGTAATTCATCGTAATATTACTCAAAGTTATTCCTATGGAGATTTCATATTGTTTTTAGCCTCCTTTACCGACCCAGGAAAAATAGAACTGGGTTTAATATCTAGGTTATGTTTCCCAACGCATTCCAAAGAATGAATGCAACAAATTTGGTGTTGATCGGTCTGAGAGGGATCGTAAAAAATTAATGTTACGCTTATGGGAACTTCGAATTGTTTTTAGCCCCCTCTTCAGACTTAGGACATGTCCCCCGCACGGGAGTTAATATCTAATCTGTGTTACCAGCAGCCTTCTAAATTGGAGAGATTTTTTTTGGAGATTTTTTTTGACTACCAAATTTGGTGCGAAATGGTCTGACAGTGATCGTAAAAATCCTCAATGCTATTCTTATGAGATTTCGAATTTTAGCCCCAGGACAAATCGAACGAGGTTAATATATCGCCTATGTTTCCCTCAGGATTCAGAAGAATGAATGCACCAAATTTGGTGTGAATTGGTCTAATAGTGATTGCAAAAACTACCTAATGTTATTCCTGTGGTTATTTCGCATTGCTTTTAGCCACCCTGCAGACCCAGGACAAATCGAACAAGGTTAATTTATAGCATATGTGTTCAGCAGAATTCTAATGAATCAATGTACAACATTTAATGTGAATTGGGCTGACATTGATCTTATAAATACACAATGTTATTCCTATGGGGATTTCGGATAGTATTTTTAGATCTCTCTGCACACCCAAGACAAATAGAAAGGGAGTTTATATGTAGCCTACGTTACCCGCAGGATTCCAAAGAATAAGTGAATCAAATTTGGCGTAGATTGGTCAAGAGGTGTAGATTTCTATAGGGAACAGAATGCCAACTGCTTTATATATATATATATATATAGATTTTGTTTTGTTGCGTATTAGACACTTCTCTAAAGAGGGATTTGCAGTGTAAATGTATGGTGGCAATATGCCACCAAATCGTGACAAGTTGAAAGGTGAAAGCCTACGCATAAAATTATATACTTTTCTGAATCGAGTTATTGAATTGAGTCGTGTCACACTACTTGCTTATGAAAATTCGTCTTTTTTAAGTCAGTTGATAGCCGTGTCTTAATGTAAGGGTAATTCGGAACTCATGGGACAAACTTCATGGGGAGTTTGAGAATTTTTGATTGGTCCATGTCTGTTACCACGTCAACTAGACGGCAGGAGTTATCGCATTTTTCTGGAAGACATCTTACCAGAATTGTTTCACGATGTTCCAGTTACCGTTCGAAATCAAATGTAGTTTCTGTACGATGGGGCGCTAGCCCATTTCAGCATTGATGAGCGTAATTACCTGGATGCCACATTTGGAGCTCGATGGATTGGGTTAGATGGACGCTTGGCCATCACGATCGCCCGATTTATCTGGTCTCGATTTCTCATGAGGACACTTGAAGGCCCTCGTATACGAGACTCCAATTCAGGACCCACCGCCTCCCAGCTCGCCTTGAAGGCTTAGAGCTTTGTGCATGGGAAGCGGGGGAGTGGCCTCCGCCAGAGGACACGAAAGAGGACAGCGGGAAACCCAACCAGTCGGCGGGTAGCACACCTGACTCCTACACGTGCGGCCCCAAGCACCAAGGGCACCACCATTTATTAAATACTTAAAAATCATTACAACGTCAAAAGGCCAACAGGGCCAAACAATAAAAATAAAAGACGACCGGCACACTTCCGGTTTACAAGGACGACAAAGGCCTCGCACTGGCCACCCTGAAAACATACATAACCAAAATCACAATAAAAACAGTGGTATAAAAGTGGTTTATAGTAGGCACCACAACGAAAAAGAAACGGCTTATAAAAGACACCGGGCGGCCAGAAGGAGACCAAAGAGCAAAGAAGTAAATATAATACATAAAAATTATAATAATAATAATAAATATATAAAACATACAGATACAAGGTATCATAAATACGTAATATCTACAATAATAAACCAAATCAAATTATAATACAGACAGAGAGCCGTGAGAAAGGCATGGAAATATACATATCTTTCCTAAAAATTTAAGAACCATAAAATACATGAAGAAGATCAGTGACAATGAAATAAATTACATGCGAGACATGAGAGAATAATTATACAAAATTAAATAATTATATAAAAATGATGTAATGGTTTAAATAAGATGTAACCAAAAAATGAATATGTATTAAATATGGTGATAATGAAAAACAAATTAAATAAATAAAAGGTTTAATGGTTTAAATAAGATGATAACTATAAATGGATATATAAAAATGGTGATATGATACGATATATATGAATAATTATAAAGATCCTAAAACCCAGGGCGGACCGAGGCAACCACCAAGAGACACGGAGCCAAGGCCAATAAACAAAATACATCCAGCAGCAAGCCGAATATACAGGCTGAATTACCAGAAATAGAGTAATTAAGTTGTGGGAGGGGGTTCATTCGCAACCTCCCAAGCCACCCGCACACACGCCCTAACTCTTGCCCTGGACATCGAGTTATTCATAATACTTTTAAGCCATATGGGCTGATTATCAATCGTTGGCTTAACTATATGATTTGGTAGTGTGCGCGGGCAGCCAAAGAGGTAGTGATCAGCGTCACCCACCATCCCACAAGTGCACAAATCGGAGCCTTTGATTTTGAAACGAAGCAAGTATGACATGAATGGGCCGTGTCCCGTTAGGAACCAAGTGAGGTGTCGGTCTGTGATGAGGGTAGCAGGACTGACCTCCGGCATGAACCCCTTCAGCCGGAGGCCAGAAACTGAATTAACATAGTGGTCCTGCCACCTCCTCATAATTAATTCTTTGTACATCCTTTTCAGATGAGAAAGAGGAGCAGGAACCTCTATCTCCTCACCACAGACAGCTGCAAGCTTAGCGTTACTATCAGCCAGCTCATTTCCGGATACCCCCACATGTGCCCGAACCCAGTCCAGGCCAAAAAGGTTAGTATTGTTGGCTATTATTTTCTTGATTTTGTTAACGTATGACGATTTAATTTTAGAAGATTTAAGGGCCTGGATAGAACTGAGGCTGTCACTAAAGATATTCACAGTTACGCCAGTCTCAATAGCATATTGGATAGATTTAAAAATAGCAACCAACTCTGCCTGGAAAACAGAGTTGGTGCTTTTAAGTTTGTATTTAAAAACTTGAAGCAGATTGTTGTCTTTAAATATACACACTGCGGCCCCGATATTGCCATCAATACCGGAGCCGTCGGTGTATATAGTATAATCAGGGTTAGATAATTGATCCTTAAATTTTAAAATTTGAGTACTAGCAGGAACATTGACCATAAGGTCATTAAAATCATAATCACCAGGTGACAGCCCCAGTTCAAGGTCGGGCAACCGCCTTTTAATAATTTTGAATTTGGAATATAACGACAACAGAGTGACGTGGAGTGGGGGGATCCCGCACAGGGCATTCAGAGAGTCAGTTGGGGAGGTACCATATGCACCTGTAATTTTTAGAAGAAACACGCGCTGTATAGAATGCAGTTTTTTAACCTGTTCCCTAGTTAGGTGCCCTCCCCAAATGCCAGCTCCAAAAGTAATGATTTTTTCAATAACTGTCAGGTACCAAATCTTCTGGAGCTGGCCACTGACGCCCCAGCCCCCTCCTCTAACTCTATTAAGGGAACCCCCTATCGCCAAACACCGCGATCTTAAATTGGCGATGTAATTTGCAAGATTAAGATTATTAAATGTGGAAAATACTGTCAAAATTTCTAAAGTAAAAGATAACATTTGATGTACCCAAACATAGTAATCATAATCGTACGAAATAGCTCTTCGTGTTCCAGCGATGGGTCGTATGCATGTGAAGTTTTGAGTTGCTATGTTTTACATGTTGACGAAGAGTTCTTACCTCCATTGGTGGCATGCCATAGTGTCCATAATATGTGTCAACTCTCAGGACTTAGATGATCATGGTGGCAGGTTAGTAAGTCGTATAGATTCTTCTGAGATGATGGCTGCATGTTGAGAGGGTATATATTAGCGAGACGTTAAATTATCTGCAATACATACGACGCTGAACGGGCCATCACAGCATGTAGGTCCCCAGATTATACAGCCTTGCGTTCGAATTGTCTTTTGACTGTGTCAGTTTGTCTCATTGCTTTCATATTATCGTATTGGGTTATCGTCGAATCATGAGCAAGAAAGAATTGCTGTAAGAACTCAATATGATGACATGCATCCCCGGTCATATAGGAACGGCATCAATAAATATGCTGTCCATGTATGGAGTCATTTATAAGTAGAGCTATAGATTAACCTATGGGAGAGGCGTACATGAGCTGTCTAAAATTAGTATATAGTAAATTGATATAGGTAATATAGTAAACATAGTATATTTATCTTCACATTGAAGAAAAGGTCTTGCACACCAATCTAATTAAATTGAGTTCTACACTGGGGTCATAAAAGCACTCAGTCCCCGTTTATAGTTCATATTGTATGTCATGATAGTACCTTCGGAGCATCATGGAGATTGATAGGTATGGTGAGGGGTCAAATATGGATAATCAAATATGGAGAAGTTCAAGAGAATGGTACTTAGCGACTGGTCTCTGCTGGCGGGTCGTTGAATGTGACTGGCGCTGGAGTGTCGTTGATTCAGTGTACTCTGTTGTCACGATGATTCTACTGATTCTACGGGGGTTTACTTCTCTGAGGTTGTCGATGAATATATTCTTCACTGGTCATACACTCCCAGAATTCACAAGATCTCTCTGTGCACCCAAAGAAATTCAAATTCCCCTTGCTGGCTCCACCACATTAAAATCCAGTTTCATACCCAACGCTCGAACCCATGCCAGCAAGTCTTCTCATCCCGTAGTCAATCACTGTCTGCTTGCCTTCTCCCAATTTCTTATGATCAGGATGTAAGTCCTTTGATTTGATATTGGTTTATTGCCTTTATGACGTGTTTTTCAATTTTCAATTAGTCCCGCCATAGTGACAGAATCATTGTGTGTGGGTCTTCTTTCAACCATTTCTGGTTGGTTGGTAAGTTTTGGGTTTTACGGCGCAAGGGGCTATATTTGGCTAAGTTGTGCCAAACACAAGACTGACGATGTCCAGTAATTGTGAAAAGAAAGGATGGAGAGAAGAAAGAAGAGAAAGATCGCTTGGTCATCCTGGGGTCACGTCCCCAATGCTCACCAGAGACAGAGAAGCCCGTACAATTCTAAAGATGTGCCCTGAGATGAACCATTTCAGGAAACAGTTGTACTGAAGTGTTATTCAGGTAGACATGAACCCTATTCGTTAAACTGATTAATTAGTCCACTGAAAGCCAGCCATATACTCTTACCTATGTTAGTCTCGTAATCAAATGCTTGTTTAAGCAAGTCAAAGTTTTATGCGTAACGGACAAGGAAATTTTCCCTTTGGGTTAATTTTCAACTATAAAAGTAGTTGAACCATCAGACAGCTGAAACAATTCACCAAGTTTGGGCTTGTATTCACTTCTATGGGATTGCTTTTATATCTTTATTACCTATTAACGTCACCTGGATAGTCTTGCCCACATTCACATTTTTAACAAATCTAATCTTACATGTTACTCCGTTGAGTGCATTTAATTGAAATCTATGAATGGTTGAAGTAGACGAAGATTTCGCTCAATATGATAAAAAGCATCTCGCGTGAAGTGTCTCTTACCTAATTTCATACCACGAAGAAAGCTGTGCCTGAAGAAATCCCTACTTGCCACAACAAAACACGTCTCATGGAAAAGATTTGAGACCTTAACGAAAAGAATTTCAGACCCCTTTTGCGACTGCTTGCATCTCTTGAGACTTTACGGAAAGATTCCTTTTTATTCCAAATCAAGCAGTGAGAAATTTTGGCCCTTTTACTCAAATTTTGTTTCGACTGAAGTTAAGTGTACGTGACTCGAATTGGAGATAGAGAACGATTGAGTGCTGGGTCTGAATTATATTTATGGAATAGGGATAAACTTTTGTTTTAAATTCCAACACCTAACTCCTACTCTACACGCAAACGCTCATAAATTAACCTAAATGTCAAACACGTACATCGCAAGACATTGCAATTTTCTGCCCAAACGCTGCCCGGATAGCCCCTTTCTCCACGAAGTTCTAGTCTTTTAAAATTTATTAAGACACGATCAGTGATGAGAGAAACGAAAGTAAACGAATCGTCAAACATGTTTTTGTCATTCGGTAAAACTACATGGGAAGAGTATTGAATAATGTCCAATTATACTATTTCATGAACTTTACACGTAACTATAGGGCCGTGGTAGCCCGGTTGGAAGAGTAACGGACTAGCAACCGGAGGGTTGCGAGTTCGAATCCAACGAAAGACCGTCATGTACAAAGGGGGCTGGTGCACGTTAAATCTGTCGTGGCCTGAAATGTCCTCACGTTGGCATGGTGTGAAAGTTTGGAAAGGGGTTAGAGACTTCGTTTTTCATGAATTTTACTAAACAATAAAAAAATTCTCATTGAGCGGTTTCAAAATCAAAGTACGGAGATTTTCTCACCTAAAATAAGTAATTGAAACGTAGACTAGTTTAGTACACCACAATAAATAAAAGATTTTGTCAATCCGGGGATTATGTAAGATGAAAGAAATACTTAACGACTAGCACAGAAATTAAAATTACGATACCATTCTTTTAAATTCAGCACTTCCTTATTTTTCTGCGCTTATCTATACTCTTTGTTCAAAGTTTTCTAATTATAGTAACAAACGTATTTAATCCGTTTGATGCATGATTTGAAATATTAGTTTTTTATTTCAACATGTACAAAAAAGAACATTGATTACCATGGGAAAACAAACCATTGTGAAAAAAATACTTTCCGCTTTGACGGAAAGGTTCTATAATCACAAAACTTCGCACCAGCAATGGGTACATAGAGATAAAGGTATAAATAATTTTTCACCCTTCAAAAGGAATTAATTACTCAGAAGCAGTAACACAAAAGTCGCTTGCTAATACACATTAAATCCTCTCGTGGAGATACAAGGCGATGTATGGTGCGGCATGTAGTTTAAAAGCTTTTCTACCGTTATTCTGCTAAATGTTCAATAATCGCTGTGTTAATTTCCTCACTTTCTGGGATGTCAGTATCTAACATATCTGGGATGTCAGACTTCCAACATATCCTAGACAATCGATTAGAGTGGGTCTAGTCCTGGTTTGACAAGGTAGTTTATGCCTACTGTGGAAGCATTGATAGTAGGCAGTCGCTAAGTTTGATGCGGATTTATCAACTCATAAATTGCCCCTCGAATGTGTAACAATCTGGAAAGTAAAATTGAGGTTTCAAAAACATAATAATGATAAAATACCTTGAACTACAAAACTAAAGGGTTGGCTCGTGTAGCAGATGGGTCCTCAGATTATAAATAACACTATGTGTAGTGTCGGTTTGCCATTCCAGGAGTGGAGCTATGCCTGATGTCTCCTCCATGCAAGCAAATTATGCTTAATCGCACTAAGGCAGAAGGATTATCTGTCATTAAACGCTGTATAGTGACGGGTATATCTGGGAGACACTGGCGACACACTCTTTTCATGTTAGATGTTCTTGGTAAACGTCTCAAATTCCACTTAGAATCAAGTATTAACTTTATGCTATACATAGCCGAATTGTGTCCCTAGGTGTACGTTTGCCATTCCAGGAGTGTAGACATGACTTATGCTTCCTCCATGCAAGCATATCATGCTTAATCATACCAAGACAGAATTCTGATTAGTTGTTAAACGCTACATCTTTACTGGAGTTTCCTGGAACCATTGGATACACACTCTTCTCATGTTCAGTAGTTCAGGTAGTCGTGTCTAAGGCCACCTAGAATTAAGTCTAATCATTATAATATACGTAGTCGAATTTTGTCCCTATGTTGTAACGACGTGTGTAGTGTCCGTTTGAAATTCCAGGAGTGGAGCGATGTCTGTCATCTCCTCCATTCAAGAATATCATGCTTAATCACACCAAGACAGACAAAAGGATAATTTGTTGTTAAACACTGGTGTATCCGGGAACCACTGGAGACACACTCTTTTCATGTTAGATGTTCTTGGTAAACGTCTCAAATTCCACTTAGAATCAAGTATTAACTTTATGCTATACATAGCCGAATTGTGTCCCTAGGTGTACGTTTGCCATTCCAGGAGTGTAGACATGACTTATGCTTCCTCCATGCAAGCATATCATGCTTAATCATACCAAGACAGAATTCTGATTAGTTGTTAAACGCTACATCTTTACTGGAGTTTCCTGGAACCATTGGATACACACTCTTCTCATGTTCAGTAGTTCAGGTAGTCGTGTCTAAGGCCACCTAGAATTAAGTCTAATCATTATAATATACGTAGTCGAATTTTGTCCCTATGTTGTAACGACGTGTGTAGTGTCCGTTTGAAATTCCAGGAGTGGAGCGATGTCTGTCATCTCCTCCATTCAAGAATATCATGCTTAATCACACCAAGACAGACAAAAGGATAATTTGTTGTTAAACACTGGTGTATCCGGGAACCACTGGAGACACACTCTTTTCATGTTAGATGGTCCGATGACGCAAAGTTCACCAAAATTGGAATCATTCTCTATCCTATACGGAGATGAATCGTGTTTCTATGGTACATCTAGTCAAGAAAGTATTCGAACATCTCTTGTTACTCCCGTCCCTGAAATCGCACAAACTAAAAATGTCATTAGACTTGGATAGTGCCTACTGCAAATAAATGTGCATTTTATTTGCTTGAAAATCCATTTTCATATTCATTTAGAAATGATTTCCAAATTTTCAAATAACAATACCCACTTTCAAGGTCATTAAAACATTTCCCATATCAAATTTACGCTAGTTATAAATGTTTGTGTAAATCGTACCATAATTGGGCTGGAAGTATAAGAGGAAAAACCATTAGAGGTCTACCTTGACATTTAGAATTTTGAAATATATGTCAAGCATACTGCTTTAGCGTATCTCCATATCTGTACTCGATTTTTTTTCAGTTTCCTGGACTTGGGTTTTATTTTAATGAAAATAAGTGCCTATTTAAATGAAATATTACGAATTATTTAAAAAAAATGTCCAAATTGAAATTAGATTGCACAGTAAATTATCTCCAGTAACAGAAAAGCTAAAAATGTTTTATTTTATTTAAAACATTTTGTTTAATAGTGTTTACAACTCAATAACAGGCACAGTGACCGCTCTTATTTATTACTTCTTGGATCCTCCGAGGCATTGAATCAATTAAACTGCACATTAGGTCTTGAACACGGCTAATTCCCAGACTGGACGAACTCATGACCAAGGAATGAGCATTGATATTTTATTGAACATTTGACCCTGAAGTATTGTTACACGCGAGGGATATTAAGGAACATAAAATTTGCAGAGAAAAAATTTCTCCAAATTAATTCCAAATATAATTTTAGGACGGCCCCAAAACAAGTCAAACTGGTGCAGCTTTTAATAAAGGACTATCTCAAAACTATCAAAATGAATAAACTAAAATTTTGCCCAACTAGGCTTGAGGCATTTCTCTCTCTAAGTCGATTGCACTCAAAATTTAAACACCTATCAATTCATTATTTTTAGGTTAATAATTAATTAATTAATAATAATTAGAAAACATTGCTTTAAAACTATACATTTTGTTTGCGTTATTTAACAGTTTAATATAACAGAATAATTACTTGATTATTTCATTATTTTGGAAGGTGTTAGAAAAAGAATGAAACACTCATTTAATATTAGAAGCATTGAATTTCAACCACTCATAACATCACAAATTTTATCAAAACAAAATTTTATATCAATTTTGATATATGAGCTATTTTGACCAAGAATCAAAATAGGGGTTACCCTTTAAAAATTGAGTTGATACGAAACTTAATACGAAGACGGACCTTTAATGGCAATTAAAATCCACGTTTATTTGTAGTAGACATTATTCCACGTCAAATGACACTTTTGGTTTGATTGTACGTCTCCAGGGACACGATTAACAAGAGGTGTTCGGATATTTTTTTGACCGACTAGTCATCATTCCAGCAGGCAAGTTATGTTTCGTAGGATAAAACAGTCGGTGAAAGTCAGTCTCCAGCATTTTGTCATTGTTGATGAGATTCCTCTAAGAGGTTCAGAGTTTATGTCGTGCTGCAAAATACGTCTGTTTGCTTCGTTGTTCAGACCAAGACGTCAATTAATGATTGCTTTTAACTCCTCTAAAGTTTATACGACTTTTCAAGGTCACTGATTTGCAGATGAATTGTTGCGGAAGTATCTTTACTTATGACGAAAAATAGCTGAACCAGTAGTATTTAAACGGCGCTTATTATGCATTCTGTTCTTTTGGTCACTCCCTATTTACAATGGAATTTCAATAATTTACATACTTAGGCTAAAGGAATTTGCACGATGAGCTTCACTCAATTTTAGACGATGGTCAATTTTATAGCAAAGGGTTTCTCAAAGATATTTCAATTTTCGGCTGTGGTTTACGAAACTAAATTGAACTATAAGCTTAAACTGTCTAGTGTGATATAAATTATCAAATTGCTGCTTGGTCTCAATCCCTCTACGGATGAAATTTTCAAGGGAAGAGTAGAAATGTTTCTCAATATCATGCAAAAATTACTCAAGTCCCCACAAAATATCACAAATAATTATTAGCATATTTATGAGTACTTCATTACAATAAGTTTTCTGATTCAACAATTGTTATTAACATATCTTAGAACTCATTGTAAAGGAAATAAATGGAAAATATTTTCTAAACATAATACAGAGAAAAATAAAATAATTTATTGATTCTATTTTATCTGTTTACTTTACTAATGCATCTTTAATCCTTTGCGTAGTTTTGTTTCTGGAATCAAGAGCATTTATCAGGAAGAAAACAGCGTGATTTCAAACATTATTTGCATCGCCTTTTTCCATATTAAAAGTATAATTACTTAAAAATACATCAAACCCGTCAAATCAGATTAATCATGTAAAAGAAATCGATATGTCTTGCACACTCTGGATCTAGCCGGTAAACTAAAAGATAGCTTCCTGTTTATAAGAAATCCCATGAGATGAACGGAGCCCCTGTTCTTGTACGTATCTGATGGTCTAAAAACAGCATCATTCGTACTAAGCCTGTCCCTTATGACCGATGATCAATACACTCTCATAATCGTCCTAACGAAGTATAGAAACTTTGCTATAGCCCTCTAAGTAACGCCAACTAGATATCTTCTAGAATGTTCTGCGAGGCTTACACGACTTCCGCGAATTATTTTCAAAAAGCTGCTTCTCAGTGGCAGTAAATCCATTCGCTGAGGGAATTCTTGTGGCTATATAAGACCTCACCTTCTCAAGGAACTTCATTAGCAGAGCTGTTATTCCTCGCTGCGATGGCACATAGACAAATCAACCAGACCGTTAGTAAGTACTTAAAAAATCATAGCATTTGTTCCGTTTTTGGATACGTAACATTAACAGAACCTTGTTGCTTTAATCTATGTTTGTATGTACGTACAGCATAAACAAGTTGCTCGATTTGTGTTGTATTTTGTCTCCAAAGGTTTGGTTCGATTTATTTCAAACTAGTAGCCATTGATATTCAGGTACATGGAAATAACTTTCCGTACTAAATTGTACTGTTGAACGTTATTCGAACTATCTGTACTGTTGGGTAACGGTTGCATTGACAGAAAATATTTTTGTGAAATCAACCACTCTAATAAACGTATAATTTAGCAAGCTATTTAAACGATCAACAATTTTCATGATTTTCCAGTTTTATTTATTTTTTCGATGCTGATATTTTTGTATCTCTATATAACCTATTATAGTTTATTCGATTATCTCATAAGATGTGTAATTTTACTTTCCATTGAGAGATTTTTCATTACTTGTTAAATTTTTCTGCAAATTTTCTCTTTTATTTGAGTTACCTTCGAGTAGTGATATCTTATGGTGAAGACTCTCTGAAGCTTAAATTTAGAAGGGCGAGATTTGGTCAGCAATTTTGTAGCCCTCCTGATGGCTTATCTTCATTTCAAAAATTGCCATGCAGTGGCCAGTCTCTAATGCAAAAATCTGTTCCGAATTGTCCCCAGGGACAGGGACAATTTGTCTTTCCTACTTGGATTTTTATTCCCTTGGAGAAATAAGGCAGTTTTGTCTCGACGAGACATCTCGCCATTAGTAAAACAGGCCACATCGTGATGAAGATATCTCGTCCAAATCACTTGGAGGGTTAATGAATATAAATTTATTATACTTTAATACCATTTCGATAAAAATAACTAGTGCAGTAAAAGCTCTACACGCGTTAATTTTACTAGATGAATAAGTACAGGGGTTAGATAAAATAACTCGAACAGCATTAATTTTGCACAGGTAATTTGAAGTATTACTGACACATATTCTATGAATGGTACGCCCCTTTTGATATTAGTTACTTGGCTTATATCGCTGTCTATAAACTTGAGTACTCTTGCTGGTCAAGGGATTCGTTTTTGTTTTTGTGGCATGCTATGTTAGACCTAACGTACGTCCAAAGAGGTATGATTGTTGGTGGCAGTCCATATAGAGCGATCGTGACACGAGTTGCTGAGTTGATGGGTGAATCGAGATCCACTGTATTCTTGATATCATTCAGTACGCAAAAATCGGTAGAACGTCTGCAAGCAGAAGCAGTTGAGATCGAAAGGCAAAGCTTAATGCCAAGGAACACTTCGTCGAATTGTGACTAGAAATCAATAAACTACGGCGTAGCAAAGTACTGCGGAATTGAATGCAAGTATAAGGGTACCTGTATGAGTAAAAACCGTCCTGCGTGCACTGCACAAAGATAATATCCATGGCAGGGCTTCAATATCCAAACCTTTCTAGTAACCTCTAAATATCAAACAGTGTATTCTATTGTGGAATAATCACAGAAATTGACACTGTAGAAATGGAAGCACGTGATATGGTCCGATGAGTCAAGTTTCATCGTGTTTCCTACTTTGGTGTTGGAACATCTGGAGATCACTGCGAGGGCTTGCAACGTTGACTGCCTTAAGCCAGCTGTCAATTATGACGGAAGTTCCTGTATGGTTTGGGGTTTGGGGGTGTCATACCATGTTTCCAATAGTCGTTCTCGAAGGTAGAGTAACAGCCAAGAGGTATCTGGAGATTCTAAATGACCTGCTGTTAAAGTATACAACCTTCAACTCACCTTCTCACGGAACGTCAATGTGAGGCGTTTCAATTCGACTGAGTCTTGTGACATCAGCAGCACATAGCTTGACCATATTTCATGTCTAAAAAGAAAGTTCTTCGCGTTTCATAGGTGCCTACTTCTTTGGGTATGGAATGGAAAGGGCCACTTATTGTATCACTACTGTTAAAGTATACAACCCCTTACATCAACGGTGTACCGGATGAGATGGAGTGATGAAAGTTACAAATGGTAGCGTAAAATAACTAGAAACTTATATTGACCACTTCAACATTTATTCGTACATCCTACAGCTATTATATACAAATTTACAGATATTTCGTGACAGAAGGGTTCGGCTGAGGTTAGGAACGAGGGTCCGCTCGCTTCTCGGTCTGGATCGCAAACTCTGATTTTCCCAGTTTCTTCGGCAAATCTAAGGAAAAATCCACTTGAAGTGGAATTTTGAGTGTAGTGAAGAGGCTTGATATTTATGAGATCATGAATGTCAGTATAACGTCAGATGAAGATGATTTATGTGAGTGTTTGGAACTTTATAACCGATGTAATGTTAGTTGAAGTGCTGTAAGAGTATTTCCCGGGTAAGTTATGGACAGATGGTTACTTGTGAAGAATTTTATGATCTCCAATTTAGACAATTACGGAACATGACGTTTTGATCAGAAAAACCGCCTTTAGAGAGGGTTAAATGGGAAGTGTTACAACGGCGATACTGTGAGGGAAAGCGCGGCTTCCGACCGAACTACCAATATTAGCAAATTCCAGCCGCGGGTAGTACTTGCGAGGGTGACCACCTGAGCTCCCCCACATGCTGCTTGTGTTTAACCAACAGTTTTTAAAAATTATCCCCACGGTTTTTACGATCCAGACTCCTTAAATCTTTAAATTATCCCCCTTTTAAGCAGTGCCATTTAAGATCTTATTCATATTCGATATGGAGGTGATTTGCACTCCGCAAGTGATACGTTCTTTCCTTTCCGAAATGACTCCATTCCTTAGTCTAGATTTGTTTCCTTGTGGTGGTGAAATCTTCCAGGACGACAATGCTCCAATCCACACTGCTCTGTGCGTACAATCTTCGTTCGAAGGGCATGAAAGTTGTATCGACCGTGGCCCCCAGTCTCCAGAATTGAATATTAATGAGCCTAGTTGGGGTATGCTTGAGAACACGGTTAGGAGTAGACCACCTGCCTCCGTCAAGGAATTAGCAACAGTATTTGTTGAAGAGTGGTACAGAATTAACATTAATTTGTTCTTGATTTATATTTAAGTAGTCCTCGACGGTATTTCAGCGGTATTATGCGCAAAGGCCTTCCTTAATAATAAGCAAAACCCGTGGTACGTTGTTGGTGTTCGAATTATTTAGTCCAACCTCCTGTATTTTTTGTAATTTCTCAGACAAGGCCCTTTTATGTAAAATAAAAGCTATTTGTGCGTGCCATTTATTTAGCTAAAATTCATTGCACAGTACGTTGTGTTGTAATTCATGTTGTGTACACAAATTCAACTACCTACCTACCATTACACAGTATTGCACGATTATGTCTGATTACTTTATACAGTTGTTACATTATACGAGAATAAAAACAAGAATGATGAATAAAAAACATTATTTCCTTACAATTTGCTTCCAAAAATGGTCTGATGATAAGTTTTATATAATCTGCTCCTACATTTTTAAATGTATTATTATTGTACTACTCTGTCTTTTAATAACAGAATTTTCAACCCCATAACCAATCAAAACTCAATGAACTCGTGGTAGTTCAAAGCTGAATGTGTTTTACTATAGTATAGCTATTATGCATTGATATTTTTATCAAAAGATATGTATTGTTCATAAACTAATTTCTAATTTGAAAATGATTTTTCTTGCTGCTCCAGTGCTTAGGAACAAGAGTTGAAACAATATTTGATTGACATGATGGAGTTAAATATATTTTACAGTGCATTGCATTATTAAAAGGGACATTTAGATATATGTGATATTGAGTTAGAAAATTATATATGACGGAAAATGAAGTAAACAGAACTATGTGCTCTCCATGAGTTTACGTGCATATATATGCTACCTGTGAAAGATTATATTCAATTTGTTTGCTATCTATCTTCCTTGCATAAAATTTCTTATAGTTCACATTTTAATAAAAACTTCCATAGTTTTGAGTCTTTGGACGCTATTACTCTTATTTGTAAGAAATTTTCAAAATTTGTTAACTCTACATTGAGAGCTCGATTCTTGTTTACGAAACTCTCGAGCGCATGCCTTGAAATCCCCAAATCTCAAGTTTCAGTTCGATTTATTGAAAATTGCGGTAGCTAGGGGCTAGTATATAAGGAAAATTCCTTATGACTACTTCGTATTTCTCCACAATTGACATTTCTAAGCTAGTAAATGGTTTCTGAATTATAAATTATCCTCCTTATTTATTTTAATGAAAAAAAAGCAGATATAAATGATGTAGAATACTGCGAAATCCTCTTCAAGATATAAATTTTGATTTTTTTAATTGATTCTATAAGTCAAATTTTTTCATTCACTACTCATGAAAAACGGTAGTATTGTCAGTAATTGGCATAAAAAGGTAATAAAAGAATCAAGCGAAAGCATATTTCAAATGTAAAGTTCTTTCTTTCTGAGAATTGTAGTTCTTATTCACAATTTTATTTTAGTGACAATACTTTATGTCCTACGTCGTAAATATGAAACATTGACACATTTCATGCACTGAGCGGATGTAAAGCTTTCAGTAAAACTAACTAAAAATCTTTATAAGAATGTCTTATTTAAGTATATTTACATTTTTCTGAGTTTTATTTGCATGTATTTGACACTATTTGTAAGACAAGAAATATGGACTAATTGGAATGTATAATGATTTATACATAATAAATGTGATAAAAGTGTTTAAATGCTGGTGAAAAATTACTAATCTATGCTGTGAAGATTTTTTCATTTATTCTAAATTTATTTATAACGGAATTTTGAGTTTCCTTTACAATCTGCGTATGGTTTAATAAATTGTAAACATTTTCTAAGTGTAGAAAAATGTGGAATCATTGTGCTAGCTTTTATTGTTCTGAATTGTACGCATTTTGTTAGTATTAGCTACTATAATACTTAAAATTTTTGACGTTTATATCACGTTTTCAAACTGAATTACATTCTTTTGTAGCCTTGCTCACTACTTGAAATTATAACTGTTATAGCTATAAAAATATGGAATATTTCATTTTTCTTAACTGTTCTATTTTATGTTTAATTCTTTCTCTGAAGATGTAAAAAGTAAACAAATAAAACAATTTATGCAGCTAAAAGTAAAATTTAGATATTTTAACATTGAAAGATTAAATATCCATTTTTCTGAATGAAAACCTCTTAGTCGTAACTCTTAAAATAAGCATTGTTTTACAGTAATTTGTACTATACCTAAGTTTAATCTAGTACAGTAATTGCAAAACGCTCTCCATTGTCTAACTTTCCCAGAAAAATGTATTTTTGAAATGATTTCAATTTTTATAAATGGTTCTTTCAATGTTCTAGTAGCCTAATCTACAGAAATCGGCATATTTATTAAAAAGTCTAGTTTTATTATGTTTCTAATTTTTATTTCTGCTGGTTTTAGGGAGACAGCCTGCATTTAATAATTTTATTTCAATATTTTTAATCTAATTTACTCACCTCGTATTCCTCCTATAGTGATTGATTAACCCTTTCAGAGGCGGTGAGAGAAGTTTTCTAAGAAATCAAAAATTAAATCCGTTGATAAAGTTAAATGGTATATTAACCCTTCAAGTGATTTCAACGATATCTCGTCCATCAAGATCTGACCAATTTTGCTAATGACGAGGCACCTCATCATCAAGATATTGCCGATTTTTTTATGATCACGAGATCAAGGTCTGGTCAGTTTTTTACTAATGATAAGATTCATCAAGATATGACAAGGTATCTCATCCATAAAGAACATCATGTTCTGATAATGACGAGGTATATCGTCAGACAACCACCAGGAGGGTTAAAATACTAAATGTCGTAACTTGCAAGTATATTCATACGAAGCGATAAATCTTCACGCATTTGAAACCTCTTTTTAGCATAGTTAGTTACCGTCTATTAAAATAGACGGAGATGTGAGTGGAGTCACAGTCATAAGATCTCAGAAGTGCAGGTCACGTGGGTTTGGGAATCGGCTTGGGTCGATTGGCTATCGAAGCGCGAACTAGAGCTTTTCACCACGCTTATCAATTATTCCTGCATTAGAATTCGTGCTTTCTTCAATATCACGTGACCATCATCCGGATACTTCAAACCGAGAAAAAACACGCAGCTACTATCACATACTCTGTCTATTTCGTTAAAAGGTCAATGCCTTCAAATGGTTATCCCTCCAAGTGGTTTCGACGAGATACCTCGTCCAATAAGATCTGAACAATTTTGCTAAGGACGCGATATATCGTCATCAGTATATTGCCGATTTTTCGATGTCGATGAGATCAAAATCTGGTCAGTTTCCTTCTAATAACGAGAGACGATGAGAGCTTGATGAACGAGATATCTTGCCCATCAGGATCTGATCAGTTTTGCTAATGACGAGATATTTCGTCGAGACAGCCATCAGGAGGGTCGCTATTTGTAAGACAATATTTATAGGAATACTGTTTTTAGTATAATATTTGCCTCCTTTCTTACAGGTATATACCTCTTATCAGTGCTAATGCTGCTGGCTCTGTTACCACCGGCGCATGTTGTGTCCATGGCGTGTAATGCATGCGGTCCTGAGTGTGCTAACGCTTGTGGAACCGCAATGTTTCGAGCCTGTTGCTTTAACTACAACAAAAAACGAAGCGCACCCTTTCAAGAGTTCGAGCACATGACGACTGACAATGCTGCCAATCTATCAGAGGGTCTTGACGTGAGTCCATGGTCAAGCGATGATTCCGGAGACATTACCACATCTCAAAGCTATCCAAGATACCCGAGACCCGTCTTAGCGTCCAAGTGGGTTCATCTCTTGGGAAAGCTATCCGATGGATCGTTGAAGAACAGACGGCCGAATTATTTCGGAAACTACCTGTATTAAGATCAATGATAATTCGGACGGGAATTTCTGGGCGGCTGTTTCTTATAACATGATTTGAATGCAATCTTACGCTCTGACATAAGAATCACATTACATTTCGAGTAATAATAAAATAAAAATGCGTGGTTATGGTTTTCTGTGTTGATTTTTTTGTTGTACGTTTTTTATCTAGCTATGTTTGCTTTTATAGCAAGTGAAAGAGTTGTCTATTGATGAGTAGAAACTTTGCCATTAGAGTATATGAGATTGGATTAGATCGGATCGGTCATTTGGGTATATGACTCAAAGTCCAAAAGCAGCTGTGTCATTGAATATGAGAAAATAAATTATATCATCCTGCGCAATTAAAAATATGAGTTGAGATTATGAAAAAAACTTAACGCACTGTTTCAAAAGGCAAATCTAAACCTTTTTCTATAATCATATACAAGATCACAAAACGTATTTCTCCACATCAATGTAATGTTTAGATGTAACTTTAAAAAGAAAAGCATGGATGCAGATAATAAATCAAGATACCATTCTATAAGACAATGTGTAAATCAATGAAGAGACAAAGTTAAATAATTTTTTAAACATGATTGATGAAAGGAAAGTTTCAAGATAAATCCTTTGGTATATCAGTGAATAATGTAAAATAATTATCCAAAAAAGAAAATATATTATGGGCTCATTTGACAATGATTTCACACGAATTTTACACAAACAACACATTTTATAGTTTAATTTATTTATTCATTATATAAGTTTTATTTATTCATTTTTTTTATCAAGGAACAAGATTGAAAGAGAGACAACATTTAAAGAAATAATACCTTTATAATTATACAATTCTGGATTTCATCAATATTTGCGCTTTGTTTAAAGTTCCATGTCTTAAAGGAAAAATAGAAAATATGAATTGTGTGTGATCAGACAAGATAACACATATGCACTTGAACCTCGAATGATATGGTATTGAAATCACACGGTAACATAAATGAAGTACCTAGACATGTTTACTTTTCTACAATGTTTACTTCTGTAGTGCACACGACATTGAAATTAAAAGTTCAACGTATATAAAGCTGGAGACTTGTATTGAACATATCTCCAAAATTGGTATTAATTTTAAGTATCTAACAGTACCGTTTGGAATTACTCGGAACGAATTTATAGTGTTTTTTAAGGGTGCCTTGATTGTACATATAGTATACCCCTATAGTTTGAAGTGGTATATTCGAACATTTTGCTAAAATGGAACCATTTGAAAAATCTGCATTTTTTTAAGTTTTATTTAGAGGGCAGAGTGGGTAAAAGACTTGAAATTATTAGATCATGATAGGAGTACAAATGATTCATATGGATCGATGATCTCGGATTCAATAAAAAGAGCCTCCTTAATTGGATTGGATGAGGGAGCTATATGGGTTTTGCATGATTTAAAAGTGACGAAACATAAACACTAAATATTTTTAACCCAATAAGGACATGGTATGTATTCACTGAAAGAAAATGAAAACATGAAAGTAAAATAGAAGGTAGTTAGGTGGTTGAACTAGAGCAACACAAAGCGCTATTGGTTCCGGTCCGAGATCAATCCCGAAGAGAAAGAGCCGAGGACATTACCTCGTAATTTTGAACCACTGTCAGATGACAAGATCAACACCTGAGCTGGCACCTCATTCTCCAAACTTCCACACCACGCCAACGTGAGGACATTTGAGGCCATGACAGATTTAACATTCACCAGCCCCCAAGTACAAGATGGCGTTGGTTAGATCGAGTTTCGAACCCGCAATCCTCCAGTTGCCAATCCGCTACTCTTCCAACCTGGTTACCAGTCAAATCAGAAGAGCCTCACTGGAAGTATGAAAAAGTTCAATAAAAGGATGGATAAAGATCATTTAAGCCTGCTGCTGGTTGTCTCGACAAAGTATCTCGTCAGTGGAAAAACTCATCAGTAAAAAAGATCTCGATGGATTTGACATCGGGTCAGAAGAAAAGCTGGTCTTGATCTCGTCATCATAAAAATAACGTTAATATCTTGATGACGAGGTATCTCGTCGTTAGCAAAATTGATCAGATCTGGATAGACGAGATATCTCGTCGAAATCACTTGGAGGGTTAAAACGAAGATATTATTGAAGACCAAAAAGGAAAAATTTTAAGCTACACATATACCCCACACATTTAAAAACATTTGCCATTATGTTCGATTTCATACAGCCTGTTCTATAAGTTAACACTAAAATGTAATCGGTTAGCTCTATATTTCGCGTGTCATATTTTTTATTGCAAATTACAATTGAAGATATCTTCATTTTTATACTTCTCCTTGAATTCGACTGGGTGTTACATTTTAATTTTGGTAAGTCGTATTTTCCAGGGGAAGACAGTTTATGATTTTCAATAAAATAATTGAAGCGGGTGATTATGTTCATAAAATATTTTCTATTTTATTCGAATATTCTAATATCTAAAATTAAGAATAATCAATATACACTTATAAATATTTCAATGTTAGATTCTTACATCTGCATAACCCAGATCATTATATCTATTCGACACTACCATCTCTGCGATTCGACATAATTGGATCTCGACCTCCCATCGGATATGTTTTACTTACAAGCAACTTCCTTTTCTTTTCTGAGGATTCCCTGTGTGTGGTTAATTTTACGTATTTCATATTTTAATCGATTGTACAGATTTTAACAATCATCAAAACTTTTTTTGACAGTCCTTTTGTAAAACTGCATGACTTGAGGAGGAGAATCTCTACCCAAATCGTTTGATTGTTACATAGTATAAATTCTTCAATTGAATATGATGCTTTTATCATTCATCTCTGTCACATTATCATTCACTTTCCGACCATTTATTACTTTGAACCAAAGTTTTATTTTCCATTTTCTGTCTTTGATCGATATATTTTAAACCTATTGATATTTACCATTTTAAACTATCGATCCAAACATCATTGCTTTTATTATACCGACGTTGTTTTTAATCTATTTCAATTTGACTGCATTTTGAATTTTAACTTGATATTAAAATTGAATTTATGCGCTATTTCTCTCTATACACTTGGACAACTCTTTTAAATTTTGCTTATTCTTAAGTATGGCCAGCATGTCCCTTTTTCACAAGACCAGCGCCATAAAAACTAAAACAAAACCCTTTAATCTATGCCATAAGTATGAGAACTAGGTTATTTGAAGCCCTAATGAAGTATAAATATGTATTCCAAGCATTGAATTTCTAATTTATTCGAATGTTTACATTTTTCTTTTTGCACTCTCTTTATAAACACTTGTGAATCTTCACTTTTATAAATATATACAACGAAAATGACAATATATGCAATGAAATTATCTACAACTTTTAAACTTCAAAAAGGACCCATGTAACAGTACACATCTTTTTACATTACAATGAGCCTCATATCTTTATTCTACATCAGGTTTCCGATTTACAATAATTACTCTTTCAAGGTAATTTCTAAAAACGAAACAAGAACTCAGTGTAGGCTATAATTACTGAATGGCCGTATACTTGGGTAACTGACGTCATTTCATACGATATGAAACTTGGACATCTGACGTCAATTAATTTTCTATGAAACATGGACATCCGACGTCATTTCATGTTCTATGAGACTTGGACATCTGACGTGAATTCACGTTTTGTGAAACTTGGACATCTGACGTCATTTCACGTTCTGTGAAACTTGGACATCTGTCGTTATATTTTATGTTGTGTATGACTAACCTACTTAAAGTTTCTGATGGTTTATTGTTTTAGTATATTTCAACTCATTATGTTAAAAAATTAGCTTTTACTTTTTGACACCACAACACACAAAACGTTAGAAAATACTCCAAATTAATCTAATCATTCATAACGGCCCATTACAAACTGCCTTTGAAAGAAAGTCCTTCGAGAGCTTTGATGATCGCTCTTCCGGTTTTTTATACTCCCATTTCTAATAAAGGTTTAAAAAAAATTCCTTCTGTTATCTATCGGAATAAAAATGGGGCAACGAAAAAAATAAAAAATCATTTTCCTTTTTTTTTTCTAATGCATAATGACATGGAAAAGGGGATAAAAGGAACAAAATTCTTATAACTACGTGAATATATAATTTGAAGAGCATCGTAATTAATGAGATTATTTTTTTGTAAGTTTGGTTAAAATTTGTAGAATTAGTATCGTTACGTATACATCAAAGAATAAAGCAGCACTCAGACGCCTTATTTCGAACGAATAATATCCCACGATAGTCATAATATTTCCCCTTTTAAAAAGGAAAACATTTTTGGCTATTTTTTTAAAAATGCTACTTTTCTAAAGAAAAAAAATGCAAAAATTTCATCTAAATATAAATAATTTTTTTAGCATCTATTGTTTTAACTTCCTGCGCGCAAAAAGTTTCAAGTTGTTTCAGAAAAAAATTGTGTTTTGCCTATATTTTTTAACTCTGAGCGTCACTAGATTTCCGAGAAATGTATCATAGATTTTTCCCCGTAATGACTAAATAACCTAAATAACCACATCTATTGGTTGAAAGAATTAAGCAAAGATTCTACCAATCAAGAAGGTAAAAACTAGCTAGAAGTTCATGCAGGGAAGATTGCGGGAGGCAGAACGTTTATATAATCATGTGAACCCCTCAGAGGATTAAAAAAGGAACCGATATAAAAGATTACAGAATTTTGAATGAAACTTCCTATAGGCAAGATAATTTGACGCTTCATATTTTAAATGTAAATAAAGATAGGTAAAATTATATTTTTGCTAACTGCTAGGCTATGTTTTGCTAACCATATAAATAATATACGTAAGATGTTTTCCATATTACTTTAAAAATTCCAAGAAATTTTTTAATGAAACATGAACATTTGGAACCTAAAGAATAAATTGATTTTGTCTCACTCAAGAGCCTAAAATAAACACATAAATAATTGGCTAGCATGTAATAGCTGACTAGACTGACGGAAGTAAATTAAGCTTCGATGGCAAAATATTTTTATTCCTAATCTGTTGCAGATACTGCATTAATACTATATATTAAGCAACATAACACTCCCACGCCGAAAGTTGTTAACAGAATTTAACACAACGGGTTATTGGCGACTGTCAGGGATCAACCCCAAAGGGAAAGATCAGAGGACAACACTTTGTCATTTTGAACCACGGTTAGAACCATGGTCAACACCTGAGATGGCACCCCACAATTCAAACTTCCACACCACGCCAAAGTGAGGACATTTGAGGCTAAGACAGATTCATGCGCACCAGCCCCCGCATTTACAACGGTCTACGGTTGGATCGAGTTTCGAGCTCGCAACTCTCCTGTTGCTAATCCGCGACTCTACCAATTAGACTACGGCGTCCCTCTTTGTTTATAGAGAAAATTCAATAAATAATTTGATATCCCTTTCAACAAAAAATCTCGTGAATTAAGTTTGTATAATTTATTCATTTTTAGTTAACATTTTTGTTTAATACTTTTTTACTTGATATATTCTACTGTTTGTGAAAATTGCAACACTATGAAAGAATCATCAGAAATAAATGAAATTTATTCCACGTATTACTTATAGTGGTTTAAATAAACGATCAAATTTACAGAGCAATAAAACAAAAATAATGCCGAAAATCAATATCTTGTGCAGCCGCCACGCGCAGCGATGAGAGCCTGTACACGTCGTGGCATCGAATCATACAGATTCTGAATGTCATGCTGAGGAATAGCATTCCAGATGGCCTCTATCTGATGCCAAAGTTCAGCCGTACTCTCTGCTCGACGAGCGGTACGAGCGAGTCGCCATCCGATGTAATCTCAGATATGCTCAATGGGCGACATATCCAGGGAACGTGCAGGCGATGGAAGAAGCGGAACCTGTCGTGCACGGAAGAAGGTTTGTACATCCCGAGCAACATGTGGACGGGCATTGTCTTGCTGAAATACAGCTCCGGGAATGCGTTGCAGGAAGGGTAGGACTTTGGGCTCCACAACTTCCCTGATGTAGCGCCAGCTGTTCAGGGTCCCCACAATTTGGAGTAGGAGGGATCGCCCATGATATCCAATAGCGCCCCAGATCATAACGCCAGGCGTTCGTATAGTATGACGCTGAATAAGACACTCCGGGAGAAGGCGTTCACCTCTGTAGCGTCTGACGAGTACGCGTCCATCGTTATAGTCCAGATTGTAGAGGGACTCATCTCAGAAGACGACTTGTTGCCAATCGGCACGCCATTGACTGTGTTGGTGAGCACATTATAGCCGGAGGCGTCGGTAGTTCAGAGTCAAGGGAATTCAGCACAGGGGAATCCTTGCACGTAGCCCATGGCGAAGCAGACGTCGACGAACCGTGGGGGCAGACAATGATACACCTGTAGACGTGCTCCAATGTTGTGCCAACGCACGAGAGGACGCAGTAAGGTCCGTCACCGCCATGTGGATGAGGTGTCTGTCGTCCCGTGGTGACGTCATATTGCGTGGCCCACTGCCGGGGTTTCGACTTGTCCGGTACTCCATGGTCCATCTCTTCCACACACGCATCACTATTGAGGCATTACGCCCCGTGCGAGTGGCGATTTCACGATACGAAAGTCCACCCTCACGGAGGCAAATCATGCGGCCCCGTTCGAACTCCGTTAGTTGCTCGTATGGCACTCCGCGTTTTTGGCGAGGCATATTGACTTCTAATCAATCATTTACAGCAGTCAAACAACGATACACACATTTTAACGCACCTTTACAGTGCTTTTTATACACGCTCACTTGGAAGTTTAGAGGGTGTTTCTCGGCCCACACATGCGTGATTGCTTTGTAATTCTAATCATTTGCATATCCTAACCAGTTTTGCATTTCCTGCAAGTTTCGTTTAATTTGCATGATTTCTTCATGGTGTTTCAATTTTCACAAACAGTAATGTTTTTTACTACTTGTTTTTTAATTAATACTTTTGTTTCACAGAGTTACTATGAGGCGTGCCCGCAGAAGTACAAACCAAACAGTGAGTACAGACATAAATCTAAACAAAAAATAATGAATCCATTTCAAAAACAGAGAAGGAAAAATATAAGTTATGACAAAAGAGCATGAAATGCGATATAGTAGTACTATAAAGGTTAAAAAAGATAAATTAATACAGTAAAGTTGAAGAGATAAGACAGGTTACATTAATACTATGAAGAAATTTAAATCATAATTTCCAAAAATCATAAACACCTTGAGCACGAAGAATAATGAGGCATTTAAGAAATATTTGGAAGAAATTCTCAGAAGCACAAGTAAAAGCTTCTTTAATTTTAATAAATTCCCCGAAAGTCTGGGGTCAAACATTCCAAAGTTGTCTCAACTGCTTTTTAAGCTATTAATATTAAATTTTGCAGTTGAGAATAAGATGGCCAACTACCCGGCAATCACACACCCAACTTGATGTAAGCTTAAATCTGATCCAGTAAGTTTTCTAGTTATCTTGTTCCATAAGTTAAAATGCAAACTAAATTTTGTCATACATTGTTTATTATTAAATCTGTGCCCAATGGTTGAAGGGCCGTGGTAGTCTGAAAGAGATTAGCAACCGGAGGCTTGCGAGTTCGAAACTCGATCCAGCCAAAAACCGTTGTGTACGCGGGGGCTGGTGTACGTTAAATCTGCCGTGGCATGGAAGTTTGGAGAGTGGGTTGCCAGATCAGGTGTTAGCCTTGTCAACTCACCGTGGTTCAAAGTAAAGAGGTATTGTCTTCGGAATTGATCCCGAACCGTCGCCAATAGTCCGTTGTGCTACTCCAGTGAAACGTTAATTCAACTAACCCCAATGGTTGGAAATTATTTTTTGGTTAACCTTACCTTTGTAGTTACGTTCATTGAGCATTCCACTTCTCTACTGTGATTTATTTATATATCTTTTTCCAGTGAGATATTGGAATATTTAGATAAGGGTCAATTATTAATTTGGTGACTTAGCTAGTACCAGATTCTCATTTCCCACTATTCCGAAGAGCGCCTCGAACAAAAGCAAAATCAATTTTATATTATTTTCCCTCAATGACTTAACAATTGTTTGGACTTCCGCAGCAGGTTTTCAAATTGCATATGCCATCCAATAATACTAGACTTGCTACAAATCAGAAAAAGTCTTACATTCCAGAAAAGGAAATAATTTACCTTAATTAAGACAAATAATTTGTGAACACACTTGTCGAAAGTTCGTAACTAAACAGTGGTAATAAAATAAATCTTCTTCAATTTAAATCGCTTCGTCATCTGCAAAGATGCCAGTGTCATCCATTCTTGCGGCACACTGCACGTTTAGGGAATGATTGCTCCTATGAGTATATTTGTTAGGTATCCTATAAATTGGTTTTCTTTTGAAGGTTGAGGAAGAGCAGACATAAGAAGTTGCCATCTAGAGAGATGTAATTTGAGATAAAGCCCGCGCTAGGATGTTCGAATTTCTCTGACCTTTTCATGTAAGTCATTGAAGTGTCTTTTTGTCGTTTAGAATTCTAATATTAATTAGAAACAGACGCGAGAGGTAAGAGACCCTCATAAGGAATAGTTCTGTAACTTCCAACACAATTTCAAGTTTCTCAATTTTCTTGATTTTTGAAAATTATATTTTGACAGTTCCCCTAATTTCTGATGTTTAAGAGTATTGGGACAACTCCTTACTCGTAAATGTTGTATAATTGCATATTTAGAAGTAAAATCTTATAAATGCATAAAACTCTTAATATTCTTGAAAAAATATAGAAATATAGTTATTATTTAATAACTACATATATATATATATATATATATATATATATATATATATATATATAATAGGTAACTCAGATATATTAAAAAAACCAGTTTGGGTAAAGTAGAGGCTATTGAAAACTATAACTTTTCCGAAAGATTAATGCCGTCAAATCGCCTATACATGTCTGACAAAGTCAATTTCTATTTAAATCGAAACCATCACTCTCACATTATTGTTTCGTGTGTTCATTCAAAGATGGCAGCACGAAGTCACTGGTTTACAAATATTTCACTTAAAATTTTATGAGAATTCGAAAGTTATCTAAAATTTTATTTTTATAAACAGTTCACCATCAATTCATAAGAGATACAGTTTCAGTATGAATTTCGGCAATGCGAAGATTTATCGATCAGCTGTTATGTTTCAGAACGTGGTGATCTTTAAACTGGTGAAGTCCACTAAGTCCTTTTTTCTTTGCATGAAGGTAAGATTTCTTCTTGAGAAACACACTGGGCGAGTTTAGCTACATTTCCCCCTTCGTTTTCTCAGAACTGTGTTTTTTGACTTGGTGTGTTTCACTTGAAAGCCTTATCAGCTGTTCTACACTTATTTCGTTTTCGATTCTATGCGTCAAAAAATAACGTTAAATTGGGAAAGAAGCCCATATTTCTAAAAAAGGGGACATTCCTGCCCAATCAACAAAAGAGAACTCTTAGTGTTTTCAGTGTTTTAAGGATAAGTTTTGGAGTAAGTTTCTTGAAAGTGAATGGCAGTCGGAATTATATACTTTCTTTTAAACTTTACATGGTAATATTTTTCTCAGATGCTTTTGGTTCTATTGAAAAATTGTGTGGGTTGTGTTTGGTTCTTTTGAAAAATAACCAAATGAATGGTCACATGTTACTTAATACACATATCGTCGGCTTTCAAGTGAAACACACCAAGTCAAAAAACACAGTTCTGAGAAAACGAAGGGGGAAATGTAGCTAAACTCGCCCAGTGTGTTTCTCAAGAAGAAATCTTACCTTCATGCAAAGAAAAAAGGACTTAGTGGACTTCACCAGTTTAAGGATCACCACGTTCTGATCTAGAAAAGATAAAGACTCAGGGCTTGAAAAATTTGATTTAGTGTGTTTCATTTGTAAGTCTACAATATATGGTAGGTCTCAAAGGTCCCTCTGTGCCAACCAATTCTAGTATTATCATGCAATTCCAGAGTGTAACCAGTTTGGCTACTTTTTTATCACACTTCATTTACTTTTAAGAGTTTTGGTGTGCCATGACAGTTAAAATTCACAACAAACATTGTTGAGCTTATTGTGAAGACAAAAATTATTGTATGATTATGGACAATTCCATTCATGGACTACTCATTAAAACTAATTTATGGCCAATGAGAAAAATGCTTCAAATCTCCCAAAAGAACAGAGAATTTAGCACGAACACTAATTCACTGCTGATGTATCAAAGAAAGACGTGAACAGCTGGAGTACCATTTGTATTATAAATTTGTGGTCGAGGGGAAACACAGCGGAACTATCTTTAGATTTTTTGTACTGCTTTATATACAACTACATTTAAGTTAATTTATGTTATGGTGGAGTCCACTACAAATCAATCCCTCCACACAAGATATAGACGTCTATAGTTAGACTAGTATGTATCATTGAATATCGAAAATCAGCATCTAGTGAGCCTAGTTAGGAGTGGAGTTAGCTCGCAGAAGAGACCCCATGCTCTTCTGCAGCAACAATTTAACACCTTCCACATCGATCGAAACTGCCTTGTGGTGTGTTCCGGTTCAACCCTGAAATCTGACTTCATTTTCTTAAATTAATCCCCCAATACCTTCCATTTCTAGTTACCAATAATTAGGCCTAAGATACGATAAGATCTCTAATTGTATCACTGCTTTTAAAGAAACTTCTGTTTCTTAATCATAAACCCTTAAATCCTAAGTTTCCATTATCGTCATCCCATTTATATTAATTCCTAATGCTCATAAAGCACAATCCAATAGCATAACAGGGGACAGCATATCTCCGACCGGAAATCGATCACCAAAACCAAAGCGGCCACGACCAGTAGTTGGTAGTATGACCACCTGACTACCCCTCGACTCGACTGGTGCATTTAAGTTTCGTACTAGCTGATTTTCATGTCTAACAAGCACCGAGTTCTAAATTGTGAATTAAAATTTTTTCCCTTCCTTATGGTAGGCAGGTGGTATTAAATTAGCGATGGTCCGGGATCAATCCTGAAGGGAAAGAACCGAGGACAACACCACGTAATTTTGAACTTCGGTCAGATGACGAGGTCACACCTGAGCTGGCACCCCATTCTCCAAACTTCCACACCACGCTAAAGTGAGGACAATTGAGGTTACGACAGATTTAACAGCCCCCTCTATACACGATGGTCTTTGGTTGAATTCGAACTCGCAACCCTACTGTTGCTAAACCTTTACTCTTCCAACCGGGCTACAGCTGCCCACTCCCTTATGTAAATTTCTCTTTAGCTAATTTAATTATAAATATGATGTGGGGATGAAATGATTTGCAACGGGTGCTCCGAAATGATATGTCCTATACTATCTTAGGAGTGGAGTTATACGGTTTTACGCATATGCAATAGCGACTTTTGACTTTTTAAGTCAATTTAATTAAAAGTATAGATTCAGGAATATACTCGTCCGAGAGAGATTAGTTTACTCTTTATTTCTCTTGAAAAGTTTTGCTCCTACTCTTATATAACATTGTATTAAGACATTAGTAAGACTTTAAGCTTATTTAAACTTAATTCGTATAGAATCGTTATATATTTGCTTTCTTTAAATACCACTGAGTGCTGTTAATCGATTTTATTATGCTGCTTATTTATAAAAACGATAATATACTCAAACTACAAATTCTCTGAAGAGGCGAAAACTTCAAATAACTTAAGTTGATGTTTAGATTGAATTTGTTTCTCTTTAAAAGTTTGATTTGATTGCAGGTTATCAGGTTTCCTTCGATAATCTAATGACACACAATCGAAGAATTATTTTACAGCAAGGGCCGTTTTCATACCCCATTTTGCTTTCCTTTTTCCTGTTTGGATGTGATGGTTTCTCAGTCCAGATAACGTGAATGAGATTAATTAATAGTATAGGCAAATAATCACTTGGATGACGGAAATTTTTTGATAAACTAAGGTGTCACTATTTTAACGCTTACCTAAAATATGCTTTCTTTTTGTTTCTTGCTCGTTGATTTCTTTTGAAAAATTATTTTCAAAATATCTGAAGAAGCCTTTTAAGTATTGCGTACTTCAGCTAAGTTAGTCAAAGTGTATAGTTAAGTGTGATTGTTTATATGAAAACCAAGTGTCAGAGGTTGAAATTCACCTTTAAGAGTCTAAGGGAAACATCACATGTATATCAACGCAAGCATTACAACTGTCTTCAGTTAACGCAATACTTTTTACTCAAGCAATACTTTTCCTTAGTGGACAAGATTTTAAAAATTTCTATCCCCCCGAATGAAAACTAATATACTAACTTTTAATACAAACAGTATTCATTAATAAAATCAGCTGGGATTGAAAACATATCGTAACATTTTCAAATATCAAATTATTTTTCTACATTTAACTTAATTCGCTTGATTTTCACACAGGGTTAAAAACAGTGTTAAATATTGACTTATTTATTGGAGCTGTGAAATTAAAGAAAACAATATACGTATTTGAAATTATATTTGGTTATAGCTAGTTTTTTACTGACACAGTTGTTTCTGAAAATGCATACATAGCTGAGAGTAAAATCATTGATAGTATCTTTGAAGTATTACATCTGGTAAATTTTTGAAAATGTTTCGCTTATGAACCACCTGTATCGAAATGACGAGATATGATATGTACTCTCAGGTTTTTTAAACAATTAGTAAATATGGAATATTTTCAAGCTACGATCAATTCAAAAAGTTATTAGGACATTCAATTTATGCATGTTTTTTTCTGAAAACTAGGATTCATCTTTACATAATGACGAAAACTGAACAAAACTGTTCACTTTTTGAAGAGACTTGTTACTATTTCATTTAAATGCGATTTCGAATGACAAGACAGATCATAGGTGTTATGATTCATATAAGTTTGATGTAATACTTCGATATATGATAATCGATAATGATTAAAACTATTATCAGATTGATATGATAGTTAAATAAAAATATTCAGTTTAAAAATGTTTGTTTTGTGTTTTGCTAATATAAGCTAAGCTAAAAAAACAAAAAAGAGACCAGTTTAGAAAGAATTAGAAACATAATTTCTTATATGTAGAAGAATATAATTTTATGAATCATATCTTACAAGACAATAATAATGAAAGGACATAATAATATAATGGAGGCTCAAATATGGAGCAAGATATTTCGAGGGGTGAATTTTCACATTTCCGTTTCCAACAGTCCTATTCATTTTTTTATGAACTTGCTGTTTCACATGATTAAGTGATCTTCATACGTCATTCTTTGTCGTCTATCGGCTTGTGACTCAGTTCCTGGTGTTCTGTCGGTAACTCTGAAAATAATTCAAAAACTACATTAGGAGAAATAACAATACAAAATTAGGTGGGCCTTTTCTGGACAGCGGGCAGAGAAAATCTTTTCGCACTGCCAATTTTAGATTGCGGACCTATCTAGAGGGACGTATAGGGTCTAGGAACTGGCTAACCTTCCTGTTGGTTGTATCGATGAGGTATTAGCAAAAATGATCACATCTTGAAGTGGACGAGGTACCTCATCATTAGCAGATCTTGATCTTGCCATCACAAAAAACCGGCAATATCTTCATGACGAGATATCACGTCATTAGAAGAATTGGTCAGATCTTGATGGACAAGATACCTCGTCAAAACCATTCGAACCTTTTCAGAGGGCCGTTTATCGTCTTCGGCGCTAACCAAAATATTTGGATATCAATATGTTCTTTGCAACGTATTTATCTTACGGTTTTTTGTGGACGATCTGGTTAAACCTGACCTCGACGAAAACAATAACTATTTCTCAAATAACTAAAAAGATAATCGTGCGGCACATATTTTGGGCTAGTTTCTATAATTCGTAATTGTGATAAATGACTTTGGAAAAATAAGTAGGGCTTTATTTGTAGCTATTTAGAAGGGACAAAGCCTAAGTGATAAGTCGATAATTCTTAAATTAAATTATATTCCCATTGTATTAAATTCTTATTTTAAATTATATTGATGCACCGATTGTAACATATTTTATTCTAAATCGAGTTTTAGAATAGAGTAAAATTAAAAGTTTCATTTAAATAAGAACAGATGTATTTAATTATTCGAAAAGAGGTGCAGTAAGTTAACGTACTTCCATATTGAAGAAAGAAAGGTTTTTGCCATTCTGCTATGCTAATCGAAAAGACAGTAACACATGTTTGATTTTTAGAGCTAACTATTGTTAATAAGCTGTGCATAAAAACATCAGATCCTCATAACACTGGAAAATTGTTTACCCTCCAAGTGATTTTGATGAGATATCTCGTCCATCAAGACCTAACCAATTTTTCTAATGACGAGATGACTCGTCATCAATATATTGCCGATTTTTTGATGATGGCGAGATCAAGACCTGGTCAGTATTTTTCTGACACGATATTTCGTCCGTCAAGATTTGGTCAATATTGCTAATGACGAGATACCTTGCCGATACCTTGTCATCAGGAGGGTTAAGGCACTTTTAATTAACAGTTGGTTGAGTAATCATATTGTTATCTGATGCTGTTAAGGTTTTTTTGTCCGGATCTGAAAAGCAGACCTTTGAGTCGCGTGGTTTTGAACGAGTTTATTAGCTAAATTTTGGAGCAGGTTAAGCTTAAATAATGCGTTGCCACTATTGGTGGTTTTAGCAGGATTTAGATTCCGAGTTCATCGTTCAGTGTTGGAAGCGATAACAGTGACGAAACGAATTGGCGAAACGAATAATCATCTATGGTGGTCGCCACACATGAATTTACTCATGGTAGCCCCTTCCTCTGGTTAGCAAACTACCTTTCTAGAAATGAGCTCTTCCAAATCAATCTTCCTTCACACCCCTGAGCTGTAGTATCAGTTACTTTTTGTACTCAGTATGCAACAATTGTCAACTCGAAAAAACAAACTTTGACATACATTTTTTTGACTGGAATGGTCAGTATTACTGATGCCTAGGTTGTTTACTTGTTGCTAAAGAATCGTGACAAAGCTTGAGAATCAACTTTGGGAACTATGCATTTTTTGCTCGATTTCAATTTTCGGTAAACATCAAAGGATGCACCTGTGGTCACATCAACAAGGGATCAGACTTTAAATAAGCGGTTCTCATACTTGTTACTCGCAAAACATCAATAGTGATTGCTCGGATCCTTTATGAGGTAATCCCTATCTTCAATTGTTGTGTAGTTCTCTTGTATTTTAATGTGCCTCTTTGTGGTAATTCTACAGTCAAGACCTTTTCTCCAGAATCTAACATATTAGTTTTGTAGAAACCTTTTTACTGTGACGTGTATCCTGACTTAAGTTTTTCAATTTGTATTGGTGTTTGGGGAGTTCAAGCATTTTTAACAATCGTGCTGCTCATACGTAGAAACACCATGTTGTGTTGTTTGTGTCAGGCTCCTCCCTAATGACACCCATAGACTCACAAACACCTCACTACTTCTTTCATTCTTTGCACGTTTTGCTTCCAACTACCTCGAAATGTTATTTCCCTCATCATGATACACATTCATACGGAGAGCTCTGACTTCCAATTCTTTTTTGTGCTATCTATTTGCAGCATAGGTTCTGTTCCTGTAACTTCTCTGGATACATTTCTTTCTTCTGTGTCTACAAAAATGTTTTTGTATATATGTCCATTTACCTTACCTTGTTTTCTTGTGTTTGGCACAGCTTGACCAAATGCGCTTGCTTGGCCCTTGCGCCATAAAACCCAATCAATTTAATTGCTTGTCCTTGATATCTCTCTCATTTCCCTAAAATACTGATTTGAGTAGTGATAGTAAAAGAGCTTTAAATTAATGTTCCAAATGTATTTTTTAATTACGTTATGGAAGTGCTATTAAATATAAAAGCAATTGGAATATTAATAAGAAAATAAAGATAAATCTGCTCTGATACAGAAATAAACAAATATTACAATATTATACGTTAAAAATCACTAGATATGCTATGTAATTTTATCTGTACTTGTGCATGTGCGATAAATAATGATAAAGGTTACGTACAGGTACTGACCTTGAAGCTCTCGCGCTTCAATATAACTTTTTATAGCATTTTGAATAAAAGGAACGGACATTAGCTCTTCGGGTGATAGTTCCCCATTTTCATCGCCGTCAAATTCTTCAATTATCAACATGAGGACTTGAAGTGTTTTTGCCACTCGCCGCTGCAAAGAAAGTTGCATTTTCATTAGTATATTGGCTTGGGAATAAGTATCAACAAACTTAAACATTTAGTGCACCTTTGACCCTTATTTGAATGTAGACTTTGAAGGCTCCCAAACCTTTGAGGCACCATTTGAAAATTGTAAAATCAATGCATGAAACAATTGTGGGGAAGTGGTATTCAGTTACTTAGCACAAACCTTTAGTCAGGCCACACATTGGTCCAACATCAATCCTGTGACGCTAGGCTGGCTGATCGGATAGGCTGATATACGCTTGCGTATCGATATGTTTTCTGTACAGAAACGGAGTACGCATACGCATGTCATATGTCGGATCAATGAATGGCTTGTATTGAAGCCCAGAAGCAACAAAAAAAAAACAATTTTAGTGTACCAAATACAAAAATGAAATTTCCCTGCGGAATTCAGTTGCTCATTTGACTTCCAGATGCTTTATTTAATTAAAAACATTAAACAAAAATTTAGTTAATGACTACATTTTCTTGACTCTGTTCTTTTATGTAATAAGTTTGTTGTCATATTTTCTTTTGAATAGATTTAAAAAATGGAGACAGAGGTTTCAAAATTTTGTTTTCTAAAAGGAAGGTATTTCCGTTCAAAGTATCAAGAAATAAATTGCTTACATTTCCCCATATATACATTAAATGCTATTTAAATTTCTCAGCTATTATAAAATTATTTTTAACGTACCAAATAGTGTAGCGTGAATGTGATGGAGAATATATACAGGGTGAGTCTAAATTGTTTTTACAAAATAAGAGGGGTGATAGTACCCATCCAGACGAGTAATAACTACAATGGAACATAGGGTCGCATTTCACTCTGAGAGGCAGAAAAGAGTAAAGTCGAAACGCGTCGAGCATGAACAAGTCAACGCCTCTGACGTCGTTTTGTACCTGCCTACGTAGGTTCGGCACTTCTTGAATGCCACATATCCCGCACGATGGATCGGACGTGGCGGACCTGTGGCTTGGCCTCCTCGCTCACCGGACCTCAGTCCACTGGACTTTTTCTTCTGGGGGCACATATAATCTTTAGTGTACCAGACGCCTGTGGACTCGGCTGAAGATCTCGTAGCGAGAATCGGTGTTGCCGCAGACAAAATTAACACAACACCAGGAATCTTCGAGAGGGTGCGCCAGTCATTCCTTCGCCGGTGTGAACTGTGCAACGACACGCGTGGCCGCCACTTTGAGCACTTGCTGTGAGTTTTTCTCTGATCAATCAATCAGATTGTGCAACTTTTGGTATCGTTCATTCGCTTTCCCAACACTGTTGTAAGTTCATGTTGAAATTCTAATTTTACTCTTTTCTGCCTCTCAGAGTGGAATGCGACCCTATGCTCCATGGTAATTATTGCTCGTCTGGATGGGTACTATCACCCATCTTATTTTGTAAAAACAATTTAGACTCACCCTGTATATAATACAACAAATTTCTAGATGCAGCTTTCACTCAAAGTTCCACTTCTGTAAAGCCCATAAATAGCAAGGAATACTTTAGGCAGCAAAGGTCGGATACCTTACATTTTAGTATCATAAGTTAATGACAAAGAAGTAATGAATACATTCTCAAGATTGAATGAAATTTTTGAAAAACTAACGTAACTTAATATTTATGATTTCTTTTACAGTCATCGGTGGAATTTAAGTAATAGAAGTTAGTAAACACTCAATAAAACTTAGAAAACGACAAAAGTTTGAAAAACAAAATTACTATCGACATGATTATCAATCTAATAATGTTTATGAAAGTTTTCAAATATAACAGAAGAAATAATGAAGCTACAGATTCAAACTGGTGGATAAATAATTTGCAGTCGCTTCTTGTCAAGCTGTTAGTGTAAGGTACTCAAGAAGTATGATCTTAAAAAACGCAAAGCCTCTAATGTTTCTGGTGACAAACAAGAAAGAATCTGAAACCAAGTAGCCTTGCTGTTTCACTGCTATGTTACCAGTATTTTACGACAGACCTTTCTAATTAGATAACCTAGTAAAAGTAAATGATTTTAAGTAACTAAGGAAAACTTGGAAAAATGTATTTATGTTTCTATTGGATATTCATCAATCTTCAAAGCTGGTAGAGACCGGTACCTGGTCATCTATAAAAATATATTTCAATGGAAGTTATTTTAAATCTCCATCCAGAGGGTATTTTAATTGCTTTGGCCATTTAGATTCTTTAATTTAGTAATTTAATTACCTTTTAATTTTTCAATGCACGAAGTCAATAAACTGAATAACTGATGATTATTTAGTAACACGTCTTCATAAAAGTGTCCTATTTAATATTGCTATAAAACCATAAAAATCGTTCAGTTAAATTGCATCAGCAAAACATTCAACACTTTATTGTGTCAAACATTGAAATTATAATTCATTTTCTTATTAGCGACAAATTATGGAAAACAGAAGTGTCTGGCAAATACTTATAAGGTAAGATACACAACTTCTCAAGATTTTGTAATAATTTTAATTTTCTATTGGAAAACTTTTATAATGAACATATTTGCAATTATAATTTATGTAAAACTTATAACAAATACATTGTGCAATGTTGTGTCTCACTATAATCTTCAAAGGTTATATGTTTTAAGATTAGGTATCCTCCCCTGATTGTAACTGATTCGAAATATTGTTTCATCATCAATGAAAAATGTTTAGAAGAGTTTGTTAAGTTGATAAACATATCACTGATACTTTTATAGTGATTTACCCCTATAATTGGAAATAGCAATTAAAACAAACTTAGACATAAAAATAGATATTACTTTACATTGCATTAATACAGAGGCAGACTAATAAGTATACTCTTCATCAGATTTAAGGTGGTTCAAAATTACGTGGTGTTGTCCTCGGATCTTTCCCTTTGGGATTGATCCCAGACCGTCACCAATAGCCCGTTGTGTTGCTCCAGTGTGACGTTAATTGAAATACCCCCCAGATTTAAGGTAATTTCATCTTTTAATTACTCGAGAAATATAAATCAGGATTTTCCTAACTGTTTAGAGTGTAGGATTCCAGATGCCAGAAAATTTACATACTGAAGCCTCCATAAAAAATTATCACAATTAAAAGAACACTCAATAAAGACAAATTTACAAGCCTATAACCTTAATATTTGCATAAATACTCAACAGGTCATCTATGTTTAGCCTGTTTCTATATTTAGTTTTTGTGGCAGTATACAATAAAAGAGTGTGATCACAAAGTATGCCGATTTAATTTGCCTTCATGGTAAAATAGCCAAAGTGATCGACTAGCTGTCTATAAAGATATTTTTGGAAGAACAAAGCCTTTCCGAGCTTGATTCCTTACTTCAGGGTGTGTTTCATGGATATTTCAATACAATCTTTTGGAATTGCCATTGATATATCCACAAAATATATATACACCCTGAAAAAAATCAGATTCGAAACAGATATTTGCCTTTTTGCCAATTTTTGCTAATGTTCTATAGATTCTTTTAATTTATATAGTGTTTCAACTATTTTATAGTGCGGAAAACAAATTAATATTTTCGAAAATAGCCTCTAGGAGCCTTGGATTACTAATTTCCGAGTTAATCAGCTCAAGCCTACGAAACATTTCGAGACGATGTTTAATTTGTGCTGCCATCTATTGGCTAAAGTTTGAACGTTTTACATTCAAACACATATGCGAGAATTTTGTTAGTATACATTGAATGAATTACTTTACCAATTTTAAAATACATACATTTGAATTATTTTCTCAGAATAATAAAGTATAATGAATTACAGTATTTTAAAATTCATAAGAATGAATTTAAAAAATATTTTATACATAAATAAAAATAATATGAAATGGAGGAAAAAAAAAGAAAAATGTCATGTAAGGTAAATTGTATATGTATTAATTTTTTTAAATGCGCTATCTTCTAGTAACGGGTTGGACTAGCTTCTAGAAGATAACGCTTTCCACGAGGAGAAATGAGAGAAAATTATTAAAACATTTTAAATGGAAATTACAATAACCATGAAAGGTCACTTACTATTAAATTTGGCATAATTAAATTTGGCATATGATCTGACCTCCGGCCCATCCTCGGAATGTTCTTATTGTTCGTTTTAGTGAAAAATTCAGATTCAACACACGACAAACACACGACGAACAAATATAGGATGAAGGAATTTGAAGCTGAAAAGAGAAAAATATCTTAAATTTCAAATATTGTGTAATTATACTATATAACTTTTGAATAAGGCTTAAAATTATAGAACTTTTATAAAAAAAATCATGGAAACTGAAAAATAAATAGTGAATCTTACTGCAGATTTATTGCGATTTCTGACGAAATAGTAAGTTTCGATCTTAATAGCTACTATATAATTAATGAGCTTGAGTTTTCTTTTAATACAAGTGTACTAACGAATGAGAAACTTATAACAAAATTAATCCATAGTTCTAGGGACATTACTTCATTCATTAAAAATACTTGCATCATCACAAACAATAACAGAATATCAGAAACTTTTGTTGTGAACTACAAGTAAAATATTATTTCAAAATATTCATTAAAAGCGTGAAATGATCGATTTTCTGGTAATATCTGTTATCCTTAATTCCTGTTAAACAATAACAAACTTCAATGCTTTATATACACTTAACATCTAAGAAAATCAATGCATCTCTACAACTGTTCAAATTATCCCTCTTTTGATACTAGATTATCCTCATCATTTATTAAGTTTCATCACTTTTCAAATACTTTATTCATAATCCTTCTCTGGCACCTATTAATAATTTCCAGATAGCTTGGTACTCATATATTAGCCTAGCAGTATGTTATTTATTTATGTTCTTTCAGGCTAGAGGTTATATTGAGAAGTCTGCAGGTTTAACTTCAGATTAAATTATATTTTATTTTAAAAATAAAATTATAAACTAGGCACGGGACGACTTCTGAATTTAATTACATTTCCGTGTACCAATTATAAATGGATTCCACTATCAGCTTTAGATTATTCAATCGGAATTTCTCTAGAATAAATGTCACTGTCTCAAATAAGTTCTCTACTGTAATTATAGCTATGCCTTCAACAATTTGTAGGTTCCTTAGAATTTTAACGTACACTAAAGGAAAACTTCAATACCAGTTTATATGCGCTGCATGCTTGCTATCCTTTCATGAAATTTTTTTGAAAATTTCAATTCACGTGTGTGTGTTAAAGCACGTCCGCACATTTCAAACCCTTCACAATAGTATTATGAATCGAATCTTTGTTTCAGAATCAGTAATGCAATGTACAGACTGCTGGCAAGCACTTTCAGACTCCTTATAATCTTTCCCACTGATCAATTAAAAGCCTATTGCATTCTTATGGATCATCAAGAAAAAATTTGCTGTCAGTTCCAGAATCAGTAATGCAATATACGGATTGCGGGAAAGCACTTTCAGATTCCTTATTCAGATTCCTTTCAGATTCCTCCACACTCAGATTCCTTCCTTATTCATACTGATCAATGAAAAGCATATATTGCATTCTTAGGAATCCTCAAGAAAAATTTACGCTATCAGTTTCAGAATCAGTAATGCCATGTAAAAAGATTGCTGTCAGGCACTTTCAGATTCTTTATATTTCACACTGATCAATGAAAAGCGAATAGCATTCTTAAAGTTCATCAAGAAAAAATTTGCTCAATCAGTTTCAGAATCAGTAATGCGATGTACAGATTGCAGTTTAATTACCCTGTAGTGACGGCCTCTGATGCAAAATCCTATTCTGGGGTGAGAGTCAATTTGTTTTTCCTACTTGGATCTTCATTCCCCTTGGAGTAATAAGGCAGTTTTGTCTCGACATCAGAAAAACTGACCAAATCTTGATGAACGAGATATCTCACCATTAATAAAATTGGCTGGATCTCGATGGACGAGACACCTCGTCGAAACCACTTGGAGGGTGAATCGGTTTCAGAATCGGTAGTACAATGTGCAGATTGTGGGAAGACACTTTCTGATTCCTTACAATATTTTACACTGATCAATGAAAAAGCCGATAGCATTCTTAGGAATTCGCAAGAATAAATTTGCTGAAAATCCTGAAGAATGAAAAGTTATTACTTTTTTCAAGATTATACTAAACATTGTATTAAACACATAAAGATACTCACCTTTCATATTAATGCTACTTAAAACGATTAGTTATACAACTTTGCGCAATGACACAAAGGACAATCTCATGCAACCCGTAGAGTAATGGCAAACCCACTAAATGAATCTCGCAGATATTCTTCTCTTCAAGTAATGCAGAATCGATGCGGGCTGTGTTGAATTAAGTACTTGTCTTCAATCGTAATAGTGGCTGAGATGAACAACCCAGATGTTTCTGAAATCTAGACACAAAGAAGGTTAATAAGATGAAAGCGATTTATCAAATAATTTTGTGCAGGTGATAGCCTGTCAGAAGACGAGATACAGCTATTTCGACGCTCAAAGGGCATAGCTTACGTATCATTACATGTTTATAAAATATGGTTCCTTTTTATTTATGTTGAAGGTAGTATGATTACTTCACACCTTCACCGTAAATTGTCACGAAGAGAAATATTTATCGTGGATTAGATACATTCAGGTGCTACTATTCATTCATTGAGCTTTTTGCTTAGATTTCCAAATACAATTAACCATCCAATTGGTTTCGACGAGATATTTCATCCTTCAAGGTATGACAAATTTTGCAAATTATCTCGTCATCAAGGTAATTCCGATTTTTTGATGATGACTGGATCAAGTCTGGTTAGTTATCTCCTAATGACGAGATATCTCGCCCATCAAGTTCTGGTCTCAGTTTTGCTAATGGTGAGACAGACCTTTTCGACACAACCACCAGGAGGATTACAAAATCGATCGATCGCGTTTCTATGGGGACAACAAAAATTGCTACATGCCAAGGGATAAGAAAAATGTATTTATTAGAGAAAAGAGGGCAAATTACAAAATTATATATCAACCTGATATACCTTTAGATCTGCAGTCAGAATAATCAAAAATAAATTCAAATATAGGCATAGAGTGACATACCACAAAGCATAAAATGTTGGAGTTCATTCATGACATTCACTTTACAGTTGTGGCGGCTTTTAGGTTATTGACAGGACATGATTGCCTGGCGAAACACACATCATTTTTGCATCTATGGTAGCTCCAAATGTGTGCTGTGCAGAGGGATGGTTGATATGGACTATGATCACCTTTTAGAATATTCTGTATCATCAGGGGAAGGCATTCTCATGTATGCTATTGGAAGGCTAGAAAACTTAAGAAGCAGTTGGATTCTTGTTGATCTTTGTACTACTCTTTATTTTTGTTCTATGCATCACGTGTTACTATGGGACACATGGAGTTAATAACTGCATTTGTTTAAGCGTCTTTACAATTTAAAAAATAAAATTAGGCATAATATCATGCGTTTCTCGTACTTAAAATATGTCTAACTGCAATATGGTGGAATAGTTTTGTATATACTGTAGATCTGTTACAATTTTCCTTTCTTGGTTCAAATGAAGAGCCTCAACCCCTCTAACTTGGAGATGTGTTTAGGTGGAAGGTTTTAGGTTAGGATGAATTTAGGTTAGGCCCTACGAAGTTCCACATTTTGGCAGAATGACTCGTGGGAAAAGGGAAAGATGAATGAAAGGGTCATTTGAGTTCCCGATCCTAAAGAAGCAAACTGAGATTTTCTCTGCTTAAAAATCGTAGGGCTTATTCTCGCAAACTTGAAATTCATCGGGCTTATTCTCACACAAATTTGAAATTCATCGGGCTTATTCTTGCAAACTTAAAATTGATAGGACTACGAGTAAAGTTGAGCGATATATCGAAGAGTTACTGTGCTTGCGAAATCATAATATGGTTTGTTAAGAAATACGGCAATGTTGGAGGCCATGTTCCCATTTAAATGTTCTACTTTATCATGATAGTAGTGTAAAATGTAGGAATTTGGTTATATATGGGTCTTAAATAATTATTATTGAATAGGATCTTAAAAAAGAATAATCGTTGTTCTTAAAAACAAATCTTAATGTAATTTATTTGCTGCAAACACGCAGGAATTTTATTGTTTTTAATTCTTAACAGGATTCTCTGATCTCAAGATTTTGAAATTACATTATGTATAATCAAATGTGTACAGTCAAATTTTCAAGCATTCATAAAATTGTTTTAAAAATTACATGTTTTGTCAATAAATTACATGCATTTTAAGTTCAAACTATGTACGGTTATGGGGTAATTATGTTAAATTAAATTTATATGGTTATGGGGTTGTACTCTTGCGAGCGTTGTGAAATTTGAGAAATTCAAGCAACTCTAGTGGACTTGTTTCAGGTTTAAATACAATTATATTTTGAATGAAACTAAAATAGGATTAATAGGGTGGTGTATAAAAAGCAATTTATGTAGGAGTACTAGTCCTATAAAACTAAATGTATTTAAGAATTCCCAGAAATACCATTTGCTTGACTTCTCGACTGTATCAGATGGTTTCAGAGAGTTGTTTTGTATCTGAAAAAAGTGTATATTATCTTCAAGTCAGAAAATTTTCGTTCAAGGGTAATTTTCTTTTGATAACAAAATAGCCAATGGAAATTTTACTAAGGTATTTACTAAGTATTTCGTTTTTCTTTCTTTGATATTCGAATTAATTATGATGAATTGTTTTTAAAACTTCTTTACATTTTTTAATACCTTAGTTATGATAACTTTTATTGGTGAAGAGGATATGTTCTTTTAATGCTGTCTGCTTGTATTATACAAATTTTAGTTTCCAAAGATGTTTATAAGTAATTATTTTTAAAAAGGATTTCTTCGCTTTTAATTAGCTTGAAATTCCGTTTAACACTTAATTTCTGGGTAAAATATGAGTTTGTATTACGTAGAAAGAACTAACATAATAATTATAACTAATATTCTTGAAAATATTTATTTCGCTGGTTTACTAAATGTTATGGGATGGTAACTTTTCCGCAGATATTTATAAAAAGTTAACTTCCAGCAATATGTCTACTATATATTGCGAAAATACTTGTAGTGTTTTAAAATAAATAATTTTAACTTCGAATTTTATTATGCGTGTCGAATTATAAAAGAATATTCAACAGATTTAATTTTTCTTATAAGTAAATTAATTTTTTATGATTCTTCAAATACATATTGATTATTGTGTTCAGATTTTCATAGAAAAATAATTTTTAATTTATATAGATTAATTTATACATACTCAACACTTAGTTTGTTTTGATTTATTAGTAATTCAATAGACAATAAACAAGATTCCAAATGATAATATGATTGTTTACTTCATATTTATAGGTAGTATGATATTTGTTTCAAGCATTTTAAAATGCCGAATAATTTGTAATGTGAAGGATATTCACATCGTAAATTTAAGCATTTCTTCACATTTCGCAAGCATCTAATTCTAATATCGTGTATATATAATGATGAGCTTACTAATATACCATTTAACTTTGTCAACGCATTTCATTTTTTATTTCTGCTTAATTCTTTAATATAAGTTATTTTTCTATAGCTTTACCGTTTATTAGGATTTCATGTTTTGAAACTATTCAAGATAGTTTATTTGGGGGTTATAGTATTTCTCATAATAACGTCGATAATTTTCTTTTTATTTTCCTTTACCAGAATCGGGTTTGAGGAGGTGTTTGTCGTTTAATGACGCTTCCTTTATGCTAAATCGATACTTACCTGCATGCAGGTCTTAATGATAAAAAATGTATTCATATTGACATTTAAGTTCATAATTCATTTTAATGTCATCAATAGTGGTTTGGTATTTCAATAGAGAACAATTCGTTCGTTATTTTTGCTTCTGTAAAATTTTGCCATCATATGAAACGTAGATGCTATTTGGTTTAGAGTCAATTAAGTTTTACTTAATCTTCAACTATAATTTTAGTAGATGGTTTCTAAATAAATACTAAGTGACAAATTTCACATTTCCCATGACTTTCTACGGTATCACTTTAGAGCCAGAAACCCTTTATTTATATATAACATTTAAAATTAGAATTCGATTGTTTTTCATATGATTGCAGATTTATTTTCATACGATGACAGGTTTGTAGCCAGAAACTATTTATTTATATATTACATTTAGACGTAAAATTAGATTTTTTTCTTCGAATTTCAAAGACATTCCTTGAATTTATGAGCATAAAACGAAAAATCCCCTTTGATTTCGGAATTACAAAAGGTGCAGAATGTGAAAGAGATGCAATAGGCATTTCAAACTTTGACTAAATTCTTGACAGAGTGAAGGAGGAAGATAAACATTTTGCCGACTATCTATGAATAATTGAGATTCTCAGGTGCGGATTCAAATATAAATAAGTTTTAGAAAGGATATGTTATGATCTTTTTCTAAAAATCTTTAACTAAAAGACATTTTGAAAAATCGTGACAAATTTGTAATATAATTTGATTTGAAAGCAACAGAAAGGATCAATGCTTTATTATTAGAGTTGATTAATAGTCTACCACACGCTATAAGACTAGTGTACAAAACCCTTAAATATGGTATTTCGCTTACTTTTTAAATCATCACAAATGTGTCGCTACTGCTTTTCCATGAGAGTGTCACTTTCTCGATAGAAAAATACCGATTTTTACTTTTATCATACGATACTAATTATGATTCAGGTTTAAATTTTCAACTCCCTATCTTTTCCTAATGATTGAGCAAACTGTAATTTCCATTAGCATTTTCACGTTGGCGTGGTGTGGAAGCTTGGAGACTGGGGTGCCAGCTCAGTTGTTGACCTCATCATCTGACGTTGGTTCAAAATTACGAGGTGTTGTCCTCGGATCTTTCCCTTCGGGATTCAACCCAGACCGTCGCCAATACCCCATTGTGTTGTTCTGTGTGACATTAGTTAACTACCTACCATTAGCATTTAATTTAATATTTTATATAGCATTTGCTTTTACAAACTTTGACTTTTTACAAACACTCTTGACGTAGTGCATGATATATATGAAAAAACAAATGAATTATACAAACTTTAAAAGTTGATTGTAAATAGTTCCTTGATTCTAGGCCTTAGAACTGAGAATATTTTAAGTTTGCAAGTTGTCGCTGACATGCTGAATCTTACAACTTTTCAATTTTTATTACAGTTAAATTCGATTTTAGGCTTTTAAATTTAAGAGTCTGTTAGTTACTGCAACTAAAATAGAAAAAGTTGAATTTATTTGAACTTTGTTCTTCACATCTAAAATAATAGAAATATCTCATCCGTTGAATATGAACTTATTTGAAGAACAAACTTCGTTTTCATCTTATATGTGAGCATCCTTAACTTATCAGTTATCATTCCTGTATTTTAGTGATTTCTTTTATTTTAGTGTTATTAATAAATGTTTTAAAACGAAAAACAAACAAATTTAATTGAATGCGTAATTTATATTTTGCATGCGAAAAGGCACCATAACATATTTTATATTTATATTAGTATGCCATAAAACAAAATAAATTTCATTAGTAACACTAATATTTTTCATTTCTGAAAACCTTTTTATAACAATTAAAGAAAGTTTTCTTTCCAGTCGCATCCTGCATGCAAATTGTGAAGAAATTAAGTAAAATTTACAGATGTTAATATGCAGAACTTTATAATTTACCACGACTTTTTATCTACAATTAGAATAAATAAATTATTTATAAATAAGCAATATCGATTTAAGTATGTTTTTAAAAGCTATCAGAAATAAAAGAACAAATAGTCAACTGATTGCACAATACAATTCCAACACAAACAACCCTAGAAAAAGCATTTCCTGGTTTGTCTGTTCTCTCTTTATAGCATTTCTAATTTACTTACAATATTTTAAGACTGTCCTTTCTGTCCAAATTTCTTTAATCTTTCTTCGTCGTCTATTGTCAAATGATGAATAACATATATACTTATTTCAGTTACCTTGAAATAAATCTTGTTTTGCCCTGAATCAATTAAGACAATGATACGCTACATTTATTTAATGTTATATTTTTAACATGCTAAATTTTCCGACATGCTACTGCGCTAACCTCTTGTTTTGAGAGCAAGGTTCTTACGATGCTTGATTAGTAGTTTTTATCAGTTGCCGCACTTTTATCAGCGGCTTGGCACACTATTTCCTTCCAATAATATTTCTTAGTATGTCGAGTACACAGACCTTAGAGGATTTCTGAAGTGCCCAAGTTTTCTAAACACACGTTGCATCTATGCAATTGTTTTCTAAGTTAACTTGAGCAGGAGGTTCTAAAATTGTTAGATTAAAAATTTGTAGCCTTTGTAGGGCACATTCATCAGCGGCTTGACAAACTATTTCCTTCCAGTAATATTTCTTAGTATTAACAGTAAGCAAATGTTGAAATATTTCTGAAGTGCACAATTTTTCAAAGCATAATTTGAATCAAAGCAATTGTTTTGTGACAAAATTAACTTGAGCACATGGTTTGTGAAACGTTAGATTAATGAGTCTTAACAGTTATCCGCACTTTTATCAGCGGATTGTTACATATTTCATTGAAATAATAATTCTTAGTATAAAGAGTACATGGGAAGATTTCTGAAGTACACAAACATTTTAGCTGAGCACACGATGAATTAAAGCATAAATGCTTCTAATTTTGTGTTTCTTAAGTTCTGCTTAAATTAATGTACAGGAACTTAAAACTTTCTGCTCTAAAAATGGCGTATATGATGTACACAAAATGATATAAGCTTAAGAAAATGAAGCATACTCTTTATCACTTAATCTTCTTTCTCGTTTTTTGTCTTACAAGTTCAAACTTTTGTGTTAATTCAAAAAACTATTTAAATATGAAGTTCGTATATAATTTTGATGAGACTGATTTCAAACACAAGTAGTTTTTAATCGCGAAGCATAAGACAGCATTATTTGATACCAGATGTTAAAAACATTTATCACAACACATTTTATATGTCAGAACTTTAAATGTGAATGTGTCACTTGTAACATTTTGACTTTAACAAAATTCATCTTAATTACCAAGCACAACACCAAACATGTAATTTTTAAATCACTCGATAAAATCTGCAACTTTAAAAATGTAAAATTCTATGGGGAGGATGGGTTAGAGTTGACTGTTTATGGCGGAAGGGTCATATTGGGATAATATGCGCCAAACACATAATTAAATAAGACAACGTCGAGTCGAACATACACAAGGAAAGCTTTGCTGACACGCAAGAGAGAAATACACCCAGGGTAAATTGCAGGAATCGACCATGCACCGTTTACAATTCGAAGGCGGTTAGCGCAGTGAGCAAACTCAATCAGTTTAAAAGTTATATATTAAATATACGATCAAATAAAACTATCTCTTAAAATGCAAAATAATTGGAAAATAGAACATTTATTATCAAGTATTTATAAAATCAGTACTTACTCAATAAGAATTATTTCTAACAAGTACTGGCGATGAATCAAATCATGTTAATAAATGGCTAAAATAATGTAAAACTTGAGTAAAACCCGTAATACTCTTCGGACAGTATTCCCAAGTTGTATGCAAACCGCATGCAAAATGACTCGATGTTTTATACCTCCCCATCTTAAGCTCTTTATTCCCCCAAACTCTTCAGTCATAGGTAGGGGGAGTTGGGATCGCATATGTGACCTAAAAACCTTAATAATTAGTCTCCCCAAAGTTTTAGATTGGATATGTGACCTAATTTTAGATCCGAGGGGATTGGAAGTTTCCGAGAAATCCCCCGATTCAGTTCAAGGTAGAAAACTCGGGAAGAATGCTATTTTTGCCACTATTGACGAGGTTTGAAGATACGCGCATATTGATCGATGGGACGAAGTATTACAATGACCCAAGAACTGTTGAAACTTTACTCGGGCGCTTTTGCTTACACGAATGGGACTTTTAACCTTCAAACATCTCTCTCGAACAGACAAACATTGACTCGGATTGAAGTCTTAAGCAAATAATTTTAAAAATCTGGTACAGTAGAACCTTGATTATCAGAGATAATATGAACCGAGGTCACTTCGGATAACTACAAACTCAGATAATACGGACTTGGTAGCACAATACAGTCTATACGATATACAGAAAAAATTTACAGTACATGTTATTACTACTACTACTACTGAAAGATTCATAAAACTAGTATTAAGAATAATCTAAACTTGGATTCGTGACATAGTTTGTATTTATTACGACTATTTTATTATAACTTTGGACGTGAATTATGTACCTTTTAAACTTTCTTGAAAAGTCCTTAATTGTATTCTGATTCTCGTACTTTCTCGCCTCTTTGGATAAAGTGTGCACACTCGTGCTCGAAGCTTTATTTAAAACTTAAAGATTAGCCTTTGAAGTCACGAAAGTTCTAACAGAATTACTTAATACGTATTAAATTGTCATAGAGCTCTGTGAGTAATATGCTCTATTCGGAAGAAAAGGAAATAACCGAAATGGTCCTTGGTGGACGGCTTTCATTTTTTCTCAGTGCATCGCCGGCATGCCGTATCGGATTAAAATATGGAGATCTTGCAGGTCCTTTCATCGCTAGAAATCTTTATTTAGAAAATAATTCATTAGCTAGGTTTGCTACGGCACTTAGATGTGCAAAATAAGGTTCTTATTTTCGTTTCTGCACTTTTAAATAATGTACCTTCGTCTAGAATGTGAAAATCTGGGTTCATATCATAACAAATTCAAAGTTTTTTGACTGCATTGTAACATCTCTTTTCATCAGGATTCAGGATTGAATGGGGTAAAATAGTTGAATTACTGGCATAATGACTGTATGTACGTTTTTCCAATGAAGTCTTTATTGTAGCCTTTTCTCCTGAGTCGGTTTAAGCACTGAAAAGTATTGCCTAGCATTCTATGCTAGCCTGACATTCTATGGTGTTTTGGAATTAATGTAGATATTGGTCGTGTTGAAGTGTTTGGCGGCCTTGTATTTGTCACAGTCTAAGCTGTCTTGCATTTTGGAAGCTTTTCAAAGCCTAGATATGTCAATTTGACACATTCATTGTGCTTCCTAATGATTTCAGTTTGTGGCTATTCGGATTCATGTTTGTCTACCCTTAAAGCATCTTACATGTCATCCTTACTCCATATTAAGTCAATGATAAAAATGGCCATTCTCACTGAAATCAAAAGGAACTAACCGGCAATACCACAATAATGAGAGGGAAAATGATTTTTTAAATTGATAAAGCTAACTGTTTGAAAAAATTCCTTGAACTAGGATTAAAACTTAAAACAAGTATAAAAATAATTATTTTAGTACATTATATATTTTTCGTGCATCTTTACATTCATAGTTCCTAAACCAATATTAGAATGTACCTTCAATTAAATATATCACAAATTTTATTTACATACATACACGTTCAGACATGATTTTATTTTAAAAATACAAATACTTATTCTTTAGATGCTTCCAAATTTTTACTTTTGAATATTTCTTAAATATTCCTTTCCATTTTTCTGATATTATAACTTCTTTTAAGCGTTAGTAAGTATTGAAAAGTTTATTGTTATTTAAAATCAGAATGCATGTAAAAGGATGAGTCAATCCACATCTTTCTAATTAATTTTACTTTCGAATATTTCTTGAATATTCCATTCCATTGTTCTGGTAATATAACTTTTTAAATAGTTTGAACAGTTTATTCCTATTCCATGTCAGGAAACATGAAACACTGAGCCTATCCATCTATACATGCCATTAACTAAAGAGTATAAAATAAGTAGCGAAACGGGAAATGTATGTAATCGAATGAATTAATAAGTATATCTGAAAATCTTAGTTTACATATTTTCTTGTGTCACCACTGGATATATTGATGTCATCAAATCCAAATTTCGAAAACGATAAGTAATATCAACTACGTCGAGGAGAAATATAATAGAATGAATAATTACTTACATCATAGCTCTAGATGCATGTCATAAGATATTCTGATATTCGTAAAGGGCCTTTACTTATCGAGAAATATGTTTTGTCGCAGACGGAAAACGTTGAATCCGAATTTCCATACACATTCAAATGCTAACCATAAGCGAAGGGGCTCGAAATAGGGACATTTCCTCATCCCTTTAATACATTAAACTCAATGCCAGTCATGTGTGGCCAATCATATAACCTCTAGAGAAACTACCCAAAACTAATTTTGAATTCTGGTCATCGTATCGCTGTAATAATAGAAGTCTGTTTGCATGACTGAAACTAGGAGAGTTAGTAGCATTAAATGTGGTTCTCAATTTCAATATTTCATTGAAATGGCCGAACTGCGTTCATCCCATCATAATCTTTCAGGAAGAAGTCATTCCCCTAGTTGTATGACACACACGTGTGTGACTGCAATTTAAATTGTATAACGCCACAAGCTTTTGAATTTTTAATGCTAAAGACTGGTGGTGAATTGATTTAGATGGAAATAAGCTATTATTACATTTCTCGGCGTTTTAAAATTCACGCTACAGTTTAACAAAATCGTGGCTTAAATTATCAACTCAAGAAAAGATAGTTTCGAAACTATTATAAATGAAGTTCTCTTTGGACATCATTAATTATAAGACTATATTATCCCTATTTCTGCACTGAGAATTATTCATAAAACCGAGAAATTAAATTATTCATAATTATTATATTCATAATTTAATTATTCATAGTTATGGGTATGACTATCGTAAATCTAGATGGTATTGGAGCTTTAATGTCCACACATCATTTACTGCTAAGGCTTGTCGTTTAAAAGTACTTTACGTGCTGTTTCAAGAGCAAAACGTTCTTTTCTTTTAATAACTTGACTATTTATCAAAAATTAAAAACAATCTAAAACTGCACAACAAAAAATATTAATATCCAAACTAAAAATATTTTTGTATTTGCATTCAAATTCTGATTAATGCATTTTTTCAGGATGAGTTAATCTTTGATTACACATTATATTAGTAATTTAGCTAAATTATAAAATAGAAATAAACGTTTTCAAAGAAAAACCTTGCACTTTAGATCTCATGTGAAATTATTATTGGTTGTTTTATTTATGCAATAAAATTTGATTTAGAATAAGAAAAACAACATTTTTTTATGGAATTTAAAGTTTGATACATTTTGTAATGATTTTAAATTTAATATAAGTTCATTACCTCTTGTAGTAGATAAATAGTCTATTATTAAAAACTACTTTAAAACTACAAATATTCTTAAGATAGTCTAACTTTATTAAATATTGATTCTTGGCTCCATTTGATGAAATTTATTTGGCCTATATGTAGGTACATCAAATCTTAAGCTTGTTTAACTCTTAACACTTATCTTAAAAATACAAACAAAAAAAATCAACCAGTCGCAGATTTAAGAAAAATATTTCTCAACCAAAACGTTTCATTTCGAAAAGTTTTAATTGGATAAAAAGAAATTTTTATTATACACCAGGTTGGTCTAACTTCTCCATCAGGCTATTTCTACAGTTTTTAATTACTGAGCTACATGATCATACTTGACAGATGTATAACAGATTATATACCTTAACTCTAATAGTTATAAAATACAACTCTTTTTTGCTTTAGTTTCAACGTTTAATGAATAGTAATGAGTTATAGGAAAAGAATGTGAAAAATTTAAGAAACAGAAATGCTCCTAAGCTTTGATGTAACAAATTATTTAGCGATATTTAGCTGAGTCTTCACCCAATGCGCACCTTTTTATGACCAACCTGTACATTGAGAATCGTTTCTTTAAGAATGGGTATGAAATGTTTAAATGAATTGTTATGAGTATAGTTTTTAAGTATCCATCTCTATGATAAACAATTAATTTGAGAACAAAAATGGTGGTTTAATTAAAGTAATCTAGAGATGTATGTGGTTTTAGGGTTTGGACACCCCTATTTCATGCGATTATAACAGGAAGAAATATTCCATCCTGTCATCAGTTATAAGATGTTAGATAAAATTTTGTTACCTTTCCATCCCCAAATATTTAGTTAGACTTGTCTTATCGTAAAACTATGATTCAAAGTCTTTGTTCTTAAATTATAATATAAATCAATTTGAGCGAAATTTGATTTTCATAAAACATACAGAATAAATAAGTTAAATGAATACTTTTATAATTATTTGATTTAGTATTCATTTACTATACTAATACGGGATTAAATAAAGATAAATATTCAAACTTTAGAAAAAATTAGTTCAATGAAAATCTTTTCTATAACTTAATTATTAAATACCAAATGATCAATATTAATAAACCAATTTATGACTGATAACTTGAAGAGTTTATTGTTATTTATGACAGTTATACGATTAAAGCTAACGCCATAATATATTTTAATGATACGCTTTAAAATGATTTCGAGTTATTTTATGTCTAAACGTAGTTATTTTTGTACACGGTTCTGCATAATTTAAAGATAAGTATAGCATCAAAGTGTCATATTTAAAGATAATAAAAAATATAAGTAAAAACATTGCATTTAAGAAGTAAATGTCTCTGAGGATCATGTTACCTTTAAAGGTGCCTCTGATAAGTGAACTATTTTTAAATATAGTATTCTGTAATGTTTTCAATATTTTTAAATATAGTATTGTGATACCTCTATATAGTGAAAATTAACACTTAATGAAAAATAAAAGAAGTCTTTTCTGATCAAGATATTTATTTCTTTGTTTAACATCACATTAAATTTTTATTTATTTCACTATTTTCGTAATATTTCTTTTTCCAACAGAGTTTAAACATCTTCATTCTTAATATCTTGTAGAAAACTTCATTGCCAGTGTAGCACCCATACTTGCTTGAAGAAAAGTTATAAGTATTTTGTCTAAAAGGAAAAGATAAAGGTATTTAAAGAAACAATAATTTATATACTTTGATAACGTACCACATTTATTAGTATTTGAAAAAGGTGATACAAAATAAAAGTGTAAATCAATAATACCTATCCAAACATTTGATATTTAAAGTTGTTAAGTTTATTTGTTATTTTTGGCTTTATTTAGGCATCATTATAAAAGTTGCATATTTTAGTTTTTTAAAACTGATAAACTGTATCAAATTATGCTGCGAAAAAGAAGTTATGGTTTACATTGCTCATTTTTTGAGATTAACAGATAACATACAAAAGATATCAAGTATGTTACATAAGGGGTAAAGTATTTTATTGATAACCTTCAGAAAACACAATTTTTAACGATCATATGTGCAAACAATCCCAGCATTTTTATTCCCAAAATATTTTTGACAAATAATTTATCAATGGTAATAATGATTAAATTTTCGATTAACGAAGATTTTTTTAAAATATTCACATCATGTAAATTTTCTATATCAAATAGGAATATTATTCAAGTGTACCACTAGCATTTATTGTACGCATGGTAGTCGTTTTAAAATAAAGTTTAAAAAATACATCTAGATCACATTTTAATATTTTCTTTGTACTTGAATTTTATTTAAACTTTTCTCGAAACACCTAAGGAATTCAATCTCTATAAAGAAACTATGCATTCAATAGTATTCTTACGTAATGTCGATGAGTATGGGTAAGTGCTAATAGTTCTTGTCACTGAGAGTCTTGACCATTTGAGTACCATTGATTGCAAGCTTCGTAGACGTACTCGCAGGCTGGATGTCTGAAGTCTCCTCCTCTACTATCAACATCTGAAAATAAATTAATACACTATTTAAGCCACATATTGCTGCAGGGATTACCTGGGTCTGATGGTTTATAATAATTTAACTCTTTCAGGGGTAGTGGGATATCTGTTGTCTCACATCCTTTGAAAGTATTAAGGCACAAGTGTTATAAATATTCTAGATTAGTGGTTCCCAAAGTGTGGTCCACGACAAGGTTCCAGGAGTGTGCGGAAAACATGCAATACTTCACTAGCCAAAATAGAAATGTTTCAAGAAAAAATAAAATATTACTTTATTTTTCCGATTATTTTATGTTCTTAAAAATACTGTTATGTTCTAAAAATAATTATTAAAAATGCCTGTTATATTCTAAAAATATAGTTATTGAAAATGTCTATTGTGTTCTAAAAAATGAGCAACTGCACATGCACTAATGGGGTATTTTCTAGTGACTAAACGTGATATGCTTTATGGTTGCAACACATAACTCAAAAAAGGAATTTCTAGCTTTATGTGTGTAGAAAGGCTATTACATGCTTCTTGCTTTACATTGTTTATTTACAGTCTGGATGTACTTACAGTCTTTCTAAAATGTCTTCAAACTAGGAATTTACTTCTTAAAGTTATAGCAGAATTGCACCCGGGATGTAATATGTGAATAACGTATCTATTAGATGAAGGGCAATCAACCTCTCTCTTATGCTACAAGAATATTTGGTAGATCTTTCAACTAAAAGTTCATTAAAATTAAAGATTTCACGCGCTGAGCAGTGGGACATGCTGTACCCTACCTCCCACTATAAACTAAAAGTACTAAATTTTGCTATGCGCGAAATGCATTCATATAGGTTAATAGGCCCTTTACCACCAAAAATTTTGTTTGTACAGTGCCCTTCAAAGAGTTAAGAAACCAAATACATGGATCCATATTTGGGAGTCAAACGCAATTAAAAAAACATCACAAATATTCAATTAGTAAGAGCTTTTAAATGTTAAGTTCAGATTTAGTTTGAAAGTTAAGAGTGGATTATTTTTTCTGCATTCATACCCAAATAGTTCTTAAAGATAGTAAAGCAAAGATCATTAGGGAACAGTTTCGGAGTGACCAAGAGTCCTTAGGTGAAACAACAACTTGAAAAAGAAATTTCTATCAGAATCAAGTAATGGGTAATGTAAGAGGACCTGATCGATGTCTTGAACTGCAGAATTGCCACAATTACAGAATGGTGAATCGACAAAGTGGAAACGTTGAAAGTAATAATAAATTTTTACATGACCGAGGAAAATTTGAGTTAGTTTATACATTGCTTAAAATTTCTTTGAAGACGCATTTGTATCGACGGACAGAATTGTTTTGTAATTTGACCTTTATCAATAGTTGACCAGATATGTCAATTAATGAATAAATTATCATAGCATTCCTTTTTATTAATGATTTTGGAAGTCTATTGAAACTGATGGGCATTTGGAGTGGGGAGTTATTGAGTAAGGTGTAATGGAAAGTTAAGTATTACTGGATATTGAATTCGGCAAGAAAATCCATCAGAAAAAATGGATGGAGCAGTTGAGAAAAATAAAACATAGCACTAAGATTTATAAATCGCGCATTTACTGAGAAAATCACAATAAATTTAAGGAAAGATGTAAGAAATCATACAAGTCCCATAACGATTACTGATCACTGTCACTATAGTTTAACAAGTTGAAAGGGAAAGACAACGCTTAACAGCAACAACCAATACCAAATGGAACGACTTACATCATTGGGATTATAAGGAAGTGAGAGGAGTCAAGCAGACACAGTGATTGAATATGGGATGTGTGAACTTGCTGGCATTGGTCAGAGCATTAGGTATGAAGTGGGATTGTATTGGGGTGGAGCAACCGGCAAAAGACAGAAACTGGGAATCTCTCTGGGAAGACAGAGATCTAAAAAATGCTGTGAGTTGAAGACCAGTAAAGAGACAGCTCCTTGACAAACCGAAAAGTGAAACCTTCAAATGTTACTCTTGGCCACAGAGAATCGTCTTCATGGCCTGAATCAGTGTCCCAATGTCCAATGCCAGAGGCCAGTCGGTGAGTATCACTCTCTTGAATTTCCCATATATCCATATTTGACTCTTCACCACATTTATCAATAACCATGACGCTCCCTCGACACCAATGCGAGATATTACATGAATTATTCATGAATTATTCAAAATAAGTGTGGAACTCAATTCAACTAGATTTGTATGCGGTACCTTTTATTCAATGTGATAATAATTTTACTGTACATATATACATTATATGCAAATGAATGAATTGATATTTAACTTTAACAACGCATTGTACTCCTTTGTAACAACCACCTTAAATTATATCGATGACCAAACTAATTTAGGAAATATTCAGTTACAGTCACCAACGTAGTACTAAAGCGAAAATGACATTTGTGTGACAAATTAAGAAACAACTGTACAAAGTAGTATGAAAACACGAAAATGTTTTGTTCACTAACATTAGAATATGTTAATACAAGCTTACCCATATCCCTAGGAAATCTTTTTCCGAATATGCTTCCGTTAAAGGGAGGCTTTCGTGAATCGGTTGGCAGGCCAGCAAACACGATGCAGAGCATCACCACAAAAATAGTTGTCGAAACTTTAGACATTTTGTTACTAGAGAGCTAAATAAAAGATGAGTACACATCTAATATTATTAAATACAAAAGTAAGTATTTATTATATAATTTTTTATAATCATTCTATAACAAGAGTTGTAACTTTACTAGTATATCAGAAAACTGATTGTAGAGAACTAATTTTAAGACGTTTAAAAATTACCACACTTAATTTTCAGTCTATGCTACTCTTGAAATAATTCATTTGAGAAATCTCGAATATTAATCTATTATGGAACCTAAAACAATATTTATTAAATTTATTTGCTTACTCTGTTTTCAACCTACGTTAAATAATTTATTTATATATTTTAGATATAAGAGCTTTATTGCTTGTCAAACTACAAAGAAAGTTAAAAGTTTACAATACAGGTATTCACTTCGAAATAAAATTCCATAGGAAGTCCTAAGAAAGTCCTAGGAGGGATTGGGCCTTCCTAGAGAAGACAATGTCTTAACACGGGATGTGTGTCCACATCCTTGGAACCGATGTGTGCTACGTGATAATCCGCATTGAAATAATGTATAAGCTACTGGAGGGTAGGAACGGTTTTTCTATTTTTGGATACTAATACGCAGATGTATTGGCAAAATTAGCTTATAAGCTGGAAATCGGGGCACTAAAAACATTCAAGCCATAACTCTGAAAGAAAATATATACCATAAACAGAACAATGGTAAAGAAAATTTTATCTAAGCTTCAACACCTATCCTATACTCGTACTCAATAATACGTACTTAAATACCTAATTCATACATTTTAAAGACTCCATTGGTACAATTTAATTTTATCTTTACTATTCGAACATGAATGTTTTAAATATCATTAGTATAATTTTATTTTATCCTAACTATTTCTGACGTTGTTTTTCATCTCAGTACCTAAAGAAATCCGAATCGAAATTGCATAATCTGTGAGTTATTTTAATAGCTTTTATTCATTGTAGGATTATACTGAAAAGCTAATAAGAAATATACTTACAGATTTCACCACATCTTAATTTTAAGTCGGACGAAACTCTACTTGGTAGTTTTATCTTTAATTAAGCAACCAATTACATTTTCATCAGTTTAACTCTCCAAGTGGTTTCAACGAGATATCTCGTCCATTAAGATCTGACTAATTTTGCTAATGCTCATATATCTCGTCATCCAGATAATGCTGACTTTTTGTTATGACGAGATCAAGATCTGGTCAGCTTTCTTCTAATGACCAGATATCTCATCCAGCAAGATCTGCTAACGGTTTTGCTAATGACGAGATACCTCGTCGAGACAACCACCAAGAGTGTTAACTTTTGTTCAAGCATCTAATTTAAAGCGTATCGATGGTGTTTTGGTAAAAGATCGTAACACAAATCTACAAAATTTAAGAGAAACGAAATAAGTTTTTGCCTAGTTGAATTTGTTCGTTACATTTAACCGTTCCGTTTTATATTCCTTTTGTTTTATCAAGATTATTTATTAGTATATATTACAATTTTCAAAAAATGTATACTTCTGAAAGAAAAATATATAATTTTGTATAAACACCAAAATAACGTTCATTAGTGCTTTACTACTTTTTGCCAAAACTGGATCGATATGAATTCAATTCTTTGAGGTATACAACAATAGTTAATTCTTAAATGAGTAGAATATTGTTTATTTTCTTGTCATGCGTTGGATCACTACTCTACTTTTATACCTATAATTATATATAATTTACTTTGGGTTATTATTTTATGATTATTTAGAGTTTGATTAAAGTGTTTTTCATTTCCTACTAGCAGAATTACCCAGCGTTATTCGGGTTGAATTGATTAACTAACTTCCGCTTTCGTTAATAAATTGTAATTCCTATTCGTCACATGTAACTACCACACTCTAATAAAGGTACACAATTGTTAAATACACAATTTCACAAATGTAAATAAATGTCATTTTACATTTTTGTAGAATTAAAATTTTTAGTAAGAAAGAAAAGCCTCTAGTATGTGCTAATGTTACCTAGAATGCATAGAATAGTTCAGAGTATGCATATAAATCAATTGTATGTCATTTAAAAACAAAAGCGTTTCCCAAAATTATCATACAACTATTTGTGTTTAAACTATTTGTGTGTGTGGAAAATATTTTTAAAACTATTAAGCCATTACTTACCTTGATCGCACTTATTGAACGAAAGACATGAAATTGAAAATCCAGAAATACATCTTAAATCAGATTTTAAAAACTTCGATCGAAAAGCAATGAATATATATGTTTTTTTCACTACAAAATAGATCCCTGGAATATAACGGACACAAATTTAAAAAAGCGAACAATTAAAAAATACCAAGGTTTCCATATTAGCTACCAGTTCTATTTGAAGAGGCTTGTTCTGTTTATTTTATTTATAAAGTTTTATTATTTTTTATCGTCTATCCCAAATATTGAGAATTTTTTTATATTTAGTAATGAAAAAATAAGGCTAAAAATAAATAAAAAGTATTAGAATTTAAATTCCATAAAAATAGTTTTTGGAAAATAATTGATTTTTCAGCAGCACTAGTAAAACAATCCAAGTAATTGCATGCTCAATATACCTTCCAGCTACTCCTAAACTACCCAATTACGATTGATTTAAGTATTGTCACTCAGATATTTCGACATGAAACTTGCCTTAATATGTAATCAAAGAAATTTTTAAAAATGTATTCACTAAATTAGAATACGGTGTATCAAATATAGAACATTGCATTAAAATATATTGAATAAATTTATATACTTGTACAAACACATAGACACAAAATCGAACATAGAACGGTAAGACTGACAGACAGACTTACGAAATCAAGTTCAGCCACTAAATGAATGTAAGTACTCACAGCATGCAAAGTTCATAAAAATATATTCAACCGTTTGGATGTAGTACGGGCACACACATACAGACAGACACCAAACGCGCAAGAGACGGATTTTGCATCAGAAGGGCCCAAAACGGATAGAAAACTTGAAATGGGTCGAAAATATTCAATGTACAAACACTCCATTCTTATTTATATAGATAAGTGAACAGGAGGATGACAGATTCACAAACTTCATAACTTAAAAAACTTGACAAACGATAAATAAGAGCTATTATATTGCTGTTTCTGTATGTATGCAGTTTGTTTTCTGCTAATGAAAAATGAGAAATAGAACAATCGAAATATTTAATGACAAATACTCTTCTATATCAGTATAGTAATTCTACATCTCAAGTCGAGCAAAATACATCGATTGTATGCTACACCGTATATTAACTTTCCTGATGATTGTCTCCACGAGATATCTCGTCATTAACGAAACAGACCAGATCTTGATGGACGAGATACCTCGTCGAATTCTCTTAGAGGGTTAAATTATCATTTTAAAAGTAATGAGACATTCGGAAACTAAGTGATTTTCTAGAGGTAAATAAAAGTACACAAGCCAAAGGAAAATACGTTTGTCAGGCTAAAAGTATTGTCATTAATTCGAAGGTGAAACGCGATCGCGAATCACTTAACTATTAAGATGAAATATCAAAGAATAGAAAGATGTTGGATCCAATGCTGGAAGTCAGGCTTTCAATCTCATCAAGTGGACAGTATGAGGCCAAGGAACACAAGGCACGCAATCTAACAATCGATGGGATGCCTAATCTATTACGGCGCACTTTACTTTCGATGATACAGGAGAAGATAATAAATTAAATATTTTTGGGTCACGGTTAAATTACTTGTTTTCCAGTAACTTCTGAAAGTTGGTGGTCTCTTGAGATCTGTTCGCTGTTTTTCGTTATACTGGTTTTTGTTCAGTTTACAAATTTCATTGTAAAGAGTGTTTTAATATTTTTATCAGTTGGTTGGGATTGATTTAGGTCATATTTTGCTACATAAGACTACGCTATATATACAAAGCAGAGTTGGAGTCTACTCTATACAAAACTATACTACTTGAACAATCCACTCCAAATTCATTCTTTAGAATACTGCGGGAAACATTAGCTATATATTAACCACCTTTCAATTTGTCCTGGGTTTGCAGAGGGTTCTAAAAAATTTCTAAATCCCCGTAGGAATAACGTTGAGTATCATTACGATCACTGATCAATTCACACCAAATTTGGTACACTTACATTTTAAAATCCAGCAGAAAACATAGGATATATGTTAACCATCGTTCGATTTGTCCTGGGTCTTCAGAGAGGGCTAAAACAATTCGAAATTCCCATAGAAAAAACGTTGAGTGATATTACGATCAATTACAACTAATTCAACCCGACTAAAACGAGGTACTTCTAGTTATATCTAACGAATATTAAAAACCAACAATGACAAATACAAGTCAAAGAAGAGCAAATGAACATGAAAAGGAATTAAATACAAACCGTAGAACTAAACGGATATATTCGATTTTGTGAGTAAAACTATGAACTGATACTTGTGATTATTTTAAGGAGTAATATTTATTCGAATGTTTCAAAATTAAAATTTACTTTCAAAACTTATTTAAAACATATCCATACTAATTTTTACAGTTTATAGCCTTAAAACACTTGTGAGGTTTTATTGAAAATTTGTGTGTATAGTTACGATAAATTTATGGATTTGTGTTTGGATTGAAAAAAGGACTCAATTTTCTTCATATTTTTATTAAGTATTTTAAGGCATCTTGTCCATTTTAAACCTTTTGCGGTGAAACCCAACCAGTATAAAAATTTTATTTTAGTATTTTCTATATTTCATAATATGCAACAAGAGTATTGATGGGGTTCATACTTTGCAAATGTGGATGAAAATGCAATTTATTTTCTTTGAAAGGAACAGATTTTATTAAATTACTGCATAGAATGAACATTTTGTTTCCAATTTTTGCTAATTATTATTAGGCAAACAAAATATTGCAGAAAATTGTTATGATATTAGATAATTTCTACTCTCTTCATATTTCAAGCTAATAGAGATAATTGCTATTTGAGACATAATATCATCTTTTTTAATCTGGTTTTCGAACAAACAAATTAATGTGAAGCCATTTTGGTTATAATTATTGTTCTTTCCTAACACGTACTTCCACTTACAGTGTATAATGCACTTATTAAAATTTTACGTTATTATAATCATGAGTAATCTTTGGGGAATGGCTACTTCTCATTACGTATACAACAATTATACTGTTTCCAACGACACTGAAAACAAAACGTGACTGTGTTTCAAAAATTCGCTTTTTACTAATTACAATAAGCCATGTTGTCCACTCTTTTAATGACAATAAGTAGATTTAATTTTCAGGTTTTCTTATATATCTATGTATTAAAATAATTATATTTTTGTACTTAAGATTCGTCACGTGATTATAATTGGTTAATAATCCTGAAAATTACAGTGTCATTGATAAACATGACGTGATATGAAATAGTTCTTATTGAAGGTTAATTCTGGAGATGTATGCAATCCACAAAAGGATATATGTTACTTACACTGAGTCAGACAAAAGAGGGCAATAGTTTACACCCCAAAATACTCAACTGTTACTCTTCAGGTTAAGTGTTTTACACTTATGAATATTTATTTAGACATAAAAGTGTATCTTGCTGTTTACGGACGTAGATACTTAGGGATGAAAAAATTACCTTATTAATTTTGATCGTAATCAAGTTGTCATAGTTGAGAGTCATTTATTGAACTGTCTCTTGATTTCTATTATTAATCTCAATTGTGCAGTTTTTTTGTGTGTAAGAAAATTTACTGTTCGCATTGTCGAAGTAGTCGCCTCATGAAGTCAAAAAGGACAGTAGAGGGAAAACCTTGTCAAACCAAAATAACGCAAAACAGGTGTTCCTTGATCGCCAAAATGAGACATTACAGATTTTACCTCGTTTCTGAACGGATTATTTGTAAACGTATGTTCCAGACAACAGGGACTTACTTCTATTCACTGAATGGAATAGCCATGTATAGGCTTAAGAAAACACGGATACCAGCAATGAAGAGCAAGATCAAATTTTGAAAAGAAATGCTTACATTCCAAAATGTAGAAAAGTTTTTAGGTGGTTTAAATTTTTATGAAAACTATCAAGATGTATATTGACAGTACTTTTGGATTTGAATTCAATGCTATATTTATAATAATATAATCATTGTACATTTGCGAGTTGAATAAGATGATATTATACTATCATAATATGCTTTTAACCCTCCAAGTGGTTTCGACGAGACATCTCGTCCATCGAGATCTCTCCACCAAGAACAATTTTGTAATGACGAGATATCTCGCCAATTTGCCAGCTTTTGCAGATATTGCCAACTTTTTTATGCCAAGATCAAGATTTTATCAATTTCCTTCTAATGACGAAATATTTCGTCCGTTAAGATCTGGTCAGTTTTATTAATGATGAGATACCTTGTCGATACAACCACCAGGAGGGTTAATAAATTTTTGATATTGAAAACTATTTGTTTCTATACATTTTTAAGAGCAATAGAAATATTTTCTCGATCAAAAACTATATAACAGATGACTTTAAAATGGAAACGAAAATTCAAATATGTACTATACTTGTTTCATTTTATGAATAACTTAATTATCAGGAAACTTTTCACCGAAAGAAAATATTACAGATATATCAGTGGAAAATTAAATTGTAATACAGTTTACAAGTTTCATACAGCGAATATCTTATTTAACGTAGAGTGATATAAAATGTATTTATGATAAATGACTTGCAATTTTAAAAGGATCAATAAATTTAGAGAAATAGATTTATAATTTATGTGAAATTGTAGGCATTTAAATCCTTTAAATCCCTGCAAATAGATATTAACTATTTTTAAATTTGCACATGAATTAAAGGATGCATATTTATTTAAAATATAAGGACACTCAATGTTTATTTAGACAACAATAGTAATCACAAGAATGATAATAGTGATACTAATTGCATACCTATTACATCAGATAAAATAGAAATTTTCTTATAAATATTTACCCATGTCTTAGCAAAATCTTTCACGAAAAATGATTTATGAATTAGTGAAATTTTATTATTGCTTGAAAATTTGTTAAAAGAATCGTTTTATCATTTGAAACGCTTCAAAGATATTACTTATTCGATTATAAATATTTTAAAAACTACAAAATTAAATAAATTTCTTAATTTATTTTAACTAGAACTTAGTTTTGATATAAAGTAACTAAAGCTTGTATTTAAATGCTTAGAATATAAAAGTATTAAATGAAAGAGGAAAATATTTGTGAATAGAATGATAATTGATGTACAATTTCTTGATCCCGAATCATATGGTGTGTTACCAATTTGCTTAAGATTCCAAAGATATTTTTGGCATAAAAGTCCCTTAATTGAAGTCCCGAAAAATAGTAAAATAGCAGATAATCTATAAATTATATCATGTAAGGTAATTTTTTGTAATAGTTGGTTTTTAAATTGTTTAACGTAAAGGGGTTTCAAAGAATTTTTGCTAAAGAATCGAAAATTTGTTTTAAAACATTCAAATTTTGAGAAGTCTATAGATATTAATGGAAATTCTCGTAGATTTTTTAACACTTTAAAAAAGTCGTTTCACATATTCTATTCGTTATTTTGTGTCCACTAAATAATTTCTTAATATGGTATTGTCCTATAGCTCATTAAAAATAAATTCTTTCCTGAAACTTAAAATAGAACCGAATATATAAAGCAACATAGAAAGAGATGTGTATTATTCTTTGACTTAAGAGTGATATTTTGTGTTTAGGTTATAGTAAACTAAACTAAATCAATAGTTTCGATTCATCCTTTTCGTTTCATACTGTGAAAGAACGAAAGCTATAAGAACTTGAACTTAACAGAATGATATACTTTTTAAAGAACAACTAAGCCAAGAATTTCAGTATGCCTTATCTCACCTACAAGATTAAGTTATTGTCAAAAAGTGGTTGTATTTTAGTTTGCATTATTTGCATTCTTTTCCACTAAAGGTATACATATATACAAACTGATATTATTTCAGTCAATGAAATTAGTACGTGTTGTCAATGAACTAAGATGGACTTACCTGCGCTAATCTGGTTGACCTTTACCTGAAGCTATGACAATATGTCCTGTGGTCTATGGACACTCTCCTTATATACCCTCCGACACCAACGAAAACTAGGATCCTCCCAGATCTGATTGCTTCCCCCGTTGTTTGCGCAACTTGTTGAGCGACTAAAAATTGTTTTCCGGCACGTCCGGAATGGCACGTGGTCACCTAATTTATCTACCGAATTGTCTTTTTTTATTAAATTATCGAGATGTCCTGTTCGGCGCTTCTTTTCCTTGGGGGTGCCTTCGGGACACAGGGTGGAGGAGTGAAGGGGCTCTTCCATGGGAATCCAGCCATTTGTGACCAGTCGAGGGTGAATGCATTTCCGGAAGGCTGCAACGCTGTAATTAACCAGCGAAACTTCGCAGCAAGTAAAAGAATTAAAGGCGACGGCGAAGAGGTATGTGGTTCGCTTTTAAGGCTCGTCGAAATTGGAAGTTATGCATTATTAATTGAAATTGTTCATTGTTGGACTAGGACATGCTCTACTTCATTCCCCCTGAGAGCAATGTTTTGTTGCGGAATTTTGGAGAAATCGTGCAAAAAATGGAAGTATCTTCAGTTTTTGTAATCCAATTTGCTGAATTTTACTTTTTCTCAATTTGCTTAAAAGCGATTGTAGGGTTGTCCTCCCACACGTCTTCAAACTCGGACCAGCCAAAGACCGTCGTGTGCACGGGGGCTGGTACACGTTAAATCTGTCGTGGCCTCAAATGCCTTCACGTTGGCGTGGTGTGAAAGTTGGAGAGTGGGGTACCTTCTCAGGTGTTGTTTTCGTCATCTGACCGTGGTTAAAAATTGCGTGGTTTTGTCCTTGGATTTTTTCTATAGGGATATTCGCCAATAGCCCGTTGCGTTACTCCAGTGCAGCGTCAATTAACTACCTATCTACCCACATGCTTCCTATTTACATTCTAGGAATTGCTCAACAAGGATACTTACAGAGCTTTGCTGTAAGTTGGTTGGGTTGATTTTAAAGTTGGCCAAGCTGCATGAAACACAAGACAGAAAATTTCAAACATAAATTAAAGAAACAAGTAAATGGAAATTCAGTAATTTTTAATTTGAAAGTGCAGATAGTTTTCCTGTGAGTATCCCGGTGATTCACTTGGCCACCCTCTTTTAAATGTTTACGTTTGACTGACCTTAATCTAACCTTTAACCTTTTCCATCCAGAGAAAAAAACTCGCAAAATAATGATTTTATCAGCTATTTAAGGTATTTAAGACTGAGAAATTATAAAAATTGTGTAATTAAAAAATGTTATGGTTAAAAACCATTCTCCCTAAAGGGCGCATAACCATTTTGAGACATTACTCCCTTGGGTAAGAGGAATGAGGACATCATGAATCAATAGATGTTCTATAATTGCGTGTAAACATGTCCCTAAATGGATGCATCATCCATTTTCGACATTATATCCTTGGGACAGAGGAATGGGAACAGCATAAATCGATATACTATAATATTTTGAGGGTAAAATGTTATTATTTTATCATACCCAAACTGGTATTCCAGGAATAAAGAGGTTAGCGAGCTGTTCCATGATGAGATACGATATCCTCTTTTCTTTATACATCATTCTTGGCCAAATATGGCCTTTGCGTCATATGTCCAAACCAAAGCAACCATTAATATACATAATGCAAAATATAATTTCATCTTCACTTTATTTAATGTAAAACTGGTGTAAAAAGGGTATGAATATAGCCTACAAAACCCTATGACATTATTTTTTTACGGAAGAAATATTTTGCCAACTACTAATCAACCCAAATCTATCGAAAAATCTTTCCTCGAAATAATGCGGTCTAATTAGCCCTCATGTAGCAAAAATTACCATAAAGTGATAAATCAAACCTAACCTAAAAACCAAGCGATTTCTTGTTAGACTCTCTCTCAGGGTAATATCCAAAAATTTAACAGATGGCATTCTACTGTACGCTGAGTTTAATAACATCTTCAATATAACTTGGGTCAATATAACAGTGTAAGCCTGTTTTAGTAATATTCCCAAATCAAACTGGTTTAACCCTCCAAGTGGTTTCGATTTACCTCGTCCATCAAGATCTGACCAATTTTGCTAATGACGAAATATTTCGTCATCAAGGTATAGCCGATTTCTTGATGACGGGATCGAGGCTTAGTTTTTCTAATGACGAGATATCTCGTCGAACGAGATCTGGTCAGTTTTTCTCATGACCTCGTCGAGACTACCACAAGGAGAGTTAACATGTTTCACTTCTAAGGACAAATAATTTTGAATTTGCTAAGCTGTTATATGGGAAGTAACATATCTACAGTAACAATACAATATGGATGCATTTGTCAAAGTAACAGTAAAAGACAATATGGATGCATTTGTCAAAGTAACAGTAAAAGACAATTTGTAGCATTTTTTAAGCGATGAAATAATTGTTTACTTGATTGCATTTCGAATTTGGATCAATCAGCTACTCTCAGGTTTACCTCATTTCCTTAATGAGTATACACTGCTGCCATTGAAAATGCAACACCATGAAGGAAGAATCCAATGGTCTTGAAATTTTTACGATTCATAGATCATGGAAGGATATGCATGGGAGGATTAGCACTTCAACTTATATGCAAATCATTTGAGCCAGCTACGCCTCCTCTAAGCAGTATCAAAAGGAATAAGAGAGCCTGTTTTAAGTATTCAAAATGTGTTTTCTTGCTGTTCTTGAGCATAGAAAGCTTAATTAAGCCTTATCGAAAAATATGGCAGTCATAAGACCACGTTTCTGAGCTTGATAGACCTCACCTACCCTTCTGATTTTTGCTTCCCCCTCATTGCTGTCTTGCATTTGACGCAGCTTGGCCAAATATGCCGCGCGCCATGAAACCACAAGCCAACTAATCAATCAACATGAGTTTGATAGGGGAAAAATTGAGTCTTATCGAGACTTCAGATTATCTTTCCGAGAAATCGGTGCTCGTGTTGGTCGAAATCAAGCCCCTGTGATGAAGATGTGGAATAGGTGGGTGCAGGAGGGACGAACTGACCGACGTGAACGACTGCAGCATCTTTTTTTACACCACCGAACGAGAAGACAGATATCTTGTGTGCAAAGCTATTACAGATCGTATTGCAATATCAAGAACCTTAGCTCAAGAATTAGGGTGTGTTGCATAACAACTTGTATCAGCTCCTTCAATTCGACGTCGTCTATAGCAGCGGGGAATTTTTCAAAGCGTCCATTGCTGGAACTACCTTTGACTTTTCACCATAACCATCTGCGGCTTTAGTGGTGAGTAGAACGCCACACATGGACAAAAGAAAGGCATGACATCGTCTATTCAGACAATGACCTACATTACCATGATGGTCGCATCAGAGTCTGAGGTCACCAAAGGGACAGATTGCATGACTCTTGAATTATGCATCGCCATACTGGTTCGCCATCTGGCGTTATGGTATGGAGCATCATTGGATTCTACTTCCTCGCCGGTCCAATACGCATTGCAAATACACTCCACAGCCATCGCCACATTTATGAAGTTTTGGAGCCTGTTACAACGTACAACACAGCGCCGCAATTGGCATGCAACGCACAACAATTCTTCAACGTCCACCAGGTTGGTTCCATTCTTCCTTGGCCTGCGCTTTCACCAGATTTGTCGCCCATCGAACACGTCTGATCTATGATAGCCCAACAACTATCACACCACAGACCACACGAGGCTACGCCAGATGAACTTTGGCAATGTGTGAAAGCAGCATGCACTGCCATACTCCCCCCACTCATCCAAAGCCTCTTTCTCTCAATGTCGAGGCGTGTAGCAGCTTGCCACTCATGGCGGCTTTTCAAAATACTGATTTCTTCGCGTTCCGCAAGTCGAATGGAATTTCACTCATCTCACCCTTGTATCTTTAGTTATTTCTTAAATAAATATGGCTTTGATATCTCTTGTTCTTCATGGTGTTGCATTTTCGATGGCCAGCAGTGTAGTAATATTTGTTAAATTAAATTCTTATGAACATAGAATATGCCAATATCAATTTGGAGAAATTTAAGGAAAATTCATTCCACTTGATAGTATATCGTAAAAAGGTGTTTCATAAATTTTGATGAGAAATAGTAAAAATTCAATAATATATTACAAATGTACTGATGTATATTTCGCTAGCTAGTTTTCTAAATTTTTTATAAGTACTTGTTAATTTATAGAACAACTAAATTAAAAAATTAAGTTTAGAAAATTTTCTTAATCCTAATTTAAGAATGAATACTCGTACATTAGTAAAAGCAGAAAATACTTTGAAATTTTAACTTTTCAATATCTCCGTTTACCCAAGTTTAATTTATGTGAACACGCTTTCACTACTGGAACATTTTTTTTAAATAGCAGTTAAATTGTAAAGTGGTTAAATGTAAATACAATCAGAAAAAATTATTAGTCATAGTTTATGAAAATATATATTCACCCCCAAAATTAATATCTTAATAATTATTTGATATTAATAAAGGAAAATAATGTAGTATTATAAAATTATAAAAACGAAAACAAGTATAAATTCTTTATTTTAATTTACCGTAAACTGATATTAAAAATTTTCCAATCTCACTGAATTTATAAATCTCTCAATAATAAGAAACAAGTAGAAACTATTTATTTTCATTTGCTGCGTTCTGATATTAAAAAAATTCCAAGCTGAGTTTGTAAATTAATAATAAGAAATTTCTGAACTTTTACCTTTTATTAGCAAGTAGACCATGTCCTTCAACATTAAAAGTTACGAATGTACTCATTCTCTAAGTTATACATTTATTTTGAATGCTTCTTGTAGCTCCTAGCATGTATCACAGTTCTCATTATGGGAGTAAACGAGTTGAATTAGAAAACCATATATATTTTCAAAGAGATTTAGATAAGATATTTCAGTTGGATAGTCCAAAAGATATATCCCCTCTATCTGAAACTAAAAACTAAAAGGGTCAATTGAGATCTAGATCAAAAGCATTGATCCATGTTTCTAAGTCAGTGACTGGATCAACAAGTTGCGTTAAAAAATTAACTCACTTGCAGGAAATTGTTTCAAATGAGGCTTCAAATTAAGCTTAACATGCCTACATTGCCATTTTTGAAATGAATAGTGTACTGTTTGAATGATATCCTTATCCAAAATCATGTCCGCGCAGTAGTGCTAGAATCCATGAGATCCATACAGATTGAACTTTGAATCAGAAACGTATGAACTTTTACCTTCTATTAGAAAGCAGACCCTGTCCTTCAATCAAGTTACGAATGTACCCAATCTCCAAGTTATACTCTCAATCACTCGTCATGCTTTTTTGCATTCCTTCGCTGTTTTGCGCTGTTTTGTGAGACAAAGTTTATGTTTAAAATAGATGCTAGTGTTTTTTATTGTACGAGTTACAGTGCATATTGTTAACATATTTTGTGATGTGAGAATGGCAACAATCTTTGGTTGACACGGTAATTAAATAAGCTGTTTTACAAAAAATACTTCTGCAAGGAAAGATAGCCATGCATAATGATGATTTATTATAAACATAGCTTTTAATAAAAGCATTTTAAGAGTGATTTGTTTTGGGGAGTCCATAGGAGTTTATTGTATTTATTCTTTAATTTTTTTGAAAGCCACTCAGCCTTCCAACAAAGGGATAAAAGCCCAGCAAGTGGAAGTAACAAAGGGCTAAAAGCCGAGTAAGTGATACCCGGGAGTGGTGATATACCTAAAAGACAATACATGAAACAGGGTTAGCAAAACTGACCAGATCTTGATGGACTAGATATCTCATCATTAGAAGAAAAATTACCACATTTTTATTTCGTCATAATAAAAAAATCGGCAATATCTTAATGACTACATATCTCGTCGTTATTAAATTGGTCATATCTTGATGAACAAGATATCTTGGCGAAACCACTTGGAGGATTAAATTTGGCCCTTTTTGAAATCTGTTAGGAAGGTTTATTTTCTCATGTCCTTCCAGCTTCAAAATACATTTCTAAATTCAAATAAATCTCTAAATTACAAAAACGTTCATTGTCAAATGCTAATAAAGAACTGGATGGCAATAAAACGAGAAAAGTTAAAGGTTAAAAATTCAATTGTAAGATAAAGTTTTCTCACCCAGAAGTCACATAAAATCTATTTTGTATTCATAATTAAATTCAACGTTAAGTCTAAAGCGGTATTTTCAATAAATTAATTCACTCTTCATAAATATATAGGTGGTTCGATTCCTGTAGCTTACTCTGGGAATATTGCTCTCTTTTATGTCAGTAAAACTTTCTTTGTGTGTGTACATCCATTACTTTAAGTCTTCTGTCTGGCATAGCTTGGGCCAATATGACCTATTTCCATTAAACCCAACCAACCATAAATATGCAGGTAGGTAGTTAATTGACGTTGCACTGGAGCAACACAACGGGCTATTGGCGACGGTCTGGGATCAATCCCGAATGGAAAGATCCAAGGACAAAGCCTAGTAATTTTGAACCAGGGTCAGATGACGAGAACACCTGAGCTGGCACTCCTCTCCAACGTTCCTCACCACGCCAACGTGAAGACAGTTGCGGCCACGACAGATTTAACGTGCACCAGACCCGCGCACACGACGGTCTTTGGCTGGACCGAGTTTCGAACTCGCAACCCTCCGGCTGCTAATCCGTTGCTCTTCCAACAAGGCTACCGCGACCCTCTATAAATATGCAGACAATACTTATAAGAAATCTGAACTTGGATAATTTGTTGTATTTGATTGCACGTAATAATAATTGATATATAACATGTAATAATGTATGAGATATTGTATCTATAATACATAATAATTTATGAAATATTTTATGTACAAATGGTTCACAATTAATAATTACATATTTAAATTGTTTCTAGTACTTAATAACTTATATCTTTAAAAAGAAATTATACGGTTAAAACTTTATATCATTGAAAAGGAAGTGCAAAGATATTTTAAAATTTTTAAAACACACCTAAACCAAAAGAATTGAAGTATAATAGAGCTTTGTGCGATTATTTGGAGGATGGTAGGGTTTTATGACGCATGGTTCGATGCTTATTTAATTGACTTATTTTAATTGCATCCATTCAAATTTATATTCACTTTACCCTATTTCCGAGTTCTTAAAGACGTTTCACAAGCAGAGGGAAAGATTCGTGTTCGTAAACTTGAGTTCTTATTAAATTGCGATGTTGGGAGTGACTGATGATAGAGTGGTTGGGGCTGCAGCAGCGAGTAACGGTGACACATGAGTCTTGTCCTAGCCATGATGAGTTAGAGTTATTTCAGTTCATAAATTTCAGCGCAGTGTTCTTAAATTAAGGCGTTAAATAAGTTTGAGGTTAGGTAATGCGTTGGGTATAACTCTCACGTTATTTCCGTTATTCTTAACTTATATATAGAATGTATTACTTAAATTCTAAGTAGCTACATCCAGATGCGTTAAGCTTTGTTTTGTTGTATAACCTTTTGTATAAAAATCAAAGATATTAATTCTTAAATTAAGCAGTTTTCGTTCCGTTATTTGAAAATTTATTACTTGTGCTACTTCTATACTTTTGGGATTTATTTTTCTTCGTTATGTTGTTTTCTGTAGAGATATATCATACAATTTTCAATTCGATCGATTCTTACATAAAATATAATGCATGTGTGTGTAATGCTATTCTTGATCTTTTTTAATTACTATATTTCTGTACCTTGGTAGAAAGAAGGTCAATGTCCATTTTGTAAGTTTTCGATAACACCTGATTCAGTAATTTTTATCTTTTAAAATTTTAATTTTTATATTTTATTTAAATTATTAAAATTTATTAAATTAGATTATTAATTATTTTTATCAAACTATTTATGTTATTTTATTTTTAATACTGCGTACAAAAGCACTTTCCAATGTTTTGATTCTTTCTTAGTGGATGAGATTGACGCTCTTTCTATAACTTTCATTACCTTGAAGAGATTTGTTGACATAGCTCTAAATAATCGAATTTGGACATTGTCCTCTTTTCTATCAAGGTATAGATTTATTTGTAATTTATGTATAAATGATTCAAAATTTATAATTACATGTTTAAATTATTTCTAGTCTTTCTTTATTATTATATTTTAACTTTAAAAAGCAATCAAATGCTTCTAAATGGGTAGCTAAAGAAAATACTCTTGGCTTAATTTCAAATATACGCTGGCTTACAGCAGAAACTCACGAACTGACAAAAAATGTTGTTACTGTGTTCAGATGTTTAAAGACTAACTATTAGATTTTAGGTAAAAAAATAAGAATGTTAAGCATTTTGAAAGTGTTATATATCTATTAAACGTATTACAATTTGACTATGTTTTTCTCGTCATCATTAAAATAAGCATTTAATGTCTCCAAAAGCGTTAATCAACTAGTTTCTGCTCTAAGCTGGATATATATTAATTGAATAGTGTTCATTACACAACTCAAAAACTGCTACGGATCTACATTTTTTAAATAATTTCTTGTTTAGAATTTCAGAGTACTTTTCTATTTATGTGCTTGTAAAACACCAACAGTGAACTGTTATTAAATGAATGTATGATACACATTCAATAACCTTTTTATTTTTATTTTATGGATGTTAATGATTTAAAATGTATTATTTCTCTTAATCCTCCTGGTGATTGCCTCGACGCGGTATGTCTTTATTAGCAAAACTGACCAGATCTTGATGGACGAGATATCTTCTCATTATCAAAACTGACCAGACCTTGATGAACGAGATATCTCGTCATCAGAAGAAAACTGACCAGATTGTAATATCGTCATCATAAAAAAATCACCAATATCTTGATGACGAGACATCTCGTCTTGAAGAAAATTGGTTAGATCTTGATGGACGATACATCTCGTCAAAACCACTTAGAGGGTTAATCAGTATATCTAAGTGCAACTATGAATGATGGAAAGGTGTCAGAATCCCACTGCGTTACATTTGTTGTTTTTTCATTTCAGTATTGAATTGGAATTCTTGTGTTATTCTTAAATTCTTCAACAAGTATTATCCTTCAACATACACACTTACCCTTTAGTAGTTATATTCACCAAAGAATATGCTATTTACACAAAGATCGAACGATAAAGAAAAGCAGACCAGCTTCGGAAAGAACTTCCTCCACTACATAATTAACTAAAGGAAAAAATCAAACCGATATGAGGCGAAATAGCGCCCTTTTCTCTGATGATATCGTGTAAAAGATTATTTCAAAGGAATTTATCTTCGGCCATTTTTCTTTTGCCTCTTAATAAAAACGGAACTAAAAAACAGGAGCCCGTTGATCTTCTCTTGCTGCAGAGTTTTTCTTTTCTTTTTCTTCCTCGGATAACAATTGTTTTACTCGGTTGCTCAATCTAATCATTGGGTTCTGGGAACTCATTTACTCTTGGAAGCAATCAACAGGTAGTCAAGAAATTAGCGTTAAAAATTCTTTTGAAGAAGGGGATATTTTGTGAGCCGTCTATTTTTCTGTTCATTTAGGTTGGATGTCTATTTGAATAGGAGGGGGATTTTTATTCTCTGTTGGGGAGTATTTTTAACAATGCGGGTTTTTTACTGACATGAAGCAACAATCATTTCTCTGAAAATGAGTGTCTGTTTCACTGGAGTTTTTAACAACGGTATCTGAAACCAAATGCATGCTTTGAGGAATGTTTCATCTTTTAGATGAAAAGAAATTGGAATTTTTGTTATAAGAGATTAGCGGAAAATATTAATATTTTATAACTCTAATTATGAGGTCCTTTTTTTCATGCATGCATCATTAAAAGGAAATTGGATCCTTTTATTCTTGGAAAAACTTGTGCAATTGTTCTTATACAAGGTTTATTTATTGTAATTGCATTTTTTTGTATGACACTATTGAATGGAAACTTATTGGAGACATACCAAAGATTCCGGAGATTAATTCTATACAATGTGAAATCACTTTGTTCTAATATATTTGTACCCACTCAGTTAATGATTTTTTTCAATGCTAGCTTATGGATCATATGATCATTCAAGCATTAATTGGCGAAAAGTAGCAGTCCCCAAAGTACTTGATCTGTAGACGGAGGGCCTACGGCCTTGTGCTCCGCATACACCTCACGTGCAAAGTAGCAGTCCCGACATTACCACGGAGCACCATTGGTGGTACTGAGGTCTCGCACCCACCTGAAAGACTTTGGGGAAGCTGGCCTACATTTAAATGTCGTTTTGGAGAAAACAGGAAACTTCAAGAAGCCACCCCGATTTCGGCAAATATGATATTCCAACGCGTAGACAAGCGCTTCAGTCTACCATATGAGAGACTAACATATAAGTTTCATAAAAGCGACGCCTTTAGTCGCTCTGTCATTGGTGGTTTACTTAGCTAATGTAGAATGTAAAGTATGTACTTAAGAATGCAGTTGATGAAGGTATAATGAGAAGATGTGGTAACGTGTGTCATGTGTGATGTGGCTTAAAACGCCGCACAATGATCGGAAACTGATGCGGAGCAGGACAACGGCAAGGAAAGATTCTACTTCTCTCCGATAAGGGAGTGAGGTATACTAAGTATTTTTTTCTTTGGGGTGGAAAACTGGATAAGGAGATCTTCCCCTGTCCTAGGTGCGGGGATCTGCTAATGACCCAAACACATCAGGGATTTGGGTGGGACCGGTGAGTTAGAAGGGAGTTGCCACTTGACGCTGCTATCATAATAGTTTGATCTTAAGATGCAAACATAAACGATGTATTTAATGGTGTTATTTTGTGCACATTGGCATAAAAGATGAAATAAAGACATAATTGATATATTTCTATTACTAAGACTGGTGTATGACACAGTTGCTACATTTTTGCGACGGAAAAACCACCTCTTGTGCTTGTTGGGCTGACCCTAAATATTTTTTTAATTTGCTCAATAATTCAATATGAGTCATGAGTGGAAGGCTGAGATTCCTCCTCAGAACTTATGCTCTACTTCTTGAGGGTTACCCTTGAGAAGATTTTTGCCGTTTTGTAGCTTCCAGATTTTCTTGAGTTGATTTAATTTCATCCTGTGTTTGTAGCAGCTTGGCTCTTACGCCATCAAAAATCCAACAAACTAACATTATTCTAAAATGAATTTGATTTGAATCATCAACATCTACTGTTATTTGTACCTTTAGTAGTTTTACCATAGTAATACATATTATGTTTTGTTATAGATTATATTAGACATAATTTCTATGCCTTTTTTGTATATATAGTAATACGTTTGGATCTGTATACATAGATTAAAAAATAATAGATTGGTGTTATAAGTATTTTACTCTTTTCTGAATATAATTCGCATTCCATCCTTTTGTAAGTTCCAAAACAGTTTGATACTAACATGCTCACGACACAATTTATAAAGTAATTAGAATTAATGTATTTGTAGGACTGAAAATCTCAATCATGTAAACATAAATGTGCCTATTCCAATACACTTGTACAAGAAATAGTTTGTTTCCAAAGTCATTCACTCATTTAGGAAGTAATAAATTTTTAAAATTCAACGTAGTTGTAGTTTAAATTGTAACCGTTTTTAGATAAGACACATTTAAAGAATTAATTCAGTAGGTTTTAAGATGCTATTAACGATGCAATTTATCGATTTTGCTGCAAATAAATTACAAATTGCCTCCTGCTTAACTTGATGATCATGCAATTAGTACTTTTCTCTGCCATGGTATTCCAGTTAATATCCTTCTAATATAACTGATGATGTATCTTATTTTAGAAAATAAAAAATACATTTTGGGATCATGAGGAAACGAAAACTGAAGATTATTTAAGTTTTTCCTGTAAATGATTTTTGGATAGTCATATTTCAGAACATAAGACTAATTGCTTTTATGCGTATTATTAACCATAATAATTACTTTTCAATTTATTTGCCACGATTTCATTTCAAAATCATGTTCAGTATCAATCAAAAGAGTAGTTAATGAATAATGAAATTAAATATGGAGAGAACATTTATCTATCACTGATGAACGCATTTTCCTATAGTTCTTTTCACCAAATAGAATTGAATAACCTTGATGTAGACAGTAGATGTTAAACGAGAAATTTTTTAAGAAAGAGAAGATCGCCATTACCTTCAATGCAGATAAAATTACGTGTTAATCCCGGACCGTCGCCAATAATCCGCTGTGTTGCTCCAGTGAGACGTTAATCAAATACTTACTACCTTCAATGCAGGAAGTTCTAGACTTTCTCCTTGCTCCAATTTTAAGGGTTTGTAGTTTCATTTTTATAGTTTTTGCTCCATAATTGATGTATAAAAGTGGCAGAATAATTTCAGACTTCAATATTGATTTATGCTATTAATTTTTGAGCCAAACTAGTAAACCTCCTGATAGCTATTGAAGCTTCAGCAATAACTGACGAACTTAAAAAACCCCGAGCTCTATACTGCACTATATATTTCATTGATTTATAATGCCTTTTTCGCGTATGGCGGTTCGGAAATGCAACTCTATCATTTTTCCAGAGCATGGTCCTCATTTCTTTGTCTTGATCTTTTAGAAGGCACTCCGTAGGGAAGATGTTGCAGTTACCAACACCCCAACCTGTCAAAACCCATCAGAGCCCCAATTTAGGCTATCTTTTACTTTTATGGAGGAAGGAAGGGAAGAAATATGGAAGACATACTGTCTTACTGCAATGAAGAATTGCTGATGCACACGGATTTTACATAAAATCTGTAGGATCAGGTATTTATATAAACATGACTTTCTATATTTTAACATTATGTGAGAAGTGGAAAGGAAGTTTACTGTTTTAAAAGCAGTTTTTGGAAACGACCTAACTACGAAACACCTGCAAATATATGATATTTACCAAAGAAATATATGATATTTTTTGCTGATCTGAAAAAAATAGGTATCATTTTAATTGATTGAAAAAAAATGATAACAGTAATCCTATTTAGTCCAAAGTAGCTTTAAGAATTTTTTTTGAAATTATTTATGTGATAAAAAATAATACTAAATTTATTTATAAGGGTATTAAAATACAGATTTTCTAGAAATTTTAAAATAATCAAGCTCGAATAAACCCCCGTTGAAATGAAATCAATCATATACAATTTAAACCATTTCACCATCCATGAGGCATATCAGTGGTGTTCTTGTGGGCACACCGGTTGAAAATCTCTGGCAAAAGGGAAAGTTGACAATACAATGAAAAGTAAGGGTACCAACGATTCTCGGATATTATAAGCTAATTGTGTGATATCAGTATGGTTGATCTGGTTCAGATAATTTTGTGTTCCAGGCTAAAGTACAATACGAGGAAATGTCTTATAGGTTGAAAAGTATAAATAATTTTTGGGGTATCAAATTTTTTTCTGCAGTATTAGGGAAGCAGGTTTCCTTTGATTGAATTGAGAAGAAATAGAGTAGTATTTATTATTTGGCTCCAAGATTGAATAATTTGAAGAGATGTCAGGATCGTAGAGAAAAATAGAATTCACAGCAAATGTATATAATTTTGCTTCATTATCAGTTATTAAACAACGCTCTAGACTGTTTCAACCTCAGAACTTAGGCTCTTAGGTCTAACTTACCAGTTTAAAAAATTACTATTTTTACTAAACGTTTTCTAACAATGTTTATGATATTGAGCAGAACTTAAATCTTCGTTATTTTAGAGATGAACTAATCAGAACTTAATTGAAACGGCATTCATTTAATCCAAGGTGGAAAGAGATTAGGAAGATAATGTTTAAAATAATGAATGTTACATGAGAGTAAAAATGTGTAGTCATATAACCTGCATTTTAATTATAAGAACAACATTAAAAAACTATAAATACTTTTAGGTGTGTTTACTTTATTTAAAAATATGATGTTATTAAAAAGTACTAAAATTGTCGATGGAAGGATATAATCAAAATGGATATTGCTCCTACAAAGATAAAAAACAGTAAATGTTGATAAGCATAAAATATATAGGGAGTTTAATATTGTATATTTTATTAGATATATATACACACAGAGTGAAAAGTTTAAAGCTTATACATTGGGTTATTTTAAGGTAAATTTTGTTGGAGACATTTCTTATTTGCTTCTTTTATAAAAACTTCGTAGTTTTTCTTATCTTCTATCTTGTTTATGACGTATCTTTTCACAGTAATGGATTTCGTTTACCAATTAAAAATTATAGTACTTTGTAGCGTAAAATCTAAAAGCAAACAACACTGAATTGTATATACATTGCAATTATAATAGACATAAATGAACGATACCTGAAGTTTGAAAAAAGAAAGAAATGACAAAAGAAGACAAACATGTTTGTTGTTAAATGAATATTTATTTTCCATATTAACTCATAATATTGCACAAGAAATTTTTATTTAAATTTATCATACCAGATGGTTATTACAACAGATACAGCAGATGCCATTCATGACATCTTTTATGTATCAAATATTTAAGTTTATGTAAACACGTTATTACAATTCTGCAGAAATTGGACCCATTCAACCACAACCGTACTGTTTTTTCCATGAAAAATAATCTATTAATGATTTATTATAAGAGCATTTTTATACTATTTGCTAAGTAGGGTATTATTAGTGACTGAGTAAGTAATATTCATGAATACATTTATATTAAACTATAAATTACAAATTAAAAAGTTATTTCACTATTCTCTTGACAGAGTTTATATGAGTAAATCTTTAAAGGTAGATAATAAGGATTAAAAGCATTGTACACATACCAAACACATTTGATGTCCAAAATCGAGAAATGCTTATTATTATTTAAATTCAATGAGTCGTTAAGCTCAGAAATAGATAATTTTGGGAGTCTCTTTAAGAGTTTGCAATCATAAGGGTATAATTACATGAATACCAAAGTGTCTGAAGCCTATTTATTTCACAACAAATAGAGTACGGGCGTTTAGTACTTGAAACCCATTTTATATGTGAACACGTATGCTTAGATTGTTTTTAAACAGAAACGTGTTTTTCTGATTTTTAAAATTGGTTGATAATATTTAAAACAAAACCAAAGACTTGTGCACGCAACACTTCCAAATATAAATTAATTGAAACAAAATCAATTTTACAAGGTAATTTCAATTTAAACTCATCTATTTCATTTGATATTAATTTAATTTTCAATAGGAATTTTAAAGGATACATTATAATTTTATGAGCAACTGCATTAAGTAAAATACTACACGACTTCACATTTTTAATTCTGATAAAAGCTGTATCTGAGAAAAATATGTATGACCAAACGTTTATGCGCAAGTAATTTTTCATAACTAAAAGAAACAGAATTGATTATTTTGGTTTGATTACTTTTGAAAAGTGTTTTATGTACACTAACCGGATGACAATATGTGACAAATGAGTCAAGTATGAAGAAATTAAGCTGGTATCATCTCATAAAAGAAAAAATGTTTGTACCTAGTGAAAAAAATAATTATTATAAAATTTTTTTTCCATTAGACTAAATGTGTTAAAGTAATTGTTTGATTTTGAAAGATTCGCACTTGAATTTGCGTGTTACGTTAAATAAAATGCGCTAAATCAGACAAGCTTTGATATTTGGTATGATATATTACTATTTGAGTTTGAAACTAAGGAATTACTGATAAATACATTTTATGCTACTAGATGGCGCCAAATTACGATGTTATTTAGCTAAGAGATTCTGACTTTACCTCGTGCCTTAAACTAGATAATTATGCAAAAACAATTCTATTGCACATTGTCCTATCCATAGTCCAATTCAATGAAAATTAATATATTTTTTATCAATATTATACGGAGAAGTGTAATGGATAAAAATAAACAGTTATACTAAATGTAAGCAAAGCATAGCTCGAACACAATTGTATTTTATTTGCATCGAGATACTTTTTCCCAAAATTCAAAATTTTAAAAGAAAAAAGTATGATAAAACTATGACATGATAGCAGCATCAAGAAAAATAGCTGCCTATTTCAAGACAATTTTTTTTGCCTTAAAAATAAAATAAAAATATTTTTCACATAAATCATATTGCACATTTTCTGTTTCCTTTGTTTCATAGATACTTTGAAGCAATCAGAAGCTCTATTTGCTCTTCAGACACATTGAGCCCAAATAAGAAATATTTTTTACCAAAAAATGCTAACCTAATCTTAAAACAAGTTTTGAAAGATGTCGTAAAATTCTAAAAATAAAAACTATTGAAATGTCAGAAAACGTATCTATTTTTACAGTGCTCTTAGTAAAATACATTCATTGAATGATTGTTGAGATTAATTTATTTTATGTACTTTGGACCCTTCATCACATTATCAGGCTGTTTTACGTATACAAATTTACGGTATCTAAACTAAAAGAGTAGCGTATATAAGCTAACAAGAAACGACGCATTCAAGTTCAATTTGAAAATAAAATTAGTCATACGGTTTGAGTCTAACGAAGAAATTTTATAACTATTCTTATATAAATCTGTTATGGTTGCTTCAGCACATAATTTCTCTTGAAGTGCATCCATTCTTCACTTCCATAATTTCAAATTTTTTAGATACAGATATAAAAATGGAAAACAATTTTGGCGATTTTTTAATATTTTGGAGCAAAATGCTTCTCTGTTCTACGTTAATTCTTCTCTTTCACGTATTTAAGGACTATTTCTCAGATTCTGAAAGGAACAATATACATTACACATTTTTGCAATTGTGTTTGATGTGCTTATAAAGTTTAATTCAAATGTTCTCGGAAGTTTTAATTTAATCAAAGCGAGAAAATATATACGAATACAACTTTATTATATTCCCGAACATATTTTTCAGACGAAGTATTAGTATTTGAGAATTTCTCAAGTGAATAAATATAAATTAGGATATATGAATATGTCATAGTTCATAAATATTTCTTAACCCACCGATGAAAACACCTCATATTTAGGCTAAAATTTCTTTAATACGTTACTTCATCTGATTGTTTTTCTTGAAGCAGTTCGTTTTGATGTTATATTTCATATGTGCTTAATATTTTCTATACGAATAAATCACGACGCAATTTCATTTTTCAGATATAAATAAAGAATTTATCAACAGACGCTGTGTTTCATTTATATCAATTACTTTGTCGCGAATCACTAAAAAACTCTTGAAAATATGAATTCATTATTCAATTAAGAGATAATTAGGTAGAGTGAAGTTAACTTCAAAATCTTTAATGCAGATTAATTTTTCAATTTAAATAATTAGGGGAGTAATAAATACTAATTATAATTTTGAGATGAGAAATGGGTTACACATATTGTCATACATCTTTTTTTAAGTTATTCAAAAGAAGGTGATGATTTATAAGACCTTCTAATATAAAAATAAGTAATTAAAGAAATTATAAGCGTCTTATACTGACTGGTTTTAGAAAGATTAAACTTTACATATTTTTGTGCTGGATTGATTTTAACTCATTACGTGGCATTAAAATGACCCCAAATATCCTGTTAGGTGGGACGATTGAGACGTTAGATGAAGAGAAATTATTAAAATACAGGTAAAAATAAAACTCATTTGTACATATTTTATTAACCCAGTTTTAAATTAATTTCCAACCTTTGATGGCACGAAATTCTGCACTTTTGAATGCATCCAAGTCTAATTTCTGAAAGTCTATTGACAGTTGAAAACGTAATCACTAGTAACTAAAAAGCCTGTTTGCAGTTAATAACATAATCATTATTGACTCAAAAAGTTTGTTGGCAGTTAATAATATAATCAACAATAACTCAAAAATTCTGTTGGAAGTTAACATAATCACAAGTCACTCAAAAAGTCTATTTGTAATTAATAACATAATCGCTAGTAACTAAGAGTCTGATGGCGATTAATAACTGCCATCTAAACAAATAAACGTAGATTAAATTTTTATATAATTGATTATAATGGAGATTACATGCTACTTTGTGTGTGTAGGATATTTCAAAGTATAGATTAAAAACCACACCAATGAATATGGTTGGATCTCTTTTTATAAATGTATTTTCAACATTGATACTACTTTAGTAAAAACATTTGTTTTCAAAGTGTCAAATTAATAACATTTTACATAGTGGATATTATTTGTAGGTGGTACAGAAATAAATCTTGAGCAAGTTATCTAGTTGAAAATTAAAGTTTACATTTGAGTTTCTTAAGTTTCATCGGAATGAAATGTACGGTATATGACAGAATTTATAAATTATCGATAGCGCTCAGTTGATTTTCAAAAGACATCGCTGCACGGAATCTAAACATTATAAAAAGACATCTTTTAATTTAATACATATATAGCGATCAACAATCTTACATCCCCTTCACAAAAACAATAACATAACAACTGATGTTAAAAATGCGTAACTCAACTGTCAAATTTCTACAAGTTAATTTCAAATGACTACAAAACTGTAGTAAGTTAACGCTACTCCCGTAATATGTTTTAACACATACGATTTCTCAATAAATTAGTACAATCATATTCCATAATGTAATAATGCAAAATTAACGCAACGCACGCAGTGTACCAAATGTACACAGACGTTTTTTACGCAACAATTTGTTTCTGATTTTCCAGATTATCGCAGCCGTACACATACATCTATATAGACGGATGAAAAACACTTCTAGTAATATATATGTATATATATTTATATTTATGTACATTTATACGTAACCATCAATAAAACAAATACTTTTCGACGCTAAGTTGTTTATCTGTAGCATCTTAAATAGATTTCACCTACCCCCCTCATACCGAGCAAAACAAAGCTCAATCACAGAAACAACATCTTCGAAGTTCCAAAAGAAATATCGAAAAAAATTTCAGTCACATTTAGACACAAATACTTACGATCTACTTAGAGTCCATTTACATAAAATTCACAACAGGGTCGAATCGAACAAAATTGTTCTTGTAAAAGTTTTCGTGAGCCCTGTTATAATCGTACTGATATGTTCAATGCCTAGTTTCTAATTGGCGGCTTTTCAAGGTATAGTCTTAATGTAATGGTTTCAATGCTGATTCAGTTTACACCCATCTTGCCATCTCTTTTAATGCTACTCATCCAAAGAATCATTGATCATAGCTGAGAATTATTGAATTTATGAATTTAATTCCAAACACTATACTTCTTGAAGGCATAAAAGGAAAAATTGTGCAAAGTTTTCAGAGATAGGATTCTTAAAATTAGGAATGCATAATTCCACAGTATTAAGTTATTTAAATTTTGTTATAGTAATATTTGATCGGGGGGGACTTTGCTAATATAATTAATTACGTGGGTATAAATTTAGCAAGTTTATTTTTTATGCAAGAAGATGCTACTTGTTGATTTGTTACTATGAATATATCTCTTACTTTATGTTTCGGGAGCTAAAAACGTTAAACGTTACTGGGAAGTTAAGTTTGTACATCTTGAGACATTTTATAATCCACCGACTTATAATTTTTAAAGTTTTATTACAGATCAATGAATAAATAATCTAAATTAATATTAATTTCCTGTTTGATATAAGATATTTTTATAATTTTTAAAAGAATTATAAATTTTCGAGCTCCACCTTGTATTCCTGTTAATTTTTTATAAAAATTTATCTCGTTTATTATATTCTAAGAAAATTAATATTAATAAATGTGTAGTAAAAAACTCAAATCCTTGTAATAACATCAATAAATATACTATTTTAATGAATAAATAAAAATAATATAATTTAACTTGAAGTGAATTGAAAAGTTTTGACTGTATGCTGTATAGGGCCATGCACGCATTATTCCAACATGAAAACTGCAATTCGTTTTGACCAATAGAATCCTTCCATTCATATTTGAAGCAATAGATGTGGCTCTTTAGTCATTATGTGTGTTGTAGAATGAAAGTAATAGTATACTACTAGTAAGTCTCGTGACGCTCAGAGGGTTAACGTTTATTTCAAAAGTTCGAATGTAGTAGTTAACATTAATTATGAATTTTATTTTATTATTCACAGTTCATTCATGGATTCATTAAAATTTTGTAACGATGAGTCCTATAAAATTGAATATGTAGTGTAATCTATTAAAGGGTTTGTAACAGTGTTTGGAAGAATTCATTTTATTTTTATGGGCTTATTTACATGGAATAACCTAATATTTTTACTTTTAGTTTTTTGACTAATTTTAGATTAAAGTGCAGAGCACTTTATCCATTACTTTGACACGAATCGATACCTATGAGTACGTAGATAAGCCGCCACAATAGAAACCTCAGGTCAACTTAATTATATATCAGTCAACTGTTACATATATAAAGAACTTTCTTAGAGGTTTTTGGTCGGGGAACGACAGATATAACAGCAACGACAGTTCACTGAATGTAAAAATTATTCAGCTTCATCTCACTTATATTCATTGGAAAACAATATAACGGGGAATGTTGGTGTTACCATCTCACACGACACATGTGAGATGAAAGGTTTATAAAGTAGATATGTTCATAAAGATGGGAATCCATAAATCGGTTATAGATATTATTATGAGTGGGAAAAGTCCGTCTATGACGACATTTGATTATCCTGGAGGGGAAATCAGCGTTCTCCGTTCATCTTCAATTTCATTCGGACAACTGGAAAAAAGAATTTTCGATATTAAAATATTTCATCAGAATTTCCTGCAAACGAACACTAAATTTGCAGCAATTTTGCTTTCTGACACATGAATTCACCTTGCAACCTGCAGTCTTCCATGCATGACTTCTAACCAATTTCGATCTTCTTGACCAATAGAATCTTCCCAAAGGGTTCTATTTTAAGGAAAGGAGAAATGAAATCTTTCCAAATAATTCGATCTACGGAAAAGAGCAATAGATTCTTTCAAAAGGTAGAACAAAAATTGTCATCTTGACTGACACTAGCCTGAAGCATGAAGACCAATTATCTCTAAGTGTGCCAATGGGACAAACTCAAGCGCTTCAAGAATTCTCTATAGAAAATGGATTAACTCTCCTTTCTAAGGCAGCAGACAGGCAGAGACTTTGTGTCTGGAGCAGTTCTTGTGGTAGAAAGACTGTAATACTGATAAAAGGTAGGGACTGAAATGGGAAAAACAGGCATTTGGTGTTATTGCTGGAAGGGGAATTGATTCTTGAGATATTTTGTGCACACTCCAGACATACAATCAATCGTATGTTATGTAAAATAATAGCAGTAATTTTAAAACCGTTTTTGAAACGTATGTAACTATGCTCACAGGAAAAAATGTCTACCAAAAGCTGTGTACAATAAGCTAAATGTATCAAGATATTAGGAAGAGTGTTTAGATAAAAAATTTTGATTTCAGCTTACAATGAACTCACTCTTGAATAAATTTATGAGTGATCGAAATTTAGGTTTTTAAACAAAATTATGTCTACTTAAATCATAAATTTTAAATCTTATTTCATGATCAAGACATTCTTGTAGTTTTGACCTATAAAAATGAAAATGTAGTGGGTAGACTTATTTAACCCTCTCCTCTGGTTAAGGACCTTGGTTTTAAAAATATTTTCGAATCAGAAAATATTAGACTTTTTAACATTTTTCGATGCAAGCTTCAAATACAAGTTCAACGCTTATTTTCATACATTCAGTCATCTAGATAAGAAATTTTGGACCATTTTCATCTCACGGCACGCATAAACTAATTACTGAATTTCTGGGGCAAAATTAAACATTAAATTTTTTCCGATCTGATAAAAAATAGGTATCATTTTGCCTCATTTTCCAAAAGTAACAGTAAGTGCAAGCCCTATTTTTGCTCCAAAGTGGCTTTAAAAATAATTTTGAAATAATTTATTTATACTTTGTAATAAAAAATAATACTCAAAGTTTTTTTACGCGTATTTTTTATACAGAATCACTTGAAGTTATTTATAAATACACTTGTCAAAAGTTCAAAACTAAACCGTTGAAATGAAACAAATTTTACACAATTTAAACCGTTTAACCATGCGTAAGGACACTAGTGTCATTCTTGTGTCACACCGGTTGGAAATCTCTGATCTAGATAACAAGGCGTATCTGATATTTAATTTCTTTGTGTGTGTTCAAAAAGAAAAAATATCCTACTAAATTTTATTTCTTAGTTATTAGGAGAGTTTTGATGCTAGAAAAAAGTAGAATTCGATTTGTTTTGAATTATACAAGGTGCTGATAAAATGATATTGTATGAGGAATATGATGATCAATAAACGAGTATATATTGATTATTATTTTAATTTATTTATAAAGAAGTAATTTTAGAAAAAATGCTTTAGTTTTTCTCATCTCTGGTTTAACTATGTGAATCGAAAAAATATTTGTATTTTCTTATTTAAGAGAATAAAAGTTTATTTCCATTCCTCTTTGTTTTGTTTTAAAACTTTTCCGTCAGATGGCAGCACAAAACAATGGTATTATTTAAAATCTGAAGTTTCAGGAATGTGTGGGCGAAGATAACGTATGTGATACTATGGGGAGGGAGCAAGAAATTTCATAAACTATACGAGACAGTTTATACTCAGGGATGAATTAATGAGATTTCGTTGGCCAAAAAACCTTTCAAAATTATGTTTTAACTGTCTTAACTTTCCCAAAATTCCAAGAGATCCAGATTTTGAAAGATTTGCGAATTTGCTACATGTCAAGATATAAGAACTGTTATTGTCCCTTTCTGAGAAATTGTAGGCTTGGAAAGAAAATATTATTAGAGCTAAATGGCCAATCCTTGGATCATGCTAATGAATTCTTCATTGTAAAGTTTCGTATCAATCTCTAAATCTGAAATCCTACTTTTCAGCTTTTTTAATATTGGTTAAAAATAATTCACAAATAATAGGACAGTGTATAGTTCATTTGAAACACATATGCAGGGTGATTCGAAATTCTCTGACCAAACTTTAAAGGATGGCGGGTGGACAGAAATAAAATTTTTGTCAAACTGTTGCGCGCAGACGCTACCACAGGAATTAGCCAGAAGAGGAAACAACAGATTTGGTGACAGATTTAACGTGCACCAGCCGACACGTACACGAAAATCTTTAGTTGGATCGCGTTTCGAACTCGCAACCCTCCAGTTGCTATTCCGCGACTCTACGAACTGGGCTACCGCGGCCCATGAATAGAATTGACCAACCTATAGTTCCTTTCCTAGTTCTATAATTAAAAAAATGCCTATAAATGTTAGAAACAAAGATTTATTACTGATATTAAAAAATTATTTTGTTTTTCTGAATATATTTTTTAAGAAGATTTAAATAAAAACTTTCTATTTTGAAACCGGTTCACTTATATACTGATACTTTAAATTGCCTTATATTATAATTTATATTATTCATAAATATATGCACACATTTTTATAGCAGAATGTAACTCATTCATCGAGACACATTTAAAACCTTTATTCTTAAAAGCAACAACGTCAGACTATTTGTTTTTTGTATGGAACTTAATTAAATTATTTCGTAATTTATTTAATGCATTGCATTAGTATTTAATCACTGTGCATTAAACAAAATATGTTTTTACGATCTGATCCAAAGCAAATCAATGTAATAACACGTGTTAATTCCTGGCCGAATGTAACGTAATTGAAATGCGTAGTACCTTATATTCCACATATGTAAGTGGACCTGGAGCTTTGTTATGCATTCGTAGTCGGCAAAAACCAGGAAAACTGAAAGAAAAATAAACATTTATATAGTGCAATGTTACTAAAGAGCAATATAAATATATATTACAGTAATTTACATTGATATTAAAGGAAAGGGAATCATCGGACTGAATTTCCTTACATTGAATGAATGTCGATATAGTTCACAACGTTGTATGTCAAAGTTATAAAAGGAATTTTTATTTCATAAAATACACATTATATATTTTAAAGGGCAACAAATAAAAAGTCCTATAATTGCCTCCCGAACTACTGAGGCAAAAAACATAATTTATAATGAAAGCAGAAAGTATCCAAATTAAATTTTCATGTAAGAAAATATGTCCTTGAACTATTCCCCCCAAGAGAAATTAATGAAACATTTACTGAAGTTTGTAGACTACGTGGAAAACAAACTTTTGTCCTTTGATAGTTAAAATAGCAATAAACAAATTTAAGTTTATCTCCCTTTATGTGCTATGTACATTAGTTTATTGCTCATAGATTTCTGTTAATAACTGAATAAACTTACACAATTAACCAAAAAATATGCATATTCCTTCCCTGATTGGTTAATAATTGTAATAGGTTTTAATGGCAAGGGACGGGTTTTTAATATAGATTCTTTTTATTAATAAACATGTGAGCGAACATATTTCGCATTCATGTTTATCCCCAAACAAATTAATTTAAAAGCTTTAGCAGCGTTTGGCACGGATTCTGGTTCTAAGTTTATCATTCGGTGTCGAAAGCAATAGTTGCCAGGGGGAAAATATCCATCGCTATCGCCATTCATGCTTTTTCGTAAGGCAGCTTTATCCTAATGAGCTTTCACACCTATTCAAAAATTGACTGACACAAGATCGACTGCCTTTTCGTAGGAGCCACACTATAGGATTTTACCGTGTTTACTTGCTGTTTTCCTTAAATTGGAATTTGCACTTATAGAGGGATATAAAAGTAGAGTGAATAATGGTAACCTTTTATGTGCCCAGGACATGTGACCAAAACTAGTAGTAACGTGACCCATAGACTACTTTCGTCTGCCGTGAGGAAACAAACATTCATCATCTGATGGGTGCAGGGGACGGGAGAAGAAGCCCATCCATTGATTCATCATCTGATTGGTCAGCGGGACATAGTGGTAGACTTTGGAGATATCACTCTTTTTGTCGCCACTGTATAGAATGGCATTCACACATCGACCCTGCCGTAAGATGTTATGCCGCCAAACTAGGCGATAAAATGTCAAATGGGTCAACTGAGTAAATTTTTAACTGAGCTGTCACGTGACTACTAGTCGACATGTTGATCACACTTTTTGAAGCTCTTCTCAATAGCAAAGCTCAGTCTAGTTATACTTCACGACCTTGGTTAAACTCTCTTTACCTGCCACTTTTTGAAACAGCGCCAACGCATACAATCATGCAGCTTACTTGTTTATAACGAATACACAGTTTCGTTTGATGGGATGCAATGCATCTTGATGTACACTTCTATGTGATTGAAATAGTTTACCCACCTTCCATATATATCCTTAAGCTCCTGTTCTTGGACGAAGTGCCCGAGGTTGGCGACAAAAAGTGTCGAGCATTGCGGAGGCTGCGGCTGGGTTGGTGGTGGCGTCGAATTTGGCGCAGCAGTGCTGGCATGGTTGGCGACGAAATGGGGTGGCGGCGGCGGCATCTGAGACGGGTGGTGCATGGCAGCGTGCGGTATGGGATGCGGTACGGTGAGGGGCGGCTAGGGACACACACACAGCCAAACATCAGCCACTTATTCAGAGACATTCATACTTGGTTATGCAAATTAAAAACAAACTAATATAAAAAAGGTATAAAGCAGGACCTGCATCCTAAAGCAAACTACAGCAATCTAAACTACTACTTTGCCGTGCTGTTGAAAAGGTAGTAATTCCAAGCCTGGTCCTTACCATAGAGAAGGTATAAAAGTAGAGTGAGCAATGTTAACCTTTTTATGTGCCCATAATCATGTGACCAAAACTAGTAGTAACGTAACCCTTAGACTACTTTCGTCTGCCGGTAGGGAACGAATCTGCATCATCTGATTGGTTCACGGGACGGGAGAAGATGCCCATCTATTGATTCATCATCTGATTGGTCCGAGCGACAGTAGTAGATTTTGGCGATTTCACAGTTTTTTTCTTCACTCTATAGAAATGCACATGCAAACATTTACTTTGCCATAGATGTTATATCACCAAACGAGACGGCAAGACGCCAAATCGGCCAAGCAAGTAAATTTATCACAGAGCTGTCAGGTGACTACTAGTCGACATTTGGTCACATTTTTTGAAGTTCCTCTCAACACCAATGCTCAGTCTACTTATATTTGACAGCTATGGTCCTTGCAAGTTAACGGTAGTTACCGTAGCGTATGAGAGTGTTTTTCTGTAAAACTGAATATGAGAGAGCGCTTATGTTTTGTAATTCGTGATGTAATTTAGCATGTTGCTCGAATGCGATTTCAGTATATCTCTAACAGAATGAATCATAAAAATTAACGCCCTCAGAGCGGTGATAAGTCAAATTAGTTCTTATCCAGAAGCAGTTTTACTTCTTCCGGTAGTTTCTTTATGTTTACACTAAAAAGAACTCTCATAAGTATCTGGTACGTAGCATTAGATAACAGTATGGTTGATAAACAAATACTGGTTGAATGTGGTTTAACTGTTTTAAAGATTTATTAAAAACATCAGATACTTCTAAACGAGAAATTTTCGTGATCGTTAATTTAAAAGTCAAAACTTGGAGATACCGCCTCCTTAATTACATCGGCAGTTCTTAGCTCAGCTTCAGAGCAAAATGGATAATATCAGGCTTAAATTTTAGTCGATGTATTTAAAAGGAGTACTTTTATGATTCAAAAGCTTGTGCAGATAAGATTGAATAAATATTTATGTATGATTGCACTTATTAAAATTTCCTTATCAGACATAAAATTTTAATGAAGTAAATTTAAAATATAAGAGATTAATATATTATAGAGTTCATTATTAGCGTAATGTGTATTGAAAAATCAAATGTTTGTCAACTGTTGATTATTGCGGACTGAGAGATGCAACGATACATTCAACACTATTTAAGATTTCCTTAAACTTTTAATTGCTGCATTATTTGTAGACTCAAAATAAAAAATGTAACACGACTTGATCTCACTTCCGATGCGTTTGAGATATTTAAAGCACGAGTTTAATGTAATTTCTTAAACAAAGATCATAAAATGCAACTATGGTGGTTTTAATTAAGTAAAATAATGGAGAATAAAAGTAAAATAATTTGATTTGATAAAACATGAAAAAAGATGTTTCTAGAACAGCAAATTATAAAAATAAAAATAGTATAATTATTTAATGAACTAAATATATGTATTTTAAGGATCTCTAGCGTGCTTTTAATATACATTTCACTCCCCTATAACTTTACGAGAATTAAGGTATTTAGTTAAGTTGGCAAAATAATCATGAATAGAGATGGGATTGGAGTAATAATTAATTCTGGATTACAAAATCATTGTTGCAATGGCAATTAATTCTGGATTACAGTACCGCGTTTAAAATTAGAATTAATTCTGGATGACATACAAATGTGGGCAAGTAAGTGCAACGGATACCTAATTGCAGATGAAGCTAACTTTGAGTTTACTACCTTTCTGGGGGGAGCCAATTTGATGCAGTGATTAGATGCACCTATGTACTCTTAGTTCTAAGAGCATCTCTAAGCAAGCAGATAAGCTTTTGAAAGCAGCTGATAGAAAGATATGCATCAAAAATATCTATATATATGAATTCAGTAATGGTCATGGAAATTGCATCATTTCTGTATGCGGCATTACCAATATGTGTTTATATGGCTTTTACTAAATATGTAGGGATGCATGAGTGTGGACAATTGTATTGAAATAAATATTGATTTCTTAATTCTCGCACACATGTGTGGGTGGTATAAACTTATAAGTCCGAATTTGATCAATTTTGAGCTAATGGAGATTTCATTTATAGGTAAGTGGGTGACAGATGGCGCACTGGATAAGATGGCACAGTAGCTATTACTCGGATACTGCATGAGTAATTGTTAAAATTCTTTTCCCTTTATATTAAGTATCTTCAGAAAATTTAGGGGTGAAACTTTGTGCTGTGTACTTATTTAGATCACAGCTCTTACCATCGTTTGAAAAATTGAAGTTAAAAAATATCAATCATGGTAATTTTAAACCTGTATATGAATTTAACATGTATTTAAGAGTTTATTTCAGTTGTATGTTGTTGAGGAATAGTTTGGTGCGTTTAGAAGTAAACTGTGTGATACCGACAATATTTCCATTTTCGTTATCAAATGGATGCGCGCGTCATCTTTTCCTGACATTTGGGATTGATGAATAGATGTTACGCACTTATTGTCAGGGTAAGACAATACACTGACGTGAAAGACGTAGTATAGTATTTCTATCTTCATTCGACTGTTAAAACATATTCTGTTAGACTTCTGTAAACATTTTGAACTTAGTAAATAATTCAATTTTCTACTTTGTGTTAAATCGATTTGATCATGAGAAGTCCGACCACACCTCTACGCGGTCTCCTCTTGCCCTTGAAGACTTTGACCAAACTTCTGGTCCGATTTCAAGGAGTCTAATGTGTCAACGGCACTCAATTTTCCAAAGAAGAGTCAAATGATGAAGAAAATAATCGACATCGCCAAAGCTGTGCAAAATGCACACGGCGACATCTGACTCAGAAATGGACCAGACAACAACAACCAGTCTATTCTCTGAAATATTCCGGGTTATCGAGGGCTACGTGGCGCATTTAGTGTACTAGAAGAGACACACACACTTAGACGTGTAGAGAAATATTAACATTTTTTAAGAGCTCATTGGGACCAAGTGGCAAGACAATTCAGTGCTCTCTTTTTCTCACAAATGGGTTTAAGTGGCGGATGATATGAGTGTATAATCAAACTGATTCGCCACTTTTTGTTTGTTATCAAGGTGTCCTGGAAGAGGAGAGCGGAAAATGACTTAATGATAATGTAAAAAATATTTAGAAAGTGTATTTGGTCCAGAAGAGAAGACAATTAGGAAGTTTGCGTTCTAGTTTGTAGAAAGCTTGGGTATTAAACACCTATTCACCCAAGAGCTAAGTCTTATGATGTGAGCTCTAACAGATGCACTTAATGTTAGGAAGATTATAGTTATACTAAAAAAAATGCGAGATTGCATTGAATGTGTAATTTGAAAATTATAGCTCCATGAAAGTTGCACCTCATAATGAAAAATTGTTACAGTTGTGGAAACAAATTGCAAGAGAAAGACACTAAAGGACTAAAAAATTTCTATTGATTCATAATTTTATTCAAATTTATATTATTTATTTATGGTATGAGTTTTCAAAAGTGCGCCCTCCTACCTTAACGTAGAGATGGCATGTTTTTCAAAAGCTTTTTTGTGCAGTTATTTTAATTTTTGGCTAACATTACTTATATAGTTCGATAACCAAACAGAATGCACTTTTGAATTGAAAAACAATAGTTTTTGGATGTTTTTCTTCTTGAATTAACAGAGTTGATTTTCTTGAAAGCACGTCATCACTCCCTCACTCACCTATATATGTGTTTTATACAGATATTTGTCTAGTGGAACTATTAAACAAAATTATAAACTGAAATAAATAATACCGCACTGCTCTGTAGGTATTTTTTAACCTACTTCATCGTTTTTTAAAATATTTTTATATTTTGACTCCTCGCCATAAGGTTATACTGCTGTGCAAAACTTAAGGAACGCCATTGTTTTTACGGGTTACAACCTCAAAATTAAACGAGACGAACTGGCTATTTGCATAACAGGATATTTGGTAGAAAGCTGGTGAATATTCAAATTTTGGAATGTCAAAAGCTCTAACATAAGAATGGGTTTTGCTACCACAGGAATTCATTCGAAACTTCCTTTCCTGTACGCAAACGCGGTGCAAATCCTGCATCAGTGTTCGAGGTGGTCATTCAGCCTACAAAGGACCGCTCCTTCTTTTTTCAAAGTTTTTATAGTTACCCTTATGTCTCATGGAAACCAGTGCAGTACCACTCTTCAGTTCAAAGACTTTTTACTGTTCTTGTTGCCGTTTAGCTTTTACTCATCGGTTTGGCAACTTTCGACGTACCTTTTGCGTCATTTTCCCGCATCCAGGTCACTTGCACTTCAAAATATCAACTGAAAACTTTATTGTTCCTTAAGTTTTGCAGTGTACTTATAGCTCCACAAAGATTTAATTAGATCTCTTTTATCCCTTACTACTCAATAAATCATTTTAACCTTCTTTCGATATAAAATGTTGAAAAATATCGGTGCAATTTTTAAAAATAAATTTATTTGAAGTATGAAAAAAAACGTGTGTGAATAGTGCCAAACTATTAAAATGGACGTATTTAACTCTGATGAGTAGGTATATGATGTAGGTAGGTGGTTGAATTTTCGTCGCACTGGAGCAACACAACGGGTTATTGGTAAGTAATTAGTTGAATTTATGTCGCACTTGAGCAACACAACGGGCTATTGGCTACGGTCCAGGATCAATCCCGAAGGGAAAGATCCGAGAACAACACCTCGCAATTTTGAGCCACGGTCAGATGGCGAGCAACGGGCTAATGGCGATGAGTTTGTATGAATGTAAAGAAATATTTACACGTCAAGTCAATAAATATTAAAAATAAAAATATAGTATCGGAAAGCACTGCATTTGTTATACTGCATGGTGACAGAAACATTGAAATATTGATAAGCATTGTGAGCAAACAATGTTTCGTTGAGGCAGACTGGAATAGAAAGGTACTAGTCCAACTTGTTCTGCATGCTCTTGCATTGAAAACACCTTTTGGGAAATGTGTAATATTAGTCATACTATGCGAATTTCATACTCAATAACTATGGAAAATCTACAACTACAAACAGGAAAATATTTGGATTGATATTATAGTAATTGATAAAGGTTCAAAACATGCTAGTCAGCAGCGAGTGAGTCACAATGGGAATTACTTGTATTTACTTAATAGGTATATTCATGTTGTTCTGAAAGCGCTGTAATCTGAAATGTTCTTACCATTCAAAGATATTGAAGAGCTTACGGCAACAGTGGACTAACCCACATTTTGTAAAAATGGAGAAAATGAACCGTTCAGTCACTGTGACCATCATTGAAAGCAACCGTACAGCAACTATGGACTAGCCCACACTTTGTAAAAATGGAGAAAATGAACTGTCCAGCCACCGAGGACACCATTAAAATAAATAGAGGACCGTACGGAAATTTTTGGACTACCCCGCATTTTGTAAAAAAGGAGAAAATAAACCGTTGTAGTCACTGGGGAGAGATTATTCAGGACAGACATTTAGTTAGAGTTTGGTCAATCCAACCTCTGAGATTGGCCAAACACTAACTGGGCTCGGTCTCATTCATTTCACCAATATAGCATTTGTGGGTTCGTCCACTGTTCCAGAACAGCTTTGTTTTCCTAGCCGCAGCCGCCGCAGATATTTTTGAGGGTATCTTAAAAGGGAACTCACAATATAAGTACATTGATTTATTTTTACACCAGTTAACAATTCTTAAACTAAACAAACTTGTTCTCGACAGAAAAAAAAATCTCGTTATTGATTTAGCTACCTATTGACAAGTAATATATTAACTCGACTAACTTTTAAACACAATTCACATTCAACAATACATACAGACTAAAAATGCTAGAAAATTCATGTGCTCAAGTATTTAAGAAAGATTAAAAATAATCGCATGTGGACTGAATAACAAAGAGTTTAACAAATTTTATATTCCAAATTCAATAACAAAAATTATGTATTTCGATACATCAAAACGTATTCATTTGTTAATTAAGTTCGTTGAATTAAGTTTCGTTGAATTAAGTTTACAAGTGCATAACTGTTCCTAAATTGTATTTGCAATTCAAAATATTTGACTTTTTTCCTCCAAGCTCTTCCCTTAAGTAGATAAATAAAATCTTAAATAATCAGTTTGACCTACCGACGGAAAAGAGTATCTTAATTTTAACTGCGAGAATGAATGTATGTTAAGTCTATTTTCCTAGTTAGAAAGGTTTCATTAATTTTAGAACAGAAGCGGACATATATAAGTTGATTTATTATGTATTCAGTACAGGAAATTGTATTTTTATGCTGAAAGTTCTAGGCATTTAAAGTTTCAGTGGACTATGTGGGTAGTATAAATGCGTTCAAATATCATTAAATTATTAATGACTATTCCATTGTGTGTGTGTTCTCGATTTTATGCAGATCCGGTAGAGAATATCAAAACAATTTATCGAAATATTTTTATATATTTTTAATGATTGTCCCATCGTTCAGTACTTTCTAAAATAAAAAAATTGTTGCACTCTCGATAGAATTTCGCATTTAAAACATATTTAATCTGAGTTTTATCTAGGAATAGTGATCTCCCGGTTTTTAAGGCGCAGCTTGTCCGCTTTTGGACCTTGCGCCATAAAACCCCAAAAATCCAATCCAATCCTCCCGGTTTTTAAAACACTTGGAGTACATAAATACACATGGAATATATTTTAAATGATGAAGTAACTATTCTAAACAGAGCCGCGAACTTACCGGCAATTGGGCATGAAGAGCAGGGTGTACAATAGCAGCCGAGTGTAAAGCTGTAGATACTGGCACTTCAGTATACGATAGAGGGTGGTGGGGCCAGCCATCGGGCACTGCAGGCAATAAGGCCCCCATCTCTTCTGAAAAGAATCGATACAATGATATCGGATTTAAAACAATGTCGATCACTTCTCGTGTCAACTTTTGGACACAAAAAGTATGCCTCGTTGAAAAATAGGAGGGGTAACTTAATTGAAGATTTCAGATTCACCGTACAAACATTTTAAGATTAGATCTGAACAAAATCTTTATTTACGTATTTTTAAATAAAATAATTTTTTAAAATTTAAATTATTAAAAAATAATAATTCAATAATTTTAAATAAAAAACTAATAATTTGAATAACTTTAAATTTAATTTAAGCAAAATTTATTTTGGTCATCGTGGCTTGGCAAATAAATTCTTTTTTATAAGACAAGCGTGGGCCAAATCCCAACAAATTTACTTGCAAATACCTTTCCAATTTTTTAAGGTTCATATACTAACATAAGTATTCATTATAACATAATCTTAGAGAGTGTCAGTACATTTATTTATACGTTGGGGCACGTTGGCAAGTATAAAATTACATTTAAATTAGTTAAAAACCACTGGACTATTGAAATCTTGTAGCGTATTGTAGTTTCGTTCGGTCAAAATCATTAAATGAATTTGTTCTGATTTTTATTGGCACAATATCTCATTCTGATCACAAGAAATACATATCTGCTGCGACACAAGCACCTTCAATACGAGATTTATGAACACCAAAATTAACCAAGGTCCCGTGCCTCTAATTCATATTGAAATTACAATCTTTATGCCTATATTACTTTTAAAATATCAAGTCACTTGGGTTTCTCAGCAAGCACTTACAACAATGTGAGCTTATGTAGAAACAAAATTCATAAAAAATGATTTGAGAACCGGATACAGGGGGACGGCCTAGATCTTCATTTGAGTTAAAAAATTTTTACATTTCCTTGGTGATTGATCACTGACATTTGCAACAATGATGTTATTAAGGCATTTCGGATCTAAGCTTTTCGACACGTTCAAATATTCTTAGAATATTTCCACTACAAAATATTTATTCACATAAATGCTTTAAAAACAATAATGACAAATTTCAAGAGAACCACTCTCAGAGCCGGCTCGTGGCAATGTCGCCGAGAAACACTGCTCTAGATAGATAACGAGACGAAAGTTGTCCTACCCCAACCCTTAAATTAACCCTCCTGGTGGTTTATCTTTGAGTCGAAAACTGACCTGTAGTGGCCAGCCTGTGATGCAAAAACCTGTTCCAAACTCACCAGCTCTGGGCAAGGGACAGCTTGTTTTTCCCTTCTTGGATCTTCATTTTCCTTTTAGCCATATTGCAGCTTTGTCTGGACGAAATATCTCGTCCTTAGCAAAATTGACCAGATCTCGGACAAGATATCTCGTCGAAACACTTGAAAGATTAAACCATCAAATATATACCAGAATACATCACAAACTTCTGCTAAACCACCTGGTGGTTATCTCGACAATGTATCTCGTTTTTATCAAACTGATCAGATTTTGATGGACGAAATACCTCGTCATTAGGAAAAAAACTGACCAGATCTTGATCTCATCAACATAAAAAATATAAAATTATATCGTCATCAAAAATTTCGATAACGAGATATCTCCCCATTAGGCAAAATTGGTCAGATCTTGATGGACGAGAAATCTCGTCGAAGCACTTGGAAGGTTAAAAACACTTAAAATGTGTTCTGAGCAAAATGCGTAAATATAAGGTGATAAGTTTTCATTCATTGTCTTGGGTAAGAGTGGGGTTACGGGGTCATTTTCTATGGGACTTTTGAGGTTAGTCACATCACATACACAATATGCGTGCTGGGTTTTTGTCGACCCTGCATCCAAATTCGTACTTTCATCAAATCTATAGGGTTTATTTGATCTCTTATAAATTAGTGAACTCGGTTATATCTACACAGCTCAACTGCATTTATTAAAATGGTTCAATTCGCGATTCTTGGCTTTTCAGTTATGCGGTGATAACTTCGACGAATCAGCCTTCGGATTGCTCATGTAGCCTTCCGGGACAAACGGGAGAAAATAGGGGTCACTGCCAAATTACTATTAATTCAATTCGTATGCACCTCCGAATCATACCTGATTTCTTTTCCAACCAAAAGGAAAAGCGCTCCCTCAGATCCAGAAAGAATTTATTTGCATTAGGTTATGGAGGAAAATATTTCATAAAAGCAAAAGTTTTTATATTTCTATATAAAAGAAAGAGATAAGGAGAGAAGCAAAAGAAATGAACTTATATATATTTCTCTTGTGACAATTACGTGTCAATTCCGAACAATCACGGGTAAGTTCCGAAGAGTTTCCCTATTTTCCTCTTTTAGAGTATGGTCCCGTAAGGGCAATTAACTCGGGATTGACACCAACAACACAATGTTCCGAAATTAATTAATCATATCTATCAATCTTGTTTTTAAGACATACGAAACCAGCAGTAGTAAATCAAGCCGAGGACGTCTCTGGATGGCTAATGAGACGAAATTTGTCCCTACCCCTCCCTTTAAACTAAAGACATTTAAATTTCGTTCTGAGAAAAATTCACACATACAAGGCAAATCTTCATTCACAATTTTTTTTCATAAAAAGCTTCTTTTGCTTAAGATTATGGAGTTAAAAATTCCATAAAAGCAAGAGTTTTTATTTTTTTTTCAATGCAAAAGAAAGAGCTAAAGAGAGAGAAGCAAAGGAAATTAACTTAATACATTTCTCTTAATAAGTACGAGTAGTAACTTCCGAATAATTTTTCTATTTTTCTCATTTAGAGTATCGTCCAGTCAAGGAACGTAACTCGGAATTGACACCAAACCCACAAACAACGTACCCAAAGGAATGAATCATAACTATCCACCTCATTTCAAAGACGTATGAAGCCATCAGTGTTAAGCCAAACCGAAGTTGGAAATTAGCGTGAGCCTGTCTGTTTCACCTCCCTTTGCACCATTGAGCAGATCTCAAAAACAGCTGCCGGAATGACTTCCCATTACAACCTTTCCCCCTTTCGTATTAAAATACAAAATAGGGCATCCCGCAAGTGAAAAGAAAGAGCACCCCGGGAAGGAAACGCATTTGTTGCTGATGGATGCATCCTGGTCGGTACGTTATAAATCCCTCGCTCTGTCGACGTTGTCCCAACTCCATATTTCCTGCTACAATGTCCAAGGCGCAGATCTGTAGCCCGAGGCCCCGTCTGATCGATGGAAGGAAGAGCAAGCAGGGACATGCTCTATCTTTCACTTTGGCAGAAGGGAAGAGCTCTCCCGCCTAGGTCTACCAGAGAGATACCAAGATGAGTTTCACTCTCTTAAGCCCATTAGATCAGCGGACTAAGTACAGATACCTGAAGCTTTTGACCACTAGTTTTAATGGACACCTGCGATTCCTCTCACCTCAGATTATCGGGATCGGTCAAACTTGACTGCTAAATCATAGGACTCTCTCTCAATCGGAGGAATAGAGAGAGAACACCACTTTTCGACTGATTACTGTCATAAATCAACTTACAGGTGATTATTGAAAACCCGCGGACCATCACTCATTCCGTGTGAAAGCTCCGCGGAGGTTAATAACATTAAATGCTTTCTCTAAAGATTAAATGTTTAAAAGTTGGGTGCGAAAGTAGGGAGGCAGTTGCAGAGCTTACGGGTCAGTCGTTGATGCAATTTTCATAAAGTAACGAGTAGTTAGTTTCTTGAATGTTCTCTACTTATGGATAGAACATTCAACAAACTAACTGCTCGTTTCTACATGAAAATTGAATTGATTTGTGGCAAATTGGTTTGATTCTCAACTTATGAAAATTTAAAATAATATTATAACTTCAGACTTCTGAATATGTTGTCTATTTATCTGCTAATATTCATAATTATTTTCTGGCCATCCCTATTCCATGTGACTCCACTTAATAACATTAAATGCCTTCTCTAAATATTAACAATTTAAAAGTTGGGTTCGAAAATAGGAAGGTAGTTGCTGATCTTACAGGTCACTCGTTGATGCAATTTTCATAAAATTTCTCTTGAATGTTCTCTCCTTATGTAAAATTGTGTTGATTCTGAACATATGGAAAATTAAAATCATATTATAATATTATCACTGCCTTCTGAATACGTCGTCGATTTTATCTGCTAATATTCATACTTCTTTTCCGGTCATCCTTATTCCACGTGGCTCTGACTAACAACATTAAATGCTTTCTCTAAAGATTAATTGTTTAAAAGTTGGGTGCGAACGTAGGGAGGCAGTTGCAGAGCTTACGGGGGTCAGTCGTTGATGTAATTTTTATAAAGTAACGAAGAGTTAGTTTCTTGAATGTTCTCTACTTATGGAAAATTGTGCTGATTATCAACTTATGAAAAATTAAAACAATATTATAATAATATCGCTGCTTTCTGATGCGCTGTCGTTTTTACCTACTAATATTCATAACTATTTTTCGGTCATTCTTATTCCATGCGATCATCTTGGAGATTAGAAACATTAAATGCTTTATCCAAAGATTGACTGTTTAAAAGTTGGGTGCGGAAGTTGGGAGGCAAAGGCCGAACTTACGGGTCAATTACAGGTGCAATTTTCACTAGTAACTAGCAGTTAGTTTCTTGAATGTTCTGTTACATAAAATTGAGCTTATTTTCAATTTACATTTGAAGTAATTTAAAAATAACTTTATAATATCACTGCCATTTGAATAAGTTAAGATTTTATTTTCTTTATTTCCCGCTAGAGAAAACTTATGGGGGGTTGGAGAAAAATTAAGGATGCTTTAGTTATATATCACTGCAGAATTTACTGTTGCTCTTGATTTTGTGAGAAAATTTCGGAATTTCGAGTTTGTGCCCATTATTTTCTACGATTTATTTGGTTGCTAATTTTGTCTAAGCATTTGAACTTCAAATAATTACTCTTAAATCAATTTAAGGTATGAATTATTGGGAGAAGTTACAAAGTAAGGCTAAAATTAGGAAATATGCTTAAATGATATGTTTGTTGTATCCCTCTACGTACATTTATTGTTACTTAGGGACTAATTGGATACCGATCTACTTTTTAAAGTTTTAAAAATAATGGTCAAACTCTTCATTTTTGCCTAGCTATTAATATATACAAGTTATATAAACTTTATAATTTCTTTGATTTGTTGAACTCTTTCTCGTTCTGGAGTAGATAGCCAATTAACCCTCTGAGGGTTTCACACTCATATATCCGTTCTACAACCTGCAGTCTTCCCTGCATGAACTCTAACCTATTTTGATCTTATTGACCCAATGGAATCTTAGGATTCTTTCAACTAGTTAGATCCGATTATTTAGTCATTAAATGATGATGTTTTTAACGTGTCAGAGGGTAAACTTTAAAAAGGAAAACTTATGCCATTAACCCTCCAAGTAGTTGCGACGAGATATCTCATCTATCAAGATCTGAACAATTTTGCTAATGAAGAGATATCTCGTTCATCAGTATCTGACCAATTTTGCTAATGAGTGCGTATTAAAGAGATATATCGTCATCAAGATATTGCCGATTTTTCGATGATGACGAGACCAAGATCTGGTCAGTTTCCTTATAATGACCAGATATCTCTTCGAGACAACCACCAGAAGGGTTAATGTGGACAGAACATAAGGTTAAGGAATATTATTTGCGTCATCGAAACAAGTGCACAAGTTATAAAACATATACTTAGTTCGCATTATCATTAGACTAGAAGTTTCTTCATATTTTATCCGTCTGTATTATGATCCCCAGTACATGTTTTATAATGCATACATATTTTCTTTAATACACACTCAATTCTCTCGAAGATCCTCCCTCTGGTAAATGATTTTTTCAATGATGCATAAACTTTCTTTGCATGTGCTATAAAATGTGCGTGCTGCATGGTACAGTAGGAAACAATACAATTGAAAAAGAGAATGGAACGGTAAGAATAAACTAAGTGCATGCCAAACTTTACAAACATACCCCAAATAGAAATGCTCTCTTAATGATGATAGAAAGTTACGTTTCAAATACAAATATACAGTAGTAAGTTGCAGGGAAGTCTGAAGTAACAAAAGCGTATGTTTAACTATTGCATTTTATTTTATAATTGGAAGTACGGTTGCAAAATAAGGGGGTATACTTGGGTTATAAATATTTTTAAGCATGGAATTTTCAAAACTTAGGAAGAACATCGGAAATGCATTCGATTCGCTATATTTGTCACTATCTCGAATGAAATGAAAGTTTGACATGAGATTAAAACTCAGGTGGATAGATGTATAGTTTTATGAACATTTCACTTTTTCACTTTAACCTTTTTTTTCTTGAAGAATGGAAGTTACAAGTAGCTGATGGAGGGGATCAGGGTTTGATTAAACTATTTTATTGGTTTATTTGGTCTCCTGACCAATCACTTCACGAATTTTGCCCCAATGAAGTGTTATGAGTTCAGGACATTATGACTTAAAGCAGATCTTCAATATTTTACTTGCGCTACATGCAAGAGGAATGAGGTCTTTCATGGGTTACACACTTAGTTGGTTTACTCACTGAGCTATATCCTGCACGTAGGTGACTCAGGTTCGATTCCTGTAACTTACCGCGGGTGTATTATGTCAGTAAAACTTTCCTTGAGTGAAAGTCCATTGCTTAACATTGTCTGTCTTGTGTTTGGCATAACATGGCTAATTATGCCCTTAAATACTTAATAAAGTAAAGTGATTAACGTCTATACTAAGTTAGTCATTTCTTTTTCTAAAAAATCACTAAAATAGTGAATATACTATGGTAAAAAACTACTAGAAAGAAAGAGCTAAGTTTTCCCATTTTCGTTTAAAATATCGCATGGCCAAATATGGCCCTTGCGCCATAAAACAACAAAAATCAACCAACCAATGTTTAAAATACCCTTCTCAATCGATTTACGTAAAAATATATGAAATTCCTACTCATAATTTTTCGAATATAATTTCTTAATTTATATTGTATATTAACCCTCCAAGATATCTTGGAGGGTTAATATTTCACTGAGATATCTTGTCCAAGATCTGATCAATTTTTCCAGAGTCGAGATATCTCGTCGAGACAAAACAACCCTATTACTCCAAGGGGATGAAGATTCAAATAGGAAAAATAAATTGTAAGTTGCCGAGAACTGGTGACAGTTTGAAACAGGTTTTTGCCCCAGAGGCTGGCCAATACAGGGAATTTTCAACGCGAAGATGAAACCATCAGGACGATTAAAGATTAACTTAAAAAGAACATTACGCCAAATTTATTTAGATACTTTAAAAGTATCATCACAAACAATATCAGTGTGATAGGAAGATTATTCCGATGCTTCAAATATACTCCTAATCCACAAACGGTAGGACCAAATGACTTGAAACTTACTATCCGAGGTTTGAATCTTGATAAATATTCGAATATTGGTGTCAAAATTTGGATGTTTGTGGAAATTATAAAATTCGATATTAAGGCGGTGCTTTATGCAAATTTTATGCATATCAATTAATAGAATATGTTATTCCTTGTTGTATGTCTTTGAATTTTGCTATTCCATGAAGAACGCGCGAATAAAGGTGGTGGTTTGATTTTTTTCGCAGCTGTGTATATTTGAAAATTTTCTCTCATTGTTTGAATTAAACAGATTTGCAGCCTAGCAATAAAGGTATTGATAATAATATGTTCATGAACTCACTGTGCTGGTAAGCACCCTAACTATTTCCAATGAGAAATATTTGCTAAATTATATACTCTTTTGATTTTAAATCGCTTTCCATGATTCAATGGGAAAATCATGAAAATCTGAAACGACTGCTTGCTATCATGGCTAAACATATAGTGGATTATGCACACATTCACAATATGGGCATATTGGGAATATATGCATATTTATAATTATAAAATAAAACGCCATAGGGTTAGATAACTTTTTCGAACCTTGCGAACTAAAATAAACCTAAATTATATATTAAGTTTTCGTAAAATGAAAGATATTTCTAAGACCTGCAAGATTTAGGAAAAATATATCTAATCGTTTTATATGCTCCAGAGAGTTAATAATTAGACATAAGTCTTCGTCTAATTAATGGAGTCTAATTTTCGTACTTTTATTTAAATTTTAAATATTCTCTAAGCAGGAGCAAAAAACCATTCTTCAAAGCAATTCTTGGGCATGCAAGTTAATTAAAAGCAAATTATTTAAAAAATGAAAAATATTTAAAAGCATTTTTTATATAAACCAGCCATCTTCCTTTATATCTTCTTTATGCATAATTATTTACATCTGTATGGTCGAGATTAAATGAAGGTGCAATAAGAAGCTCTAAAGTTAAATATTCTATTTAGAGTAGACTAAAATCTTAAGAGAGAGCTTTGAACCTGTATAAATACTTTAATAACATAATATATATGATATGAAATGTAACATAATATGACGTAAGTAGGTAGAGGAGTGGAGTTGTTGAATGAACGTCGTACTGGAGCACCACAACGGACTATTGATGACCCTCCGGGATCAATCCCGAACATAATATAAAGCAATCGGAAAAGGATGAAGTAGTAATGAGCAAGAAGTTAAAAATGAGGCTTACATTGTTGCTTGCATCCATTGACACCGGGTCAAACAGTGTTGGAAAACAATTGAGAATCAAGAGACAGATTAAAAAAATTTTGGCAATCAGGAATAAACTAAGTAGAGTAAGGCTAGAATATAGTATCAAGGAGACAAGTACAAAAACTGAATGATTTTAAACAGGCAAAAAGAGAAGAGAAAAAAAATTTGTATTAATATTAATTAATTTATAATTATTTTCTCTCCTTATTGACTGTTGACCTGGTGTCAATGAATGCAATAAGGTAGGCCTCGTTTTTATAACTTCTCTCATTAATACTTTATTTAATCCTTTTTCAATTATTCCATATCATGTTGCTGTTTGTATGGTTTTCAATTTCCATTTCACTTACTTCCAAATGTTTTTGTTTTGAGTTTTAAGGGAAGGTAACTTGTGTTTATTTCTTAGGCTAAGCCAAATACAGAAAATACTCAAAACATTTTTCCTTTTTTAGAGTGACCTCCCGCTTTACTCCCCTTGATGAAGTAAGTGGGCTCATTTCTTCGTTTTCTCCAATTCTCTCTACTTTCGTTTCTCCTAAAAGCTTTTCTGGTTTATAAAAGTTTGTGTTTGTTTCCAGGTATCTAGCCCTAATCAGCACATAATAATATATCTAATAGAGTTAAAATTTGTTACATGCAAGAATTTATATAAAAATAACACTTTTCAAGACTAGGGGGCTGTAATCAACGATGCCTTGTTAGTTTTGTAAACTAAATAATACAACAAAATCAACTAATTCATAGTCATAATTAAATATCAATCATGGAAATTAGTAAATTCAAATATATACTTTATGTGTACTTTTTATATACGTTTATCGTATATGACATGCTGCTTTAAATTGTATTTTGTGGAGATTCTAAAAATAGGTCATATTAGATTTGATTGTTTCTGTTGGTTATTACTGACGAAAAGGTTGAAAAGGTTGACTTGAAAGATCAAATATTAAATCATAAACTTAAAGATTCATTTTATAAATTTCTAGTCCAATAAAATGTAACACAACACTTGAGATTACCTAGAATTATTTTAGGGTTTTTCCCTATTTGCATTCTTGCATTGCTAACTATAAATATTTTAATCATATTATTTTATAGTTACAACTATTAGTTCCGTTAGAAAGATGTGGAAGAAATAGAATTTTTGGTCTCTTGGTATGGAACAAAATATAAAATTGATTTGAAATAAAATAGAAGTTCGAAAAATTCTAGAATTCTACATTCTTCTCTGAAGGAGGATAATCGTCCAATCCACATATGTCATGTCATTGTCCCGAGTATTTCTGCATGAAATTTTTATCCGTAGATGGACTCAAGATATTCGAATTTTTATAGTAGCATTATGCTTTCCTTGCAAGGGAGGAGGCTTTTCTAAATATTTGAGATTGTTCTTGTCAATAACTAGTATTTACATTTTATGTAGATATATTTCATGAAGTTTGTCTTGTTAAATAAAGGAAAAACAACATGATGTCATATTTCGTTAAATGCATGACATAAATAAGTTATCTGAAATTTAAATGTAACTTTCCAAATGAAAAATATAAATCTGTGATAAAAGATAACTCATTAATTAATACTACCGTATAAAATACGCTGTAGAAAAATTATCAGATTTACTCAATACATCTCTTAACTTGTAAAATCTGAACAAATTTAAATCTGAAAAAGAGCATACAATTTTAAAATAAAAAACTAAATGAGAAAATCCTGTCTTTCAGTAATGATTAGTAAAACACGAGATTATAAATAAAAACATGAGGATATGAATACCTTGGATGAAATGGTGTTCTTTTATTGTGAATATAAGACCTAAACATTGAAGTTCTGTGAACAGGAATTTTCATTTTAACAGTTATATTTGAATAAGTAATAACAAAAGTGAGAATATTTTGATACTTTTTGTAAATCCTATCTATTTAATTTAAATATTAAGAAGTGAGACCGAATATGGAATTGGAATTTTATCGGACTTTCAAAATGTTTTGTAAATTTCTATGTATACAAAGACAATTTAAAAAATAGTACTTTCTATATCTTGTCAATATATATAATATACGTACAATTAAATCAATTTTTCTATACGTAAGATTATCCCTACTTGTAGAAACATTGATTTAATTGATAATCGATATTTCTACAACCATCATGTTAAATTAATTAACATCTTGTTACAGATTATGACTATTGGAAGACTATTACAGTAAATGAATATAAAGCGACACGTCTAATCTAACTATACGAATGACTGTACAAAGGTTGTTCCGCAAATGTTTACAAATAAACTTCATTAAATAAATTACATTAAATAAATTACATTAGGCAAATATTTAAGCGTATTCTTTTGCAAACAAAACATACGACACGTTTACGCGTTACGAAATATCTTGGGTTTGGCATAGCTTGTCCGTTATCGGACCTGACCATAAACCCAAAATTCAATCCAATCATTTCGAAGTGTGAAAAAAAATTTCATAATAAAGGCTACATTTATTTTAAGATTGAAATAATTTATTTTATCAGAAGAATACAGAAAAGTATTTTATGCATTTGTGGAGAAAAGGAACTGAAAAAATTTGAAGAAATTGAAAAATATGATAAATTAAATCTGCGATCTAGGTATCTTGGCATTTCGAAGTCGCAAATTAATATTGTAGTTGTTTTGTTGTGATTAAAAGCTGTTTTCAATTTAAGTTGTATACTTTATTAATCATTCCGATGAAAACGTATTTCTATCATTAAATACCACATACATATAGACCAAACGTATTTTTGTAGTTAAAGCCCATATATATGGATAAAATGCATTTATGTAGCTAAATGCCGCCTATGGCATACAAGTAGAATGCCGTAGGTGGCATTTAAATAGAAGCCATAGAAAAGAGTTTTCATTGGAAGGATTGAATGAAGTACACAATTTAAATTAAAAACAACAAATTTTCATAATGACAAAACAACTACAATATTAATTTACGACTACCAATTGCTAATGCAAGAGCTCGCATATTTAATTTATCACCTTTTTTCAATTTCTTCCAATGCCTGCTTCAGTTCTTTTTCTCCTCACATTTATAAAATTTTATTTGCATAGTTTTTAAAAATCAGAAACAAACACTTTCGGGGGAGGTGATTGGACTCCCAAAGTCCAGTCTGACTATGCCACTGTCTGTTGTTTTGGAATTTTATCACAAGTGCCTTATTTGGCCAAGCTGTGCCAAACACAAAACAACTTCAAGTAAAAAATGTCCTGAAATCGGAAAATAAGAAGGATGGGTTAATAGGATGGAAGCAGAAAAAGATAGCTTGGGTATCCCGGGAGCGCTACATATAATAGGCAATAAACCTCACGGGAAAAGAAAATATCACTAGAGTACCTCGGGTCCGTGAAGCCCGTACACACCTAAAATAGACGTTGCCCTGAGGGCGCCACTGTCTTTGGATGGTAGGTTGCATTGATTTTATGATTTTTTTTGATTGATGTTGCATTGAATCGAACCTGCACCTCATACAACTCACATATTTCTAGAGTGGACAAAGCCACTCAGCCATGGCTAATGTTTTTGGATAAACACGAAACTGTTTTCAAATTGAGCCACTTTCCCCCGATGCTAGCCTCAGGCTTTTGCAGATGTTGGGCCAAATGCACGAACCGGTTAGTTAAAACACTCAGAAGAAATAGTAGGTAATAATAATTTAGCATCCCGAGTTCTTTTCTGTCTCAATGGCCCAACATTTGACCTAGTCTCTGCTTCGTCAAGAATTCACACTCGAAAAATGCCGACACTCCCCGAGAACCATAAAATTTATAAATAAAAGAATGGAAGCAAAAAACAGTAATAAAACAAAATCCAGGCCCCGTTGGGGGGCAATTTTTCAAAATTTAGCTACCCCGAATTATTCTCCGAGGTACCTTTAACGCAATTCCTCCTCCCTTTGTTGACGTGAAATCTGCGGAGGAAATATGTTTTTTTTCCGTAACCCTAAAACGCACTTGACCCCGGATAGCCGTCTGGATCTTCCACAAAACTACGAGCGTGACTATTTTACTCGGTTGTCCTTATTTTTTGTTCGGGTGCATCTATTTAAACACCCTCTGCCCGCCCCGTGGAGTGCTCCCAAGGGAGGATGAGACCCGAGCTCTTGCAAGAAGCATTCTGCACTCGTTAACAATTCATGCTAGGAAAGCGTGCAAGGGGAAATCCGCTCTGATGTAATTACGTAGCCCCCGTACCAGGAATACGTGTACCTGGAGTTTAGAGTCGCAATATCCAAGCAAGGGGGCCTCAAATATTTATCACTACATCTCTTTTATACTATAAACTGGACCCCCTCCGCAAAATGGTTGGGTGGTAGCAGTTATAACAGTTCGGTAAAGGTGTTCGAGCATATTTTCTTCATTTTTGTGCTGCTATCAAATATTAATGCACCACTTCTTCCTACTAATAAATGGGTTTGCGTTCACAGATTGCTTGCATGATTTTTTTATTTCTTTGTGTTCGTTATCATTTTCGCTGGTGTCTGGAAAGATGGGCCTTTTCCTGCCAGATATCGAACATCGGTCAAACGGGAGATGGGTTATGCGGCTGGTAATCGGAAAGGCGACTTGCGTCTCGAATAGAGCTGGGATTAAGTGGAAATTGTTGTGTAGCAGCTAAACCTGAGGTCTGTTAAGTTTAGGGCTGGAGAAGAATTGCGTTCTTCGTTTTCTTGGTTTCGCGGTGGCAAGCTGGAAAGGTCATATGCAAAAGGTGATATTCCAAAGCGTTTGAAATCTCGAAATTATAGAACATAGTTTCTCAAAGTTTTAGGTCACAAATGAGCTTACAATAGCTCCAGTGCAATGTAAATTTAATTGCGAACCATAGACGGGAGATGTAAGTAGACTCAACATTGCTATTCAGAAGAGTTTCAAAAAGTGTGGCCAACATGTCGACTGGTAGCCACGTGACTGTTTTGTGAAAAATTGACTTGATTGGTCAGTTTGGCATCTTATCGCCTCGTTAGGCGATATAACATCTTATGACAAGGTTGATGTATGAATGCACATTTCTGTAGAGTGGCGACAAAATTTGTGAAATCGCCAAATTCTACTACTATGTCGAGGGGACAAATCAGATGATGAATCAATGGATGGGCGTCTACTCCCGTCCCCTGCAACAATCAGTTGATGAATGTTCGGTTCCACCCATCTGACGCAAGTAATCTAAGGGTCACGTTACTACTAGTTTTGGTTACATGATCCTGATCCTATAATAAGGTTACCAATATTCACTCTATTTTTATATTTCCTCTATGCTACCAACTGCCTTCCCATACATTTTTGGCTCAGCAGCCCGTTTTCCAAAGCCAAATTTCTTCGGCGCCCTCCTCTGGGAAACTCTATCTCAACTAATTATAAATTGCAAGGAGTATATATGCCTCTAATCTTTTAATTTCACCAAAATATTTATGTAGCTGTCTAATATTTAGAGTTTCGAAAAGCTTGTTTGGATATAGAACTTGGAGTTAAAATTATAAAGCTATTGAGATTAAAGCGAAATAACAAAATAAATTATACATAAACACACTTGTATGTTCATTAGTATTGGTAATTAAAATAAATCAAATCGGTAAAATTAAAATAATCGATAATGAGAAGGATGAATCTGGCGTGTTACCAATTTGTGTACACTAAGCTTTATTTAAGTCAGCAGCATCCTTAAAGCTCCGTAATCATCGTGACTTAGTGGGTACACCCACTGCCCTAGAGCCTGCGAGTTGTAGACGGTGCAGGTTTGATTCCTCCCTGGGTGCTCTTTCTTCTGTGTCAGTAAAACTTTGTGTGTATATGTAGATTTACTTGATGTTGTCTGTTGTGTATTTGGCGCAGCATGGCCAAATATAACGCCATACCAAATCCAACCAACCATCCTTAAAGCTCCAGTCAATTATATTCAGCCTGTTCTTTTTTAATTAAAAGAAAAATGAAAATGCATCACTAGTTAGGGTCTGTATGGTCAAGTGGATAAGGGGCTGCAAAAAATGTTTTCATGCGACAATTATTTTAGGATCTTATTGCCCACTCAACACTCCCTATTACCCCTGGATCCAATATTGTCTCCAAGACTCCTTCAGCGTCCCCAAGGCGACGGTAGCGCCCTCTTTGGAAAATATGTTATAGAATATCAGTGTCGTATGGGAGATGGGGTATGAGTCTTGTAACCATAGAGACAACTTATGTCTCCTCACAACACGAACGAATAGATTTGGGAATTAAGTGAAGATTGCTGTACATCAGCTGAATTTGAGTTCTGTTAAGTTTAGGATTTAAAAAGAATTATGCATCTCATCTGATTCTCAACTCTATTTTTTTGGTTTCGCGTTGACAAGGCCATGTGTAAAAGAAAAATCCCCAGTACTTTTAAAATCATCGCACCCGCCGGTCAAACACATTTGGACCGAATGTCATTTTTTTTCGTAGACAACCGATTTGGCGACCTAACTTAAAAACCTGTTGTCAGATCATAAACTATATTTGGAATCTATACTTAACTCTCTTGGTGATTTATCTTCGCGTTGAAACTGCACTATAGTGACCAGTCCCTGATGCAAAAGCCTGTTCCAAGGGAAAATTTGTTTTACCTACTTAGATCTTCATGCTCCATTGGAGTGAAAGGGAAGTCTTGTCTGGAATGAGAAGTCTTGATGACGAGATATATCGTCGTTAGCAAAATAGACCAGATCTTGAACGAAATGTCTCGTCGAAACCATTTAGAAGATTAAACTATTCGCTTCAGAATTGCAATCTATATCAAATTATTTTTTCCTACATTTGTTATTTAAAATTTTTAACCCTTTGAAGGGCACTGTGCTAAACATGTTTTTTTAGAAAAATGCTTTTTGGTTGAAGACCTGTCACCTAACATGAATGTATTGTGCACGTAACACACATTTATTTTTTGAGTTTTTTAAAGGGTGGTGGGCCCCTTACACCTCACGGTCCATCTAGAGCATTCGTAGAGACAAAATATCAAATGAGTGAATATTTATATACCTGCAACCTTAATATACCTCGAATATTTATGTACCTAACCTTAACCATTTCAAGAAGGTGAGATGCCAGACGTCCTAGCGCATCTGAAAACCTAACTGAGAATTAATTCATTAAATATATTCGGTATTTGTTATAGCCTGGTAAAATCTCAGCAGCGAAAATGTATTAAACTATCATCTATTCCACGATTATCGTTGAATAAAATATTTGCGTTTACATACCAATTTTAAAAAGAGATGCAAGAAATCTTATAAGATATTCTACAAAATATTCACTTATTTTCCAGAGAAAAAATAGCAGTATTTAAAATTCAGAGCCGCGCTTATGCTTGGGATTTCATTTTAGAAATTTAAGCAAATTATATATTTTTATCCCTGTAAGAAATATTTCAAAATATGAATAATAAAAAAGAGCATGAATTCCACTGGGTATAGTAGAGTCTAAAGATCTTATTAGTTTAAATGTTGACAGAATTTGTTTTAGTTGAATACGTCTTTTAAATTGTATTTTTTCTAAATTTTAAGTTTTTAGAAATTAAACAACTTATTTTTTCAAAAACAGTTCCTATACGCTAAACTAACAAGTTTGTAATATAAAGTAACACACACTCTAAAGCTTTAATCTCACCAGTTAAGAAAAACTCACACACTGGCCATGATTTGAAAATTTAAATATGATTTAAGCATTTTAATATATTTATATAAATAATGGATCACACAGCTATATTACCAAATTAAAGCAATGCATTTGGCTCCTCAAGAAAACTGACGCAACTAAAAAAAAGTGAATTTAGCCTGAGTCAAAATAAATATACAGGAGTCCATCAAATCATCATTAAAATTTTGTAGCATGTTCCTTCCTTTGATTTCCATGTGTTTGACTTTCATTGAACTCAGTTTTGCTTAAAAATAATTTTCCATTTTGAGTTGACACTTTCCTTGAAAACATGAGTTTTTATAAAAGTTCTTGTTTATTCAAAAATTATTAGAATTATTTATTCCAAAGTTATTAAATTTATCATTTACGAAATTAAAAATAAATATTATTTGTTTAAAATATTTCTTTATCAGTTGAGTGTCGTAGGTATTTCTGATTTAATTTCCTGTCATTTGCCAGTTCTTAAAGTCTGATTATTTTCAACACGCAAATGAAATACCGTGTACAATACTTATCTAAGAATAAGCGAGATACAAATGAGTGCTACTTACGTCCAGTGATCGGATGCAGAAGTCCTGGGTGAGTGGGGGCTGCAGGAGGTGATGGCTGTTTGGGCTTGCTCACTTTAGTGTTGCTCTTTGCAAACTCTAATCGAATGGTCTGGGGGAGGTCAGGATCGAATCGAACTCCCTGCTACGGATCAGAAATGAAACAATTAAAATTATGTACACTTGAAAACCAGTTTTTGTCAATAAAACAGTATTTTCAAGTTTAGTCAATTATGTGTGATTACATGCTGTGTTAGAAAACATTAACCCTGGTGGTTGTCTCGGCAAGATATCTCACCATTAGAAAAACTGACTAAATCTTGATCTCATCATTGTGGAAAAATCGACAATATCTTGGTAACGAGGTAACTGTTCATTAGCAAAATGGATCAGATCTTGATGGACGAGAAATCTCGTCATTAGAAAAAAACTGACAGGACATTGATCTCGTCATTATCGCAAAATAGGCAATATCTAGATGACGAGGTATCTCGTCATTAGCAAAATTGGTCAGACCTTGATGAACGAGATATCTCGGCGAAATCATTCGGAGGGTCAAAAGCACTCAATCAAGATAGAGAGATCATAACGTTGTATCTTACTTATCCCACTTGGTCTAGTTTAATCTAGACCAGGTCCAAAAGATCGTTCGTTTGGAAAGCCAGCATGGGAGTTTTTAAGAAATCCTCCCAAGCGACAGGTATGACGGTGCTCAGGAGTGGCAGTGCACTTCTGTCTGATCCGCACTATTCCTAAAGAACTCGGGGTCTGCACGGGGACAATGCCCTTGATACCAGGCACGCGCAAGAGACCTCCTCGAAACTGCTGTTCAAACCTTTGCCTTTGTATAAATATCCTCGAAAGTTAGCATACAAGTCGATGTGGTGCTGAGCAACCTTTTTTGTTATTTGGTAGGCGGTTTTATTTTCTCAGAGATCAACGTGAGAAGGGACTCACTGAAGATGTATTACATGGTTTTGAGGCAATTATTTCTTCACTGTTTTGAAGATATGTTCAATAGTTTTGTCGATAGCACTTTACCAATGACTCTGATGTTGAATTTAGCTTTTGCTATCGGATAAAATCAAAATGTTATTGTATCTATTAACCCTCCTGGTGGTGGTCTCTACAGGGTATCACGTCATTTGAAGAAAACTGACCAGATCTTGATGGACGATGGACAGATTAGATCCCTCATCATATACATATCGGCAATATCCTGATGACGAGATATATCGTCAGGAGCAAAATTTGTAAGATCTTCATGGACGAGGTATCGCATCAAAAGCACTTCGTGGGTTTAGCAATAACGCTTGATCCAGCTTTTCATCAATAGCCAGGAGTTCATACTGAAACGTAGAACAATGATCCGGATTTATTTTCTTCATTTTCATACCTTTATATATTTTTTTAAGTATCAGAAACATTGCAGTGCAGTGAATATGTATTGATCAAAGTCTTAAAGCCATAATGGTATCTTTTCTATAATAGCTTCTGAAATATTTTCACCATAACTTCAGGCCTTAAAAGCTGACAAGACTATGTCCTCTTCTGAACTGATTGTCCTTTAGAAACTGAATAGGAGAGGAAAGCAGTATTTTTTCAGGGTCAGAGGACAGTCACAACAAGTGAGTAATAAACGTGAACTGTAGAGTAAATAATGGATCCTCACTGCAAGACCTTTCACACATTTTTAATTTTTATTTACGAACACAATTTTCTTCCCGTGTAGGACGGAGTACAACACGGGGCCTAGTATCATAGGCAGAATAAAATGCATAATTAGAATGAGTGAAAAGCCTCCGTTAACCTAAAGAAGTACAAAGGGACTGGAACTTAAGAGTGCATTTTTTTTAATTTTTTAAGGAGAGTTCTTGGTTTAAAACGTTCAAGCAAAGAGCAAATGGTTTGTGTCTTTTACTATTTTCACACTTGTATTGACCATTTCGGGAGCTGAATAGATAAAACTCCCCTGCCCTGTGATAAATTACACCAGTTGAAAATCCTATGGCATTCTTTCCCACTTCCACGAATTCAAAAAAACATATTTATTAAAAATGGGCCCTATACCACCAAGAAAAAAGGTAGGATCTTGAGCCCATTAGCCCTCCCCTTTTCATGGCTCTAATGACATAATTATATACACATATGTAATCATCACCCGAAAATGACCAAAATTGGAGACACTGTCTTATTGATTAGCACGGGAGAATGAAACATTGATGATGCTTTAAAATTCGAAAGCTCTTCAAAATCATTAAAAAAGGAGTTTTTCCGTTTATTTGCAACAGTTTTACAAGCGTTGTTTTCAAGCGTACAAACTCATTCAGATAGAGATCGCTGAAAAGTTATTTTCGGCTTTCAGTAAACATGGGGAAGGGGAGCGGTAAGGTGAAACATAAACATTTCAAGTCCTTGAATTGTATATACGCAGCTCTAGAGTAAATATTATGCATTTAAAGGAAGTGCCACTCCTCCAAAACAGCAAATAAACAAGGGCTAAAATGGCTTGTAGGGAAATCAAACTGAATGGTATCATACATCATTGAGCAGTTGACTGGTTTTAGAGGTAAATCCGAGATATGAATTTATGTGAATGGCTGACACGGAGTGTTTTTTGGAGTCATCGATGAATACATTCTAGAGCTGAAGAACCTAAAAAAGCAAGCTAGCTCAGGTTGAGAAAATATTAAGTAAAGTTCATTATAGTATGTTGATATATATATAGTAAAAAGCCAGAAGGCCAAAAATGCAGACAAGTAAAAATCCAAAAGGCTAAAAAGCCAAAATACCGAGGTATAAACATAGTCAAACAGAAGACAAAAACAGTACTATCTATGTATGCGAGCTGAAGCCGCAGATATAGCATGGCTAGCAATATAATTCAATAATTCAAAACAAAGAGAGAAATTTAAGAGTACCCAGAAAATTTCGAAATTTTTTCTCCTCCCTGAAGACGCCCTGATCCACCAACAATTCTTCATTTGTTCGAAATTTTTTGGGTACTCTTAAATTTCTCTGTTTTGAATTATTGAATATATGTATGTATATATATATATATATATATATATATATATATATATATGAGTCGAATGAGACATTCATAAGCTTTCTAAAGTAACTAGTAATATATAACAACTATTTAATATCGTAGTTGCTAAGAATTGTACTAAGCGTTATATTTTATAAATTTAAGAGTATGACATTGCATCAGATCGATTAATTTTTCAAGAATTGTTATATACATTAGTAATTACATTAGATTAAATATAGTCACTGCATCGTATTCATCAAATGCTATCTAATAAGTAGAACAAACTAGTGACTGTAGAAAAGAGCAATCTTTAATAGATGCAATCTTTTCAACGCTTAATTGCTGTAATTAAATTGGAATCGGACAGTTTTGTCATAATTTATTTATATATGTTCAAATTAGTTAGTGTGCAGACAAGCAAATTGAGCTGATAGTAAATTATTAATTAAACATATCTAATGCTCTTAAATTAAAATGCAGAGAAGCCTGTCAAATACTGAGTACACGAAGAATAAAAACGTTTTAAGGAAAATTAGATTACTTTGTAGATCTATCCCCAAAGTGTCAATTCAAAAATTGCAACTTTCGGTTACCAATTCTTTTTGTTTTAAGCAAAATAAGTCTTGAATATTAAACTGTTTCGTGCTTATATCAAGTCAAATATCATTCCTTTCCATCTCATTTTTGATTTTTTCGGGGTCTCCCACCGACCACAAAGTGGGCTCGTACGCGATAAATATTAAATGCTGTTATAAATTTTAAAACACAAATTTCCTCCCCAGAATGAGATTTTCGTAATCAACGATATCTAAAGCATTGTCAATCAAATTCTTTTGTTCTTCCCGTAACCTGTCATATTAGCGTCACATCCCCTAGCTCCCTGTAAAGGTCCCTTTCTATTTTAACGCTTGTTCAATCTCCTGCTAGTGGAATAAATTAAACTACCAGCATAGCGTTAACAAGTTTGGAGGCTGGTAATTTTTGAATTTTATATTAAGGTGGAAAGTTTTTTCCCTTCCGTTTCTTACTAAATGCTTTTGTGTTGTTCTACGTTATGGTTTTCTAAATTGTTCAATTTATTCTTAATTAATCTCGGAAGTATTGACGTAAATGTTTGCTGCAGAAATAATGAAGTTCTTAAGTTAATTACTCCGTAGATGAAAATATGGGAAATAACAGACGTTTCCGACGAGTGGAGAGTTACGGCTTCTTTTGTGTATTTTTGAGGCATATTTTAGTCATTACGATAATGGTGGAGTTAAGGCCCAGAAGAAAATTGTATTCATTAAAATTATCCTTTTCTCCCGAAGCTACTTTGTTATTTTGCCTGTTTGTAAACTATACAGTCTTTTTATTGATGAGGTAAATACTGAACGTCGAAAGAAATTATTGATTACTCATCTGGTTCCAGTTACTCCTGAATATAATATTTATTCAATAATTCTACCAACAAACGCATGCTTTCCTAAGTACAAAACTACCTTAAGTAACAAAAACTACACATAAGGGTAGTTTGCGCACAAGTGTTCAAAAGTTAAACATATTTGGCCAAAACATGAAGCAAATAGATCATTTAACTTTATGTAAATTAGTCATGCCTCTAATTCTCCCTCTTAATTTCAAGTCATTCATCAGACAACGTCAGATATCCAAACAAATATACAAGTATTTCAAAAGTGATCACAGCCTACCTAAAATAATCTGAGCGTCTTAGCCTTTTTTTATTCTTACTCATGTGGCAAATAAATGATCTCAACTCAGCACAATAAAACAAACTGTGTCTATGTTTTGCAATTTCTGTGTAAATATTGTGTATTGAATTAGAAAATTGATAAGGAACAGACAGGGCAGATATAATCCAGATCTGGCGAGTTTGCATTTAACCCTCCTTGTGGTTGAAGTTTCGACGAGGTATCTCGTCATTAGCATAACTGATCAGTTCTTGATAAACCAACTATCTCATCATAAGAGAAAACTGAACAGACCTTGATCTCGTCATTATAAAAAATCGGTAATACCTTGATGACGATATATCCCGTCATTCGTAAATTTGGTCAGATCTTGATGGACGATATACCTCGTCGAAATCACTTGGAGGGTTAAGTCACGTGATTTTGAAACGCTTCCGTTCATTTGATTCGGGACAATTTAAACTTAAACTATGCGTTTCCACAATTAGTGTCTTTAGCATCGTTTCTGTCTCCGAATTTATTGCTCTGTTGTAAGAAGCGATTGAAGTGATTACGTGTTGGCGAAACGAATAATCCCATATGGCTGTAGCCATACGTGATTTCACTAGTGGCAAACATTTTCCTTACCACCTTTCCATAAAGGGAGTTTCCCAAGAGCATTTGCCTTCTCACCCGCTGTTTTATGTTGTCTACAAATCACCAAAGGTGACACAGACTTTTATTCTGATTTCTGATCAACATTCAAAGATGCAGTAGCTGTTAGCAGACAACGAATACTAGAAAAGCCTAGAGACTTAACACTTTAGCAGAATCACTAGCTTGCGTTAACTCCATGGTATCATAGAACGATATCAAAAAAGCATATTCTATAGAACTCGCATACACTTAAGAAGTAAAAGTTTCAAGAAAACCATTCTCTATACCAGACATCCAGCTCTTTGTATATCACCCACTCCTCAAAATAGAAGAACCCGTTTAAATCCTCTAGATTCAGGAACATCCATGCTGGACTCTGATTCAGTGGAGACCATTCTTTGACGAGTCGAAATTCAATCTACAGCCTGATTTTCGTCGAACCCAGGAAATATAAAGGTAGAGTGAGTAATAGTAGCCTTTTTATGAACTCGGTATCATGTGACAAAAAAATTCGTAGTAACGTCACTCTTGGACTACTTTCGTCTGCCGCACATCCATCATCTGATTGGTCCTTAGTAGTAGACTTTGGCGATTTCACCAAATGCGCAAATTTCAGAAATGCGCATTCACACATAGATCATGTTGTAAAATGTTATATAGCCAAACGAGGCGATAAAATGTAAAATTGACCGACCAAATACATTTTTCGCAGAGCAATCACGTGACTACTAGTCAACATGTTGGTCACACTATTTGAAGCTCTTCTCAATAACGAAACTCAGTCTATTTATATTTCACGTCTATGGTTGAACCACTCTCTACAGGTAACGGGAAGCATGTTGCATTACTAATAAAAAGGTGGTTTGAATTCCTAATGGCAAAGGTGGAGGACTGAAGTACCTCAAACGACAAATGAATGTTCCACAAGCTAAGTGGAATAATAAGAACATCCACATGCACGTTGTTGCTACATGGAACTAAAGAAATGAAAAGCAATTCTTTGATCAACACATTGTAGGTCTCAGTTATAGCAAAAATACATGTTTTACTATGCTAAAAGCGATATAATAGGTAATGTGCTGGATTCTAGCCTAATGTAGGCCTCACAATGTGCAGACATGCTTTCCACAACTGTCCAAGAGTTCCTGTGGCAAGGAATCCCTTTCGCTCACCTAGAGTACGTCTTTGCTCTTGTGTGGTCCTTGGTGTTGTAGTGTAGGCTGAAATGCAACATCCGATAGCCTTCGAAGCATGCTCTATTGAATTGAGTTCTGGTGACACGAATTTAAAATTATTCTGAATTTTTTGTCATGCGCGTACATACAGTGCATAAATATTTTTGGGCACCGAAGCTGGGATATTATGGAGAAACAACGCTCAAAACCTTACAAAATTAATTGTTTCGATTCTGATTTAATTGCTTTCAGTGAAAATGAGAAATTATAAGGAATTCGCTTAACAAAGAGCTTAATCCATGCACGCTCCGTATTTACTTACCTGCAAATCAAGTTTTGCTGCTTCAGCTCCAGCTCTGGTTGTAAAAGTTACGAATCCCACGGGCTGCAAAATGAATGAAATAATTGATTTTAGAAGTATTAAATATTTTACCACAACAGGTTTTCCTCAGGCCTATCTTAGAACACAAAATTCAACAAGAAAATATAAAACTTGCTTGCACAAATTTCAACGTAACTATTTGTGAAATAGTGCTGTATTTCGCTTTGCTTCCTTTTTAAATATTTATTTTATTTGAATGAGTATTTTCTTGGAATATCTGGTATCGTATCTGGTCTATGGGCCGGGAAAAGTTGTCTGAAAGGTCGTATTTGGTCTGTGGGCCGGGTAAACCTATCTGGAGAGTCATACCTGGTTTACGGGCCCGGTAATACTATCTGGAGAGGCATATCTGGTCTGAGGGTAGGGAAAACCTTTTTGCTACAAATAATTTATCATACGCTTACGGGTTTTTGTGTGCTCTACTGACTCCAATCAAGGTAGCAGCTATTTCGCAAATAGCTAAAAATTTATTTAATTGGTTTGTCTAAAATATACTGCGATTTTCTTTTTTTAAGACGGTCGAGAAGAGTTGAAAATTTTTCAAAAGATGTGTTCATTCTTATAGTTTAAATTGAATTGATGTTATGACTTTGCATACGTTATTTTGTATGCAATCAGCATTGAACTTTTTTGAGTCATTCGTTTTAAAAAGTACAGTCCATTTCAGTTGTAAAAATATAATGCATAAAATGCTTCACTTTTAGTTATTTACTAGGCAATTTTATGATGCATGATTTTATACAATAAATTGAGAACTATCTGAAATTGCTGGCGTACGTTTTACAGTATATTTCAGGAATTTATTTCAAAGAAAACCTTTCAAGGTACTCGATCTGAAACAAAAATGTGAGTCATAAAATTTATTAAATGTTCTTCAGAAACACGTTTTTACTAAGCAGACGTTATTCAACTTCTCAATTGTAATAGACTTTCCACGGACAGGGTAGTTTTCTTGAACAAGTATCCTAGTCATTGGAAAAACTTTATGGACGAAATATCTCGTAATTAGAAGAGAACTGACCAGATTTTGATCTCGGGATCATCCCAAAATCGGCGGTACCTTTATGACGATATATCTCGTCATTAGCAAAGTTTGTCAGATCTTGGACAAGATATCTCTTCGAAACCACTTGGAGGGTTAAATAACATGTAAAGTTAGTCCTTTTCAACATAAAAGATTTCAGCAGCATTATTTACAGTTGTTATCAGATTGTAATTAAAAGGGTCCACGGTAGCCTAGTTGGAAGAGCAACGGATTAGAAACTGGAAGGTTGCGAGTTCGAAACTCGGTCCAGCCAAAGACAGTCGTGTACGTCTTTGGCACGTTAAATCTGTCATGGCTTCAAATGTCCTCATATCAGGTGTAGTGTGAAAGTTTGAAGAGTGGGGTGCCAGCTCAAGTATTATTTTTGTCATCTGACCGTGGTTCAAAATTACTAGGTGTTCTTTGGATCTTTCCCTTCGGGATTGATCCCTGACAGTCGTCAATAGCCCGTTGTTTGCTCCCGTGGACGTTAATTAATTACCTACCTACCTATTTAAAAATTCCGTAGATTTTTCATTTAATAATAAGAAACAAATGATTGGTTTCATAATAGTTAACACAAAATTGTATAAACTGTTTCAAACTTTCTTTAATTTTCAAAGTTCAGCAAAGGGCCTTTTTGGCATATCTCCTTCCATATCCCAAATACTTCCACATCATAAACGCACAAGAAACAACAAGTAAACGCAATGAAAAACCTGGAAATTGATGAAAATGATGACAGCAAAAACATTTAACAGCACAAAGCTGCTCCCTTCCCAGTAGAAAATTAATGTGTTTTAGCAATTTTTTTGTTTCACATAAATACTTTTTTCTAAAAGAAGTACTTTTTAGTATCGGTGTCTCCACTCGTGACGTTTCATACAAAAAACCCGTTTCCATTTTGAGTAATGAAGCGAAAGATTTTAACGATATTTCATAGTTCGCAGTCAGAAAGGTTAGACTGTTAATTATTATCGTTATAATTTTCGTTTCTTTTTATCATTGGCTGAAAAACCTACTCATGGAATTTTTGATACGAATAAAGCATCAGAAATATTTTGCAGTCCAAGCTATCAATTTCAGCTCCCAGTGATAACTAAAATTTTTTATTTCGCTTGTAGGTGATATGATACTGACATGTTACGATCATTACCTAATATTTATTTCTTTATTCTAAAGCTTATAGGAAACCACTGAAGTTTGCTAAAATATATTTGCAATACTTTGGTACAGAATTCGAGAAATTTATTTTAATCTTAGTGTTTACTTTTCCTTTCGAAAATGGGTTATCCAGTTAGGTTACAAAGTTAATTGGTATATTTAGATGGCGACAGGATCTTCGAATCCTCCAATTTGAATGAAACAGTTAGAAGTTTCATAGATCTGTAAAAATTCATTTTTCGGTGTATTCTTTTGAAATTTAGAACTCATGGATGTCATTTTTAAAAAGAAAATCCCTTTAAAGCTTCTATCATTTCAATTTTATGTTTACGAACACAAATATAATAACAATTTTGACCAAGTGTTATTTTTTATACTTTTAGGGGTCCATTAAGATATCTGAGAAATTAGTTACTCTACAATATAAGGAAACTTTGTAGACTTATTATAGGACTTATTACCTATAAAATGACCTTTTCTTAAAATCTTAGCTTTTCTATGTTTTTTGCGATAATCTGATGCATACAACAATTTCCGTATTTCTAAAGTCATAACTTAAATAATTGTATAAACTGATCGTATAATTACAAATCATTTTATAGGTAATAGATCCAGTAATAAGTGAGGAAAGTTTCATTACTGCAGAGTAATCAGTTTTTTGAGATACCTTGTGAACCGTAAAACTATAAAAATAAGCTTTTTGGGTAAAATGGATTCATACATTTTTTTCATAAACATAATAGCTTAAATGATAGAAATCTTAAAATTATTTCCATTTTAAATAATATGCATACTATTAAATCTATATATCATTATATCATCATATAAATAATATTCGTACTATCAAAATTTGAAAAGAACACACCGAAAAATAGTTTGTTACAGAGCTTTGAAACTTCTACCTGTTTTTAGTGAAGTTAGAGCCTTCGAAGGTCTGGTGCTGCCTTAAAGTAATGTACACCTTTACAAATGTATTAGAATCCTTAATTTGATGATAAAATTACGATGATTGTCCAAGTACTTTTCCTTATCAAAAACTTATGGGTAATATATTTCAAGAACTTAACTTACTGATGATGTCTTTCCATTTTTGCTTGTTACTTTCAATAAAGAACCTTCGTACCCCTGTAATATGCAAAAAGTAAATATTCAGAGATGGAATATGTCACATGTAACTTATTTAGTTATAGATGTTTTAATGATCAACACGTTTCTTGAAACAGTGTTCTATGTTTCGGGAGAAAAAAAATTGAATTTTCCCATTTTGTTTTGAAAGAATCTATAAAACATATAGTTGACTTAGAGCAGAAATTCATCAACTGAAGTTTTGCACTTCGTTTTAAGAGAATCTCTATGATATCGTCGACTTGAAACAGAAACTCATTTACAGGCATATTTTTCAAACACTAAATATTTATTTTCATGCTGATGAGAAATACATAGCCATACACATTGTAATTTGTTTAAACGATATATAATCCCACCTAAATGCTTAAAATTTTATATTTTGACATGACAACTAATATTTAGTTTTTAAAGAGCTGTATACTAAGATTTTTTGTCAGCAATGAGTTTCTGCTCTAAGCCGACAATATCTTTAAATTTATATAAGAATATTTAAAGATATTATATAAGAATATTTAAAGATATTATATAAGAATATTTAAAGATATTATATAAGAATATTTAAAGATATTATATAAGAATATTTAAAGATATTTTATAAGAATATTTAAAGATAGATAAAGGTATTTAAGAATATTTAAGAAATATATAATGTTGATAACCTCAACGTTATTCAAACGATTTCTAAAAGTAAAGCATACTATATAATTTAAGGGTGTTGTCGATACATCTTATATATTACATAACCAAACATTAATGCTTGGAGTTTTATTTTTTACCTAAAAACAAAGCGTTTAAAGGGCAATATAGTAAAATCAATTGTCAGTTTATGAGTTCCTACTCTAAGCATACCATATCTTTAAATTTACATAAAAATATATATAGATATATAAAGGAGATACTTTAAGAGATCATAAGATTTCTAAATGCAAAGTAGCCAACACAATTTAAGGGTGTTATCAATACATATTATCTGTGTATTAAATAACTAAAAATATCTCTTGGAAGTTCTCTGGAAATGACGTGCGATATTTGGAAAAAGAGTTGATGAATTAGAGAAACGCAATGCTCACCTTGTACGCTCGGAATAGTAAATAAAGCTCTCGTGGTTTTGCATCCATTGGAAGTCCACTCACGAACAACGTCCGAACCTGAAAAATAAGTATAATTTTTAGCCACAGATCACCTAACAATTCATAAACATCTTGAAACATCAGAAAGGAAGAGATCCATGTAACAATAGTTTCCTTTTGTCACAGCATATTGTGATTTCAATTCAATTTGAATACTTTTCGTATGAATTCTAATAATTTCTATTCATTTTCTTCAATCTATTTATGTATTTCACTAACGTAAGTGGCACAGAAATAGACATTATTTGAATATTGGAAAATGGCAACAAACATATAAACAAGATAAAATCAACATAAGGGGTGCTTAGCCAATTTTGCCACAGTTTAATTTTGCTTCTTTTGAGCTATGGTTGGTTGGTTTTGGAGTTTTATGGTGCAAGGGCCGTAATCGGCCATGCTGCTCCAGACACAAAACATACAATATCAAGTAATAGACATTTACACAATGAAAGTTTTACTGACACAGAAGAGAGAAACACACCCAGTACCTGACAGGAATCGAACCTGCTTCGCATACAACTCAGTGGGCATACCCACTGAGCCACGACGGTCCCGATTTGAGCAATGGAGCTGCACAATATTGCTTAAACTACACGGTGGGTTGATTTGAGGTTTTATGGCGCAAGGGCCATATTTGGCCAGCTAAAACTACACGGAGAGTAGTGCTTCACAGATAATTATTCTATTATTAATATATTTGTAAAATTGATCCTCCAATTTTTGGATGATTGAGCGCCACCCCTGAAAATATTGGGGTTGGGGATGGCAAGGGATTCGTGTCCCTAGGACTTGATACCCCTGTTCTAGGGTAACTAGTTGAATTAAAGTCGCTCTAGAGCAACACAACGGGCTATTGGTGACGATCTGGGATCAATTTTTCGAAGTTCCTCTCCTAGGGACACGAACATCTGGTAAAATAGCAATACACAGAATAAATTCGCCCGAGAACCACTTGCGTATTTTCATCCCATATTATCGGTACCTTTTTCAAACTTATCTAACAGTTTTGGGGAGGGGACTGGCCCTAAACATTAAATTGCCCAAGAGTTTTGCCCCTAGTCTGAGCACCCTGCTTCCTGATATACGGGCAATCCTCCGAATGAGTGCGGTCCAGAAGTACACGCATATTGACGATCCAAATTTTCTGTATATTTGATTTACTGATCCCTCAGTTTGGGGGACTGGTTAAAAATATTTTGGGTCCGAAGGGATTTGAGCCCCTAGAACTTAGCACCCCGTCTCCTGATACAGTGGCGAATCACCGAATAAGTGCAGTCGAGAACCACCTGCATATAAGTGATACTTATTTTCTGTGTATTTGTTTTACTGATCCATCAGTTTGAAGGACGGGTAAAAATATTTGGGGGTCGAAGGGATTCGAGCCCCTAGGACTTGGCGCCCTGCAAATGATAATGGCACGCTTCATCATTCATGGCAATTGATAGAAGTACGCGACAAAAGACGAATTGTCAGTTGTTTGTGGTTTCAATCGATAGATGCCACTACTAGCACAGTTGGACGCTTCATTTCCGGAAGAGGTCAGATTCCCGTGGGCTACCTTTCCGTCAAAGGTGTTGATCAGTTTCAGAATCAAACCCTCCGCGGGCACGTCAGCGCACAAAGCTTGGAAATGATGAGTTGTGCAGCAAAGTTTTTCCCTATTCGATAACCCGCACTAGTTTCCCTTCGGCGATTCAGAATTAGCGAATCTTTTCTGCTTGTGGAGTCAGGGAATAGTTCTTTCTGATTTTAACTTGCTGGATTTTCGCAAAATGTCTTATCAGGCGTGTAAATAAATTTATTTATTTACAAGCCGTATATAATATTTTCTGAAAATCCAGCAAGTAAAATGTTAAAATCTACTGATTCGGCACAGTAAATTATATACATCAGTAGATTCAACGAAAATTACTCGCTTTACTGCCTTTACAGGTATCTTACCTATTGCATTTTAGTCAATACAGGACAAATTCTGTATGGGAAAGTTTAATAAAATTTTAGACCAGGTTCAATAAATTTATGACTGAACAATTCTTCCTCTCTCTAATAAAATATATTTATCATTTATCAATGTATACACCAGGCAAATTCAATAAGTTACTCCAGTTTCCATAAGAAACATGCATCTTTTAAAATATCTTAGCATCCTAATTTAAAAATTACTTTCAAATTATAAAATGTACTTTATATTAAAAATCCAATACGAAATTCAAAGCCAGTGTATTTGTTTATCACTGTATTTAACCAGAATGTCAATTATTGAAGTGAAACAAAGTTTGCTTTTACAGTTACTTTCACTGACACATATAGTACTTTAAATGTACAGGCTGAATAATTTTTGGGGTAATCAAACATTCAAGATTAATTCAAGACTAAGATTTCCTTCATCTATCTACTCTAAAATTCAATAAGTGATTGGTAAAATAATGATTATACAAATATATTCTTATTTAGTAGGGTTATATTGAAAGTTTATGTTATGTGAATTATCAACGACCTTATCACTAATAAATAAATTTATTGTTAATTCTTAAAATTAAGGCTTCAGAACTTGAAAAAAATAAACGTTACACAAAGTTATTGTTTTTTATTTCCCTAAATTCATCTTAAAATAACTACTTTGTAATAAAGTTTAATATATTTGGGCCCATTTAAAAAAAATTAACAATTGATGCAAAAGTCTGATAACTGCTTAACATATAAAGGAGACGGTAGCACTCATAAGCTGAACAAACATATTATTTTGTTGTACTTTGAGATATTGTTTAATATGAGTCTTCCAAGAATCGTCCAATTGCAAATTTTAAAAGCCCTCAGAAGTTTTAAAAGCCGTAAGAACACTTCATCAATATTCAATAAATAACAATTAATCAATTATCTCATTTTCATGAACTTGTTCTAGATATAAAGAATGGAAGGGTACTTAAGACATCTTAATAGTCAGACAGACTGAAAAAGTAAATTACACAAGTAAAATCGAGGGTGTAATATCAACATCTTTTTATTTCACCATACGGATTTGGCAAGAAACAGAAATCAATAAGGACTCTAAAACTTCTCAAGAGCTTTATCAACAGTGCATAATTCCCATTAAGTACTCTGAAGAGAAGTAAAGATAAAATGGTGAGGCGAAATATAAAAGTGAAAACTAATGTATCTCAAATTGTCGAAGGAACTAAATAAACAAACAATGTAATGATAAATATTCATTCAGATAGAGATTGTGGTGCTAATGATATGCAAATTCTAGAAAATGTATAAAACTGCAGACACGCGAAGCTTAAAATATACGAATACATTAAGGGCTATACACGTTAAAGAAAAAGTTATAAAAGGTTCAAGAATGTTAGTATTTCTAAATATAATAAACGCAATCTGTAGTAGTCTAAATGTAACGTCAATAAAATTGAGTATTTTGAATTATCTAACATCTAAAGCAAACATGTATTTAAAATACAATACAATTTTATTATTCGAGTCCGAAGCCGTTAGTTCCGATTTCGCGGTGTCTAATATAGAATCTAAAGGATCATCAAATAAAAAATCGAAAAACAGTAACAATCGATAAGGAGATACACAATCTTGTCAAAAGTTCTCTAAGAAAGCTATTCACAATACAGTAAAATGAGATATGCCCAGTGTCTTTTCGGTCGAAACATGAAAGTAAAATTTATGAGTATGAAATACAGGGCGATTCGAAAATATCTGACCAAATTGCAAAGGGTGGTAGAGGGACCAGAAATAAACATTTTTTGTCAAAGAATGTACGTCTGGAAATGCCGCGTTTAGGTGGCAGAGGGCGCTGTTTCGGTTAATCACTAACATCGTTTCTGGGGCGTAAGGCGTCATTCCCCGCTCGTATTTTCAACGGCTTGCATAGCTACACGAATTTGGAGCTCGCAGATATGCATCTGATGTGTATGGGAACCACCCTTCCAATTTGGCCATATACATCGTTTTTCTCATATACTAACTCTGTTGTATCTAACTACCTATATTGACTAAATTCCCTAAAACAAGGGAAAAGAACAAAAGACATTCTTTCAATATTTCTATATGTATTCATTACCCACTTTCTTTATCATCATCTCGATTTCTATTTTTGATTTTTGTGCAAATATATTAAGGGCTATTTTTATTCAAGCATTATCTTACAAAGGAATGATGAAGAAGCGACAGAAGTGCTACAAAATAAATACAGCTGGATGTTCCACAAACTTCATTTAAAACTGTTCTATGACTTCCTTGCTTTTTAAGATCATATCACAACCTAACACCTTCCGGGTACACATCTTCTTTAGGTGTGTATGGGTTTTACTAACGCAAAGTACCCCAGGAATCTATTTTTTCCCATTGGGGTTGACTGCCTCTGGTAAACATGGGGGTCGTGACCCCAGGATGCCCAAGTGATATTTCTCTACTTTCTTCTCTCCATCCTTTTTGTTCACAATTACTTGACATTGTTTTTCTTGTGTTTGGCGCAGCTTGGTCAAATATGGCCCCTGCACCATAAAATCCAAACAACCAACCCATCACAGCCTAACGAAAGTTAAATAGAAATCTTTCCACAGCTGAATTTTGGTAAGCATACACTGACAGATTACTTAGGGAGACTTTCCTAAGAGTACATTCATGATCGTCAGCTGTGTAATTCTTGATATCAATCTGGATGTTAAACTTTTAGAGTTCTCTGTGAGTTCATTTCCCGTGTAAGACGAATGTACATGATCTTCCAATTCCTTAGCTTCCATATCCCAGACATATTCGGATCTAATCAGCGCCCGTGTAGCGAAAAATGACTGTAGAGGACAAACCAACAAGGAAACTTGGTTGTATGCTTTAACTGCTGTAAATACCAGATCTCTTGGAAAAAACTGTAAAAGGCGGCTAGACATACTATCCAGAAAGCATAGCTCTATATCACCTTTGATACTAAATTGCATAAAGCTTAAGATGATGTTCATGTTTAGACAATTGTATAAATTTAATTATGCTTTCACTTTATTTGGGAAGATTTAAGAGTGTCTGTTTTTGAATAAATAATCTTAAAATTAAACGTCTGCTGAAAACAAAACAGTTTTATCTTAGTAATCTGTTTAAAAATATGCTGACAGATTAAGATAAATTGCCTGGAAGAATTGGATGAAATTGTGCACAGTAAGATGCTACATTAAGAAACATGTTTTTCGTTCATGGAATTCATCATTCTGACAGGTAACTTTAGCCAAAATGGGTGATATCTCTTAGGCATATGTGGAATAGTACACAAAGATTTTCCTTCTCATTGTCTCATACTAAAATGTGAACGCATAATTGTTTTTAGTTCTACCTTTACTGAGTTTTGCATACAGATTGCTACTCTATGACATATTTTGATTTAAATTCAAATATAAAAATTTACAAAATATAATTTATGGTTTTCATCTATCTGCTTTTCTAACGGTCATTTGTGAGCTGAAAGCGGCGCAAGTTTGATTCCTGTAACTTATCCAGGGTGTATTTTTAGCTTCTGTGACATTAAAACTTTCCTTGTGTGTGTATGTCCATTACTTGACATTTTTTGTCGTGTTTGGCACAGCTTAGCCAAATATGGCCCTTGCACTATAAAACTATTTCAGCCATCTAACAGTCATGATAACAATTTCAGGCAGCCCCTTTTGTTTGAAAAATAAATATTTATCTGCTTGTAACCATCTATATGCATATAGAATCTTTATATATCTATATGAGTATATGATTTAGGGTAAGAGCAAATGATATGGGGCACCGCAATATCTCGACAAGTTTCTATTAAAATCTATCGCAATTCGCATAAAATTCTTCTGAAATAGAAGGCACCCATATTCAGTTTTGGACGTCAGTAGAGCAATCGTTTTTTCAAAGGAAGTACTTCTATATTTTGAGGTACTGAAAACATTTGGAATTCGCATAAAATGCTTGGAAAACATTGGATAAATAAAATATTTGGAAAACATTGAAAAATAAAATGCTGCTCAACATTGAGAAATTTGCATAAAATACATCTGTGTTAGAAGGCTTCCATATTCAAATTTGAACTTCAGCTGAGCAATCGTTTTTTCAAAGGAAGTACTTTTGTATTTTGAGGTGTCGAAAACATTTAGAGGCTCATTTATAAAAACAATTATTTAAGAGGAAATACAATTTAAATTTCTTTTATTGTGTGAACTATCATAAAATACGTTTTATTTGCGCATGTTCAATACTAGTGTTCTATTAAATTTACTTTTTTTAAACAAGAGTCACTTTTTCATCGAAGCACATGTGTACGGAATATGGAACACCTAGATTGTACTCATTAGAGAACATAGTCTTTATAGCTTGCATTATCCATGTTCTGAAATATATTTTGTAATTATCAGAATTTTCACGTTGTCTCCATCTAGTAGTTTCTTCTTTAGAATTCACGGACAAATACACAATGTAATATTAAAATGATTAAAAGTAAACGTAAAAGCATGAATGTTATTCATTTCTTTGTACTTAAGAACCAATCAAATATTATATTTTTTATAAAAAAGTTAATTTTCTGTGTATGGTGACAAATTCTTCAGTATTCAAATTCCGGACAAATTCTGTTCCATATTAGATACTATTTCTTTAAAATCGACGATTTTGAATTTTTTAGCATTACTCCAAAATTCTTCAAGTTTGATAAAGTATTTATTTGCATATAAATTTTAGTCAATTGTGTCGTAATGTGGCGTTTCATTCATTCAAAACAACCCATTCCCCTACTTTTGGCAATCTTAAAATTATCAGGTGTTCCGTATTACATGCAGTTGTCCTACATTTTATGTGACGATGAACTGACATAAGCATTACACACTCCTGATGTATTACTTACATTAACATATCTCTGATGTAACTATAATAATTAAAAAACTTCAATACCACAAATTATTTTAAATTTCTTGCAACCCCGAGAAACATCCCGATGCTCCCTCAAATGGATTAGGTGCCCGCCAGCAAATCCATACAGTTGTTATTTTTCAAGAAAGCATCCACAGCAGAATACTGCGAGAAATAGAAAGTGACAGCAGCACAATATATATACGTGGATGTTCTCTGGAAACGTAGCCGTGATCCGTTTTTCTCTTTCAATCTGCACGGCATCATCCCTTCCCAAACCTGTGCATCGTGACCAATGACACACGGCTGATTTTCGCATACTGCTTATCCCAGGGGGTCGCGAGACATTAAATCCCTCGAAGCTTTTCTTGTTTTCGAGACAAATTGATAGTACAGGAAATATAAAATTGGAAACAGCTCAAAGTTATTTCAGACTGCTCTTTTTGTAGGCTACCGTTCATTTCTTATTTGCACAAAAGACATGGGAACGAATTTCGATCAAGGACGGATTCCATACCTTTCTGTTATATGTAGTAGATATACCCAGGGTAGACTTAACACTCCAAGTGGTTTTGTAAGAGATATCTCGTGTATCAAGATCTGACCGAATTTGCTAATGACGAGATATTTCGTCATCGAGATACTGCTGATCGTTTTATGATGATGAGATCAAGATTTGGTCATTTTTCTTCTAATGATGAGATATCTCGTCGATCCAGTTCTGATCAGTTTTGCTAATGACGAGATACCTCGACGAGACAACCACCATGGGAGTTAAGAACATTATAGGTCCTGGTCAAAATACTACACTGGAGTTCTTACTCTGTTTACAGTACAGAAGCATGACGTGAAACGCACAGAAACTTTTGGACATAAGATTTAGAAATGCAAACATTTCAATTTATAATTTCAAACGTCAGCTTTTTTACAAGTGAAACGTACCGAGTCAAAATTTTCAAGATATACTTTCTTTAGCTTTTCTAGACCAGAATGGGGTGATCTTTATACTGGTGAAGTGTTTGTGCGTCCACCAAGTAATTTTTCTTTGCATGACATTAGATTTCTTTTTAAGAAACACACTAGGGAGTTTAGTATAGTTGAGTAGAATTTTCTTCCCTTCGTTTCCTGAGAACTGTTTTTTGATTTAGTGGGTTTCTCTTGTACACCGAAAAGTAATTTTCCAACTACAGTATAAATTGATTGTTTCTACAATAGATAAGCACAAACGTTAGAAAATAAAATTGACAAGAAATGTTTTAGGAGAGGGTTTTTCAGTGTAAACATAACCTACCGGAGAGTAGAGAGAAAAATAACTTCAGGTTAAGAACCAATTTGATTTGTCGCCGTTTAGCTATGTTTGGCTTGAATTTTAAATATTAGTCACATGTTTATACTACCCCAATTACAGCTCAAATTGCGAAAAGTGGTTGCCAAAACACCAGCGTCCCTGTATTTAGCCTTACGAAAAAGGTATATTAACTTCGTTTCTTTATTATTTTTTCTATTAACCTCTCTTATGACTTCTATTAACCAGGAATAAAAGGTCTTTAGAGTATAATTTGTGTGCATCCTTTCCATCTCTCTTGAAAATGCAATAATTTATTAGACTTCGTTGCTTCTTTCAAATGGGAACATTTGTTTTATGGAACTTAAACTAATAATCGCAATATTACTACTACCACGATGTCCGTAATTCGTGGAACCGTCAATAACTGCCCAGTGTGCTCGTGAGTTAAGCCTGTGCTGGATTATACAGTCGGTTAACGGAAAATTTAATTTTTGGAGTAATCGAATAATAAAACATTTGAAACTTTAGGTAATAATAAGGGATTTTCCAGTTTCAATTGTGAACTAATTTATCATCGTTTTGATGATTATTGTTAATTTTTATGATTTATTCTGAGTGATATGCCGAAATAACATTCCAGTTAACAATCGCTAAACAAGTTGCGTCAGAAGGTACAAAACAGTACGTTAACCCATCAACCTCAGCATTTAGTTTTACAGTAAAACCCCATCATAACGTCAAATATCAAAATCTGTTACATGATTAAGAATAACTTTTTCATAAAATATCTTGTCAGAAAATTTTGAAATTTATCTGTGCATACTTCTAATAATATCGAATCTATCTTTCAAGACAACCATCTAAAAGCAACGGACGATGATTCTTTTCTGTTTAAAAACAATGAATGGTAAAGAATGGTAATGAATGGTAACAATGGATGAAAGAAATGCTTGGAAGACATATAATGTGATGCAATTGTTATTCAATAAAATTACCACTCGAACTACAATAAAAATCAGGAATTGAGGGTGCAAATGTGTGCTATTAATTAAAGTTTATATCTGTATCCTTTTGATTTCATAATCGTAGTTTCAGTACTATGCATTATTATTTTGATCTTTTAAAATATTATTTTGCAAAAGCTATCATTTGAAATATTACCTGCCTGATATAAATTGACATTGGATTTTCAATAACCCGTTGGCAGTAAATTTTAACTTAATGAATTTGTAACAAGAACGCACGCATCCTCATATAACAGCTCTACAAGAATGACATGCGTTTAAAAGAGCATAAATTTATAATGTATCTTATTTTAAACATATGTAAAAGTTTCAACATGTAATTAATAAATATTTCTCACTTATTCATATTCTCAACAGAAATGCAGAAATTAAATGTAGTTATTGTTAGGAAAGTCGGTTATTTATTGTTATATTTGTATACTTGGACTTCAATCAATAAGTGTTTTGCTATAAATAGTTTAATAAATGGTTTAAATATGCTATGATTAAATGAACTTCAAATATAATAAACAATAATTTAACAATGGGTTTATAATCATATTTCATAGATATTGATCAAATTCCGTTGATATTTTTCGTCTGCATTGTATTACGAACTGTGATGTGTTATTTTTATTCTATAGTATAATTTTCCTCTAAATTATCATCAAAATTTCCAAGTTTTAAAGCAGCCGATAGACATTACATATAGCAGCTTAATTTGGTAAAGGAAATGATAGTTTCAGTCGAAAAACTTGGTGTAACTATAATTGGAATGCATTTTACTTTAACAATTGTGTGTATCAATGTTTTATGGAAAATAGAACAATCGAACTCTTGAAATATGAAATAAATACATCTTTTCTCGATACTTTAAATTAAAGAATAACATTATAGTCTTACTTAAATGGCTCTATATTACCTTAATTAATGTAAATTGTAGAATCTGTACATTTGTTGTTAGTTAAATAGAAAGTAAAATTAATGTAGCTAATTTTTACTCTATTTGAACATTTATACTGCTTAAACCAGAAAACAAGATGAAGAAGAATGAACAACTTATGACTCCCAACGCAATAAAAATATTGATTTTAAAGGTACTAGAAAAACGAATTTCTAAATTTAACCTAAAATGGAGAATATTTTTACAATCGTCTTGAGCAATTAGCAGTTTAGAGTCGCTTACGTATTCTATGTATACAATTTTTGGATCTTCTCAACTATATTAAAAAGATTTAGCCGTATTGCAATTTTTGAAAAATATGCTTTTTGGGTAGTTCAAACATATTGAGTGTTTCGTTAAATATTAAAAGAGAGTGCTGTCAGAATAAAAGTTTTACTAGCTTATGTCTAAGAATTTCTTTTGCGTAATCAAAATATAAACGCATGTTATAAAGTTTCAAAAATGACTGAAATCTATGAAATATATTTTATTAGAGAAATCAATTATAAATTTTCAAAACTTCCTTAATTGAGTTAAAAGAATATGGATTACTTTTTTATATATCTTCCATTTCAGGGCAAAAGAGGTTAAGTAAAAATGGCTACTTTTCAGAATTTTAATTTCAATATTTCACTCTTTCTCACAAATATTCAGGAAGAAAAAAGCATACCATAATACAAATAATTGTAATTTAGATTCGTAGAATAATTTACTTTCGATTTTAAGTATATTATAGTATTTTTTAAAGTAATGATGCACTTGACTTCATAGGATCCATCAAAAGTCAAACTACGCCCTTTTTGCCTTGGCACGGAAGATATATTTAGTACAAATTTTAAAAATGTATCTTCTGTAGTTGATTTTATAGACATATGTGATTCCCTTAAAAACGTAGATCGTACCTAAAACACATAGTTGTGCCCATGCGTGCTTATTATATCCCAAAATTTTAAAAATATACTTTATTCTTTGAGTTATTTGTGGGATTATTATTTTTTTTCAGTGTTAAATTTTATTTGTGAGTTTGTATAACTGTTTTAATAAGACGCTCTTATCCTATTACCTCAGCATTAACTGCGAACGCCTCATTGCTTAAAATAAACCGCATATTAATTCAAGGAAACAAATGAAGGTACTTAGAATTAACGCTCTTTAGTTTTCACTGTTTTTACATATTCCCTATTGTCAAGCTAAATTTCTCAAAAATATAACATGTGCAGGTAAATAATAAATTTGCATTCCTTACTTAGAAGTTTCTTCATTTTCTTGTCCACCATTACTCAGTGGTTGATCACTATAGAACGAAGTATCGGACAAGATGGGTGCTGAAACATATTAGTAGTTGTTACATTTTAACGTTGGACTTGTTATATACTAACGTAGAACGTGCTTATTGAAACTTTACTATACACTTTAATTTGTGAATTGCACTTACAGATTGTGAGAGAAAAAATATGCTGTGTCTAATTCCTACTTTTTTAAAAGATGCAAATATCAAGACCATCTAACATATTGAACAGTGAAGTACTTTTACTAATTCCATATCTACTTTTGTTACAATATATACATTTTAACTATCTATTTTATTATTTCGGAACATATTTTCATGTATATGACATACACGCTTTTGAATCAGATTAACATTTTACTGAAGACAAGAAATGAAGGCGCATTTTCTTCTGAAAGCAATATCAAAAGAGATTATTCTTGCGTAAAAATAAATTATGTTGCGTATCTTAAAAATAATTTTTAAGAGACAAAAAATTAAAGCTTGTTAGACGTCTGAAAGATTTTCTGAAGAATAAATGCATCAATCTAAAACTATAGTTTTGCATTTTTATATTAATTGAATACAAATAATAAACTGATGCAGACATTTATGATAATATATCAGATTCTGAAATATATAAATAAATTTGATATCTTTAATCCTCTACAATCATCATGAAAATTTTGCTTTTGCCCTTTAAATTTAAAAGTATTAGTTTAATTACAATACTAAATAAAGCGGAAACCATTGCATTATGAATTATCAGTTATGCAATATATTTATTCAATTAAAGGATCTTCCTTGTAGCCTTAGATTAAAGATAAATGTATTTTGTTTCTTATACGCTTAAATTTGAGTATACTAATAGCCGTTAACAGTTATTTATAAAAAAGTTCATGTTACTAGCTTTTATTGATACTTTTGGATAACTCTAAGCTTTAATAAATGTCTGAACAAAATATTTAGAATTTCAACGAAATTTTGAGATTGAATTATATAGTGCTACCTTTAAAAATAATTACTTCAGAAAATATGTCATTGAAAAACGCACGCTTTATTAGAATTAAATGTCTTGATATTTGCGAAATTTAAAAAAGAAATTCGTTTTGATTTCCTTCGAACTATATAAACGTCGCTTGTACTAGTAATATGTTTCGTTCCCTGAGGAAATATGAATGACAATGCTTGTTTGAAATCTGAACCGTTTACCCTCAAATATTGTAACTATGTTTGAGAAGTTTGGAAATGGCGGGTACTTGTATGTTTGAATTACACAATGGTAAGATATACAAAATAATTTCACCAATGAAAACTTTCATCAATTGTAAAAAATAATCGAAGTTCATAATAAAACTTCTGAATTATTTAATTTCTAAATATTTCACTATAATCTATATAAACATGTTTTGTAACTCGTAGTATTTGAGCTAACTTATCGTTTAATTCATCAATTTTTAATATAGTATATGAATGGTAAATTAAACTCAAGAATCAGTTATTAAAATTACACGTTGAGTTGCACAATTTCGATTAAAATCAGTATAAATTACATAAAAAAGCTACTGTAATTTTTCCTTTTAAGTAAAGAACAGAAAATAACTAATGTTCATTGAGATATTTTGTTAAAAAATTCAAATAAATGTTAAATTGTGAGATTAGTTATCAATAAAACATCTATTAAGCAACACATATATGGAGAATATTTCGTTTCTTTTACTGTACAGATTAGTTTTAAGTTATAAATATACATATACGAGAATCTTCAAATACACGAGTTTTCACATGCTTAAGTATATGAAACCCCCTCGTGTATTATTCCTATTTAAATTTTTAGAATATATTGTGGCATCTGTAAATACTTTTAAACTTAAATATCTTGTTAAAGCATAATATATTTGAATTCGTGAATTAAATTGAAGCAATTTTATTTTATCTATTTGTTTGTATACAAAAATTTGGATATTCGCACGATTTACATTTATTTTTGGTGCTTAGTTGATTGTTTACATCATACTTAATTACAAATACACTGGAAGTTATATTATCAATATTTTGTATGTATTCTTAAAGAATACGCAATGCTATGGTCTGATGTATAGTGATGCAAAATTTACTATTAGTATGCAAATTTTGTCATTGCACATGGTATATAATGACATAATTTGTTAACATTGGAAAAATATCCAGTCACACCTTGTAAAGCCTTCACTTCTAATAGATGTATTTTAACTCTCCAAATTCGACGAGATGTCTCGTCCATCAAGATCTGAACACTTTTGCTAAAGACAAGATGTCTCGTCCATCAAGATCTGGTCAGTTTTGTTAATGACGAAAGATACCTCGCAGAGACAACCACAAGGAGGGTTAAAATATAACTACACTTTCCACAGTTAAATTTCTCCAGAAAAATAAATATTATTCATTGGAATATGACTCTTGAAATAAAATGGACAAGAGGCATACTGGAATATTTTTAGATGCTAATAGAATAGAATTTAGTGTTGTAAAGTAAAATGTAGAAACATTCCTAGAATTCTTCGAAAAATGCAGACATTCTCAGAATCTTTGAATAAATTTACGCTTTTATACTAACAGCATGGTGCGTCGATATAATTTTCCCGAAAGATATATCAAAGGTGAGGTTGATGGATATTATAACTCACTCAGCAAAGGGAAGAAACTTTTACCCACATTACCCGGTTAGTTCTCAACTAACTTGAGAGTATATTTCAACACCACATCAAAGGTTGGAGAAACCCCTTTGAATAAAGGCTCATTTTAAAGTGGGACTCAAATACTGTTTACAAGAGCACCCGAAACCGAATCTATAAGAAAATACTGTTCATTGATCCAACCGTTTACATCCGGTATCTCCTTCAGGAAGGAAAACCATTCATTTACATGTGTTTCAGGGATAACAATACTCGAAATGAAAATCCCATTTGCAGGTAGGTGAGCAACACACATTGAAAAGCGCCGGAAACCATAAAGTAGGCAAAGTAAAAAAGATGCAATCGGTACCCTTGATAGACAAAAAACAGCTGGAAATTCGATTTACGGGGCCAGAAAAGTGATTGCTAAGACTTTACTTTGTCCCAAAAGAAGAGACTGGTTTTTATAATCGCCTTCCAACCTTTCCACCAAAAAAATCAATAAATAACGTGATTTTGAGCAGAGCGTTGTTTCCGACTTTTTTTATACTTTCGTGCGGCTTGTTTTTTGCTCTTCCAGGCTTTAAAAACAATTACATTAAGACATTAGATATCGCACGGGAGATTTCAAGAGGTTTCATTCGAACTCTAACCACTATGTTATTTCTTCATTTCATTGTGTGCATCGCACACGAAAGATGAGTTTATTATCTTCTGTTCGAAGAGGAAATACAAGGACAGAAAGAAATAGGAGCGATTTTGTTATAGATAGAATTTTAGTATGAGAAATGTAAAAATTTATTCATTTTTCTTTCAAACAGTTGACATTTATTTGCTTTAATTATAAAATAAATATCAATTCAAAGAAATTTAAAATAAAATTCAATAACGAAATAAAACCTCAAAAAGAAAAATATTCTATTGCTAGATCGTTTTATACGATAAAAGCATTCACAAACAATATATTATAGCATAACTATTATTTTATAGCAACTAATGCATTCATAGCAACAAATATATTTATAGCAGTACCCTCCAAGCGGTTACGACGAGATATCTCGTCCATCAAGATCTGACCACTTTTATTTGATGATAGTTACTTGTAAAGTGAGGAAATCTAGACGGGCGAAACAGTGATACTTATATTATTCCCCATTCAAATAAACCTTTATTTCATAGACATGGAATAAAGATAATAATAGAATATATTACTCCTTTTGCGTGATTTAAAATATAATATTTGAATCAAAATGGTCAAACACCGAAAAGGAAATGGAAAATTCTTTTATTTTTGTTACTTAGTCAAAAAAAGCACGCGAAAAAATCTAATATCATTAAATGCAATTTTGAAATTTCCATGTATTTAAGAAATATTTTCTTTAAATTTTAAGTTTTCCCAAAATTAAAAGTTCCTATGATTTCTGATACTAGTTTTGTGTTACATTATTTATAAAAGGAACTAGTAGTATATTAAATTATAATATAAAACTCTCTTGATGACTCCAATTCCTGTATTATCATTGTGCATCTCATGTAATTTAGTAGATACCCAGATACAATTCAAAACATTTACATACGGTAACAAAAGCTCATCGGTCCAGAAAAAAATTCGGATCCCTAAGCTATGTTATTTTAAAAATTGCCAACTTCGTCTAACACAAAGGTTTATAATTAAAATCACATAACAAATTAACTTTATTAAAAATAAACTTCAATGGACCATTATAATGTTACTCTGATAAAATTTTAATTAAGATGCGATCTAGAAAGGTACATTTATAAAGGTTAGGTAAAAATGCTTACAAAAAATAAAAACAATGCACTAAAATAAACCGCGTAAATATATTTATTAGTAGATTTCATGGATTATAATACGTAGTAAGGTCCAAACATGTTAGAACCAGGACTGCCTGCCTAACTCCATCATCAACATCCCATTTGTTTCGTTGCACTGCAGTTGAATTTTTAGTCTCTAGCATCGGTAGCACTCCAACTAGCTCCACGGGCCGCGGTGGCCCGGTTGGAAGAGTAACGGACTAGCAACCGAAGGGTTGCGAGTTCGAATCCAGCCAAACACCGTCGTGTACAAAGGGGGCTGGTGCACGTTAAATCTGTCGTGGCCTCAAATGTCCTCACGTTGGCGTGGTGTGGAAGTTTGGAGAGTGGGGTGCCAGCTCAGGTGTTGCCTCGTCATCTGACCATGGTTCAAAATTACCTGGTGTTGTCCTCGGATCTTTCCCTTTGGGATTGATCCCGGACCGTCACCAATAGCCCATTGTGTTGCTCCAGTGTGACGTTAATTGAAATACCCCCAACTAGCTCCACAGATAGTGATGTTGCCCAATATTTTGAATAAATATTTATATATATATATAAATAAATTAAACTCAATATTTTTTAAATAAATATTTCAATACGTCTTCAAAATTATCGAATGCATTTTTTTGTTTTCAAAATTGAAGTTGGATCCGCTGGGGAAAAATTTACAAGTGATGAAGAAGTCATTCCCTCAGTTTTAGACTACTTAAGGACAAAAATTTAGATTCTTTTTTGGAGTATAGAGAAGTTAACTAGCAGTTATAAAAATGTTTTAAAATAAGGGGTAATTCAATTGAAAAGTTAAAAATAGTGTTCGATACTATCACTACTCTAATACCTTTGGGCCGGAAACCCGGACCTTCTATGTATTTCTATAGCGGATATATTTCTGTAACTTATAAAATAACTGTAAAGTTTTATACACGCATTGCCAAAAGTGAGTGAAAAGTCGGAATCGCAGCAACTCCAGAGACCGTGCGCTCACACTGCCAGAGGTTATATCTCTTTTAGCACATAATTTTGATAAATACCTAAGCACCGGTGGCTAGCATTTGCAATACGTTTCTAGCGCAGTCATGTGAATCATTGCAGCTGCCTTAGAAGTCATTGGCCATTATTTGAGATGGCTACAAAGGTGATGTGCCCCATTACGAGATGGACTACCATTCGTCTGTGGCGCTGCGATCGCGCCCTCCGCCAAATAGACAGTCTTGACAGCAGCGGCAGACCTAACCAACAGTAGGCTCGAAATCTGACAGCTAACCATCATTATTACACTGGCCGGACTTCCCGTACGTGGCAGCTCCACGCTAGAGTGTGAGGGAAGGCGAGATTAGGTGGTGGGGTACGGTCCCTGAGGCAAATGATGGCACATATATGCTCCCTTCCCCTTTGTGGTAAAAGGAAGGAGGTACCTGGTAGGGAATTGGATGCCATAACGAAGGAGTCATGAGTTTGGATAAGGATTTATTTGGTTTATTGGAATGACAGTATCTAGACGAGGAAGACTCCAGCGACACATTTTAACTCGAGTGAAGCAATTATATAATCAAAGTTTTACGTATGAAATGCTCAATTTCTCTTGGCACAATAGCTTTTCTGGCTCTTGTTCCAATATAGTCTTTATTGTTGGAAACATCAGCGGTAGCGGGATCTGGACAGTCTACAGTTTTTGAAACGATTTTAAAGACAAAGGTTTTGTGTTCTTTTACAATACGGTTTATTGATTTCAAGTTTTTAAAGTTAAAATCGGAATTGAAATATCAGTTAACTGCATCTAAGGATTGATGAAAAGAAATCAAACTATTTGGTATTGCATTGAAGGATAATATTTACAAAATTGGCTTTGATACTTCTCTTTCATATATAAGGAATGGATATTGATTATAAGTTTTGAATTTAAATTGGATACTTCATTCAATTATATTTATTGTCTTTCGAGTTCTTCGGGTGTAGTTACATTAAATGATGTAGCACTATTCAATTCATATCATGAAAGTCCATAATCTCTACAAATATTCTTTTCATTAAAATATGTCCACCAAATTACAAACATTGAAAGATACTTTTAACCTCTGAGCGTCACGAATTTTCAGAGTAGTGTAGTATTGCTTTTATTTCACAACACACTACTTCATGGTTAAATAATCACATCGATTGGTTGAAAGAGTCCCAGGAAAGATTTTATAGGTCAAGAAGGTCAAAACTGGTCAGAAGTCATAAAGAAAGGACTGAAGGTTGCAGAACAGATATATGAGTGTGAACCACTCAGAGAGTTAAATGACAATTATTTCTCTCATGAATAGTTTACTAGGAATGATTATAGATTATGTAACCAATAGACTTCACACTTTGTACAACTAATGATAAAAACAAGATAAAATTAAAAATGTCGCTTCGGAATTTTGAATAAAAAACCACAACGTATGACAAATGAGTCTCATACTACTCGCAGCCTAAGTTGAATATTGAAGATTTTTTAAACTAAAATTAAAACTATCATGCACTAAGCGAAAACACATCCTCGGGTTCTATTTTTTTCTGTGGCCCTATATACTTTTATTTTAGAGATCTCTTCAATAAATAGATAAAATAGTACTTTACAATAATATCATTTTACAACACAGTATACTAAAAATAGTTTGATTTATACATTAGTAGCACTTTGCTATGATATTTCTTTTATTTAAGACTAAAATACAATTCACCAAATGAATATCGGGTTCCCCTAAGAGTATATACTTATCTGTAAAATATCAAAATGCTTCAGGAAATCGAAAAATACAATTTGAAAAAATTTAAAACATAAAGAGGTTTCTGCATTACGCAGACTAATACATATCTAAATCCTTATATTTCCCAAAAAAGTAATATACCATGCACTACAGTAATACTAACTCGAAGCATTTTTCAAATCATTCATAAATATTTTCATTTCATTTACATTTAACTATGCATGCACCTTTTTTCAAGTACAATTTTAATTGCCGTCAGTTGAATTCCCAACATTATAGTCTGTTTTTCAATATCATTGCTTCTCTTTTATAGACACCTTAAACCTACCCTGCAGAATATTTCCTATCTAAATTTGAAAGCGATATAAAGACAATTGTAAAATTGATACTGTGACACAGGGAGCAATTTTAATGTTTATAAATTTCCTTCCTTCCACATCGTATGATCGTAGCTAGTAAGAAAGGGCAGTTTTTCTTTACTTGAATTTCTGTGTGTAATGGTGGAAAAGTACATCCCTCCTCCAATTAAGGATTGTACGGCCTGAAAATAAGTTATAAAAGGCGAAGGTAATAAATGACTATCCGGGTTTTGTATCAGATGGAGCTCGGTTTCTCCAGTATGCTTCATCATAAGTGAAACTGAATCTTTTTCTTATTTTTAGTACTGATAATGATTCGTTCATTACGTCTTTTCTTAGAGAATGTTTTTTCGGGGGTTGGATTTTTTATACGAAGGAGAACCAAAAAAATATGTTTAGCGAATCTGCAACGAACAAATATTTCATTTTGTCGACCACTTGCATTATTTGTAGGTTATATTCTTACATTATTTCGTCGGCTTACGAGTAAAATTCTAAAAACAGTTATGAGAAAAGAAAGGAGGAAATTCTAATTTTCAAGCAATGCGAAATTGTAATTCTATCATTTTAGCAATTGTTTATTGCACTTTGTACTTACTCAATTTATCAATTATTCAGAGAAGACTGCTTTTATTATGATTAAGTAATCTAGCAACTTATTAATGAAATTATAATAAATAACAAACATTTATTAATTTATTAATACGTTTTCTAAGTGTTTCTCAAGAAGAAAGCTAACCTTCATAAAAAGAAAAAACGACTTATTGAACACACACACTTCAACAGTCTAAAGATCACCAGATTCGGGTCTAAAAAAGCTATAAAATTCACATTTGAAAAATTTTTGACTTAGTGTGTTTCACGTGTAAGATGGGGTCGTCGTGAGTTTGCCCACTGCGGTAGCAACTTACGAGTTGCAGATGGCACAGATTTGATTCCTCCCTGGGTGTATTTTTCTATTTCAGTGTCAGTAAAACTTTGACTGTACGTGTATTACCTGACGTGTCACTCTTGTATTTGGTGCATCACGGACAAATATGGCCTTATATATACAGGGGGAGTCTAAATTGTTTTTACAAAATAAGAGGGGTGATAGTACCCATCCAGACAAGCAATAATTACCATGGAACATAGGGTCGCATTCCACTCTGAGAGGCAGAAAAGAGTAAAGTCGAAACGCATCAAGCATGAACAAGTCATCGCCTCTGACACCCCAGCACACTTTTCCATCACGGTTCGGCACTTCTTGAATGCCACATATCCCGCACAATGGATCGGACGTGGCGGACCTGTGGCTTGGCCTCCTCGCTCACCGGACCTCAACCCACTGGACTTTTTCTTCTGGGGGCACATGAAATCTTTAGTGTACCAGACGCCTGTGGACTCGGCTGAAGATCTCGTAGCGAGAATCGGTGTTGCCGCAGACAAAATTAACACAACACCAGGAGTCTTCGAGAGGGTGCGCCAGTCATTCCTTCGCCGGTGTGAACTGTGCAACGACACGCGTGGCCGCCACTTTGAGTACTTGCTGTGAGTTTTTCTCTGATCAATCAATCAGATTGTGCAACTTTTGGTATCGTTCATTCGCTTTCCCAACACTGTTGTAAGTTCATGTTGAAATTCTAATTTTACTCTTTTCTGCCTCTCAGAATGGAATGCGACCCTATGTTCCATGGTAATTATTGCTCATCTGGATGGTACTATCACCCCTCTTATTTTGTAAAAACAATTTAGATTCATCCTGTATATATACACTTCCCTTTAACATTACCTTCGACATTTATTTCTCGACCGAGTTCTCAAGGAACATACTTATTAATTCAACACCTTTGCATTCCTTTATCAAAAACCTGTGCTTCAACCTCTAAAATTGCTGATTTTCCTCCACTTTTTTTCTCTATTTGATTGCAGTTCTGAGCACACTTTTCTTTTCACTTCCATACATATAGGACGTTCACCGCTATTCATATCTCATCGCCATAATATTGTCATATCTTAACAAATCAGTTTTTTTACACGAGGCCCACGCATGACTGCTTTACTTTAATACAGATTTGAGTACTCATTTGATATTGGTTGACAATTAGAAATTTTTAGTAAGCACTGTTCGGCTTACATGTAACAGACTATTATGTAAACCTTATCGACAGCGTTTCTAAAATAGATTATTTTATTAATATGTTCTTACTGTTGCAATATTAAAATATTATGTCATCCCTAAATAAGGCATGCAAACTTACTTAATGAGACATTATAATGACGCTTCCTGTTTATAAGGCGACGTTTACTATTTGTTTTTCGTGAACAGGGCATTAACTCTCATTGATGGCTACTTACCCTGTGGATTAAAAATGGATTCATTCTAAAATTTTATTCGTGGTAGAAACCATATCAGTAGCTGAGTTCAGGAATGAACGATGAACTGGATATTTTCTTTAACACCATGTCTCGCAATAGGTTCTTATTATTTTTAATGTTTCAGATTGGACTGCATTTATAATAGGCAGAAAAGACGTGAAATTGACAAAATAGCAGTAATTCCAGATATATAACTATAATATAGCACTGGTATACAAGCTACCCACTAACAAATTTAATTTAATCTATCAAATCTTATTTATTATATCTATTTCAATCATAAGTACTAACAACATTAATTTTTTTCAAATGAACTCTCTTGGTGGTTGTTTTGACAAAGTATCATGTCATTAGAAAAGTTGAGCAGATCTCGATGGACGAGATATCTCATCATTCGAAGAAAACTGACCTGATCTGGATCTCGTCATCATAACAAAATCGGCAATACCTTGATGATGAGATATCTCGTCATTAGCAAAATTGGCCAGATCTTGTTGACTAGATATCTCGTATTTAGAAAAATTGATCACATCTTGACGGACAAGATATCTCGTCGAAACCACTTAGTAAGTAATTTTAGAGAAGAAACAGACCCGGTTTATATGTAGTAAGTGAATTACACCTGTTGGGGGACATACCACCCCATCCGAGTGCTAACACATGGAGACACAACGCGAATTCCCCCGGGTTAACCCTCCAAGTGGTTTGGACGAGATATCTCGTCAATAAAGATCTGACGAATTTTGCTAATGTCTCGTCATATCAGGATATTGCTGATTTTTTTTATCATTACTAGGTCAAGATCTGGTAATTTTTTCTAAGAACGATATACCCCGTCTATCAAGATCTGGTCAGTTTTGCTAATGACGAGATACCTTGTCGAGACAACCGCCAGCAGGGTTAAAAACAAATTAGAATCGGTTAATAATTTTGTAAATATTTGTGCGTGCAGACAATGCTTTTAAGAATGATTATTCAAACAGTGCACATTATCCACAAATGCATAGCTCATTTTTCGTCAAATGCTAACATTTTTCGTTAAGAAAACCAGCAATAAATATAACTCGACATACAAATACCACTTAAAATAGTTTCTAACTTTCATCGTTTTTTTGAAAAAAGAGAACCTTCGTGTTTTCTCCACTCGTTTACTTATCTGAAATCGCTTCTATGCTTACGAATCTGTTCTTTCAAATGATTTCTTCCCCGATGAGGCAGAGGGCTGTCTCAAACGGTCACCATATTCATCAGGAGTAAAATCTTTGCCCAGTAGAAACTCGTTGTCATCCATCCATATATTCATGAAACCCTCGAACAATCCTTTGACGCGTCGTGTTTACAAAGGAACGTAAGTCTGTTTCAAAGGGGGAATTTTGAAGAAAATAAATTTCTCACTCCTTGTTTTCCGCTTATTACACTTCGAAACGTACTCCTAGAATTCCCAGATGGGAATTTCCGCCTTAGTTCTTTTCCAAGGATCAGTTCCCGCTCCAGTTCATGGGCTAAATAATTACGCGGAAACTTTTGTTGGAATTGAACGAGGCCTTCCCAAATCTTAGTGAAAAGTGTGAGTTTCTGAAACTGCGAACTTTTCATATCTGGGGAGGGGGGTGCTCGGACGGAACTGAGATTTGCGTTGCACATTACAACGCCGTGGTTTTGTAGTGGTCAGTGTTGTCACATCTGAAGAACAGAGGGTAAGTCTTCGGTGGTCTGAGGTGGCATGCCTTGCGTTTGAAATTAGTGGAAAAGTGTGGTAATTTTAAACTGTTTTCGCGCAGTTCTGCCCAGGGACATTTACTTACAGATTTAGGAATATAATGAAACTCAGGTGGGTAGGTGTTTTAATTAACGTCGCACTGGAGCAACACAACGGGCTATTGGCGACGGTCCTCGATCAAACCCGAAAAGAAAGATCCGAGGACAACACCACATAATTTTGAACCACGGTCAGAGGACGAGGTCACACCTGAACTGGCACCCCACTCTCCAAATTCCCATACCACGCCAACGTGAGGAAACTTGAGGCCACGACAGATTTAACGTGATGTGTCTTTTCACACAATGGTCTTCGAACTCGCAACCCTCCGGTTGCTAATCCGTTACCCTTGCAATCGGGCTACCACGGCCCCAGAATGAAACTCAGTAAACTTTACTTAAGAAAATAGAATGAATAAATTTTAATGACCACCTTTGTTGCATCAATAAGCAAATTCACTTTGAGATTTCAGAGGCAGGAAATTCCCTAATGTAAATCGCAAATGCACATATGAATTACGTAAAATAATACGGTGGTTTTTGAAACCTTGATTCCCAATGTTATAGAGGTGTACCATGTGTTGTAAATTTATATATTTATTTTTATATATTTAATCTTTTGCAATAATGTAAATGCTGAGGTGTCGCTGATTCATGGCACGCTGAGATGACGATGATGCTACGGGCCAGGAATCACTTTTTAAGGTTTCACTTGGTTTGCTGAGGAGCTCGTTCCTTTCTCGTCATCCTCTCAGCATTTCTTAGATCCCTGCCGCTACCCCGAGAGATTTCTTGTTTTGTCCCCTGTCGCTTGCTCCACCTTCAATAAAATACAGCTTCATACCCAATGCAAGCAAGTCCACTCATCCCATATACCGTCATTGTGGATGCTTAACCCCTCCCAATTCATTATGATATAAATCGTTCCGTTTCGTATTGTTTGTTGCTTGTCACACTATGATAACATCCTATGACCTTATAAGTTCGTAATTTTGCATTGCGAGTGTGAGGCTAACACACCTTGCATTTTAAATTTGAGATAAATTGTATAATTTCAAAATATTCCCTTGCACTTTTGTCAAGAGACAAGTTTACTTAGAGATTCCAGAGTAGAATGAAACAGAAAACTTTACTTGGTAAAATAAATAGAATAAAAATGATAAAATTTAAAATGATCACCTTTCTTGCAACTCTGTCAAAAGACAAGTTTACTTTGAGATTTCAGATACAGGGAATTTCAGAATGGCAACCTAAAGCAAATGGATCATACGAGTTGCGAAAATTTGGATGAATAAATTTATAGAAGTTGCATGGTAAGGATACCCAATGAACTTATCAGCAAGTACTTTTCCATTGACGACATGAGGCTAGAACATCTTACGTTTGAAATTTGAGGTAAATTGAGTAATTTCCAAATATGTCCTTGCGATTTGTCAAGATACAAGTTTACTTAGAGATTTCAGATACAGAAAGTCCTTTAATGACAACTGTAAATAGAGATTACGAATTACTTAAAATGAAATAAAATGAATAAATTTAAAAGTAGCAGCCACCAAGTTTTCATAGCATTTGTCTGACACCCAGTAGGCTCCAGGCTCGAATCTCGGTTTGTAAGTTTGTAAGCGCATGAATGTTTGGTTGTCCCTGTCAGGATCAAAAGCTACTTACCCACTGAGTGCTCTCTCACACATAACCCCCAGTTCGACCATTGTAGTGCGGAAGGCCGAAGTGACGGGCATTAAAAAATTAAAAGTGGAACTATGATAACCCAATGAACGTTCATAATTTTGGATTGTGATATGAGGCTAGCATATCTTCTCTTTGAAATTAAGTTTCGTCATCTGACCGTGATTCAAAATTACGAAGTGTTGCCCTCGGCTCTTTCCCTTCAGGTTTGATCACCAATACACCGATGTTTTGCTCCAGTGCGACGTAAATTCAACTACCTACCTTGAAATTAAGATTAAACTGAAGTAATTTCAAAATATTTCCTTAAAATATATTAAAAGACGAGTTTCTCTGCAAATTGAGATACAGGAACATTTCTCTACAACTTCGTCGTAACGGAATCATATTGAAGCATGTAAAATAGAATACACATCTTTAAGCAGCATCTGTGAAACTGTAATACCCAATATTCTTGTTGGCTCGTAATATGATTGTCAATACACCCAATTTCCTATTCCAATATAAACTTAGAAGTTCGATCGTATGATAGTAACTGTGACATTTAAATATCGCAGTTGATCCCAATTTATTAGGATCCTGATTATATGAAACATCAGTTTATTTGGGAAAAGTCTTAAACAAAATTTTAAAAAATGTTGCAGATTGAATTTTGTTAGCTAGGATAGCCATCATTCCAATGTTTCAGTTACATGGGGACCCATTTCTTTCGATCCTATTTGCTTTTGCTATTACAAAGTTGAATATAGTGACTTAATATGAAGTTTAGTTTCCTAAATCATTTTTAATGAATCATGCAAATGCTTATTATTTATTGTTGTTATTTTAAATTGTCTAATTATTTTAATCTCCTTATTGAATAAAGCTAAGACCAAAATTATAATTACAAACAAACCCTAAAAATCTTCAACTAAAAATTAGCTGGAAACTTAATAAATAAAACTTTTTATATTAAAGAACTAACTTTCATTTCATCGTTTAAGTGTTGAAATGAAAATGATCAATTCCTTCAAAATAATCTAAGAAACACTTTTCCGGTTTATAACGTAAGATTGGATTTGAATTTGTAACCATTGTGTATCAATGAAATAAGTGGTTCTCTTCATCTCTCAATACGAACAGACTTAATCGATTATTGAATTTATTGCTATCAACTATAGATAAACGACAAGGATTGTTATAATAATACTTTAAAAAGAGAAATAGCTATTTTGAAAATGTACCGGCAACTTTTCATTTAAAACAGTATTGATACAGATATTTCAAGTTCCAAATTATTTCATTCACTATGTCTTTTGGAATATCTATTTACCTCTATTACTTTCGTTAACTCGTTTTGTCCTTCTAAATAAGGTCTCGAGTTCTAATGCATCGAGACAGCAGTGATTCATTAGGTTGCAAAAGCAAAGCCAAGCAGATTAATTTTGTTCCTAATTAATCGTTTTTATTTCTGTTCTGCTAGACGTAGAATTTCATCTTAAACCTACGGTTTTATTACAAAAAAGTAAGAAGAAGCATCCAAAAATACAATCTTAAATGACAAGTAAATACGGTGGTGCAATAAGAACAAATATCTTTTAATTAAAATTGAAGTTAAGATTCATGTAATTAGAGAATTGAATTTCAGTATTTAACGTTTATCTGATTCAATAGCAGGTGTTCTTTCGACTCGTTCGTTACTTTTGTAGTAAAATGGTATTGAGTCGAATCTTTCAAGGCGATGTTTAATTCAATATTTCTTTCTCTGTTGACAAAATAATGAACGCGTAGCTTAGGTGGGCAAATTCTTGTTTTGTTAAATCTGATCCTACATAAAATTTTCCTATTACCTTGTTTTTTTTGCTAGTAAATTGTTGATTCATTTTGTGTTTATATTGACATTTCATGTAGTTTATAAACTGACATTTACTTTAGTTTTCGAATGAATATTAAGTTTTAAATCTCGAACTACATTTTACGGTATATTTGTCGTCAACAATGCAGCACAACCTTACTTCCTTACGAAGTACTGCTGTTGGAAAACGCAGAGTATTTGACTATGATGCCATTAGCTCTTTCACGAAATACTAAAGTAATCAAAGATTATTAGATTGTTAATATATAAGTTCTGTGGATTAAAATTTTATAACCTTAATGAATTAATGATTCTCTCTCACTTTAAACTTTTCCTTCCTTTTTAAGGGAATTAATAAATTGTAAAATAATAATGAAAGACAGTATAAAAGAAAAGGCACACAAAATATGCGATAATATTGTAAATTAGTATATGCAAAAATTATAATTGATATATATATATATATATATATATATATATATATATATATATATATAAATCCCTTTCGTTGGATAAGTTGAAGTTTATTAGATGCAAAGTTCACATAATCTGAAATCATTTACAGGTAAATGAAATTTATAATGAATTTGTTGCCCTGATAATTGAAATAGTTCGATTTCTGTCACTTAAGTAATAAAATACACGTTAATCAACACGAATCACATAGGGGCTAGAAAAATTGATAGAGAAACGCAAGGTAAGACTTATGTTCTGTGAAATGATATTGAGATTAAGGTAAATTATCGTTAAAAGATTATTATCAATTGGATTTAAATACGAAATATTTTTGTGCAAAGTTGTTTATTAGAATAACTGATAGGAATTATTGACAAAAGATGTATTAATTATTAATGTATTATATTTTTAATTAAAAAATAGATTCTGAACTGGTTTTCTTGAAACCACGTTGAGTTTACTTTCTAAATATTTCTCTGACATTTCATTACTCGAAGAATTTTTTTCTTTCCATTCAGTGCTTCGATTCTACAATATTTTGTGACAAATCACACACTTCAGACTATCTATTATTAATTTTGCATGCTACTATAGTTAAAGTTATGATTACGATCGTTATCGTCTTTTCAGTAAACTTTAGAAAACGTTTCCGGGCAAAACAAGCTATTTATTCTTATAATTTTAGCGACCCTAACTTCACTAAAATGAGTTTGGAGCCAGCATTTCGAAAATATCCCAACATTCTCGGCACTCAATTAAGAAAAATAGGTTGATTAAGTTTGGACGATGTTAAGTATCTAGATTGTTATGATATGGTTATATAAGACAGCAAAGGATGCATGTACTGTCACGAGAGAGAAGAGCACAACCGACAATGTAACATTTTCATTTTTGAGATGACCCCCGATGGTGGGCGTTTGAGGATCTCTATTGACTAAAGGAGCAAAAGCTTACAAAACAGGATTTTCACAGAAGAATCCTGGAGAGACGCCTCCAATGACAAGAAGCCTTGTCCTCTTACTTTTCGTAACCAGCTCAAGCTATCGGCTACCTTATCAAGCTCTCTAGAGGGACCTTTTGTTTCTGTTCTGGAAGATCATATCGAACTTCCTCCAACTAATCTTTTCTTCCACTTTTCATGCGTAAAGCTACCAGATCGGTGTTTCCGTTTTTACTATCGTTAATTAACACACTCTCCTGGTAAGAGCGATCGGTCGTTAATGCTGGTTTGAAATTATTGAGGGAGCAAAGAGAAACATTGTCACTTTAAGGAAGGAGATTGTTTGACATGCGATTACATGAAGTAAAACTCGGTAATTAGGTTACTTTTTTACCGAGTGAATGTTCCACTCATATTCTGCTGTCAGAAGATTGCGAATGGAGTTGTATTGCTTTGTTTCAGTGAATAAGAGAGTCTGAATATTGCCAAAAGCCTGCAGCAGATTGAAAAGGATGGGTGGAGTAAAGTAAAAATTGCAACATCCCTAATAATGAATTAATTTTGAACGAATGATCCCTTTTCAGTTAAACTGACACCATGTTCAAAGAATTGACAACTACTTACATTATGCATAGCAAGTTTACATGCAAGGTTTTGAAACGTTTGTATTTCTTTTTTTCAGCAAACAAGCTAGTACTGAATATTACCAAAGGTATGTGATGGATTGAAAAGAATGGGTGGGGGAGAATGTGTAAAAATTGCCATCTCCCCAGAAATGAATTGTTTTCGTACGAGTATTATTAAATACAATAATCCATTTTGAGTTAAATTGACACCATGTTCAAAGATATTTACACTCTTTATATTTGCAAATACATACATTGTACATAGTAAGTTTAAATGCATAATTTTGAAATGATTTTGAGTTTACTTAACCGGTATTAGCTAAGAAATCAAAGAATAACTTGACCCATTTTTAATACAATGCACCTCAAAACAACTTTGCATGACATGTTTGTATTTCTTAAACACAATCATGATCACATCTTTCAAAACTTTCAAAATAATTAAATAAATTCATAACTTGAACAAATGTTTTCAGTGATTTTATTTCATTTAATAAAATGTAGAATAGTTAACTATTCATGATAAACAAAATGCATTCCTGTCGTAAATGGAGTAAATCTAAAAGTATCTAACCACCAAAAATTAGGAACTAGATTGAAAACTACCTAAATATAAAGAACATAAGAAATAAAAATATTTTTCTCTTATGTTCAACATTAGCATATATTTAAACAGATTCTGTGATTGCCAATAGTTATTAATATTCTATACACAGCTTTCATTTTGTATTTATTGGTTTATAATTAAAATATATATTGATTTTTAATGAATCTAATTATTATATATCCTTCAGATTTGAAAAGATTTCTTTAAAATGTTGCTAGACTGAAAAAATTTCTTTTTTTAAGACAATTATAGGTAAGTATTTTTCTAATTTGATGACGAATAGCAGATTGGATATTCCAAAGGTCGAATATCTCTCTTTGTGCTGTAATCTCAAATAATAATTTGAAGTGTTATATTTAATTATTTTTGTTATGTTTTGCCATCTCTTCTAATTAAGTACATAAATTATATCGAAAGTACTTACTCTTTATGGTGAAGAATACTCTAATTAGTTTATTAAGGAAGAAAAAAATAAAATTTTACTCAGCTCTTAGACTACAAAACCCTAATTAGTACACTCACTGCAGACAGTATTTCATGTTTGAAGAAAAACAAAGAGAGTGTAATTAATACCTGATATTCCACCTTAATCTGGTAACAAAACTCGGTCTTCCTATGAAACGAAACTAAATTGGAGCTTCGTAATGAAAACAGTTCCGTATTAAAACTTTCTATTCGTGGAGCAACATCAAGCAAAATCAATTTTGTTTCCGACTTTAAAATCCAAATATATTTTTAATTTTATTTAAAGCGGAATCGAAATCTTGTTAATTAGCTATGAGAAGAGATGGGAATCAATAATACAGAATTATAAACTACTTGACATAGCCGCACTACGAAAGCTATTTTGATGCGGTATATAAATTGCGTGATACATTCAGACATGTTAACAATGTATATAATTGCACGGATTTACCCTCCAGGTTGTTTTGACGAGGTATCTCGCCCATCAAGATCTGACTAATTTATATAATGACGAGATATCTCGTTATCAAGACATTGCCGAATAATGTTTACATGATATCAAAATCTGGTCAGTTTTGCTAATGACGAGATACCTCGTTAAGACAACCACCAGGAGGGTTAATAAAAAAGTAAAAGAAAAGGTAGAAAAGATATGCATTGACTTTATGTTGGTTTTAAATAAAAGTTCGTTGGATTGTTTTCTGCATGGTTGGTAGGTTAGGGTTTTGTGGCGCAAGGTCCAGTAATGGACAAGCTGCGCCAAGTTTTCTGCATAGGAAATTTCAGATAAAAATGCTTTTGAGGTGTCAGAGAGAATTGTATCGTCAAGCAGATGCAATTGGTTATAGGTATGGAAAAACATTTGTGTGGTTCTCTTAATCGTATTTAATTGTGAACGAAAGGCAATGTAGAAACAAATTATTTAAAGTTACTATTGGGGCACACAGGCAAACATTTTAAAGTTTTGACTGGCGCCTTCTATGATCTCCATTTCTCTTTTTATAGTCATCTGCAACTGTCTTTCATCATTAGTTGTAGAAGAGCAATTTACACTTATACGCACAACTAACATTTAGTAAAATCTAATGGGAGACTTAGAAGTTTCAATACTGAGACACAAACCCGTACTTGTATATTGACTTATCAGTTTTGAAGCCTAGCCTTTAGTCTACCTCATCGTCGTGAAAGACAGAAATGGTGTACCTAATTCCTAGTATTGTAAGACACAGATGAAATGAGTTCGGTTGGGAGGGATGGAGCATACACTGAGGTGGCGTGTTTATCCAGATTAAGTTTTTCGTATATTAATTACATCTATACTTATTACATGTATTCATCATACTATATTATGCTGTATATACAACATGAATATCAAAGTCAATTTTTTGGAATTATCAAGTCCTGATGAGTTTGAATCCCGACATACCAATAATTTTGATCCTCTATCCCTTGTTATAATTAATGTTCCGGAGCCACTCGATTTGAAGGTGATCGGCATGTGTCCTGAGATACCGTGATGCTGTAAGGGTGATTGTGATCAAGGGCGTAGGTGTGCCAATTTTACCATTTGAAGCAATTTTTTGAATTGACATTTTAATCCTTCTCAGATATGACGGAATCGAAACATGCTCTGTGACAAAGTGTCTTCTTGCTGATTTCAGTGACACTACCTCGTGCATTGTCCTGCTAGTTCCCCCATCCCATTCATTTTTCCACGTAGAAAGTAGCTAACGGGGGATTTTACTCCTGCCATGATTCATAGGCCATTTCACCACTTCATCTACATATTCCGTTCCCTCTTTAGCTATCTATCTGCTTCCATCATGGCCCGTTTGAGCATTAAATTAGCCTAGGTAAATTTCTCTGTTGTGAAGGTAGTGGCCAGAGCTACCTGACTCAGCAAATGAAATAGTGTTGTGTTAAGCGACGAGTCTTGCTTCTGTCTGATTAAAACGCCAACAGACGACGGTTCACTGCCTCTTAGAGTACAGGCATGGTATCGGACATTAGCATCAATAACCGATCACTTTTGATATGCATAACAGGTACATAACGGTATTCTGATAAGAATAAGATACGCTGTTTTATCTAGCTTAATCCTACAAGTGGATATCTTGCCCATCAATATCTGACTGATTTCGCTAATAACGAGATATCTCGTCATGATATTGCCGATTTTTTTATGATGACGTGATCAAGATCTGGTCAGTTTTCATCTAATGACGAGAAACCTTGTCCATCGAAATCTGCTGATCTTTTACTAATGACGAGACAACCACAACGATGGTTAAAAAAGATTCGTATTTTCTACACGATAACACGAGTCCCACACAACTTGCATCATAGTCCTTGCGAGGGTACTGTTTGTCGCTGTAGTCATTTTTTGCTACACGATGACAATTTAGATCGAGATCTACAGCTTAAAGTGGAGTTTAAACCATTACACACATCCATACCATAACCAGGATTCGAACCCAGTGTCTGTTGAACAGTGGGCTAGAAAGTAAAGCATTTGGCTACCAGACTTGCTACTGCAAAGCGCTTCATTTGCCAATACGATCATCAAATCTCCCTTTGAGTGGTGGGATCGCATTGCTTATGACTTATGTCTTTCAAAATAACGATGAATTACTTCTAAAAAGAGGCTCAATTCTCTGGATACAATTCGATGTTCTGTACAACAATTATAGAGCTGTGATGCAGAATAAAATACCCGGTGTGGTTGCAATACCGGGCATTATATCAGTTCGAGTAACCTTGAGTTACGTAAATTGTTATAAAACACAAAAGTAAATCTCAGTGTCCATCAAGTATAGCGCTGCCCACAACTCTTATGTACTGATCATTCGAGCACTCCTTTATGTTGGGCTTTTTTCTGTACCAGAGAATATATGATTAAAGTTGTATTCAATCATCTCTGTTTTCTTACACTTTCATTTTCTGTATGACATTTTTGTGTACTTAAAAAGCAACGAATAATAAATTCATCATGCATGAAAATGAAAACATGCTTTTATGGGAAGAGGATTTGTACTTATGTAAAGTTGATGTATTTTTCTATCTTGCATATACTTTATAACTCTAACACACGCCGTTAAGATAGAGATGTTAAATAGAAAATGTATTACCAAAAAACATGCAAAACTGATAATGTAAACAAAGTACGTTTATCAAAGTTTATATATTTAACATTCACATCTTTTCGAGCAGTGGTAACTAAGAAAAGTATAGTTTACCAGAAAACAAAGAAAATTGAACAACTTTTAGCAGTTTGAAAGTGTAGGATTTGTTCAAACCTTTATTACAATTTGAAGAATATTTCATATTCTTGATTTGATTTCTATGATTGACAGAGTTTTGATCGATTTGTTGCTAACTGAAGAAAATAATCTTCATTTTGAATTGCGCCATCCTTCATGTGAAACAGATTACGTGCACATTTGAAAATATGGCAGTTATACATGTGTTAAATTAGTAAATTATAATATGTAGTCGGGTAGATGTATTATACATATGTAACAGATATGTTGTTGCATATAAATTTAAATTTCTAACATTGCAATGCACTTTAGGGTTTTGTAAAATATGTACGAATCCATTTCTAAACAGTCACATAAGGTGTATCGGTCTCATTCCGTACAAACCTACTGAAATATGGTCCGCTCTCCAATAGATTTATGCAAAAGATTAGGCTGCGCAATTAGGGCATAAAACTTCGCATACGATAAAACTTAGAGTGACACATGGAGCCAAATGGGGTAGAGCTCAAAATTAAACTTTCAAATTTAAAGCCGCATCTGTGCTTAAATGGAAAGTGCAAAGTCATATTTCGTGACAGAAATTTAGCGACGCGTTGACCAGTTAAAGTGCTCTAATCTTTTTGAAACTAGACTTCTTGTCAGTGCTGCTTCGCGTCAATACATTCTCTGGCTCTTCTAGCATTGTATTTGGGAGAGATCTGTCGAGCATTTTATTTTCGGCCCACGAAATCCACCACAGGAATTCTCGCTCAAGAGAAAAATCGTTTGTTTTGGCATTTGAAACTCGGAATAGGATTGAGAAATGTTTGCAGACCATTTTTGAGTAGGTTGAAGAGCTATTGAGGAAGAGTTTGTTCTATTACGAATCGGGTCGAACTGCATAGTGCATCAGAAATCTATCGGAAGCGAAATTCTCCTTTGGAAGTAAATAAGTGCGTTATTTGGAGGAATCAAATGGGCTTATATAACACGTTGTCGCATAGCATAGTATGTTATTAAAAGTATAAATTATGAGATAATTGTAATTTTTATTTTTCTGTAGGTATTTATCTACTGCCGTGGGGCCACTTTTTATTTAATCCTCCTGGTGGCTGTCTTGACGAAGTATCTCGTCATTAGCAAAACTATTAACATATCGTAATGGACAAGATATCTCGTCATAAGAAGGAAACTGACCAGATCTTGATCTCGTCATCATCGAAAATTCGGCAGTATCGTGATAACGATATATCTCGTCATTAGTAAAATTGGACAGATCTTGATGGACGAGATAACTCGTCGAAACCACTTGGAGGGTTAAGTATAATTGTTGAGATGTGCAAATATATTTTGTTAAAATACAGTTGTACCCATAATTCAGGTTCTTGGCCAGAACGAGCCTGAAATCGAATTTAAGAATACGTGAAAATCAAAATGTATTAAGATGATTGGAAACCGTATGCTATGTTATTGCATTGCTTCAGATTTATCGCAAACGAAGCTGAAAATTTAGTATTATTCGCGTTTTAAATTATGAGATCCTCCTTATAGAAAATTTCAACGAACTGCGTAAAAATGCTTTTCTCACATGTAAGGTAACTTATATTAAACAAGTTTAAATCTAAAATTATGTTAATAACTTACGATTTTCATTTGACAAGAAAGCGACTTAAAAGTATTCTTTTAATAGGAATCTAACAATTTCAGATGTTAAAGTTTATTTTCCACTTTTCATACTACTTAAATATAACGATATAATGAGCAGACATGTCTTGTCTGAAAGATGGATAACAAAGGATTGATATAAAGGGGGGGGGGTATTTCAATTAACGTCACACTGGAGCAACACAATGGGCTATTGGTGACGGTCCGGGATCAATCCCAAAGGGAAAGATCCGAGGACAACACCACGTAATTTTGAACCACGGTCAGATGACGAGGCAACACCTGAGCTGGCACCCCACTCTCCAAACTTCCACACCACGCCAACGTGAGGACATTTGAGGCCACGACAGATTTAACGTGCACCAGCCCCCTTTGTACACGACGGTGCTTGGCTGGATTCGAACTCGCAACCCTTCGGTTGCAAGTCCGTTACTCTTCCAACCGGGCCACCGCGGCCCTGATTGATATAAAGGAAATATAATTTTCATGAAATTATTTGTATAAATTTAACACATAAACAATAAATTCTATACTAAACACACCTCCAGAAACATTAATATGAATACCCCGAATAAATGAATTACTATAAACTCATGACAGAGTAGTTTAGATATGTAGTAGAAAGACTCATCTAAATATTTAATGCTATAAAACTATGTCTACACAAATTGAAATCAAAAGAATAATTAAATATTTCACGGTTTTACGCAAGGGATGGACATCGAGAAAATGTGTGAGTATTCCAAAATTTGAAATTCAAAAACTTGTGTATGAAAGCAATAGTCAAGTGCATTTACATAATCTAGTTACTCCTTGCTGTGGTTTTAATTTAGTTAAGATTTGTGAAGTTTCGGGAACTTTTTCCTGGTTTTTAGGACGAGTGAAACAAATTGCATTATGATAGTAGCCAAAAAACAATTACGGTTGCTTTTAAGTTTTTAATGAAATTCGCGGCATTGTTCTAATTTTTCATTTCCCGGTCAGTGAAGTATAATTTAATATTAAGGCTGTGGAGCGGAGAAAAATTTAATAACTTCAGTGATAGAATAAACACTCATTACACTCCCAATTTCGTATCAGTAGAATAAGTATTAGGATCTCTCGGTAGCACAGTGTAATTAAAACGGAGAAGACGGCCTGGAAAGAAAAAGCATAATTAGAGATTTTTAATTCTCAAAAATTTCCCTCAGTTTGAAGTCAAGTATCGGGGCTTCAAAAGGTCCCCTTGTTCAATATTCACGATTCTGAGCTTGAGAGAGACGTGACAGTGAAACCAAACAAAAATCCAGTGTCCCTAGCGATCGAAAATGCTTCTTTCGGGTAGTAAATCGCTTCCATAAGAACACCGTAAAGTACCTCTTAATCGAGTTCAGACCGAGCTAATCGGTTTTAAACTCTACCGGATGGCTAATTTCATCCACTGGTGGCTCAGGAAGAAAATTCAAAGAGGTTAGAAAGCAACTAGAGTTAATTGAATACTCGCGGATCGAAATTTCGGGAAATATGCTCCCGAAAACAGGAGAGATAACGGCATGCTTTTTCCTGCGCGCTACCGGAAATTATGTAATTCTTGCGATAGATAATTTGCCGACGATGAGCCAGCAGGAGATTTTTTCCTGGTTTTTTGCAGCCTCCTCGTCTCTCTCTCTCTCTCTTCTGTATTTATACTGGTTGCCGGTTTATTAAGGTAATTAGCATTATTCGCGTATTTTACATATCTCTTTTCCCCGTGAAAATGTAATTAGCAACTCAAGAAACGACATCCTAATACGGCTACTCACTCAAAACACACTATGCGTGCGCGGAAATTTGTTTAAATATGCATATATTATGCACGCAGAGCTTTTGTGTACTTTGAACACGCGGCACTAGCCCTCTGTACCGGGGATAATTAATAATTCTGAAACCCTACTCTCAAAGCGGTAGTTAATGAAACGGGTACCTACTCTAAATTCATATTCTATATATTTTCCATCAAATGTTACACTGAAAAATCAATTAGCTAGCCGTATATTATATGCGGCATGGGCAGAGGGTGCAAGTAGAGAAGTAATGTCTTGTTCTGCAGGAATGGCTTCATGTTTCTTCAAATACTCTTTCCGCTCCTGCATTGTTACACAGCTACTGGGCTTGCGGATCAATAGGATTTAACAATGGGAGCATATGCAGAAACTCAGGTGGCATGTTTTGGATGCTTAACACAAACCAGGAGATTGCAATATGATGAGCTGGGGGTGGAATTGTGTAGCCTTTAAGTAATGTGATAGTTCGATGAGCACAAAACCAAAACGGATTGAGTTCTCGTGGGGTGCTAAAATTTCGTCATTTTTACGGTTTTATCGAGTTATAGTTTCAGGTTTTTGTTTATTGGGAGGGTTATATCACTTTTTCAAAGCATCTAAACATCCGTACATGTTTATTCTTCCAAGTTAAAACAAATAACTTGACAATGTAATAAAAACGTTTTGTGCAAATTAGTTTTCTCAATACAAGTATCATAGACATCGTTTTGCCCCTTTTCGAAGTTGGAATGTTGTAAATGTCCTAGTTTTTATTTTATTGCTGGCTATATGGATTAATGCTGAAGTATCGTTATCTTATGAGCATCAAGAGATTTTATAGTAGTGTAGTATTGTTTTACCAGATAATGACTGAATAACCTCATCTATTGGTTGAATGTGTATCCCAGGAAAGATTTAATTAGTCATGAAGGTCAAAATTAGTCAGAAATCACTCAGGAAACATGCATATATCAGTTCTCCTAGTTGCAGAACAGATATCTCATAGAATTGACTTTGAACTACAGCATAAACCAACAACAAATAGATAAAATTTCTGAATTATGTGTTGAATGAGAAAACTACGTATCTTTCTAGTATTAAAGAGGTCGAGAGTTTTTATATACTTTTCAAATAAAGAACTCTTCATGTGATATAAAAAGTACGCATAGAAATACTAAACTATCATAACTAAGCTGAATGATGCGAGAGGAAAATTAATAAACTATTTAGTTAGGTAACTAATAATAAATGTGGAGAATGGACATATGAATTAAATTTAAAATTTTCTACGTATGGTGTAATTCCTCAATGTTTTAGAACAATAATATGTATTACTTTTGATAGATGCACGTAATTTAAAAGTGACAATTGCAGCTGTATTTTTTGAGCGAATATCGCGCATTTTACAATGTGATACAACTCAAAAAATTCAATTTTACCAGGAGTCAAAAGAAGATTGAACATCTTTTAAAATAGTTCCGTTTTCAGTTTGATCTTCGTAGGATTTGTTCACGTTTTTTTCAAACTTTTGGAGGATATTTTCACGTTAAATTTCCATGATTATGGTTTGTTCGAAACAAATTGAAAAAATAAATTCTCCATTTTAATTGGCGTCACTTTTCCCTAAAAGATGCGATATGTTCCACTTTCAAGTCACGCTATACATGAAACAAGGAAAGACTTTCGTCAGTATAAAAGTTTCAAAAAGGACTAATAAAAGTGAAAACAAGATGAAATTGGTCTCTAGCTATTTCGAAGAAAAAAGTCTATTGTCAAGAAAAAAAGGAAATGCGTTATGACATCGAAATAGCTATAGACCAGTTTCATCATCTTGTTTTCATCTTTTCTAATAATTTTTGAAGATTCTAGACTTCGATTACCAGTTTGGCTATGAATTTTGTCTATTACTCTAAGGAAGGATTTTAGTGACACAAAACGAGTAAAAAACATATGGCAACAAGTAGGATTGAATTCAGTCTCTTCTCTAAAGTGCAGTGTGTTAATATGAGGATTTCGGAGGGGTTCACACGCATATGTCCGAACCTGCAGACTTCCCTGCATTACTTCTAACGAGTTAAGACCTTCTTGACCAACACAATCCATTCTAGGACCCCTTCAATCAATAGATAAGGTTATTTGGTCACAACGTATGTTGTAGGGTAAAAGTAATGCTACAATACTCAGAAATCTTCTGACACTTAGTGGGTTGATAATAATTTTAAATAATTGACATCTCTGTTCAACGCTGGAATTTGGATTTATTGTTGATATAACAATCGAGGAAAATATATTCAATATTACACTGAGTTTCCTTCCACTCCATATTTAAAACGCTATCAAAAATCAGTATTCAAAAAATTAGCGAAAACTTACACAACAATATTATGTGCATTATATGTATATAAACTCTCAAAGTTGCATCTACACAGAAAATTTTCAAATTACTTGAACGAAAAGCTCCCATATAAATATCATTAAAATAGACTTCGAGAAAAAAGCAAACCATGAATAACGAAACAACTTAGAGTCCCTTGAATAATTAAGAGCGAAAAAAATTATATCCAGAAAGACAACTTGGTTAAATGCCACATATCTCATACATTGTGCTTAGAATCCATTTTCATTAAAAATAAAGGTACCACTGAAAAAATTTATGCAAAATGCAAAGTAGTTTTATTTTCACATTGTAGTCCGACTACAGTTTTAGGGCTGTGGTAGCCCACTTGGCAGAGTAACGGTTTAGCATACGGAGGGTTGCTACACGGGGGATGGTGAACTTTAAATCGGCCGTGGCCTCAAACGCCCTCACGTTGTCGTGGTGTGAAAGTTTGGGGAGTGGGGTGCCAGCTCAGGTGTTGCCTCGTCATCTGACCGTGGTTCACAATTAGGTGTTGTTGTTATTCCCTTGGGGATTGATCCCGGATCGTTGCCAATAGCCTGTTGTGTTGCTCCAGTTAATTAACTACATACCTATCCTCAAACTACTGTTTTATTTTTCGTTAAACCATTTGCATTGATTTTGAAAGCATCCGTACATTACTACAATGGATCAAATTTTCGAATTTTGATTTACTGTTAATATATCAATCGAAGAAATCGTACTCGATACTAGTATACTGTGTTTCCCTCCAACCAATGGCCCTTGAGCCATAAAACCTAAGAAGAAACACGCAATCTGCACTGTATGGGTTCGATACCTCCCTGGGTGCATTGCTCTCTTCTGTCACTAAAACTTTCCTTGCGTATATGAGATTTACTTGACGTTGTCTGGCGCAGTTTGGCCAAATATGGCCATTGCACCATAAAAAACCCATCCAACACCCCACACAATGTTTAACACTCCTGGTGGTTGTCTAGATGACGTGGCATCTCCCCATAAGCAAAACAGACCAGATCTTGATGGACGAGATACCTCGTCATTTTATGAAAACTGCCCAGTACTTGATCACGTCATCATCAAAAATCTCGTAAGCCATCTCGTCATCAGCGAAATTGGTCAGATCTTGATGGACGAGATATCTCGTCGAAACCACTTGGAGGGTTAAAAAGCTATCAAAAATCAATGTTCTAAAAGTGTCCGAAAACTTAATTACAACACTATTCTAAAGCATGCATTATATGTATATAAACTCGCAGAGTTCCATCCATACAAACCACTGCAAATTTTCAAATTATGCGAACGAAGAGCTCTCGCGTGGAAATTATTAAAATAAACCACGCGGAAAAAGCAAGACCACAGCATGGAAAAAGAAACAACTCAGATTCCCCTGAAAAATTAAGAGCGAAAAAAATTATGATCCCGGAAAGACAACTTGGTTGAACTCGAGAGAATCCATTAAGCAGGGGGAAGAGCCCGTTTTTGCCTGATTTGTTCCGTGAGCTGTTTTTCTCCCCTCAAAATGCATCCGTGTCAAAAGCCGGGCCACTGCGAGCGAAGGAGTGGAATATATGGCGGAACAGTCAGATACCTATTCGCGTAAGAATGAACGTCAGAGCCTGCATTAACTGCCAGGAGCGGATTCACAGTCTCTGACACAACGAAATGGTGTAAAGACGGAAATGCAAAATGCTCCCGACACTAGGGAATGAGAATATATGGGAATGGGAATGCAGAGCAAGCTAGGAACCAGCGGAGCCGTGTCCTTAGTGCTCCACAAAGCGCGCATTGAGTTAATGTAATGGCGATGACAGATCTGCTCAAATCCTTCACGGGAGAGGGAGAAAATAAAAAGATAAAACCCACTCCAACAATCAACTTAGTTTCTGACTTTTATTTTCCACGCTGGCATACGTATTAACGGTCAGCCGTTGTCCTCTTCCCTCGCGAAACAAAAGAATGAATCGCTGTAGAGGATATTTTTATCTACGCCACACCAAGACGTCTTGACGACCTGGAATGAGGTGTTGACGTACGGGAAAAAAGCAGCGACTATCTGGAGATAATTCGTTCTTTCCAGTCGAGAAAGGCAGTCGGCAGACGTGTCAAGCCGCCTAGACGCCTGTTGCTTTTCCTGGGAGTAGTATTAGTAGGAGTAGGAAGCGAATTTTTGTCACTCTTCACGTGGAGTAGGCATGACGGGAGTGAGGTTTGAGCCATGCTTCGAAGACTCGGGTTATTCATGTGAGATCAGATATCTTGGTGGGTGACTTGAACACGAAAAATGCATTGAAGTTTCTCGGTGAGAAGCGATCGTCTTTTAACTTTCACCAAAGCTAAAACTGCTTTAAGAAAAAGGCAAATATGAACTTATATTTCATACTCTCACAAAGTAGCAATTCCATTTTTTATCCTTGTAGGCACAGGTAGTTTTTTCCTTGCAATTCGAAAAAGCAAGACGCGTTTTGTTTTTAGAAACATTATTTTTTAATCATGAAAAATTTGTTAAACTTTTCACAGTTGAATAATATTATTGCTCTGATCATAAAAGTTATGAAACTATTTTACAAATTACGCTAGTATCCGAATTAAGACCTATTTTGAGTACATAACTTGAAATCCGAAATATATATTTGCAAGCTCTGGAGAGATATCTTTATATTTAGTAACTGAAAACAAACACGAATATTATAGAATAATGTATATTTTATGATCAGTTTGGTATTTAATTGCATTAACCAAATATGATCTACGGATTAATACGTTTAGGGAACCTGATTGAATTTACCAATTTGGTATCTTCTGTTGAAAGAAAAAGCTAATTATCGATTTCAAACGAATGTTTTGATGCAATTCATTGCGCAGTAAGTTTTACAAATATTTTCATGTTTAAAATAACAGTTTTGGCACAACAGCAATCGCTCTCATTTCAGAAGAGTGAGCTTAAAGGCATACTTATAAAAATTTATTTCTTATATCCTCGAATTTATATAAAGTTGTCAAATTTTAAATCTATTTTAGATGTATTGGGAAATTCTTTAGACTTTTTTACAATTTCGCCTAAATATGTGGTCAATGTTCAAAACAATCCATCAACTTGGATTTGCGATCATTATGCCGCGTGCATGGTTTTTTTTGGACGGAAGAGTAACTATTAATTTTGTATTAATATTATTTTTTACTTTATCTGCTTATACATTTTAAGTTCTTTTCTTTGAATGTTGTAGTACGGAACTAGTATCATTCCAAGTCCTAAAATCTAGCCTTGTCAGTGTCTCCAGCTAAGGAAAAAAGAATAAAAATCCAGTAATCAGAATGTCGGTAATTTCAAACCCTAATCGTACTGAACTCTTACCCAATGTTAGTTCTATAGCAAGAACCGTTAGTGCCACCCGTCAAAGAAAATCAAAATTAAAAACTACAGAAACCCGTATTGAGAAAGTCGGTAATTTTCAAACCCTATTTGTTCTGAATTTGTAGCGATGTTAGTTCCAGCTCAGTTAGTGCCATCCGCTAAGAAAATCAAAACTGAAAACGGTAGAAATCAGTATTGAGAATGTCTAATTTTCAAACTCTAATTCTACTGAACTTTTACCCAAAGTTAGTTCTATAGCGAGCACTGTTAGTGCCACCCGCAAAAGAAAATCAAAACTAAAACCGTAAAATCCCGTATTGAGAATGTCTAATTTTCAAACTCTAGTCGTTCTGAATTTTCACTAATGTTAGTTCTATCTACCAAGTGCCACCCGCTCTAGAAAATAAAACAATAAACGGCAGAAAATCCAGTATTGATAATGTCGGTAATTTTCAAGCCTTGTTGTACTGAACTTTTACCCAATGTTAGTTCCATAGAGAGCACCGTTAGTGCCACCTATTGAAGAAAATCATAACTGAAAACGGTAAAAACCGATATTAAGAATGTCGGTTAATTTTCAAAACTAGTTGATTCGAACTCTTACCTAACGTTAGTTCTATAGCGAGCACCGAGTGCCAAGCGCTATAAAAATTCAAAACTAAAAACGGTAGAAACCAGTATTGAGAATGTAATTTTCAAACCTAATTGTACTGAACTTTTACTCTATGTTAGTTCTATAGCGAGCACCATTAGTGCCAGCCTCTAAAGAAAGTCAAACTAAAGCCAGTAAAAAGCGGCATAATTTCCGAGGGTAATTTCCTGGTATAGAGAAGATTAGTAATTTCTAAACCATCCTTTAAAGGGTAGACCCTTCAGAATCGTTGGGTAGCAGGTTAAGAACCATTTCGTTGAAAATCTATAATTAGTTTTCTGAAGTATTCTGTGAAATATTTAAATACAATTTATGGGAAGCTTTGCAATTAGATTTTTGCATAGATGTAAATTTAGAGAAATGTGCATCTTTTACGTTAAAAACGGAAACCAATTACCAACGTTTAATTCCAGATCTCTATACGTTAAAACAACAAACATTTAATTAAACACCGTTTGGAGAAATTCACATACAAGTTACCAGATTCTCTGAAGTTAAATTTTTAATTAAACTTCAAGACCAGATGTTCATTAAGTTATTAATGCAATTTCTGCTAGAATTCCAAACGTTATTAATTTTATTGTAACACAATTAAAAAATGAAAACAAAAAATGAAAGGTAGGAGGAAAAATATGCTTTAAATATCTTTATACGAAGCATGAACTTAACAAAACTTCATTTAAAGGTGAAAAAGAGCATTTGCACTTGTCATTGTAATATGCAATTTAATAATTAGGTAGTAAATTACACCATTTAAAGGTAAAAAACGCATTTACATTTGGTATATACAATTCAGTAATTAAACATAACGTATAATAATTAAATGATTCATAACATGCATTGTTAGTTTTAAAAAATTTTCATAACTTCTGAAGTTCAAAAATACGTAAAAATAGTTAAATAATTTAAATAAACTGATTCGACTGAAAAACATTAACCTATTTTAAAGAGAGTGCACGTTTAACTCTGCTTATTTTGAATAAAATTTAACTTTTTAAAACACACTGAATCCGTACATTTATATTGTGTATAATATGCTTTAAAAGAAACCACACTTCATCCTAAGTCAGCAGTTTATATGATGTTAAATTTACTAGACTTAAAATTTATAGGTGACATAAAAATTACAAATTTTTAACTCGAACTCACAATTCCAATTGTTTTGAACACTGAATTATTTTTGAGATACTTGCATAGAGCTTAAGGTCATAACGTATCATTTCTTAAAAGTTAAAATTTACCTAAAAAGTTAGATATATTTCTCTATAGATATAATAATTCTTTACTTTTTCTGAACGACTTCAAATATTTACTTTATTTCTTACATTTACTCCTTTATAGAGGCTTTTTTCTAGTTTTGTATAGTTGCAGACAGTAGACTTGTTCGCTTAATAATAATTACTGTTAAGTTTAAGTAACGTTGACAAGCAGTTAATAGAAGTTCAAAAGAATACTAACAAGGTACTTATTTTTTCAACGTTATTTTACGGTCTAGGTGTTGAGCGTCAAAGTACTAATTACCGGGATACACCAATTTCTCAAAGTTTTGAAAACAATTAGGGAAAAATCCATATTACATCCTTTAAAAACTAGTTTTTTATACGCATGAATTCCTGTCTTGATGGATTAATTTGCTTTCTTCACAAGTCATTTTAAACTTATGATTACAATCTTGTTCGTTATCACCAATATTTTCTCTATCTAAACTCAAAGTAATCGGCAAATCTAGCAATTCATTTTCAATAGCTATAAAATGTACCTACTAATACTTGTCTATTCAGCGTATTGGATTGAACCGTGATGTTTCTTTACCTAAACTCAAAATAAGCCACTCGCACTTTTCATGACTGAAAACGATTCAAAGTAAATTGCCCGAGTTTAACCTAACCTAATTGAAATAAGAGCGACGTATCAAACAATTACATTGAGACGATTTTATCTATACAGTACAGATATTTCACAAGAATAATAAGATTATTACCAGGTTCCCCCACATTGTTTTGAAACTTAAAATGTGTCATGTACATGAAGATATCAAGAAATGATCACAATACAATCTTGAGGACTTGTAAATAACATCAGAAAAATCATAAATTAGTAGGTTGTAAAGCCCCTTTGGTGGTACATGACGCAAAATGGATTCCTTATATTAGTCTGGGAAATCATGCCAGTCTGCCTCTGCTGCTCCAGATTCCTTATATTCCAGGAGTGGTGTAATTGACGGCCTAGCACCCTAGGCATGCTCAATGGGAGACAGATCTGGGAACCTCTCTGGTCAAGAAAGGATTTCAATACCGTGGAGACACTCTTGTGAGAGGCGAGCCGTGTGTGGCCAAGCGATATCATGCTGGTAAATTGTACGCCAAACACTTGACACGAAAGGCAAAACAACAGGTTGTAGGATTTGCTTGACGTATCTCTGTGCTGTCAAATTACCTCGTACCGCTACTATTGGGGACGGGCTGCAGTAAGTGATGGCTCCCCACATATTACACTGCGAGTTACAGCGGTGTGTATGAGAGCAATTTTGCAAATATAAAAAGTAATTTTGTACCACCCCTGAGATATTAGGAAATGGAAAGCCATGTTGGAGAAAGAGCTCATGAGAGCAAAATTGGCAAAACTAAACATATCTTATGAGGTAGGTAGATATTTAATTAACGTTGCACTAGAGCAGCACAGCAGGTTAGTGGCGACGGTCCGGGATCCAACCCGGAGGGAAAGTCCGAGGACAACACCACGTAATTTTAAACCACGGTCAGATGACGAAGTCACAACTGAGCTGGCACCCCACTCTCCAAACTTGCACACCACTCCAACGTGATGACATTTGAGGCCACGGAAAATTTAACGTGCACCAGCCCCCTTGTACACGTCTTTGGTTGGATTCGAACTCGCAGCCCTCTGGTTACTAATCCATTACTCTTCCAACAGGGCTACCACGGCCCCATATTTTTTGAGATAAGACTAAAAAGGGGTTAATTTTTCAGAAAAAAAATGAATTCGATATAATCCGGCTGTTTGGGCTATTACCATTACTACAAAAGGACATATTCATTTGCAAATCCCAATGTCTGCTGACTCATCAAAGCTAGCAAAAGTGCAAACTCTGCCCTCAGTAGAATAAGTTCTAAAGCATGTCTCAACTTGCTACAAAGGTATTTACTACCAAAAGTTTTTGATGATTTTGGCCAAACTGTTTTTGCAAACTGCAACGATGTAAATTGTAAAACGGGTTTACTCAAAATAGCATTTGAGTGGTCAGTAAAATCACATGTTTTAACGATCATCCAAAGTATATGAGGAATTATCAAGGGCTCACAGAGATTATCAAGCATTGTTAGTTTGTCAAGCTAGCTACAAGAGAAACGCAGAAGGAAAATTTTGAAATAATTGAATGAGTCTAATCTAACTTTAAAATGAAATATTTGTTTTAATGTATTAGATGTTTTGAAACGATGTGATGATAAGTGAATGGTGTCTGGAGTAAAATTTTCCAATTTGTTGTTAATTATAATGCAAGATTTTTATTCCTTTACTTTGCAATCCATATTATTAAAATATAATTTTTTTTAGAAATAATTCAAAGTTATAGGTTTTCTCCTTTATGATAATGTTAATCCTAGAGCGCAATAAAATTAAATTATAGACAATACTGTTTTTTCCTTGAATTTAATTACTTGAAATATTTCTAAAAGTTGCTTGTCGACATAATTTTGTCAAGGAGAATATATTCTCATATAACAAATTTCTGTGTGCAGTAAAAGTTGAAAATTTGGTTTCATTAGTCTCATTCGTATTTTTAGAATAACCTCTAGCCAACATATGTAGACCTTCGGATGAAAATTAAAATGTATTTTGTTACATTTCTGTTTTACATAAAAACTTAAAAAGTAAATCGTTAAAAGCTTGTGACGTAATCATAATCGACTTTTGCCACAATCATTAGGAAGTGATTTTGCTGTTAATGCAACGAAAGGGAAGAAAACTTTTTAATCTTTGATCAACATTATACCCTCTACCAAAACTTTTTACTTTTTGTCGAACTCGAACGAACCATTAAAAAATAGTTATCCAATATTCCAAGTTATTTTTCTGTTTTCATTCCGAAACTCTTGTTATGATAATTTTCAAAGGACTTTCTTTCCAAAAGTATCAATTCATATTAATTTTAGCACAGACACACATGTGTATATATGGCAATCTGAAAGACTCGATCCCTGTTTCAGGCAATGTGAAACATGACGAAATATTGTCGTTTGTGGGATTGTTTTTGCCAACCTCTCCTAATATACCTCTTTTAATCAAACTATTGCTTATACACTCTAAACTTTAACAACTGTTGCTAGCAAGCATTTCACCTGTGCAACTGTTTCGAAACTGCAGGAACCGCTGCTTCAAGCACGCACGATTACTTTATATTCTAAGTACATTACAACCTTTCGTTCTTTCATTTTTGCCCTCTATTTCTTGGGTATTTTCTTTTATCAGACTGCATGGGCTTTCAGCGATGTCTTTTATACCTAATTTAGCGCCAGAAGTACCCTACTACCCGATTTGGCGTATCACCTAACTACCCAATTTGTATCTGCCAAGTACCTATCCAATTTGATGTAAGAAATACTTTACATTTGAGCGTCTGATGTCAATATTTGACCTTTGAGTGTACTGAATGCTGGAATTCAGAGCAAATGTGCTGTCAGGGACGCATCTCCTTTAGGTGTGTGCGGGCTTCCCGGACTCGTGGTACTCTAGTGACCTTTTCTTTTCCCATGGGGTTTAATGTCTTTAGTAAAATCGGGGGTCCCGGGATACCCAAGAGATCTTTTTCTGTTTTCATCCCACTACTCTGTTCCCAACCCCTCTTTTTCCCCGTTTACCCCAGTTTTTACTTTGTCACCATAGTGCGGCAAGTTGAAAATCAACAAACGATACGAAATGGAACGACTTACCACTTATCCCATATTCAATCATTGTGGCTGCTTGACCCCTCCCAATTCACTAGGATGTAAATCCTTCCATTTCGAATTGTTTGTTTCTTTTCAACCTGTCATGCTGTGGGGACAACGCTGTCTTGTGTTTGGCACAGCTTGGCCAAATATAGTCCTTGCACCATAAAAAGCCAAACAACCAACCAGAAGAGATAATTTAGGATGACAGCGCTAAAAGTCAAATGGGGCTGCTTTACTGTCCTAATATCATTGATTCTTAGAATCATTTAAGATTATAATTAAGAAAAGAGGGTATGTTTTGTTTGTTAATTTAGCAGTTCCAAATATTATGAACTTTAAATCGTAGGTGCCGGTCAAATTAGTCTCTTGTAGCAAAAAATGACTGTGTAGCCACAAACCAAATAGTATGAGTAGCAATATGCTTAAGAATTCTCATTTGGATAGAATAAAAATGTTCCGTAACTCTGGGTCTTACGAGATTTCTGTGTAGTGTAGTCGTCATCTCACCGTGGCCAGAAATTTGGAGGTGTCCTCGGATCTTTCCCTTCAGGATTGATCCTGGACCGTCGCCAATAGTCCGTTGTATTTGCTACAGTGCGACCTAAATTCAGTTACCTATGTACCAAGTAGTGTAGTGTTGTTTTTGTGTAGTGCACACTGCATAACACACACATAATGACTAAATGATTGGTCAAAGAGGTCAAAAGTTGGTCAGTGGTCATGCAGGTTACTGGACAATGACTGTAAACCTCTTAGAGATTAAATTTAGTTAGAAATTACACTTGACAGCCGTGTTTTTCTGACCAGTTTGGCAAAGTGATTCGTGTGTGAGAGACATTCGAGAAGCGATGATCTGCTAGATATTCTTTCATTTTTAGTAACTTTTTGTTTTAGATAAAACACATTTTTTTCAAAATCTTAAGTAATTAACCAACACAAAAGATTGCTTCAATAACCATTCTGTCGCATTGTCTCAATAATAAATTCACTTTCTGAGGTCTGAGTTTCCAAAACCAAAGCCTTGTCTAAAAAATAAAAAAAAAACCGAAGGAACAATTTAAAATATTCTGTCTAATTATTGACTTAATGTATGCACAATATTCCGACTGCACTTTTTTCAGTTCACCCCAAGTTACAGCATTCCTTTTGAAGTTTGAAAAACACCCCTTCTTCCTGCAAGTTCCCCTGCAAACACCATGCATAACGGCAATGCATAAATTACACCCCATCAAAGGTATATTCATAATATACAAATTGCATGCTATCATTTGAGCTTTATCTTGTAACCTTAGCAAACATCCGCGCATTAGTGACTTGCCAGCGGCTAAAGGAAATAAAAGGGCGAAAATTGGCATCTCTATGCTCTAGTTTATTTAATGACTCAGAGGATTTAAATTTAAAAAGTAGATTCAAAGGAGTTGGTCTTGTTAGCTGTAACTGAGCTAATTAAAAAACCTAAAATATATTCAAATCGAGAAAGAGCCCGAATTTCTTCCAAACCTCCGGAATCAACTTGTTGAGCACTTTGAAATTTGCTTTCACTTTTGGCGTTTTATTGCTCTTGTTGGCGATGGCGTGAAGAAATGAGAGGACATTTTTTGGAGACGTAAACTTTTACTTATATTTTTGACACATCAGGTCTCTTCTACGAATGAAATACATAAAATCATTAGAGCTTGTAATATTTATTACACTTGAACAGATTTATATTCACAAAAAGCCTTGATTTACTTAGTTGTTAATCAGTTACGACAATTTATAATTTAAAATCAACAATGCTGTAGAAGATTTAATGTAGTATTTAGTAATATTTTTTAAACAAAATTTGCATAGCACTTCATTTTCAAACTCCCGAATATGTAATTTTAGAGTGTTTGATCATCTTACAGATTATAAAATATATTTGGTACGAAAAGTAATTTTATTTTTAACATTATGTTATTTATACAATTTATTTAAATATAATATACGTTTAATATTATGTTATTTATACAACTTACTGAACGTAATATGTGTTTAACACAGTATGTATCTGAGCTGGATTTTAAAATAAACTTCCGTATTAAGCATACTACACTGACACTTTCATATACAGTGAATCTAAAGAATGAAAAGGAATACAATGCGATAGAAAATAATTTAATGATGTTACAGAAATTATTAAGAGTATATTGACTTGTAGTATCTAAACTAATTTGGAGTCGGAGATCTATTTTTCCATAAGCATTTAGAATTCAGTTATAATAGTTGTTTTCTTCAGGATTAGTTTCGTTAATAAACCGTTTTTGACTCATGGTATTCCATTGAAAGAGCAATTTGAACATTGTTATGATATTTCTTATATACAGTCGTTTTCAACGTCGATTACTAAATTCATGAATATTGCAACGCATATAACTTTTTTCACTCGATATTAAAAAAATTGATATATGTATTATAAATCCCAAATGAATTTACTTCGAGCATAAATCTCAATTCTATTTCGGAAATTATACACCTTGAATTTACGATAAGTAATATATCGCATTATAACATAATTCAAAAATATACAAACGACATTTTTTTCAAGAACGTGATTTCAGTTCTGTTAAAAAGTCCGCTCATAATTTTCCAGTTTTTCGATAAAAAAAAGCATGGCATGGAAAAAACTGCTTATTTTTATAATTATTAGCTTTTAACCAACACTCTTTATAAAAGATATTACTATGACTAAGGAGTGTGATTTTCAATTCTGAAATTACGTCACGGATGAGTTTTAGTGCTTGGCGAAATTGGCGATACATTTTTGTTCTCTCGTAGAACTCTGTCCCCCCGTCAGCCTCATTATTAAGTTAAGTAAGCAACGTATCACACGCTTAGCAATGAGCTCATTTTGCCGCGAATGAATAGGCATTGCTCCAATATGCATAATTCATAACCACTTAATCTCATTTATACGCAGGGGCCATGCTTGAAAGAAAGCCGACAAAGAACATTCTAAATATGTTAAGGATTGAAGGATATTGCGTAGGATGCTTCACATCTCCTAGTGTGGGGTACCCAAAGTGATAACAACAGTCTTGCCTTTGCTGTGATTACTCTTTTGTGCGAAGTTTTTATGGATGTTTTGTTTTAATTAATAGAATCCGGGAGTAAAGAAACTGATTTACGCTTTTGAAGCGAATGAAAATCAACATTAAGAGACTATGGACTTAAACAATGAGGTACAAATTAAAAAACGCTTTTCACTTTTCTCTGGGCATGAAATTTCGATAAAAAACACACAAACAAGACATGCTTCTGTAAAGTATACTGTTGAGTTTGGTTAGAGACAGAGAAAGAAATTTTTTCGGGGATTTTTGTCTTCGGGTTGCATTCGTAATTCAGTTTAGAGATTAACGAATCTCAAACTTTCACTTTACCATTAAATATTTACGCCGCTCGCAGGGTAAGTTCGGGCAGGATGAGGATTTATTTCATGGTGTATTTATACATACAGCTTAAACTATGCTATAGTTACTCCCAAAATGTTTACTTTGGATGAGAAAGTTTTACTTTCATGTCCTTGTTACAATGGACGGCATGCATCAAAAACTGTTTTTATGCACATAATTAATAGCTAATGAAGCAACTGTATATGAAATTCAAAATAGCGCGTTTAGTTTTTGAGCTAAAAGTATCCAACAAAACTATTTTATTGCATTTTATGCCCCTCACATCTGGACCTCGGGGTCCAGTAGCAAGTTAGATGACAGGCTGCTCAAGAAATAGGAATATATATTCCAATAAAAAATGTTTATGTTTTTGTTTTCTGCATCCTTTTTTCAACGAAGTTATGCAATTGCAGGGCTCTGGGCAACATGATAAGTCACAAAATATATGGTCGGTAGTGAAAAAAATTAAAAATATTCAAAAGAGAGAGGATCAGAGGAATTTATGATTGTCTGAATGCGTGCGTAATATTTGAAAGTTTAAGATAAATGCCTCTTGGATAGTGGATAAACCATTATGATTTTGGAATTTTTTAGAACTTGAAAATTGCTCTCCTGAAAAATTCATTATCCAACTCACAATCTCAAAGGTGGGTTTTTCGTTGTTCTCATTGCTTGAGTCCGCAATTTATTGATTTTCATTCGCTTCATAAGCGTAAAAAGCCTCATCGTAATATACACTATAAAACAAATTTGAAACTGTTTTTTAATTTATTATGTTACTAGAAGCCCATCAATGATTGTACGACTTTGTTACAAGTGCAACGGAAATATTCATAGTTGTTGAATATAGATTGACATAAAATAAAAAACTGTTCACACTCCCCAAATCACCCTTCACAACTCGGGGCCACCGTGCCTCAGTGGGTTTGCCCATTGTGTCAGCAACTCACGAGTTGTAGGCGGCGTAGTTTCGATTCTTCTTATTTTACCTGGGTGTATTTCTCTCTTCCGTATCAGAAAACTGTTGGAATCGGTCTCAAACCTCCAATTATAGTGCCGTGTGGGGCACATAAATTTGAAGAATGTAAATCTTTGAATGTATAAAAGTGAAGAGAGAATGGGATCATGAGCTGATCAGACTTCTTGTTGTTCTTAAAATGTATGTTTTTAAACCATAAGACTTGGCTACGTAATAAATCCAGTATGATCCGTCCAGTATGATGGGTATTCAAGGAATGTCCATGTTTTCCTTCCCGAAGTTATCGGATTTCAACTATGTCACGTGGAAGACGGACATGAAGGTATTGCTAATGGACCGGAACTGCTGGGAATTTATCATTAAAACGGAACCTCTATTATTGGAAGATGCTCCAGAACAAGAAAAAAGAGACTATCGTTATAGGAAGCAGAGGACATACACAACTATCTACCAGGGCATAGACAGAAAATATCAAGTCTTAATTTCATCTACTGAGGACGGTAAGGAAGCCTGGGATATATTAAAGACCAACTTTGAACCAGCATCTAGAGCACGATTGGCAGGCCTTGTGGACGAGTTCTTTTCAATCCGCTACCAGCCGGAGGACGAATCCATTGGACTCTTCTGCAAACGAGTGCATGAGAAGCTGTTACAGATAAAAGAAGGTGGATTCGAAATCCCAGACCTCTTAGTTTGCTTTCAACTAATAAGACATTTGCCTCACGAATACGATAATCTGGTACAACTGCTATACAGGATGGATGACAACGAGTTCACGCTAGACAATTTGTCTAAACATTTAATAACAGAATCCAGCCGAATCGAGCTGAAGCGGAAAGACGAAGGCACAAAATTAAGTATCGTGGCCGATGCTTATGCTACAAGAAACAAGTCATCTAGATACCAGGAGACACGGGCGTCTACTCCTGATCACAGCAGATGCGTACTGGACCCTGAATTAATTCCTTCAAGCCCAAGAAAGTCGACAGTTTGTCGTATGGGGCCGCGACCATTCTGCAACTACTGCAAAAAGTCGGGACATTACGAATCGAAGTGCTTCAAGAAATGCAATCGGCAGAAACCTGGTGGTGAATTATTTTATATGGAGGACAATCCAAAAACTGATCTTCAACGTGCCTATGCAGTTTCAAATTTTCCAAATGAAAGACCGAGGGAATTTCTCATTGATTCTGCTGCAACTGCTCACTTCTGTAAAGAACGTGATATGTTTACGACATTCAGAAAACTACCACCACAGAAGATCCTAGTCGGAGACAAGGACAGCACCTCGGAAGTATTAGGTATGGGTGATATTCAATTTACAGTTTTAGATAGAAACAGAAATTATGATATAACTTTAAAAGATGTGTTATACTCGCCTAATATGAGAAGAAATTTAATTAGTGGTGCTCGTATTGATCTTGTGGGAAACCAAATTAAATGGGGAAATAACAAAATGATTATTTATAATAGTTATAATAAATATTTGTTTACTGTTCCCAGAATTGGAAAATTGTATATCTTAAAAGGTTATCCCAAGATTAAAAATTATGTATATGTAACTGGTTTAGATCTAGAAAAAGCCCACCGTAGGTTTTGTCATGTTAACATGCCCTTAATTGAAAATATGAGTAAAATTAATTGTGTAAAAGGAATTGAAAAACTTAATTGTAAAAATATAGATAAAAATTGTAAGATTTGTGCTATTGCTAAATCCACTAGAATATCCTTAAAAAGAAACTATATGTACGAAAGGAAAACTAAAAATGTTTTGGAAAGGATCCATATGGATTTGTGGGGTCCTGCTCCAGTTAACTCTCTAGGTGGAAACAAATACTTTTTATCTATTATTGATGATTTTTCACGTAAAGTAACTGTTTATATTATTCGAAATAAGAATGAAGTTTTTGATTACTTTAAAAAATACTTGGTTAAAGCTGAAAGACAGCTAAATGTTAAGTTAAAATGTGTCCGAACTGACAATGGTTTAGAATTTTGTCACAAAGAATTTAAAAAGTTTTTAAATGATCTAGGAATAAAAATCGAAAGAACTTCAACTTATACCCCTGAACAAAATGGCATTGCAGAAAGGTTCAATAGAACAGCCATGGATTGTGTCAGAGCTATGCTTCAAGACAGTGGTTTACAACCACAATTTTGGTCAGAAGCACTTTTAGCATTTATTCATACTAAAAATAGATGCGAACACAAATTAACTGAGGGTATATCTCCTAACGAAATATGGACTGGTTTCAAACCATCAGTAAAACATTTTAGAATTTTTGGCTCTTTGGCATATGTTCATATTCCTAAAATACAGAGAAATAAATTACAACCCAGAGCTAAACTTGGTATTTTGACAGGATATGGTTTGAAAACTAAAGGTTACAGAATATATGTACCAAACGAGAAGAGAATAGTTGAAACAGTCCATGTTCATATCGACGAAAGTAAGAAAGCTGTTGATGTACTATTTGGTAAAAACTTTGAGTACGTTTCTTTTGATCTTAATTCTAATATTCCTATTTATCAATCAAATGAAAATATAAAAGTAAAATCGGAAAGTGAAACTCAAGTTTTAGATTCTAAAGATATAGTTAAAACTGAGGACTTAAAAAGTCTTAACATTTCAAATTGGCGAAGAATCGAAAAACCTAGAAATAAAAGCAATAGGATAGATGTATACTATTATTCTCCTGAAAATTTGAGAATGAGATCTTTAAATGATATTAAAAAATACTGTACTAAAAATAAGATTAGGTTTGATCCTGTAAATTTCAATTTTAAGCCAGAGACTGAACATCCTAATGTGGATATTTCTAATGTGCCATCTACTTCTAGTGATGAATCTAATTTTTTAGACCAACAGCTGTACGACATGTATGATCAGTGTTACAATGTCGAAATCCCCAAAAGTTATGAAGAAACGCAAGCAAGTAAGGATAAAATTAAATGGAATACTGCCATGAATGAAGAAATTCAGATAATGAAGGATAGGCAAGTATGGAAATTAGTGGACACACCCCCAAATACAACCATAATTGGAAGTAAGTGGGTGTACAGCATAAAAATGGACGAAAACAATATACCTAAAAGGTATAAAGCACGTCTTGTTGCTCAAGGTTTTAAGCAAAAACCCGGCATTGATTTTAAAGATATTTTTTCACCAGTTGTGAATTTTTCTATTGTTAAATTATTGTTTGTACTATTGATTTCTATGTTTGGTTGGTATCACTGTCAAGTTGACGTGAAAAGTGCATATTTATATGGACACCTTAAGGATACTATATACATGAAACAGCCAAAAGGATTTGTGCTGAAAGGATCCGAAAACAAAGTATGTCTATTGGAAAAGGCTATATATGGTCTGCATCAAAGTGGTAGAGAATGGAATTTGGAATTAGACAGTATTTTAACTAAATTAGGATTTTCTCAGTTAAATTGGTGTAATTGTGTCTACAAATTTAAAGATGTAATTTTAATTGTTTATGTAGATGATATGGTTTTGTTTTCAAAAAGGAACATTTGATAAATGAAGTAATCGAATTATTGGACAAAAAATTGGATCTTACAGTCCTAGGTAAAACTAAATATTTGTTAGGTGTAAACTTTCAAGAAATTGAAAATTCGATTTATTTACATCAAATTACCTACATTGAAAAATTAATGTCAAAATTCAAAGATCTTCCTAAAAGTTTTGTGAATTTACCTTTTAAAATTGGTTGTAACTTACCTGATAAGGTTAAAGAGGAAGAAATAATCGAAAATGATTTAATGAGGAAATTTCCCTATCGTTCCTTAATAGGATGTTTATCGTTTTTGTCAGATAGATCCAGACCAGATATTGCATTTGCCGTTAATATAATGTCTCAGTTTTGTAATGGTTATACTTACAAACACTGGTCTTACGTTGTTGATATTATGAACTATGTTTTTCTTACAAAGGATTTTAAAATTAATCTTTCCAATGTAAAAAGTTCAAATTTGATTGCTTTTTCTGATGCAAATTGGGGATGTGGTCTCACAAACAGACATTCAAGCAGTGGCTATTTAATTTATTTTGGTAACATCCCAATATCATGGAAATCTTCTAAACAAAAGTGCATAGCTCTTAGCTCAATGGAATCTGAATTTATTGCACTAACCGATTGCACTAAAGAAGTTATTTGGTTTAGTAGAATTATAAATGAATTAAGTTTGTGTGATTACATAAGACCCCAAGTATATTGTGATAATCAATCTGCTATCTATTTTTCAAAAAATAGTCAGGAAAATCAGAAAACTAAACATATTGATATCAAGTACAAATTTATTCGTAAATTAATAAAAGATGAACTATTTAACGTAAATTATATTTCATCGGAAAATAATTTGGCTGACTTTTTAACAAAGCCTTTATTGTTAAATAAATTTAAAAATATTATTAGAAAAATATTTTGTTAGATTTATATATATATATATATATATATATTGAATTGTAATACATCTGCTGAGGTTTTACAACCGATGGGGCCGCATGTTGGAATCGGTCTCAAACCTCCAATTATAGTGCCGTGTGGGGCACATAAATTTGAAGAATGTAAATCTTTGAATGTATAAAAGTGAAGAGAGAATGGGATCATGAGCTGATCAGACTTCTTGTTGTTCTTAAAATGTATGTTTTTAAACCATAAGACTTGGCTACGTAATAAAATTTATTTTTAATGTATAAAACTCTGTCTTCAATCGATAAAACCCAACAAAAACTTTCATTGTTTGTGATCATTACTTGCGTTGTCTTGTGTTTGGTGAAGCTTGGCCAAATTGCGCCATGCCATAAAACTCAGTCCAGCCAATCAACCAACCTTATAGAGTTAGGGTCCCGGTATATCTTGATACCGGGACCTCGTATGTGGGATCCTGACATTATGTGTTTTCTTAATACTTTTAAAATTATTCTTTTCAAATATGGTCAATTTTACCAGATACGTAAATATATAGTGACAAATTTGGACATGAACTGTATACCGCTTTGTTGTAAGTTTTATGTTAATATATTTTGCCAGAGATAACAAGCAAGTATTTTGTGTTTCATCTCAACAGAAATCCATTATCCGGATCCCTATTATCTAAAATTCAAACTATTAGGAGGTAGACATGATTTATGGCATATACGAGTTCAGCATTAGATTCAATTGAGCTCGGCAAAATATTTTACAAGCTTTAAAAACTGTAAGCACGGAAACTGCTCATTCAAATGCATTCTAGTTGAAAGGTAAATATAATAGCATTTTGTAACAATATTGAAATCATCGTTCGAAAGTTTAATTTTCGTAGTTAATTTCTTTTTTGAAAATTGTGTACCCTCCATGTCAACTCCGTATTTTAATTCTTATTACAACAAATAAAGTTGTGAAAGCAAAAATTCAAGAGCAAAACAGCTCATTGTGAAAAGCAAGATACGACCAAAGAAAATTCTTGGTTGTGACATGTAATTTTTATCAAGAATGGAAGTGATTAACAAGAATTGATATTTGTAGGTTTTACGCAACTTCTAATACCCCGCCAGATTATATTCAGATACATCTCTTGAGAAGATAGACGAATTAAAAGCATAAAATTTCTGCTATTTACTGAGTTCATAGCAAAATCACCCTTTTCATACTTCATTTAGATGTTTCAGAAATCCGTGTTTCGTTAGAAAAAAAACTATGCTCTAACCTACATTATTTAGAAATGCCAGATGTTTTGCTTTCACTGAAATGAAGAATCTTGCAAACTCGTAAGATTTTTAACCTTGCTTGTACATTATGAGATAAGTTTGAATGTGATCCATAGTGAAAGATACTGTATGCTAATTAAAATGCGCATTGTTGTTATGCGTTAAAATATCACGCAGTTCTAAAAATATTTCATATGAATTTTTAAAAAAGTAAAACACGAAACTATTGTATCCATAAAGTATTATGGTAATTCTTAAAAATGCATCAATTCAAAGACAAAATATTGGATGGATTTAAAAAAATTTGTGACAGTTGAATATTTGAAAAAATACCTACAGTTAATTTTACCTCATAGTTTTTACGAAACAAGTATGTAGAAAAAAATTATATCCTTCTTCCATAGAAACTCACTCAGAATATTTTTCGATTTATATATATGGAAGAACGTGTTATTTTGTTTGTGGCACATTTTCAGTTCTGTAATCGGCAGTTTTATAGAAAGTATTAGATACCTACGCATTTGCGTTGAGCTCATTTCTGGTAATTTGACCGTTAATTAGTTTTTCTCGTAATTAGCAAATGTCTGAGAAATAAATTCGAGATGGAAAACACAATCTTTTTAGCACATTTGCATTATGAAATAAATATTTTCTCACCAAATTAGATGTTCAGATGTAAAGAGTTAAAAATTTAAATGTTATTAAATTTCCCAAGTGAAAAGAATGGTTAAGATACTGAGGGTTTTAGGAATAACATGATTAAAATTTTGTCTAGTTTTTATCAGAATAATTCAAGATGTAGCTTCAAGAACTGCTAAAGCTTATAAAATTTTAAAAGAGTAAATCTAGAAATTATTATTATGACAGATAACATGTGAAGCATAGTTGCCGTAATAGTACATATTCTCAAGGTTTCATACACTTACAAGGAAAGAAGATATTTATGAAGCTTTTATTTTATATTCATTGTTTGTGCTATAGTTCATATCAAATAGCGATTTAAAATGTAAAATAATTATTCAGAAGGATAAAAATAATTGTGGAAAAAATATGATACAAATCTCGCTCCTTTTAGGTTGGTTCAAAATTACGAGATGTTATCCTCGGATATTTACTTTCGGGATTCATCCCGAACAGCAGCCAATAGCCAGCTGTGCTGCTCTAGTGCGGCGTAAATTCAGCTAACTACCTTTTAAGTTTCAAAATTTATCCTAATATACATTGCAAAAACACGTTCGAAACTGTTGTAAAAATTATTTAATGCTGAAGTTAATATTTTTAAGTTAAGGTTTTTAGATTTGTCTTGTGAGAATTAAGCTATACTTCACTCTCTCACTACCTTATTGTACTCTGCATTATCTATAGGTTTTTCCAAAAATTTTCTTGAGATTATTTCTTGTTTAAAAAAATTATCTTACTTTTTAACTCCATGAGTGCGATACGAGTTTTAGTGCTTTGAATTACCAATCACATTTTCCAGTAATTTTGAAAAATGCAATTTTTGTCTAAAAATGAAACAACTCGGCTTAATGGTATGATTATATTAACTATAATATGTAACTATATACTAACAGTTTTCCTTAAATGTCTACTTATTCTCAAAAACGTAATTTTAGTTGTTAAACTTATTTATTCGAGATAAACAATAATTATGTATTACTATTCATTTTATAAAAGTTGCATTAACTCGGTTGGAATATTTTAAGTTGAAAAGCTACCCTTTTGATACACCTTTCTAAAAGAAACGTAACGAAATGTTTTATGCTATTCACGAATCCCGATCAATGTTTTGAAAACTCCATCTACATGCTGAGTACTCGATTTGTGAAGGAAAGGAAGCAGAAAATCCATTTACAAAGCCATTCCAAGAGACTGAATCCCTAAAAGTGCATCGTTAAATCTTTAAAATGGTATCAAATCTTACGTTAAAAATTGAACAGCAAATGACAATATTTGCTAACTGCGGCGTATTGTATAAATCACAACATATGTAGCAACGGACAACGTAAATACCGAAATAGTGCATTGAAAATTAAAAATTAAAATGGTGAAAAACCTTTAAATATTTTAATAAATTGTGGTTAACTGGCGTGCCGCAAGAATACCACTGATGGGCCTTATGAATGATAAAACGGTTTAAACTGCGTAAGATTTCTTTCATTCCAACGATTGGTTTTGAACTTTGAACAAGTGTGTTCACAAATAATTTCAAGTAATATCCGTAGAAATAATCTTGGGTTTTTATTTATTACTAAACATTATAAAAATAAAATGTTTTAAATTGATTTTTTTAAAACCACTTGGGAACAAAAGGGATAAGTAACTACTATTATTTTTGTAAATCAATCAAAACTATATCCGTTTTCCTTCAGATCTGCAAAAAGTATGTTTCTTGGAGCGCCGTAGAATTTTAGCAGTTAGTTTACGTGTGCCATGAGACGAAAAAGGTCAAAAACCTCTGCTGCAGAACATAGACTTTGGCTTCGCTACATTGATAGAAATTAATCGACTTCAAAGGAGAAAAATCATTGTCACGAAAAGTTCCAGCAATTTCGGAACTTTTCTTAACAAAGGACCGCACGAGCGTATCTAACGGCTCTATCATATATATAAACAATACTAAAACTCAGGCCAGACTCTTATACAGACGACTGATCCCTTTATACATTCGATATTCCTTGCTAGCCATGTTTGTGCGCATCCTTTGTGTTAGGATGGGAAAAGACATATCCGACATTCCAATACAAAGCGTGATTACGGGTGCCTGCATTTTCGCTTTAAGAATGAATCGAGAGAGAGAATCTGATACCGAACAAAGAATCATCTTGATCTGCAGCTGGAAACTACGTTCAACAGGCGGGATCTATCTCAAAATCTGAGTTCTCTCAACGCAGAGGCTACGTTTGATCAAAAGTGCATAGCTTCTGTGTATTATGCCTTGCACTGCTTATGGTATCTCTATCGAAGGGTTGCTGGAAACGGAAAATAAAACCCTTAGACTCTGCTTTCTCGCCAAATAGTTTCTGTGGGGTAAAAAATGTGGCTCGTTTTTCATCAAGCTTCACTGTTTCTGTTACCGAGATGAAGTAGATGAAATGTGAGAGCTTAGGTTTAATAGGAAATATTCATTTCATTTTCAAAGCAGTGTTTCCTTTATAATGTTTCTTAAACCTCCTGGTGGTTGTCTCGACGTGGTATTTCGTTATTAGCAAAACTGACAAGATCTTGATGGACAAGATATTCCTAGGTTCGATTCCACCCGGTGTATTTCTCTTTTCTATGTAAGTAAAATCATTACTTGTAAGTGTATGTTCATTTACTTAACGTTGCTTGGACTTGTGCCATAAAAATCCCAAAGAACCTAATTTATTACTTTACCTTGATTGAAAAAGGGGTCAAATTCCCTGATTTTTAGTTATGTCCTCAAATCATTCCAAGGTAGAGAAAGTGAATAGAGAAAAAGTATCAATGTCCTTACGTATTTTTTTAATCTGGAGTGTAAATTACACATATAAAAATGACAAAGCTAATTCTGTTTTTGAGAATAAAATGTTAAAAATATTCTAAAAACAGAAATATAGGAGGACATTACTTTTAGGTCAGATGATTGGGAGATTCCATACATTCACTTTATTACTGACTGATGTTTCTCTACTGATATAGGTTGGTAGAATGATATAAACTCTAAGAATTTTGAAATTTTGTGTAATCAATGTTAATTTTAGGAGTCAAAATCGACTAAGAAAATAATTGTTCACTAAAATATATGTTACACAAATATAGCTTCTCGAAGAAAATATGTTAATTTAGGGACTTAATCCATTTTTATGTTTCATTTATTTATTTCTATTATATTCTTAACTATAACATTCTAAAATTGCAAAACCAGACAAGATGATTAATATATCATATTGGAGGTTTTTAAAGTTTGATAAATGCTATAGAATAAAAATTGATGGTTAATAATACATAATTTAGAAATAGTATATACAAGTTATATTTGTATTGATATGTTAACCCTGTGAAGCGGTAATTATAGTGAAAATAAAAAAAAAGAAAATCCACTTTAAAGCTTATTACAATTACACAGTTCAGTATATTCAGACTAGGAAAAAAGGAAATACTAAAAATAAGCATAAAATTTTTAATTAGCTACTTTGATTTTAAGATGACAAGAATTTTCAGAATTCATAACAGCTAAAATTTTCCCCTAGTCAAAATTACCCGAATTCAAGTTTTTTGAACTATCATTATGCACTTAGTCATTTAATTACACATTATAGATAATCTAAAAAATTATATATTTTCAAAATCTTGAAAAGATTTTTAACTATGGTACTCAAGAAAACTGGAATGTAAGAAATATTTGCAACTTATTTGGAATACCTATCCGCTTTCAATTTGAAGAAATATTATACCTAACAAGCTACAAATAGACGCATAATTATGTATGAAATCTAGCAATGTATATCAATCTCAATCATAACAGATTTAAGGGATATTTTCAAACAAATAATAAAAATCACATAGCTGGAATTTTAGCTATGAAAATGTGCACTCGGATATCAAGGCAAAAACTAATTAATCTCATTAACATTAATGAATCGCTTCAGTGCTCGCAAACTGTCTGCGAGATTGACTGCTGATAAAATAGATGATGAATCTATATGCATTCAATTTGTTAACGTTAATTGATATATGATATTAAATTGGACGCTCTAGTGTTAATCACGTCATTTCACGCTTCATAATATACTAATTAGACGATAATTTAATCACAAAATTCAAAGTTTCATAAGTAGCCTTACCAGTCGATTATTACTTTCATAAAAATATGCAGAATATTACAAACAGTTTTGAACTGTTGTTTATTTTCAGTTCATAGGATTATTTCTCACGATATACCTAATAGTTAAATAAACTTTGTTCCTCGCAATTTAAAATTAAAGATACTTAGTTAAAATAAAAAGTTACCACTAAAGGAGTAAAACAAAATAGCACACATATCAATCGGTAGTATCAACTGAATAAATAATTTACCGATTGTCTCTTTTTATCATAAAACTGTATCTTAAGACTGATGTTTTAAAGTAGTTTACTAAGAATTTTCTCTTTACCTAGCGTTGCATGGATTCTCCTTTGAGACATTGTCAAAAATCTTGCGCTTTTTAGGAAACGAACTCATTTGCTTGCGTTTGACTGCGAAGCGATTCTCAATTTTCAATCATAATGTCAATGAATATAAATATTCTGAAAATATATTGACTTATACAAATAGTATACATTATGGCTGGAAAATAAAATTTAGTGCTGTAAAATATCAATAAAGTTTCCAGTAGAATACAATAGCTTAAAGTTTAAACGCACAAAATCTGATTTTAACCTAAGACAAGTTGCATTTTGTACTTAGCAGATGCACATGTATGTGTGGATTAGGATGGGAATTTCAGTTTAATTTTTGTTACTATCGTAGTTTGATAATAGTTACACTGTATATTTAGAGTTATAAATAGATTAGGTTTCCAACTTTGTTTCCGGTTAATTTTTCTCTTGTTTTGGGGAAACTAATAAACAAGTTATTTGGACACATCAAAATTATTAATTTCACTTCATTCAATGCCCACAAAGTTGTAGGAAAACTAAAACGTGTTAGACCCGAAGATTGTTTTGATAGGTTTTTAATTTATCTGTTCAGAAACACAAAATACAAGTTCATTTTTATAAACGGTGCTTAGATAATATCAATATGATTCCTTAAATTAAATTGAGTGTTCTTCGTTTATCACCATATATTACAATGGTAAGTTCCCTATTTTAATTCATATATTTTTAGTTTAGTTCTACATCATATATTTTTTTACCATGCCTTGAAATTTAAACACTTAAAACTGAAACGCACAAATATGTTTTTTATACACATTAACTCCAAAAAATAAATGCTATTCACATTGAAACGTATTTAAAAATGTCATTAACAATATACGCATGCAATATGTTTAGAACAGAAACTCATTAACAGAAAATAACATTTTTTATTGTACACATGTTTAAAATTAACTATTACTTTCTATGTAATAAAATGAAAATTATAAGCATTTTGATAACGTTAATATATCTTTTAAACAGACTACAATTACTGTATTTCTCATCATTATGAAAATAAACATTGAATATCTTCAAGAAATTGTCAGGTAATAAGTTTTCTGCACTAAGCCAACGATATATGAGTAAATTTACATCCATTGCTGAAAGCATATACTGCAATGTACCAAAATCACTTCAATAAGCTACAATAAGTACTTTTATTACAATAGATGTACTCAGCACAGTAAAATATTCAAGCACGTATTGCAATGCCCAAAATTTTAATAACGGAAGAAACACTTCAATACATTTTATGTTTTTGTAAAGTGGATATATCGTCGGCTTAGATCAGAAATTCATTGACTGCAAAAATTAATTTCTTACTGTGTAGCTGTTTCAAAACTATATTACTTTTAGGTCAAAAAATAAAATTGATAAACATTTAATTGTGCTATATATCTTTTGAACATATTACAATATGACAATACATTTCTCATAGTCATGAAAATAAGCATAAACAAATGCCATCTAATGAATTTACACTCTAAGCCGACGATATATATATATATATATATATATAGCATTTAAAAAACAACTACGTTTCCATATAAAATAAGGACTTAAGGGTAGTTTTAAAAATTTCCTTTCCCCTGATTGGATTATTTAATAGGTTTCCTATCACACCATGCCAAAGTGAGAATTATTTATGGACGCATAAATATAATAAAACGTGTTGAACTCGGGCTGTTAAATTATGCAAGTATAATCTCAAGAAGGCAGATTCATTGGAAAAGATCTGGGCAGAGTTTTCCAAAACTACATTTGAGTAATAAGTTCGCTGCAGCACCGAGGGACCGTCGCCATCGGTATGCTAAAGAATCTGCTATTGGTAACCCCGCGTGTTTGTGAGCGAGGGTAGGCTTTGCTTCGGGACGAGACAATGCGCACAGTAATTCCTTCGGCATTGTTGGGGGCCGCTCCGCGCAGAGAAGTCCCCCGTCTCCCGTGAGTGCCGAAGTGCCTCCCGCAAGGGGTATTTGGTCCTCGACATTCGGAAAAGCGGATTTGGAGTTTCGAATTTTCCGTCACATATAAAAGAGGCTTAGCGATTGGCGATTATGTACCGTACCCACTTCAAGCTGGGCTCTCTTTACGCTTTGGAGTACCCACCACGCATACTTCCCCTGCTTTTCGAATCCTTGTCCTCTTCGAATCGGAAGTTATATCCTCCCCCACTCTGTTCATTCTTTGCATTTTAAAACGGGTATGGTGACCCATCCACCTATTCTGATGGAATACGATTAATATTTCAGGCGCCATTAAATTTTCATGAGAGTTATTGATTTCGGACTTGCAACAGGGTCTGCAGCTGATTAATATCCCTCCAAAATTGAAAGAGTTGGAAGGTGAGCGTGTAGCCGGGAAGGTATGCGAAAAGTTGCATAGGATGGCCAGAGTCCCGATGCTCATATTTAATGAATTGATCGTCAGATCTTTTGGAATGCATTTACGAGTGAGGTAGTGCGGTGAATTTGATAATCTATGAGCCGTTCATCCGAGTCTTCTGTAAAAAGAGGAATAGCTGATCGTCCTGTAGGTATTTCTCTGAATCACAAATTAACTCATATCGTAGAAAGTTTGCATTAATAATACTCTTATTTCACTTCAAAAGATGTAATCGAAGCCAATCTGTGTAATTCGAAGCCGAATCAGATTGTATTACTTATAAATCTGATGCATGAAACAAATTAATATAAATTTACACACAGCCTTCACTTATAAGCTTTTAGCGCATAAAAATTTGGGAAGCTTATTTCATATCAAAAGGTAGGTAGTTAATTAACGTCACACTGAAGCAACACGACGGGCTATTGGCGATGTCCAGGATCAATCCCATAGAGAAAGATCCGAGGACAAAACCACGTAATTTTGAACCGCGGTCAGTTGACGAGGCAACACCTGAGCTTGCACTCCACTCTCCAAACTAACATATCAAAAGGAAACCAAAGATATCACACTAGTTCAAAATTAACTCATAGTAGAAAGGTTGGATAAGTAATATTTGATATGGAGTTTGCTTCACATCAAAAGGCTTAAGCGAATCCGATCTGTGATCAAGCGTTCTTCGAGTGCGTATCAGGTTATATTGGACTTACATATATGATACATGAAATTAATTTACATGAATTTACACACATTTACTTATAAACTTTTCGCGCAAAAAAACTTTGGAAACTTATTTCACATCAAAAAGAAACCAAAGATATCAAACGAATTCAAAATTAACTCATATAGAAGAAAGGTTCTTTATAGTAATACTTGATATGAAGCTTGTTTCACTTCAAAAGGCTTAAGCTAAACCCCTGTGCGTGACAAAACGTTTTCCGAAGCCAAATAAAGTTGTAATAAATTTACATATCTGATACAAGGAACTAATTTGCATAAATTTACACACATCACTTGTAAGCTTTTCGCGCATAAAGACTTTGAAAGCTTACTTCATATTAAAAGGAAACAAAAGATATCACAAGTTTTATGAGCGCGGTTTCATCCCATATTTTATAAATAAACAAATCTCTAAACAAATATTGTAAAAACACTTTTAAAATATAAAATTACTAATTTTCAATACTTTGCAATTAAAAAAGTTTTTTAAAGTTATTCTATATTAAAATTAAGTTCCAATTCTCGTTTTTTGATAAGCTGAAAGAATTATTGCATTTCTTACCAGGAGTATACAATCCATAAATAATAAAACCTGTCTAAAATGCATCCAAAATCAAGTGTCGACCATTAACGCTTTAAACGAAATGTAAACACACTTCAAAATGTAGATAAACACATTGTGCTATGATTTTAGTCAGTAATGATTCTGTAGAATTATAACTATTACGAATATTATTTAATTACAGATCTACGAGCCATTTTTTTATAGAAGCTTGCTACATTCCAAATTTTGTTAATGATTTTAACTAAATACAAGATAGATTAGTTTATTGCTGTCATCTTGTTTCAAGAATGTCGCTGAGCGAATTTAACAATTTTGGAGATGCGATACGAGGATTGGGATATACAAAAGCTTCGTTTTAACAATAACAAATACCAGATGGAATCTGAATATTTTACTTCCGCTCGTATAATACATATCGAGGGTAACTTAAAATGTTGTTTATCGCCGTTTTGGTGACGTTTGGTGTTAAATCTAATTTGCGCTACCTATAAAATATACATCATTTCGGCATTCATTCTTTGTAATTTTTATTAGCGACGTGCTAAAATAGTATTAAAACACGAGCCAAATGACGTCGGTTCGGAATACGTACAGGAAATACGTTCCACAGCAGAAACATTACCGCCACCTACATTTACCTTGACAGAAAATGCCTCTCATAGTTGAAAATCAAACTTAAATTTTTACAGCAGAAACTTTCACTAGAATTTAAGTTTCTTGGTAAAGGGGCAAAGGACTATTTGCGTTGTTAAAATAATGAGTGTTTTAAGAAATTTTTTCTTAGGTTTCACAATATATTTTTATATATCTATAATTAACAAAACAATAAGCATAGCTCAATAATTGCTGTTAGGAATTCTTCAAGTACATTATTCACCTAAATGTAAGTTGATCTAATACAAACGAAGAAACTTTTTATGATAATACAGCCATTAGTTATTCAATCTTATTTAAATCATTTATAGCTTCAAAGCATAATTCAACCCTAATGAAGGGATCTCGTTCATAATAAACATTACGCATTAGTGACAACATACAGTTTTATTTTATTCGTTTAAATAATAAAGCCTTAATGGCAAGTAGTTTCCCTAGCATTAGCATAAAAGGTAATATCACCAGATCTGATTAATTTCACTAATTTTTAAGGACTTTTCTTCTGGAGGAAAGGTCATCGTTTCTTAATTCAGAAACAGTCATGTATTCCAGTAATTACTGCAGTCACGAAATGCGTTGATTGTTTTTACGGACCATGAATATTTAACAAATTATTCCGCCTTTATTTTTATTTACGAAATTCACTTATTGCATATTTATGCTCATTTGAAATAATCGCAATATTCCGTGATGCATGGTGGGAAACTTCAGCCACCGACAAATGTTTTCCTGTGAACTTAACGTTAGTCACTGTTCCGTTGCTTGACAGTCAAATTAATTTCGCTATTAAATGAGCTAAGGAACGAAAAAACGTTTCTCCCCAATTTTTAAGAGGGCAATAACTATAACCATAAAGAAGACAGCTCAAAAACAGCATTTGTACCTCAGACCAACGTGAGTAATGAATTCTCTGAAGATTACCTTCAAGATATTTCGTTTCATTATTAACATTTGTATGTTTAACACAAACTTCGTTTTTGTGTTCGAATGGAAATGTGTGAGGCATGTGTAAGTTATATTTCATTCACTCTTTTTAACTGTGCTTGTTGCTTTTTGAAAGAAATGTTTTACTCTTAAGTATTTTGCACTTTATGCAAAATTTCTAGTGATACACATTCCCACTTCGTGCCACCATTAATTTAAGGGGAAAACTGAATTTTTATTTAAATTTTGAAGCTGTTTATTTCTATTTATTGATCGAAATCAAACAGCTCATTTTCTCCTTTAACACTCTGAGGGGCTCACACGCATATATCCGTTCTGTAACATTCAGTCTTTCCCGAATGACTTTTAAACCACTTTTAACCTTTTAGATCAATTCAAATTTTCTTTTTATTCTTTTAACCAATAGATGCGGTCATTTAGTCATCATGTGTGTGTTGTAGGGTAAAAGCAATACTACACTACACGAAAATCTCGTGACAGTCTGAAGTTCAATTGCATCTTTTACCTAGTTTTATGAATGCATTATATAGAGAAAGAAGAGTTTTCCTCTCAAGAAACGAAAACTTTATGAAATGAAGCATGATTTCTTTCGTTTTATAATATTACATTTGAATAAGACAGCGCATCAAATTTCAACAAATTTAGGCATTCTTTTACTTTTGAGGAACCCCTATTCAAACCCACTTGAACGGATTTTGTATGATTTTAAAATTATGTTTACACAATTGCAAATTTAAAGCACTCAAATGTTGTCTTTAAAATGTAAATTAAAAGGCATTACCATAAAGGTGGTTGTAATTATATATTTTCTCGTTGTGGCCGTAAGTGTGTATATAATTTGTAAATAACTACAGTCAAAAATTAAGTAATTATCTGCTGGAAAAGCAGGCATAAATATGTTTATGAGATTGTTAAATAAGTTATGTTTGCAAGGTAGAGGATTATCAAAATCATTATCTGTGAAGAAATTTCATACCTATTTTAAACAGGATATTTCATGATTTTCTCATAGCAAGTTGTCCGAATCTAAATATCCTACCTTTGAATGAAGGAAGCAACTTCATAAGGCCAAAGATAATTTTAAAATCTAAAAGGAAATTTTAAACCACTTACTAAAATAATAACTTTAAAACAGCATCCTCTACTTAATATTAACAGGACTAAAGAACTCGTTACTAAAAATTAAAAGCGGAATAGACTATTTGATACGAAAGAGAAGACATTTTTCTCCGGAATTTTAACGAAACCAACTATTAGCTACGAGTCCCGTAACTTTAAAAAAACGCAGTTTTTGCTGGAGAAGCTGGAGTTCCTAAATAGTGTTTGTCCTTCCATTAAGAAAGAGCGGGCCAAAGATAATGTCTTAATTTAACCGGAGTTTTCAAGTCACCAGTGATTTCTCCCGAGGATTTTGACTCTTGCCCAAAACCATTAACAACCAGTTCTCCATCTCATTAATCAAGGCCTGCGACGAATAGTCGCACGATTTATGAAGGGGGCGTGTTGAAATTGAGTGCGAAAGTGTCGCTTCGCTTTAAGTATCTGCAATTATGCTGGAGATTCCTAAAAGTGACTCTTATCATTTCTACAGAATTCGCAGTAAGTTTTGCTCGAGACTAAAAAATTCGCAACATCCAATGACTAGGCTTTCGGGTTCCAGAACGGTGTGGTGAAATCGTATACAAACAAAGCATTTATTTGGAGCATTAAAATTCGATTTTTGCCACAATTATGAGAATGTACTACGATAATCACTAAAACGATCTTTCTCGATATATTCTAAGTTAAATACATTGTGACTCAAAATAGCATTAAATAAGTTGCCATTCTTCAAGGAAGCCTGCTATTGAATGACTCTAGAAACAATTCAATACCGAAAGCTTTGGTTATATATATATATATATATATATATATATATATATATATATATATATATATATATATATATATATATATATATATATATATATATATATATATATATATATATATATATATATATATATATATATATACATTCGACATGAAAGGAAAACAAAATATTTCATATTAAATTAATCTTAAACCATGTAAGGTATCTCGTCATTAGCAAAATTGGCAAAAGCTTGATGGACGAGATATCTCGACATGAAAGAAAACTAACCAGATCTTGATCTCGTCATAAAACAATCGACAATGTCTCAATGATGAGATATCTCGTTATTAGGAAAATTGGTCAGGTATTGATGAACAAGGTATCTCGCATTAGCAAAATGGATTAGATGTTGATGGACGAAATAACTCATCGAAACCACTTGGGGGATAAATTATCACCATGTTTTTGAAAAATAAGACCCTGGAATCCGTTCATATCTCAATCATACGTAGTTAAATTATTTCTTCCAATATTATCTTTTAGAAAATAAATGTAACAAAAGTAAGCTAAAGATTACAATATATTTGATGATAATAAATAAAATCATGCGCATTTTAGGAGCTAAGATTGAAATGTTAATTTTGTTTCAATCTGAAATTTTATTCTTCTTATATTATTATTCTAATTATTTTTCTATATTACATACTTTCGCCAAAAAATATTTTTAACGAAATTGGTCAACAATTGATTTTCGATGGTAGCCTAGATGTATAAAACATAAGTTTCATATGCGCATTGGAATTGGTCTTACAGTATCTTTACGAATTCGTCGCCAATTGATTATCAATAATAAACTGTATGTATAAAAATCCCGAATGCGCATTGGGAATTTGTCTCATTGCCTAAAATAAATGCATTTCAAGGTTTAGTTTATTCCATTGAATATTATAGGAATATGAAATTAATAAATCTGTAGAATATGTTATAAACTATTCTAAATCAAGTTGTGAGAACTATCAATTGTTAGAACAACAGGATGCTTCATTTTAAGTTCTTTAAGTTGCTTAAGTTCATGTTTCTTATTCAATAGTTGTAGTCATTGAAAGAGTCAAATAATATAAAACTTATGAAAGTGAAGAGAAATGATGAGCTGCCTTTCGTAGTTGTATTACATTGGACTTGTTTCTATTTCTTTATCAAGTACAGTTAATACATAATGCAACGATGGAAATCTAAATAACTATAGCAATTATTTAAAAAATAGTTATACCTTATATTTTTAAACAAAACAATCAATTAAGGAGTACGATTAAATTTATAAATAATTGTATTACATTTAATTAGAAATTCCACTGATACAAATATAATTTGTTTATTATCAGTAGAATTATTTTATAACGCTTTGTTTTCAATGGTTTAAGGGGAAGATTGACAAGCAAATATGTCCGGAAATTTTCTTGATAAATTAGTTGATAAGAAATCTAATTCAAATTTTATGATTAAATTTAATGCTAAGCGATAAATGAGTCGTTGTAAATAATAACACATTAGTCTAGTTAATAAATAATGGTAAAAATACGTGAAAGGTGCAAAATTTTAAACTAATTTTTAGACAAACTAAACAATTACAAAATAATAAAGAAACATTTTGAGTTACACAATTTTGTCAACTAATTCTAAAACTAAAATAGCAACAACTCAATGGGTAACAGGATGCTCTAGATTTTCCTCAAAGCATTACAATTTCTCCAATAATCTGCTTACATAGAAGCGACTTAAAATTAAAGAATTTGTAAGTGAAGCAATAATGCAAACATAAAAACACATTTGTTTGTTCCCTTCTCCGAGATGAGATCAAAATAATAGAAACCAATTCGAAAATAAGGCAACTTTAAAACTTTAAGTTGGAATTTTCAAACACTGAAACATTCCATTTATAATTTTACTTAATCAAGTACCTAAAATTTTGACGCTTATTACATTACTAAAACGAGATTAAAACAATTAAAACCATCACAGAATGTAGAACATATCTGCTTCAAAACATTGAATCGCTGTTTTCCATAATTTAAAACATGGCCTTCACCCTTCCATTTAACTAAATGTCTGAAACTTTTACAAGTTTGAGCAGTAGAAAGAGCTCAAAAATCGACAGGGAAAGCGAAGAAAAAATATTCACAAATGAAACTACCGTTTTCGTATCTCACTATTTAGTGCTGGAACCAATTCCGAAAATAAGGCAACTTTAAAGCATTAAGTTGGAATTTTCAAATACTGAAAAATTACATTTATCCCTTTACTGAATCAAGTGCCTAAAATTTTGACGTTTATTACATTATTAAAACTAGATTAAACAATTAAAACCATCACAGAAACTAAAGATCTGCTTCAAAGCATCGCATCAATGTTTTCCATAGTTAAAAACATGGCCTTCACCCTTCCATTTAAGTAAACGTCTGAAACTTTTCCAAGTTTGAGCAGTAGAATGAGCTCAAAAATCGATAGGGAAAGCGAAGAAAAAAATTCACAAACGAAGCTAATGCCGTTTTTGTTTCTCACCACTTAGCGCTGGAACAAGGGAATAGATCCATTATGCGAAAAATATTCGCGGTTTATTCTCTAATTTGGTTTGACAGCTTGTAACAACTCTTCGTACACACAAGTTAAACACCTACTAAAAAGGAGCAAAATAGCTCTTACAAGAGCGTACCATTGCAAGACAAATTGATCAACTCGCTGGATTCTTTTTTATGAAGGCCTATCAGATTTATAAAGAGTAATTTAGATTTTTTCCCCCTAAAATATATACTCTATTATAGAGAAGTTGCTTTTTAAAGTTTTGAAAGTTTTTGTTTTCAGCTTCAATCAATTATTTTCCAGGATTTCTGAGTTAAAAACTGTTTTAGACTTTTTAGTCTCTATTTCTTTCCACATTTTGAAGGACAAGATAGAAGTTTAAATATGGTGGGAATATATGCTGCAGCAGAGACGAACACAAAGACTTTTCTAGGTAGAGTGTATCGAGTATAGTCAGAGGAGGGGGTGGTAATTTATCATAAAAACATAAATATTTACTAAAGGGTAAATATTTTTATTTTAGTGCACAGATATGCACCAAAACTATCGGTGTGTGTTGAGAACTTCATTAAAATAGGGATATGTATCGCACAGCTTTATTCGAAATAAAATGTTTAAAATACTTATAATTGTCTATAAACCATGTAATGTTATAAGTTAAAAATGTGTTAGTTAAAAGACGCAGAGTTTATATTTAGAGTAGTCATTAAAATGTTTGAGTGAATATTAATGAATTTTCTACATATTTATTATTACATAACATATTTAAAACTTTATTCGTATCTGATATGTTTGTATTTATCCTCTATTTTTCATGTTCTGTGTGCATATTGTATATGTATGTATTGAGTAATACGTAATGCTTAGTAGACTCAATACTGTTGGAAAACTAATGGAATAATACATATTTCTCGTCCTGTAATTGTTAAAATAAAAAAATGCTTCTAATAATATATCTACCAAAAATATAATAGCTATAATTTTAATTTCCATTTTTATACTTATAACTTTCACCATACTTCACCATATTTATCACTTGTGATAATTAAGCTAAGCGAAATCACCTTGACTGTGAGCAGCACTACTGACATTTTGACGGTTACAAAGCTGTGCTGTGTGATGCATTTAAATAGTTCTAGAGTATTCAACCCTCCTAGTAGTTTACCTTTGCGTCTAAAACTACTCTATAATGGCCAGCCTCTGGTATAAAAACCTATCCCAAACTGTCACCAATTCTGGACAAAGGATACTTTTCTTTCTTACTTGGACCTTCATTCCTCTTGAAGTAGTTGGGCAGTTTTGTATCGACGAGATATCTCGTCCTCAGTAAAACTGACCAGATCTTGGATGAGATATCTCGTCAAAACACTTGTAGGGTTAAGTAAACTGTGATGGTATACATAAAAGCAAACATTCATTTTTATTTGTCCATTCGATTCAAATATCGAGTTATTCGTATTAGCTAAATAACTGTTTAGTGTTAATTTATATTAATTTTGGAGTCAATATATATATATATATATATATATATATATATATATATATATATATATATATATTAATTTTAGTTCTAATTTATATTAATGTTAACTTTTTAATTTATGTTAATTTTAGTCTTAATTTTGAACATTTTAACTTTGTGTAAATATCTGTATATTTTCTATATTTTAGTGTTTTATAAGTCATTCTCTTTCAAATTGTTGTTAAAAGATTTTCAAAAACTAGTGTAAATACAAGTTCGGATGAAGCAGTTGGAAAAGAAGCAAACACATTACCTTATAAATCACAGCAAGTAATATAATGTGGGTATAAAAATAATATTGATCATTACTTTTGCAAGATTTAATTAAGAAAATTTAATTAAGATTTCTAATTACATTAAATGAGAACTCATAATTCCATTAATTTTCATTCAAAAATTTCTGTGAACTACACTTTCCAAAAGCAGAAAAAGGCATCTGAGAATATCTCAAAGGAAATCAAAGTACCTTATGAGTTCGGTGAATGATAGGGTGGCCTTACCTCAAAAACACTTTTCAGAGAAACTGAATTTACTTTACGTATGCAAGATTTATTTGAGAAAACAAGAAATAAAACCGAAATCGCAAATGTGCTATTCATTGCAAACAATGATCATCCAAATAAAATAAATGTGAACTCACACAATCCCATTCGTTTTTATTAAAATATCTCGCTGAACTCCTACACTTTCTAAAAAGAGAAAAAGGTATCCGAAAATATCTCATAGGAAATCAGTACCATATGAGTTCGGTGAATGATAGTGTAGCCTTACCTCAAAAACACTTGTCAGAGAAAATGAAAACGTGATAGAGATATAATGCATCAGGGAGTGAGTGAAAAAACAACTGACTCAAAATATTCCAAGGGAACGGGAAGAAGCGTTTTTGGCGTACTTAGCTACTTTACTTCTATCCTAATGGAGACTTAATAGCAGAGAAGCTCAGAAGGTGTTTCGAGGTTCCAATATTTCCTTCCGGAAAACCGCCGTAAAACGGAAAGAAAGAAGTGGAAAAAAGTCGAAGTAAAATAACAAGATAAAAAAGATAGTCGAATCCGCCCTTCCACTTAATACGGAGAACGGAGATCTATTGTTTGACGCGTTAGGTTGGCTACTACCAGGTTTGGAGTCAAGTAAGGCGAAGCTACTGGACGATAAAAGGTTTGGGAGGCCAGAAAAGGTGAGCCGGTGGGTTGCCGTAATTTGGCGTCACTCGTAAGTTTCGGGAATTTCAAAAAGTTTGAAACTGAAAATTTTAGAATTTTCAGCATTACATTGCTTTTTTAGAGTTAGAAAAACGATTTATAATCGATATTTATAGAAAATTAATCATTTTTAGAATGTTTATAGTAGAAATGACATTTTGTTGTTTGATTTCGTGTGATCAGCTATTTTTGTATACTTATTTTTATTACGAGTATCATATAAGTGGTAGTTTTGTATTGTTGATTCATTTATTCAAAATAATGAACCAGTGGGTTGCTGTAATTAGGCGTCAATCTTAGTTTCAGAAATTTTTAAAAATTTGAAACTGAGAAATTTAGAATATTCAGTATTGCGTTGCTTATTATTGAATTATAAACGCCATTTGTAATATACTAATCCTGTTTTAGAATGTTTATAGTAGAAATAACATTGTTTTATTTCGAGTGATCAGATATGTTTTAATATTTATTTTTATTACATGAATTTTGAATTCATTATATTGTTTATTCATTTATCCCATAAAATTTAAAACTAAGTTTCTGTAAAAGAACTTTATGCGAAATTGCACTCAAAAGTGAATTTTGATACAGAAAGCTCATAGTTTTGTAAAATTTTGTTTTGAAGTCTCAATTTAAATCTGAATTGATGTAGTTAAAGATACATAAATGGAAAAGAGTTCAAATGTACAATGCAAATAAATAAGATAAATTCTAGCTCCTTTCAAACAGCAGTTTCAAAGAAAATATTAACAAGTACCTAATTATTACTTACAAATTTTCCAGTCTATCTGAATATGAACAAAACTTGTATTCTATACACAATGAATATAAAAATGAACTTTTATTTAAAGTTACTTTCCGAAGGTGCGCGTATTCATGAATAAATTAATTCATGAACAATTGGTGATTATGCATGATAACGTATCTACTGAAAAAACTTTCCGAATAAAGTTTCTTTCAAAAATAGATTAATTTTAATATTGACTAAATTATAAAGACCTACTGAAACGTTTGATTGTGAATAATCATATTAATTGTGATATGAATGATGAAATAAATTCCATTTTTTAACAGTATAGTAAACTTAGTAAACCAAAACAGGCAACTCTAAATAATTCATTGTTTTCATAAACATTTCGATTAGAAGAATTCTGTTGGGAAGGCATCCCTCCCAACGTGATGCCCTACCAAATAAATCCGACATCTGTCACTAGGTAGGGAGGACTTAAGCCACTTTTTCCCTTTCACCACTCTATATCATTTATGCAGAAGTGTTGGCAGAAACCTCGAGGTAATCAACAAGGAGCATTCCTCTGGCCAGTTCTTGTCAGACAATAGAATGGGCATACTATAAGCGTCTTTAACAAAATACTTTTTAAATAGTTGATCTACGAACAAAAGATGTAGCAAAATAGGAATCCTTTTATGTTAGCTGAAATTTAGTAACTAATTTAATCCTTATTAAAACATTCTTTGAAAAAAGCTTATAATGATTCTTATTCATATCAAGGTACAAAGGGAAGAAGCATATGTGCTACTATACAAAATTTATTTTAAGGAGACTTAGTACCATAAAAATGATCGAAATAGTTTTACAGCTATATATACATTCATTACTTAGAGTTATAGGAGTTTTTATCGAATGTCGGGGCCGAATCCTGATTACAAACCTTTAAAGCTTTTTCTCAGTTTTCCATATTTCATGGCTTTAAAGTTCTAAGCCCTGTATTATAATTAAATAAGAAAGGTGAAGCATTTTGTGATTTTCTTGTATGCTGTATTTGTTTACTTTGCGCATGGGATACAATTTTGAGTCAATAGTTTATCTTTATTAAAACTGATAAAAATCAGTTGCGTGTCTCTTACTACTTTTTATGAAAGAAAACAATGAAGTTAACTGACTAAAGAGAAGACTGAAATTTACTGAGAAAAAATGTAAAAAATAATAATTAAAAACGTTCAAACCCATGCACAAAACTATGAACACTTGAAGGGAAAGGGAGAAGGAAATAGTTTTGATAAATGTTCAAATTTACATAAGTAGTATAAATTTTAAAACATTAAAAATGAATTTTTTAATTATTGTTCATATGAAAATGATTTCTCCCTTGAAATTCATGTGAATTAAAATACGGTTCACCAAAATATTAAGTTGTTAATATCAAAACAAAAACAATTGTTCAAAATATACTTTGTCTAAATTATGAGGCATATGACACCTGGGTTCGAAAATATTTTTAACTAATGAGATCAACCTACTAAAATATAGAGTTATAGAAAATATATGTCATAGTTATGATAATCGCAAATAATTCTGATGAAATTGAAAAAGTATTTACGTTGAAAAAAGCACATAACATTTAATTATATGCAAAAATATCATTTCTAGGACTTTATATGTAATGAAACAGTTGAAAAATCAATAGAGGAAGAACAAAAATAATAGATGGCAAAATAAAAAGTTATAAACTGGTATTATTACCATATCAAACATAAAATTGATTGATTGCTTTTTGATATTTAGAATAACGATTCATAATGCCTTATTAGATGCATGAGTTAATTGTTTAGTTGGAATTATGTGCTTATTAGTTATGTTACTTGGGTATATTTCGTACATCATAGACTTTTAACTTAATGTTTTATAATTAGTGTTCCCCATTCCATAATTGAAAATTTTCTCCACAAAATATGCAGTTTTAGATTTGAGAACACATTTAATTTGCCTTCGTTCCAAACCATTTACATCACAAGATATTTTAGTTTGGAGAAGGTATTCTCTTTATCAATCATGTAAAGTTCTCAAAGAAAAGAATGAAGTTCACTTCATATCGCACATTCGAAACATTTCACCCTTTTGTTAATCTCGAATTCTCGAACAACCTACTTTTAGATTAAGCTTCATTAAATTATATGTGTTGTTGAAGAAATTTAAATGTTAGTGTGCAATATGAAATGGTTTTATTAAATTAATAAAACTACTCTTAATATTTTTATTTTACTACCATTAAGGTTTCATTGCATTTGTTTATGGGTAAAGTGAAGGAAATTAGAGCAGTATGAGATTTATAATTGGTATGTTCAATTTACATCTTAGTGTGCGCTTAAATGCGCTACAGGTTGAAAAAGAAATATAAGTCCTTGCAGTTCAAAAATGTTTTGAAACATAAGACATAAATATATCACATCAACAGAAATACATACGAATACTAAACACATCGAATTTAGAATACGGTGTCTGGTATTGGTTAATAATTTTCTCAGTTGATGTTTCTTGCTACAGAAGTTGGATTTTGTATGTTTGTCGAGCAAAAATAAAATCAATATCCAGTACCTTGCTTACATGTATAAAGTGTATTTACCAAATTGTTATGCATTATACCTACACCGTTTACGGAATTTGGAAACAACAAAAGGAGCTGGAAAAGTTGCCAAAACAACATCTTAGGCAAGAGAGCTTCCATTTGCTATGGCAACCCTGTTAGAGTGTATAAGTAGGAAAAAAGAAATAAGCGTGCCATTTCTGCATCTAATCCAATAAAGGGGACCAGCCAAACCAACTCAAGTCCTCGAGTAGAACAGTTTCTTGCGCATTTTCTTATCTGCCTAATGCAGTACCTGCTCTTTCACCTTTTCATTGTCAGAAGAACGAATCTGGGACACTTTTGAAAAATGCAGATCCCCTTGCAACTGATGTTTTTCCCAGGTATACTTCTCCTTCAACTAGAGATGCCTGCCGAACCAACAAGATGAGGCCAAATCTTTTGAAATTCAATGCACCCTACCATACTCGTCTTGATCTGCTATTCAGTTCCTTCAAGTGGAAAAATAGAAACCGAAATCATCTTCACACGTTTCGCGAAGCATCTGTCGATTAACGTTGATTAGGATTGATGTAGATTTAAGATTGCCAATTTTATATCCATTTAAATTTCAGTCATTTGCGTTTATGGTTTTTGATGGAGTGAACGGCATTATTGTGTGTGTCTTTTACCGTTGGATGAAGGTTAGGCAGGTAGTTGATTTAACATCGCACTGGAGCAACACAACAAGCTTTTGGTGACGATCCGGGATCGATCCCGAAGCGAAAGTTCCGAGGACAAGACCTCGTAATTTTGAACCACCGTCAGATGACGTGGATCAAGATTATAAATTGATGTGAGAATTTATTAAAATGAGTGTAGCTGTTTTTTAAAAGTATGTACTCGATTCAACTGTTTTACCATTATGATATAATAATGAAGAAACGTCAATGTAATGGAGCAACGTTTTTACTCAGCGAATAAACTGAATAAAGTAATAAAATGATAAGAAAGAACATGAAGCAATTTTGATATTTTGTGTTGGCATAATTTTTAATCATAAATTTGATGCAAATTTTTGGATAGGTAGGTATTTTTAATTAACGTCACACTAGAGCAACACAACGGGCTATTGGCGACGCAAATGTTTTGGAAAATCACTTGAATGCGACTACACAGAGTAAAGAAGACTGTTTAATTAAAAGTTAAGATAATGAAAAACAAGGTTTTGAAAATATGAGAGGGAGAACTGGTTTTAACTCAATAAATAATAAACTTACTTTTAAGTGAATATAAATTGGTATCCATGTGATTTCTAAATGAGTAAATCTAAAAAATTCAGGAAACCAAAGAAACATTAACATAAAAAAATGGAAAATCATATTGTACTTTCTTTATTTTTACCTTTAATTCTTTATGAAACTGTCACCAGGTTAGCAGTTTGCTGTCGAAAATAGTTTTCTATACCTGCTCAGCATCTCAATGTATCTAATCTACGAGGTGCATAGCCTTTAACTGTCACGATTCCTGTCAGATTCGACTCTATGGGTGTATTTCTTTCTAATGCGTCAGTAAAACTTTTATTGTTTGTATGGGTCCATTTACCTTCACTGACTGTTTATGTCCATTTACTTTCATTGTCTGCCTATGTCCATTTGCCTATGTCCATCTTGTGTCTGGCGGGGCCGCAGTAGCCCAGTTGGAAGAGTAACGGATTAGCAACCGGAGGGTTATCGTGTACAAAGGCGGCTCTTGCACGTTAAATCTGTCGTGGCCTCAAATGTCCTCACGTTGGCGTGGTGGGGAAGTTTGGAGAGTGGTGTGCCAGCTCAGGTGACCTCGTCATCTGGCCGTGGTTCAAAATTACGTGGTGTTGTCCTTCTATCTTTTCCTCGGGTTGGATCCCGGACCGTCGCCAATAGCCTGTTGTGTTGTTCCAGTGTGACGTTAGTTAAAATACCTACCAACCTACCTCATGTTTGGCGAAGCTTGGCCGAATAATCGATAAATGATGGAGATTTCCGTGCGATTCAGTAAAATTCGCGCAGGGACGTCGCTGTAAGATTCCAGCAACGCGCACGCGAAAGCATCGGACAAGCTACAGATCAACAGCAATCCCTAACGCCACGCGTAGTTTCTTCGAGAGGTTGATTTAATACCCGCGAAAAATACTAGGAAATTATTTACAAATGGATTTACTTTTGCAGCCCACATAACACGACGGGTGCAAAAAACAACACTAAAAAATAATGAAAACCGCAAAACCAACCGTCCATACACAAATTCGTGATGGATGACATGCCCCCACTCCACCCCTTGACTGTCCGTATCCCCTTCAGCCGAACCCCCCAGACCCCCCCGCAGCTGAGGTCATTTATCGCCCCACGTCAAATTCAGGGACCTAGAAAACAGTCGCACAGAGAAGTGGGGGAAAGGCGGTTAAAAAAATAGAATTAATTTCCAACAACCCAAGGGAAAAAGTGGCCGTATTTCCCTGGAAGGGATAATGAAGAGTAGTACAGGGGATTAAACATCCCTCCTACTATCGATTATACAATTTCAGTTTATAATATGAACCTTCAGTTTCATATTTCGTTTTTTCAGTCCTAATGTTCGGAAATTGGTTTCGGAACAAATAAGAGTAGCAGACAATGAAAAGTTTTCTCATTATGTTGTACTCCGTGTCGTTGGTGTTTCATTTATGTACAATGAGCTGCAATAGAGGTGTGCCTCTTATAAGCTAATGGGATGTTTTTATTACCCCGTATTGCGGGTTTAGTATTTTTTGAATTGACATTTATACGAATACTGTATTAACATAGTTATGGTTGGTTGTATTGGGTTTTATAGAGCAAGGGTCATATTTGGCCGAGCTACCCCAAACACAAAACAGACAACGTCAAGTAATACATAGCTATGATGGGAATGAGAATATAGAATTATAAAGGATTCGCCAATTTTCATCAGAATAATTATTAGTATTTTAGATTCTTAGTTTTAAACATAGGTTATGAAATTTAGAATTTCCTCTATGTATGTAATAGTACATAATATAAGAGTATTTTGAAACCAAGTGGACGATAAAATAATAGCCGAATTCTGTATTCCCTTTTCAGATCCTAGTTGTAAAATTATGTAGTATATGACGTAATGGTTTACCTTTGTTTTCAGACTTAACTACTAACAATACTCTATAGACAAAACTTCTACAATATACTACAAATTAATCATGAAATTTAAATGAAGTGTAGTTATTTACTTATTTACCTAAGCTGATATCTGCTTTTACGTTATTTTAATATTTGATTTATATATAAGTTTAATCTATGAACACAGTCTGGCGGTGTATATTTCATATACGCATTGACTCTACGATATATTTTGATTTCCTATAAATAATCCAGATATTTTCCTTTATCAAAGAGACATCTAAATAAAATTATATTACTTTTACCAGTCGCTGGAACCATGCTGCATAGATAAACATAAAACACCTGATAGCTCTTTTGTGTAACTTGAACTGCGAAAAGCATTGGATTGAGCAATAATTTTATTTGTGAAGATGAAAAAGAAACCACGGATGTCTTGTGTATCTTATTGCTCAACGCTAGGCTACAAAACAAACGCTAAGCAAAGCTACAAAAACGAACATAACTTGCTGCAGAACTACAGGTTTCCCATTCTTATTGTCAGCAGCATTATAAACTATATTGTAATACTTTACGGAATACTATACTTCATTCGACATAAAATGTTTTTACCATTGATTTAAAAGTAAACAAGTAGAAACCTCAAGAGTCATAAAACAAACATTGAAAAATACACTTCAAAATACTAGATTCCATACCCCCAGTAGTACTCCTCAACAAACAAGTTTTACGAGTGCTGTCATTTAAATTTCAATTGAGAATCAGAAGTTTAACATAGATTACTGTAGGCCAGCTTACGTTGTCGGGAAACAGTTGCTTGCCACTGAACGGAGATCCTCGCCGTGTTCTGCCGAACCGCTGCCAGATAGCTGCTTGAAAATACAAATAGTACTCAAAGATGATTCTGGATTCTACCACGGCGTTGAAGACCATTCTAGTCTGAGATATAACATTCAGATGGTTGTTTTGGGGGTTTTATGACTCAAGGGTCATATTTGGCCAAGCTGCTCCAAACACAACACCCACAACGTCAAGTAATGGACATATGAACAAGGAAAGTTTAGTTGACACAAAAGAGAGAAAAACACCTAGGAATTAACCAAATCTGTCAGCAATGGAATCTATAGCACTCACATACACTGGATCACAAAAGTATTCGACATTTAAACTCACATCCAGTGAATCACAAAAGTATTCGACCACCTCACGTTTCCGAAGTACTCCGAAGATAGTGTTCGATCAAAATGAAACTTAGCATGTGCAATGTACATGAAAAGATAAAGAAATGATCAAGTTATCACATCCAGTAGACTCTACTATCGTAGAATTACACCAGAAAGTCATAAATTATTAAGCTGTAAAACACCCTCTGGCTGAGATACATGCCGATATGGTGTGGCAAGGATTCAAATGGAGACCTCATGCTATCCTGTGGCAAATCATGCCAAGCATAGTGCAGCTTCTGCTCCAGGTTTCTCATATTCTGGAGTGGTGCAATTGATGATATAGCTTAACCCATATACGCTCATTGGTTTAAATATGTGGGATCTCTCTGGTCAAGAAAAGGTTTAAAAACGATGGACTCCCTCCTAGAAAAGACAAACCGTTTGTGTCCGCTCGTTATGGTCCTGGAAAATAGCCTTGGACACGTGATATGAAAGGCAAAACAGCATGTGGTACGATTTGCTGTAAGTATCCCTGTATGTCAAACTCCCTTGTACCACTTTCTGATGTATTTTCATGCTAATAGAGAGTTATCTAGATTTGATATTGTGATCATTTCTTTGCCTCTTCATATACATTTCATATGCTGTTTCATTCTGATCGAACACTGGCTCTGGGGTATTTCGATTTTTTTTGCCACAGAGTGTATTTTTGTATATTTTAGAAATATGTTGCGAAAATTGTGATTTAAAATTTAATCACATGAAAGGTATTTCTATTTCAGCCTTCCATCAAAATATGAATAATTATGAAGCGCAAAAAATATTTAAAATGTAATCTAACCCATGAAATCAAGCACAGAAAAGTATTAGGTCATCTCGCGTAGATTGAAATTTATTCTTTGGAATTTTTATTGGCGACTTGAGTAAATTGTATTCGTAAAACAAGCCAAGTGACGTATCATTTGTAATACATACAGGAAGCGGTTTCCGCCGTAAAAGCGTTACCGCCACCTCCATTTAACTTGACGGAAAAAGCCTCTCATACAGTAGACGATAATCTTGGCATTTCGGAAATTTGTATTTTAGGCTTGGAAATGACTGAATGCTGATGCGAATTTATTTTGTTGTACTTCCTCAAATATTAATGTCCTTAACTTAGCTGATTCATTCTTTTAAAGTGAAACTTTTAATGTAAAACACCGGGTTACTAATTATCAAAGTTCTGTGAGTGATTAATAACCATGAGGATGTAGAAAAATGCACAGCATGAAACTACTAACACATTAGAATACGTGAAGATGGTTATACGTTTACTTTTAAAGACATTAGTCATTCTAAGAATGTGAATGTACTGAAAACACTGAGTTACTTAGAAATATTACTAAAATCAGTGTGTGTTCCAAAGTCTGATAATTATACTTTTAGGGAAAAAACTTTTTATCCTTCGCCAGACTTCAGCTTTTTCAACGTAAGTCTGTGGCAACCCGCTATAGTCTTGAAACAGAAATAAAATAAATAACTCTATCAGTAGTATTATTCAATATCATGTCAAGATCAGAGCAATTATTAAAGTGGGTTTTTGTCCTGTTTGAAAGTCCACACGCAAGTTGGAGTCTAACAAATCAATTCAAGAGATGATTTTGCAGGTAGTTGAGTCCAGTGAGAACATGAGAACAAGCGACTTCTATAGCTCTCTGTCTTCATCTGACCATGGTTCGAAATTACGAGGTGCTGTTCTTAGATCTTTCCCTTCGGGATTAATCCCGGATAGTCGCCAATAGCCCGTTGCTATTAGCTACCTACCTATAGCTTCCGGTAGATCGTGTGGCGTAATTATTGTAAATATTTAGTCAAGAATGTTTCGTTTTTGAGAACATGCTTACAGACATTAGACTTTTGTTCAATTTCATACTGGTGCCTAAATGCAAAATGATAAAATGACTTACCTAGAATAGCGGAGTAACTGGTTTTTATAGGATAGTAGAAATATAAAAGTATGAAAAGTAATGTAGAAGTATTTAATAAACAATAGTCTATCAAGAAACAGTAGGAAGGTAGATATTTAATTAACGTCGCACTGGAGGCACAACAACGAGCTATTGGCGACAGTCCGGGATAAATCCCAAAGGGAAAGGGCCGAGGACAACCCTACGTAATTTTGAACCGCGGTCAGATGACGAGATCACCCCTCGTTATCTTCGTTCGGAGCGTGGAGCTACCCTCCACTCTCCAAACTTCTACACCACGCCAACGTGAGGACATTTGAGGCCACGACAGATTTAACGGGCACCAGCCCCCTTTGTACACGACGGTCTTTGGTTGGATTAGCAACGAACTCGCAATCCTCCGGTTGCTAATCCGCTACTCTTCCAAACGGGCTACCACGGCCCACTCTCAACTAACAGAAATGTAAAAGTAAATCAAGTATTTTACTAAACATAATAGTCTATCAACAAATTGATAAAGTGAGAACAAAAACAGAATTCGAATACCGGATTGCATATCATTACCGTCTGGATGCGAGCTGGAATTATCGAAAGATTATCCCATACAACTTCCACAACAAATACTACCGTAATAATTTAAAAATCCATTAGAACTTTTACAACCCATAGATTCGGTGATGCGATTCTTCGACCAAAACAGCACTTCATCTGGACAATAATGATTTCAAAACAGAAGAGTTCAAATACACCAGAATCATTCTGGGGGACGAATTGTGTGGAAAGTAATAAATACGACCTACCCATAAAATGAAAAAGAGAGAACGAAAGAAAAAACTGCGATAGAGTTTGGAAATTACTTTCAGCCGTATTTACCAGACCTATGAGGTATGGAATGATTTCTGTATACGGTGGTATTTTTTACCGATTATTAGGCTTGTATTCGATCCTCTCTCTTTTATAGATATATATTTGTTCCGTCCAAAGAAGAACCATTTAGGGTCATCAAAAATCCGTTCGAATTCCGAATCTTTCACTTCAAAAATTCCTGCGCGAGAAAATGGTGTGCGGTTTGCTCCCGAATTTCCCAGCCTCTGCGCTAATGAAACGAGCAAGGGTAAATTGTCCGTTTGTATTATTATTTTTGTAATCGACTTTCGGTTCTAATGCATTACTCTGGAATGAGGAATGGTATACGGATGGGTATTACCGGCCGGATTCGCCGCAAAAATAATGTATTGAATTCATTAAAAAGCATTCTCTGAGGCTTTTGAATAACGCTACCGACTTTTCTATACTTTTAGAGTATAGTAAGGTTTATATAAAAATAATAAAAACTGTGATAAAAAGGCGTATAAATTATTTATGTTATGGAAGAAGGATGAGAATTTGTATTTTTTACGTGATAAAGAAGTAATTCGAATTTTCTCTTTGAATTTGGTACGTTTTGGAAACTATATAGTTGATACCGACTGTTGCATATCGTCAACTTACAAGTGAAGCACTACGTTAAAAAGCAGTTCTAAGAAAACGAAGGGGATATTTTACTCACTTAAAAACTCACTGTGTCCCTCAAGAAGAAATTAAACCTTCGTTCAATGAAAAAATGACTTAGTGAACTTTACCAATCACTTTGTCATCACATTCTGGTTTACAAAAGCTAAAAACTCACATCTTGAAAATAAATTTTGATTTAGTGTGTTTCATTTGTAAGCCGCCAATATGTTAAGCATGGTAGAAAATTGTTTCAGAATACTAGTAACGGATATAAACACACGAAGTTAAAGTTATTGCATTTGTAAATACTGGGATTGAATTTTTCGAATTTTAAATTAGAAATTTGGCCATGCAATCGATTGCCTATTAGGATAAGATACTACAGAAGTTATGCATATACAATAAAACATGGAGTAGAAAATAAAGTCAGACATGAAACTAGTCAGTAAAACATTTTTCTTCATAAATTCTAGTTTGGTGTTTAAGCGATTTAAAGAATACAATTTTCTTGGATTAGAAATTCAAAAATAAAATAAACAAATTCATTGACCCTCTTATGGGACATTTGGATCAAGATCCATATAGTAACGAAATACATTGTACCAAAAGAGTCTTAGAGGCTATCCAAATACATTTGCGATGCATCTTTACACATCGTAAGTCAAATTCTAAGTAAACGTTCAATGAAAACGATAGAACACAAAACAAAAATTAGCATTTTGTAATTAGTAACATGAATCAGACATCTTCCGAGTAAAATTATGCTTTTTATGTTTTAAATTTGTATTTGAAAGCCTGGGTGATGTAACAAATGGACGGCAAGATTGAGATTTAGCATGTTGAAATACATAAAATATATTTACTATATTTTAGGAATGCTTTTGATAATGACCAGTCATCAGTTGTAAATCTACAATACCTGTAAGAATGAATCTACATTCTGAGAAAATGTGAAACATTTTTAACAAGCAAACATTATTTACATTTATTACTTGAGTTTTGACTGATTTAAAACAAGCTTACACACTCTCTCCTTATACAAAGGTATACATTAAAAATGTATACCTTTGTATAAGGAAAGAGTATCATCAATTTCAGATTGTAGACACGTCTATTTGAGGACGAAATAATATTTGAAAACGGTTTCTTTCAGGATTGGATTGAATTAACCCTCTAGTGGTTCTCACCGAAGAGTATTTTGTCATTAGAAAAACTAACCATATCTTTGTGGACTAGTTATCCCGTCATTAATTAAAAAATGATCAGATCTGGATCTCGTCATTAACAAAATTGGTCAGATCTTGATGGACGAGATATCTCGTCATTAGCAAAATTGGTCAGATCTCGATGGACGAGATATCTTGTCCAGACTACTTAGTGTGAAATGATTCGAATATTTAAAAGTGGAACAATCAGCGATTTTTATAAAATCGAATCGAAACTAGCATTTATCAGTTATCGTGACTCATCACCAACAAACGTTACGAAGAGAAGAGAACTTCAGATTTTATAGCTATGAGCGATAACCTAATTTTGTACGATTGATATATTCGCAAAGCGTTTCTACTTCATACTTCAGCAGTTTCCATCCTAATCCAGCGCATTGAATTTGATATTGAATGTGAGTCATTTCATCTGAAACTCGTGCTTCAATCATGCCCGTAACAAATCAATTTTCATTTGGTCACAAGGCTCGTGTTTACGATAGAATTCCCTCGCAGTATTCCTATACATATCTGAGCAAATAATTTCTTGTGATCTCTATCTACAATAAACCAGGTTGCGCTGTGAGAACAATGGCTAATGTGTTAGAGGGTAAATATTGGCAAAACCATGGGGATAATGATAGTACGAGTAATTGTTTCCCCACAAATAGCGACGAGAATAATTGGCTATAGGCTATGGCTACGCGGGTCAGGAGATTCTATTAGGCATGACTTTGAGTGTTGTAGTTGGATACTGCGATTGGTATCAGCATTCAATACTTGCAATGGAGAATCACTTTTATTCTAAATGAAAAGAGTTTTTGGTGTTACTTCCCTAGTCTAAAAAGAATCATCATAGAGTAAAATTTAATTTAAAAAATACAGTAAAACCCTGAAATTCCGGGATTGATGGAACAGGAAAGGTGGAGGATTTTGAAGCTACCCAAAAGGTGTGTAGGGGCATTAATTAAAGCACGTACTTCCACGTTACAGGTCACTTAATAGAAAATTTGCGCGTCTACGCCTTATAAATAAGAGCGTTCTGAGAGGGAAACTAAATATTTTTAACATTTTACGAATTAAAAAATAACGCAGCAATACAAAAGAAAAGTAGCTGACATAAATTTAAAACGATTTAACCCTCCTGGTGGTTGTTTCGACGAAGTATCTTGTCATTAACAAAACTGACTAGATTTTAATGTACAAGATATCTTGCCATTAGAAGAAAACAAAACAAATCTTGATCTCGCCATCATGAAAAAATCGGCAATATCTCGAAGACGAGATATTTCGACATGAGCGTAATTGGTCAGATCTTTATGGACGAGATATCTCGTTGAAACCACTTGAAGAATTAAGTTGTGCATATCGTCGGCTTACAAGTGAAACACACTAAGTTAAAAACTATAGTTCAGGGAAAATGAAGGGAACTCTATTTTAAAGTCCTAAGCTTTACTACTATAAGTGTGTTTCTTTTATATTTTATTTTCGAAATATTCCATACAATCTTTGATCAGAGCCGGAATAATATTATGAATTAAGATTAAATGCTTGGAAATAAAATAGAAACGACCCATTTATGACATGCTAGGTACAGGTTTTCTGAAATGTCTCCCCTCATAATTTTTCATTCATCGTGTGAAAAATATGCATTTATTACTTAAGAATAAATACTCATTTGGAGCAAGATTATTTCAAAATATATTAATTTAACTGCCATCATTTCCAGTGAAACCGGCCTCAAAAGTTTTCGCGAAATGTCAGCATACTTCTCAACCAAATTTATTGAGATTTTTATAACAAAAAGCATTCTTATTTGGTTTTATAAATAAAGTGCAATGTTGCTCTCTATTATATTTCCTGTGTTGTCGCTTCGATAGTTTTAGAGCTGTTTATTGCATTTCTAAAGTAAATAAAAGTTCAATAGTCAGGGAAACTTTACAAAACTTCATGTCTTAAGTATGATAACGATTAAAGAGTATATAATATACATTTCTGAAGTGATTACTAAATTAAATACTAAAAGGTAAAAATCTGAGTGACTTGTATGTATATATCCTGACAATAATGACATAACACAACATGCTATTACTAGATTAACAACATTATTGTTGTTTTGGTCTAACCTTCCCATAGTATTTGGACATGAATTTTAAAAATTCAACTTACGAAATTACCCATAAAGTCATTTTACTTCCATGACTACTACAATATGGTACCAAACATTCACCAAGAATAAGATTCTTTTCGTTTGTATGAAAACATAATTAATTTTGTCTGTACGAATGTGACATTTCACACATATACTCTATAAAATTCCTAGTTCTATTATGTATACTTTTAACTATCTTAAAACTATTCATTACTTTGCTCGCTAAATACACCATTTAAAGGTATAGTATTCTAAAAATGTTCTGTGAAAATAACACATTTGATGAAATCCAACTGAAAAAAATTGAATCGAATTTTAAGTAATAGTCAACTCCAGATATTATCGTCATTTATACAGCATAAAATATTTTTAAAAGCAAATTTAAATGTACATTCATATTAACATTTATTAGGAAAAACCGCACATTTGTGAAAGTAGGACTTAAAAATACCTATCTTAAATATTTCTCAACTGAAGGTCTTCGGACAACATAATGGTGAGCTTCTACAAATTTTTCAGGATAGCAATTTTCAAGTTTTAAAACTTTCCAAAATTATAAAGGTTTATCCGATTTTAAAGAGATGCCGTCTTAAACTTTCAAGTATTTCGCATTCATTTAAACAGTCAGAAATTCTATTGATCCTCTAAAATATGTTTTAGATTTTTTCATTAAGGGACATATTTCTGTGGCTTATGATACCTGGATCTCTTCAGTTAATTTCGTCACGTCGAAGTGAAAAACAAATAGTTTATTTTTTTAAAGTCACTTTAGAATCAGACCATGTTATGTGCCATTATTTGATGGAATATGCATTATCCTCTCGGCAGTGCAGCAATCAAGTCTAACAGAATATTTTAAAGAAAAGTATAGGGATATTTCATGGTCTTCAGAAAAAGGTTGTAGGCAGGAATGAATTTAAAGAAAAATAACACCCTTTTAAAAAATTGTGTAAATGTGCTATACAGCGTTCGAAGTATAACATTTTTAGAGGAAAAAGCGCTATCAAAGAATCATAAATTACTCTTTCAATCTTATCATTTCAATAACCCAGAGATTCGCCTGAATCACTGTCAATTAAAAGCACCTACCTATGCAATTTTAAACACACAGGAAAAACAGATATGTTATGAATAGTTACAAAACCGGAAAAAATTCTCCAATTATTAATAAGCGGATCCGTATTCCGGTGAATTTACTCAATATCCGGCTTTATTTAATACCCTTTTTTCGAATTTAAATTTCTGAAGAAACAAAATTTCCAGTTAAAATCGTAAAAAAGGTACTTTAATGAGTTCATTTCGATTTCGGAAAGTCCCATTTTTTATTCACGAACTTTTCCTCCCAAAGAGCAGGTATTAAGATCCTTGGAAGAGATGTAAAATATGAGTAAATATTCCGTTGATTATCTGCGCATGGAATTACGGAAACAAATACTACCGCCTGGAGAAATGTTTTACCTCTAAATTATTCACGCATGATTTGCGCTTGCTTATTAAAATTGCACTGCTCTCTAAAGACTACTGTAATCCTTTTAATGGTTAAGAAACTACCCCTTCCAAAAGCTCTCACTAATTCAGAATGATACGCCAGCATTGATTTCAGCTTGAAAGAGGGAAATACCGCCAGTGCTAATAAACGCTCTAATTAGCCGTATCCCTATGGATTAAGGGAAAAGAGAAGAAAAGCCGGCTGGGTTATTAGCAATCTTCCCCTTCCTTCAACACAATGCAGGTCAATGTTTAGAAAGCGCTCGCAACAATTACGCAGCACTGATATGTTTGGAGTTTATTATATACGGGAGCTAATCACATCAGATGGTCCGAAATAAACTTTACATTAGCAGTTGCACCCCTGCAACGCTACAGGTGCGGTAACCAGACTTGTTGCGCGCTAATAAAGCTCGCGTTTGGAACAATGGATTCCACTTGGTGCGTTCTGAGTTTTGTGTCAGATTGTCGCCGGTCTTGTTAGCTGTTATTTGAATTGCGAGGGGTCGGAACAAGGCATAAGGCGATTAAGCGAGGATTCCTGGAATTGGCTGGATTGGATTGGATGAACTCGAATATAGGGAGTGGAGTTATTGCTCTTGGAATGAAATTGCATCGAAATCTTAATTTAGCTGGTGTTGAAACATGAATTTCCTCCCTCAGAATCGGGTAACTCAATATATAATATCTGATCAACTTTTATGTATGTGCCAGATGAATCATTTCTGTGTTACAATTATATCACTTGAGTTTACTATGAAGTAGCTATATTTTACAGCAGAGCTTGAAACGCTTAAAATTGAGGAAGTAGTTGACAGTATATTTCAAGAGTCAAAAAATAGGCATTTCGTGCAGAATAGAATCGATAACATTGATAGCTTAAGAAGGTAACAGGCTTTAAAATGCTTTTCTTACTGCTATTATAAATTTTCGTGCTAAGAAGTACTTGGTATTAGAATTTTTGAACGGCTTACTAGAAATAAAACGAAACAAAAATGCAATTTAGTTGCATGACTGATATGAATTTGTGGAACTAAAAGCTGTTTTTAATAGGTTGGAGATTAACTTTGTGAGGGGTTCACATGTATATATCCGCTCATAGATGTTTAATATATGTAGACTGAACATTGCTATTGAGAGGAGCTTCAAAAGTGTGACCAACATGTCGACTAGTAGTCACATGACTACCCTGAAAAACTTACCGATTTGGCATCTTATCTGTCTGAATGCTCATTTCTATAGACAAATATGATAAAATCGCCCAAGTCTCTTACTATGTCGCGTGTACCTATCAGATGATGAATCGATGGATGGGAGTCTTCCATCCCGTGCACCAATCAGAGGATGAATGTTCGTTTCCAATCGACAGACGAAAGTAGTCTAAGGGACACATTGATACTAGTTTTGGTCACATACAAAGGTTGCCATTGCTCACTCTACTTTTATATTTCCATCCGTTCTGCAACCTGCAGTTTTCCCTGCATGACCTTTTTGATCCATTTAATCTCTCCTGGGATTATATTTCAACCAATAGATGTGGTTTAGACATTATGTGTGCTGTCTTGCAGAAGCAATACTACACTACTCGGAAATCTCGTGATGCTCAGACGGTTAATTTATGTAAATTATCACAATTGTAGAAACAAAGAAAATATAAATGTATTGACTGAACATTCTTAAACATATTTCCTACATTATTTACCAAGTCGCTTAGTAGGCTATTAGAATGGATTAACACAACAACAATTGCGGAATTTCATCTTATGGCGTTAAATATTATAATCTTAAAAATAAAGTAGAATCACAAAACTTAATCCTTAAATAATACTTATGGGAAATTAAAATTAATTGATCACTGGGTTAATTTAAAGTGGTATTTACGGTCCCACAGGTATTGGTTTTCAACTGCAATATAAGAAAATTTATGAAAGGAAAAGGGATCTTAACTGCATCAGGTTGCAAGAAAATTATATGAAAATGTAGAATTACACGTTACATTATTGTTATCCTTTATAATTATTATTGTAACTTTTATGGTAATCTCTAAATACATCTCGAGACAATTTTGAATAAAAAAGACTCATTCTATTGAAATACTAGACAAGAAATAAAGCTAACACAAGGCTATGCTAACTATGTTATAAACCTTTTCATACTACTGAAATCATATATCCATCCCAAAACTATTCCGTATCAATTTCGAAAGAAATATTTTAAATCATTCACCGCAACGTTTGCTATGGTAACAGTTTATTTCCATCAAGGTACCCTAATTGGAGAACTGACGTGATATGCAAAAATAACTTGTCATAAAGTAGCACAAATGCTAAATCTCGATATAGTTCAATTTGCATCAAGCCCCATGTTCCCTATGTAGATGATCTCAGACATGGATAACCGCTTAATATATTTATGACGTCAACAAGTACCCTTCAGGTGTTCCACACGTAGATCTGATCCACCATCATTTAGACCTGATTAATATTTAGTGACAGACTCATTAAATATTGAATACGTCCGTTTTGCCAGTCAAACTTTAATACTCCAGACTTGATTAATGCAGGATTTCTGAACCGGTTTAGCCATGCGTTCTGATAGAGCAGCACATATCATGGCTCGTGCGTTTCAATGGTTGGTAGAGGATACGTTCGCGTTTTGGATGGTAAGTAGGAAAGATATTCATGGCATCCGTAAAGCATTGCCCATCCTTTTCTGTATCAGATCATCAGCACAAAATTCCAGTTAGACTAGGACTATGTTAAGCTGTATGATACCCTATTCAATTTGGGTTAGAGAATTGGAAGCTTATTTAAAATCTTAAAAACTCGCTTGAGGATTGGTGTATATTATTTTTCGGTTCATCATTACGTTATCCCATTTCCCGATCACTATATATATGAATATGTATAGTTACCAGATCGTGATCTCGCTGTCATTGAAAATGTGGCAATATCTTGGTGACGAGATATCTCGTTACTAACAAAATCGGTCAGATCTTGATGGATGAGATATCTCAACGAAACCATTTAGAGGGTTAAATGGTTACCATGAACATAGATTGAGTCTCAGAAATCAAAATTAAAAGGCATATAAATACATACACATACCAAGTCATGATTTAATTCATAGTTTGTAATATTGTGTTATATTTCCTATGCACCTTTTAATTTGATTTCTAAGAATCAATATATGATCATGATTGCCATTTTAATCCTCCAAGTGGTTTCGACAAGACATCTTGTCCATCAAGATCCGACCAATTTTGCTAGGGACGAGATATCTCATCATCGTGATATTGCCAATTTTTTGACGAAGGCGAGATCATGATTTGGTCAGTTTTCTTTCAATGATTGTGATCGTGTTTTCTTGCAATGATCAGATTTCTTGTCCAACAAGATCTGGTCAGTTTTGCTAATGACGAGATACTTCGTCAAGACAACCACCAGAAGGGTTAATCGCAATCTCAAATCTCTACATGAATGAATATTTCAATTCAACCAAATGTTAAAATTGAATTACACCATTGAACCAAATATTAAGATTAAAATATATAAAATAGAAATAAAATTTATTAAATAATTATTTGACAGAATTGCAGAATACCCATGATAAAGAAAACAAGAAAGGTTTTAAAGTACATATATGACAGGGTAAGAAGCAAAATTTGATTAAAAAAACGTGTTTCTGAAAGAGTGGTGAGCATGATAAAAAATTTAGATCTGATCTGTTTTCCAATAACCCACTTTGCATCAATCATCTAGAAAAAGCTCTTACAAAATTTACATTTTTCGTTAAAAATGTAGTCTACAACTCAGCTTAAATTCCTCCATTGTAAAATATCGATATATGTGAAGACATGTAATCTGCTGCTACTGTACTACACGCGAGCAATATATCTGTGTTTCGACGTGCCTTATCCCTTGAAAACAAACGCCCGTCCAGCTAGATCCTCAGTTTCTCAACACCAGATTATCTACCGGTCAACCTGTCTCCTATTCATTTGACAACCAGACACAAACAAGCTGTTCTGAATTAGAATCCATGTAAATTAGATCTTAGATTCATACTTCAGATTCCTTTGCAGACATACAGAAGACATGTTTTGGTTTTCAAACTAAGCCCAGGCCTTGTATAGCAGTGAGATATTTAGCGAAACTCAAATATAGATAAAGTATGATGGGCTTTCAACCCAGTTAGAAACTCATCTTTGAAAGACCCAAGAACTATCTGAATACCATATAAAACCTTTAATAGACATATTTTACACTAACCGATTTTATGTGCACAGAATATTGCTTGTTTTGGTCGTAAAGATGCGTGTACATGGGTCATAAATATTGTAATTTATCTTTAATGGGGAAGTTATAAAATAGGTGAGATATTCTAAAGATATTTTGGGGAATGTTGTAAGGCATCCTTGACAAGTCCGTATTTTAGAATGTGTGTAGTCAAGTTTCTCAAGTTTATTATTCATAATTTAAATTCTAAAAACCGGTGTGTGACATTTCATCTAAATTTTAAAAATATGTACAACAGTACTTGAATTCATATTAAATATTCTAAGATCTTGTATCAAGCAAGAATACTAAAATTGCGTTACACTGTTTTCCATTTTAAGAACAATTACCATTGCTTTTTCTACATCACATTCGTTTATTTTATTTCGATTTATAGGTTTTTCTCTGTGTCCATTTTGACTCAGAAAGATGATTTCCATTAACCAATGTAACATTTATTTAACTAACAAAGCAAAATGCTTAGTATGATTTCATATGAAACGGTGAGCACCTTATATATATATATATATATATATATATATATATATATATATATATATATATATATATATATATATATATATATATATATATATATATATATAAAATATATATATATATATATATATATTTTATATATATTTTATATATATATTTTATATATATTTTATATATATATATATTATATATTTTATATATATTTATATGTATTTATGTATATATATATATATATATATTTTATATATATATATATATATATATTATATATATATTTTATATATATTATATATTTATATATATTTTATATATATATATATATATATATATATATTAAACTAATAATAATCGTCTTACCGAGGCTTAAAAGTAACGGTCAAGTTAAAGAAGATGGTAGTACACATGCCTTTAATTGAATAGGGTTTGAAATTGCATCCAAAATCAATATATTGTTTCTGACGTAATTTTTTAGCTTGAGGATTTAATGTTCGATTTGCGTGACACTAGTAAAACTCAAAAAACACGTCGGTTTTAACTGATATTGAGTACTTATAAAAACACATAGAGCCTTGTTTGCCTCTTTCTGTGAATTTTGTTGTTATTTTACCATTACCAAACTAAGAATTTATTTTTCAAAAACTTTTTTCGGATATGGCAAAAAGAACCAACAAAGCGAAAACTCACTTCGATGAAACAATGTAATACAACTTATTCTATACTGCAATAATAGCTGAGTTTTCAGAAATAGTTTTATAAATAAAGCCAGTAGCCAAAGTGGTAATTAAAAAACTGAAAATATAATGCCTTTTCATTGACCTAAACCTTTTCCTTTACCTCGCTGCATTTTCATACATGTAATGTTCTGTGAGGCGTACTCTGATGAATAGGGTTTGATTTACTTTGCCTGAACAATGTTCAACTAACATAAGTACTTACGTACATGGTACACAGCACGCCACAACCTTTCAGGATTATTAGAAAAGAGCTGTGGAATTGAGGATTCCTCGTTTAAAATCCTGGTAAAAGTTTCTAAGCCTCTTGTACCCTTATTTCCAGATTTTGCATTTCTGAGTTTTAAAATCAATGTAATTTAGAAATATTTATGAATGCATTATTCTGTTAACATCCTTTTAAAATATGTGAACATCAATATTCCCTCAGGGGAAATTAGTCTGTTGATATACTCCAATGACAATCTTGTATCTCTGAACTTTAATTAATATTTTTAATATTATTTGAATAACATAATTTAATAACATTTGTTTGTATAAAGAAATGTTATTGTGTTTAGTAACGACTAAGTTATTTTATTTTAAAAAATGATACACAACTTACAATTTATGTTCAACATAAACATAAGAGAGATAGAGGGGATTCTTATAGACAAAATTAGTTTATTTTGATCTTTGATATGTAACATTTTGTTAAAAATACCTTCTAAAATTTGATTTGAAAATGAAATTAAAATTTTTATTCACTTTAATACTCTTGTTTCTTTAATTTTTAAAATAACTATTAATTCTGAGAATAATAGAATTATTCGTAAAATTTCTTGCATTTTGAACTAGTATATGGTGGTTCCAAAGTTCATTTTATGATTTAAAAATGTAATAACTTTTCAATTTTTCATTACAGGTTATTGAAATTAGACGCTTGTAGTTTAATATGGCGAAATACACTACTGAGAGCAACGTGTCAAAATAACTGAGTTTTACTTAACGACGTTTCATTGTGCTAATTCAGAGAAAATTCAGTCATCATTATGGAGTCGGGAATCAGACATTCAGACAACACTCAACTTGTACCGAGTTTTCAAGAACAGGGAATTTGTTTTCCACCGGACAGAAAGGATTATTTTTGGAAGACTGAGCAATGGTGGCTGCAAGTTGGGGCCTCTGATCATGCAGCTTAAGTCACAATTCAGCTGTTGGAGGAAATTTTCGGAAAATTAATCATATCCCAAAACACCAAATTCAACTGATCTTTACTCTATGTCGACTACTGACTTTTTTTAAGAGTTTCCTTAACCCTCCAAGTAGTTTCGATGAGATATCTCGTCCATCGAGATCTGACCAATTTTGCTAATGACAAAATATCTCGTCATCAAGATACTGCTGTTTTTTTATGATGACGAGATCAAGATCTGGTCAGTTTTTTCTAATGGCGAGATATCTCGTGATCCTAATGGCGAGATATCTCACCCATCAAGGTCTGGTCAGTTTTGCTGGACAATCACCAGGAGGTTAATCCTCCTGGATGTTTGTCTTCGCGTCGAAAACCAACCTCTACTGCCAGCCTTTGATACAAAAACCAGTTCCAAGATGCCACCAATTGATCATTTGTTTTTCTTCTTTGATCTGAAAACTGATCAGATCTATATCGACAAGATCGGGTCATCACTAACAAACTGATCAGATCTTGGACGAGATATCTCGACTAAACCACCAGTAGGGTTAAAGATAGGGTATAGGTTCACGAGCCACAGACCATCCAGCAACTTAAGAACAATATTGGAGAAGTTAAGACCCTAGGCTCCAGAAACATTGCAATGGAATAGAAAATACTCTAGTAAGAGCCAGTCATTGTGGAGACGAAAATGGTGGCCACTTAAGGTGTAACACATTTTCTAGACTTTACAGAATATAATTCCAAAGAATATATTTCAGTTGCATAAAAACTAAATAAGTTTTTTGAAAAGTAAAAATCTATTAACTTTTTAAATGATAAAGTGACTTATGGACCACCCTGCATAAACTCCATAACAATCTGCGACATTGTGCGGTAATTGATTTTAAAATTCGCAGCTGAATCGTAATTATCTATGAAAACAGAGTAACCAATGAGTAAGTGTAAAATCATATAAAAAAAGTAGAAAAGCAGATATGATGTGCTATAAAGCGGCAGTTTGAACTAAACTGCATTAGATAAGGCAGAAGAGAACTGAAAGTACTGCCGTTCTCTTATCTTGAAATAGTATCAGGTGTCAACTATCGAAGTCAATATTTCCGCCCCTATCTTTGAAAATACATCTTATAACACAATCAAAGAACAGCTGTTACAGATTCGATCTTTGAAGTAATCCATGTCATCTCTTCTTATCGACAGTAAGACCTTTCACCTCATTATACACTTGCTGAGAGTTAGCTGTTCGGGAACGTTTGTGTTTTATCAGGAAGAGAAGTATTTTATTTCATAGTTATCGCAACATGTGTGTTTAGGCTTTTATATGTATTTATTTTCATTTTTGCAGAGAAAAGGTTCGGACGGAAGGAAATTTAATAAATGAAATGAAAGTTGTACACTTTTATTTGTTTTATGGCTCAAGAAGCAAAGTATTACCTCTCCTATATATATATATTATTATATTATATATATATTATTATTATACTATGTATATTATATTATTACATTATATATTATGTTATTTATTATATGTAGTTTATATCTTTGATGGGCTGGAATAACAGTACAAGTCAGTTGTGATGTGCACAACTTGATGTGCACTTTTCTTGGTACGAACAGTACAAGTAACTTAATTTTGTCACAGGGCCACATCCCAAAATTTCTCCTAATTTCGCCTTTAAAGTTGTCAGACATAATGTGCAGAATTGATTTTATAAATTTTATTCATTCACAATATGGAATATTAAATGTTTTTTTTTGCTCTAAAAAATATTTTTTGACTTGTACTGTCATTCCCACCCATAAAAGATATATTATAGGCTCAACTCGTTTATAGAGATCTTAGATTCATTCCAGACGGACAAACAGTTATTCATATGAGCTTTAGAATTTAAAGAAAACAATTTCGCTCATTAATTGAAATGAAATATGCATTCATGCGTATTGAAATACAGATATTAGTATTGAATTCAGTAATTTGTAATGAATTGAACATTTAAACTCAAAAACAACTACTTCAAAACTTACTATTCTTACTACAAAGAATGATTTGATTTCACCAAAAATAGTGAGTCTTTTATTCATGGAACCAGAGATTTTGAACGTTTTTCATCTCATAGCAGACATAAGCTGATTACTTAAATTCTGCGGCACACCAAAAAAATATATTTTTTGCCCATTCTATAAAAAATAAGTATAATTTTGATTGATTTACAAAAAATAATAATAGTAATTAACTACCCTTTTGGCTCCCAAATGGTTCTTAGTAAAATCTTATTGGAACAATTTATTTGTGATACTATGTAATATAAATAATGCTCAATTTATTTATACGGGGATTAAGAGTTTTGCTTGAAATTTTTTCAAGCAAAACCCTTATTTTGCTGGAAAGCGTAACACTGGTGTGAAGCCTCAATACACTGTGTTGCGCACACAAGTGTATTGCGCCACACCAGTTGAAAATAGCTGATGTAAATAGTTGAGAGAATTTACCAATTGAGAGAAATCTTCATACTATAAAACATATGCACCTAATAAAAATATATGTTGAGATGCACGCAATTACATATTTTGTTAAAGTTATGCAATTTATTCAGACGCAAAACTCTACTTTAGTGCCATGCCAATTACCGATACTTTCACTGCACATTTCACTGCACAGGAGCATCCGATTGAAAATTACTGATGTAAACATTTGAGATAATTTGCCAATTTCTTAACATTATGAAATATATGCACCTCATAAAAATATGAGGATGCACGTAACTACATATTTTGTTAAAGGCATAGAATTTATTGAGACTCAAAACTACATGCCGAGGCTAAATACTTTCTAAAACGTTATTACCAAGCAAACTGGATACTGAAATAAAATATTTATGGAGCTGAAATTAACAACAGAACTGCTCATCGGCAACAACTCCTTTGGAATTAAACTACAAACCCTCAGACTTTAGAAAACTGGAAGATAAACCTAACCCAGTAACAGCCGGGTTCTATTTATGAACTTCTAGAGGAGATAGCTCGGCAATTGTCCTGAAAATAAAGCTAGTTAAAAACGCGTTATAACCTACTTCATGGTACAATTGCGTGTGAGCCGAGCTCTGAAAGCAAGTTTATACGCTCTTCCTAAGCGAACAGAAACCGAACTCGGCGGGGGAAAAACCATCCCATCTTTCCTTAAAGCATTTCCAAAATGCATTGCCTTCCCCATTCTGAACGTTTGGTGGGGTTCCCTCACCGATTTTCGAAGGAGGAAGGCCATTGTAACGAGGCATGATGACCGACATGAGGCACTGAGTGTCAAGACATTAGAGTCTCTGCAGCGGATACCACGGATGAGCTAATGACGCAAGTCATACCGGTTGAATCGATCCTGCATTCATCACCTTCCTCGAGAATGATGGAGAGGAATGTAGTCTGGGGGTTGGTGTGCTGCGATAAGGTACATGCCCACTACACGAAAAGGCTCAAAATAATAATAAATTATTTCCTGCTGCTGTTGAGCGGAAGAACTTCGTGAGGAGATGTCGCAAGTTTTAAGGGGAATGAATAAAACTTTCAACTCATTTGTGGATGTCAAAGCTATGTAGGTGGTTAATGGATGAGTAATAAACAATTCAATTCCCTGAGGATGAATGTTTTCTGTGTGGATGTTGAAATTCGGAATTCAAGCGGTGTTGGTTGAATTAATACGAGTAAGTCGGGTTTGAAGATATGGAAGCAAGCTGAGTATGAACACTGTTGGGTTGAGTTCAGTCACCAGGCATAATATGTAAATTATCGAAGCAATGTTTTCTGCGTGGTTGTCACTAACTTGGAATTTAAGCGGTATAAGATGAATAATTAGATGGGTTTGAGGAATGGAAGTGAGCGGAGTATGAACATAATTTGGTTGAATTCAATCATCAGGTACAATATGTAAACAATCAAAATATTGACTAGGTGGTTAATGTAATAAACAATTCAATTCCACGAGGATGAATGTTTGGTTGTCTCAAACGAGGAAATTGAAGTGGTGTTGGTTGAATTGGCATGCTTAAGTCGGTTTTGAATATATAGAGGTGAGTGGAGTATGAATACAGTTGAGTTGAATTCAGTCATCAGGTACAATATGTAAAATATCAAAACATTGACTCAATTCAATTCTCCGAGGATGGATGTTTTCTGTATGGTTGTTGGAAATTTAAAAATTTAAGCGATGTAGGTTTAATTGATAAACATAATAGTGAGTTTTGAAGATATGGAGGTGAGAGGAGTATGGACTCAATTGGGTTTGAATTTAGTCACCAGACACAATACGTAAGCTATCAAAATATTAACTCAACTTTCCGAGGTTCATATTTTCTGTATTGTTGTTGGATAAGCAATGTTCTGTATGGTTTTAAAGTTAAGCGATGTTGGTTTGTTTGTATTTCTTTGGCAAATTTGGGCTACCGGGGATAATTAGACCCGGGCCTACGACGTAAAGTGTATTTCGAACCACTACTAACTTCTACATTGTACTACATTCATTCCCAGACCTGAATTCGACCCTAGAGCCTGTTGAAAAGAGAGCGATAAAGCTTTTTGTTATTTATTTTTAGATACATCAAGCAAATATCGAAATGTTAACTACGTATAATCTAGAAGCGATTGAATTAGGTTCTTATGGACCTTAGTTGCACTTCAAGTGGTTTACAAAAATAAAGAATCGAGAATTATATCTACTGAATTTTATGAAAATTCGTCAGTTAGTATTGAATTTAAATGTGGTATATACAGTTTTAAATTGTCTTCCGTTTTAATGAAACTTCCGTTTCTAAATTACTGAGAGAAAACACAAAACATCATCTATCACTTTTAACAGTTTACTTGCATTGTTCTATCCGTGACTTTATGCAACGATAAAACTGCTACAGTAGCCAAAAAAATTATCTGTATTTAACCCTCCAAGTTGTTTCGACGAGATATCTCGTCCATCACGATCTGACCAAAGGTGCTAATGACAAGATATCTCATCCATCAAGATCTGGTCAATATTTTTCTAAAGACGAGGCACCTCGTCGAGATAACCACCAGGAGGGTTAACGCGAGAACGTAAATCTGCTGAAATACTACTACCCACTTAAAAATTCGACAGTAATAGGGTACACATGACAGTAATGAAATTACAGTTTCAAAATTGTAAGTAGTTTTATTCTAAAGAGACATCCGTTTCAATCTCCTTTATATTTAAATCAATTAATTCGTCGTTTGGAATAATATTAATGAAGGATGTACCAAAAAGTGACAATTGCACATGTTTTTAAAAGAATCCTCCGCGTTTTTACATCGTTTTCATTCGCAATCTGTAGAAGGTTAGGGTTCTTATTTTCCATCCGTGTTTGACATTTGCAAGAGTGCCGAAATCCCTCTTATTCCACTCTAGGAATACGTAAATTCCCCTCTTCAATTATACAGGAGCTTGCTCACATCTATAAGTACCCTGCAACCGCTATCAAAAAACAAAAGAGCAAAATACCATAAACCAACCTCGGTCCTTCTCTTAAAATAAACATGCCTAAACAAATATTTTGACGAAGAGCATTCTAAGCCCCAATTCCATGTTCCCAGAAGTCAATTTCCAACAAACGAACTTCAGTTACGTGTAAAACTCGAAACTGATTGCTTCGTTTAAGGTAGGTAGAAACGTTAATTGTGCAGCTAAGTAACTATTGCTATAGAGTTCCGAGTGCCATCCAATTGCTTTTTGTGCGGGTTTGGTTTTGACAGAAGTAACATGTGGAAAGATATTATTCTGCATTTTTAGCAAAGACCGTTGATTCACTTGTGTGTTTAGTAGCCGTTATAAGAGATCCCCTTGGCAATTACTTTACGCATGAGTGACTAAATTCAAATGTGAATTAGCTAGTTAGTTATCAAGAGCACGCGTATTTTAATTAAGCTAAGCGCACGTATTTTTCTGAGTGATGCCTATATTTTAAAGAATTCCTTTTAAATGGGGTTTACTCGCAAAGCTGGAAATATATTTTCAGATTCGAATCAACATCTACTATCCAATTAGTATTTTATCAGGATTTTATTAGTGTTGCTATGCGTGAATGTAATTATAAAGTAACAATGAAAAACCCTTATTTTTTCCTAAGATTTTCAAATTTGTACTTTTCGATTGCGCATTATTTTATTTCAATGTGTTTCAATTTAACATTAACTTATCTTAATTCTTTTTCCCTGTACATTTAAGCTAAATTAAAGCCTGTGAAATTTAATCGTGTATTTTTGAGTTACTGTTTAAGAACCAACTCAATTTTTAATAATAGGTTGGTTGTTTTGGGGTTTTATGGCGCAAGGGCCATATTTGGCCATGCTGCGCCAGACACAAGACATACAATATCAAGTAATAGACATACACACACATAAAAGTTTTTACTGACACAGAAGACAGAAATACTGGAATCGAACGACACGATTAATAATGGGATGTGGTTTTGAGTGAAGTTTCTTAAAATATAAGTTTTATATATTTAAAACTGAGACTGTAATAATCATCTTTTAGAAACGCTGTTCGAATGATTTTTCTACTATAATTATACTTATAATTCTCTCAGGGAATTTCAATTATTTCCGTAGTACACTCGTTCCTGGGTCTCAGATTCACGTTGGCGTGGTGGGGAAATTTGGAGAGTGGGGTGCCAGCTCAGGTGTTGTTCTCGTCATCTGACCCTGTTTCAAAAGTACGAGGCGTTGTCCTTGGATTGATCCCGGACCTTTCCAATAGCCCGTTGTGTTATTTCGTGCGAAGTTAATTAACTACCTCTGGGTCAGATGTTTTTTAATTTTAAAATAAATCAAGTATAATATGTATATTATGCATTATATTCATACAAAATAAATAGGTGCTGTCTATTAAAAATTTCAAACTTCCAAACCTTTCCTACAATCCTATAAGAGTAGCTTAAGTCGTTTTTTAATAATTTTTATATATCAGAGAAGTATAGAGAACAAACAATATTTTTCCAAACATTTTACTTAATTTATTTCCTCTATTGAAAAGATCTCTAGAATTTCTCAGAATAACTTACAAGTATCTCTAGAGAAGACACATGAAGTAGTAGACTGTTTGTCAAATATACAATCTTACCATGCCAAAATTTTAAATAATGCCCTAATCTTTCCTAAATAAGTACTCATAAAAAGATAACTTTTCTCGATAAAAATAAATTTCAGTCACCCTACCGTAGATAATTAAACCTCTTTTAATAGGCTTCATTGGGCAATGGGTGTTTTTATGAGCAGTGAAATCGCCTCCCGACTCAGATGCTTCGACGGTAACAAACTCTCGATTTATCGCGTTTCAGAATATTTTTCAACAAGTGTTGGGGCATTAAATTTCACCTTCCCCATTGGGAAGAAATTGTGCATGATAAATGCCGGAAATTCCAAGAAAATGAAGTATGTTCCGAAGTAAATAACAAACTGCAAACACCGCATCTTAATAACAATGAATCAAGCACTTAGACTCTGTTATAACTCTGTTATCTGGAGCAATTACCATCTTTTTGCAAAAGAAAACATCCTCTCGCAAGCCAAGCATAAGTTTACTGATCTCCTGACTCCCCTCCCGTCCTGCTTCATTTGATATCATCAGTGCGCCTAATCCCACCCTCCCCATATGTTTTTATGGGGCGTTTTATTAATTTAATAGAAAACTTCTCATCCAAATTCGTCACGCAAACGGACAATTTCAGCTGCCTGCCGAGTAGATTTTATACTCTAAAAGGGAAAAAACACATCACCAATAAAAAAAGAGTCACCCATTTCTATTCCTCGGCTTCCTTTTTAGTTTTTAGCTTTATCACTGCACGATTTCAACTGCCTCCGCAGCTAAGACGCAACAAGAAATGTTCCCTTTTGTTTTAATGCATAATGGTTTTCAGTGCGCCTAGTAGAGATTAACTTCGCTTTAAATACAAACTATTACCTCCCCTCTCTCAAAGCAAAATGGGGATCTCATCCCTTTACATTGCATTTATTTTTTCTCCTCTGCTCTGCCTTTTGCAACCATCCCCGACCGTAGAACGTCAAACAATTACCATACATAGAAAATTTCATTATACAGTTTTGAGCTACACCTTTTAAAATGCGTATGAACTTATCTTAGGTAACAGTGAAAAAAGGAGAAAGGGAAAAATACATCTAAAATATTCGGCTTTTTTATATCTGACTAATGTTTTCCATTATTTCCTCTTCCTGATTGTATCGTACACGCGAAAGAGCATAACGGAAAAATGATGGATAAAAAAATGGAAAAGGAAGAATATTTTTCGACTGGAGCAAAAATGTGCCTTTCGTTCCTGTTTCCTGAGAGATATTTTAATCGACCAAGGGGTCTCAATCAAAGATCCGATTCTTGTAAAGGATTCTTTCGATGCTCTGGGGAAGTTGCAATTAACCAATGACGGAAAGAAGCTATCGGCATAAATAGCATTGCTAATCTGGCATGTGCGAAAATTTCTAATAGAACTACTTTTACGTTTACTGTAAATGGCGTGATGCGGCTGCTTCCCCTTGCGTTTTATGCTGTTTTTTATTACTAGAAGTGGGTATTTTGATAACTTGTTATACTTGGAATTTAGGTCACATGGATCATTTTGCTACGTCACAGAATTATACCCTTCTCTATTTGTATCGTTTCCGGATCGGATATTAACCCTCCTGGTAGTTATCTGTAGTGATCGTATATTAATAGTAGTATAGCGAACAACATACATCTTAATCTAATCTCAAGACACGCGACTTTCATTATCAAACCGCCTGGTGGTTGTCTCGACGAGGTATCCCGTCATTAGTAAAATTGACCAGATCTTGGACAAGATATCTCGTCATTAGAAAAAAACGACCAGATCTTGATTTCGTCATCATAAAATATCGACAGTATCTTGACGACGCGATATCTCTTCATTAGCAAAATTGGTGAGATCTTGATGGACGAGATATCGCGTCGAAGTCACTTGGAGCGTTAAGCAATACTAACGTGGTCCTCATGTACTCTGAATCTTTGAAAATAATTTCTTAACGGAATTACTATTTTAACAGTTTACTGCAGTAGATTGTACCACTGCCAGAGGACATCTTTAAACATTGTCAAATTACCAATATATTGAATTATGGTATAGTGGTTGTTTGTTTGCACCCAATTGGTCCCGGATTCGAATTCCAGTTTGTAAGAGCGTAGACGTTGGTGTTTGTCTCTGTCAGGTGTCACGGCGACTTCACCACTGGATGCTCTTTCATAAATAGCCGTAGGTTCCGTCTTGCAGTACCGAAAGCCAAAGAGGTTAATGGTTGGACATTTGAAAAATATATATTACATATTAAACTATATCTAAATATATTTTCATTGTATATATCCATTGTAAGTTTTTATCAATGACCGCATTATAAAAATATCGATAGTTACAATAAATCATATTTTATTGTGTGATTTTATATTCACTGTCTTTTATTATTTTATCTGACGCATAGGCAGTTTGTCTTACTTTGAACACTGAGCCACAAAACCCTAATAAACAACCAAGTTTGGTAGGTATATGTATGTATTTTAATTAACGTCACACTGGAGCAACACAACAACCAAGTTTGATTCTTCCTGAAAAAATTTGCGTTTTGAAATGCATGAGAAATTTTTAAATGTCAAGGTAAATATCTGGCGGCTCTAAATTTCACAAGTAATTTGGGTACAGTAACGTAACTTATAATGTGTGTTACATTATAGTAATTTATGAGAGCGTGTACTAGAAATAAACAGAATGTCAATTGCAATAAACTTGCTGCTCGAATTTCGTAGACATTGAGATTAAGATTTAGTTCAGATTTTTATTTGAAATTCAATTTTAATTTGTGTTATAGATAAAGTTGAAATGGATTCTTCCCACTCCAATATTTTCGCACCCAACAGTTAAGCACTAAATACTTGGGAAGGATTTCCCAGCGAGGCCTTCTTTCTCTGCTTCGGTGCTGGCCTCCCATCCGAGCGGGCGGAATAAACAATCAGACCGAAAGACAAGCCCTGGATCTCCGCTAGGAAATCCTCGGCTTTTGTTATTTCCTATATGATCCGCACGCGGTGAATACGCGACTCGAAATCTCAATTTTACCACGACCTGATATTAAAGCGATTCCGAAATATGCAAATGCGCTGGCATGTGCTCGAGCCTTGATTAACGCCAGGTAGTAGATGGCGCACGGAGTAATCGCTGCGGCCAATGTTTATAAAATTCCAGCTGCAGCTGGCTTGGAAATTAGGGTCTCTGATCACATGCATAATTCTACGACAAGAGCCACCCTATTGTTGGGTCTGGGAAATATGTATCCGGAGACAAAGATGATCATCTAAGAGACCGGGTGATTAGCATTGACAGAACAGCAAGATAGACGGACTCAAGGGAGGATGGTCGGATATTAGGATTTACCTGGATGGGCCACATCTGCCTGGAGTATTGATCGGGAAGCAGGCGCTTAATGTTTCACGGGATTCAGCGACCTATAGACGTTATTAGAGAGATATTGGAGTCGCAGACTTGTTAATACCGACGTGACTCCCGATGTTCTATGCAAATAGCCGGTACGCCCAACTGGCATTGACTGGCTGAAGGACTTCCCATCGGGGGCTCTATATAAGTCGATAGAAGAATAGATACAGGCTTGCACGTTTAATAAATGGTGCGAGATTTGACGTTATTCCAATACCTCGCTTTGGCCTCTGTGCAGCCAACCTAATTTGATTTCGCAATGGAGGATTAGAACACCAAAAGTAAACTAATCAGGCTTGACCTGTCAGATTATAAACTCTCTCAATTCTTAAACAGTCGCGGAGTTGGGTGCGGGAATTTTGTTTGCACTCAATGTGTTGGGAGCTTCCATTGATCCTTATCTATTTCGTTTGATGGAATAGATATTGAGAAATATCATTGAGTTTCGGTTCCATTTTCTCTGACACATTATGAAGTTTGAACGGTGCTCAATACCTCTAGAAGCAAAATGAGTAATTTAATAAGATAAATAAGATCGTTAAGATTTTAGATGAATAAGACCTGTATTGACCCTCCTGGTGGTTGTCTCGATGAGGTACCTGGTCATTAGAAGAAAACTGGCCAGATCTTGATGGACGAGATATCTCGTCATTAGAAAATTGATCAGATCTTGATGGATAAGATACCTCGTCGAAACCGCTTGGAGGTTAATATCCTGTCTAAAAAGTTAATGCACCTTTAAGCAATTACCCTCTGAGCGTCACGAAATTTCCGAGTAGTACAGCATTGCCTACCTTCCACAATGCACATGAGTAAATAACCGATCTATGGTAAATTACACATAAAAATCCTTGGAAAAATTACATTGATCAAGATTACATACAGGGAAGATTGCAGCTTGTAGAAGTGATATGTGTGTGAACAGTTAGAGGTTAAAATGGTAATTATTTTTTCGTGAATAGTGTTTACTAGGAACGATTATAGATTATATAACAAAAAGGCTTGACAGCTTGCGCAACTAATGATAAAAATCAGATGAGATTAAAAATGTCACCACAGAATTTTGAATAAAAGAACGACAACGCATAATGAATAAGCTTTGTACTAATCGCAGCCTTTGTTGAACTGTGAATATTAAAAAAATAAAACTACATTCACAAAACGGAAACCTGCTAGTTGGAAAATTTTCAGGTTTTTCCATGAAATTTTTAAAGCAGAATTCAATACTAATTGTTTGTTTTTAGGCTGTTAATAGCGGAAAATAATATCTAACATAATAGCAGGCGTATCTAATTCAAATCCACTCGCACCTTAAAAATGATGCACAAAACATAGATATTCACAAAAAGGATCTTGCCCGGAAAAAGCATTCATTTTGCATATTTAAATAATTAACCATCACTTCGAATCCAGTCTATCTGCAAGCGGAAATAACACGCATTCATAGCAGGTACAGGATCTACCCCAGGAATCACGGGTAAAAACGCTTCCCATTAATCTTCCACACATGTCAATAATTAATTCAAAAATATTGATGGGACCAAGAGAAAATAAAGAGTACAGTAAAAAAGCGTTTGTTAAAAAGGAGTCAAATCTGAGGGAAAAAGAAATCTTCGCGGTAGACTCGTGGTCGTATCGCACGCTCGATAATAACAGGCTCAAAGCCGGAAATTGAATCTATGTTGTAAGGTGTTTTCTTTTACCATTAGAGGCGCATCCCCGGTTGTTTGCACTGTCACTATCTTAAAGTCGGAAACTGACGTTGAAAAATAGAAGTCCAAAGTAAACCTAAAATATAGAATTTACGTCGGGGGGACATTTATATAAAGAAATTTAGGCTCTTATTTATTTTGGAATGTCATACATCAACAAATGCTGCTAGCGCATTTTAGACGCACGGGGGAGATATCAAAATAAGGAGACGCATATTTTCGTAGGCGGTAAAGTTCAATATCTAATCCAGTTAATCGTAAGTTACGAAAGTTGTACTTGTACAGACACTAAAAGTAATAAGAAAGGGGAAATCCACCATCCGAGTATATAGATATATATAGACGAGATATCTCGTCCATCAAGATCTGGCCAATTTTGCCTAATGGGAAGATATCTCGTTATCAAATTTTTTTATGACGATATAATTTTTATATTTTTTATGTTGACGAGATCAAGATCTGGTCAGTTTTTTTCTGATGACGAGATATTTCGTCCATCAAAATCTGGCCAGCTTTGCTAAAGACGAGATACATTGTCGAGACATCCACCAGGAGGGTTAAAAGAAGTTTGATGTATTTTGGGATATCTCGTCGAGATAACACTGCCTTATTACTCCAAGGGAATGAAGATCCATGTAGGAAAAAGAAATTGTCCCTTGCCCAGAACAGGTGACAGTTTGAAACAGGTGTTTTTGTACCAGAAGTTGGACTCTACAGGACAGTTTTCACCAAGAGGGATATCATTAGTAAACGTTTTATTTGACTACACTACTGAAGTACCGGAACTGGTTCTTGAGGTAATGTACCAGAATTCAAAGAAATTATAAGAAAAGGGAAGCTAACAGAAAGTTGAAATAGCGTTAATTCAGATATTCACAAGATTTCCAAGAAATTAGAATTGCTTCATTTATTAGTTGAAAGCATCATAGGAAACATTCTGTTGGTCAAGGTAAAAACTGGTTAGAAGTCATGCAGAACTGATATATACGTATGGACCCCTCAAAGGATAAATAAGCAATAAAAGTTAGTCTTAACAACAAAATAAAAAAAACTACTGAAACAATTGTACTATGAAAATCCAGAAATAAATAAAAATCAATAATTTAAAGTATAATTGGTTTCTCAGCATGCGTAACATAATCTCTCATCTCTAAATAAATTATAATTTCTATAAGAAATATTTCACAAAAATATACTAAAAGTTTTCAATCTTCATATTAGTTTACAATGCAGTTTTTGTTCTTTCTAGTATTTTTACACATAAAACAATTGAAAAGTTTCATTTAAAAAATAAGAAAAGAACATCAGATATTTATAGTTGAGTTTTACATTTTATGGTTTATTCATGACTTTGCTGAACGAAATATTAAAAGCAACAGTTTGTTAGGTTAAGGCTTAAGTACACACACACACAACACATTTTTGGTTTTTACTCTTCATTATTTGAAAGCTTAAGAAATTTTATATTCTGTAGTCAAAATATATCTCCTGAAGGATATATAAAATAAATCATTCCTATCTTATAAACCTTTCACATAGTATGAATAAAATTAGCTAATAACATCAATGCTTAGCTAATAGCGTCAACTTTTATCTACTCTATGTATAATAGCAACACAAAATTCAAAAGTAAAACTGAGTTAGATGAAAGCATATAAATTTTTATAATTTGTATTTTCCATACGTTAAGTATTAAATAGACAAGATTTTAGTAACATTCCACACCTAAAAATATATTGGAATATATGTGGTAAAGAATATATTTAAATACTTTTTTATTTTTTATAATTTAGAATCATTGGTGTGCTCAGGCAAATTGCTAATTTGAAATCTGAAACTTTTTACTTAAGGATTCAAAACATCTTGTCTTGCGTATCGTAAGTATTAAAATGTAATTCCTTATCTGTATAATATGGAACCAACGACAGATTTATAACAACCACATAATACTAAATACTTATTGGAAACGAAACAAATATAGCTATGTTCTCATGAACTGCTTTGGTCATAATAGTTCCTTTAAATTCACAGAAGATAAGATTGATGTAGTAATTTAAAATACGTATGAAGTGATCAGTTGCAAATACAATATAGCACAGTGAGAATAAAATGTTGAATTAATGAATGAGATAGTGTTAAATGGCACGAAATCCAAAAGGAATTTTTATACATACCTGAATTGATTATTAAAAAACGGTTAGATGAAATTATTTACAAGTACAAAACCCTTAGGGCAGTAACAATTTATATAGCAAATTTTATTTTTTATTACATTGAGGAAAATAAGTTTTTAATCCATCTCACCAACACTTCCCGGGAAATTGTGTAGAAAATATGTCCATACAGCAACAAACCAAACTAAGCTGAATTGGTGCTCAGATATCTAAAAATAATTGACTCAAGGCAAAAAACTCAGTAAATTCTGCGATCGCTTTCTTTTTGGAAGTTGCAATAAATATGAGCATAATATAATTTACCCAACAAATTTGATATTTTAATACCTTGAGAAAAAAACCAAGCCATCAACACACCGAATTAACATCGTAAAGTGACATCCAAGCTAAATGAAGCTAAGCTGAATTTTGCTCAGAAATCCAAGGCAACATTAACATTGACTTCTCAAGGTGATCTTAATAAGTTCTGCAATTCTCTCTCTTTGGAAGTAGCAATAAATATATACGCACATATATAATTAACCCTAACAAATTTGATAGTACTTTACCTCGGGAAAAAATCCATTTACAAACCACCTCACCATCAAAGATATTTCCTGAGCATTTCTTTTGCATCTGTGTTAAAAATGACCCTAGAGCGACAACCAAGCCAAGCTGAGTTGCTCGAAAAACTAAGGCAACATAAACATTGTCTCGTCAAGGTGAAACTCAATAAATTCTGCGATTGCTCTCTCTTTGAAAAGTAGCAATAAATATACGCGACGCTCCCCTTTGAAAGTACAGCGGTCGAAGTCGACAGACATGCTCAAATAATGAACAAAATGCTCGGTTCGATGAGCAACAGATGGCTTGGCTTCTCTGATTAGAGTTAAAGCTTCGGATTCAGTCCACTTGCATCACTCTGTTTACCGTCCCAGTTCACAAGGATACTAGGCTGGTTCTAGCGTCTGAAAACACTGTATCTACAATCGAGTCAATCAATGAGCCCGCACTCACTCTTTAAACCTCTAGATAGTTTTGCGACGCTCATCCAATTCAAATTAAGATAACGATTTGCAGCGCGGTCTTTTCTCGATTGAAATCCTGTTTTCCAATGCGTTTGGTTAATAAGTTCCGAGGAAACAAGTGTCACTGCATTGCGGAAGTTACTGACTCACGCGACTAGTTATCGTGCGTGTATTAAATTATGGATTATTATGTATTAAACGTACGGGTAATAGTTTTAATTGAGGTTCAGGGTTTCGTGCAATTTATTGAATGAGAATAGAGTAACGAAATTTATAAATAGTTTTGTGAAAATTAAAAAGTGTACCCATAAACGTCATATTGTAATTAATAAGTTCCGAGGAAACAAGGGAAACAAGTGTTACTTGACTGGGAGCCGAATTCAGTGGATTAGTGATCACGACTCTTTATTGTGCGTGTATTAAAATATGGATTATTAAGTATTAAACGTACGGGGGCAATAGTTTTAATTGCGTTTAGGGCTTCGTGTAATTTATTGTGTAAGAACAGAGTAACGAAATTTATAAGACTGTTTTGTAAATCTTAAAAAATGCACCCTTTGGCGTCCTTTTGCAATTATAATGTGGTTTGTCGTGGCTAGTGGGTTCACCCATCACGCCAGCAACCTGTGAGTTGTAGATGGTGCAGATTTGATTCCTTCCTTGTTATATTTCTCTCTCCAGTGCCAGAAAGTCTTTTCTTTTGTGTACGTCTATTTTTTAGCGTTATCTATGTTGTGTTTGGCACTGTTTGGCCAAATATATCCCTAAAACCAAAACAACCAATCATGAAAAGTGGGGAGAAATCTATGACCTGAAAAACGCAATTTTTGGTTCGATTGCTGCAGTTTTTGAATTCCAGTCTGGGGATATTTCTTACCAAAGGTCACAAAATATTTAATTTTGAAATGTATTTCAATTGTTTTAAAATTTACCCATTCATTATAGTTTATTTTTAAACACGGTAAATTCAGTCATTGAAGTGGGTACGGGATACTTAACCGAATTGATAATTAAACATAATCTTTTTGATGGAAAAAAATTAGACGTATTTCCAATTAATGGAACATTCGTGTCTGAATAGCACTTTTTGAAATGAATGTTAATAATTTCATATTAAATCTACGTTTTGGAAAGTACTGATAACTGTCGTTATGTTTAATATAGTTGAGTTTTCGAATTTTCTCCTGTTAAAATTTTTGATACTGGGCGTACTATTTCAGCATTATGCTAATATTCATATGGAATAAAAACATTAAGAAAAGTATCAAAAACACATGCTTGACTTGTTTAATATGAAATCATGATTTTTCAAATTTTATTATTTTGTTATCACAAACCTAATGTAGGAGACTTTTTTTTTCATCGTCAATCATTTAGATATGAAATTTATAAAAGGGTTGCCTTTTGAAAGCTGCTGCTTTTGAAAATTACCATTGGTTCTGAAGAGTATTTACTGATTTCCATACAAAACTGAGTACAATGTCAATCGTGCGAAGGAAGCTTTGCAATTTACTAAATATTGATGGCTGCTCAATTATTACAGTTTAAGTAAATGCATTAATAAATAACAATTAATTTAACTAGTTAAGATCTATCGAAATCGTATTTTATAGCCGCGTTATTTATATTTTAGTATTGGAAAAACTCAATATAACTTTTGATATCGACAATTTTCCCCAGTCATTACCATCGACAAGTTTTTCGTTTCGATTGAAATAAAATTTAGACATAATATTTTTCTGAAGACATCTTGAAAGTATTATGCATTTAATTTATCTAGATAAAATGAATCATAAAGATATATTTTCAAAATAATAGCTATGTGGTACTTACTACAATTCATTAAAAGCACCACGAAAGGAAAAACTTTAAGTATAAATAGCGAAATAACAAGCAGCATTTATGGAACGATTGAAAAATTAATTTGTAGTAAAGCACTAATGCAAAGCTTATCTCACTCAAGCACCTTTTTTATCACCGAATTGTGTTTAAAACACATTATGAGACTAATTATATTTTCAACTTGTTTATGCTTCCAAAGAAAATTTAAATGATTTTTTCTCTTTTCTTGAAACTTTAGCCTTGTACTTATTAAGTAGACACAACTTAAGTGCTTCACGCCTGTCACAAATAAACACCTTCTAGGTTCTTACGATCTGCATTTTCTTTTCTTAAAGCATGTTTAATGCATGCTTGGACGATGAGACCAATGGCATGTCATCACTGATTTAATCTCATGGGTCTAATGTTTCAGAATTGCGTCTGTCATTTTTTCTCTTTTAGAATTTTATTTTCTTGTTATATATGCTTAGGAAGAAAATACGGTTTTACGTAAAATAAAATCGGCCTTCATTTCTTAGAAGACCTGGTTCCTTATGTCTTGTCAGTATACTTTACTTTTCTTTAACAATTCTTTGAGGTAAGAACAAAGCTAAGTGAGTATTCAAACAATCTACTATGAAATATTCAAAGAACTTAATCAATTAGAATGTTACATATCTAACACATATCAGCGTAAAAGTGATTGATCATGTGTTATGTGGATTATAATAGTGAAAATAAAAGGTTAATCCTAATATAAAACAAAGCGTAATGCCGAATACCAACTGGGGCTATCAAATCTAATTATGAAGCAATGAAAAGCTTTAAAACTTCACGACCGTAGTGAAGAATAGCAAATATAAATATTATATTCCCTACTGAATACGGTTTTTTCAACGGATACGATTTGACCTTTCAAGGAATTCTCCATAAAATAATCTTGGTTTTCTTTACATATCATACATCTTTATTATCTTTAAAACATTATTCTAAAGTTTATACTTTGTCTTGTATATTAGTAGTATTTATATTTTAGTGTTAGAAGAATTTATTCTTTTTGAGTTATTTTTGAACCTCACTTGACACGGAAAACTAATATTTTTACAGAATATGTATCGTATATTTGGAGGAAATCTTTCTTTAGTACTATGGAGAAATTTTACAGTTATCGTAAAATATTAGTTGAAGTAGTCACTTGTATTAGTGTTTCCTCATTTGTAGTTTACAAATATTACTTTTATTTATTATTTACTTATCATATTTTAGATATTAATTTTGAAGTTTCTGTGCTGGATGAAGGTGGAGTTTTTAATTTTTTGTATGAATTATTTTTTTTGTCCGCATGATAGTCCTTATACCTCTATTTTAAAATTTAGGCTTAGTTTTTAGTAAATTTGGCATTTAGTTGTAAGAAATTAAAAAATAACAGTGCATTTTCAATCAATTCCAAAAATGAAGGCTTCATACATCTAAATGAATTCTTATGAATATTTAATAGAACTCTATTAAAGCTACAGATGGCTCTTGTTAGTACAAAATTCGGTGAATTACATCAATGTTAATAAATGTTAATTTCATAAATCAAAATTATAATGCATATTTGGAAATCTCGCTTAGAGCTTTGAAAATGTTTCTATTTTTAATGCAAAATCGGGAGTTGGGTATTTTTTCATTCCAAATTTATAAATTTAATACCCAAGTCCTTTCATTAAATATAAATAAGTAATGTTTAACACATCTCGCATGCAAATTAAAGTCATTCGGAGTTAACTTATTCTCCCTTGTTTTAAAACGTCAAGAGATGTAGTTTCAAACACAATCTTATGACAGTTTTACATGCATGATTTCATTCATACTTCGTAATTATACGATAAGAAGACAGAGTGACTGGAAAGCTTGGCACGGAATTCAGAAAACAAAGAATCTCCGGGGGATTCATCCCTTTCTTTTTCTTTAAAATTTCACTCTTCGCTCAAATTTCGGGATGTCTCTTCTGATCTTCGCACTCTCCAAACGACAAATAATATACTATTTAATATTGACTGACGTTACTATTGTGGTGCCAATCTGAATTCTGGTCAGCTGTCAAAGTCCTATTGTCCTTACAATTCGTGATTTAAATTGCAAATATTTAACCGCAAGCAGTTTTCTTTCATAAGTGTTTGTCTTCGTCAGGAGTTTGCTGAAATAAGCAAATCAATAGTATCAGACTTCAAAAACCCAATCTAGTATCAAAATAAATATTCCAAGAGGTCTGTAGTAGTTTTTTCAAGGCAATTGAAATTTATGAGACACCATGTGTTGAGTTAACTGATGAAGTATATCATTTTTTAACAGTTGGAATTTGAGGTTCGGGTTCATGGTAAAGTGGTGAATTTTGCTCTGAATGTTTGCACTGATAAATTTATATATTCCTCGTAGAACAGGTATGTTTTACAGAAAAAGTATTTTCAAAACTTTTGTCCATGAACAAACAAGACAAGAAAAAATTTAACTTTATGCAAGATAAGTATATTTGTTTCTTTTTTATCAATTTTAACGATTTTATTTTTCGCCTTCTAATAGTTTATATCAAAGCGAGCACCAAAAATGTATCCGAACGTCATCAACTTACGTTCTTACTAAATAGTATCTAGTAAAATGGATTCAACATAATTATCTTATTTATGTTATTAAAAATTTCGATGTTCTATTTACTGTACATATATATTAATGTTCACTGGCTACCCCCTTTTGTTTACAATAGTCTTGAAGAAATCTTGTTCAACATATAGCTGAAAAAATGCTCTGTTATCACTTCTGTGCTCTTGCATTTAGTTTCAAACGTCCAATTTCTAAAAAATTAGATTAATGTGTCATAGTAGCAATTGTTAAGAATGCTTGTATTTATATACTGCGATAGTCAAAATATTACAAACTTCTGGATATTTTCTGAGATAAAAGCATTGAAAAATCATATTTAAGATTAATTCTCATTTATTTTTAATGGACAAGCTATGTATTTTTATTACTGCACAGGTCGAAAAGGATCCTACAGTAACATGTTAAAATATTAATGAAGGTTAAATGTAATTTGAGTTCAGTCATTTTTAGATCAGTTATTAGTTTCATGAGATTTATGTATTTATGTATAGATGAACTGTATACTTAAAATAGATATATAGTAAGTATAAAATAATAAATTTCAAAGATTGACAACTTTAATATCAATCACAAACATTAAAATTATCTCTAATACCCAAATAAAAAATTTTCTTCTTTAAGAGTTGAATAGTTAATTTTTGTGTATTTTTATTTACAAAATACTAAAACATTATCTCCAACAAAGAATTCTTCCGTACTTAACCATTAAAATATCTGCGGATCATTATTCGTATACTTATAGTATGACTTCTCTAAAGACAAATTCATTCAGAGAGATATTGCATTCGATCGAAATTATCTCTTATTTAGAGAGATAAATAGCAGCTTTCAGAAGCATTCTTTAAAATCGTCAAAGACAAAATAAACCCTTTTCGCTGTGAAATCAATATACAAATAAAAAAAATGCATTCTTGAAGAATTCATACTGCATAATTTTAATGAACTGCTTTGCTTTTACATATAAAACTGAAATATATTACCAAGAAATATGAGTATAAATATCCACGTAATGATATATGAATTTTCAACATTTTCTCTTTTCAAATTAAATGAAAAATGTTTAAGTGTGATGCATGCAGTTAAGATTAACACATTGTAAACAGAGAAAGATGTTATGCCATTAATTTGTTTTTCTCTAAACACTGATAAAATTGCTGTCAATGCAGAAAAGTATAGTAAAAGTAATTGAGAACACACGCTATGTTATAAATTAATTCTAAAAATAAGCTTTTATAAGAACTAATAGATGACGAGATGCTAATATTACAAGGGGGGTCAGAAAGTAGAAAACTTTACACTAATTAAACATTATTCAGTACAATGTTGAAACATGTATTGAAATGCATTGTCAACGGTTTAGAGTACAATAGACTGTTTAATTTATAGGTTAACTCAGTCTAAATATTTTCTTTAGTCTGAGAGACATTTTATTTATTTAAACTTAAGGAGGAAATATATTTTCTGCATTCTTGCTTTGACGGTTATGTGCTCAGGTTACATCTTGAGATTACTCTAAAGACCTCAACGTTTGTAATACGCTTGAAAGGACGTGTGTTAGCTAAAAAATGCCGTATAAAAAGTCGAACAACTTTTTAAAAAAAAAATGCAAAACATTTTTTCGCTCGCTTCTGATTTTTACGCTCCATGGATTTCTTTGACTACCCTACCACGGAAAGAAAGACACGTTAAAATACATTCTTTAAAACTTGTAAATCGCAACTGAGCCCCCGTTTTTGTTAGCAGAAGTATTTGTTGGATGTGCTTCTCGACTGCATTGTTTAAAGGACTTTCAACGATCAAAGATCGGGGTAAGAAAAGAACCCGGCCAGTAGCGAGACCCTTTGAAATGCCTAAAAATGCGACAATAAAAACCAACATTGTTAAACAAATTGCTCTTTGAAATCATTCAAAAGGCTAACCCTTCAAATTATAATAGAGCCAAATCACCGTTTGATGCTTTTGTCCAACTTCACATGAAAGACAGGTTAAAAGGATACGAGGGGAGTATTGAATGCTCATACTTTGACCAACTAAGTTAAAAGCCACAAAAGTGGTTTATCGAGCTACCACCAAGTGCATCGCATGAATAGAGCTGTTATTCTTTAGGTACCTATGTTTGTAATAAGTGTACTTGGGGATTCCTTTGATCTCCTCAAATTCGTTGAAACAGTGTAGAAAACAGTCCAATTGGGGTCCTATACGCCTTTCAGAGCTGGCTGAAAAGTTTCGATCTGCACTGTTAAAGGCAGAGTTAGATATATTGATATGCGAGGTTAAGTTCGTTCTTATTAAAGCTCATCTCAGACACGAGTACCTTTCCCTGTGCAATATTCTTACCAGGCTTCGAATCCCTTTGATGTTTCGCCATTTGCATGAGGAGCCTGAAAAGTAGCTTGGACTCAGATTTCGGGGAAGCATCGTTTTATCTTTGTGATTAGAGGAGAATTTGTTCAATTCTGTAAGTGGCTTTTTGGCAAAAGAAAGGCGAGGTTGTATTGACGGCACCAAAAGAAAACACCTGGAGACGAGGAGGAAAAAATGAGTGATATCATTCTATTGCAATCCGTCAAAGAAAGATATTCTTCAACCGTTTCTGCACACGGTGAAAGATGTGGATTTTTCTTTTACCCCAACTTCTCGCTCTTTCAGTAAAGTAATGACTTGCAAGGAAGGTTTGCATTCAAATCTGAAAAGCTGCTTGTTAAGGACGAACGCAGTAAAGCTTTCATTGTTTGTTCCCACGTGTAGAAACGGGATTTTCTTAGACATTTTATTGTTAGTCTAAGATGTGCAAAGGGGACACACAAAAACTCTTCCCGCTTTACTTTCTTCCATTTTTGTGGACATTTCGCGTAAAGTTGCTCCGCAGATACGTTCTATATTTCTTGTTATGATTACATTTGAAACAGAACTAACAATTTATCTCGGAAGAGGAGCTCTAACACCTCATCAAATCAGAACGATTTCCCCTTCCATGATATGAGGAAATTCTTATTTGAAATTTTTTCCTAGCTAATTTTTAATACTGACATAATTACTACTTTCTTGTAGTTGTGGACTCCAGATCTGAGAAATGTGATACATATTGTTCTATATTTTCAGATTCTCAGACACTTTGAATGTATATTCCTCAGCATTTTCAGATTCTCACACTTCGAATGTATATTCCTCAGCATTTTCAGATTGTCATACAATTGAGATACGCATTGCTCAACATTTTCAGATTCTCAGACACATGGAAAGTATATTCTTCAGCATTTCAGATTGTCAGACACTTGTGATACACATTGTTCAACATTTTCAGATTGTCAGACACTTGGAATATACAGGGTGTTATCAAAATAATGGAAATACACTGGATTTATAAGGAATCCTTTACTAATATGGCGTAGGACCGCCTTTGGCATGTAATACAGCTTGGATTCGCCTGGGAATCGAATCATACAAGTGCTGAATAGTGTTTAGAGGAATATTGTACCATTCTTTATGGAGATATTGTAAAAGTTCCGAGAGAGATGCCGGTGGAGGATATCGATTCCGGATTGAACGCTCTAAAATAGACCATAACGGTTCGATTATATTGAGGTCGGGGGACTGTGCTGGCCAAGGTAGATGTTTCAGTTCATCCTCGTGTTCATCAAACCATGATTGGACCAGTCCCGCTGCATGAATAGGAGCATTATCATCCTGAAAAATTCCATCTCCTGCAGGAAACAAAGTTTGCATCATAGGATGGACCTGGTCAGCTAAAACTTCTCTATACTTCTCCCCAGTGATCTTTCCTTTCAGGGTTACGATTGGGCCAGCAGAAAACCACGACATGGCTGCCCATACCATGACAGATCCACCTCCATGCTTGACAGTTGGAAGGAGACAATCACGATCATACGCTTGTGCAGGTGTCCTCCAAACGTGCACCCGTCCTGTTGTGGGGAAAAGTGTGAAAGATGATTCGTCTGACCATATAACTTATCAATCGACCAGGTTTTGTGGTTGTGGCACCACTGTAGACGACATTTGGCATTAACATCTGTGACAAGTGGCTTGGGAATTGCTACTCTGCCGCAAATGTTCTGTTTATGAAGGTGCCTCCTAACTGTAATTATTGACACTGGAGAATCCAGATGCTGATTGAGCTCTGCGGTCACTTTGGCTGCAGTTGTTTTCTTTTTAGACATTACAATCCCCTTCAATACCCGTCGGTCTCTTTCACTCAGCTTCTCTTTCCGTCCACTATTTGCTTTGCCGAGCTTTTCTTGCCGCGCTGTGTGTACGCTGTCATGACTTTAGACACCGTACCTCTAGAAACGCCTAAAAGCTGGGATGTTTCGGTCACAGTTGCTCCAACTTGTCGGGCTCCTACAATTTGGCCTCTTTGAAAGTCTGTGAGGTCTGACATTTTATGCTTTTGACAAAAATCCACGACGTATACAACTTCACTAAAGCTACCTCATACTACCATGATATATAGTACTTTTTATATTAAAAAAACTGGTAGCTAGGATTATATTTTAATGCTTACGAAGCGCATTCTTAAATGTCACTTTTATTCACAGGTGTTTCCATTATTTTGATAACCACCTGTATATTCTTCAGCATTTGCAGGTTGTCAGACATTTTTGATACATTTTGTTCACAATTTTCAGATTGTCACTTGGAAGCATCGAGTACTTCGTAAATGCAAATTAAATTCAGGTTGTTGCAATTGGTTTATGACCTGAAAGTAAAGCTAATTTTTATTACGGAAGGCAAATACTCTGATTTAGTTAAGAATATCCAAACTACTTTTCTTCACTTATATTTTTTAAGTTGTTGACCAGATAAATAATTGTTACACATACAACTTGGTCTATTAAATATTGTTTTAAACGTAAGCACGTGAAACAATAGTAAAAATTAAATTGTATGGTATTAAGTGTTATTTTTGTGCATATGAGCAATTAAAATACCCTTCTCTTTTATTTTACGCATGCATAAATAAAAAATGACTTAACCCACTGAGGGATTCATACGTCCCCCTCTGCATCCCTTCAAACCAGATTTGTACTTGTTTACCAATCGAATCTTTTCTGGGATTCTTAAAATCGATAGATGTGGCTATTTAGTTATTACGTGAGTTGTGTAGGGAAAGCAATACTACACTACTTGGACTTGACATTCAGAGGGTTAATTTTTAAAATATTTAAAATTCGCGAAAATAAATGCAAAATCATAAAAGGATGTGTAAAAATGCAATTCCTTCATAAGAGACATGATTCTTTAAACTTTTTTATAGCCAATAGATTATTTACTGAATAATTTGTTTACGTATATACTATATTGTACAATTTAACCCTCCTGGTGGTTTTATGGAATGGATGTCTCGTCATTAGCAATACTGACCAATTTTGATGAACCAGGTATCTCGTCATTAGAAAAAACCTGACCAGATCTTGATCTCGACATCATTAAAAAATCGGCAACGTCTTGATGACGAGATATCTCATTATTAGCAAAATCGGTCAGATCTTGATGAACGAGATAACACGTTGAAATCGCTAGGAGGGTTAAGAAATACTATGTTGAAAGCAAGATACAATATTTGTTAAATTGATGGGCTCCGGGCAAAATAATGATAAACCACAGGAAAATGTATAATAAAAAATATAAACAATATTGAAGAGGATCAAATAATCTTTGATTGCTTGAATGCGTGCTTAATACAAACAAGTTGAAGATAACAACCCCTTGAATGGTCGATAAACCCTTATAATTATGGAATTTTTAAAAACTTGAAAATTTAAAGTGACTATGAACTATGTGGCCCAATTGAAATTGAACTATGTGGCCCAAAGTTCAATTTTAAGCGAGGGATATATATTAAATGTAGGTAGGTAGCTGAATTTACGTCGCACTGGAGCAACGGGCAGGGAACATCCGAGGACACCTCATAATTTTGAACAAGGGACAGAGAACGCATATTAAACTAACTTTTAATAAAAACTAACTTTTCAAGGTATTGAAATAGATATGAATTATACATTCTAATGACTTCGACCATTCATTACGTTGCAGAAGTGCCTGACTTTCATTTCAACCGGCATGAATTGGAATTCTAGAACCATTTCATTGAAACGACTTTTTCGCATTTGGCGAATTTTAAGGCGGAATTACGTCAAGATGACAAACGCTGGCTGGGAGGAATCTCGGAATGTGTACAGGAATTTAATGCAGCTCAAGTGTCCGACATTGCTCCGCATTCTTCCACTCAAATAATATTTGCCTATTATTTATTTATTATAAATACTTGAAAAGACAGTGTTAAAGGGAAAAGAATATGTGTTTTAAGGAACAATGCAGATTATTGACTCTTTTAAGTCTTGGTTTCGTCAACGTAAGTAATGGGCCATATAAGCTGCTTAATGTGTGTTAGAATGATAATTTTGTTTCACAAATTTTCTTAGTGTCGTTTTGAGTGTGAAAATGATTATTTTATCAAAATAAATTTTAATTATTAATTGGTGTGACACTTTAATAATTATCGTAGAAAAGTATACAAATGGATTTATAAAGTAGGGTTTCAGTTAAACCGAAAGACGATAACAAACACTATTCCATCTGAAGAATTGGAAACAATTTTTGCTAAAGCTTGAATGTATAAGGCAAGTGCATTTGTAGAGCTGCTCTAATATTAAACTTTCACCGTATACTTCTGTTCAAACTGAAACATTTTATTATCTTCAGCATGAGTAATAGAAGTAGTATTATGAAAACAAAGTTCTGAGGAATTCTCACTTTTTTACCTTTGTTCTATATATAATTAAGATTTTTACTTAACTATCAGATTTCTCTATATTTTTAGAAAGTAACAGAAATTTATTTAGGTATAGGGTGTAGTAAAGTAATATGCTCTATTAAAATGTAAAATGAATCACATCCTAAATTAAATATATTTGTCTTATGTATATTATATATTATACTTGTATTTGTTTATATATAGTATTTAGCAAAATTACATTTTTTCGTTTGAATAAATCGAATTTTTACTTTGTAATTTAAATTCTAATAACTTAGTTTGATACAAAACCTAATAATTACGCGTAGAGTTAAATAAAGTTTGAGAACTACTAATTTTTTTACAGTTTGAAGGTACTATGAGCCTATCTTGAGATCTAAAAATTATGAGCTTATCTTATCGATTTATAATTCATATTTATAGTCAGAACCTTTTATTTTCCAATACAATAGAACTATAAACATACGAAGCAATAAGCACTGGAAGCGAAAAGAGAGAACTCATTAGCGACATGCTGTGGGATATTCTAAAAATGTACTGTCCTCCAAAAGTTAAGCACAGATCATTAAAATTTGTAATACTCTCGAATATCTATACGGATAGCTTCTAAACTGTATAAGAAATTACACATTTAGAGTCAGTTTATCACAAACATTAATAAGACAGAAGATTAATATTTCATAGGCCCTTAAATTGTTACCGCACAATGACGCATAGGAGATAATTATTTTTAATGGAGACTTAGAATGAACTTCATATAGACTTGGTTCTGATTATTTAACTTTTCAAACATGCAACCCAATACGGTTGGGGGAAACAATTGTAATTCTTGTTAAATAAGATTACAATCCCTTGATGGAAGTTGGGATAAATGGGCTGTGACAACTCTCCCAAAGACATACATCTTCTACAGGAACAGATGAATACACTAGCCACAATAAATTCATTCTTAAGTTTTAATTTGTTAAGACGAGATTTGTTGGATGTTAAGAGCAAATCAGAACCGAGGACCAAACACTCAAATCACATTACACGTCGTTCAAATGCACGATACATTGTCTCACAAGACCGCATGAAAGAATACGAAAGAGATATTATCTTCCCCGTATCCACACCAATACCCTACAATGACCATAAGCCAAGAAGTATCATATTCTATGATGGCACTGAAGTGGTTGAGACGACTATCTGGCTAGACCACTGTCGATTTGTATGGGAATGCTTTGCAACGATAGGGTTAAATGAGCACAAACGTTTGATATTTCTACATCTCGAGGTTATTTTTCTAAAACCTTCTCAGAGTATGATATATCTCGTTTTCCTATGGCACTACAATAGTAAACACTAGTTGATTTGGTACTGTTAACTAGCAATTATCTATCACCATCCGGGCTAATTTCCGGAAACGTTTACTTTGGTAGCTAAAGCCTTGCGTGTAAAAAGGGATATGGGAAAGGAATGTGTGTTTAGATCAAATATCAAAGCAATCTCAGCAAATTGAAGACATGTATATTGTGAACTATACTTTGCCCTCTACAACTTTTGAAGTTGTTTTTCTCTTAATTCTCATAGTTAGAAAATCATTGCTTTTATAACTCCCATGAGAGCAACTCAAGTGACTGATTTCGTTCAGAAAATTTCATTAATTGCAATGTACGAGAAATATTACATAAAGATTCAATACATGATCCATCTTAAATCGTGCTTAAGTAAAATATAGAAATAAATGAAAGCTCAAAGTAGTTATAGCTTAAATATGTTTATCTACGTTTATTTTTAACGTTTTCAAAATTATATATTATTAGTTATATAATTGTCAGAAATCGTTTGTAAGAGCTGTTTTTCTCAGAATATACTGCTACATATATTTTATAATAAGTATCTTTAAAACTCATAACTTTTAACTAAACCAGTCTTATATATATATTTGATACATGCTAATATAAATGTCCATATAACATCAATTCAACATAATTTCAAAGTGATTACTTACCTAAAAGTGAATGTCGGTTCACAATTTCAAAAGTGGTATTAAGACATAGTTAATGAAATAAGTTAATTGCATCACAAATAAGAACGTTATCCGTTTGAGAGTATACCTCAAAAGCAACTTATTACCTGCCTCTAAAATTTCATTTTAAATCATGTTTATTTTTTGCTTTAATTGAAAATAATAAATAAAGTCTGTTTGCCCAATTGTCATTAAAGTAACACATTCCATTTAAGCACAATTTGTTTCCAACTGAATATTTATTTACATTAACAGAAAAAATAAGCACGTACACATACCTGCACAGACTCCAATCTTTGTAAACTCAACAATGAAGTCTCCTTCGGTTATTTTCCCCTGCTGTATTGATTTAACTTGAACCTATTTTTCATTTAATCTCTATAGACTATTTGAGCAAAGTTTGCATCCTCGTCCCATTGTCATATGTGAATACGAGAATAAAATCAAAGATCCAAGTAAAAAACCCCACCCAGATTTATATTATGAGCAATTAAGACGGGTTCTGTTGATTGAAGTGTCTTTCAATGAAAAGAAACACGCAACCCGAATCCAGATAGTAGTAAGTATTCTTTAATTAAAACTCATTTGACTTAAAGGCACGCCAAACAAAGAAAGAAAAAAAACACCTGTAACGTCTTCAATAACCTATTTTGCGAGTCGTGCAATCAAGCTTAGTATTGCGTAAATTTTCCTTTTATAATTATACCTGGGAGCTTGTTGACATACAGGAGCACCAAGGCAAATCTGAAAGCTTTCTTTGCGGCTAAAGGCGTATTAATAGTCGTTTTTCTGTTCAGGGAGGAAAGAAAGAGGATATTTCTTTCCTCGTAAGTCGAGCATTATTAAACGTTTATCCCTCCACCAAGTGAAAGTATCTCCCACTCCAATGCCCCATATGTATTTAGTTAAATTAATCCCAAAACCTCTCGCTGAGCACTTGTGTCAACAGAGCCAAAATATTGCGAACAGCCATTTAGAGCGTTTTGAAAAGGGCGGTTACGTGAAATTAAAGAACAATGCCTGGAGCGGAAAGGGTGAAGTTTAAGCCAAGGCAGACATTTATTCTGCTTGCTGAATACTGTCGCTATCGATTCCTGGAGAGGATGGAAGTATGGTTTACCCCAAAGTACCCATCTCAGACGAGGGGGACAAAGAAAGGGACAAAAAAGGGAATCGCTGTTTGTCATTGACAACGATTAAACAGCGGAGGCCGGTGCCGACTATTATCGTTGCGGGATAAAATCTACGTTGTCTTCTGATCACTTTGGCAAATTGGCTTCGCCGCACCCAACCACTCACACTAGTGCTCTCCGATCGGCCCGGAAGAAATTGTTTTTGTGGTAAAGGAGTTAATTTTTACTTTAATCTCTACTGAGTTTAAAATTGTCAACTCTCGGAAAATCCGATTTACTAAACCGAAAGCTGAATTTCCTTTATTTAAATTAACCATTAAGTCGATGTTATTAATTTTATTTAATCAAGCAATCCGTTATTATGTGTTCCAGGAATTGCCTGCAGATCCTGGGGTTTCGGAGGATAAAAGCTGTTGTTTTGAGATCTTTTTACTACTTTTTCTTTTGTTCTATTCTCTAACTTCATGTTTCACTGTGAAACCAACTTCATGTTTCACTGTGAAACCAACTTCATGTTTCGCTGTGTGACTAACTTCATGTTTCAAATGGGGGACGATAGATGTATTTGTTTAAGTGCCTTTACAATAAGATCTGTCCATGTCTCCGATATACTAAACCAAAAGCTAAATTTGTTTTATTTAAATTAACCAGTAAGACTGTATTATTAATTATTTTATCAAATAATCCGTTATTATATTCTCTAGGAATTATCTGGAGATCTTGGCGTTTCGGAGGATAAAAGTTGTTTTTCAATGGACTCTGTCGCAGTGGAACTCTTGTTAATCTTTTTACAACTTTTTCTTTTTGGTTCTAACTTCATGTGTCACTGTTACACATGAGGGTTAATAAATGTATTTGTCATAGTGCATCTGTAGTAAAAACTACCAGGGTGTCGGAAAACCTGATATACTAAACCAAAAGCTAAATTTCCTTGATTTAAATTAACCAGTAAGACGATATTATTAATTTTATTTAATCAAACAATCCGTTATTATATACTCTAGGAATTATCTTGAGATCTTGGCGTTTCGGAGGATAAAAGTTGTTTTACAATGGATTCTTTTGTTGCAGTGGAGCTCTTGATCTTTTTACTATTTTTTTCTTTTGTTTCATGCTCTAATTTCATGTGTCAGTATGAGACATATGATGGGGGTTAAAGACGTATTTGTCTAAGTACCTTTGCAATAAAAATATGTAACAATATAGTTACCGTTAATAAAAGTTGAATCATTATGCTATATCAACAAGGCAGTAACCACAAATTTTGTCTGCAGGGTTAACGCTTGTTAAAATCCTGCTTATAAACCTAACGTTCTGCGTCTCAAGTATTTTGTTACTTTATAACACTTGAAAACAATTAGAGCCCCTTCACATACTGAATCCGGGTCAATCCAAATCAGTCTGAATCCAGTAGAAACTGACTAAGATTCAGGAAAGCTGTTTCCTTAACACTGTCTGAATCCCTTTCGTTGCACTTGAGTCTTCGTTAGTCAGTTTCTACAGGATTCAGAATGATACGGGTTCGGTTTGTGTGAAGGGGCCCTTAGAGCACACTCGATCAACAGTTGGATGAATACTCGTAGTATGTTATCGTATTAGATACTTATATACACAGTATGTAACAATTGTCAAATAAAAAGACAGCTTGGAGATGTCACCTTTTCGAATAGTACGCCAGTATGTAACTTGTGCCTCACCCCATGGCTTTTAAAAGTATACGCTATTTTCATAAACTGAATACAAGTTATTGTGAACACAATTATTGTCCTTTGTATTTAAAAGCATATAAACTTGGTTATCTGCAGAAAATTTCACATAAATTACTCGTGCTAATTCATGTGTAGATTTTAGGAAATAATCCATTTACTTAAGAATTTATGATCTTCAATGTTGTGGCTGCTTGAATATAATTAAAATGGATTTAGATTTTTGCAAACTTTTAATTATAAATATCATATTCTATAATTTTAAGGCATTTCCTGTTTATCTTCATAAAAACTAAGAAAGCTTGATAAGAAGTGCACTGCATTTTTTCATTTCATTTTACTCTATACCTAAAATCACTTAAAAATGTATCTCACTTAGAAATGCATTTAATTTTTTTTCAAAATCAATTCACGATTTGAGCGCATACTCAAAACTAAAAAGTTAAATTAGCTGCTTTTTATGTTTAATATTTTGGGTTTTAGTGAATATAAAATGAGCTTTAAGCCAAATTGAATATGAGTTTTAAGATACGAATAACTGATATTAAATTGTATTTTTTTAATCAGATCGTTTGGATTTAACACGAATTATTGATAATGTTCTTTGCTTTGTGAAAGTACACACAATAAATGCTATGGAAAATGTTCTACGGAGATAACACTTAAGTCTGTTCAATTATTAGACCTTCAATTTACATGTATTTTCTAATTTTAAATGTGCTAAAAACGTGTGATACTGAAAATCAATTGCTATGCGTATGTAACAAAAATGTTTTCAGTTTTTCTTTTTCAATTCCAATAAGCTCAATTTTATGTAAAGTTTACGAAACTTCATATGGATATAAAAATTCATTCTCATTTATTTTAAAACAGTAATAGTTTCTTTACTCCTTGAAAAATTAAAGATCATAGTTAATTTTTATGATTTTATTTCCCTGAGGTACTATAGAATTCCAATTTCATGAATTTCAAAACATAATTTTAGATATAAAGAATAAAACATGTAAGATATTAGGCAAATACAGTATATATTGAATTAAATATTCTTTCTGAAAAACGTTTTAGTATTTTATATCCGAGCAATTAATAGTTTTGTGAGTGTGAATTTGGAAATGTAAGCATAAAACATTCTTTTAAAAGTTTATCTTGTCTTTGTTCCTTTTCCACAAGTTTATGTAAAGTATAAATTTAAATGTGCCCATGGAGTACTAATTTCGGGGAATTATCTTGCAAATTTATCTGCTTTAAAATTATGCTATAAAATGTCTTACAAAAATTTGAGTAAATATTTTATGACACAACTTTATAACAGAGTAACATTTCATTTTAATATTTTATCTTTATTAATATTTCTACTACGTCTACTATCTCTAGTTCAATAATGTCATTATAAAGTTTATATATGATAGATAAAAGATAATATATAACTTGACAATTTCGCAAAATGTTACTGAAGTATAACCTATTTTGTGCAATATCGATGAAATATCTTTAATGAATCAATTATTAATAGTTAAAAAAGGGTAAACACTTGTGCAATACCACAAATTTATTTTAAATGTCTTATGTTATCAAATCTTAAAGATCAAAGAAATAAATAACTATACGTGAAAATAGATATGTATTCAATTTTAATAGCTGACTTCATAATCCAACAAACGATGAAAATAAGTATCAACTTCCGATGCTATAAATGTGTCTGAACAATGATATTAAATTTAATATTGTTGCTCCAAAGATATTGTCATTAGCTATTTTATATTATGCGTTTTTAAAAGGGTACACTTAGTGTATGAATTTTAGCTTAATGTATCATCTAAAAATAATACTTTAAATGAAAGAGAATTTAAACATGAAAAGTTATCTGAGTAAAGATATAAAATCTGACTTCTGTTTGTACAATGTATACACCCTTTCGTTTATTTAAAATACCCCATCCTATTAAAAATTGCGTGTAGTTCTTTTTGGTATTTTTAACAGTAAGTAATAAGTGATTGAAGTACATTGTATTGAAGGAGCATATATTTTAAAACTTTCATTAAACTACATCTATGTAATTTCTATGTTAAATAGAAGAAACGAATAATTTATTTGATTTTTTTCATAGCCACTGAGACTCGTATAAATATGCGTTCGTAGTCATAAAATATCAATAAAGCGTGTTATATGAAGAATGTATTAATTACAAAAAGAATACAGCCACTCACTTTTCTTGAATTTTCGCATTTTTATGCATTGCGTAACTTAATATTTCCAAAGGGCAGTCACGCTAGTTACGTAGATAGTTTCCACAAACTATTTAACTGTCTTGTTTGATATTTTAATTTTTTAAATTATTAAGCCGAAATTCTTCAATTATAAACTTTATCAAAAAGGTACTGAACATGAGAGTTAAGGGTTTAAAATTCCCCTCTCAAAATTAATCCATTTAATCTTCGTCGTGATTCAGAATATATCCTATTAATTGCAAGAAGTTACTCAGAGAATGGGAACAGCCAGAGAAATACCGTAAACCCCAAATCGGAATTGTCATTTCCAAAATGTTGGTATTCTTCCCTTTGAATCCATTAATTGGATTCACTATTCTCTTTGAGAGATGGATATGTCATTGTTTTAGCAACTTGGAGCTTTTCGAAAATTGAAGTCTCGCAGTTACAAAACTTCAAAAAATGATTTAGACTATTAGAATTCTCCGCTACCTTCAAATGATTTTACCCGCAAGGCACTGTGTGGATCTAATTCGAGTAAAGTCAGCTGCTACCAAACTGAGTACTCGGTGAGGAATTCCGAACTTGCTGGAAAGTTAATGTCTGGAATTAGCAAATTAAAGGATGAGTTAGTTTACGTCTGTGAATGGAATCTTGTGTAGAAGTAAAAGCCTTCCCCTTAAGCTGCCTTAAGGTTTGGGTGTTTTTAACAAGTTACACAAAGATGAATTTTCTTCAAAATATAAAACTAGTTTCGAAATAATAGTTTTAGAAGTGTGATTTTTGACTTGTCAATGAATTTATTTTAAATAAGCGTCGAATGTGAAATTTATTTGTGTGATTTCTATGATACTTAAGTGCTAAATTAGGACCATGTCATGAAATTAGAATTCAGGTAGATAGTTGAATTAACGTCTAAAAGTTCAAAGTTTCAATTGTGACACCTGAATGAATCGACATGAATACAAAATACGAAATATGATGGAATTGTTCTTAACATGATACATATTAGATTCAACACTTGTCAGACTTGAAATATTTTTAAAAGTACTTCATCTGTTATCTACTCTATGAAATCAGATTATTTTATTTTGCTAACAAAGTTAACTTTATTGAGCTATTAAGTATATTTTAATTCTTACACTATGATTACTATGATTCTTACACTAATCAATCACAAACTGTTTCATGATTTTGAATAGTCAATAAAATTTGTTTTAAGGATTATGTTTTATATTTTAAAGTACTATAGAAACTTGCGTATATATATCGGGACTACAGATCATCCGGATATAGAGATTCTGTATTTCTTCGTTATATTTAAAATATAACAGTACTTTTTGTAGAGACGTTTCAATTTAGACCCTTTTCATCTTTAAAAATATGGACACAATCCCTCAAGCAAATCCATTCTACGAAAGATTGCAATGGTGACATACCAGATATATATTTTCTATTAAAAAACTAAAGACACCGTAGTCAAAAGTCTGTTCCAGTTACCCATTTGTAGACTTCTCTTCAATGTAAAATCCGATTCGAGGTATCATTAGAATCAGCGACAGATCATATCTGGTTCGCTTAACAAATACGATGCCAGCATGACGACAAATTGAAGTTCTGAGAACCGTTTTGCTCGAGTAACTCTCGGGTATACAGAAGGTCATTTTTCTACCAACTTAGTCTTCTACGTTTAATAGGGCCTCGGTAGCTCGGTTGGAAGAGAAGCGAATTAGCAATCGGACGGTTACTAGTTCGAAACTCGATCCAACCAAGCACCTTCGTATATGTTGGAGGTAGTGCACGTGAAATCTGTCGTCGCCTCAAATGTCCTAACGTTGGCGTGATGCGGAAGTTTGGAGAGTGGGGTTTCACCTCAGGTGTTGACCTCGTCATCTGACCGAGGTTCAAAATTAATAGGTGTTCTTGGATCTTACCCTTCGAGTTGGATCCCGGACCGTCGCCAATAGCCCTTTGTGTAGCTTCAGTGCGTCGTTAATTTAAGCATCTACCTGTTAACATCAAGATACAATTTCAGCATCTTGTCTATGTAGCTCCTGCACATCATTAATTGTTTAAAAGTGATCAGAACTAGAATATGTTCCTTAGGAAGGAAGGTAAATTAATAATTCTACTTCCCGTGTCTAATGATCGGAATTACAAATCGGAACAAGAGACAGTTCGAGGACTAATAGACATATTGGTACACAGTGTTATCGAATCCGTCCTCTCAGAGAGATAGCTGTCCAACTATCTATATATTCAAGCCAAGTAATCCAGTATGATTGGCTACAAAGTTAAACGGAATAAATCTCAAATTAGGATAAATTATTTTTATACCTTTCTATGCGTTTGTTAATTCTGACACTTTTTGGTATTTTGTTTATGTGTAGCACTTTTTGATAAGTCTAGTATAGTTAACTCATAGCATGTAATATCTGCAATTAAATGAAAATTCAATTTTGAAAACAAAACAGTATTGATCACATCGAATGAATTCAGTTACATTTTAAAACAAAACCTGTTTTGATCGCCAATACAGGTTTCTTAAAATCCAAAGTGACAACCGGTGTACCGTGGCACACTAGTTGAGAAAGAGTTAGTTTTACTTAGAAATAAAAAATAGTAAAAACAGAAAAAAAGAGTTACAATTTTTTAGAGTTAGAAAAAAAGTTTTTTTAAAGAGTTAGTAATTACTATTATTTTTTGTAAATCAACCAAAATTACATCTCTTGTTTCGTCAGATCGGCAGAAAATATTTTTGGTGTACAGCAGAATTTTAGTATTTAATTTATGTGTGTCATGATTAGGTTGAAAATTGATATGAAAAAGGTTAAAATTGCTGATAGGTGATTGAAACTTAAAAACAGATGCACCGAAACCCTTTCACTATAGCCATCGAAATTTAGAAAAGCCTAAAAGAGCTTATTTTCATGTCAATCTGTAATTACTTGACGTTGTCTGTTTTGCGTTTGACTCAGTTTGGCCATATGTGGATCTTACTCCATGAAAACCCAACCATATCAATCTGTCAAAGTTGTAAACAATCGTAACTCTAATGATACTTTGGGCATTTCGTCACAGCTCTACATCTGCGCGTTGTTGCGATGCAGGGCCAGGACGCTTCTTTTATAGAAAGCTCAACTTTATAAATAGGGTGTAGCGTCGCAGAGTGACGCTTTTCTGAATGAGAGACGGGGTAAATGAAGAGAAAAGATGCGCGGAGGTAAAATGGTGCTGACGCTTCATACCTGATGACGTCACGGAGATCAATTCTGTCCATCGAACGGCAAGCTTTTACTCCTCTTTTTTATTTCACTTCTAGTAGGCTCAAGTATCGTTTAAAAACCGTCCGCTTGATTAGGGGTGACATGTAATTAAGTTAAATTACGAAATGCTCGTCAATCGGCCCCTAACTGAGCGGTAAGCGTTTTAATAGGTGCATGTGTTCGAGAGAGCGGACCATTTTGCGGATAGCACTTGCGGGAACGGCCTCGCGATTTGATTGGATTTTAAAACGGCTACTTAGGTTTCGCCACGAGGCATTTTGTCCCTTGTTGCTGTTTTATCGCCCGTTTTCCGGACTTTGAAAATCAATGTTTCAGGGAGCTTAAAAAACGGGAGTGTTTGGGTGGATGAGGCAGGGGTGCTGCGGTGGTGGGGGTAAATTGTTTTTAAATGAAGAGCGCCAGGCAAAAAATGTCAATTTGCGATGCCGCTTTAGTTGAGAGATTTATAAAGATACATAGATATCTGATAAGTGTGTATTCAAATGAAAAAACGCCTCTGAAAATCGTAGGTTACCGAATCATTGCATGTTATTGATTACACTTTCTAAGCTATTATACATACATTCTCCCGAAATTATTTTGTGTATAAACAAACAATATATATATAATGTGTTACACAAACAGTAATTAATTTAAATAAGTTCATAAATAAACAAATAAAAACCAATCTGTGAAATCACCAGAAAATATCATTGTACAGATATGTTCAATATTTCTTCATATTGTAAACTATCATACATGTAATCATCGTCGACATAGAGAAGAAACTCATTAACTGACATTGTAAGGAATTGCGTTTTTGGACACTAAATGGTTGTTTTCAGGATGAAAAATGCATTGGCAGATTGTTATGTGTTTGAACAAAAATATAACACCATCAAAATGCTTATAATTTTTATTTTTGATCATATTGTTGGCAGAGAGCAGAAACTCATTAACTGGCATTTTTTCAGATGCAAAGTCCTTATTTTATTGATTAGAAATACAGAGTAGTATTGGTATCTGCTTAAAAAATATATAACACTATAAAAATTATTGTAATTTTTATTTTTTCACCTAAAAACTAATAGTTGGTCTCTTTATAGAGCTGTGCAGTGGAAAACGTTTTTGTTAGTTGAATAAGTTTCTGCTCTAAGACTTCAATATATGCAGATATATTAATAAACTGACATTGTTTCGGAGTAACTAAATGCTTCTTTTCATAATGGTGAGAAATGCGTAGTCACATTGTAGTCGTTTGAAAGTTATATAATACTATTCAAATGATTATCATCTGATCGTGGTTCTCCAAATTACGTGGTATTGTCCTCGGATCTTTCTTTTCGGGGGTTGATTCCGGACCTTCGCCAATAGCCCGTTCTGTTGCTCCAGTGAGACGTTAATGAAATACCCACCTATTAAAATACTTATAATTTTTTATTTCCTGACCTGAAAACTAAGTCTAAACAACTAAATAATAAAAAAATTTCGTCAGTTAGAGTTTCTGGTCTGTCACGATAAATGCAAAAATTGTGATTTATGTGTTATATTATAATGATAGGTTGCGTTTTTGGGTTTTATGGCGCAAGGGCCATATTTTCCCATGTGCGGCAGACACAAGATATACAATATCAAGTAATAGATACACACAATGAAAGTTTTACTGATACAGAAGAGAAAAATACACCCAGGAAGGAATGCTCCTGACAGGAATCGAACCTCCACAGCCTACAACTCGAAGATTGCTAGCGCAGTGGGTGTACCCACTGAGCAACAATGGCCCCGTTATATTATACTGAAGCACAAACTAACTAGAGGCTGAAAATCCAACTTTCAATCGTTTTTTGGTTGGATTTTTATGGCACAAGGGTCAGATCTGGACAAGTTGCAATGTTTTCCTGCCTGACACATAAGAGAGAAATACACCCATTGTAATTACAGGAATCTAACCTGCACCACCTTCAGATCGTAGGCAGGTTCTAACTTTCGAATCGTTAACAAATGCTGCAATCATCTCTTTGTTGAGTGATGTGCTGATAATTTGCTCAGTCGACCTTCCATAGTAACATATAGGATGTGAATCACAAAGGTAGGTAGGTAGTTTATTAATGTCACACTGGAGCAACACAACGGGCTATTTTCGACGGTCCGGGATTAATCCCGAAGGGAATGAACCGAGGACAGTACCAGGTAGTTTAGAACCACGGTCAGACGACTAGTGAATCACAAAGGAGTGATCGTGTATTAATAGTAGCAGGACTTTCATAATTAACCCTCCTGGTGGTCGTCTCGACGCGGTATCTCGTTATTAGCAAGACTAACCAGATCTCGATGGACGAGATATCTCGTCATTAGAAAAACTAACCAGATCTCGGTGGACGAGATATCTGGTTATTAGAAAAAATCTAACTAGATCCTAATCTCGTCATTATAAAAAATTCGGCTATATATTGATGACGAGCTATCTCGTCATTAGCAAAATTGGTCATAAAATTGATGGTCGAGATATCTCTTCAAAACCACTTGGAGGGTTAAGCATATTTTCCAGCTATCATTTAATTTATGGCCTTCCATGTAGCGACGTGATGGAAACATTAGACTTCAGTCGTTAAATGGCATCAAATATTCAATGGAATTTGGAATCTCATATCAGTGGCGATAGCAGAGAAATTAGTTACTCTAGTATATTTCTACTACCCCGGAAATTCATAAGTTCAGAGTAGAGTACCATAGAAACTTCCAATGTATATAGAGGAATCCAATGCATAGATCTGACAAAAGGCAATGTTTAAATTCTTAGGTATTACAGTGCATAATACGGAATTATAATACTGATACGCATTGCAGATATGAATGCTATATTAATTACATATTGTCAAAATTCTTTAGGCATTATAATTTACTTTCATATTTATTGAAAATGAAGCTAATGAAATAGTTTTATGCGTAAAAATAGAAAATAAACCCTGGTGGGAAACGATGAGGTTAGCTGTTAGTAGGATGTAGGTTTTGCATTACAAAACAGAGAGTTTATCTGATTTTATGATTAAACCAAATTTAGCATTATCTGAATTTATATTCCTTTGATTCCATTTGGAGGGAGTGTTTTAAAGGAAATAATCGATATGTTTAAAGTTCAATTCGTGACAAAAGATTCTCTTGCAATATTGTCAGTCCTAGGCTAAGGTAATTAAGTAATTCAATGAAAACCTTCAATCCGTAGCCCAGAGACAAACAATTTCTTCGGTTGCAGAAATCTTTTAATCAACAAAAGAAGGTTAAGATTGCTTTCGTTAAGTTATCTAGTGACACTGCTCCAAGAACTTGAAAAAGTGGGAGAAATTTTGAAAGATCCGTAATAAATGGAATCAATAAATATTTCAAGAGAACTCGTTAAAAATTGTATCATAATATGTTAGAAATGATTTATGGAATTAATACATACATTTATCTAAGCGTAGCTAGATAAAATAAATTTGGGTAGATCCTATTTTATATACAAACTATTAAATATCTAGTATTTAAATAGGAAATACCTCATTTAAAAGCAATTAATGATGAATTCCTAAGTTTTTACAGTCAATGCGCCTTAAAATAGTACTCTAAAAATACTGTGTATTCACATAATATGTAGTTGAAATATGCAGTTTGAGTTGATGGTTTTAAACATTATCAGTTAATAGATTAAATCCTGTTGTATTGAAAAAATGTGTTGTTGGTTGGGTTTTATGACTCAAGGGCCATATTTGGCCATGTTGCGCCAAACACAATAGACAACGTCAAGTAATAGACATACACACATATGGAACATTTTACTGACACAGAAAAGTGAAATACACCCAGGGAGGAATCACACTTGCGCCGCCAATAACCCGCAGGTTTTTAGCGCAGAGGCCATATCCTCTGAGTTACGACGGCCCTAATAAAAGGGGTGAACTGGCTTCCAAAATTTACCCCGGAAAGTTTCTGAATGGCTGTTCTAAGATTTATGTAAATTTTAGTTTAAAATTTCTTTTCTGATAAATATATTACTTTTCAATAGTATTAATTTGTAATTAATGATTATCTAGTTATATGTGCTAATTCCATTTTTTATTTATTGATCTTAATTTTTATTTAATGCAATAAAAAACTAAATTAGTAACATTAATTTTAACTGATTGAACGTCCGATAAAACCGATAGAAGTACTGGACCATCTCTACGTTTGTATGAGTACATGGTAGAAACAGTATAAAATTTCTTACGAAATAGGATATATATTGCACTAAACAATACATTTATCTTAATACCATAACTTTTATTTTATAGAATATGAAAAAGCATATTCTATGGATTCATAATATTTTATTTGTAGAGATATATAAAAAAATCAGAAACTAACTCTTTGGGGGAGAGAGGCTAGGTTCTCCAAAGCCTCCTCTGGTTACGACAAAAGCGTTTCCTGTGGTATTTTTAATTTTTTCTTTTGATGTTCTTAACTTATCATTTTTCCCAAACGTATTATGAACTCCATAATCTTATTCACAAAATTCTTTTAATCTTAAGGATTTGTGTTGTACCACAAGACTTGCATCGCTTCGACGGGAAGGAATTTGACCATAAACGGGACTGCTATTTTGTTAGGAGAGGAGCTATCTCAATATGCTTAGGGATTGGAGGGAGAGTATAAAATTTGGCAACATGAAAGGAAAGAAGCTGCGTTTGTACAAACGACATACAAACCTCTTGATTTATTGGGTCGTAACTGGAGTCTATAAGAACTAACAAGGAAAGATAAAATTTTATTAGTGTTATACATATCGTAATGGGTATTTCAAGTATTTTTAGCATATGTTAACGCAATAAATGAATTTGCAATATCTATAGCCAATGTCAAAGAAAGAGTTACGTAGTTTTGCGGTACAAAAACCGAGACTGCTTTGCCTCTCTGAATTTTTTTTATTATTCATCCATCAGCTGTCAATGCAGCTGTTCAGAGAATGGGAAGTTTCTCATTATTTCCATTAAACGTTCTCGTTTTAAAGAAAAAATAACTTTTTGTTGTCATTTATGACGGAGCTAGCGTATTGAATTGAAAAAAGTTATTCCTAAACAGATAATTTAAAAAATCCAAGTCTCTCAGATAATTTGATCATTTTTTTAATTTTAGACTTCTTGCATAATACTCCCCATGCATGTTTTACCATTAAGCAAATAAAATGCTAAATGAGCAAAATACAGACTGTTAAATGACTAAAAATTGCCTTAGAAAACATATTTTGTATCGTCCACTATGACAGAAGTTAGTTAAATCTCAGTAATTTATGGCTTCTAATTAAAAGTGTTTTAATATTTTTATATTAAATCAAAATGGTTTAATTTAACCTATATATTCCTTTCATTTATTCATTTTTATATAGTCATTTCATTTATTCATTTTATTCATTCATTTTATTCATTCATTTTATTCATTCATTTTATTCATTCATTTTATTCATTCATTTTATTAATTCATTTTATTAATTCATTTTATTAATTCCTTTTCATATATTCATTTTATTCATATTCGTATATTCGTTTCATTCATATATTCATTTTCTTCCCTGTTCGGTCGATTTTTACAAAGCTGCAGCAACGAATTATTTTTGATCCAATCGACTGAACGTGAATGCAATTTAGTAACGAATCAGAACACTCTTCAGCAACTATATTTAAACACGATCTCTCTACAGATTATCTCTATTCAGCAGTGTCCTATCTGTTAAGCACAACTTCAGAGCTGGTGTTGGAGACCACCAGAGATCTCAGTTTCACATGTCACATTATGACCCATACCTCTCCTACCGCTCGTCTAATACACGCTCTGCATGTAATGGATTGCATCTGCCCATGTGAGTTTGCAGTGGAATTTCCTTCACCCTACCGTTTACGTCTTCTGATTAAACCATACGTAAAGCCTCACTGATGTCTGCATGTTGGAATGATCTAAATGGTATGCGCTTGCTAAATCTACGTTGTGGGGATGCTCGATTGCTCGTCTCGAATAAGTAGCTCCGAGTAATAATGGATGCCCTCGCTTATGGCATTTCATAAGTAAAACTTTTTTACGCATTCGAATATATGCACTTTTGGTCTGCTGTCTACCTCACATACTGATTTCACTTTACTTTGAGATGCATTATCTCTTTATAAAAGTGAATTATTTTTTAAAATATGTGTTGAAAAGTGTTAAATATTGATGTCTTCCCCACATATTTATTTTGCTCTATGTAAACAGGTAGTTCGTTCATAAAAAATGCATGATTTTTTTTAACTACAGTCAAACCTCGTTAAGACGAATTTCACTGGACCGTAAAAAAAATTCGTATTATCCGAATTCAGAAAAAAGCATTATTTTAACAATAAAATAAAATATTAACGCACTTAAATTACTTACTGTATAATTCTTGGTTCACAGATAAATGGTATTCATCACAAAGATTATATAGATAATTTTTGTTATACGGATAATCCTGGATTATACAAATAATTCTTAATTACAGATAATTCTTGATTACACAGATATTTCCTGATTATGCAATTTTTATCGAAATAGTTCTGTTGTCGATTTTGTGTTTTGTTTTTTTCGAGACATTCTTTAATAAAATCTTTGATGTGGTCAACGCTGTTTAATTGAGCAGATGAGTTTTCACTGCCTAACTAAAAGGGGAACAATTTCTAAGCCAGCAGTAGCTTCTAGAAAGCGCGTTTATTCCTGTCTTCTTCAGAATCTTCATTTATTCCTTCTTCACTCTCTTCCACAAACAAATCTTCTACAATATCGGATTCACTTATTGTTTCTGATAATACATTTGGAAAGAATTAGTATACCCTTAAGTTTGGAAAATTTGTTCGTCTTAACCGGTGATTAGTGTAACCTGAATTCTTATTAAACGAATGATTAACATTATTTGAATATATATTTTGATGGGGATTGGAATTTAGTTCATATTATCAGTAATTTGAATTAAGCGAGTTCGTCCTGTTTGATGTTTGACTGTATATAACTATCTATCGTTGGGTTACTACAAAAACAAGATAACTCCATTTTTCATTTTTCGAGTTAATTACACTTTCACACATACAATTGTGTAGCATGTTCTGTGAAAACAAGATAACTACTGTGAGCTTAACCATCAAGTGCATGAACAGCAGAAATAGTTTACAGCACCTTATATATATGAAAGTGTACTTAACTCAAAAAAGAAAAATGAAGTTATCTTGTTTTTGCAGGAAACCGACGATATGTATTCAGAAGTCTCTGAAATTTTAATGTCATCAAAATTTGAGTCTTTTTAAATCTAAATATATCGATTTCACTATATCCCTACACATATTATTTGTCTATAAAAGAGAATGATTTTTGAACTGTCTTTAAAAGAGTTGAAACTTTCAAATTTCCATTATTCTAAATTAAATGTTGACAGCTATGATAATATTCAAAAACTCTTAATGAATTTGTCAGTATCAGAACTCAGTATTTTAGAGATCATAAACAGTGAACGTATTTTGGGAATAAAAGTTCATAGAATACTACTATTCACTTTAAAAAATGATATATGAGTATAAATTTATCGTTTACTGTAATACCCATAAATATCAAGTCATTAAAAAACTGTTCTAGAATCAGAAGAATGAAACAAGAACCCCATAGTCTTCACATAGAAATGGTTTCTGTTTACGTAATTAATTTAAGCAACCAAAATAAACGGTTCCTCAAAAAGATTCTAAACACACAAGTTTCGTCTTAACTAACAGAGGAAAGCATGCGAGGTTTCCACACTCAAAACAAACATTTCTTCGAATTTAATTTCTCGGCATCAATTGACTTGTTTGTCCTTCCCCACTTACTACAGCGCGATGTCGTTCTCACTGCAACTTAAAGCATCGGCTCGAGCGATGAAACAAAAGCGAACCTATCGCCACCGCAGCGAAGCTTTCCTTTCTTTTTAAATCATTAACAAATTTAAAACCGTTGACGCTAATGCTATTGCAGTCGGCATCCGTAGAGATTCTCAAACCTCAGCGGAAGTCGTCGCAGCAGGAGACGTACGGGGGAGTTCCGAAGGGTGGGCCAGAGCGAGGAACATGTTCCCGGGGTTCCCAGGGGGCTTTAAACCAGCCCTTCCAATCTCAAACGTCAATTTCTGTGGTGCTTCCTTCCAGTAACCACCGATCTTTCCTCGAAGCGAGGTGCCGAGAGCTTAATCTTTTCGCAGTCCACGCCTCAAGATGCAGTCGCGCTGATTGTTAATATAGAGTAAAACAAACAATGCGAAGCTTAAGACAGTCGTCTGAAGACAAACACGGCCGGATTTGTCGGGAATCATGTCGAAGGAAAAAACAGTTTCGTGTAAATCCTTTCAATTAGGAGTATATGATTCAATTGTTTATTTCGCTACAACTTTCTATGTAATTTTGAAATAGATTACGATCCTCTGTGTTCTGTGGGTGCGGAATTTTATAATTCACATTTCGATGAAACTATTAATAGATTAATTACTTTCAAATAATTTTTACGATTGATTTGAAATAATTCCTATTTATAAGGCGCCGTGGTAGCCCTGTTGGTAAAGTAGCGGATTATCAATCAGAGGGTTGTGAGTTAGAAACTCGATCCAATCAAAGACCATGGTGTACGGGGGTTAGTTCACGTTAATTCTGTCGTGGCCTTAAATGTCCTCACGGTGGCGTGGAAGTTTTGGAGAATGAGGTGCCAACTCAGTCATCCTCGTCATCTGTCCGTGGTTCAAAATAGCGGGGTGTCCTCGGATCTTTCTCTTCGGGATTCATCCCGGACCGCCATCAATAGCCTGGTGTGTTGCTCCAATTCGACGGCAATTCAACTACCTACCTATTTATAATTATGTAATTTCTTTTGGGGCTTCGTGAAAAATTTTGAAATTGTAAGTGGAAATGTGTTTTCAAGAGAGTTTTGTTTCTCATGATAACCACTTACCTTTTACTACCTCGAATGGCTATTAGAAGCTCCATCGTCTAGTAGCATAACATGGTTATATAATACTCTCATGAAAGAGAAAGTATTGGAGCACTGAGACTAAGGGACTATTTTATGACTAAAAACTATAGCGATTTTGCATTTTAATCCTGTATTCAGAAGAAATAAAGAGGATTTAAGCTATTTTTTAAAGACAGAAATGGAAAAGTGACCTATTCGAATTGCCAATTCAACAGAAATAATTCGAACTTTCTTCTAGTTTATTTTAAACTGTAAAATACAATTTCTAACTTCTGAAAGAAAAATATGCAATAATTTTGAATGACGAATGGTGATTTTAAAGACTTTTAATCCCTTTGATCAAGAAATGGCTGCAAAGGTTTCTAGTCCGTTTAATAACAAAATGGTCGTAAAGGTTTTGAACAACAAAATGAATGAAAGGAAATTATTTGTTAAGTCATAAAAATCTCATGAAAACTATTTCTTCACTCAGTAAATATCAAATGGTGTCCAACGATCTCAAAGTTTTGCTATAATTATTTCATGTTTCTATCATTAGAACATTCGTACACGAAATGCGCGGAGTAAAGATACTACAGTATGACTACTTTTTATTAGGATTTTCGTACGATTTTTAAACACTAAACAAACGAGGCATCAAATTTTTAAGGCTCCCACTTACGTTTATTACATTAAAGAAGGCAAAAACACAAAATAAATCAAATTTAACATTTTACACAATGTATCATAAGCAATCATCTTATTTGTCTGAAATCGGAAGTAACTTCTTTTGTCTTCCAAGAAAATGTCAGCTCATTTATAAAATGAAAGAAGGAACAACCGAAGCCCACTTTTCGTAGTAACAAAGTGTATACATGACTTTTTATTGTTATACAAACTATCACTATTAATCAATCAACGCGTTACTTGCATTAGGTTTTAAAAAACCCGCTAGTATTTCAATTCATTGCTAAACTCAGCCGAACATGTTGGGAATTATTCTGAATTAAAATTTTGAATGAACAAATCTTTGCGGATGCAGCGCATGCAGTTTTCCTTTGAATATCTTGACATCAAGTTGTATATTGCTCTAAATTAGCTGATGAAGCTAATTCTACCCACTATCAAATTAGAATCTATTTAACGTAGAGAAGGCTACTTAAAAGGGATTGGCAAGGAGTTAGATTTCGAGCTTAAGTTCAAACGCTTTGATGTTTCGTTTCAATATATTCTACGTCGTTAGTTTGACTTCTAGGGGGAAATACCGACTATATAAGAGTTTCTGTTTTTTATTAACATTACTAAGTTAAATTAAGTTTTACAGACGTTTTAGAATTCGCAGTGTATTTATAAATAACTCTCATAAATACCTAGATTATTTGTAATAAGTACCACATCTTTACTTATTTATGCTTTAATTTCGAATTGTTTTATGCAGGTTTTATCGGTTTTGATAATTAACTACTACACTGCTGGCCACCCAAATTGCAGCACCGAGAAAGACAAGAGATATCACAACAAAATTTATTTTGTAGATAATATGTTGACCAAGTATCAAATGATTAAATTTATAGACTTCTGTGAAGTGTGGTTCCTGCCAAAATCAGTAGCCAGAGTAGCCGCCATTGTTGGAGATCACCGCTGCCACACGCCTCGGCATTGATTCAAAGAGACTTTGGATGTGTTCTTGGGGTACAGCAGACCAAGCAGCTTCCACACGTTGCCAAAGTTGATCTGGTGTGGCAGCTGGGGATGTATTCTGGGTCAATCGTTGAGCAACCATGGACCACATGTTTTCTATCGGCGAAAGATCCGGAGAGCGAGCTGGCCAGGGAAGCAATTCAATCTGGCGATTGACGAAGAACCCTTGGACAATGCGTGCCACGTGTGGTCGCGCATTATCCTGTTGAAATATGGCTGTGGGCAAGCCCTGAAGGTAAGGAAGGACAACTGGCTCCAACACCTCGGAGATGTAGCGCTGGCTGTTTAAAGTACCGGCAATGCGTACTAGAGGAGTGCGAGAGTGATATCCAATACCGCCCCATACCATAATACCCGGTGCAGGACCAGTGTGGCGGTGCATAACGCAGCTGTTCAGCATCCTCTCTCCACGGTGTCTCCAGACTCGAATCCGACCATTGTGGTGTTGCAGACAGAAGCGTGACTCGTCAGTAAAGACAATTTCATTCCATTCTGCCGTCCACATCCTTCTTTCATCGCACCATTGGCGGTTAAACGTCTGTGGTTCTGCGTCAAGGGTAGACGAAGCAATGGACGTCTTGCGGACAGACCACTCTGCTGTAAACGGCGTCGAATGGTACGCGCAGACACTGGATGATGCGGTACAGACTGAATGTGCTGTGCTATGGTTCGTGATGTGGCTGAGCGATCCGTCACTGCCATACGCACAATATGCCTGTCATCACGTGAAGTGGTGCACTGAGGTGGATGCGATCGAACACGTCGGTCCGTCGTACCCTCCTGCATCCAACGATCACATATCCGCATTACAGTTGTTTGGTTTCGTCCAACACGACTACCGATTTCCCTGAAAGATAATCCACAATCTCGGTAGGCCACTATCCTTCCTCTGTCGAACTCGGATACTTGATCAAAAGATGATCGCTGTTTTCTACGAGGCATAATTGATCGTTTTTTTGAAAAAACCACAAGAAAAACACAATTGCCGTACTTGAAATCGTCGAAATCTCCAAGCCTTAAATAGCACTTTGAAGTGGCGCCACAGGCGCGCGTGATGTGCGTCTGCGCTGAAATTCTAATCATTTGCATATCTCACTTCCGCTAATGCATGTTGTAAATTTCATATTATTTGCATGCTTCCTTCAGGGTGTTGCATTTACGGTGGCCAGCAGTGTACATTGCTAAGGACTAACTTCAACTGAATTGAACTTTTGCCTTCCAGTTATGTAGTTTTAGTTATTTGTACATTGTACCACATGGCATTACTCTAAAGACCTTCGATGCTGTAACTCAGGCCTTTGTTGGTGTTGCATTTCCAATGAACAGCAGTGTACTATGTACATTTAGGAGCTTTGACATATATTCCTGCAACAGTACTAAGATAGGAATGTTTTAGATTTCGTATTTATTTATGAATACAAAACTATATAACCAGCATTTTTTTAAATTTTGACCGACAAAATTTAGTCAAGTTTCAATTTACGCAAGTCAATGAAGGACAATTCCAACTGAAAATTCAGAATAATAATTAAATTGTAATAACTTATACAGATTATTGCTTTTATAAGTACTATCTAAATTAAGGTAGTGCATTGGGGAGGTATCCATTCTACACTTAGATATAAAAGACAAAAGAAAGTACTTTTATATTAGCGATGTGTGTTGCTTTTAAATTTTACTTCAAGTATTTTTGTGGAAGTTTCTTTCCATTCCAGAAAACTCATTGTAGTTTAAGTTCCAAACTTATACATGGAAGTAATAATCAGAAAATTTTTCATTTGTTATTAAAATTTAACCTAGAAACCTTGCGAATATTTCTCTCTTCTGGGTCAGTAAAACTTTCCATGTTATATATATATTTCCAATACGTGACGTTTTCTTGTGTTTGGCACAGCTTGACCAAATATGGCCTAGCGCCATTGAAGCCCAACCAACCAAGTTTCTGAGAACTTTAGTGCGATTAAATAAACCAATTACTTGGATTAATAGTCATATCAATGTTTTGAAATTTAATACAGATCAACTTAGCTTTTTACATATTGCTCTTGAAATTAGCAATCACTTTAATTATGTATCATCTAGTTCAGTATTTATACATAGAAATAATTTCATATTTCCAAGAACCCCATCAAAGTAACACTATTACAAAAATCCTCGTCACTATTACCCTTATTACATGTTCACCTATTTATTTATCTACTCGCATACATATACTCGTGCAACAGCACAAGTATTTGTAGTGGTTTACCATTATCCGATTTGATTTTCCCAGCAACCACGCAGAAAAATTTAGCGTCCCCCATTGTGACAAGGACAAAATTCAGTACGCACCAATCTCATTAAAAAACACAAATATCTCCAAAACACCAATAGAAGTCAGTTACCCTTATTACTGATACAGAAATCCACGTCACTGTTACCCTTATCACATGGTCAACTATCTATCTGCTAGCATACATATACTCATTCAACAGCTCAAGTATTAGTAGCGGTTCATCATTATCCGATTTTAGTTTCCCAACTGCAGCCACAGAAAAAGTAACCTTCCCCATTAACACCACGTGACAAGGACCAAATTCGGTACGCACCAAGAACCCCTATCAAAGTAATACCGTTGCAGAAACACACGTCACTGTTACCCTTATTACACGGCCACCTATTTATTTATCCACTCGCATACATATACTCATGCAACAGCACAAGTATTTGTAGTGGTTCACCATTATCCGATTTGATTTTCCCAACTGCAGCTACGCAGAAAAATTTAGCGTCCCCCATTAACAGCATGTGACAAGGACAAAATTCGGTACGCACCAATCCCATTATATATACATATATAAAGCATGCATTATCCAATCTAACTCCGCACTCCAGGTATCTGGAGACCTGTGGCGTGTTTTTAGTCGAGAGCGTTGTCAAATGGGAGCCCTAGTTAGCGAAACGCGATGTATAATTCCGTCCTGGAGTTGCCGGAGTCGTGAGGAGTAATACAAATCCCAAGACAATCCCAGCGCAATCGGAAACGAGATTTGCGTGTCATTTTGAGCTCGAGGATCGCGTTCATTGGCAGTCCAGTCATTAGTTCTCCACGGTAGTAGAACAGTGCAATTAAAAATTAACTTCCTCCTTCCGCGACATTCCGACGCCGTCGCTATCTGGTTTTTGAGGTGGGAAGGGAGAGCCAATTTATGTAATGGTTGAAGCGTAATAAGGCAAGGTGTGAGGCAAAATGCGTTACCATTACTTGCATTTGCAATTAAATAAACAAACTCGGCCTCGATAAATGCCAGCGTATAAAACGATACGCGCAAAAAATGCGTGGTGAGGCGCGTGATTGCTTGAGGTTTTGAAATTCAATTTCTCGGCTGTTTGTTTAGTTTAATCTTTGGAATTTGCATGACAGAGGAATCGAGTTCGGGCGCGTACACTCGATATGAATTTGAATGCGACTTTCATGTTTCGCATTTCTTGTGATTCAATCACGGATTGAAAAACGAGAAACGAAATCGTGTACTCGATGTGCATTTAAAGGGTGTCTTAAACTCTAGTACTAACGATTCAATCAAGAGTCGAGCCTGATTGAAAAGCGAAATTATGAACTTGATATGAATTTAAAATGGCGTCTTAAGCTTTAGTACTAACGATTCTATCAAGGTAGGTCGTTAATTAACGTCGCACAGGGGCAACACAACGGGCTATTGGCGACGGTCCGGGATCAATCCCGAAGGGAAAGATCCAAGATAATTTTGAACCACTGTCAGATGAAGGAACACCTGAGCTGGCACCCCACTCTCCAAACTTTCACACCACGCCAACGTGAAGACCTCTTTGAGGCCACGACAGATTTAACGTACACTAGCCCCAGTGAATACGACGGTCCTTGGCTTGACCAAGTTTCGAACTCGCAACCGTCCGGTTGCTAATTCGATGCTCGTCCAACTAGGCTACTGTGGTCCGATGATGCAAGCAAGAATGGAGGCTGTTTGAAAGGCAAAGTTATGAACTTGATGCGAATTTAAAATGTTAAGTATCATAACGTGGATGGACCCTATGAGATGGGGGCCTCCGTAGCTCAGTGGGTTTGCCCACTGTGTTAGCACCTGCGACTTGTAATCACATTGGCGTGGTGTAGAAGAGTGCGGTGTGAGTTCTGGTGTTGACCTCGTCAAGTGACCGGGGTTCAAGATGACGAGGTTTGTCCTCGGATCTTTCCCTTCGAGATTGGTCTCAGACCGTCGCTAATAACCTGTTGTGTTGCTCCAGTGTGACATTAATTAGCTATCTACCAACCTACCTCGGATCTTTCCCTTCAGAATTGATCCCAGTCCGTTACTAATAGCTCGTTGTGTTGCTCTCTAGTACATTATTTAACTACACTGCTGGCCACCGTAAATGCAACACCCTGAAGGAAGCATGCAAATAATATGAAATTTACAACATGCATTAGCGGAGGTGAGATATGCAAATGATTAGAATTTCAGCGCAGACGCACATCACGCGCGCCTGTGGCGCCACTTCAAAGCGCTATTTAAGGCTTGGAGATTTCGACGATTTCAAGTACGGCAATTGTGTTTTTCTTGTGGTTTTTAAAAAAAAACGATCAATTATGCCTCGTAGAAAACAGCGATCATCTTTTGATCAAGTATCCGAGTTCGACAGAGGAAGGATAGTGGCCTACCGAGATTGTGGATTATCTTTCAGGGAAATCGGTAGTCGTGTTGGACGAAACCAAACAACTGTAATGCGGATATGTGATCGTTGGATGTAGGAGGGTACGACGGACCGACGGGTTCGATCGCATCCACCTCAGTGCACCACTTCACCTGATGACAGGCATATTGTGCGTATGGCAGTGACGGATCGCTCAGCCACATCACGAACCATAGCACAGCACATTCAGTCTGTACCGCATCATCCAGTGTCTGCGCGTACCATTCGACGCCGTTTACAGCAGAGTGGTCTGTCCGCAAGACGTCCATTGCTTCGTCTACCCTTGACGCAGAACCACAGACGTTTCCGCCGCCAATGGTGCGATGAAAGAAGGATGTGGACGGCAGAATGGAATGAAATTGTCTTTACTGACGAGTCACGCTTCTGTCTGCAACACCACGATGGTCGGATTCGAGTCTGGAGACACCGTGGAGAGAGGATGCTGAACAGCTGCGTTATGCACCGCCACACTGGTCCTGCACCAGGTATTATGGTATGGGGCGGTATTGGATATCACTCTCGCACTCCTCTAGTACGCATTGCCGGTACTTTAAACAGCCAGCGCTACATCTCCGAGGTGTTGGAGCCAGTTGTCCTTCCTTACCTTCAGGGCTTGCCCACAGCCATATTTCAACAGGATAATGCGTGACCACACGTGGCACGCATTGTCCAAGGGTTCTTCGTCAATCGCCAGATTGAATTGCTTCCCTGGCCAGCTCGCTCTCCGGATCTTTCGCCGATAGAAAACATGTGGTCCATGGTTGCTCAACGATTGACCCAGAATACATCCCCAGCTGCCACACCAGATCAACTTTGGCAACGTGTGGAAGCTGCTTGGTCTGCTGTACCCCAAGAACACATCCAAAGTCTCTTTGAATCAATGCCGAGGCGTGTGGCAGCGGTGATCTCCAACAATGGCGGCTACTCTGACTACTGATTTTGGCAGGAACCACACTTCACAGAAGTCTATAAATTTAATCATTTGATACTTGGTCAACATGTTATCTACAAAATAAATTTTGTTGTGATATCTCTTGTCTTTCTTGGTGTTGCAATTTGGGTGGCCAGCAGTGTACTTAAATTAACCTAACCTACGAGGTGTAGGTTTGATTCCTCCTTAGATATATTTCTCTCTTCTGTCTGTAAAACTTTCTTTGTGTGTGTATATATCCATTACTTGACATTGCCGTGTTTGGCGCAGCATGGTCAAATATGGCCCTTGAGCCCATTAAACCGAATCAAACGACCTATGAGATGGATTTGCATTGTAAATAAACAAACCAACTTGCAAAGGTTTTACTTCCGCAATCCTTTTGCTCTAGCATGTTAAATATTGTGGTTACTTTAAAATGTAGTTTATTACCATTTCAGAAACTTTTGGCCGTGTGTTGCTCCAATGCGACGTTAATTGGCTACCTAGCTATTGCAACATTTGCATTTAATCTAACTGACGTTGATCAATTAACTATCACATTTGAATTTGGAATTAGCTTCTTTGAAACTTATCGGCAGAAGTACGGAAAGTGTATTCGAAAAACAAGCCACGTGACGTCACGTTTGGAATACGTACACGTTGCATCGCAGAAACAATTCCGTCATCTACATTTAGCTTGACAGAAAATGTCTCTTATTCTTACAACTTTTCTGCTTCCGATTTTCTCACGATTTAATCATTGAGTCGGATTGAAAAACGAAAAACAAAATTGTACACTTGATACGAATTTTACATGTTTAGTCTTCGACTTTGATACACTAACAATACACAATCAAGATTCTAACCTGATTGTAACGCAAAGTTATACACTTGATATGGATTTAAAATGTTAAGTCACAACTTTGAAATCAAACTGTCAGGGTAATAGTATGGCTAGTTCTGACCACATACTGCAGCGTTTCGGAGTGTCATGGAAGGACATTTATGATGATCCGAGACATCTTTTGGACACTTTTCGCAGAAAGGAGATCATAGAACTGATCTAATTTTGATCCGGTATAAGGAAAAAACTGATATCGTCAGATAAGAACAGAAACTGACCTTTTTCCTTAGACACTAAGTGTATATAATCTTAGAACATCAAAAAACTTACCATTTTTATTTTTTGACCTAAACTAATACTTATTCTTTGAACAGCTGTATAGTAAGAATACTTTGTCTCAGCTTCCGAGTTTCTGCTCTAAGTCAACGATATTTCTAATATTCTTCAGATTCCATCACGAATCGAACCAGATTGGAAAACGAAATTGTATAACGATATGAATTTAAAGGCCTTTTACTACTTTGATATTTCCTACTTTCTACAGGAGGGCTACGAGTTTGAAACTCCATCCGACCGAAGACCGTCGTGTACGTGGATGCAGGTGCATCAAAAGTCTGATTAGGTATAGATTAAAAGTATGCTACAAAATTCAATGTATCTGTAGATAATATTATATTTCTATCGAAGTTTTTTTTCATAAATGAAGCTTAATTTTTGTACTAATGTATCTTTCGGTAACTTTTACTAATAACTTGAAATGATTTTGTATTAGATTTCACTTTATGTCACTTAAATATCAATGCTATTTTCACATCTGAACGCGTGAATACATTACGCCGTGAATGTATTCATTGTGTCTTACAATTGCCAACAACTGTTACAACGTGTAACAATATTAACTTCGTCATTTATTATTGCAATTAACTGCTATTAATTAATTAATTGCTGCAATAACGTTTCAACAACTCTCAATACGTTCCTTGCTACAGCTAAATTAGACGTTAATTTAAATACATACCTACTCTTGTTAGAACATACTTGACGTTGTTTATCTTGGTTTCGCTCAATCTGGCCAAATACGGTCCTTGCGCCAAAGAAAGCAAACAAACCCTATCTAGAACGGAAGATTTTACCCTTAACCCTCCTGGTGGTTGTCTCGACTAGGTATCTCGTCATCGCAAAACTGACCAGATCTTGATGGACGAGATATCTCGTCATTAGAAAAACTGACCTAATCTTGATCTTGTCATCATAAAAAAATGGCAATATACCTTTATCGTTCGGAATTCAGCCGGCATTCTTGATGACGAAATACCTCGTCATTAGCAAAATTGATCAGATCTTGATGGACGAGATACCTCGTCGAAACCACTTGGAGATTTAAATAGGAAAAATGACGGAATAAAATGCAAAAAAGTCCCAGTCGGAATCAAAGCGGCGAGGAACAATCTCAGTTATTCATAGAAACATTAAGAAAAGCAGTTAGTGGATTCATATCAAAATTACCCACTCTCTTTTTTCATCCCATCACATAATTTACCTGCGATATTCGCGGGGCAGTTTGGGCCAACACTTTTGTGGGAAAACGGGCGGTCGGCTGACGTCACGAGTGACTCGGACCAATGGGAGGGCGGCAAGTCTCGAGTTCCGAGCACAGTTTCCAAAACGTTCCCCACTTTCTCTCTTCTAATTACTTATTTAGCCTCGGGCTCCTGCACACGCCTTACAACTCTCGCGCTCAACTATAAAAGACTGTTTAGCCGTTGTCAATTATTCACGTAATGGCCCTGCCAGCCGCATTTTGTCCCCCCGTGAGCCCCAGCCCCCCTATTGACAAGGGTGACATCGACTCTCCCGACTGAAGAGTAGCGAGCATTGCCTTCTTCCCGAATCTGACTCGTCTTAGCGGTGCATAAGCTACTTAAGGATGTTCGCCGGCAATTACGCTGATTACAATACCATTAGAATAGCCCAAGTTACGGTCTGCCGCCGCATTTGGATATTCGGCGAGATATCTCGACTCGTGCGTGATGCGATAAATCTTTCACCTCGTGCTGACCCCCCGAAATGCATTTCACTTGATTGGGAGATTCGCCGCACACCACCCATTAAAGGCAATCACACAGTTTAAGATAACACTTTTTTTCGCGCTCCAAATCGCTTTTATATGCCCGAGTTCCCTGCTTATGGTTCGCAGTTGAGATGCAGATACCGACTGCAAGGCTCATCTGTGGGCCACAAACTTAAATAATTCCTCTCGCTCACCAAACTTCACTCATCGCCTTATTCCTTACCATAATTATATATGTGAACACTTATATAAGGCAATGAATGTTATTAGTAAACATTTCATTGTAATGAATTCTCCAATTGGTTTGGACGAAATAACTCGTCCATCTATCGCTTTTATATGCCCGAGTTCCCTGCTTATGTTTCGCAGTCGAAATGCAGATAACGACTACAAAGCTCATCTGTGGGCCACAAATTTAACTAATTCCTCTCGCTCACCAAACTTCACTCATCGCCTTATTCCTTATAATTATATATGCGATACTCACAAGGCAATGAATGCTATTAAACATTTCATTGGCATTAATTCTTTAAAGATACTGGTTGGTTGGTTTCGGGTTTTATGGCGCAAGGGCCATATTTGGCAAAGCTGTGCCAAACACAAGACATTGTCAAGTTATAATGAAAAGAAAGGATGGAGAGGAGAAAGAAGAGAAATCTCGCTTGGACATCCTAGAGTTGCGACCCTAATGTTTACCAGAGGCAGTAAACTCCGTAGGAAAAGAATAGATCACTATGGTACCTCGTGTTCGTGAAGCCCGTACGCACCTCAAAAAGATGTGCTCAGAAGGGTTAAGGGAACTGATAAAAAATTGCGTTGAATGATTGTATTTAGGTTTTATGGCTCACAGGCCATATATAGCCAAGCTGCACCAAACACAAGACAGCATCAAGTAAAAAATGTCGTGAAAGGGGAAAGAAAAGGATTGGCTAATAGAATAGGGCGATGAAAGCAGAAAAAATCGCTAGGGCATCCCGGGAACTCAACCCTTGTGTTAACTAGAGACAGTAAACCCCATGGGAAAAGAAAAAATCACAGATAGAATACATCGGGTCCGTAAAGTCCGTATACACCTAAGGAGATGTGCCCTCGGGCAATTTGAGTTTAGAAAAAAATTGCATGGTAAGTGGTTGGTCTTCATAACGCAAGGGTCGTACTTTGTCGAGCTGCGCCATATACGAGACAACGTCAAGTAATGGATATACACATACACGGAAAGTTTTACGCCCACAAAAGATGTTGGTTGGGTTTTATTGTATGGCGTAAGGGCATTGACCTAGCTGCGCCAAACAACGTCAAGTAAATGCAAGCACAAAGAAATTTTTACTGACCCATTAGAAAGAAATCCATACAGGGAGAAATGAAACCTGCGCCACCTACATTAACTAGCGAGGTGAACAACCCGCTGAGCCCCCTCACACAGAAGAGAGGTAGGTAGTTAAATTAACGTTGCACTGGAGCAACACAACTGGCTATTGGCGACGGTCTGAGATCAAACCTGAACCACAGAGAGAACAGAGAAGATAGAAGAGAGAAATTCACTCAGGGTGAGGTACAGGAATCGAACCTGCGCCGCCTACAACTCGCAAGTATAGTGTGTGGAGACCTATAATGTTATGCAAACGTGTTTTGCAATTGAGAACATTTAGATCTAGTGAATTTTTGGTCTGCATTTTGGGTAAGTAGGACACAGTATGACTCATCATCTACATAGCATACTCCTACATCTCATGTGGATCTCAAGTATAATGCAATTGCGCATAGACTTACCAAGGAGCCACTGTGTAGACCCTTTTCACACAAACAAAACTAACGTTTCAAGAGTTATTCGCCATAAAGAAGAGTTCAAATAATAAAATTTGAAAAGTCCCGACAACTGGTATATGGTACAATAGAGACTACCCAACAGTCTAGCTTAAATATACGGATGACAAAAAATGTCTGCCTGCTCTTTCTCGACTTGTGAGTGGGCACATCCGATCTCTATCATTTGTTCACGACCTTAAGACATTTCCAACTTACCTAAAATGTAACGCTGAAAAAGTCTCCCGAAGTCATCCTCTGAACTCTGTTGGTTTGGATCTCTATGGATGTTCCGACAAAATGTATTCACATTTTCAATCTTTATAACTTGTGAAAGTTTACGAAATCGGTTTTTCATATAGTTGGATAGTAATTTCTTTATTCATCCATTTTCTTAGAAATTTAATATATTTTTCAGGAAAACAAACTGAACTTTAAAGAATTTAACGCTTCACAGAAAACGAAGATATTTAACATGTGAACAGGAAAGCCAAGACCATTTGTAAATGCATTGCATATACAAATTTATAATTTTAAAAGTAAACAAGCATTACGATATGCTTGTGAATTTAACATTAACTTATATTTATGTGTGTGTATTAGTGAGATTTAAAGATTTAAGTTTACAGCTTTGACAATAATGCAAAACTTGAAAGGCTAAATTTCTACAGAACTATGGAAAGTTTTATAGAGGATGTTGATCGCTGAATATTTCTACTTCCTGTTTCTACTGCTTTATGCTACTTACTTTTAAACATGTTAAAATCAAGATTGGATTCAAGATTGTTGTAAGCTTTTGAGACGTATGGCTCCGACATCGTTGTCAACTTTCGCCTTTTGTTCTGTTAGATTTGGGATTTTAGTTATGATGCAGTTGAGTTGGGGTTTAGAGATTATTGTTGGAAATAGTAAGAGTTTATTGCAGAAAGGGTGAATTTTCTTGTCGGATTTATTCTTGAAAGCTTGACACATTAGTTCACAGAAGTTGATACTTTGTCAGGGTTATATTTAGATTTTGGAAGAGTCTATGACATTCTTTTTGGATTTTTACAATGAAATGAACTATTGTCTAGAAAATCTTTATATTGTTGGAGCTCTGGTGAATCTGCGAGTTGAATCCGTGAAGAAGGAATGGGCTGATTAACATTTTGAATCCACATCTTGGGAGAATATTATCTACTTTTTGGCCACTTACGTATTTTTTGAACATCGGACAAATCTCTAATTTTTTGAATTGTGTATATTTGCATTATATCTATTCTTTTTCTGATTTTACTAATCGTTGGATAAAATCCAATCCACCTATAATTCGTTGGAATGTGTTATTGGTATTAAAGACATGATGAGTCGATGCATTTATTGAAATGGTAGCCAGTTCCTGATTTAATCATCCAAGTGCTTTCGACGAGATATCTCGTCTATCAAGATCTGACCAATTTCGCTAATCATGAGCTATATCATCATCAAAATGCTGCAGATTTTGTATGATGACGAGTGAAGATCAGGTCAGTCTTTTTCTGACGAAATAATTCGTCACTCAAGATCTACTAATGGTTTTGCTAGTGACAAGATACCTCGCCAAGGCAACCACTAGGAGGGTTAAATATTTATTTTTATTTTAAATGTATGTGAATGCTCTTGTATATTTTTATACACACAACTTATTAGCAATTTTATCAATTTCTTCAAGAAATCAAGGTCACACATCGAAATCCTTGCACAAGTTACAAGGAAAGCTAGCTGCATTTGGTATCTGATGCATTATTGTTGCGTGAAATTCAAGTATTAAATACGGACATTCGAGAAATCCTTCCTAACTTTTGAAATATCTGGACCGTTTGCGTGAGTGCTTTTCGTATATTACACTGTCAAAAAGCGATATATTCTCCTAAGACACATCTACCAACACCTCTACGGAAGGCTAATGCTTTTGAACCTGGCAGCATCTTATTCCCGCCCCCTGTTAACTTTTAAGAATAAATTTTAATTAACAGGTACAAGATTTTGGACTTTGAGTCGATGACCGTTTCTTGTTGGTAATTATTTCTTAATTGCAACAAACTAAAACCAAACACAGATATCTTGCATTAATATAGATTGTACTAAAGGCTCAAGTTTTTATATATTTGATATTGTTAAACTTTACTCATGGAGCATCACAAGTTTTCGAACATAAATGTTAAACATAAATATGTATAATTATCAATATTTAAAGTGCTCTGAAAATACAAATAAACTGTTATAAGATAGGAAACGCAATTATTTGTATTCAGTGTTGTGGTTTTATGATAGGGCACACACCTAATTATGAAGATGGTGTTAATTGCTTAGAATGAGAAACCGCTTTCTTTTGTTTCAATGATACTGTATTTCATAAGGTATTTCTTTTAAATTTAAAGTATAATACACAATAAAATAAACATTAGCATTTCGAAAGGGGTTCCAAATTTTCCTTGATCTCTGAACATTAAAACAATCCCAAAATAATTTTTAACCAACAATTTAAAAAATAACTGAAATTACTTATTTCCTGTAATTATATATTTCCTTTTTGTAACTGTTTTTCCTTACGATTTTACAAATTATGAAGTTTCTTCAAACGGTAAACTAAAATTATTGCAATCAAGTAGCTTGAATTTGATCTTAGAAGTATTCTGTTATGACTTTTGGTTACATACAGGGTAAGTCTAAATTGTTTTTACAAAATAAGAGGGGTGATAGTACTAATCCAGACGAGCAATAATTACCATGGAACATAGGGTCGCATTCCACTCTGAGAGGCAGAAAAGAGTAAAGTCGAAACGCGTCGAGCATGAACAAGTCATCGCCTCTGACGTCGTTTTGTACCTGCCTACGTAGCATATCTCCTAAGCTTCTTGAATGCCACATATTCCGCACGATGGATCGGACGTGGCGGACCTGTGGCTTGGCCTCCTCGTTCACCGAACCTCAACCCACTGGACTTTTTCTTCTGGAGGCACATGAAATCTTTAGTGTACCAGACGCCTGTGGACTCGGCTGAAGATCTCGTAGCGAGAATCGGTGTTGCCGCAGACAAAATTAACACAACACCAGGAATCGTCGAGAGGGTGCGCCAGTCATTCCTTCGCCGGTGTGAACCGTGCAACAACACGCGTGGCCGCCACTTTGAGCACTTGCTGTGAGTTTTTCTCTGATCAATAAGTCAGATTGTGCAACTTTTGGTATCGTTCATTCGCTTTCCCAGCACTGTTCTAAGTTCATGTTGAAATTCTAATTTTACTCTTTTCTGCCTCTCAGAATGGAATGCGACCCTATGTTCCATGGTAATTATTGCTCGTCTCGATGGATACTATCACCCCCTCTTATTTTGTAAAAGAACAATTTAGACTCACCCTGTACAAGTTTTGTTTCCATTAAACTTCTCGCACTTTTATTCCGCTAGAACGCGTTACATTTAAAATACTATTCTAATTTTTCATAATCTTTTAATTAGTCTACTTTGTGTTGTATTCGCACTTGTAACTGTTACCCTAGTGATTAAAAGTAGTTACTCATCACGTACTTGCGAAGCAATATGCAAATGTTTCCATCACACGATGCACTTCTGTCTACAATATATTGTTTTAAAATGAATAAAATATTTGTTTCCAAAGAGTTATAACTTGCATACATAATGCTCACCGTGTTTGCATAAAGTGAAAGCATTGCGCGTGGAGAAAATACAAACGAGTAAATATATACTACTATGATTTTGTAAGGTTTAGTTTGGTGAACTGTTGGCACGGGTTATGAAACTTAAAATTTGCTATTCAATTTGTGGTAAGGTAGGTAGGTATTTTAATTAATTTCGCATTGGAGCAACATAACGAGCTATTGGCGAAGGTCCTTCGAACAAACCCGAAGGGAAAGCTCCCAGGACAACATCACGTAATTTTGAACCATGGTTAGATGACGAGATCACACCTGAGCTGGCACCCACTCTCTAAACTTCCACACCACGCCAACGTGAGGACATTTGACGCCCCGACAGATTTAACGTGCACCTTTTGTATACGATGGTCTTTGGTTGGATTCGAGCTCGAAAAAATTTATGAGAAGGATTGGATATCAGATATAATGAACATTTCAACTTTCAATGATGCGATGATGAAAGTTATTATTTGGATCCCAGATTTTGTAAGGAAAAATTTAGAAATCAATTTCCATTAATGCTGTATAAGCAATTAAATGTCTATAAATGTCAACCTACAACATCATGTACATTTGAAGTTATTGTGCAATATGAATGAATATAGAAAACTGAAATAATGAAGTGAGTGTAATAAAGTTGAAATAAATATCGCCTACATACAACTGCTTCATACATTGTTTCAGGAATTGCACCACGTTTTGCATACTAGATAGATTTAGACCAATTTCTGTTCTATAGTACTGTAAAGGTTTGATATTTTTTGTTGTTATAAATTATCTTATTAAAAAAGGTATTTCATTTAAGTTTCAAGCAAACAAATTTTTCAAAATAAAATTAAAAGTTTAAGTTTCTGTTCATGAATGAATTTACCTTTCATTCAAATCTTTTTGCAGTTCAAAAATTCGGGGTACATGAAAATGTATTACAAGTATAATCTACATCTTTTGAAAACTTCCGAGAAAATAAATCTTTACAAATTAAGTTTTAATGCCACGTACAAACATTATTTTGATTTTCACAAATTGGAGTTACATAATTAATGCATGGAAATCTTGAAACAAGTCTCCTAAAAGATGTTTTAATTTCGTAAAAATGACCTCATTCGGTCATTTAGATGAGTTCGTAAAAATTTACAGTTAAATAAAAACATTAACGCGTTATAAAACACATAATTGAATATATTACTTAGATTTTGTAAATTTCTTTACCACAGAAATATGCATAAGAAAGTAATTATTAAAATTTAAAATATAAATGTGCAAATCTACCAAAATTGAAGCCTTATTAAATATAAGCAGCATGTAAAAAGTTACATTGGAGTAGCGACAATACCATCAGTGAAAAAAGATATCTTCAGCAAAATAAAAATGGCAAAACATCGCTTTCAAGTTTTCATGTCTGCTTGAAGTAGATCTTACTGAGTTTCCTGTAAAATACAGGATTCCTCTTTGAGCATCAGAGCTACATGAAGAGAGTTTAGAATGCTTTGTAGGTGCGGCTGAGTCAAGCTATGCTCCGTATCAACTGCATATATGACACCGGTAACGGAATGATAAACCGGAGTGACAGAAAACCAAGCGATGCCTGAATCACGTCATGAATATATCTAAGAACGGCAAAGATTCTCTCGGAATATTTCTATCTAAAAATTGTGGCTGCTATTTCTTAGAAACAGCTTTGAGGTATGTAAAAAAATGATCAAACATTAGAAAAAATACTTTTTATGAGGAGGAAAGAAACTCTCAATGTCGTGAAATATTGAACTTGAAGAATACGGACTGAATGTTAAGCGCAGTAACGGGGAAACATTTCCTGATTTCAGAAGCCAAAGAATATGTGTTTTCGGATATTATGCATAAAGTATTTTGCTGCAATATTATTCGATAAAACTGCAGTCATCTCTGAAATGAAGTTATAGTACATAAAAATTGATGCCGATTGATTCTTGTATGTAAGTGTGAATGTACATGAATGTAAGAATGTAATGAATGTTACATGAATAATAATGTTCATGTAATAATGTTACATGAATGTAAGTGTTTAATATTGCATTTAGGCGTTTGAGACTCTTGTGAAAATAAAACTAATTATTAATTTTATCTGAAATGAAGTTATAGTTTAAAACAATTGATGTGTTGATTTATTCTTGTACAATCTCTTAAGGATTTAATATTACGTTTAGACACTTGTGTGAGACTCGTTGAAAACTATCATTTCTTAAATTAAGTTACAGTGTAAAAAATGATGCAATTGATTCTGTTAAGTGCTTAATGTTATAGTTAGGTGTTTGAGACTCGTATGGAAATAAAACCGACCATTTCTGAAATGAAGTTATAGTTTATAACAATTGATGTCGATCGATCTCTTAAACGTTCAATATTACCTTTATACAGTTATGTCAAACTTTTTGAAAATACAAATTATTTCTTAATTGAATTTCATGAAATTAGTGTAAAAAATTGGTGTGATTGAATCTTGTACATGCACATAAGTGTCTAATATTGCGTTTAGTGTTATTGCTAAAACAATTGATGTGCAGATTGATTCTTGTATAGATCACAATATTACAATAAGAAAGTTTGATATTGAATCGTTATTTCCATTTACTTGCACGTTACTTATTAATTGCATTCTAACTCGAGAAATTAATATATTTATTAATTGTCTATATTTACGTATGATTCACATATTTCGAATTATGATCCTTCGTATAATTCCTTTAGAGGAATATATTTGATATCTATAAACATAATAACTTACAAGAACTGATTATCAAATCAATTCTTAACGTTCGTAAGTACGATTTTAAAATAAAATTACAAAAGAAATTCAAATTATTGTTCTTGTTAAATCACAGTTTGTTCGTAAGTAGATATTTATATATACATGTATTTAAATTCTAGCAGCTGAATAGCAAAATATTTAATTCGAAGAGTTCGATTCATCTAGCTTGGCGATCATTGGAATAAACGAAGTAGATTCCAATGACCTAGCAAAACTGTCAGAGATGCCAAATGTGTAGAATTTTAAACTTCCTGTATAGACCAACGTTGAAAAGAATGTATGTTTCATAACATGTAACACCAGTATGTAGAAAACATGTAACACAAGTCCTATTAAAAGTCATAAATAATAATTTCATACACATTTTCAATTTTAAATCAAAATCATGTATATTTTTTAACATGAAGTGAAAATGTTTCTGCTATTCATGCTTAAAACTTTCCCATGTCGAAATGCTTATTCACAAAAGTGGAGACTGATTCTATTATGAAATAAATATCTGGGCATTTATAAACTTCAGAAAATCTAATTTTAAATATCACGGCAGACATTTAACTGTTTCACTTCATTAAAATATTGTAACTCTATCTATATGGAAGAAAAATATAAATTACCCTGATTATATGCATTTAAGATTTAAAAAATGATATTTTATGGATAATTACATTCGCTATCCCATTAAGAGGAATCAATTGTAAACATAAAATTTAAATTAATTCGAATACGCAAACAGAATCTAATTAATTTGTAAAAGTTTATTGTTTACACAGTATGCAAACAAAGACTTGGTAATTAAATAATATACGTGTAGTTTATTCAAATGTCATTATTCTAATTCACAAAACATTTATTTACATTAGAATTCAATTTATTTTTAATTGAGAGATTAGCCGTGAATGTACGCTTTCTTCGCTTTTAAATGGTTCGTCACGTTTAAAATCAGTCCCATGTGTTAGAAATGCCATTCTTTATAAAAAAGGGTCATTTATATTTGTATATTTGCTTTCTCAAAAAAATAAAAATTGTGTTACGTAATAATTTCTGTTTAATTTTTAATTATTTTCATACGCGCTTCCCTTAGGTGGGTACAGGTTTATGAATCCGAGGTACTCAAGTGATTGCTTCTTCTCCCATGGGGCTTACTATGTTTAGTAAACACAGAAATCGTGCTGCAGGTATACCCAAGCGATCTTTTTCTACTTTCATCCCACTACTCTGTTCCACAATCCTTTCTTTTTCATTCACAACAGTTTTGCCTTGACATGGTCTTATGTTTGCGCAGCTTAGCCGAATATGGCCCTTGCGCCATAAACCTCCAAAAAAATCAACCAACCATACGCCTTCAATTAAACAATCTCATTGTGTGGCAAAATTAGATTTTTTCGGAGTGGAATCCAGCAACTTGAAAATATATCCCATACGGCCATATGGATTAATTTTATTCGATTTCATATATTCTGATACAATTGACATGATCCATATTGTAAAATACACACTTGCGAGTTGTAGACAGCCCAGGTTGGATTCCTTCCTGGATCTATTTCTCTCTTCTGTGTCACTAAAACTCTCTTTGTGTGTATGTCCATTTATCTGGCTTTGGCGTTGTATGGCCAATTTGACCCTCGAGCAGTAATGCTCAACCAAACCTTATATTGAGCCTAGTGACTCGTCCATAAAGATTTCCGGGTCTTATAGAGAAAATTTCAGCATCGACAATATACTCATGAACCAATTAGTTCTATTCTCTGTAATAAATTAGCTCTTTTAGGACTTTTGTTTAGTTCAGAGTCTATGCCTGCACATATCTTGTGTTGAAAATTGTTAAATTAGAAGAAAATTATCTTGATTGAAGTAAGGTAGGGGCACTTTTAAGCTTAAATACAGGTAAAAATGATACAATTTGCGATTCAACACTAATATCAGAAGACACTGAATAATCAACCTAAATTCTTGATACCAAGTGCCTCCAACATTAAGATGTTTCGAACTATGTTTTCAAGTATGTATTCTTAACAGTTTCAGCTTCTGCCAGTTGAAGAACTCGACTTCCTTACACTCTAAGACAAATGACCTTACCCATTCTTAATTTAATAAAAATAAAAACATTTTTTTACCAAGACGTAAAATCCCATACAAATATATTAAAAAATTCCAACCGCAAATAATTCTTTAATAAAGACTAGAATATTTGAACTACACTGCCCACAAGAAAGAATCTTACTCCCAAAATATTTAATTCAAATTATATTAATTTTATTCATCGCAAATACTTTCCTTCCTTAGAAAATACTAAAAAACCCTTCTTAATGCTCTAGGCAAAGATGGTCCATATTCCTTTATGACTAAACGTCACGCAAGGTACAAGTGTATGCCGCCTCAGATTGTTGCGCTCGATCAATACATAGTTCTGTCTCAGTATGTTGAAGAATTTAAATGCAACATTAACTTTTCAATGTGTTTTAAACCTAGCTTATAGAGATCGTTTTGTGTGATGTTTGGTTGAGTGAAGAACTTTATTAATTTTGGAATCTCACAAATTTAAGAATAAAACTGAGATCTTTCTCTCTTAAATGTTTTAAAAGTTCCGTGTTAAATCCAGAAACTACAAAGCGTGTATTAGCAGCGCTAAATTTCTGGGATCTCTGAAAATTTTTCTCGAAAACGGAATTGTAATATAAGATGTGCATGTACTAAAATGTAATTGTCGATATATATTCTCATATAAATGAGAAAATAACTAAATTCCTTATGAATTCGTTTTGGAAAAATAATCAATAAATAATATTTTGATTGTGGTTTGCTTAATTTTTAGTAAAACAATTTACATCAGTATTGCAACACATTTTAAAGTACTTATTTATTATACCCGAATAAATAATTTAAGTACTTTTATGATAGGAATTATTTATAATTGTCTTTAAATTTATTGGATGTGACTTCAATTTATGTTTTAAATAACAAACTAAAGTTAAATACTTTATTCGAAAATTTTGAAACGACGTTTTACTTATTCTTAGTCTACATGATAGACTTAGCCTACTTGTATTTGTTGCTCCGGTGCCAAAGGGGTGAGCTAAATGACCTATCTTTCCAGACTCATTAAAGGATGCTTATAAGAAGCATTATATAGCTCAGGTATTCATATTGTTTCCGTAATTTAATAATCTTATTTCCAATTCATCAAAATCGAATACTTATGAATACCCGTTCCTTTGTTTTCAGTATTGAATAACTGGATCTGTACGTCTAGACATAAAAAATACAATGTATAATGTATTAAAACACACTGAACTAATTATTATACAAAAGTAGTTGTACATAACTGGAGTGTTTTATTGTGCAATCTTCAGAGGTAAAACTCTAGCAAGATTTCGTTCAAAAGACGATACTTGTTATTTGTCTGTCTGATAGTTTAAAGCTTTATGTTTAAATTTAAGAAAGAAACCAAGAACTTAGTTGATACGAAAGTTCTCTTTCTTGAGGAAGTCTTCCACATATCCATTGTAATATTTCCCAATCTGAGGAACTTATTTCATTACTAGCGGAATTACCCGGCGTCACTTGGGTTGAATTGTCTAACTTCCGCTTTCGTTAATAAATTGAAATTCCTATTCATAACATGTAAGAACTACCACATCCTAATAAAGGTACACAAGTGTTAAATATAATTTCACAAATGTAAATAGATGTCATATTTTGACATTTTACATTTTTGCAGAATTTAAATTTTCAGTAAGAAAGAAGTCTCTAGAGTGTGACAATGTTATCCAGAATGCATAGAATAGTTCAGAGTATGTATATAAATGCCTTGTATGTCATTTAAAAACAAAAGCGTTTCCCAAAATTATCATACCATGATTAAAAATGTTTTTAAAACTAATTAAAGTATTATTTACCTTTACAGTTATTGAACGAAAAACATTAAATTCAAAATCCAAAAATACATCTTAAAAGAGATTTAAAAAAAGCTTCGAACGAAAAGTAATGGATATACCTGTTTTTTCACTACAAAATAGATTCTCGGAATATAACGGACACAAATTTTAAGAAGCAAACGATTAAAATAATACCAAGGTTGCCATATTAGCTACCGGTCCTATTTTAAAACGTTTTGTTCTGTATAGTTTTATTTATTCTCTTTATTGTCTGTCAAAAATATTCAGAATTTTTTAATATTTCATAAAGAAAAATAATACTTGAAATAAACTATTATAATTTGAATTCCGTAAAAATAGTTTTGGAAAATAATTGATATTTCAGCAGCACTGGTAAAACAATCCAAGTAGTTGCAATGCTCAATATACCTCCCAGCTACTCCAAAACTACCAAATTATGGTTGATTTCAGTAGAGTTACTCAGATGTTTTAACTTGAAACCTGCCTAAATATGTAAGCAAGGAAATTTCAAATAATTCATTCATTCAACTAAACTGTGGTGTATAAAATATAAAACATTAAATAATTAAAATATAATGAACAAATCGTATGTGATACTTGTACAAACACACACACAAACTCAAACATAGAACGAGAAGACGGACAGACTTAAGCAACCAAGTTCAAAATGAATGTAAGAACTCACAGTATGCAAAGTTTAATGAAAATATATTCAACCGTTTGGCGTAGCGCGGGCACACACAGACAGACACACACCAAACGCGCAAGAGAAGAAGGGTCCAAAACGGATAGAAAACTTGAAATATTCCAAACACTCCATTCTCATTTATATAGATTAGAAAGAAGGGTGACTCTGATACGTGCAGAGAGGTCCACACTTAAAACTCAATCCTATTGTTCGTAATATAAGATACCAGAATCTTTGCTGATCCTTTAGAAATTTGCATTCATTGAAGAATGCTATTTTGAAGCTATACAATTATCAGGCACAATTTGCCTTCAACCTCTTTAAAAAATATGCAGGTTTGGGAGTTCGAAATTTGTTCCAGCTAAAGATCGTCGTGTACACGGGGGCTGGTGCACATTAAATCTGTCATTGTCTCAAATGTCATTACGTTGGCGTGGTGTGGAAGTTTGGAGAGTAAGATGCCAGCTTACGTATCCACCTCGTCATCTGATTGTTCAAAATTACGAGCTGTTGTCCTCGGATCTTTTCCTTCGGAATTGATCCCGGGAAGTCACCAATATACCGTTTCGTTGCTTCAGTGTAACGTTAATTCCAAATACCTACCTACCCAAAAAACATGTTACTGACGAATATCCTTTGTGAAATTTGATGTTTTTAAAATTATTATTAGAATGGCAATGTAGTAGATAGGTTGTTGAATTAACGCCGCACTGGAGCAATACAACGGACTATTGGCGACGGACCGGGATCGATCCCGAAGAGAAAGATCTGAGGACAATTCATGATTTTAAAACACTGTCAGATGATCAGTCAACACCTGAACTAGAATGGCATCGTGAACAAATATAAATTAATTTGTTTCCGAGACGTGTTTTCAATTGAATAGTAACCACACTAGCTAAAGATTAAAGCCCACACGCTACTTTTTCCAAGGCACTAGATTTTATAAAAAAATAAAAGCAATGTATGCAATTTTTCCACTAAAAAATACGCTTAAATCCCGCACCACAGTTTTTCCTAGACTCCGTTTTTTTCCATAAATACACCTGCGATTTCGAAAGAAGGAAGGTATGTTCATCTGAGGTTAGAGTTGAATAGATTCTTCTTTTAAATAGCCTTTCTTCAAAATGCGTCACTTCTTACGAACAATGGCGAGTTATTTTAAAAAAATAGCTCCTACTACCTAGACGATCCTAGAGTAGAACTCTATTTTGTGTGGTAGCGCTCTGCCCCAAGGGAAACGGTGTAAATCTCATTTAATAGGATGGCGAAACACCGGAATCTCGGTTCTTCAGTCTTGTAACCTGATGTTTTATGGAAAGATGGCTTGTGGCTACATCTCAATTAACACGCTGAGCGTCATTCAATATTAATATTAACGATAGGTTTATATGAGGGTTCTTATCTTTAATCATGGCGTGAATATAAGGCAGTAATAAGAAATTATTACGATGCCATTAAGTGCGATAGCACAATATCAACGATGATTTTTCCCCGCCTTTTTGAAGACGCTTATTCAATAAACAGCCTTGGGAATACCCAGGTGTATTTAATTGTAGAGATCGTGTATGATATGCGCAATAAGTATTTATAGGGGGCTTAGATGTTCCTAATGTTTATTTAGCCTGTTCATCTTTCAAATGAGTCGAAAAGACCAGCTACTTGCATGATTTTGAGATTTTTATGATTACGTTTAAGTAATAGGGTTTAAACAAGTCTTCCACTCGATAGTAATATCCATAATATTAAAAACGTATTTATGATAAGTTAATTAAGGCCATTTGGGGGAGTATCATGAGACAGTTAAGGCAGATGAAGTGTATAATTTGAGGAAATGTATCATGAAGTTAAGGGTAATATTGGTTACCAATCGCGGTTATTTGAAACTAGGATTTTGTTTGAAACCATAAGCAATAAAGCACTCTCTGCACTTAATCGCTAGTTAATTATTCAATATGTTCATTGTTCAAGAGAGAGAATAGGTTCAAAAACAATAACTTTGCATTTCATAATGACTTGCACATTAAATTAACGAATTTCAATCACGTGATACATGAATGTAAAGGTCTTAAATGCCGGGTAAACGTCTTTAATTATTTTAGGAAACATTACCTATTTGTTTTAATTACTTTATCTTATATTTAATCGAACCTTTGTTTGAGTTTTGTCTAAACTAAATAAAGTTCAACAATATATAAAATGACATCTGTAAACTTGGATTAATATGCCGGACACATTTTAAATCAAATTGAATACTTTAGAACACGAGAGTATGTATACTACGTAGTATAAATATATTTGTATTTAAAACTTTAACAAATATGTAACTCATGACTTTAGTAACAGATATATTATAAATATGTATCAACATGTAAAATATACATTCGGGTCACTCATTATATTTATTTGGATTCCTACAGAGATTGTTATATATTGTAACTATGTTTGTCAACATTATTTATGTTAAAACATAAAATAAAGAGTATGATTTTTAACTGTACTCTTCACTTGTATTAAAAATATAAAATATAGTTCTCGTATACAGGAATTTATGTATAAAATATCTAAATTAGTAAAAATAAATGTATTTACAAAATCATAAGATATAAATGTTTCTGTTGAGGTCTGTGAAAAGTTATGCACCAAGTGGAATTCTAAGGAATATTTGAAAGTTCTATACTTTACCACCGATACTTCCACTCATATATACAGTTTGTTAAGAGACAAAAATATTTGAAAAATACTGAAGTTGCTCATAATTTAGTATGTTAAAATATCCAATACATGCTTAAACCAGTAATAAAGTTTCTAATTAGTTGGTTTGCAACTCTTAAGATAATTTTGTTTCCTACCTACACTAGGGCTAATCAGACTAGAACCTACTTTTAAAACTATAAATGGAATTCATGGAAAGAGCGCTGGTTAATTTATGTATTTTTTATAATTTTATCAAAATAGTTTAAGATTTAAAAATGCTTTTCAGAGAGAGGGAAATAAACAAGTCATCAAATTTATATAAAATGCTAAATGTCATCCGAATTGAACATATATTATAAAAAATAGCATTTAGGAAATGCAGGGGGAGAGAGAATGTCATTATTATATCTTCTACAATTTATCTAACAAAAGCATTTGTTGCATAGGTAATGTTTCTAGGATTACGGAGAACTAGGGTATATCTTTTAATACAACGGCAATATTTTGACTAAAAAAATTAGAAAATGAACCCGCATCTTTCTTAACTGAACACGTGTACACAAGAATTTTTGTTGTATTACCTTTATTATACACCAATATTTTCAATTCAAAGCTTTAATGTATTTATTTAAATCAAATATGCACATTGATATCATTCTTATCCCTTTTAGTTAATCTGTTCTTTTCTAATAATCCGTATGTCCCAGTGTAATTAGCTCTCATGTAGCACAAAATGATGGTAGAATGGCAAGCCAATTAGCCTTTCATGTTGATAAATAGCATAATCAAATTTTTAAAAAGAAACTCTGTAGTATACCAAACATCCAGACTACACCTTTAAGACTTTCTAACAAAAATTCAATTTACTAAGATTTGAATCTTGCCATACAAATAGATGATAATGTTTGGTCGATCTGTTGGTTGGTCTGAGCTTGGTCCAAAAACGGACAAGTTGGGCCTAACGCAAGATAGAATACGACCCAATATAAGTATATAAAATAGTCATATTAAAGCCCCAACCAACAATAAAAAGTATATTTAAAAACACGCAATACTTGAAATATAAAAACCAGGGGAACCATTTAAATATTTTTTCGACGACTAAATAAGGAAAAAATTTCCGTCGTCGGAGCAACATAAAAATAGTGAATGATAATTTAAAAGTTTTGATTGCATGTGCACATAGAATAGATGATGAAATGAATGGAAGCTTAAAAGGCATGGAAGATAAAAACACAAAGTGGAATTTTAAAATGTACTGCCACGTAAAAATTTAAAGATTTGGGTGGGATTTTCACCTACTAAATCTTGCAAGTCTAAGATAGAGGTATTAAAAAAAGAATTTGTGGAGATTAAAAACTGGACGCTCATCTAAAATATAGCGAATAGAAAAAGGATCCACACACGCAGTAACCGACTGACTTTGATGATCGGTTCGGTAAAAGTATCCCTCTACCTGAATCAGGTGTGGGAAGACTGAATTATAAATGTCTAAAATGCAATTTTAAACAATTTTTCGCTTAATAAATTAGGTAATGATTTTAGCAACATAAATTCAAGGAAATTACACCTTCGATTGGCATCCTGCGAAATAAATTTTCATTTGCTTTATCCAAATACGTTGATTTAATATTAGCAAAAGTTATTACAAAGTTGTTCCAAAATAGATTTTAACACTAGAAAGACGAACGAGGCCTGTGGAGCCCTCAACCTCTTTGCCAGCCTGGAACTCCTTTACCAATCAATTAAACATGCTGTTATTTTATGGTTTTTAATTGATTGGTTGGTTTTGGGTTTTATGGCGCAAGGGCCATATTTGACCAAGCTAAACCAAACACAAGACAAAAATGCCAAATAGTTGTGAAAAGAAAGGATGGAGAGAAGAAAGTAGAAAAGATCGTTTGAGCATCCCGGGGTCACAATCTCCATGTTTACCAGCGGCAATAAACCCCATGTGAAAATAATAGATCACTAGGGAACCTCGGGTTCGTAAAGCCTGTACACACCTAAAGGTGTGCCCTCGAGAGGTTTAATTATTTGGTCTACATTTATTGTGTATTTAATTATTTTGGCCTTGCTGGGGAGGAGGTCATGTAATCGGAGATATAAGACCTTATACCTAGAAAGACAGAGTGACCCCCTATGTTTTGAAATGATACCGCAAAATAAACCGACCAAGTGAAAAGCGAGTTTCGTTCCTTACTGTCGAGACCACCTGTGGAAACCTCTAGTCTTCCTCTATAATCCGTAATAACCTCACCTGGTTGGGGTGGAGAGGCTGCGCCCCCAACTAAGAAGTAGTTTGTTGTCTTTCTAACTGGAAAAACATTTAATTTCTATTTAAATAAACTCTCCTCCTCTAATGTCACATTATTTTTCTGTCGAAAGCTCTATTGGCTTCCTAGAAATCAGCCCCTCTCGATTTCCTGGTCCTCCGTTACTGCACACACAGACACTCTCTCCTAATAAAAGACGCATGGAGTAAAACATGTGTACGATACGAAGACGACTTAACCCAACTGCTGGTTGTCGCAACGAGGTATCTAGTCATTAGTAAGACTGACCAGATCTTGAAGGACGAGGTATCTCGTCATTAGAAGAAAACTGACCAGATCTTGATCTCGGCATCATAAAAAAATCGGCAGTATCTTGATGTCTCGTCATTACCGAATTGGTCAGATTTTGATGGACGAGATATCTCGTCAAAACCAATCTGAGGTTTAGAGGTACATCGGAGTGTTGCACAGGTAAATCAGACCATAATGAAGCGGACTATAATGTTTGTGATTCAATTGCAAAAATAATATCGAGACCATAGAATATAGTTCAACATTACACGGGAGCTCAATTAGTAAAGTAAAATTAATTCCATTTTAGATCTACGGGGATCGTTCCGTAAATCTATCGAAAAACAACAACGCAAACAAGCTGAAGTTTTCTGCACCACAAGACGTGTAAATCGGTTACTAATAATATCTTCCAAGTGAAATGAGAATAAATCGAGGGTAAGTGGAGGAACAGTAAATTTAGTGCTAGGCAAGTGGATTTCTGCGATTCCCTTAAGGTTCAAATCCCATCCAAAGGTAATCCTGGATATGGGGTGTGATTTCGCGATTGACCCCGCCGGAACAGTCATTGGCAGCCTGCGATTTTTCCCCCTTCTTGCGCCAGAGAAGCGGGAGCAAATCAAGAATAATGGTCTCAGTCCAGATGAAAATCAGGGAAAAGGAGAAGGAAAGAAAAATCTGGACAAATACCACATCGTGGACAGTCCTGGTATCTTTTATTCTCCCCTCCCCTTTATTTTTCTCCTTCCTTGAGATCTTGAGCAAAGTGCGAAGCTTTCCAGAAAATGGAAAAATAAGTGGGTATTGTATCATGCAGTCTTTGCTGACCGGTCACAAACTGAGGTGCTGTGGACTCCTTCCCTTATGAGAATGGCATTTTATACTTATTTTTTTGGAGGATTTTGTGTTGGTTTTCAGCGACGTATGGATAGATATATGCATTTCCGTTGTTTTTGCTGCTTTGTTTCGTACTTTTTCTGGCATTTATCTATCTTTTTGAGTCTATTTTGTTGCCTCGGGATAGATTGGAGATGAACGTAACACCTGGAACTTTTTTGCGTCGCTTCGAGCGTACGAATGAGTTTTGGATAATCCTCCTGAGATAGATCAAAGGGGCTTTGAAAACTTATAATCGGTGAAGGAAATCTTATTCTCAATTGGTATCGCTGTATAAGTGTTACTGGAGAAATAAGAAGAGTGAAAGTGGATTAGATTTCTTTCGTGCGAGTTTTAACAGACGTGTATTTTACAGTTCTTGCATTTTTTTTGCGATAGGTGGATGTTTATACCACTGCTCTAAAACACAGAACTATAGTTTAGAATTAATTATATCCAGGAAATTTTTGTCCTCAGGGCCACATCTCCTTTAGGCGTGTACGGTCTTCATGGATCCGATGTACTCTTGTGATATTTTCTTTTCCCATGGGGTTTACTGTCTTTAGTAAACACAAGGGTTGCGTTCCCGGGATATCCAAGCGCTCTTTTTCTGCTTTCATCCCACTACTCTGTTCCCCATTCCTCCTTTTTTCCCATTCACATCTTTTACTTGACATTGTCTTGTGTTTGGCGCAGCTTGGCTAAATATGGCCTTTGCGCCATAAAACCCCAAAACCAACCAATCAGAAAATTTTTACGTAGATCATTAACAAATACTTTTGTAAAGATCAGACATCTAATTAATTTAGAAGTGATTATATCTATTTATATCCCTAAGTCTTTTAAAAGCAATATTTCTAAGCGAGCTATTAAGTTTCGTTTTTATCTTTCCAAGACAATATATTTTCAAGGAAACAAACTGTCTATCTCGTAATATACAAAAAGTAGTAAAAACATGCTCGACTTCACTAAGAATCATATTTTTATTCTTAAGTGCATGTAATAAGAAATTCCACAATAACTCGACAGACAGCTATTAAAGTCTCGGAATTGCATAGAATGCTTCGGTGTTGGATGGTTGAGGGCACAAGGGCCATATTTGGCGAATCTGCGCAAAACAACATCAAGTAAATAGATATATACACACAACGGAAGTTTTACAGACACAAAAGAAAAATATATCTTGGTAAGAATCGAACCAGCCTAATATTAACAGGTTGCTAGCGCAATCAGCAAAACCACTGACCATCTCGTTAGAATAAGAAACCTATATTCTGTTTTGAGCTTCAGCCGAGAATCCGCTTTTCAAATAGAAAATTTGTAATTCGAGGTGCTGAAAAACTTTATAGGCTCTTATAATGAATCCAGAATAGGAAACCTATTCTGGATTCCTACCTAATTCTACCTAAACCTATTCTGATTATATTGAGCATTGTATAAATGCCTAATAGTATATCAAGACTCCTGAACTGCTGTGTATCATATTTGACAGTGTCTTGCAATTGACAAGAAAGCGTAAACTCAGACAATGTTTGTAAGTCTACACATATCGATACCTTGCTTCTGCTTTCAAATTAACGTAATGGTTATTCTTAAAAGCAGAGTCCTGATAACTTAATCTGTCGTTTCATCTTAAGGCATGCATTTCTCCAGAAGAAAAACTACAAAAATAGAATGTCGAAAGATTCCTTAAGTGCTACGCATCAGATTTGGCAGTATGTCTTGCAATTGACAAGAAAACGTAAACTCAGACAATGTTTGTAAGTATACATATATCAATACCTTGCTTCTGCTTTCAAATTAACATAATGGTAATTCTTAAAAGCAGAGTCCTGATAACTTAATCTGTCGTTTCATCTTAAGAAGGTATGCATCTTCTGCCGTAGAAAAACGATCCGGGTCTTAATAACTGATTATATTGAGTCACGCATTAATCAGCATCTTCATCTTGCAAAAAGTTAATTGTCGCTGCAAACTCAATCGATAGTAACCCTTGAAACAAGAACAAAAGGCAATTTTCTCCCCTTGGAAAATAAAGCAAAAAGTTTGCAAGAAGGGGAAAAAATTTAATGACATTCACAAGAAGCATCAGATTGGGGAAATCCAAGAAGCCATCGTGCAAAACTTTGTGTCCACGCTTGAGCGCTTGCACTTTATAAATTAGATTAAAAGTGACAACTGCTTTTGCTTTTTGGTTCTCAAGTTTCTTACTAGTGCTTGAGTTGTCTTCAAGCGAAAAAGTTAAATAAAATTGCCGAGTTGGGGCACGGCTGAAAAAAAGACTAAAGGCGCGACATAATTATTTTCATCATATGACGTAAATTTATCTTCATGCACATTAATATAGCTTCACTAATCTGTTTTGTTACTCGCGCAATACGGTGGTAACGAAACAGAGGTCAAGAAAGCAATCAAGGATTTTATCTTCTGTGATTTTCGTTTTAATCCACCCTGGTAGAAAACAATTTCATCACTCTTTTTAATTTTCTCCTGATCGCTGCAATTTTTGCCCTGCGTTTGCTTGTACTCTCCTAATCTGTTGTAATTTTCTTTCCCTTCCACTCGCCTCGTCCTTTTGAGCGTACCTTTTTACAAATTAAAACAAAATGTTTTTCCAGTTTCAATTAGTTCTGCGTCATGAGCTTGCACTTATGAGTCTAGCATTCCAAGGAGGGGAAAGAAAAACAGATGAGAATGATGAATTTTTTTGGGGAACCCTTTATCCATGCTCATTTTGGTCCTCCTCCCTCACTACAACTATGCGTTTAAGAAATGGGGAGAAAATGCTCCTAATTCCGTCGGGACTTTGGACCTTATACGTAAATATTTGCGATTAGTATTAATCACTTAGCTATAACCTTTGTGATGTGTAATAAGGTGATAATCTTCGTAATGATAATCACGACAATAAAAGCCCGACAGCTTTATGCATGTTCCTTTCACGACTCAGTAATTTCACGCGAAAAAAGTATTCTGTAACAGTTCAGATATATTGTTTTTAACAGACACATTGTCCTTTAGAATAAATTTTAATTTCGCATTTCGTTTTAATTCAAACTGGGGAAAGTATGAAAGCAACTAGAATTTAAATTTATGTTCATCTTTTGCTCTTAGTTGTGCATCACGAATGAAATTAAACGGATGGGGCTTTTAAAAAGCAGTATCAGAGTAAGATTCTTAAGCATTAGTCTATAGTTTATAAATGTTTATATGTATGAATGTAATGCTAAGAATGGTTGTTTGGGGTTTTGTGGCGTAAGAGCGCCATATTTGTTCAAGCTGCATCAAACAGCGTCAAGTAAATGGACACACATACCAGGAAAGTTTTTCTGATACAGACAGGAGAAATACACCCAAGAAGGAATCGTATCTGCGCCGCTTATAACTTTCAGGTTGTTAGTGCAGTGGGCAAACTCACTGATCAAAGGTGATTCAGCATTTAAAATGAAAATAAACAGAAGGTGCTTTTAAAAAGAAGTGTCCGTAGGATTCATAAGCATTAGCCTAGTACATAAATGTTTTTATGTGTGAATGTACAGCTAAGGATGGTTGGGGTTTTTGGGCTATATTTGGCCAAGCTGGGCCAAACAACGTCAAGCAAATGGATGTACACAAGGAAAGGTTTAATGGTACAAAAAGAGAAATACACGATAAGGAATCGACGCTTATAACTTGCAGATTGCAAGTGCAGTTGGCTAGCCCACTGAGACACGGCGACCCCACACAGCTAAGTAAAAGAAATCGAATAATCCTTTTTTATTCACGCATCATTCATAATAGAGCAAACGCAAAGGTGGCATTCATTAGGAAGTAACATCTGCTATATATTACAAGTTGTCTTCATTTTAACTTGAGCAAAACTGAATGACAAAATTTAGCTCCAAGTATGAAGGTCCATCCCTTTCTGAATAAGGAAAATCTAAAGCAGTACTCTAAAGAGTTACCCAGACTTGTATTCATATTTTAAAAATAGGTAGGTTTTCCGTATAATAAATTAAGTATTCATTATTTTAATCATTTTTATAAACAAGAGATGAAATTTTGTGTTATAGTAAGTCTTTCTCAATAGAAGACTGGACTAATTTGATATTAGGAACTACAAAATTACCATACTCATAATTCAGAAACTACTTACCAAATGACTCGCTATTCAAGATTAAATTCTGACGGATTTAAAATTTGACATCAAATTCGATGTCGTCATTGGTAGGTAGGTATTTAATTAACGTCTCACTGGAGCAACACAACCCGCTAGTGGCAAAGCTCAGGGATCAACCCTGAAGAAAAAGATACGAGGACAACACCTCGTCATTTTGAACCATGGTCAGATGACGAGATCAACACCTGATCCGGCATCCCTCTCCAAATTTCCACACCAACGTGAGGACTCTTGAGAACACGACATATTTAACATGCACCAACGCTCACGTACACGACGGTCTTCGATTGAATCTAGTTTCGAACTTGCAACCCTCCGGTTGCGAATCCGCTACTTTTACAACAGGACTACCACGGTCCTATGTCTTCATTGAAAAGTGCGAGTTGGTGCGCAGTTTAATAAGAAGACGACCCCTTATGCAAATCTTATGCGTCTGAATTTACAGAAAACGTTATTGAATGTGCTTTATATGAACAATGTGAAGAATAAAGAAGCGTTCGATTTTTCCCGCTGTTGTACATATTCATTTTTATGTATGACAATTTTTATGCAAAAAAGTTCCAAGTTCCTAGAAAAGTTACCAATGTGTTTCCCAGAGTTTTAAATCTTCAGCGTGCTTTAAGCTATCCAAGGGTCTGGAATCCCTCCTACTACTTGGCTCTATACTACAAGATGTTTTAACTTGTTAGAAGGTTTATGTGGCCTTAAGTTTCTTCCACCAAATCAAATTATTTCACTTTCATAAATTCGCTTTAATTTCGAGATATGCTTCTCGTCAGAGGTCTTGACACAGCCATTCAAGCCCCACGTCACAATTTCAAGTTCGCAAATTAATTGAAAGCGGCGTTAAATACAGACTGCTTCACTGTTTAATTGAATCAGATTATCTCAAGTCATGCAAATATGGCAATCAGAAATGTTTATCTGTCGGTGGCAATTATCCGACGGTTAATCCCGAGCTTTAAACTAACCTGTTTGCAAGTGATAGAGAAAGTACTTGAGTATCACAAATTCGATAAAGCTCTCTCCATATTCTAGAATCAAATTTGCTGAATCAAGAAATTAAATCAAGCTTTGATTAACCAACTCGGAAGCTGCAGATGCGTTTTATGACTGAGAAACCATGCACATTCAATCTTTTACAAAGTTACATACTGTCCGGCTTAATTTTAAGGGAATAAATTGTTTCAGACCGTAATCTCTGTC